>OY979766.1:56045999-57337665 GCA_963855975.1 Andrena chrysosceles | reverse complement strand
TAATTATCCTCGGATACAGAAATGACTTCACTGCATTTGCGCAAAGCGTATCAGGTCGGCGGCGGCACACTTGTCCAAAATTGGATGCTGGCAACAATTTGGACCTGTACTGCAACCATCTGCGGTTCTTTGCTTGTCCGATGGTTTCATCTTCAATAGCGTGTCTTTTTTATTGCCAGTCACTGAGCATCTGCATATGCTTTTCCCGCTCCAGTTCATACATTTCGGGTGGCAGGTCTGGCTTCTGTGCATTTTCTCCATAATCAGAATCTTTCCGCGAGAGCAATTGCTTGCGTACATATCGCGCAACCTTCGTTTCCTTCTGTTTTGCAGCTCTCTTTTCCTTTTCTTTCTTCTTCGTTTCTTCCATTTGGCGAACAACCTCGGGCGTTTTCTTCTTCATTACCGCGTTCAATCGCGAGTGCACTTGGTTACTGTTGTACTCCACGACAGCAGCAGCACATCTTCCTGTATACGATCCTCTCTCGGCGAAATTTAATCTTTTTCCGCCGATATACTTCGCAATTATTGCGTTCAAACTTTCCACAGCGTTATTATTGGTGTTATAGAGTAAGCTTTCCGCATTAGCTAACAGTAGACGAAGTGTTTCTTTTACGTCCTGGTACACTCCAATTTTCATCAATTCTGGAACGATGTTTCTTTCATTCTCTTTATTCTTTCCATCGCAGAAATATTTTAGTTGTGCACACTCTTTGTGTTCACCAAACACATGACTCGGAACATTCTCTATGTCGCCACGCAAATTCTTCGTTTTTTTGTCGATTGATACATTCTGATCGTATCTAAACTTTGCGGCTTTTACGATGTCCGTGCGTATCCGGCGAATGCTACTTTCCACAGCATGTCTCAATGGTCCAGGTGTAGTCTTCTTCACAATCGCTTTCATTTTTGTGCAGAAGTTTCGGAACAAATGACTCGTGCATTCAATTTTTTTTACGCGAATCTGTCTCTTATATGGGTCCGCATCAATAATCTTCTTATACACGCTACTGTCCCCATCAGCAATCAGAGTAGAATAAACGAGCCCACGTTTTTCTACGCTAGTGTTGAATCCTTCTACTATAGCATCGCTTTCCATAGCAGTCGATGCTCGAGATGTGTTCCAGTTTTTGAAACATGTGTGCTTTCGGGGTTCTTTCTCCTTTTTCGCAGCAATCCGACAAATTCTGCAAACTTTATTTCGAACGCCGTAAAATAAAACTTTTTTCGTGTGATAGCCGACTATCACGCCGACTCCAGACGCAGAATCATAACATCCACTGCGGTAGGATCTCTTCATCCAGCTTCCGTCGGCCACAACAGGGGTGCGAGGGGTCCCTGATCCGGGAAGAACGTCGCCTCTTTCAATCGCCAAACGTTTTTCTTCTTCAGCCGCTGCTAACATCTCTTCTTCTGCAGCGGCAATTGCAGACTTGACGAATTCATCTTGATTCTTCACGAAGTCTTTCTTCGACATGCAACGTATGTTCACTCCTGAGTTTCGTGAATTTCGACGTTCGAGACGAGATTCACTACGGCATGTTAAAAAATTCTTTATTCTTCATCGAATAGATATGGTGGTGATACTAATGAATTCCTGGCGTTCTGGTTCGATCAAAATCATGTCAAATGTCGTGTAAATCGGACTATTTTTAACGAAGTTAGCTTGGGGCTATTTTCATCGGCACGACGTCGGTTGACGCCATTTTCGCAAAGATCTGATGAGAAATGCAGAACGTGGAATTCGTCACTTCCACGAAATTCAGTGAGGCACGGCTTATTGGCGGCATTGTCTTTGAGTATCCTAGCGGGAGAATTACCCTGTATGTTCGTACAATTTTACTATTTGTCAGAAAATAATACATTCATTATTTCATTTCCAGATTATACAAGCGCTGGAGCAGGACGTGAGGAATGATGAGGGAGAGGAGAATAATCAAGCACGAGAGGAAAATCCTGCCCAGGAGGGAAACGCGGGGGAAAACCCCGACTTGAGGGCGGAATTACAACGAGTAATTATGTGGAATGTGGTTTATGTGACCGTGATAGCATATGTGTGAATCAGAGTTGGGCAAAATGTACTTGTGTAATTGATTACACATTCTCTGTAATTTTTATGTAGTTGACAAAATATTTTGTGTACTTGTGTAATTGATTACACATTCTCTGTAATTTTTAAGTAGTTAACAAAATATTTTGTGTACCTGTGTAATTAATTACACATTATTTTCAACACATAATATATTGGCAACTACCTAATTTAACGATTACAGAAAATAATGTGTAATCAATTACACAAGTACACAAAATATTGTAGTCAACTACCTAAAGATTACAGAAAATAATGTGTAATCAATTACGCAATTACATTTTAATCGTAATTTGTAATTAGATTACATTTTGCCCAATTCTGGTGTGAATATTATTTCGTTTGTGTCCGATATTTTTTACGTTATGTAATTGTATGAAAATGTAATTATTATGTTACTGTTCCAGATTAAAAAGGCACTAAAACGCCTCACGTATCGCCGCGGAGGCGGCAGGGGAGGAAGGCGCGGAGGCCACTGGGGTGATGGATGGCGCGGTGGACGTTGGGGAGGAAGACGCGGCGGCGGAAGGGGGGGGGGAACATTATAATTTATAATAGATAAAAAAAATTGAATAAAAAAATATATTAAAATATTTAATGATTGTGTATTTTGTTTGTAGAATGTAAAATTTTCACATTTTTATTTTTCATCGAATCGGCATGAAAGTTTCAATAACATACTGCTGAGATTTTCCAGATGAAAATAAATTTAAACACGGTATAAATCGGATTATGTTTAACATTGTCAGATTAGCAATGTTACATTTGTAGTCAATTATCTAGTACAGTTCTAGAAATAAACCGATTTATACCGTGTTTCAACTCATAATCTGGAAAATTTCAGCAGTATGTTACTAAAAACATTACATTTTAGTAGTAAGGCAAAGCGGTTTCCAACTCAGGTCCTATGAGGGGAGCGCGGGGGCGGGGGAAGTGAGGGCGCGCGGGGGAGCGCGGCGGAGGGAAACATGGGCGCGGGGCCTGCGGGGAGAGGAAGACCGGTTGCGCGCGCACGAGCCGCGGAGTGGGGGAAGCTGCGATGATGGAGGGGATCACTCCAGGCCGAGCCGCCGCGGAGACCGGACCCACCGCCGAAAACTTTTTTAGAGGGAGGGAATGACCCCCGAGAACTTTTTCAGACCTAACCGGAGGGAGTGAATGACCTTGGCCCACTCCAAATATTTTTCCAAACCATTATGTAGCTGAAATTGTTTTAATAATTTATTTTTATTGGGAATTATTTCGGACGATCTCGGGAAAAATCGGCGTTTTTACACACCGCGTCTTCGGAGGGTGGGAAAGAGATAGAACATTACTTTAAAGCTAAAATCTGGGAGAGGGAAAGAGACAGCGCTACATAGTGATACAAACACATTTTATTCTAAAGCTAACAGTATTTCGAAGCGTTCCGATTTAACGTCGCGGCATATCGTGTGTAATTTGAATCTCCTGGAGCAGTCGTGTAGGATGGCGACATTTGGCAGCGCGAATCATAGAAAGAATTATGCGGCGTCAGCAGAAACTTTTTTTCATGCCAATATGTGATGGAAAGTTTTCCCCAACACAGAGAAATAATAATAATTTTTTAATCACCGATATAGCAAACTGTTATGTAGCAAACAGACATATTTTTCCGAACCATTATGTAGCAAGCATTCTAAAGCTAACAGTATTTCGAAGCGTTCCGATTTAACGTCGCGGCGTATCGCGCGATTACGCGTAATTTGACTCCTCTGAGACACCTGCATGCGATGATGTCATTTTCACGGCGCGAAGAACGCTCGAACGAAATAAACGCCGAATCTTAGAATTAGGTGGCGAAACCCCCGAAAACTTTTTCAGACCCCGATCCACCACCGGAAATTTTTTCCGAGGGAGGGGACAACCTTGACCCACCCCCGCACCGATCTAGCAAACCAATATGCAGCAAAAAATTTTTTCCCCAGCGCAGAGAAATAATAATTTTTTAATCAACGATCCACCGAACCATTATGTAGAAATATTATTTCAAACAGATATGTAGCAAGCATTCTAAAGATTTTAAAGCGAATTGTATTTCAAAGCGTTCCGATTTAACGTCGCGGCGTATCGCGAGATTTCGCGAAATCTGACTCTTCTGGAGCAGCCGCGCCAGATGACGTCATTTGGCAGCGTGAAGAACAAAATACAATACATGTAGAAACGTCGAATCTTAAAATTATGCGGCATCAGCAGAAAAAATCTTTTCCATATCAACAGACATTTTTTTTCCCAACGCAGAGAAATAATAATTTTAATCCCCTCCCTCACCGATCTACCGAACCAATATGTAGCAAACACACACTCTAAAGCTAACAATTTTTAAAAATGTTTTTCAATTTTAACATCGCAGCGTATCGCGCGATCACGTGTAATTTGAATCCCCCGTGATGGGACCGCCGTGCAAGATTACATCATTTGGTGGCGTAACGAACGCACGAATCATAAAAAGAATTATGTGGTGTCAGCAGCAATTGGTGAGGTGAGAAGGAGGAAGACGGATAAGTAAATAGAGAAATAATATGTTTAAGAAATTTAATTACAATTAAAAGAATATAAAAATATAAACAGAAATGGAATATAATTTAACATTTTTTTCCTACGAGCATCCGCTAAAATATCATTGATGACAGATGCTACCAGTTCGCAATCTACAAGATAATCCTCGTCGTAGTATTCGCTATCACATATTATTTTAGCAGCACGACGCGTATGTAATGTTTCGCAGGCAGCGTCGCTCTGTTACAACACAGTAACAAAAGTTTTAAAGTTTGTCCTCACATCTTCTGCAGTTTGATACAGCCGCGGATACACATAGCTTACACATGACTTAAGATTAAATAAAAATGATACTGTATTCAGTTTGAAATACAGTGTTACGTGAGGGCGTTAATTTCAAAAGAGACCGAGCGGTTGAGTCTAATTTCCTCTAGTAACGCTTAACGAATTTTAAAGGGAAAAGTTATAATTTTAACATAATCAGTGATTATTACGCAAAAATCAGGATTGCTTTGGGGCGCGGCTTTCGTCTACAACCCGTACAGGTTGTCCAATCGGGATGTGATATTTTGGTAAAGACTGGTTCGAAACAAAATTAGACAAGTTATGGAATAATATACCATGTATTACAAAATATATATATAAAGGAGTTTTTGAAAGGTGGTACAAAATGGGGAAAATTACATGGATTTGTGTTACGCCAAATCATATATAAAAAGTCCAATTACAATGTGTAAAATCCTAGACTTGTTTATGAGGTTTGAATTTAGTCAGAATTGAATGTGAACGGAAACAAGAAGTCGACAATAATTGATCGAGGGAAAACCCACAACCCACTAAGTGGTTGGATCAATAATCACGTTTGTTCTTAATTTTGTACATTCACTCGAGTTGTTTGAATGATTAAATTGATCGCAATTTGTATCACTCGAAGCAAGACAGGTTTAAATCACGTCACACGCCGAAGGGAAGGTAACAGCTAATTGAGGGATAACCCATAACCCACTAGGTGGTTGAATCAGCTGCTGCTTCCGTACAATATCATTGATAGATGGAATCACTCACCAACTCTGTACAAGAGATTGTTAATTTGTACTACGGCTTACTTTCAAGTTCACTCTCTCTCTCTCTCTCTCTCTCTCTCTCTGTATGTACGACTTAGAGGATCCCGCGTCCTAGATGGTGAAGCGCAGGAGGGTCGCACAATACACTGGCACTAGGTGTTATGATATTGTTTATAATAATAATAATCTGAATAAACGGTATATAATAAAAAAAAATGAAAACGTATAAAAATTGAATCTCTACGGGGACTGAGTCCTTCCACGTTCACTACGACACGATGGAACTCCGGCTCAAAACTATTTTAACGAATAGTAATGTGTCCTCGGACAGAACGTCAGCGCACTATGCGACTTAACAGGCGACTGCCTCGAGCGTTCGCAGGGTAGACCCGAGCACTCGGGCCTTTGCACAAAGAGCGCCAAAATTGCTGACTTTGCACCTCGTGCACACGGGCCCAACCGTCGTCGCCTCGGACCGTTCCCAGCCTCACAGTGCTTAGGTTTTTAGAATGTTATCGCATCCGGCGTTCCAAGAACGTTCTGCAGTGTCGAGATTTTTGCATGGGAAAATGCAGTGGCGTAATGAATTATAATAATTCGGTTTACAGATCATTGACAACTGATCGAGGGAAACTCCCATAACACGTGATGGTTGAATCAATCGTCGACATCTGTGAACCGACTACAATGAGGATATCGCAAAGATTTAGAAATGAATTTCGAAAAATAGCCGGCACGTAACAACAGCGACTTATTACGTAGTATCGTCTTTAGAATTGGAGGCGAGAATCATAGAAAGAATTATGCAGAGTCGATAGAAATTGATGACAAGTGAAGGATGGAGACAGACAAGCAAATAGATTGCAATATTTGTAAAATGATTACATATTGTTCAATTAATTAAACAATAGAAATATAAAAATAGAATATAAATAGTGTATCGGCAGAACCATCTCTCTCTCTCTCTCTCTCTCTCTGTCTCTCAATCTCTCGTTCTTTCTCCTTCTCTTTTTCTCTTCTTCACATCAATCGCAAGACAACATGAACATTCTCGAACAGCTGATGGACTTCCTATTTACTTTTCGCGACATCATACATACATACTCTTCCACACAACACCTCGTCTACATTCATACGCACTCACGCTCTCGTGTCCGACCCGAGTGCCCAGTTACACAGAACAGTAATATCTCAACAACATTCGCCGAAAGTGTTACGTATCTATTGTATCGCCTCAATTCTTTATCTCTAAATAAACCGCACGATTCTCAACATCTTTGAGTTCTCTGCATACAAATAGAATATAAAAATACAATATAAAAAAGACAAAAATATAATAATAATAATAAAAATAATAATTTAATTTATTGCCCACTTTTGCGTTACAATTTAACGATGAAATAATCTTTCCATTTCATTCTCATGATTGTGTCAGTGTAAGTCCCACCCTTCTAATGTATCCTGCTGTGTCATAACAATTTTTTTCTATTTTACAAGTGTTTCCTAATCTATTATATGTTACATAATTTTCTTTTATCACTTTCCTGTTCCTCCCATCTTTTCCTTCTCCCTATTATCTCCTGTAGAATAGCCAAGTTTATCCTTTCTCATCTAATTACCTCTTTCCAATTGCTGCCATTCACTCCACTTACTTCACATGCTTCAATCACGTGTTTCACTGTTTCTTCCTCTTTCTTACAAAGCCTACATATCCTTTCATCTTTCGATATCCAATATCTACATGTCCTCATTTCACTACCCTGTATGAATCTTCCTATCCATTCTAATTCTCCTCTCCTTTTTTTTCTTCTTCCCTCATAAGTATTTCGACTTATCTCCTGGTTTGCTTGCCACCTCTCTTAATTCTCTTAGGAACTTTGACTCTTTTATTTTCATCTCTCTTTCTTGTTCTTGGATGTATATACTTATCTGCTCTATTTTCGATCACACTTCTTCACCAATAAAATATAAAAATACAATTGAAAAATAAAATAAAATAAAATAATAATAATATAAAATAAAAGAAAATACAATTAAATACGAAAATAAAATACAGTACAATACAATATAAAAAACAATAAAATACAATTAAATAAGAAATATAATAAAAAAGAATAAAATAAAATAATAAATATAATATAAAAAGAAAAAAACATAAAAATAGAATATAAAAGAATATAATATAAAAAAGAAAAAATATAAAAATACAATAAAAATATAAGATAAAATACAATACAATATAAAAAAATAAATATAAATGAATATAAATGAAATTAAAAATATAAAAATACAAAAATACAATTAAAATAGATATTAAAATACAATACAATACAATATAAAATTCAATAAAAATATAAAAGAAAATAAAAAAATATATATATATGAATATAAAAATATGAATTAAAAAATAAAAATATAAAAATTCAATATAAAAAATACATTATAAAAAGAAAAAATATAATAATAATAATAATAATAATAATTTAATTTGTTACCCACTTTTGTGTTACAATTTAACGATCATATACTCTTTCCATTTCATTCCCGTGATTGTGTCAGTGTAAGTCCTACCCTTCTAATGTATCCTGCTGTGTCTTAACAAATTTTTTTATTTTACAAGTGTTTCCTAATCTATTTTATGTTGCATAATCATCTTTTATCACTTTCCTGTTCTTCCCATCCTTTCCTTCTCCCTATTATCTCCTATAGAATAACCAAGTTTGTCCCTTCTCCTCTAATTACCTCTTTCCAATTGCTGCCACTCTCTCCACTTACTTCACATGCTTCAATCACGTGTTTCACTGTTTCTTCCTCTTTCTTACAAACCATACATATCCTTTCTTCTTTCTTCTTTCGATAGCCAGCCACGGAGACCTCTCCAGACCTGACCCACGCCCGAAAATTTTTTATACCTAGCCGAGTGAGGAAATGACCTTGGCCCAACCCCGAAAATTTTTTCCAAACCAATATGTGATCGAATTTTCCCCCCAACACAGAGAAATAATAATTTATTTTTATCGGATGATGTTTCGGACAATGTCGGGAAAGATCGGCATTTTACAAACCACGTATTCGGAGGAAGGAAAGAGAGAGCATTACATTAAAATCTAAATTCGTGGAGGGAAAGAGAGAGCAATACTTAGCGTCGCAGCGTCCCGCACGATAGTGCGTAATTTGACTCGTCTGGAGCAGCCGCGTGCGATGACGTCATTCAACGGCGCGAAGAAGGCTTGAACGAAATAGAATTATGCAGTATCTGCAAATGTTAGAATTATGTGGCGAAAGGAGAAGGAAGACGGGTAAATAAAATGTAGAAATAATATAAGTTTAAGAAATATATATTGTTATAGAAAAAAATATAAATATACAACTAAATAGAAATATAATAAAAAAGGAATATAATAATGAAATATAATAAAATAACATGGAATAAATATAAGAATATGAATAATATAAGAATATGAAGAAGAATATGAATAAAAGTATGAATAATAATAATATAAAATAGAAAAAATAGTAAAAATAGAAAAAAATAGAAAAAATAGAAAAAAATAGAAAAAATATATACAAATGAAATTAACTAAACAAATTAAAATCTATATAAATTAATCTCTCCGCCCTGCGTTGGCGGTGGCGCGAGCAAGATCCGGGAGCATGTCCCGCAAACGCTCTATCTGGGGCGGTGGTGGTAGCGGTGGCAGGTTCTAAAACATGTAAACGCAAATATAATATTAATACATTCCGCACAATATCCTATCACAATATCCTATCACAATATCCTATCACAATATCCTATCACAATATCACTTACCAGCAAGCCATCAATGGCTGCAGCGATGTTGTCGCTGTCATCGGTGTCGCAGGATGAGGAGTCCTCGATGCTGTCCTCACCACCGACTGCATCGGTGTCGGAGGATGAGGAGTCCTCGATGCTGTCCTCACCACCACCACCACCGACTGCTCCCTGCAAATCCTAGAACATAGAAACCTTGATATAATATTCACGTGTTAAACGTATAAAAAAAACGTACATAACATTGTTATGTACATACCTTCTGATTATCCCCCCACATCTCCTGGTCCTCGTCGGGCGCAATCCTGAATATCCCCATTATTTTTGGTTGGAACTATTGCCTTTAAAGAGACCGTTGGCTACCACGATTGAAGTGCAATTGGTCTCGCTGCATCTCCTGGCTCTTGCATTTAAAATCTTATCATGAAATCGAGAAGTGCGTAGCTTTGCAAAAGTAAGATGCTGTTGTTCTCCACCTTCATTTTCGCTGACGATTCTTAGTTCGGCTAATCATTTTCTTCGAATTATTCTCTGGCCTACGCTCTCCTTTCTCCTTCTTCACACGCATCTTCTTCCCCTTCTTCTTTGGACACACCACGCGACTATACCAAATCACTTTGATCGGGTATCGAACGTGAATCGAATGTGAATCGTACCCCTCTGAACATGTATCAAACGGGTATCGAATGTGAATCGAACGTGAATCGTACCACTCTGAACGTGAATCGTACCCCTCTGAACGTGTATCAAACGGGTATCGAACGTGAATCGTACCACTCTGAACGTGAATCGTACCACTCTGAACGTGAATCGTACCACTCTGAACGTGTATCAAACGGATATCGAACGTGAATCGAACGTGAATCGTACCACTCTAAACGTGAATCGTACCACTCCGAACGTGAATCGTACCACTCTGAACATGAATCGTACCACTCCGAACGTGAATCGAACATCAATCGTACCACTTCGAACGTGTTTAGAACGTGTATTGGACATGTAATGAACCACTTCGAACATGTAATGAACCAATTTGAACATGTATCGAACGTCAATCGTACCTCTTCGAACGTGTATGGTACCACTAAGAACGTATATTGGACATGTAATGAACTACTTCGAACATGTAATGAACCACTTCGAACATGTATCGAACGTCAATCGTATACACGTTCGAAGAGGTACGATTGACGTTCGATACATGTTCGAAGTGGTTCATTACATGTTCGAAGTAGTTCATTACATGTCCAAAATACGTTCGTAGTGGTACCATACACGTTCGAAGAGGTACGATTGACGTTCGATTCACGTTCGGAGTGGTACGATTCATGTTCAGAGTGGTACGATTCACGTTCGGAGTGGTACGATTCACGTTTAGAGTGGTACGATTCACGTTCGATTCACGTTCGATACCCGTTTGATACACGTTCAGAGTGGTACGATTCACGTTCAGAGTGGTACGATTCACGTTCAGAGTGGTACGATTCACGTTCGATTCACATTCGATACCCGTTTGATACATGTTCAGAGGGGTACGATTCACATTCGATTCACGTTCGATACCCGATCAAAGTGATTTGGTATAGCCGCGTGGTGTGTCCAAAGAAGAAGGGGAAGAAGATGCGTGTGAAGAAGGAGAAAGGAGAGCGTAGGCCAGAGAATAATTCGAAGAAAATGATTAGCCGAACTAAGAATCGTCAGCGAAAATGAAGGTGGAGAACAACAGCATCTTACTTTTGCAAAGCTACGCACTTCTCGATTTCATGATAAGATTTTAAATGCAAGAGCCAGGAGATGCAGCGAGACCAATTGCACTTCAATCGTGGTAGCCAACGGTCTCTTTAAAGGCAATAGTTCCAACCAAAAATAATGGGGATATTCAGGATTGCGCCCGACGAGGACCAGGAGATGTGGGGGGATAATCAGAAGGTATGTACATAACAATGTTATGTACGTTTTTTTTATACGTTTAACACGTGAATATTATATCAAGGTTTCTATGTTCTAGGATTTGCAGGGAGCAGTCGGTGGTGGTGGTGGTGAGGACAGCATCGAGGACTCCTCATCCTCCGACACCGATGCAGTCGGTGGTGAGGACAGCATCGAGGACTCCTCATCCTGCGACACCGATGACAGCGACAACATCGCTGCAGCCATTGATGGCTTGCTGGTAAGTGATATTGTGATAGGATATTGTGATAGGATATTGTGATAGGATATTGTGCGGAATGTATTAATATTATATTTGCGTTTACATGTTTTAGAACCTGCCACCGCTACCACCACCGCCCCAGATAGAGCGTTTGCGGGACATGCTCCCGGATCTTGCTCGCGCCACCGCCAACGCAGGGCGGAGAGATTAATTTATATAGATTTTAATTTGTTTAGTTAATTTCATTTGTATATATTTTTTCTATTTTTTTCTATTTTTTCTATTTTTTTCTATTTTTACTATTTTTTCTATTTTATATTATTATTATTCATACTTTTATTCATATTCTTCTTCATATTCTTATATTATTCATATTCTTATATTTATTCCATGTTATTTTATTATATTTCATTATTATATTCCTTTTTTATTATATTTCTATTTAGTTGTATATTTATATTTTTTTCTATAACAATATATATTTCTTAAACTTATATTATTTCTACATTTTATTTACCCGTCTTCCTTCTCCTTTCGCCACATAATTCTAACATTTGCAGATACTGCATAATTCTATTTCGTTCGAGCCTTCTTCGCGCCGTTGAATGACGTCATCGCACGCGGCTGCTCCAGACGAGTCAAATTACGCACTATCGTGCGGGACGCTGCGACGCTAAGTATTGCTCTCTCTTTCCCTCCACGAATTTAGATTTTAATGTAATGCTCTCTCTTTCCTTCCTCCGAATACGTGGTTTGTAAAATGCCGATCTTTCCCGACATTGTCCGAAACATCATCCGATAAAAATAAATTATTATTTCTCTGTGTTGGGGGGAAAATTCGATCACATATTGGTTTGGAAAAAATTTTCGGGGTTGGGCCAAGGTCATTTCCTCACTCGGCTAGGTATAAAAAATTTTCGGGCGTGGGTCAGGTCTGGAGAGGTCTCCGTGGCTGGCTATCGAAAGAAGAAAGAAGAAAGGATATGTATGGTTTGTAAGAAAGAGGAAGAAACAGTGAAACACGTGATTGAAGCATGTGAAGTAAGTGGAGAGAGTGGCAGCAATTGGAAAGAGGTAATTAGAGGAGAAGGGACAAACTTGGTTATTCTATAGGAGATAATAGGGAGAAGGAAAGGATGGGAAGAACAGGAAAGTGATAAAAGATGATTATGCAACATAAAATAGATTAGGAAACACTTGTAAAATAAAAAAATTTGTTAAGACACAGCAGGATACATTAGAAGGGTAGGACTTACACTGACACAATCACGGGAATGAAATGGAAAGAGTATATGATCGTTAAATTGTAACACAAAAGTGGGTAACAAATTAAATTATTATTATTATTATTATTATTATATTTTTTCTTTTTATAATGTATTTTTTATATTGAATTTTTATATTTTTATTTTTTAATTCATATTTTTATATTCATATATATATATTTTTTTATTTTCTTTTATATTTTTATTGAATTTTATATTGTATTGTATTGTATTTTAATATCTATTTTAATTGTATTTTTGTATTTTTATATTTTTAATTTCATTTATATTCATTTATATTTATTTTTTTATATTATATTGTATTTTATCTTATATTTTTATTGTATTTTTATATTTTTTCTTTTTTATATTATATTCTTTTATATTCTATTTTTATGTTTTTTTCTTTTTATATTATATTTATTATTTTATTTTATTCTTTTTTATTATATTTCTTATTTAATTGTATTTTATTGTTTTTTATATTGTATTGTACTGTATTTTATTTTCGTATTTAATTGTATTTTCTTTTATTTTATTTTATTATTATTTTATTTTATTTTATTTTTCAATTGTATTTTTATATTTTATTGGTGAAGAAGTGTGATCGAAAATAGAGCAGATAAGTATATACATCCAAGAACAAGAAAGAGAGATGCAAATAAAAGAGTCAAAGTTCCTAAGAGAATTAAGAGAGGTGGCAAGCAAACCAGGAGATAAGTCGAAATACTTATGAGGGAAGAAGAAAAAAAGGAGAGGAGAATTAGAATGGATAGGAAGATTCATACAGTGTAGTGAAATGAGGACATGTAGATATTGGATATCGAAAGATGAAAGGATATGTAGGCTTTGTAAGAAAGAGGAAGAAACAGTGAAACACCTGATTGAAGCATGTGAAGTAAGTGGAGTGAATGGCAGCAATTGGAAAGAGGTAATTAGATGAGAAAGGATAAACTTGGCTATTCTACAGGAGATAATAGGGAGAAGGAAAAGATGGGAGGAAGAGGAAAGTGATAAAAGATGATTATGCAACATAAAATAGATTAGGAAACACTTGTAAAATAGAAATATTGGTTAAGACACAGCAGGATACATTAGAAGGGTAGGACTTACACTGACACAATCACGGGAATGAAATGGAAAGAGTATATGATCGTTAAATTGTAACGCGAATATGGGCAATAAATTAAATTATTATTATTATTATTATATTTTTTTTATAATGCACTTTTATATTGAATTTTTATATTTTTTATTTTTTTTATTTCTTATTTTTTATATTCTATTTATATTTTATTTTTATATTTTTTCTTTTTTATATTATATTTGATATTTAATTGTATTTTCTTTTTTTTATTATTTTATTTTCTTTTATTATATTATTATATTCTTTTTATTATATTTCTTCTTTAATTGTATTTACTTTTATTTTATTATATTCTTTTTTATTATATTTCTTATTTAATTGTATTTTCTTTTATATTTATATTGTGTTGTATTTAGGAATTGGAAAGAGATAATTAGATGAGAAATGATAAACTTGGCTATTCTATAGGAGATAATAGAGAGAAGGAAAAGATGGGAGGAACAGGAAAGTGATAAAAGAAAATTATGTAACATATAATAGATTAGGAAACACTTGTAAAATAGAAAAAAATTGTTATGACACAGCAGGATACATTAGAAGGGTGGGACTTACACTGACACAATCATGAGAATGAAATGGAAAGATTATTTCATCGTTAAATTGTAACGCAAAAGTGGGCAATAAATTAAATTATTATTTTTATTATTATTATTATATTTTTGTCTTTTTTATATTGTATTTTTATATTCTATTTGTATGCAGAGAACTCAAAGATGTTGAGAATCGTGCGGTTTATTTAGAGATAAAGAATTGAGGCGATACAATAGATACGTAACACTTTCGGCGAATGTTGTTGAGATATTACTGTTCTGTGTAACTGGGCACTCGGGTCGGACACGAGAGCGTGAGTGCGTATGAATGTAGACGAGGTGTTGTGTGGAAGAGTATGTATGTATGATGTCGCGAAAAGTAAATAGGAAGTCCATCAGCTGTTCGAGAATGTTCATGTTGTCTTGCGATTGATGTGAAGAAGAGAAAAAGAGAAGGAGAAAGAACGAGAGATTGAGAGACAGAGAGAGAGAGAGAGAGAGAGAGAGAGAGAGAGAGAGAGAGATGGTTCTGCCGATACACTATTTATATTCTATTTTTATATTTCTATTGTTTAATTAATTGAACAATATGTAATCATTTTACAAATATTGCAATCTATTTGCTTGTCTGTCTCCATCCTTCACTTGTCATCAATTTCTATCAACTCTGCATAATTCTTTCTATGATTCTCGCCTCCAATTCTAAAGACGATACTACGTAATAAGTCGCTGTTGTTACGTGCCGGCTATTTTTCGAAATTCATTTCTAAATCTTTGCGATATCCTCATTGTAGTCGGTTCACAGATGTCGACGATTGATTCAACCATCACGTGTTATGGGAGTTTCCCTCGATCAGTTGTCAATGATCTGTAAACCGAATTATTATAATTCATTACGCCACTGCATTTTCCCATGCAAAAATCTCGACACTGCAGAACGTTCTTGGAACGCCGGATGCGATAACATTCTGAAAACCTAAGCACTGTGAGGCTGGGAACGGTCCGAGGCGACGACGGTTGGGCCCGTGTGCACGAGGTGCAAAGTCAGCAATTTTGGCGCTCTTTGTGCAAAGGCCCGAGTGCTCGGGTCTACCCTGCGAACGCTCGAGGCAGTCGCCTGTTAAGTCGCATAGTGCGCTGACGTTCTGTCCGAGGACACATTACTATTCGTTAAAATAGTTTTGAGCCGGAGTTCCATCGTGTCGTAGTGAACGTGGAAGGACTCAGTCCCCGTAGAGATTCAATTTTTATACGTTTTCATTTTTTTTTATTATATACCGTTTATTCAGATTATTATTATTATAAACAATATCATAACACCTAGTGCCAGTGTATTGTGCGACCCTCCTGCGCTTCACCATCTAGGACGCGGGATCCTCTAAGTCGTACATACAGAGAGAGAGAGAGAGAGAGAGAGAGAGAGAGAGTGAACTTGAAAGTAAGCCGTAGTATAAATTAACAATCTCTTGTACAGAGTTGGTGAGTGATTCCATCTATCAATGATATTGTACGGAAGCAGCAGCTGATTCAACCACCTAGTGGGTTATGGGTTATCCCTCAATTAGCTGTTATTTTATTATTTCTCTGTGTTGGGGAAAACTTTCCATCGCATATTGGTATGGAAAAAAGTTTCTGCTGACGCCGCATAATTCTTTCTATGATTCGCGCTGCCAAATGTCGCCATCCTACACGACTGCTCCAGGAGATTCAAATTACACACGATATGCCGCGACGTTAAATCGGAACGCTTCGAAATACTGTTAGCTTTAGAATAAAATGTGTTTGTATCACTATGTAGCGCTGTCTCTTTCCCTCTCCCAGATTTTAGCTTTAAAGTAATGTTCTATCTCTTTCCCACCCTCCAAAGACGCGGTGTGTAAAAACGCCGATTTTCCCCGAGATCGTCCGAAATAATTCCCAATAAAAATAAATTATTAAAACAATTTCAGCTACATAATGGTTTGGAAAAATATTTGGGGGTGGACCAAGGTCATTCACTCCCTCCGGTTAGGTCTGAAAAAGTTCTCGGGGGTCATTCCCTCCCTCTAAAAAAGTTTTCGGCGGTGGGTCCGGTCTCCGCGGCGGCTCGGCCTGGAGTGATCCCCTCCATCATCGCAGCTTGCCCCACTCCGCGGCTCGTGCGCGCGCAACCGGTCTTCCTCTCCCCGCAGGCCCCGCGCCCATGTTTCCCTCCGCCGCGCTCCCCCGCGCGCCCTCACTTCCCCCCGCCCCCTCAGAGGACCAGAGTTGGAAACCGCTTTGCCTTACTACTCATTTTACATTTTATCAATACATAATCCACCAACTGTATGCCTCTCGAACCGAACATTTATTCTAATTTATCCAGATATTATCTTTGCCCATCTTTGTTCTCCAGCCACTTCGCCGTGATTCATTCAAGCTTCTCTGACGACAGAATTAATAGGAAAAATGCGGCAACAGCGCGATTCGACTCTCAATACGTCTCGGCAACTATGTATTTGCTACATTTATCGGCTAGCTTTGACTTCCATCGGTTCTGATGGTACATGGAGCGAATATATCATCAGCGCTGGTGGTGAAGAATCCTTGAAGCATAATTCTGTCATTTCTCGAGTTTGTCTCCAATACACGAGTCATAAATTCATTATTACTTCAATGTACGGTGCTTATTAGCGTTCAAACGCACCAGACCCATTTGCATGGATGTTTACTGGAGGCAACTATACCCGCAAAAGCTTCCTTCTTGCCGATTCCACGACGTAAGTTGGTTGAAACGGATTGTTTACAACGTCGCGTATACGTATAACGCTGGTGCTACGGGGCTCGAATATATCACCAACGCCAGTGACGGAGAAGCCTTGAAGCTTCATTCTGTCAGTTTTCGAGTCATAAATTCATTATTATTTCAACGTACGGTGCTTATTAGCGTTCAAACGCACCAGACCCGTCTGCACGGATGTCTACTGGAGGCAACTATACCCGCAAAAGCTTCCTTTTTGTCGATTTCACGACGTAAGTTGGTTGAAACGGATTGTTTACTACATCGCGTATACGTACACACTTTTCCTAGCTTGTGTGAGCGTACGCACACATTCAACGCCGGGTGAGACGGCAGCCTTAAGCATTCGGCATCCTTTACTCTTAGAGCATATATACATGGAGGTTTCATTGCCTAAGATTGACTGCCTCGAAACTGTCGCCAACATCACGCGAGAGAGAAAGACGTGTGAACTGGTACGAGAGAGAGTAGTATAGATTCTCAATCGGGCATCACTCTTGTCTAACGGTCGCAGGCAACTCTGCGCTGGGCCGGTGCATGGTTGTAGTGGAATGCGTCCGTGAGGCGGTGTTGCCATTTTACAAGTTCGCGCGCGCGCGGATTGCAGGATTAAACGATGACCCTGTATATGCTCTAAGCCTTTACTATGCTGCTAGGTTAGTAGAGGATGCCGCATGCTTAAGCATTTGCTTAATCTGTTCTGTTCTTCTTGTTTTCTGGAACAGACACACTCTTTACTATTGTGTATCCTATTCCACAAGTAGTAGCATTTCCACAGTAGCATTTCGAGAAATCTCTTATATAGCCTAACGAACTATAGTCCTTTATATTCATGGTTCCTTATTCCATTATTACTCTCAGTGGGATGGCGCCTCAAGCACCTTATCCACACTGCTCCTCTCTCTCTGCCTCCAATCCCAGCAGCAGCGACGTACCGGGAGAAAGGTGGTCGGTCACCCATCCTTCCCCAGTACCCGCCCCGTGATGCTTAACTTCGGTGATCTAACGAGAACCGGTGTATCCATCACGGCTAAGGCCGCTGGTTAGCTTAATCTGAAGACACGTTTATGAATACCGCCTTGAGCTGTGAAATGTAAATCCACAAATACAAAAAATAGAAAATAAAAAAAATATATAACTTTTTTTTAAAATACTGTAAAATGCGCAAAAACTAAAAAATAATTCTATTTTTTGTACACTAATTTCCATGGTGTTTTTTCACTTTAAATAATTCACTTTAAGGGGGGAGACCATTGTCAGAAATCTGAAAATTTTTTATTTTTTGATTACATTTTCTGGAAGTCGTGTGTTTCATGAATGTTCCCTCCAAATTGTATGAAGAAATTCGGAAAATTGACGGAGATGTGGTGTTTTTCGTGAAGCGCTGTCAAACGCGCGAATGACATTTTTCAACCGCGTTGACAGTCTACAGAGAAAACTATACGTCCAATTGGCATGATCAAGGACATTTATTGTACGAAAAACCCGTCGCCATTACGTGACGATCAGACATTTTCAATTTTCGACCTGCTTCTATTTTTTTTAGCAACATTTCCCCAATTTTGTACCCCGAAAACATGACTTTTTTTCAGTGGTGCGCCATTTTGTTATTTTTTACAATTTTGACATTGTTCGATCGTCACGTAATAGAGGCAGGCTTCTAGTTTCAAAATATTATTGTTTTTTTTTAATTTCGATGAACCATATGGCCTGGGGACTGTCAACACGACTAGAATGTTTTTGCCGGAGCGCAAATTTTGACGAAGAGTATACAGGAAACGGATTTATGAATTTGATTGAAAAAAAATTTTCTTACCCTTCGATATGTACACTATCTAGAGACGCGGTAGAGTCTCGACGCCAAGTACATGAAAGAAAAGACACCTTGTATATGCCTGTCGCTGCCGTGTATCTTTACTCGACGCACAGCTATTCCAACCTAACCTGATACTTATTTCATTAATATCTCATGACGCCTGCAATATTTTCTAAATTTAAAGGCATTTTTCTTATGTAAACCGCATATAAGCTTTCGAATAAGACCAATTTCAATAAAATCTGTCCACGTATGACAGAGATATCGTAATATCGTCTCATGGATCAGTCGAAAATGGTAAGATTAAGATTTTTCTTCTGATTCTCCTTGTTCAAGCAATTTTTCGTCAAACATAATACGTATATACGCGTTACACGCACACCTTCAGCCAAAACGAAACTAACACATGTTTCGTTCTTCGTTCGTCGACTCTCGGGATTATTCGGCAGGGATCGTCGTCCATCATTGTATACCACTGTACTTTATAACCTACCAATCTTAACCTTCCAAGTGTCAAATAATGTAAGTGGTCCAAATTTGAAGTGTCAGGAGTTTTTACACTAAATAGGAGACTGAAATACTATCTCAATTAACAAGGTAAGTCGCCACATTTTTTTAATAGATTTCTTATGTAGAGTTGCAGACTTGGAAGTTGTCCGGAGAAGATTCGATTCGACAGAGAAGCATCTTCTTTCGCATAAGTTTCTGGAAATTCGTACCGTGCATGTACAAAATAATAAATTGCCAGATATTTGTATACCAGGAATTTAGAGTTTTTATGTAAAGCTTGTTATGGTGAGTGTGATTGCACTTAAAGCGAGGCGTGAATTAGTCTGCGAGAAATAAGGAGAAAAGAAACACTTGATTTATTTTATGGAGATAATCTTACGATGAACAACGTGTTTAACCTGGTGGTTTTCATGCTCGACTGACTAGCCGGCGTTAGTGGCGCTTCTAGCATTATAAAGTTCCACTCTGCTACCAGCAGATGTGGCAGACGCCGATTGGCCCACGCTGGGCGCCGTATTCAAATGAGGCAATGTAAACTATGTAGACTTACTTATTACAACACTTCCGCCGTTTACATGTCTCATGTCTACAACATTAATTTTACTACGGAGATAATTGAAACGATTCGTGGCTAACCCTTTTGTGAATAAGTCAGACAGCTGTTCGTTTGTGGGTATATACTTTACTTCGATCAATCGTGCTTCTACTTTCTCTCTAATAAAATGAAATTTCACGTCAATGTGTTTTGTTCTCTTATGGAACTCAGGATTGTGTATTAGCCGTATAGCACTTTGATTATCCACAAACAAGACAGCTGAGTGCTCTGAGCCATGCCCCAGATCCTTTAACAGCTGTTTGAGCCATATGATCTCCTTGGAGACTGTCGCAGCTGCCACGTACTCCGATTCAGTGGTGCTTAACGTCACTAGTTTTTGACGTTGAGACGACCAAGTAACTAAAGAGGAATTTATACAACAAACATATCCGGTTGTGGACTTTCGCGTGTCCACATCTCCAGCAAAATCCGCGTCGGAGTAACTGTTTAATTTTATATCTAATTTTCTTCCGCCGCTTTCGTACAATATACCATATTTCATAGTGCCTAATAGATATTTAAAAATTCTTTTTACGGCCAACCAGTGTCCGTGATTTGGTTTGTTACAATATCTACTCACTAGATTTACTGCGTAACTGATGTCTGGCCGTGAGACTAACGCGAGGAACATCAGAGAGCCAACGGCTTCTCGATAGGGCACGCCCGTGATTATCTCGTTTTCGGATTCGGTATATTTAAGTACTGTATGCGCGTCTGCGGGTACACTACAACTGTTTGCATCGGTCATTCCGAACTTGCTTATTACATTCTTCGTATAGGAACTTTGGTGTAGGAACATGGTTTTACTAACACGATTTCTTTCTATCTGTAAACCTACGAACATACTCGCATCGCCTAGGGTGATTTCGAATGTTTGCCTTAGATGATCTAAGACCATACGTATGGAACTCTTTGATTTACTGGCTACCAGGCCATCATCTACGAATAACACTAGATATACCATACATTCATTCACAATACCCGTGTATATACAATTGTCAGCTTGACTCGCACGAAAATTGAAACGTTTTAGAAAGTCATTAAATCTTTTGTTCCAGCACCGCGGTGCTTGTTTCAGTCCGTACAGTGATTTATTCAACTTACACAACACTTTGTCCTTATTTCTCACTTCTAACCCCTCGGGGATCTTCATATGGATGGTTTCATCCAGCTCACCATAGAGAAAGGCTGTTTTGATGTCGAACTGCATCATTTCCAAGTCCTCCTGGTTCACGAGGACTAGTACAACTCGTAGCGAGTCGTATCTTACGACTGGGGCGAAGGTTTCAGTGTAGTCCACACCAAGTTTCTGCTGGAATCCTCAAGCGCAGAGTCTGGCTTTGTATCTGGTTACGGTGCCATCTGGATCCTGCAGTACCTTGAATACCCACTTGGAGTCGATGAAGCGTTGATTTGTTAGTTTTGGAACAACAGTCCATGTATTGTTTTTCTCGTGAGCTTCCAACTCACTTTGTACAGCATGAGTCCATTCCCTATTTTCAGGACCCGTTACAGCCTCCTGAAATGAGGTTGGTATATTGAACTGTATTATGTTCGTTTCGTACCTCTTTGGCTTCTTGATGGACTCCCGGTTTCTCAGGCTACGTTGCGTTTGTGGAGTCTCGGTGTTGTCTGGACCTGCTTCGAGCATGCTTGACTCGGAAGATGCCTCTTCAATGTAGTCGCTCTGCTGTTCCTGTGTCTCGTCCTCGTTGATTAGATCAGGAACTTCCTCATCCTTGGGTAATTGTACTCCAGGGCTTGTGCCTGGTGGAGACGTCCAGCTCGGAGTTTCGTTGAAGACTACGTTGCGTGACACGATCACTTTGTTGGACTCGGGATCATACAGCCTGTAGTTGGTAGACTCGTACTGATATCCTACCAGTATGTATTTTCTTGCCTTCTTGTCCAACTTTGTCCGGAACTGCTTGTCAACATGTGCATAGGCATCTGCCCCAAAAATCTTAGTGTGTGAGAGATTTGGTTTTCTTCCACACCAGAGTTCGTATGGAGTGGCTGTTCTATCCTTCGCAACAAGCGTACGATTCAGTAAATACACTGCTGTATTCACTGCTTCTGCCCAGAGTTTCTTGGGCAGGCCTTTTGAATACAACATGGTTCGCGCACTTTCCACTATTGTTCTGTTCTCTCTTTCTGCCTTCCCGTTCTGTTCGGGGGTGTACGGCGCTGTACTTTCCAGTACGGTGCCCTGTGTTTTTAGGAAATTCTCCGTTACCTTGTTGGAGTATTCGCGGCCGTTGTCGGCTCGTAGCACTTTAACGTTGCTACCGAACTTGGTGGTTACCATCCTCACGTGTTCTTTCAGTCTGTCGAATACGTCTGACTTGTGCTTGAGGAAATACACTGTACGATAACCACTTGCTTCATCGACAAACAATAGGTAGAATCGCGAACCACCCACCAACTCCTGTGAGAAAGGACCGCACACATCGGTGTGAATGTATTCTCCCGGCTTCCAGTTTTGTTTATCGGTACTACGGAACTTGAGTTTATGCATTTTTCCGAACTGACAAGCTTCGCAAAAGAAGTCGTCTTTACACGATAACTTCACTCCGTCTACCGCGTGTTTTTCCACTGCACTGTTTAGCGATTGTTTGTTAACGTGTCCGAGTCTTTCGTGCCACCCTTGTAAACTAGTGGCCGAGGCATTTACTTCCACATTCTCCCCTTTTAATACTTTGAAGAGCATGTAGTACATGTTGTTGTCTCCTTTTATCCCAACTGCTTCTAGTCTGTCTTTTTGCACTAGATTCACTTTCTTGTCGCCGAAGGTGACCTTATACCCGTTCGCGGTGCACAATCCGACCGAGAATAAATTTTTTCGTAAGCTGGGCACGTAGAGCACATTGTTGATCTGTGATCTGATCCAGCGTCCGTTTACCAATTTCAGGATTTTCACAACACCTCTTCCGCGCACTTCACGTTGTCCATCGTCCCCGAGCGACACAGTGTCGCCTTCTGACGATTCAAAGTTAGTCAACCAGTCACGACGGAAGGTAATGGGGCGCGATGCGCCACTGTCGGTAATCCAGATTTCCTTTGGGTCCCTGTTGTTAATTTTGTGTTCGTCCCCGGTCGGTAACTTGCATTCCTTGTCGCAGTGTTTCAGGACGCCGCTGTCGATGATGAAGGCACCTTTGGTTATGTTTTGATTCTCTTCTTGTTTGTCCTTGAGGTCTCTTTTCTTCTTCCGACAGTCTCTCACCATGTGACCTTTCTTCTTGCAGTAGAAACACTCAATTCGAAATTTATCACCGTTGCTGGCCTTTGTTCCGTCTCGATAGCTCTACGAGTTCTTTACCCCTTTTTCTTTATTGAAGTTGGATACTGCAAGTGCTCCAGTTTCCTCGTCTTCAGCAGTCATTCTGCTTTCTTCCTTCATTAATCGTTCGAGTAAGTTTCCAACCGTTTGTGACGGAGGTGGAACACTGTCCCATGCGGTTACAAGCGTGTTGTACTTTGCAGGTAGCGATCCTAGTATCTTCGCCATAACATCGGTTTCGTCGATTGTCTGTCCGACGTCTTTCAGCTGGCTCACCAAGTTTTCTATGTGTGTAACATGTTGCATGATGGTGTCGCCGGATTTCATTCGGTGCTCATGATACTTCTGCATCAGCAAGAGCTTGCTCGATGCCGATTTTTGCTCGTATAGTCTTACGAGGCTCATCCACATCTCGTTAGCCGTTTGACACGTAATCAGGCCCTGTAGCTGTGTCCTTTCCATTGACGACGAGATCAGGCTCATGGCCTTGGCATTTTCTTTCACCCATTTCTTCACCGGTTCCGTTGTTCGTTCGTCCGCAGGTCTCGGTCGTGATCCATCGACGAGATCCTCAAGCCCATGTGCCATCAAAAGTTGCATTATTTCGAACTTCCATACAGTGAAGCACTGGCCGTTGAACTTTGTGATGCCTTTTCCAAGGACTTCTTCCGCCATTGTGTTGCAGGAGTAGGTACGCGAACACGTGGCAGGATATTACCTTTTCTTTTGTTTCTCGCGACGCGATTCACTCTGGGCCCATAACCTGTTATGGTGAGTGTGATTGCACTTAAAGCGAGGCGTGAATTAGTCTGAGAGAAATAAGGAGAAAAGAAACACTTGATTTATTTTATGGAGATAATCTTACGATGAACAACGTGTTTAACCTGGTGGTTTTCATGCTCGACTGACTAGCCGGCGTTAGTGGCGCTTCTAGCATTATAAAGTTCCACTCTGCTACCAGCAGATGTGGCAGACGCCGATTGGCCCACGCTGGGCGCCGTATTCAAATGAGGCAATGTAAACTATGTAGACTTACTTATTACAACAAAGCTTAATTATATTATAGAAATGAAGGGGACGCACAGGACTTGGATAAAAATGAAGGGGACGCACAGGCTTGGATATAGAATTGAAGGGGACGCTCAGGCTTGGATGGATAGATAGAAATGAAGGGGATGCATAGGCTTGGAGGTTGTCCGGAGAAGATTAGATAGATATATAGATAGACAGAGCATCTTGTTTCGCACAAGTTTCTGGGAATTTGTCAAATAAGGTAAATCGGCAAAATTTGTCAAAAGACATAGCATTAAGAATTATTAAGAAAATAGATTATGGTGTACTGCTTGCAATATAGAGCAAGTCACATTAGTTAAGAAAGTACCCTGAAAACACATCTCCCTTGATGCTTTTCAATCTTTTGTGAAAGACATTCGTAATACTTTAATAATAAATTCTTCGCTATTCATTAATTCATTAATTTTTTAGATTCCCATTATTTCAATTCACCAATAAACATACTAAATTAATTTTATTCCAACACCAATAAATTGTGCGTTAAAAATATTGGATCTCCTCATTCATTTTCGCTGAATTATTACCATTAGCATTTGAATTTCCTGCAACAAGACTTTCTGCCATACGCTCTCACCTGCTTCGGATACATTATGTAGTCTCTACACTCACTATAGCAAAAGGCCACTCTATTTCTATAAATAATAATAAGTTCTACGTTAAGTTGTATATAATTAAAATGTGGCTTTATATAGAAGATGATGCAGTGTGATCTACGTTGGACTATGTACGCACAAATTTTCAGGTAGGGTTTTGCATACGCAATTATTCATTCAATGTGAGCACGTGTGATAATTTATAAATAATTAGTAAATTTGTCCTATTTTTCAGTTAACGATGCAGACGAAGAGAATTATTTCAACAGCTGAAAGAGAAAGTAACTCTGCTGCATGAGCAAATGAAATAACCACATTTTTATGTATCATCAAAATAAAGGATTTAGTTTTTTATTATTTAAATTTTTTATTGGCCGCCGCCACGTCCACGGCCCCGCTCCCAGCCACGACCCCGGCTCTGGCCACGTCCCCGGCCCCGGACACGGCCGCGATATTGCTGCTCAATGATTGTCCGGAGGGTGAGGGCCTGGGTCCTCATCATTTCTAGTGCGGCCCAATTTTACCGCGGGGCCCTCACCCTCCATCCGCCCTTTTCGTGGCGAGCCACGTACGGTCCTGTAATTAGTAGTAAAAACAACAATAAATTTATTAGTATTTAAATTTATACTTATTTTCAAGCATTCTAAATACTTATTTTCAAGCATTCTAAAAACATATACAGTCGGTGTAGAAAGTATTCGTACAGCGACCAATTTAAAGTAAAACTTTGCATATCCATATCAGTAATAAATTTTAACGGAAAGCAATGATTAATTATCAATATTCTTCGATGTTTGTAGAATAGATTTTGTATAATTCACTAATGCCAACAAATTCAAAATATTTGGGTCCAAAACAGACTTCACAGTATGAAGAAAAAAGAATACAGAGTTTAGAAAAGAAAATTTGCGACCTATGATGAAATACTGCGGGGGGTTCTGTATTTGTCTGGTGCTGCACGAGTACAGCTGGAGTAGAAGCTCTACATTTCATCGATGGTATTATGAATTATAGAGTTTATATTGACATCCTGAGCAAGCACATCCATGCTAATGCAAATAAAATGGGACTTAATGACAATTTTATATTTACCCATGACAAAGATCCAAAGCATTCTGCATACAATACTAGGCAGCGGGTTTTATGTAGCCCACCAAAATATTTTAAAACGCCGCCATAATTACCACATATCAATCCCATAGAGCATCTATGGGATTAATTGGACAAAAAAATTTTGTTTATACAAAATCTATTCTACAAACAAAAAAGAATAACGATTAATCATTGTTTTCCGTTAAAATTTATTACTGACATTGATATGCAAAGTTTTACTTTAAATTGGTCGCTGTACGAATACTTTCTACACCGACTGTAACTTCTTAATAAAATGTGTATGCATTTACCATCGGCCGTGGCCGGGTTCGCTGGTGCTAGTGGTGGCGGTGGTGGTAGTGGCGGTGGTTGTGGTGGCGGTGGTGGTAGTGGCGGTGGTGGTGGCGGAGCCGCGGGCTGTGGCGGCTCTGCCATGTTCAAGCCGGCTAATTCTACGTCGATATCTAAATAAATTAATTTCATCATTAAATGACTGGAAAAATAAATTTGAATAAATGTAGGTGTATAAATAAATTTTTATTATTTACCATCTGACAAGACGTCCTCCATATTTTCCTACAAAAATTAATAAACAAATAGTTAACCAAAAAGATCAACAGTTCATAAAAGCTGCATATGATAGAAGAAAGTCATACATGTAGCACAAGGGTACGTATTGTTCCATTGCAAATTGGAAATTAGGAAATATAAAAATTTGAAAACTGAAACAGTATATGATGTGAAATTATAAAAATTACATTACATTACATTACAAAATATGTTTCTTCTCATTACTTCACAAGCCTTTGCATTATTATTATTTAATACAAAAAACTGTAAAGTATTATAACATTATTTTGTGAACGATTCGCAGTTGTAACTAGTAGCAAAACAACAAGATATATTGCACTCGTTGGAACACATTTTATAACTTATAACGCCAACGATTAGAAATATATCAAACACATCTGAGTTGAACGTAAACAAACATGTAAAGTTCAACATTTTAAAAGTCTTTGGTAGGCACTTTGCTTATGTTAACTATCGCTGGCGTTACAAGTTATATAGAATATGCTTCAACGTGTGCAATATCTTCTTGTTGTATTACTTGCTATACAGTTACGGTCTACTTACACTGATAGTTAACATAGGCAAAGTGTCTACCAAAGACTTTCAAAATGTTGTACTTTACATGTTCGTTTACGTTCAACTCAGATATGTTTGATATATTTCTAATCGTTGGCGTTATAAGTTAACGTCTGCAATATCTTCTTGTTTTACTACTAGTTACAATTGTGAATCGTTCACAAAATAAAGTTATAATACGTTACAGGTTTTTTTATTGAATAATAATAGAAAGGCTCGTGAAGTAATGAGAATAATTTTTATTTTTATAATCCGAATTTCCTATTACCAATTTGCAATTGAACAATATGACTTTCTTCTATCATATCTCTATGATACGCCGCGTGTAATCAGATTTTAAGTGACGAAAAAATCTCACGAATCACGAATAAAACTAACGAATATAAAAATAAATCTCACGAATATCTCGGTAGATAGAAAAGTAGGGTTACGTGCGACATGCGAATGTTTGGCGTCTCGTTTAGTAGATAATAATTTAACATATGTTTTCTTATAAATGTTAATTTTCGCAGGAGCATGCATGATCGCCTAGGGTGTGTACTGTGCGGAGATGAAGCTGAAGTAAGTATCGCATGTATCCTGTTTATTCATACGTTATGTTTAATTTTATACTAATATTGTGTTTGTTTTCAGCGCTAACACAACAGGAAACATGATGCTTTTACACAAAAAAGAAGTCGAAAATATTGAATGAAATTTTCTGATATCGCCCCTACTAGGTACCAGTGGTTACGGGACGTGGATTTGTAAATTTAAATGTTGAAAGTCCCTCTTTGGATTTATATGCGCTACTTATATTATTTTGTAACAATTGTAATCACCGATCATGTATATTAATAAAAAAAGAATAAATACTTTTTGAAATATGTAGCATTAATTATTTAATAAACTGTAGAATTTGCTTGATGGTTATGTAAGGGTAGGGACAACCGTGGGGCGTCACGCGTAGGGAATAGTTTGGTAATTCTGGCCTTCAGATGGCGCTGTTATACGTGTCAGGTGAACGGCAGGATCTGATGCGAATCTGCTGCCCATATGACGTCAGGGTCCTGATGTCAGGCTCTGTACTTGAGAATGTATCCTAATGCGGACATAGATGACTACGGATCTGACGTCAGGCTCTGCGCCCCAGATGTGGTTATCAGGGATGTGTATCCTGTAATTAAAACATTTTGTATCATTAATGCGAATGAAAACTTTATCACAACAAATTCATTTTGCCGTTTGCTTCTCTATTAAAGTGATTCATATTCTGTTATGAAATATATTTTAATTATGGGGGGAGACCACTGTCTCGGTCCGAAAATGTAAGGGTGTTTGCGGGAATTTATTTTAACCAAACAACGCAAGTAAATCAATTTATTGCTTAGTATAGTTAATTAATTAAAATGTCCGCGATATGAGTAATGGAATAATACAGCATTTTAGCTGTGTATATGTAGTTATGTCATCTTAAGCACAGTTGGAAAGCACCTTTATGTACTTGGAGCTCATTTTGATTTCACATCTTGTTTTATATTGTAATTATATTATTTTCTTTTTTTTGTGATGTACTTGCAGCTCATTTTGATTTCATATCTTTTTTTATATTGTAATTATATTTTTTATTTTTTATTTATGTGATTATATTTTTTTGTTAATTATACTTTATTCGTCCTTGACTTTTTCATGTTTCTTTGTCTTTTTTTGTGTTTTTTTTATATTTATTTGTTGATAATACTCTTTTTTTTCCTCGACTTTTTCATGTATACTATTTTCTTTTTTTTGTGATTTTTGATAATACTTTTTTTGTCCTCGACATTTTCATGTACTTGGCGTATTTTTTACCTATTTAAAGTTTTTTTTGGGATCTCACTTCTTTTTACAAAGATAATTCATTTTCTTGGCGTCATATTTTTTTACCTTTTTCAAATTTTTTATGGGGATTTCATTTATTCATATTTAGTTTATATAATACATATACATGAAAATTTACTAATTTCATTTGCTCGTGCAGTAGGGTTACATTCTCTTTCAGCTCTTGAAATAATTCTCTTCGCCTGCATCGTTAACTGAAAAATAGGACACATTTACTAATAATTATTTATAAATTATCACACGTGCTCGTATGTCAAGATCAATAAATGAATAATTGCGCAGGCAAAACCCTACTTGAAAATTTGTGCATACATAGTCTGACGTAGATCACACGGCATCATCTTCTGCTTCGATTATCTGTAAATATATTATAATATAGAAGCCACATTTTAGTTATATACAACTTAACGTAGAACTTATATAGAAATTATATAGAAATAGTGGCCTTTTGCTATAGTAAGTGTAGAGACTACATAATGTGTCCAAAGGAGGTGAGAGCATATGATAGAAAGTCTTGTGGCAGAAATTTAAAAAATGTTAATGGTAATTTAGCGAAAAAGAACGAAGAGATTCGATATTTTTACTGGTGTTGGTTTAGTATAGTATAAAAATATTTATTGGTGAATTGAAATATTGTTAATGGAAAACTAGTAAAATTAATGAATAGCGTAGCAACTATATAGAAATAGAGTGGCATTTTGCTATAATAAGGGTAGATTACAAATGTGTCGGAAGGAAATGAGAGCGTATGATAGAAAGTCTTGTTGCCGGAAATTTAAATGCTATGGTAATAATTCAGCGAAGATGAACGAAGAGATCCAATATTTTCAACAAACAATTTATTGGTTTTGGAATAAAATTAGTTTAGTATGTTTATAATTTTGTCGATTTACCTTATTTGACTTTCCTGAAACTTGTGCGAAGCAAGATGCTCTGTCTATCTATCTATTCTTCGCCGGACAACCTCCACGCCTGTGCATTCCCTTCATTTCTATCCATTCAAGCCTGTGCATCCCCTCCAATTCTACTATCCATGCCTGTGCATCCCCTCCAATTCTACTATCCAAGCCTGTGCGACCACTTCATTTCTATAATATAATAAGCTTTACATAAAACCTCTAAATTGCTGGTATACAAATACAAATAACTGGCAATTTAAATGCAGTGCAATTTTTACTACAATATATATATTATTTTGTACATACATGGTACAAATTTCCAGAAACTTGTGTGAAAGGAGATGCTTCCCAGTCAAACCATCTCCGGACAACTTCTAAGTCTGCGACTGTACATAAGAAATCTATTAAAAAAATTTTGGCGACTTACCTTATTAATTGAGACAATAATTCAGTCTCCTATGTAGTGTAAAAACTCGTGACATTCCAAATTCTGACAACTTACTTTATTTGACACTTAGTACTTGGTAGGTTATAAAATTCAAAATAGTATATATAAGTATGTATGTACAATGACGGACGACGATCCCTGTCGAATAATCCCGAGAGTCGACGAAAGAAGAACGAACATGTGTTGGCTGAAGGTGTTTGTGTAACGCGTATATACCTATTATGTTGACGAAAATTTGGACTGGAGAAGAAGAATCAGGAGAAAAATCGTAACGTTCTGACTGATCCATGAGACGATATTACTATATCTCTGTCATGCGTGCACCGATTTTTTTGAAATTGTTCTTGTTCGAAAGCCGATATGCGGTTTACATAAGAAAAATGCCTTTAAATTTAGAAAATATTGCAGGCGTGATGAGATATTAATGAAATAAGTATCAGGGTAGGTTGGAATAGCTGTGCGTCGAGTAAAGATACACGGCAGCGACAGGCATATACAAGGTGACTTTTCTTTCATGTACTTGGCGTCGAGACGCTACCGCGTCTCTAGATACCAGCAATTTAGAGTTTTTATGTAAAGCTTAATATTATAGAAATGAAGGGGACGCACAGGCTTGGATGGATAGAAATGAAGGACCTTCAGGACCTTCTCTGGACGTTTTAAAAACGTCTTCAGTACCTTTTCTGGACGTTTTTAAAACGTTTTCAGTACTAATAGTATAACGGGTGCAGCACGCATGCAACGTTTCACACACTTTAGAGTAGTTCATGAGTTAGACGCTGTTGATGAGTAGAAGACGTTAAATTCAGTTCTCAAATTGCAGGTCGGTAACACAGTTTCGCTGGAGACACAAACTGTTATGGTTGTTGGTTCTTATTAAGTACAAAATAGCTTTGATATAAAATATGGTTTATTAATAAGATTTAAGAAAAGACGACATGGCAGCTTTTGATACTCTACCATTAAGTGACCCACGCTCGTATATATGTATATAGAGAGACAGTCCTCACTGCCTAGTAACATCTAGTGACATAAGGTTCAGTTTTCATCAACATATAACATCTCCCTTCATCGAGATTACAATTGTAGCCTTACAATTAATTGTTTAAAATAATAATGTCATTAACTTAAAGTAAACGCAAGATTACACTTTAGACATAGTCTTTAAAATACGCTGGTTTACGACTAACCCGGCCCGATCGAGTAACACTGTGCTGTTCTTCAGTGTTTTCAGCTTTTGGTTTTACATTTTTCTGAATAGTTTGTCTTTGGCCATTCTCATTATTAGTATTGTTTTGACCTTGCTGGTCAGCGTACGGAGTATGTGTAATGCTCTCAGTCTCACATTCATTACGATTATTATCCACTATTACCACACTATTTGGTTTTTGCTTAGAACTATAATAGTGATCAAATATTTCCTCATAGCAGTTCTCTGCTGGAAAATTGTCGACATCAACTTTTCGCAGATATTTTCGATTTCTAACATATATTCTATTATTGCGGTTTAATTTTACCATGTAGGTTTTTACCCTATTTTTATCTATCGCAACTACTTTTCCAGGTTCCCAGACTTTATCATCAATATGAATCATAACAAGATCTCCCACTGATAGTGGTCGTAAGTCCCTAGCATATCTATCATGATACACCTTCTGTTTATACTGCTTGTCTTTTAGAATTTGTTCATAGTTGCAATCGACAAACTCAGGTTTTAGAAGATCTTCTTTCATCGGTACAACACCTTGTAGCCTTCTCCCAAACAAAAGTTGAGCCGGAGATGAGATTCCTCCCCCAAGAGGAGTGTTTCGATATTCTAATAGAGTTAAATATTTGTTCTTGCCATCAAACAGGGCCTTTTTCAATAGCTTTTTTTATAGTTTGTACATGTCTCTCAATAAACCCATTCGATTTCGGATTTCGCGGTGAACTTGTCCTATGCTCGATTTCCCAATTCTTTAGGAATAACTGAAAATGACTGTTAACAAATTGAACATCGTTACCCGAATACAATATCTTTGGCTTACCGTGCCGAGCAAAAACCGATTCTACTGTTTCAATAACACGATTATGTGTTGTGTTCGTGCCTAGGCAAAAAAATTCTGGAAACTTTGAATATGTATCAACTAGTAAAAGGTATTCTTCACCCTCAAGGTGAAACAAGTCTGCAGCAACACTATACCATGGGTATTTAGGAATTTCTCTATTCACTAATGTCTCTTCTTGATTGGCATTTTGAAACTTGAGGCACGCTGGACAATTATTTACTACATCTGTTATTTCTTTGTTCATGCCAGGCCAAAATACTAGCTCCGTAGCTCTCAATATTGTCTTTTCAATCCCCATGTGATTGTAATGAAGTTTATCTATCGTATCTTTTCTTAGGCTTTTTGGTATCACTACCCGGTTACTTCTGAAAACAATTCCCTCTATTTCTACAAGTTCATCACGAAACATCCAATACTGTGCCACAAAAGGATGCAGTTTACGCTTACAATCTGGCCATCCCTGTCTGACAACCTCTTTAAGTTTTAATAATTCTTCATCCCTCTCCGTCTCAAACTTTATCTGCTCATATTTCTTCGGTGAAATATCATAATAATTTATTAAATGTATTTGCGCATTTATCTCTTCCTCATTTATATCGCACGTAGTATCATTATAACTGGCCCTAGATAATGTGTCTGCCACATAAAGTTTTGATCCCGGCTTATAAACAACTTTAAAAGTATAGTTTTGCAGAGTTATTCTGAGTCGCTGGAGTCGCAATGGACAACGTTCCAGAGGTTTCTTAAATATAATTTCCAATGGCTTATGGTCCGACTCAACCACGAAATCACAAGCATACAGATATTGATAGAATCTTTGACAGCCAAATGCTATTGCAAGCATTTCCTTCTCAATTTGAGCATATCTCTGCTGCGAATCTGATAATGACTTCGACGCATATGCCACTGGACCACCCCCTTGCAGCAATACTGCTCCTACACCGTTTTTTGACGCATCTACTGACAATACAATTGGTTTATTCCTATCAAAATACAGGAGTTGAGCCTAAAAGAGCTTTCAAATCATTAAACTCCCTAGTGTGCTGCTCGGTCCACAGCCACTGATTATTCTTTTTTAACAAATTTCGTAAATTTGAATTTTTATTCGACAGATTAGGAATAAATCTCGCCAGGTAAGTGACCATCCCCATGAATCTACTTAAGTTCCTGTACATTTGTTGGAACTGGAATCCTTTTAATTGCCTCTACTTTATCTGGATCTGCTTTTATACCTTCCTTAGTCAGTATGTGTCCAACATATTTAACCTCTATCACTCTGAATTCACATTTATTTTTATTAAACTTAATACCGTACTCTCTGGCTCTAGTTAATACTTTAGTTAAAATTGCATCATGTTCTTCTTCCGTTTTAGCATAAATAATTATATCATCGATATAAATCTTAACACCCCTTATATCACCGAAAATTTCCGAGAACTTTCTATGAAAAATCTCTGGAGCACTACTCAGTCCAAATGGTAGTCTCAAAAATCTAAACCGACCAAACGGCGTAGCAAAAGTTGTCAGTATTGACGCTTCCTTAGTGAGCTCAATCTGCCAAAATCCTCTGCTTGCATCAAGAACCGAGAAATATCTTGATCCTGCCACATCTACTGTTATTTCCTCGAATGTAGGAATCTCAAAGTGTTCCCTCATTACAGCAGCATTTAAATTCTGCGGGTCAAGGCATATCCGAATGGAATTATGTGGCTTTCTTACAATCACTATTGGATTAACAAACTCAGATGGCTCTGTTTGACTACAAATAATACCGTCTTTTATCATTTTATGTATTTCAGCCTTCAAGGGCTCCATAAGTCCAAACGCGACTCTTCTACAAGGAACTACAACTGCTTCATAATCCTTTTTTAACTTAATATCACATGGAGCGCTTCTAATTCTGCCAATACCCTCGAATATGTCTTGATACTCTCCCATATTGAGGTTAGACCTGATCTCTGAGATACTTTGATTTCTCTGTATCAGGTTCAGCCTCTGTATACCCTCAATTCCCAGAATGGGTGCTGATTTTTCTTTTGTATTTACTATTACAAAATCTAAACTTTGTTTAATATTATTCTCACTTATAACAGTCAACGAGCAAGAACCGTTTACATCTAAAACTGTACCACCATAGTTAGAGACTATAATATTTACTTTCTTTAACCTATCATTAAGATTCAGTACCTTAAAAATATACAAAGGAATTACATTAACATGAGCACCTGTATCAAGTTTAAATTTTAGCGTCTTATCACATACTAACAGCCTTAGTTGTTCGAACCAGTTTAGCTGACTAGTTTCGTCTAATTGTACTGTTCCTATAACATATCTTTTCATTGCTTCTGTTTCTACATCTATCGTACCGACGGTGTTATTTCTACATACCTTCGCATACTGATTATACTTTTTACATTTAAGGCACTGGTTGCCCATCGCTGGACAACAGTTCTTACGGTGCGTCCACCCACAGCGACTGCACATTGTTTTGTTGAGTGGTTGATTGTGCTTGTCGAGCATGGTATGTCCCTTCCTTCGAACATTCTCCTTGTCCTCGCTGTCGACGTCTTCCTTCACCTTTCCTTGCTGACCTTTCCCTTTCCTCGTGTTGGATGTTCCTTGTGGTTTCTTACCGTTTCTCAGTTCATTTACTTCCAACCCCTTCGTTTGAGTCGTGAGAAGTTTGACGTGATTGTCCGTTTGTTCTGCTGCCTTGCAGATGTCCACAGCTCTTGTTAAGGTTAAGTTAGGGTCTCGCAGTAAACGATCTTTCACTTTTTGATCGTATATGCCACTGACTATGCCATCTCGAATGAGCCTATCTCGCAGCTCACCAAAATCACAACTATTGGCAAGTTTGCGTAAATCCATTAGAAAATTATCAAATTTTTCATTTGACCCTTGTTTCCTAATGTTGAATTTATGACTTTCAACACTTTGGTTTCCTTTTGGTATAAAATAAATTTCCAACTTATTCATGACTGTATCATAATTTTCTTTTTCTTCTTGTGTTAGTTCCAGTGTATCAAAAATTTCTAACACCTCTTCACCGATACAGTGTAGAAGAATAGCTGCCTGCGTTCCTGAACTTTTCTTGTTCATTTCTGTTGCTTTATGATAGAATTGGAAGTTTCTTTTAAACTTTTTCCAATTAACATTTAAGTCTCCATCAAGACACATGGGTTTTGGTGCCGATAAAGGAATAGCTTGTAATGCTTGTAACTGATTACCCACGTTTTCTTCACTCGCCATTTTGACTTCCTTTCTTTAGTACGCATTTTATATTTCTTTCTACGTACACTTTCCTGATCGAAAATACTTTTCTTTCTTTTACCATATATCTACCGACTGCGCCATGTTATGGTTGTTGGTTCTTATTAAGTACAAAATAGCTTTGATATAAAATATGGTTTATTAATAAGATTTAAGAAAAGACGACATGGCAGCTTTTGATACTCTACCATTAAGTGACCCACGCTCGTATATATGTGTGGTGACATCACGGCGACGCCTAGGGTATTTCGCACTAGTTGGTCGGCGTAGCTCGAAAGCGATGATCCGATTGTGGCGCCACCGAGCGGCTGGAGTACGAATGGTGAGCCGGGTGGACCCACCACTCCTCGAATGTCCACGAAGAGAGTCAGACAATAAAACGTTGTTATAGTTACTCAGTGGAACCTTTGTCTTTATAGACCCTTATATTTCCCGTAACTATATATGTATATAGAGAGACAGTCCTCACTGCCTAGTAACATCTAGTGACATAAGGTTCAGTTTTCATCAACATATAACACAAACCCCCTTAAACCCTAACCTAGAACTACATATACTAGATATACAAAAACTGTACAAAAACATTATGAAAGCTGTATAAAAACTAAATGAAAACAATATAAAAACTGTATAAAACCTGCTTGCAAACATTCGGTCAAAAACATTTAAACAAATGCATCTGTTTTTTGTTTTCCATTGTTCTGGAAGCATTCATAAACATTTGTATGTATGGAGATATAATTAGGCTTTATGTGTTCGATCTATCCATACTTCGTGGATGGTATGGGTTATTTAGACAGCGGTTACAATCCCTGGTTTCCTTTAACTCAGCGCTGCACAAGGAGCTGTTTTCGGCGCCTAGCGGCGAGCAACCCGCCTTTCCTATTGCTAAGGTTAGAATCGGTGAGGAGAACTGCAGTAGTGTATGTGCGTGTTCGTAGGCTCGTAGCATAGGGATATATGACTGGGTTCCTTGTGGGGCCTGCATGAAAATGTGTGTTTTTTACGCCTGCTGAGCGAGAGCAAAATGACTAATTTCAGACGTATTCGCGTAAAGTCTATCTCCCAAGGGAAAAAGACTTTACGCGCATGCGTATTCGCAATTTCTTACTTTCCTCCCAAAGAAACTGGAGTTTGACGTTACCCTATGGTATGAAGATGCAGTTGTTCGACTAATCGTTATCGATTTATTGGAAAATAAATACACGTATTTATTCATTTTGACAGAATAAAAAAAACAATCGAACATGCATATTTTTTGCGAATCGCTGAGCAGGCTTTCAAAAACACATCTTTCATGCAGGTGTTGAAAAAAATATAATGCGTGACACGGGAGAGAAGCGATTTCGCCTTCACGTTCGTCGGAATCGCTTACTTCTCTCCCTTGTCACACAATATACTATAGAAAGTTAATACTATACAAATAAATAACTCTGACTCAAAGAAAACCAAATTTTAATTAAGGATATATATCATTTATAAGTCGGAAAGTTATATATAAATAAATATATACATATGTACACACATTTGGTGCTCGTCATTACATTTAGCGATATTTACAAGAAGAAAATTACATAACTAATAAATTTGTACACGTAACAATATACAAATAAATAACCCGAATTTTATTATGGGACCTGGTCTGCACTGGGGCCCCACAAGGAACCCAGTCATATATACCTATGCTACGAGCCTATGAACACGCACATACACTACTGCAGATCTCCTCACCGATTCTAACCTTAGCAACAGGAAAGGTGGGTTGCTCGCCGCTAGGCGCCGAAAACAGCTCCTTGTGCAGCGCTGCTTTAACTAATCTCTAAAACAACACACAGATGTCTTAATATTTTAAACGCTTCTTCCAGACCTAACCAAAACGTTTTAAAAACGTCTTACACTTGCCTGTTTCGAACGTAATCAAAGCGTATTCTGGACTGTTCTGGACGTTTTTAAAACGTCTGTCAAATACGTTTTTAAAACGTCCGCAAAATACGTCTTTAAAACGTCCGCAAAGTACGTTTTTAAAACGTCTGCAAACTACGTTCTTAAAACGTTTTAAAAACGTCCATTTTCCCAAATCAAGCCGTGGACGTTCAGACATAAAATGGACGTAAAATGGACGTTTTTAAAACGTCCTGTGCTACCTGGGAATAATTACAAAGTAAAAAAAAACGTGAAATCAAAATGAGCTGCAAATACATAAAGATGCTTTCCCGCAGCGTGCAAAGACGATACTGTGTAACACAATAAAAGACAAAAAAAGATGTCCGCGGGCTGGAAGTCAAATACTTGGCGTAGTCAGGCAAAGTCAAGGTGTCGATGAATAAGAATTATTTAAAAACGCAAAATAATGAAAATGTACTCATATTGTCTGAGTTTAAAATGGACAAATTATCTGAAAGCCTGCGAGAGTGATGGTATGAGTATTTATGATCTGAAAATACCTTGCCTGGCCACGCCAAGTACTCAAGCTCATTTTCATTTCACATTTTCTTTTACTTTGTAATTATTATTATTTTCTATTATTTTTTTTTGTTTCATGTACTTGGCGTAATTTTTTTATTTTTTGAAATTTTTTATGGGGATCTCACTTCTTTTTACAAAGATTATATATTTTCTTCTGATTTTTTTGTGATTTAGTCATTTCCGTCCTCGACTTTTTCATGTACTTGGCGTAATTTTTTTACTTTTTTGAAGTATTTTTATTAATTACTTCAACGCTCTGCAGTATCAAAGAGGTTACACATGAAACAATTTTATTCATTAATGTTTCAATATTGGGTCGAAATCGATTATAAATTTCTTTCATTCAAAGTAACGAATGAAAATTACCTTTATCTCTTTTTCACTTCGCTTCTTCGTTTTCTCCCCCTTTCTGTACGTATGTAGGTAAACAGGGTGTCCCAGGGTAGACTGGACAGCGGGATATCTCCTAACGTAAAAAAAATATGGAATTGCATGGCTCGAGGGGGCCAATTTATTAACGCGAACAAATTTTTTTCGATTATTATTTTAAAACAGGCCTCGGAATTAAGTGAACGCAGCGGCCGATTTTCAGAGGCAACGCCTCCTTTCTCTCGCCGCGCGTCATGGCCCCCGCGGCGGCCTAGGAGCTTGGAGCGCCTCAGGCCCGTACCATATGAACCGCGCGTAGCGCATTGGAGCGCCCCCTGTATCAATAGGTTTCCACATCACCCATGGGGTAATATTATCAATGCGTCTTTTTTTGTCAGTGGTATCCCCTATATGCCTATTCCACTGTGTCGCGTGATAAAAAATGGATTGGAAAAACGCGTTTTACTATCAAAATTTTAAATATGTTTGGGAAAACTAGATTTTCGCGCACGTTTAGACGTGCTGGGCAAATCTAAAATATTAACAGGGAGACTGGACGACGTACATGATGTACATCATGTACCACTGACAAAAAAACCCACATCGATAATAGTACCCCATGGGTGATGTGGAAACCTATTGATACGGGGGCGCCCCCAATGCGCTACGCGCGGTTCATATGGTACGGGCCTGAGGCACTCCAAGCTCCTTGGTCGCCGCGGGGGCCTACAGGGTTATCCACCGAAGACTGGCGGCGCTCGCGCGAGTACAAATGAAAACGGCAACAGCGGCACACGCATACGTACTACTACAATCATATGTCAATACATCCGCCATCTATGGGCTGTTGCTAACAGTATAGGTTCGCGTAGATGCCAGTAGAGAGCACAAAGCGCTTTTGGCTGTCTGCCCAGATTACTTTACATTTGACGTAACCGACGGGGAAGAAAACGACAGCCTTTTCCCTCAGAAACTTATTGAGAATGTTAGAATGCTTGTTGATCACCCACGGTTTCGTCGTTCAACCAGCATTGTATTCAATATACCTGGTCTGTGGTAAAGTCATCTGGGCAGACAGCCAAAAAGGCCTTGTGCTCTCTACTGGCATCTACACGAACAATAATAAATATCTACACGAATAATAATAATAACAATAACAATAACAATAACAATAACAATGACAATGACAATGACAATGATAATGATAATGATTAGGATCGGCGAGCCTGGCTCGAGACTCGCCGAGCCCACGCGCCGTGAGAACACTCATGATCGCCAATTCGCGAGGTTAGGCGATCCTAGGCGAGCCGCTTGGCGATCCTCGGCGATCCTTGGCGAGACGCGCCAACTGTAAGCGCACATTGAACGCAGAGTGGCGCAGAGGATGAAATACAGGTAGGTATGTTAATTTTTTTTTTAAATACATTTTATAATTTAGTATACTGTATTAGACAATAACCCTTTAACGCACAGATTTTTTTCGACGGGTAGGGTTAAAAAAAGCACAATTTTTTTGAACATGCCCGTGACTGTCACGGGCATGTTCAGATAGTACGGTTCAGCGGGTCCCGGTTATGTCACGGGCGTGAGCGTTAAGGGGTTAATATTATACATTATTCGGTAACGGGTAACGCCACGATGATAGGCCAAAAATGGTAGGAAAACTTTGGAGGTGATGTTAAAGAAAATTATGAACTTTCTTATGGTATTATATAAAGGAGAACAAAAAAAAAAATTTTCCACATTTTTGTAACCGAAAATGTCGGTACAGTCGATACCCCCGCGAAATCACACCCCCGTTGCTGAAGAAGCGCGACCTAGCGGGTCGAAATCGTATTTACTTCCGCACGATTTTCGGTGCTTCCCAAAAGGGACCAATAGCAAGTAGCGTCGATATTGTTTCCGGTTTCAAGTCTTCGTTTAGGGTACGCGAGGTACAATGGGCCATTGCCAAGTGAACGTTCGTCCGGCAACAACGTGTTATTACAATCTGAAATGGAGAGACAGCAAAGCCTCGATTTGATCAGCCATTATGAGAGGCACTGCGTACTGTGGGACACCAGGGAGGCAGGATTTTGCAATAAACAGCTGAGGAGAGATGCGTGGGAGCACATCGCTGGTGCGATGCATCTACCAGAAAAAGAACTTCAATATAAAATGAAGGCTCTGATGTCGTCTTATCGAGGAGAGAAAAGGAGGGTGGAGCAGAGCCGCAACAACGGTTCAGGTTTGAAAATTTTTATTTAACTAAATTATTTTAGTTGTAACAACATTCGGGCTTAGTTATGCAGAAGTAAAGATTGAACATGTTAAAGAACAGTAGTTTATTTCTATTGGGTATATTTTCTTTCTTGTTATTCTTTCACAATGTTATGTAAGGGATTATTTTATGGTGAGCAGTGTAATTGATATTATTTTAATTTTTTTGTAGCTTTTGTTTTTTATGCCTAAATTGCAACTATGGTTTGGTAATTTTAATAATTGTATAATGGGGGACAGAAGGGGACCAAGGTGCGATCCCTGGGGTAAACAATTGTTTTTTTCCTTATACAGGCCGAGGAGAGATATATCGTTCGCGATGGTTCGCGTTCGATTCCTTCGGCTTTCTTTCCGACGGAGACGTTCCACGGAGGACAGACGATATAATAAATGACGTAAGTACATTTTACGTTACCCTTTTACAAGCTTTTATTTGACTAATTTATAGTAAAACCATTTTTTTTTAATAAAGTTTCTATATTTAACAGCACTTGCTACATCGTTAATTATACATACATACATACATACATATATACAGTCGGGGACAGAAGTAAGTGGACAGCTAGTGGAAACTGTTATCGATAAAGTTTAGTCAAGTTAGTAGGTACTATTGTTATAAACTTACATTCATGTTCTCTATAGGCTTATGATACATACATTATTTTGTCAATAATTGAAATTAATATTTACATTTCGGTAGAAGTAAATTGTTAATAGGTCAGCAAATTGTAGAGGGACAAAAGTAAGTGGACACATAATAAAATAAGTAAAAAATTAATACTTGGTATTGCCGTATTTTGCTTGAATTACTGCTTCCAAATGTTGTAGAATATTGTTTATTAAATTTTCAATATAATCTATATTTGAATCCTACTGAGAACTTATGGAGTTTACTACACATGAATGTTCCATTGGATAGGCCAAATAATAAAACCGATTTTTTCAAAAGTTTACAGTCAGCAATTCAAAATATTATTAAAGATTATATTGAAAAGTTAATAAACAGTATTCCACGACGTTTGGAAGCAGTAATTCAAGCAAAAAGCGGCAATACCAAGTATTAATTTGATTATGTATTTTATTTATTACTTATTTTATTATGTGTCCAATTACTTTTGTCCCTCTACAATTTGCTGACCTATTAACAATTTTACTTCTACCGAAATGTAAATACTAATTTCAATTATTGACTAAATAATGTATGTACCATACGCATATATAATACATAAATGTACTTAAGTTTATAACAATAGTACTAACTTGACTAAACTTCATCGATAACCATTTCCACTAGCTGTCCACTTACTTCTGTCCCCGACTGTACATAGATACATGTATGTTGCAAGCTCACGTCACCCTTAGCACGGTTAGGTCACTCCTACGATTGAAAATAAAAGCGTGGAGCGTAAAAATTGAAATTTCCTTTTTATATAAATATTTATAATGATCTATGTGTTTTGAGAAATTAGTTGTATGAATTCGTTTCACTTGGTATGCGAGCAGTCCAATTCCTCAATTCAAGATCTAACCGGATTAAAAGTCAAGACATAATCATGGCCTTCAGCAATTAGTTTTTGCACAACTTTTAATATTCAAGAATTACGCCCCACGCTTTTATTTTTAGTCATATGAGGGAATTCATCCAAGGCAGTCATTTGAGACCTGATCACAATTATTTTTTCCGTTAGTGGATTTTAATACTTCTTGTTTTAAACAAAAAATTTTCTTTCGAATTTAATGTTAAATATTAGTTTGCCACGGTATCGAACCATTTCCAATGAAATACCTTGCAAAATGCAAACGTATCTCCTTAACAATATTTGTTGATCTTGTAGGAATAATTCCATTGGGCAGCAGTGCGAAGTGTCTACATCTCCCTCCAATAACGTCAAGTAATTATCTGGCGCGCCCACGGAAACAACCGAGGAGGAACCATGAGCCACCACGAAATTTAAAAAAAAATGAACACAATGTTATTATACCTTGTAAAAGAAAATAAAATACCGTAAATTATAGTCAATGTATCACGTTTCTCCAAAATATTCATGAAAGAACATCAAGCAGTACCTACTTGGTGGACAAAAATTTGTAAATGGTCGAAACAAAAATATTTACTTTCCGCCGAAGTTTTCTTTCCGCCGTGATTTATTTTTCATCAATTTTATTATTGTTTATTAGTAAATAAAACTTTATCCAATCTTTCCCAACCACATCTTTTGCATTTGGAATGTGGGTAAGAATGTAGTAAACAAATTTAGAAAGGATTTAGCTGCCACCATTTGCCACTGCGGTGTCAATTCGATTAAAGAATCCGATGTTATTAATAAATTATGCATTATATCCTCATTTGTCGAAAACCTCGAACTTTTTCTGGTATTAAATTGCCGGAATCTTTTAAAATCTTTGTTCCTAGATTCCTTGGCTTCTTCCGACATCTGACAAATCGCCAGAATAGCCGAGTTTAAAACGTCTTTTCCGTGAATTACAATTTTGTTTATTGAGGATGGGATAAAATACCATCCACACTCCCTAATAAAATTTTGTCCGTTTCGAGAGAAATAGATTGGAACTTCGATGGGTCTACGCTGCTTCCACACGACAGAACTTGTAAAATTATAAAAAATTTCACGCGTCGTGAGAACGCTCATGCTCGCCGATTCGCGAGGTTAGGCGATCCTCGGCTAGCCATGACGAACCAAGCCGGCTCGCCGATCCTAGTGCCGTCTGATTTCGCCTTAAAAACCGATCGGTCCGAAAGAACCGAGTAGCTCGAATTTTTCCGAGCGGTCCGAAAAAATCGAGCGGGCAGAATGTGTCGAGTAGGTTGAAGCTTGGACGTTTCGGACAATGAAAAGGTTTTCAATATTTTAAGAAACGCGTATCTACTGGAATGTAAATAATGGTTGTTAATAATGTGAATAATTATAAAGTCAAGTGAAAATGGGAATACACTGGTGGACTAAATTAAACGACCACTATAATTTGCCGAAAAATTTAGTCATTTTGAAATGGCTGTATCTCCGCGAAAAATAGTCGCAAAAAATATTTTAGAAAAGCATTTTAACGCTTCAAGTTTCTACTTTTTGATTTAAGGACACAAATTTTTTTCCAGCCATTATCATACTGTTTTATCTGGATGAAGCGCAGGAAACAAAATTTTAAAAATTTAAAATACCGTCAGGCCGGCTGGAGCGTGTGGATGCACCATCCAGCCTGCCTGTCAAGCCGGATGGAGCGTGTGGAGGCAGTACGGGCGTCAGGCCGACTTGCACAGGCCTGCCTGCGCAGGCCGACTTGACAGGCCGACTGGACCGTGTGTGGCTGCCTTTAGGGAGGGAGGTGTGACGTCCTGGCCCCACCACGGTATCGCGACTTAGTGTCGACGAGCGCCACCAGAGGTCTCAAATCTTTCCCGCTAGTCCTAACTCTCAATATCATTCGTATATATACAAGTTCCAAATCATATCCTCTGTGTCCCTGTGTGTGTCTGGGGCAGGGGCCGTCAGCTATAGCCCTACTGATGAGTCTGGCTGGCGGTCCCAAGACGAAACACACCTCTTCTTTTCCTCCTCGATCCTCCAACGCCGATCCACCCGCCCCGCATAGTTACTCCATGGTGGCGTTACCGGGCCGGCCTTAGGGTTTACGGTGCGTCGGAGGCGACTGGGCAAGGACTCCCATCTAGTCCTGAATGTTCCGGCAATTCAGGACGTGACATAATAAATAATAATAATAATAAATAATAATAATAGTAAATAATAATAATAATAAATAATAAATAATAAATAATAATAATAATAAATAATACTTCCGTCTATTCGATCCGTATCGCGATATGGAGAACCATTGGAAATTTCAAGCTCCCGTGTTCGAACAGACCGCTCGCGCGTAGAACGTTCGGGTATTTTACACAAACTTAAAAAACTTCAAAAAAGTAAACAAATTACGCCAAGTACATAAAAAAGTCGAGGACGGAAAAGAGTAAATCGCAAAAAAAATAGAAAAAAATATACAATCTAAAAAAATATGTGAAATCAAAATTAGCCGCAAGTACATAAAGGTGCTTTTCAACTGCGCTTAAGATGACACAACTATATAAATATGGGTACACAACTAACATGCTGTGTTCATACATTCCATTACTCATATCGCGGACATTTTAATAATTCGAAGATAAAATGTAACATGTAGACATTTGCCTAGATGTCCGCGGCCTGGAAGTCAAATACTTGGCGTGGCCAGGCAAGGTGCACTCTCGTAGACCATCGATACCCATACCTTCCCTCTCGTAGGTTTTTAATTAAGTTGTCAATTTAAAACTCTACGAATACACTTTCATTATTTTGCGTTCTTAAATAATTGTTATTTAGCGACACCTTGACCTTGCCTGGCCACGCAAAGTATTCGATTTCCAATGATATGAGTCACGCACCGTTAGACACATGATTTCATAGCGCAAATTAGAATTTATGTATAAAGCAACGCCACCCCCACGGGAAGAGACCTCTGTATCACGATCAGATCGGATCAGTGTTTAGCCAGGCAGGAAAAAGCAGGAGGAATCATCCTGCGGACGAAGCCATGTCTCACTGAGTGCCAGAATATCAAAATTGTGTGAGTTTAACAGATTAACTATGTTGGTGAAATGTGGTACGAGGGAACGCACATTTAAGTGAGATATGTATAAGTAGGACCCACAAGATGAAGATAAGTGATGTAGAGCATTATTATTAGACGCAACTGAAGTAGGAGAGAGATTATAAGTTGTAGAAGCAGACAAGCCAGAACCTAAAGAACACGAAGAGGAGGCAACAGAGACGTTATAAGATGTCAGTGTATAATTATTATTAAGACTATTTATTGCTGCCGGAACCTTGTTCAGTCAAACAATTCTGTTGTCCAGAGAAATAAATTCAAAAAGCTTTAAAGTAAACACTTTATTTCCACTGGTTTTTTAGATATTGCACTTGCAAATTTACTGATTTTCCCTGGAAGAAAATCCGCTGGAATAGCAAGGACCAGGGACGGTTCTGCTTGCGTCACGGGTGGTATTGCCTGTTGAAACAGATACCTATCTAACAAAGGTCCACGCCAGGAATGGCAGGCCCAAAGGCTTGACAATTCTTATCCGTCAGAAATGCTACTTAGGTAGGTACATCTGCAGTATCGAGAAGCGCACCGTAACTTTTATTTCGCACTTGCTTCTACGCTTGGATAGCCGGTTCTTTTGGGAGGGATGCAAGTTGGATTGGTTAGGTTAGGAGTTGCTAGACTAAATTTCAACCATAGAGAACAGATTGTATTAGAACCAATCGGATTTGCATCCGTCCCAAACAGCTGCTCTCTTGAAGAGGCCCTCTTCACAGCAATGCCCACCTTCTCTCGCACGGAATACGTTAACGTATGCTTCGGTTTTGAGATTGAAGCTCATGTTTATACTCGACATAACCACGCGTCGACAGTGAACCACCCCTTTTCTTCCCGTGTCTCTCCACGAGGCATATTGCCGGCGGATTGCAGGAGCGTAGATGTCTGGATGCCAGTTATTGAATTCAGGAGACGATAGAAATACTTTATTACAAAACACACATGTACTATAATTAAAGTAAATCGTATTCCTCTCGGGCAAGAGTACTGATAATGGTCGAACTTGTGCCCCACTTCGCGCAGACCGATTACACGGAGGGTAGTCTGGTCACACACTGCACAGATGATACAGGATAATTCTGGAGCAACGCCCGTCAAGGAGATGCCGTCTGGTACTCCGTGGCGAGGACAGCCCTTAACCATAATTGTTTAAAAAGCTGTTGGAAACTGTTTATTTGATAATGTATTTAACGCTGTTTTTAAAATTCGTGGTGTTGATAAACAATAGGCTAGTTGTTTCTGTATCATTACATTCATAAATTGAGAAATTAAATTTTTATTCAATTATGTGTTAGTTCTGCAGACCTCAGTATCTATTGTTCTGTTTTTCTTTTTATGATTTTATCCTTAATGCGGTGCATACCTAGATCAGACGTAAGGGGTAACTAATGCGACGTGTTTTTTATTGTAGTGGTATTTGAATTTTTTTTCTAGAATTTTTGTGTTTGAATGTTTTAGCTACTCAATGCCACGCCTATACCGGCTTCCGTTAATGTCATTTTCTGGAACGATGTGCCATTACTGTGCCATCGTCCAAAGTCAATATTTCTTTAAACATAAATTGCAATAATTTGAGGAAATATCAACGGATTGTTATGAGACTTAAAATATAATTTCAGAAAACTTTAGTGAAGCTGCAAAGTGTATGTTATAAACGCTGTATTTTAAAAAATGTAATTATATTTAATTAAAAAGTAACACAAGTTTGTGGTTATATGCTGATTGCATATTGATTGAATTGATTCGATTTGTGGTTACAGGCTGATTTCAAGTCGTTTGAATTTGTGGTTATGCGTTATATTTATGATATACAAACAGGACGCAATTCAAATTTGGCCATCTTATCTTGTGTTTGAGACTCCGTTTTGGTTGCAATTCAATGGTACAAGGATACATATTTGTCATGTTTGCCAGGTTATAACCTGACTGTAAGCTGTCAAAATTTGGAGTAGATTGCATAGAGAAGATAGCGATTGACAAACGAAACATGAAAAAAATAAAAAATTTTTTTATGTTAAACAATTTGATTAAAATGCACTAAAAACTGAACAATTCTCCATGCACATGTTGATATTCATTATTCATGTAAAAATCCATGTGTTTTTGGTTATTTTCAGTAATTTTTATGTTCTCTGGTAAAATATTCTATACTCTAATATATATTTTTGTTATATTTGATTTGTAATAGTAGTAGTAAGGCAAAGGGGATTCTAACTGAGGTCCTCTGAGGGGAGCGCGGGGGCGGGGGGAAGTGAGGGCGCGCGGGGGAGCGCGGCGGAATGAAACATGGGCGCGGGGCCTGCGGGGAGAGGAAGACCGGTTGCGCGCGCACGTGCCGCGGAGTGGGGGAAGCCACAATCGTGGAGGGGATCACTCCAGGCCGAGCCGCCGCGGAGACCGGGCCCACCGCCGAAAACTTTTTAGACCTAACCGGAGGGAGTGAATGACCCTCTAAAAAATTTCTGAGGGGCGGATCCTGTATGAAAAACCTCTTTTTCAGACTCGATCCGCTCCCCACAAATTTTTTCCCCCAAATATTTTTTCCAAACCAATATGCGACATACAGACATTTCCAACGCAGAGAAATAATAATTTATTTTTATTGGGAATTGTTTCGGACAATGTCGGGAAAGATCGACGTTTTCACACCACGTCTTCGGAGGGTCGGAAAGAGAGAGCAATATTTTAAAGCTAAATTCGAGAGAGGGAAAGAGACAGCGCTACATAGCGATACGAACACATATTTTTATTCTAAAGCTAACAGTATTCTAAAGCGTTCCGATTTAACGTCGCAGCGTATCGCGCGATCATGTGTAATATGAGTCCTCCCCGGACACCTGCATGTGATGACGCCATTCAACAACGCGAAGAACGCTCGAGCGAAATAGAATTATGCAGTGTCTGCAAATCTTAGAATTAAGTGGCGAAAGGAGAAGGATGGGTAAATAAAATGGAGAAATAATATACGTTTAAGATATATATATTGTTACATAAAATATAAAACTAGAATAGAAAATAGAAAAATAGAAAAATATAAAAAAATATAAACTATTCTAAGGACGCAGGTGGCGAGTGGTTTTAGCTTAATTATCCCACTCGATAACATCATCAGCAAATAGCTTATTTAATGATAAATCTACAGGAACTTGCGCAGGGTCAGTTTGAACTGCAACAACGCTAGCCCAAAGCCTCGATATTTTATTCGCGAAAATGGAATCATCATCAATCTCTGTTTTCACGTTTCGCCAAACCATGCTCTTTGGAACACCCTCACGATTCCGCCGAGCTAACTACGTATATAATAATCATCATCATCATCATCATCGTTGTAATTGTTTATAAACATTTGGTCTGCGTATCGGCGCTACCAATATTGCTCGTCATCGAGGTACTCATACGCATGACCATGCGTTAGGTTGCGAAATACTTTTAAATAAATGTCACCATCCTGATTAGCTTCCGCCTCATAAAGTTCTGCGCATCGAATTTCTTCGGTTTGAACCGCAACATTTCGACACGCCACATACACTTTCGGACTGGATGAATGAATAATGGTCGCAGCAGCGGTGATCGTAGCGGTAGCTGGACGTTCCAAATTTATGGGCAATGACATAATCTGAAACCGATTTTTCTTATAATTCTCAAAGTTACTAACACAGCGATTCGCTAAAAGAAAAAAAATATGATAATGGAAACTCACGGTATTATTCGATTGTATTTTCTATGCGTTGAACGACTGACGATATCCTTGGAAAGCAATCTTCTTCAAAGCAATTTCACTTAAAATGAAAAAAAGTGTTACACAAAAACTTTTCACAGAAATCAGACTTCTGAATGTCCTTAAAGATTGATGAGCAACTGGTCTCGCTACATCTCCTGGCTCGCATATGTATAAAAAACCCTACCCATCATGAAACTGAGAAGTGCATAGGTTTGCAAAAGTAAGAATGAAATAGAATTATGCGACGTCAGCAAATCTTAGAATTAAGTGGCGAGGACAGAAGGAGAAAGACGGGTGAATAAAATGGAGAAATAATATACGTTTAAGAAATTTTATTTAAAATTAATAGAATATAATTTAACATTTTTTCATACAAGCATCAGCTAGAATATCGTTGATTGCACATGCTACCAGTTCGCAATCTACAAGATACGCCGCATCGAAATATTCGCTATCACGTATGATTTTGGCAGCACGACGCGCATCTAAGGTTTCGCAGGCAACATCGCTCTGCTGTAGTACGTTGACAAAATTTGAAAATTTCATCCTCACATCTTCTGCAGTTTCATGTAATCGCAGATACACATAGTTTACACACGGCTCAAGATTAAACAAATATGTTACTGTATTCGGTTTGAAATACAGCGACTTAGTATCTAGTGTCATCTTTACAATCGGAGAATCATACATCCGACAAAAATCAACCGATAATTCATTAATCCGTAGCGATTCTGATCCAGGTAATTGTGCACGTTGTTCGATGGTTGTACTTGTTGCGGCTAGTGCACACCACGTATACCATGATAATATAAGATGATTCCCGCGATTGTCGCCGAGAACAACTTCCACATCAGCCATAGGTCCTACGCTGATCCTAATTTCCAATTATTTGCTACCCATGGTTGTTAATGCGTATCTTCTGACCATGATCCGCGATGCTTGGCGCGGCCTAAGAGAACAATCAAAGCTATGAAATTGTCCACTCGTATTAGGAATAAACATAAAAAAATTTCAAGAAGATGTGAAAATTAAGTCTTACCTGTCAAATGTATTCTCCCCGCATTGAGCTACGCCATCATCTCGCATGATGGGAACGTAATAATTCATGTGTCCGGCGTTTCCTTCGGCACTGGTACTGCACATTTTTTCAGAGCACTATTTGTTCCGTCGAAAGTCACTGTGGATACTGAGCGATTGATGGAATAGCGTTCGGGAGGCTGACTTAAATATGACCTAAATTGCTTCCCCCACCACAGCATTTTATTTTATTTTATTTTAAAGCATTCAATTTTTCCATAATGTATTTCAATCTTAACGTCGCAGCATATCGCACGGTTGCATGTAACTTGAGCCCCATCCTCAAGGATAAAAGTCTCGACACGTGTTGAATGTAATATAATACTTTTGGGAACGTAGAATCTTAGAATTATGCAGAAACTGTGTCGGATGATTTTTGCGCACTAATTCGTCATACGCGTAAATCATAGAAAGAATTTTGCTGTATCAGCAGAAACTGCATAGAACCATGTTGGGTTGGATCGTCAAAAGAGTAAGACAGCGATCGCAAATCATGACACCGGTCATAAAAGCGCGCTCCAAAACTGCACAAAGCCTCAAATCGTTGCAACGTGTTGCGAGGAAAAGACATTACATTTACATTCCTTTCTACAACCATGGAACAATTCGCGCCAGTAACCCGCCAATTATTGGATCAATCCGCACGATTGATTTCGCGAGAAGAATACCTCGCGTGGGAAGAACGGTGCAACGAGTGCATCAAATCGTTGGAAGAACACAGCCGCGTAAAACGTCCTCGATTATCGATCGGAGTTCGGCAATCGCTGGTTGCTCGAGTCGCGCAGCTCGAAGGACTAAAATATTCGTTGCGCGGCCGTTTTGTGCATGAAGGTGCCGGACATTCGAGTACGGGACTTCTGTGGCGCGAAATATACACAGCTTTCGATAGCCGCGTGTTAACTGGTGTCGTGTTAAATTCGAATAACATCGAGCCGCGCAACTTCCTTCAGGATGCGGCGACCATTGTGCTAGAGCATGTGCGGGACACTTTGAGGAAACATCGAAACCTCAAAGTGAACACTGTATTCAACGGTGAATTTGTGGCGGGTGACAAGCATGCTTGTAAAAGCATCAACATCCGAAGCTGTGAACTCTTCCGCACATCCGATCTGCAGGAGACTACGGGAGACTCGTTTGCTGTGACATTCCGTCGTTTATGCTTCGATTGAACTGGTGTTGAGGTTATAGGTGAATATTCCGGTGACATTATCGTTTCCTCTTTGCCTTGCGCGATGTGTTCCCCTTCGGATGGATTTTTGTTTTAGGCGTTAATGTTTCATTCCCTTCAACGTCTGTGCTCATCAGCGGTGATGTGTCATGATGCTCATGAGCTTCTGCCGCTGCAGTATTTTCCACGCTATGTTTTAGGGGTTCGACGATAGGTTTGAAGTATCTCTCCAACGCGACATCTTCCTCCATCTTGCCAGTCTTCAAAGCCTGATGTTTCCGGCGAATGGAATCGCTGGTTTTTGCAATTTCCTTCGCTATTCTCTCGCGATCCTTAATCTCCAGAGTATCGATATCAGTCATCATTTTGTTGCAGACGTTGCTTTCCCACCGACGTGTTGACGACAACTGACCGTCTCACGGTACGGCAAACTCGTTAAATCCCTTTCTATAGCGTCCATTGGACATCGCGCTATCCTTGTCTATTACCACGAAACCATACTCTCGTTGCTAACAATTACGACACAAAGCGCAGAAATCCTCGTAAGACATGTCAGTGTTTACGTGATCGTTGTACACATGTTTTAAGTTGGTACAATCCTGCTTAAACAGAATCAACAGATTGGCATTGTCGCGTATAAGATGTTTGGGAATCTTTGCATACGTCTGACAGAGATAGAAGCAGTCAACGTTCGAGTGGCGCCCCATTGCAATGACGTCACTGTTATTCGAAAACGTAAAGTAGCCAATTTCATCTATCGGAGTCAATAAATTCTCCAAATACTGGTATTTCGGCTGTTGCAACGACTTGGAGTACACGTACACGTTCTCGAAGCGGACGCCGTGAGGACTTTCCAACAAGCTCACCAGCACGTTGGTCTTTCCACAATTTGATGGGCCACAAATGACGCAGCGTATAGTGTTTGGTAGCATGCTACCATGTTTGCGTCTTGTTTTCGAAGACATCACTCGTGATTTATCGTCAAAATTTGTCACGCGTATCGTCACAGGTTGTCGCACGAATCGCATCCTCTCCGCGAACTGTGAAAAATTATTTTGATACGTCGAAGCGCCCTATTTATAGGTCCGCACCGAAGCAAAACAGTTCATTATTCAAAATGCTTCTGGTCCTGTCGGATAATTGTGATATTCGAGACATAACCTCTGAGCAGTTGAAATATATACCAAAGATTATTCTACTCCGAGAGTTTGGGAAACACATTGATCAGTTGTGGGACAGACTCCCCGAGCGTATAAAAGCCGATTCTGAGGTTCGACAGTATCGTCGGTATCTGGAGCATTATAATAATCGCCCTTGGCAGCGAACGCATATCGACGGTCCAGCACCATTGATTAAAAACTGCGGTGAATGTCGCCGACGAGAGTAAAGAAAGACTGTGGTTTGTTAAATCGGGCGATTAACGCGCTACCTATCGAGTTACATATTCCGGGATATTAGTTTTGCGGTCCGGGAACTCATCTAGCAAAACAATTGGCTAGAGGGGATCAAGGCATCAATCCGTTGGACGCAGCGTGTCGCGAACACGATATTGCATATTCGCGTAGCAACGATCTCGGCGAAAGACACGCGGCAGATAACGTTCTCGCTGACAAAGCGCGAAAACGCATCGTTGCGCGAGACTCGACTCTGGGTGAAAGAGGTGCTGCTACGGCTGTTTGGGCGGCTATGAAGGCCAAGACGAAAATCGGAATGGGGATGAAAGCAAAATTGTGCAAAAGGACTTCAAAGAGAGCATCGAAAAAGCGGATTCTTCCGGTGGCAAAACGGGGTGGTATATTACCACTTCTCCCGCTGCTAGGTGTTCTCGGATCATTGGCTGGTGGAGCGGCGGGGATCGCCAAGGCGGTAAATGATAATAAGGCGGCGCAACATCAGCTGCAGGAAATGCAACGTCATAATCGCTCCATGGAAGGTCGCGGACTTTATCTCGCACCGTACAAGCGCGGACAGGGAATATCGAAACGAAAAAAAAAACGTCGAAAAGAAAATAAAAATGCCCCCGGGCGTCTCCACAATTGGAGGAGTTGGCAAAACGTAAGCGTATTCCATTCTTTAGAGGTGTTTTTATGCGTAACGTGCTACCAGCTGGAGGAGTAGTAGTAGGAGTAGTAGTAGGAGTAGTAGTAGTCCACCACGTGGAGGGGCCTGGGACTCATTGGGTGGCGTTCGCGAAGAGAGGGTGTCGAGCAATATATTTTGACAGCTTTGGGAATCTCCGGCCGCCTATGGAATTGGTAAAATATCTGGATAAAGATTCTGTGCAAATTGAATACAATCGTACGTCTTATCAGAAGTACGATCAGAGCAATTGTGGACAACTATGTCTACGCTTTCTACAAACGATCGGCACTAAATTTAAGGATTGACTTCCCGCCACTCTGATTCAGTACCAGTCCAATCGTACAGCTCGGAATATGTCGTTACCATTCACTCTAACCGGCAAGAGTAGCACCCTCGCGGTGAGCTACTTTCCACCCATAGATTTGAGCGACGATGATTACGAGCTTGGTCTAACAACCTTTGAAACTTATCACACGATACCAAACATCGACTCGAGCAACGATAAATTCTACTTCGCCACAAACTATGACATCAACAACAAAAACAACAACGGTACCGACATCACATATGAATACATTACGATTCCCCACGGCTCCTACGAACTAGACGCCATTGGAAAGTATTTGAAGCAGCGATTACTCGAGCGGTATCCTCAAAATGTCAGCGGCACCGATGAGAACAACAACAACAACAACAACGATGATGGTGACAACGATGCGTATCCTATAGTGTTGCGCCTAAACAACAACACTATGAAAAGCGAACTGTACTGTCGGTTCGCCGTAGATTTTACAAAGCCCAATAATATTGGATCGCTATTAGGGTTCTCGACGAATCGGGTATTAGAACCAGGACGGTGGCACGAATCGGACGATCCAATTAATATCATGAACGTGAACATTATTCGTATAGAATGTAGCGTGACCGCTGGCGCGTACAACAATGGAAGGCGTGTACATACGATACATGAATTTTCTCCGAGAGTCCCACCAGGATATAAGATATCGGAAACGCCCGCGCAGATCATTTACCTTCCAATCATCGCACGGGTCCTTACGGATCTAACGATACGCGTTGTGGATCAAGACGGACGATTGCTTGATTTTCGAGGTGAAGAGATTACCATCAGACTGCACGTACGGCGACGGCGACGAAAATACGTGTGGTGCGAAAGAAATGCTTGTATTGAATGACTCCAGAAACCCGTTTCTTCCAAGTGAAATTGTTTACAACAACAACAACAACAACAACAGCTCTGATTACGCTAAAAAGAAGAGGCTCAGTGCTGCGAACACTGCATTTTTGCAATCTTTGGGATTCATTGTGCGCATTTAAGTTGAAAAAAAAATGGCTGATATTCTAAGCATTGGAGGGAAGCCGACATTTGATGATCGCATCGTCAAGCTCGAGACTCACACATACAACCCATATGTCAACACGACGTTTGGACACAGCGATGAGATAAGAATACCGATACAGCAGCAGGATTTATACACATTGCCGTGTGAAAGTTTCCTCTATGTGGAGGGGAAATTGAAGATAAATAAGCCAAATGATGCGTTAACGGTGATGTTGGGAAATAATTGTGTGGCGTTCTTATTCGATGAGATTCGATACGAGCTGAATGGCGTGGAGATTGATCGCAACAGAAACGTTGGAATAACTAGCACGCTTAAAAACTATGTATCGATGACATCTGACGAAGACAAAAATATGGAGAATGCTGGATGGGGTTTGAAACGACGCGATGGGCTAATAGTGAAAAATCATTTCAATTTTTGCGTCCCGCTCAAATATTTGTTGGGATTTTGCGAGAACTACAAACGCATGATTATTAATTCGCGCCATGAATTGATTTTAATACGCTCGCGCAACGACAACAATGCTCTGATAGGATCACCGATGTTGGAACCAGAAATTGAATTACTTAACCCTTTGAGTGCCGGGAGCCGATATATCGGCTCCTGCTACACTGGCGAGAAGTGCCAGAGCCGATATATCGGCCCGCGCCTCGTAGCGCTTTACTATTCGCATTGCGGGAGAACTCTATCTCAAAATAAATTTGTAAAACTGTGAAATTCGGCCGGTTTTTCTCGCATAGGCACCTCTATTTCGCCCGGCACTAAAAGGGTTAAACTACAATGGCGGATGCCTCATGTGACGCTGAACGACGTTAATAAGCTATCGTTGCTACGTACTTTGGAAAGTGGACAAAACCTGAGCATTTGTTTTCAATCGTGGGATCTGTACGAGTATCCTCTCTTACAGAGCACGACCAAGCATTCGTGGGCCGTGAAGGCATCTGCACAGCTGGAGAAGCCGCGTTGCGTGATCCTTGCTGAAGACATTACTAAGTTCAACAACTGTAAATTGACCAATGTAAAACTTTTTCTCAACTCAGAATTTTACCCATACGATGACATGAACTTGGACTTTGACAAGAATAAGCATGCCATCTTGTATCATATGTATACGCAATTCGGTAAAACGTATTATGGACATAGTTGCAACGAGGCATTATTCACCGTGACTGAATTTTTACAATTTGGCCCCCTCGTGGTAATTGATTGCTCGCGACAAAATGAGTCGATCAAGAATGGTACAGTGGATGTGCGCATAGAATTCGAGTGTAAAGAGAATGTGCCGGTAAATACTACGGCCTACTGTCTGATTCTGCACGATCGAGTGGTTGAATACAATCCGTTGACAAACGTGGTGCGCAAAATAAATTAAATTGCCACGCTACTTGCCCGCCCTCTCATGTGTCAAATTCGCAAAAAAATTTCATCGTGAAAATCGAGATGCTTTACGAAAAAACTGCATTCTCCCGTCTGTCTTGAAAGCGAACGGACCTCTAAATTGTACCGCTAATGGTCGTGCCAACATTTGTTGACCTGCAAGGGTTCATCGTCGATGGAAGATTTGTCGTCAAGGAAGTGGCTGCCCTACGAAAGGGGACAAGTCTCTCGCACTGTATTTTTGGGAGTTCGATGCCGCATTATCTTCTTACAAAGTCCGACAAATCAAGCATCCGATGGTTGGTTGCAAAACATTATGGACTACGTTGGGACGATGGAGACGTTCCATACAATATGGCTAAACGGCTAATTTCGAAAGCTGTAGCTGATGCGATCGACGAATAAGATGACACATCCCGTTAAAGGGCTGCAGAAACGCGACTGGCTTGCGGATTTCCTGGATGAAAATACGAGAGCGGGCGTGGGTCATTGAGACGCTGGACATTGACTACGAGGATATCAAATCTCTAAATAAGCTAAATGTAGTTAATACTCTGCGATGTAGTAGACACGCGAAACACTGTGCCATACAAAATGTATTTAAAATATTCAACTGGTGGTCTAAAAACACCAGAGAAATGCATAAAATATAATCAATTTTTTTAATGTATATGAAAATGTTTTTTCTTCACCCTCCCCCAACCTAATCTCCTACATGTGATGTACGCTAGATTAAGACAATAGTTGTAATTATTTAGAAGTGGTATCATACACGTTCGATACATGTTCGAAGTGGTTCATTACACGTCCAATACACGTTCGAAGTGGTATCATACACGTTCGAAGAGGTACGATTGACGTTCGAAGAGGTATCAATGAAGAAGGGGATGAAGACATGTATGATAAGGAGAAAGGAGAGCGTAAGCCAGAGAATAATTCGAAGAAAATGATAGCTGAACTAAGAATCGTCAGCGAAAATGAAGGTGCAGAACGATAGCATCTTACTTTTGCAACGTAAGCAACACTCAGTTTCATGATAGGAGTTTGCATGCGAGAGCCAGGAGATGTAGCGAGACCAGTCGCATTCAAATCGTGACAGTGGCAGCTAAGTCTGATTTTTTGTGTGAGCAGTCCGATTTTGTGTGAGTCAAGTTTTTTTTAATAATGGCATTAATCAAGATTGCCCCGGAGTGCGACCCCGAGGTATGTACTTATCAATATTTTTATATTTATCGCGTTTAACCGTTGACACCGAGTGAAATTAAATCAGGCATTCGTGTCAATATCGTGGTGTTCTATGTTCTAGAATTATAATTCGCCACCGGTGTCACTGACGTGGTCAAGCGACTGGGGTTCTCCGTTGCCGTCGCCGCAGCCGTCGCCGCAGCCGTCGCCGCCGCTACAGTCCCCGTCGCCACCGCCGCAGTCCTCGTCGTCGCCGCCGCAGTCCCCGCCGCCGTCGTCACCATCAGTTTCATCACCTCTGCCCCCCCCCATCACCTCCGTCGCCGTCTCCGCAGGTATGTAATACTTTGCATTGTTTTATACATTTGATGTTTATTATATATCAAAATTATATCGACGTGTCTGTGTGTGTGTATGTTCTAGGAGCTGCAGCGGGTTAATGGCCCCGCGATGGCGGCTCGGATGCGGCGCCCATGGGTGCCGCATCGCCGGATGGGGGGGGGGGGGGCCCTGCGGCGGCCACGGCGCCCATCACCACCCTGGATCGACGTTCGCGGTCCACTGCCGCCGCCACCACATCCAGGGTGGGTGATGGCACCTGAAATGCGTGCCGCGTCACCGGCGTCGTCAACGTCATCGTCATCGTCTGACACGCCACCCTGGTGGCCACCGGCGACGCCGTCGCCGTCACCAACATCTTCATCTTCATCGTCACTTTAATTTTTTTATTTTTTATTATATCTTCTTTAATATTTATATTCATTTTTATTATTCTATTTTTTATATTTATATTCTTTTTTATTATTCTATTTTTTTTTATATTTATATTCTTTTTATTCTATTTTTTTTTATAATTCTTTTATTCTTGTTTATTATTATTTTATTCTTTTATTCTTTTGTAACAATATATAATCACTTTTAAACGTATATTATTTCTCAATTTATTTACCCGTCCTTCTCCTTTCCCCACATAATTTTAATTTGGAAAAATATTTGGGGAGCGGATCGAGTCTGAAAAAGAGGTTTTTCATACAGGATCCGCCCCCCAGAAATTTTTTAGAGGGTCATTCACTCCCTCCGGTTAGGTCTAAAAAGTTTTCGGCGGTGGGCCCGGTCTCCGCGGCGGCTCGGCCTGGAGTGATCCCCTCCGCGATTGTGGCTTCCCCCACTCCGCGGCACGTGCGCGCGCAACCGGTCTTCCTCTCCCCGCAGGCCCCGCGCCCATGTTAACCTCCGCCGCGCTCCCCCGCGCGCCCTCACTTCCCTCAGCCCCCGCGCTCACCTCAGAGGACCTGAGTTAGAATCCCCTTTGCCTTACTACTAATAGTTATACCTAAAACATGTATTTATAGTTTTTAACATAAATGAATACATTTTAAATCGTACAAATAAAGATTTTGTACGTTTACATGGTCTTCAAGTGGGCTAACAATGGCTTTGATTTTCTATAGTCTAAGGTCCACTGAAGACTCCTGTTGAAGACCCGTGTCTTTTTCTCCTTCCGATTTTATGCTATCACCCTCCAAAGTTCAGCGTTCCGTTTTACCCCACTCTCCCCTATCTACACCATATTTCGGTTCTGTTCTTTTATAACATTTTCTTTTTCTCCTTTTTTCTACCTTTCCTTTTTGATTTTCTTTTTGCATACCTCCTTTTCTTTACACACTTTATTTTTGACAGATGTAATGCTTAAATTTTTCTTGCCAAAATCTTATCCACTGGAGGTACAATACTCAGTAAATTTTCAAAATCTTTTCGTTTTTCATCGGTCACTCCTACTCCGCGCTAATGGCGCTTTTCGCAAATCTTCCACTCCAATAGTTGTTTTAATTTTTAATACAGTATTGTGTCGTTAGCGGCTCGGTTTGGTGCACACGATGTGGGATTTTGCTATCCCCATCATTTCTGTCTCACTCTTGTCCGGCGAAGGCGAGAGCGAGATGGAACGAGAGCGAGCGAAAGGTACTGAAAGCAAGCGAGGAGGGTAAGAGACAGACGGCGCGTTGATGTTTTATCTCGCTCCGTATTTCGGATGCCGTGACACTCCGTCCTTTGCGTGCGCGACGGTCGCAAGCGCTTACTTTCAGCACGGGAACCGCTTCGCAAAATCTTGACGCAGGCCTGGCTCAAGTCTTATTTGCGCCCTATGCGAATTTGTCGAATTGCGCCCTTTATTATAATACATTTATTTGAGATCATTTATGACTTTACTCTGCATAATTAGGCAACTGCTAGGGCGTAAGGTTGACAAGAGGTGCAAAATGGTCTTTTCATTGTTGACAATGTTGAAAATAAATTTTAAAATGAAGTACTAAAAATTGTACTGCAACGGTTCTAAAGTACGACTAAAAATTAAGAGTAAGGATAGGAGGAAGCTCAATTAAATGTATTATAATAAATGACGGAATTTGGCAAGCTCGCCTAGGGCGCAAAAATGCCTCGTGCCGTGCCTGGCTATCTGACCGTCGCGCGCATGCGTCGAGCAATCACGATTCCATCTGAGCGCTCGCACCCGTCGCGCACGCCCGCCGCGCAAACAAGCGTTCCATCTCGCCCTCCCCCCCCCAATACAATACTGTAGTTTGTTCCCCATTATAACTATAATATACATCTACCTGCTCATTGGGAAAATAAACGATATAGACTATTTGATTTATTTTTATTTTTTGTAAATCTTCGTCAGGCGGCAATAAACTTTCGCAATCTTTGATTTCAATTTTTGTGGTATCTACCATCTGGAAGGGGGGGTTTGGCACCGTTCTAATTAGTTCCACGTATTCTTATTCAGTTTCGATTCTTCCCCGCATTTTTTCTTTCCATACAATGCAAAATTCCTGTCACATTGACAATAAGAGTGACTTTTCACCGTAAAGAGATGCTGAATTTCTACATGAAATTCAGTAGATACCGTTGAAAAAAATTGTAGCATCGTATAATTACGATTTTGTCCTCCTGCAGCGTCACAGTACAAAAAAATTTGTTGTAACAGTCCAAGTCAAGTTCTTTCTTAATGGCATAATATACTAAATTACACACAGTGTTAGCTCCTTTCTTTAAACTACCTTCCATGAAATGGAACATATAGCTTCGATCACTTTTATGTACGTGTACATTAAATATATATAACCAGATCAATCAACGAAAAAACTGCGCAATCACAGGAAGTTTCTGTAGCGGAAGATTTTGACCTAAATCGAAGTCACAATATAGCACATTTGCGGTAGATAATTTTAATTTTTTTTATAATAGCGCAATGTACGCAGCTGCTGACTGTTGCTGCTGCACGAGATTCATATATATCACCATAGCTTCGACAATTATTTATTTATCAGTGTGAGATTGTGTGAAAATCTTCCTTGTATATTAAGGAAAAAGGACAATGTTAAGTCCTAGAGGGGATTACTGACCCAAGAGCCTACAGCATATGCTATACACCGTTGGAAAGGTGTCGCCAAGACGAATCGATTTATACCTTTTTTAACTTCAAATCAGATGGGATAACGTCGAAAAATGCCCTCAAAGTTCGAGATTTTGCGGTTTTGAACAAAAGAAACTGGTAGTAAAATCCCAACCGGCCCGACGGACCTCGGGTAGGCACCTGAGGGAAAACCGAGGGGAGCAAGCGATACTCTAGCACAGGCATGCACAGGACCCCCAATTCCGAGCGCGAGCTCAGATCTGAGCTCGAGCTGAGCTCGAGCTCGAGCTCCGAGCTCGTTCAGGTAGAAGCGAGTCCGGCAACGGAGTGGGGAGCTGCTGGAGTAGTGGGAGCGGAGCCTCACAGGCTGCCACAGGGATTTCCAGAGTTTGACGCTTCGAAAATAAGGCACATTTTGGGGAATTTTTAAAAGAAAAGTATTGAGTATTATAATTCCAATCTCTGTACTTTTATTAATTGAATTTTAAAAAATGAGTTCAAATTTTCGTATGCAATAATAATACTTTGGTTCACATTTATAATGGTAGTAGTAAGAGGGGTTTGAGAAAAAAGTTTGTTGCTGGCGAGCATGATTTTGGCTGTCGTAATCGTCTGAAACAAAAAACCTACAATTTTTCTTAATCTATATGAGTGTGGTTCGTCATGTCGAATGAATAATGTTGAAAAGCACAAAAATGGTTGTATTTCAAATGGAAACATTAATTTCTTGGAAAAGCATTTGTTAGATTTCTGTGTTGCAAAATTGGATTTTCGTAAATATTTACTTCATTCTAGTTTACGCGATAAACACACTCATATAGATTTAGAAAAATTTTGCGGTTTTTGTTTTCGATGACTACGCCAGCCACAAACTTTTTTAAACCCTTCTTACTGCTATCATTATAACTTTGAACAAAATTATTATTATTGCATACAAAAATTTAAACATTTTTCAAATCTCAAGTAACCCTCCGTATCCAGGTGCCTGAGTCACCCACCCCTTGAGATGGCTAACGCACACGCAGGAGTGGGGGGTGAGCATTCCACGGTCGAGCTCGAGGGCGCACCGACTGCCCTAGGGCAAACTTAGTGTGCACCCCTGCTCTAGCAGGTTGGGACGGCAAATGTGCCCCACGACCTTCATTTCAGTGCCGTGTTGGGCCTGTGTTTGCCGCATAATGCCCGGGGCGAAATCACCAATAGATCAGTTGTTTTTCATGAACATAATATGTTCATGATAGACGATTTGCAGGTATGAGTTTGGGAATGTGCAGGTAGCATTCAGAATAATGCGTTGCTTACAATAGTGAATGGAGTGACATTTTATTGATTGAACGAAACATAATGATATAAAGATGATTAATCTTAAAATCCTCAAGACTGTTTTCGATATGCATATGTAATTAGGAATGCACTTAACACGTCCAGACATAATAAATTATAATGCCCCGAATGGCGACGAAACTGCATGATACAGAGTGCAACAAATTAGTTTTAGTATTTGATGAGACATCGGGAAAAGTGATATAATACCTGGCAGCGTAAGTTACCGGCCAAAGCTAGATCTCGCTTCTAATGTTAGTTAACTGCAATATCGATGGAAAAATAAATAAATATTATAATTCTGAGCAACGTATTCTTGTGACCTTTTTTTTCTTTAGTATTACCAGAGTTTTAATGCGTTTAACATTAGTCCTAGTTTTCCGTACGACAAAAGTTATTTTTCAATGCTGATATCTTATTTTTCAGGTATTTAAAAAATTTTGTCATATTACGTACATTATTTTTAGACTAAGGTAAAAGGCCTTATTATGGTACAGATGCTAGAGAGGGATATGATATTTTCAATGATTTTAATTAAAAACTTAAATGTCGCGAGTTTGTGCATTATTCAATTATTTCGAGTTTTCTGAAGTAGAAATAATCATTGTTCTGTAAGTATAACGTTAGAAAATAATTATATGATTGAAAAATAGGAGTGATGTACATGTACATATTTTGGTACAGCTTTGAAGCACCATGTCCCTAGTGTTTCATGCTGTATGTCCCTATTTATGGAACCGCTAAAAACATATAAAAACCGCTATCTTTTCTCATATTTCAGTTTTTTGTATAGAAATAATATATATATATTTATGTACATTAGTTTTTAAGAAGAACAGGGTTGACAAAATAATAAACAATCATAAAAAAATATTTTTAGAAATTATACTATATTTATTTTGTTTCTTTAATTTTTTTTTGTATTTCGGTCATTTTTTGTTGCAGTTGTGACGTCCTGGCCCCACCACGGTATTGCGACTTAGTGTCGACGAGCGCCACCAGAGGTCTCTAATCTTTCCCGCTAGTCCTAACTCTCAATATCATTCGTATATATACAAGTTCCAAATCATATCCTCTGTGTCCCCGTGTGTGTCTAGGGCAGGGGCCGTCAGCTATAGCCCTACTGATGAGTCTGGCTGGCGGTCCCAAGACGAAACACACCTCTTCTTTTCCTCCTCGATCCTCCAACGCCGATCCACCCGCCCCGTATAGTTACTCCATGGTGGCGTTACCGGGCCGGCCTTAGGGTTTACGGTGCGTCGGAGGCGACGGGGCAAGAACTCCCTTCTCGTCCTAAACGTTCCGGCAGTTCAGGACTTGACACAGTTTCTTTTTTCTGCAGCAATTTGTTTTTTTTCCTCCTGCAGAGTTTACTTTATGGCAATTTTTTCTTGCTTAATTTTCTCTGTTTGTTCCTTCTGGAGCTGTTGTTGCCACCAGGCATCTGAGGTTGCAGCCGGAGGCCGTTTCGGCTTCCCCGAACCTTCGACCTTCATCCTTTTCTTCTGGGGTAAATATTTTGTGGGCAACGTAAATGCCTCTGCAAATTCTTTTGCATGTGCAATGTTGTTTTCTTCTATGGATGAAAAATGTTGTGCTGGTACGTGTATCGTAATCTATATTTTTTTAACAGCATTCGACTTACCTTGAGTAGTAATTATCGCAATATTCTCTTTCTCCAATGCATTATCCATTATTATATTATTATTTAAATTAATACTATTATCCATATATTCAAACGTGACATTTTCTTGAATGTATTGTGGTACATTAATTATATCTAAAACCCTTTCTGGTATAATATCGTCTACCTCGTTTTCTAAAATCAAATCGTCTCCCTGATATTCGCTCGCTTCTGGAGCTACTACTTTAAACTTAAAATCTATTAAATTTTCCACGCTCTTGACGATAGGTTTCCCTTTCAGACTATCATCTATAAAAGCATATTTAAAAAAGGGATTAATGATTTCTGATTTTGAAAACGTCATAAGTATTTATTCCAAAAGGTGTTCCTCTAATCGCAAGCCAATACTCAAAAAGTGCTTTCTTCTCAATGTCAACACTCCATGATCCAATTGATACAGCATTCTTGAATTCCAGTAATATTTCTGGAGGTACTTTTCTTTCAAAAGTTCTTAAATGCTGTTCATCACTTTCAATTGTATTATCGGGAACTTGGTTCTCTTTTATTGGTTCCTCATTATGAGTAGAAATATTTATACTCTTTTTTTCCTTTTGCAAAACATCGTAATCGACAGCATTAAACTTAAAGGGCACTAGTCCTGATGCTCTGAATCCACTTTGAATAATATTTTTTTCTTCTTTCATATTGTCAAGTGTCATTTTCAACACTGTTGGAAAATCTTCTGTTTTCAATTGCATTAAATTTTTTTGAATTTTCCACTTTGGTACCGTTTTTTTCCACATATCTTTAAAAGGATGGAAAAAGGCTATGTCCAAAGGTTGCATTATATGCGTAGAATTGGGATGAAGTGCAATAATCTCAATCTGCTTGTCTCGACAGAAGGAGACTAAAGGTATAGTTACATGTGAAGCATGATTGTCTAAATATATTATTACCGGGAATTGTATTTTTTCTCTTAAAAGCCATGCGTAAAACACATTTGTCATGTATTCATAAAACGTTTCTGTAGTCATCCAACCACTTTCCGATATGCCGATGCCCCAGCCCATTGGTGTATGTTCAATAATTTTTTTTGGTACACTTTCTATGTAAGGAAACATGAGCATTGGCGGGGCACGAGTACCTGCTGCACTGTACATGAAAAGAACAGTGAGACTTTCTTTCCCAGCATCTGCGATTTTGTACGCTGAGCGACATCCTTTTTGTGTTAGAACTTTTTCTGAGTCAGGACACAATAAAATGTTCGTTTCATCGCAGTTAAAAATCCTATTTGGAGATATGTCCAGCATATTTTTACTATTTAAATAGCTTTCTTGCACGCTGAACCAATCTCTTAAATCGTCCCTTGTAACAGCAGCTCTACTTAAACTTAAGTGTTGTACTGTTCTAATCGATAAATTTGGATGACGTTTTCTAAATCCCTCATACCAATGACGACCTGGACGGTTTTCAATAAAGGGAGTATCCCTTTCTAATGATTCTATGTACTTTTGCACAGAATCTAACAGTTCTGTTTTGGTAACTGGGTAACCTGTTTGTGCTTTGTATAATATCCAATTAACAATTTCCTGTTCTTCAGTTTGTGATAAAATAGTTGGTGGTCCAGTTCTCCTTTTTATTGTACCAGGATTGTTTTTCATTCTAGCTAGAGTGGTGACTGGAACGCCAAATGCATTCGCAGCTTTTCTGAGGGAAATGCCTGTATCCAGTAGCTTAATAGCATTCTGGAGATGTTCAGGAGAATACTGGATTCTCTTAGTTTAATTTTTTTTATTAGTGTTTAACTTACTCACTAACAAGGGGAGTCCACAGTGAGGTAATCATCGATTTTGATGAGCCTTGGCACGATGAATCTACAGGGTGTCCCACGGTAGACTGGACAGTGCCGTAGCTCCTAAAGTATTGGAGATAAAAATTTAAAAAAAATAGGGAATTGCATGGTTCGAAGGGGCTAATAAATTAGCCCGAACGAATTTTTTTCGATTATTATTTTAAAAAATACGATGGTCAAGTTCGGTTTTTCAAATGGAACTATTTTTTTTGAAGTCCTGAGTTAATAGTGCGTTCCAAGACAAATTCAATAAGCATCAATGTATACACTTTATTTCCACTGGTTTTTGAGATATTGCGCTTGAAAATTTACTGATTTTCACTGCAAGAGACTCCTCTGGAATAGCAAGGACCGGGGACGGTCTTACCGGCGCCACGGGTGGCACTGCCTGTTGAAATAGATACCTACCTGCGAAAGGTCTACGCCAGGCCCAAAGGCTGGACAATTCTTTTCCGCCAGAAATGCTACTTAGGTAGGTACATCTGCGGTATCGAGAAGCGCATCGTTACTTTTATTTCGCACTTGCTTCTAGGCTCGGATAGCCAGTTCGTCTGGGAGGGATGCAAGTTGGATTGGTTAGGTTCGGAGGAGTGAAAGTTGCTAGACTAAATTTTAACTATAGGGAGCAGATTGTATCAGAACCAATCGGATTTCCATCCCTCACAAACGGCTGCACTCTTGAAGAGGCCCTCTTCACAGCAATACCTTCTCCCCAATGCCCACCTTCTTTCGCACGGAATACGTCAACGCATGGTTTTGTTTTGATATCGAAGCTCATGTTTATACTCGAGAGGACCACGCGTCGACAGCGGGCTACCCCTTTTCTTATCGTGTCTCTCCACGAGGAGTATTGCCGATGGATTGTAGAAGCGCAGATGTCTGGATGCCAGTTGTTGAATTCAGGAGACGATAGAAACACTTTATTACAAAACACACATGTACTATAATTAAAGTAAATCGTATTCCTCTCGGGCAGGAGTCGCCCGACGTTCGTCAAGAAGATGCGGCCTGGTACCCCGTGGCGAGGACAACCCTTCGCAGGGTCTCGCTCGATTTTTATGACTTTTACCGGAAAAAGGTACGACTCCTGGGCCGAACGTAACGAATTGAGGTCGAGCCCCCGCAGTCGAGGGTGAAATATCCATTACAGCGTATTAAGAAATTCTTTTCTTCATCGTATCCAGAGGGAAGTGACGCGAATGGATTCCTTATGTTTTTCTGACGAAAATCATACCAAATATCATGCAAATCGGACTACTTTGATACAAGCTATTTGTATTCCCTATGTAAAAGTTGTCCGAAGAACTATTCAGAATTTCCCGGCCCCGGTTGAAAATTTTGGGGTCTTTTTCGTATAACTTTTGAACTGTAAGACATATCGGAATGCAATTTGCGCCAAAAAATGAGGAAAAATTATTCCCTCTTAATGATGGATAATTTAACATATTTTACGTTTACTAAATTTTTCTTTTATCAATTTTTTAACCATAATTGTTTAAAAAGCTGTTGGAAACTGTTTATTTGATAATGTATTTAACGCTGTTTTTAAAATTCGTGGTGTTGATAAACAATAGGCTAGTTGATTCTGTATCATTACATTTATAAATTGAGAAATTAAATTTTTATTCAATTATGTGTTAGTTCTGCAGACCTCAGAATCTATTGTTCTGATTTTCTTTTTTATGATTTTATCCTTAATGCGGTGCATACCTAGATCAGACGTAAGGGGTAACTAATGCGACGTGTCTTTGATTGTAGCGGTGTTTGAATTTTTTTTCTAGAATTTTTGTGTTAGAATGTTTAGCTACTCAAGGCCACGCCTATACCGGCTTCCGCTAATGTCATTTTTTGGAACGATGTGGCGTTACTGTGGTTTTTACAAGCAGGGGTCATTCCACGCCAACTCAGACACTTTTCGGAGTAACATTTCGGATTTTGGTACAACTCGGATATGTTGTAGTCTTTAGTGATGCATAAACATATCTCGAAGGATTTTTGAAAATTTCAAAAATTGTGGATGTTACAGATCTTTGAAATATAGTGTTTACTTTTTTTCTAAAAATTGTAACTCTTGAACTAACAAACTGACAAAATGACCTTTTGAGTGCTTGCAGTGGAGATATAAGAGTACCTAATAAAAATTATTTCACTGGAAAAAAACAAATTTTTAACCATTTATTTTGCAATTCTTGTAAACAAATGCAATTTTATAATTGAAGGCAACTTTTTAAAAAATTGAAAAAAATAGGAGGATATAGCCCTGTTTGTCCTCTTTATGGACATGTTTGGAACACGATGGAGACTTTAAAATTGGCCAAATGAAAATTATTTGAATGGAACGCTGCGTAAGTCACTCCGGCTCGACTGGTCGCTCGGGCCGTGCGATACTCGCAGCGGCCAAGCCCGCTATACCTGCCACTTTTATATAGGGTTTATTGCAAGGTTTATTGCCGTTTATAGTTACTGGAAACTCACTCTCTGTCGATGGCACTTATTGTTTGAAACATTTAAGTTGCCATTGTTCAATGGAAACCACGAGAAGGTGGTGAGTATTCTTCCATCGGGAGAGGATGGGGTGTGATGGGATTATATTAAAGGATAAATATTTTGTCGTATCTTTGAGCGTCTTTTGGAATAAATGACCGGTTATGTAATTACTTATTTGATAATTGCTACAACTTTTGATTTGTCACTGTATGAATAGACTTTAGCTTTTAAATGAGACACTGTATCCGTTGGTATAAATGAATGAAAGTTTCGAGTTCCACAAATTGTTTTTGCAAGTCCACGTCTCTCTAGTAATAATCGTGAATGTTTTTGATATTGTTCTATTGAGATGTATTGAAAATGAATGTTTTGAATGTTGGCAGTCGCCCAATCAAACAATTTCTTTGGTGTCGTTATTTGTTCTTCTAGTGGTCTTTGTAAACTGGCTCGAGCTGCAAGACGTTTTAATGTCCCCCCAATACCATCGCATGCATTTTTGCCATGTGATGTTGCAAAAAATTCCATTCAGCGTTAATTCCGAAATCTTCGAAATGGAAACTGAGATTCAGTAAATTATATTTATTTTTATATTGTGATGAAGCCCCATCGGAGAAATATTTGATTTTATTAATAGTGCTATTAATATTTGATTTTATTAATAGTGCTATTAATAGTGCTATTAATAAAATCAAATATTTCTCCGATGGGGCTTCATCACAATATAAAAATAAATATAATTTACTGAATCTCAGTTTCCATTTCGAAGATTTCGGAATTAACGCTGAATGGAATTTTTTGCAACATCACATGGCAAAAATGCATGCGATGGTATTGGGGGGACATTAAAACGTCTTGCAGCTCGAGCCAGTTTACAAAGACCACTAGAAGAACAAATAACGACACCAAAGAAATTGTTTGATTGGGCGACTGCCAACATTCAAAACATTCATTTTCAATTCATCTCAATAGAACAATATCAAAAACATTCACGATTATTACTAGAGAGACGTGGACTTGCAAAAACAATTTGTGGAACTCGAAACTTTCATTCATTTATACCAACGGATACAGTGTCTCATTTAAAAGCTAAAGTCTATTCATACAGTGACAAATCAAAAGTTGTAGCAATTATCAAATAAGTAATTACATAACCGGTCATTTATTCCAAAAGACGCTCAAAGATACGGCAAAATATTTATCCTTTAACATAATCCCATCACACCCCATCCTCTCCCGATGGAAGAATACTCACCACCTTCTCGTGGTTTCCATTGAACAATGGCAACTTAAATGTTTCAAACAATAAGTGCCATCGACAGAGAGTGAGTTTCCAGTAACTATAAACGGCAATAAACCTTGCAATAAACCCTATATAAAAGTGGCAGGTATAGCGGGCTTGGCCGCTGCGAGTATCGCACGGCCCGAGCGACCAGTCGAGCCGGAGTGACTTGACGCAGCGTTCCATTCAAATAATTTTCATTTGGCCAATTTTAAAGTCTCCATCGTGTTCCAAACATGTCCATAAAGAGGACAAACAGGGCTATATCCTCCTATTTTTTTCAATTTTTTAAAAAGTTGCCTTCAATTATAAAATTGCATTTGTTTACAAGAATTGCAAAATAAATGGTTAAAAATTTGTTGTTTTCCAGTGAAATAATTTTTATTAGGTACTCTTATATCTCCACTGCAAGCACTCAAAAGGTCATTTTTGTCGGTTTGTTAGTTCAAGAGTTACAATTTTTAGAAAAAAAGTAAACACTATATTTCAAAGAGCTGTAACATCCACAATTTTTGAAATTTTCAAAAATCCTTCGAGATATGTTTATGCATCACTAAAGACTACAACATATCCGAGTTGTACCAAAATCCGAAATGTTACTCCGAAAAGTGTCTGAGTTGGCGTGGAATGACCCGCAGGTGGCGAAAAATCTCTCCGTACAAGGAACCGTCAACCCTGTCGTGGCTAAAATTTTTGAAATTGAGATGGGTACGAGATCTGTTGACATTATTTTCAAACCTCATTACAGTGATCTGGGGTGCGAGTGGTAGACCGATCATAAAAATGGAGCGCGCGGCTCGATTACCTGGGTCGGGAAATTCCCAATACCTAGCTCTTTGCGACGCTAAAATTTTCGATGCTCGGGCATCACTCTTGTCGAACGGTCGCAGGCAGCTCTGCGCTGGGCCGGTGCATGGTTGTAGTGGAATGCGTCCGTGAGGCGGTGTTGCCATTTTCGTCTGTTCGCGCGCGCGCGGGTTGCAGGATTAAACGATGACCCTGTATATACTATTTCAGGTGTAGGGCTGACCTGAATTATGTCTGGAGTTTATGTTTTTAACAGTTAGAATGGTTTTGCATTTGTAGCATTCTGTCAGCTATTTTATCCTGTAATCCAGTGCTTCTGTCAGAATCCAGGGGGGTAAATGTCCAATTGTACAATGCGCAAGCAATACGCCAATCACTCATTATATATTGCAAGTTGGTGTTCCGTATTGTGCGGTTAAATATTTGCCACTTCGTCCGAATATGTCCATTAACTGCTTCAACGACCCACCTAAGTTTTGTCACAATTCGCAAATCATTGGCTTCTTGTGTAGTGGGTTTCCCACATTGTCCATTTGGAAAGGCTGGCATTAATGGATTGAAACCCTTGTTTCTAATTGCTTCTATCGCATCGCGAAAGCCTCGGTCAACAATGAATACGTCGTTTTCTCGGAAGTTAACCCAATGTTCTCCTTGTTCCAATAAATCTTTCATTACGGTTGCGTCATTGATTTTCTCAACGTAAGGCCCGAAAACGTTAGCAATATAACCATTGCTAAAGACTGTCATAAATGGCTTCACGAGGTTGCGGTGTTTGTGTTCACTATATGTATTGCGTTGTAGTTCGAAGTTATTAGATTTTTTTATAAAAGCATATGTCCCATCAAGTACTAAAAATAATTTGTTGCCTTCTGGATCAAGCAGTTTCGTTGCCATCCCAGAATTATGATTAATCATGTCTGGCCATGGTAAATGCATGTTTAATAAATTACCGACAAATCGATCTCCAGCAAGCTCTCCGCGCACAATTTGACACCATTTACTTGCTGTTTGCCTTGTGCATCCATAATGGTGAGCAAGTTCTTCATACGTATACCCGCGATGAAGACGAGCCAGGAAGATACCCAGTGCTTGCGTACGATCTTTAGCGGACATGGCAGCGGGCAAAACTTTTATCAATTCAACGAATTGATGTTTAGTAAAACCCGTCTGGAACAATTGTTGTGCGTTTGTCATATCACTAAACCGACAATGATTCAGTTTTTGCTGAGTTTTCTTCACCATTTCGGCCATTGTTCGTAGCAAATCAGCGATTTCCTGGGGATGCATTTCTGATGTCATTTGTTCATTTTCGACGACCCCAAACGCAGGCATAATGAACTCTCCTTCTTCGTCGAAATGTTTTACGCAGGTTTTTGTCATCCCATATTTGTAATAAATTTGGTGCTCAACAAATAGTTGAGCACATATTTGCCGGCTTAATTGTTGCAATCTAGTTCTTTCCTTACATCCAAAGGCGCAACAAGCATTCGATTGCAGACCTCGCATAATAGGCACGTTCAAATAATTGGGTTCATTTCTTTCCACTTGGATCTCGCAGCCGCTTGCTTCTCCGTGTCGACCACCCCCTCCATTACTTTTGTTATAGCACCGCACGCAATAGAAAAGTCCCGACGTTGCTTGCCTATAACTCTTCTTTGGCCGTTTTGCAAGATTTGTACTACAAGAGAAACAAGTTTTATCCATCTTGCCACAGTACACAGTCACTGAAGATCGCGGTAAAAATATCTAGAGACGCGGTAGCGTCTCGACGCCAAGTACATGAAAGAAAAGACACCTTGTATATGCCTGTCGCTGCCGTGTATCTTTACTCGACGCACAGCTATTCCAACCTAACCTGAAAATTATTTCATTAATACCTCATCACGCTTGCAATATTTTCTAAATTTAAAGGCATTTTTCTTATGTAAACCGCATATAAGCTTTCGAATAAGACCAATTTCAATAAAATCGGTCCACGCATGACAGAGATATCGTAATATCGTCTCATGGATCAGTCGGAATATTTTATTCAAAATACTTGGCGCTGCGATCTAAAATACATAAACATACAGGGTGTCCCAAAAATGCTGCGGGTCCTTAAAGGGGGTGATTCGGGGGATGATTGCAAACAACTTTTTCCTTTGCGAAAAAGCTCTCCGAGGTTTGGTTAACGAGATATTAACAAAAAGCACCGACCAATCAGAGCGCGAGTCTGACGGCCGAGTTCCCGCGCTAGCGTGGCTACGAGCCGCGCTGCGACTTGTGAACAAGCAACTCGGCATGCAACGAAGAAAATTGCGTAGAATGGCAAATGAAAAGACGTAACAAATAAAATCGAACACGTTGTCATGGTTTGTTTGTTATTTGAAGTGAATAATGAATAAAGGATAAATGGATGAAAATCACGTGTAACGTAAAAAGACGAATACACAATTTTTTTAGAAGATTCGAAAATAATAATTATTTGAAGTGGGAGGATAAGGAATACGTAAAATTCCTTGTGTTAATAACGTATCCACGAAAAGGTAATGTAACGGGAAATTAACGAAAAGTGATAAAAATCCGTAACTCAATAACGGCCAGCACTGTTGCTGATAACGAATAAGTCTGTTTAAAAAGCCCGAATAAATATTTTCGTACGAGACTTTTGAGAATTGTCGCCGGAAATAAGCCATAGCTTGCGTTAAATTTAAAAATGAATGATCACCATTAAAGTAACTAAAACTCACCCTTGACGAAAATTCACCTGCAACTTGAAAACTTGTGTCACTGGGTCACTGAACCGATCCTGGTCATCGATGGACGAGCCCAGTGCACAGCTGATCCCAGGTATACGACACTACCCAAAGTTAAGGGTCGCAATGTCAGGTGCGTCCAGGTCAACGTACCGAATATTCACTTCACTGCACGGTTACTAACACTGATGACTTTGTTTACTTTTTATGGAACGTGTTGTTCCTACGTTTCAAAAATTGGTGGCCCCGAAAGGGGCCGATTGTTATCAGTTAAAGAACTGCTCCACATGGCGACCGTCATTGTCCACGCAGGTTTGAGCGCGGAGAAGTAATTGTCGTTGGACGCCCTGTAATGTCTGCGGCGTTATGTTCTCCACCGCTGCGTGGATAAGCGCTACTGCTTCCTCAGGTGTGTCCACCGGCTGACGATACACCTCATCCTGAAATGATTGTTGTACAACAAATACAAAACGTAAGTAAAAAAAAATTATCTACAACAGGAATAAGTAAAGAGTAACAGCAATAATCAAATTACCTTCAGGTAGCCCCAGAAGAAAAAATCCAGCGGATTCATATCCGGTGACCGTGGGGGCCACGCAACGTGGGCCTCTCGCCCGCCGCGGCCGATCCACCTGTCCTGAAAGGTTTCACCTAAATAGGCGCGGACAATATCGGCATAATGAGGCCCAGCTCCGTCATGCTGGTAGTACATGTTCTGTCGGATCTCATATGGAATATGGTCCATAAGATCCGGCAGAACATGCTCTAAAAAATATTTATACGCTGGGCCGTCCAGCCTGTCTGGCAGAATGTACGGCCCAACGATAAATTCACCACAAATGCCGGCCCATAGGTTGATCGACCAACGGACTTGTGCGGCACGTGGACGAAGCGCTAGGGGATTTTCGTCGCTCCACACATGCATATTGTGGGAATTGAAGCAACCTTCCCTGTTGAAAATTGCTTCATCCGTCCACAATATGTATGTGGTGAACGACGGATTCCTTAGCACTTCTCCCAACAACCACCTGGAATATTGAACCCGCTGGATGTAATCTCGGACGTGCAAATGTTGCACCCGTACATATTTGTACGGATGCAACCTTCGATCCCTGAGGATGCGGCGTACCGTCGTCTTGCTGACACTAGAACAAAATGCAAAAACATCCACTATTAGATAATATTTTTTTTCTTAATTAAAAATTGTTGCAGTTATCTTGAACTGTGACTTACTTTAGTCGACGACTCAAAATGCGCACACTAATCGTTGGGTCGGCTTCAACGGCGTCGAGGATTCTCTCTATGGTGCCCGGATTTCGCGCTGCAGCGGGTCTGCCCACCTCGCTGCCTTGCGGCATCATGGACCCCGTCGAGAAAAGTCGCGACGCTAACCGACGAAACGTATCTTCGCTTGGTGTTTCCATATCCGGATATTCTAGCGCAAATGCTCGCGCAGCAGCCCTCGCGTTCCCGTCGTTCCGGGCGTACACCCAGAACATACGATAGTACTCTTGGGCTAAGAACATTTCTGCAACGCGATTTCTAGCTGACTGACAGGATTTTTTCCAAGCAACTTCCGCTACCCCCAAGTAGCTTCTCTGGTCCCATTATGAGTTAACACCCACCAAGCCAAGAGGCTTTAGGTAAAAAGAAGCCAGCACATTTTCGGAACACACGTGTTTTGCAAAAGTGCAACGTAAACTTTCACAAAAGCCCGCGCTCCGTCCTTCTACTGCCAATGTACCCATTGCTTCGAGATAGAAAGCAGACACCACGTGTATCGGTTGGAAAGGGTCCGAAGGGAAGAGACGCAGAAAGTCTTCGAGTTGCTATAAAGAAGAAAATGCATACCATTCCTGTCTCCCCTTTCTGACACCCTGAGTTCACGTCTGCTACGAGGCGGAACCAATTAAGTCATAAATTATCCGTAACTGTAGGAAACCGTTCTCTACCGCCGACTTGCGGGACAATACGGTCATAAACCGCGACCCTGGCGAAATGCTCTGGCTGATGAGCCTGATTAATTTTGGAGAACTAGAAATTACAGAGTATTATCCAGCATCAATACGTCTCGCGGAGAGACACAGGAAAAGAATGGTAGTCCGCTGACTGCGCGTAGTCCCGCCTGCTTCGTCCTACCCTCAAATTAAAGACGGATCCCTTATCTCTCGAGTATAAACACGCGCTCGAATTTCAAAACACAAGCACGCGTCGACGTATTCGGTGCGAGAGACTGTGGGCTTGATGTCCCATTGGCCACAAACTAACCAATCGGGCCTGCTTATCTCTCGTGTCTAAACACGCGCTCGAATTTCAAAACAAAAGCACGCGTCGTCGTATTCCCTGCGAGAGATGGTGGGCTTGGGGTCCGATTGGCCCTGCATCCCTCCCAAATGGCCACTGTCCTGAATAGGCCCTTTTCACAGCAATATCTCCTCCCCAAGGCCCACCATCTCCCGCACCGAATATGTCGACGCGTGCTTTTGTTTTGAAATCCGAGCGCGTGTTTAGACACGAGAGATAATCAGGCCCGATTGGTTAGTTTAGAATCAATCGGACCTCAAGCCCAGCATCTCTCGCAGGGAAAACGTCGACGCGTGCTTTTGTTTTGAAATTCGAGCGCGTGTTTAGACACGAGAGATAAGCAGGCCCGATTGGTTAGTTTGTGGCCAATGGGACTTCAAGCCCACAGTCTCTCGCACCGAATACGTCGACGCATGCTTGTGTTTTGAAATTCGAGCGCGTGTTTATACTCGAGAGATAAGGGATCCATCTTTAATTTGAGGGTAGGACGAAGCAGGCGGGACTACCCGCAGTCAGCGGACTACCATTCTTTTCCTGTGTCTCTCCGCGAGACGTATTGATGCTGGATAATACTCTGTAATTTCTAGTTCTCCAAAATTAATCAGGCTCATCAGCCAGAGCATTTCGCCAGGGTCGCGGTTTATGACCGTATTGTCCCGCAAGTCGGCGGTAGAGAACGGTTTCCTACAGTTACAGATAATTTATGACTTAATTGGTTCCGCCTCGTAGCAGACGTGAACTCAGGGTGTCAGAAAGGGGAGACAGGAATGGTATGCATTTTCTTCTTTATAGCAACTCGAAGACTTTCTGCGTCTCTTCCCTTCGGACCCTTTCCAACCGATACACGTGGTGTCTGTTTTCTATCTCGAAGCAATGGGTACATTGGCAGTAGAAGGACGGAGCGCGGGCTTTTGTGAAAGTTTTCGTTGCACTTCTGCAAAACACGTGTGTTCCGAAAATGTGCTGGCATCTTTTTACCTAAAGCCTCTTGGCTTGGTGGGAGTTAACTCATAATGGGACCAGAGAAGCTACTTGGGGGTAGCGGAAGTTGCTTGGAAAAAATCCTGTCAGTCAGCTAGAAATCGCGTTGCAGAAATGTTCTCAGCCCAAGAGTACTATCGTATGTTCTGGGTGTACGCCCGGAACGACGGGAACGCGAGGGCTGCTGCGCGAGCATTTGCGCTAGAATATCCGGATATCGAAACACCAAGCGAAGATACGTTTCGTCGGTTAGCGTCGCGGCTTTTCTCGACGGGGTCCATGATGCCGCGAGGCAGCGAGGTGGGCAGACCCGCTGCAGCGCGAAATCCAGGCACCATAGAGAGAATCCTCGACGCCGTTGAAGCCGACCCAACGATTAGTGTGCGCATTTTGAGTCGTCGACTAAAGTAAGTCACAGTTCAAGATAACTGCAACAATTATTAATTAAGAAAAAAAATATTATCTAATAGTGGATGTTTTTGCATTTTGTTCTAGTGTCAGCAAGACGACGGTACGCCGCATCCTCAGGGATCGAAGGTTGCATCCGTACAAATATGTACGGGTGCAACATTTGCACGTCCGAGATTACATCCAGCGGGTTCAATATTCCAGGTGGTTGTTGGGAGAAGTGCTAAGGAATCCGTCGTTCACCACATACATATTGGGGACGGATGAAGCAATTTTCAACAGGGAAGGTTGCTTCAATTCCCACAATATGCATGTGTGGAGCGACGAAAATCCCCTAGCGCTTCGTCCACGTGCCGCACAAGTCCGTTGGTCGATCAACCTATGGGCCGGCATTTGTGGTGAATTTATCGTTGGGCCGTACATTCTGCCAGACAGGCTGGACGGCCCAGCGTATAAATATTTTTTAGAGCATGTTCTGCCGGATCTTATGGACCATATTCCATATGAGATCCGACAGAACATGTACTACCAGCATGACGGAGCTGGGCCTCATTATGCCGATATTGTCCGCGCCTATTTAGGTGAAACCTTTCAGGACAGGTGGATCGGCCGCGGCGGGCGAGAGGCCCACGTTGCGTGGCCCCCACGGTCACCGGATATGAATCCGCTGGATTTTTTCTTCTGGGGCTACCTGAAGGTAATTTGATTATTGCTGTTACTCTTTACTTATTCCTGTTGTAGATAATTTTTTTTTACTTACGTTTTGTATTTGTTGTACAACAATCATTTCAGGATGAGGTGTATCGTCAGCCGGTGGACACACCTGAGGAAGCAGTAGCGCTTATCCACGCAGCGGTGGAGAACATAACGCCGCAGACATTACAGGGCGTCCAACGACAATTACTTCTCCGCGCTCAAACCTGCGTGGACAATGACGGTCGCCATGTGGAGCAGTTCTTTAACTGATAACAATCGGCCCCTTTCGGGGCCACCAATTTTTGAAACGTAGGAACAACACGTTCCATAAAAAGTAAACAAAGTCATCAGTGTTAGTAACCGTGCAGTGAAGTGAATATTCGGTACGTTGACCTGGACGCACCTGACATTGCGACCCTTAACTTTGGGTAGTGTCGTATACCTGGGATCAGCTGTGCACTGGGCTCGTCCATCGATGACCAGGATCGGTTCAGTGACCCAGTGACACAAGTTTTCAAGTTGCAGGTGAATTTTCGTCAAGGGTGAGTTTTAGTTACTTTAATGGTGATCATTCATTTTTAAATTTAACGCAAGCTATGGCTTATTTCCGGCGACAATTCTCAAAAGTCTCGTACGAAAATATTTATTCGGGCTTTTTAAACAGACTTATTCGTTATCAGCAACAGTGCTGGCCGTTATTGAGTTACGGATTTTTATCACTTTCGTTAATTTCCCGTTACATTACCTTTTCGTGGATACGTTATTAACACAAGGAATTTTACGTATTCCTTATCCTCCCACTTCAAATAATTATTATTTTCGAATCTTCTAAAAAAATTGTGTATTCGTCTTTTTACGTTACACGTGATTTTCATCCATTTATCCTTTATTCATTATTCACTTCAAATAACAAACAAACCATGACAACGTGTTCGATTTTATTTGTTACGTCTTTTCATTTGCCATTCTACGCAATTTTCTTCGTTGCATGCCGAGTTGCTTGTTCACAAGTCGCAGCGCGGCTCGTAGCCACGCTAGCGCGGGAACTCGGCCGTCAGACTCGCGCTCTGATTGGTCGGTGCTTTTTGTTAATATCTCGTTAACCAAACCTCGGAGAGCTTTTTCGCAAAGGAAAAAGTTGTTTGCAATCATCCCCCGAATCACCCCCTTTAAGGACCCGCAGCATTTTTGGGACACCCTGTATACATATACATACGAGTATTAAAAACGCTGTCACATTTATTCTACATATATTTAATTCGAATATCATACGTAGCATATGCACATACACACATCCACGAACGCACGCACAGGAAAGAAAGAAAAAGATTATTGCAATTTATACATATTTATTCAGTTTAGCAACACCAATTCGGAAAGCAGCGCCAAGTATTTTGAATAAAATATTTATTCGTATTAAAATATTTATTTGTATAAAAATATATCTGCTTTAATATTATTTAATACATTTTTTTCTTTGTATAAATAGGCATTGTTATAATTGGCGCAATTTTTGTATATCATTAATTTTGTAAAGCTATTAATTTACAACAATGTTTTTAAATGGGATTCTTTTTGATGGGTTAATTAAAATGTCCGCGATATGAGTAATGGAATAACACAGCATTTTACCTGTGTATATGTAGTTGTGTCATCTTAAGCGCAGTTGGAAAGCACCTTTATGTACTTGCAGCTCATTCTGATTTCACATCTTTTTTTAAATTGTCATTGTATTATTTTCTTTTTTTGGGTCATTATATTAATTTCTTTTTTTTGTGTGTCGTATACACCTAGCCACACAAACAGGCCAGGTTTGTATGAGTTCCGCAGCAATTCCACGAATGTTCGCACGGTTTCTGATGTGCAACTGATTTTTGGAGCGTTCAAGAATTGTAGCCAGGTCTAAAATGTTTTCAGGGTGGGGATCACGTGAATTTGCTAAATTGTAACAGTTTTCGGTTCGAAGGGACAGCGGTTAGTATACTTCATTGTTTCAACGCATCCTGATTGCCCCTATTACTGGGTCACCCGAAGGTACGGGTCCAATAGCGTGGATAGCGCGGAAAACTTCCATGATGCACATAAACTAGCATTACGGGTTATAAGATCATAAAAAACAGGCCGATATGCCATTAAAGCTAATAATGACTCAGGTAGGTACTTTTACCACAGACCAGGTATAGAATAGACCTTTCACTCTATTGTCTTCGGTGTCCCCGCTCTGAAGTACAGATATTCTGAAAACACCACTGGTTTTCGAGCGCCCTCTCCGATTTTCGAGCGATAGGTGCGGAAAACATAATGTGTTTCGAGCATTGACACAGGTAAAGCTGCCGGTATCACCGAGAAAAGTATAGAAGCTGTGTTATATAGGGTGTCCCCCTAACTCGGTTCACCTCAAATATCTATTATTTACAGAGAAAACTATACGTCCAATTGACATGAGCAAGGACATTTATTGTACGGAAAACCCGTCGCTATTACGTGACGATAAGCTTTTTTCAATTTTCGACCTGCTTCTATTTTTTTAGCAACATTTCTCCAATTTTGTACCCCGAAAACATGACTTTTTTCCAGTGGTCCGCCATTTTGTTATTTTTTACAATTTTGACATTTTTTGATAGTCACGTAATAGAGGCAGGCTTCTAGTTTCTAAATATTATTGTTTCTTTTAATTTTGATTAACCATATGGCCTGGGGCTTATCAACGCGACTGGCATGTTTTTGCTGCAGCGCAAATTTTGACGAAGAGTATACAGGAAACGGATTTATGAATTTGATTGAAAAAAAATTTTTCTTTCCCTTCGATGTGTACACTATTAACTATACTAAACAATAAATTGATTCACTTGCGTTGTTTGGTTGAAATAAATTCCCGAAAACTCCCTTACATTTCGGACCGACACAGTGGTCTCCCCCCTTAAGGAGTGAGATATGCCCAGGATTTTCGAATTTCTCATGAGATCTCTGCGAAAACGGCGGCAATCGATTTCTTATGTTTCGTGTCCAGACTCATCTTCATCGGGAAAATTCCAGCAGTCGATTGATGATGCTTTCGCAAACGGCTATTCAAAACTTGAACAATTTAGTTTACCGTATTGGAGGGCCTATTTATCCCGCCGGCCGGTTTTACTGCTCTCGACAGGCAATCCGTGGTCTTCTAACCATTAAAGGGTGCGTAGGCCGTGTGCTTCAGGCTGGGCCCACAATTTTCGCTTAAGCTGGTAAACGCTGTAAAATGGATTAACGAAAAGCATGGAATCTTTTGTTCCGTTTATGAATACAGATTTCGTTACTCATTTATTAGCTGTTGTCATGTAAGGCTAATGTATTTTGGTCTTCCTCTGATCCCGCTTTTGTGCCTTTCAATGGTTTATTGCCAGCTATCGTCTTTTGTTTCTTCGATCACGAAGTAAGCGTAACAATTACATTTGCACACAAATAAACCCATGCATTAAAGCTGATGCAGGAAACAAAGATTTCTGCACTCTTTTATCCAATAATGTAATACGTGCGAATTATGATTTAAGATTACGAGTAAAAGACCCCGTAATGGGCCCGTGACAGGCTGAAAAAAAGATAGGCTCAGGCAGGAATCGGATTAGCCTTTCCTTTAATAATCTTTGATGTCTGTGAAACTATAATATGATATAAGATATAATATAAAAATAATATATATATATATATATATATATATATATATTGTATACTGTATGTACAGAAATCAAAGATTATTAAAAGAATAATATATATATATATGGGCTATATGTATGTGTATATATATATGTATGCCTATATATATTTTAGTAGAGTGGCCTCCATCTCACGATGAAAATTTAATCAAGCATATCCGTATTTCGCTTATGTTTTACTTAATTATATACGGTAACACGCGTAAGTTTTAATACCTCAATATATCGAGAATTACGCACACGATCAGATTTAATTGTTTTGGTTTCGAGTTCCACGCATCTTATCCTTTTGAATCTGTATTGATACTGGCTCGCACTCATCTTTCCTTGTATTTAAAGCAGGGGTGGAACCAATTATTTTCGTAATTCACGTTAGAAAACAAGCAACTTTTGTTGGAAACAGTTTTCCTTAAAAGCATTCCAAACTATTTCTCGATGTCTAGATGCTAGAAGGCAGGCAAAAGGTCGGAAGCTAAAATGGTTCCAAAAGAGAAGCGAAAATCACATTTAGTATCTTGACCTGCAGGAGTATCGATTACACCACTGGGGTTTTCCCCAACCACTTACCCGGTGGCCGTCTACCCAGATTATTGTTGCCGCGACGCGACCCCCTCAACCATTCTTTGCGCGCTGCCTGACAACTGACTCCTGCCACAATCACATACCTCAAAAATAAGTCACACCGAAATCACGTTACACGTCACTCTTTCAAACAGTACTCGCTCCTACAGAACACACCTCTCTGCTCATTCTCCACATTCATTATACAGTGTGTAGAAACATGATTGGTCGTTGCTCTTAGGGGGTGAATCTACACCTCTGGATCGGTGGAACATTGAAAATTAATGTTAAACATTTGGTAAACTTGTCAAAAAGCTACCTCCTCACCGATTGCAATGACCTTCACATATGTTATCAAAGTCATCATTCTGAACAACATTTCCCTTTAAACTTCTTGGCGGTCGGCGTTGGTTTACGAAATATTCGTAAAAAACTTTACTTAACACTAGAATAACCGAGTTTAACACATGTGTACGAGCTATTCCACGTCAAAACGCATACAGGGACAATTTAGTTTCACCGATTCTGTTCAAAATTGCAGCATTTGTCGATAACCTTGCAAAAACAAAGTATACTGAATTTTAAAGGCCTAGGTCAAATAGTTTTCGAAATATTTGTTGTTAAAGTCTTAAAAATTGCAACAAAATCGTTTGCCGCGTCATCACTTAAACTGTAATATCTCGGTCATTTTTAAAGATAATGTCTTCGCCTCGTGCTCATTTTAAAGCTGAAGGAATGCTTTCTCAACTTGTATATAGAATATTTTGTTCATTTTTAATAAACTTGACAGTAATCGAGGTCAAAGTTTGAATTCGCGATTTGACATCGTTTCCACCCACGGTCCGGCTTGAAGAAAATACCATTCGATTCGTTGAGCCTTCAGCTAATAAATGCGTTTTTCAAAGAAGTGGAGAAATTTTGGGAACAGCTAACAAAAAAATAAAACTTACGATAGTGCACACCGCTTGAAACTGCACGGATCCCATGGTCAGCCCGCACGTACGCGTTTTCAAAACAATCGCCTAGCGGAGGAAATTATTTATAGGTATACGATGCGACAAAACAAACTTTTCGTTCAACATTTTCGGTATTCTCGAGAAAAATAATAGGAATATCTACTCACCATATAAAAGATTAGCAATAGTAGGTAGTTTTTAGTGATTCTTCCTTATCTTTTTTAGCAAACGAAAAGTTTGTTTTGTCGCATCGTATATAAATACTTTCCTCCGCTAGGCGATTGTTTTGTAAACGCGTGCGTGCGGCCTGACCATGGGGTCCGTACAGTTTCAAGCGGTCACTATCGTAAGTTTTATTTTTTTGTTAGCTGTTCCCAAAATTTCTCCACTTCTTTGAAAAACGCATTTATTAGCTGAGGGCTCAACGAATCGAATGGTATTTTCTTCAAGCCGGACCGTGGGTGGGAACAATGTCAAATCGCGATTTCAAACTTTGACATCGATTAATGTCAAGTTTATTAAAAATTAATAAAATATTCTATATACAAGTTGAGAAAGCATTCCTTTAGCTTTAAAATGAGCACGAGGCGAAGACATTATCTTTCAAAATGACCGAGATATTACAGTTTAAGTGATGATGCGGCAAACGATTTTGTTCCAATTTTTAAGACTTTAACAACAAATATTTCGAAAACTATTTGACCTAGGCCTTTAAAATTCAGTATACTTTGCTTTTGCAAGGTTATCGACAAATGCTGTAATTTTGAACAGAATCGGCGAAACTAAATTGTCCCTCTATGCGTTTTGACGTGGAATAGCTCATACGTCGGTTTGCTACCATACTTTACGCGCGCACCCCCCCCCCCCTGCCCTCCGCCCTAATGTAGCCTCAACCAATACTAATACCGTCGGCTATGAAAGAGATTTCAATATATTCTGCCGAAAGTTTTTTATTAATATCTCCGAAACTGAGGCCGACCGTTAAAAAGTTTAAAGAAAAATGTTGTTCAGAATGACGACACTGACAACATACACTAGAGCGTTAACTATCCGAACCTCGATTAACCGAACCGTCGATTATCCGAATCAGTGCTGCATCATCACTATCCCTACCACTGATTCGAACCAGTGTAACGGTATTGCTTGATTGATTGATTGATTGACTTTTGCGTAATAAAAATTAACGCAGTAGTACTCTTGTATTTAATAAGTAATTTTAGGTGTAATTCCTATAGTTATGAACTGTGTAAAGTACATTCATGTTTCATTCTCTGAACTGTTCGATTATCCAAACAATTCAAATTTCCAAACTACCTCGGTCGCAAGCAGTTCGGATAATTGACGCTCTACTGTATGTGAAGGTCATTGAAATCGGTGAAGAGGTAACTTTTCGACAAATTTACCATTTTTTTTATATCAACCTATTCTGCGTGTTGAAGGGGGAAAATGTTTGAAAGAAGCCATCTGCCGCGAAGAAACCCTTTGGTAACAAGAAAAATTGTTAAAGATTTCGGAACGACTTGATTGTGTAGAGTTATACGTATATGTAGGCATGAGGCCACCACTACACTGCTGCTTCATACGAGATACATCATAAGATTACCATAATTTATTAATCATTTTTTAATTAATTATTATAGGAAGTGTTCAAAATGATAAATTAAAGTGTATCTCTGTACACAGGGTATCCCGGGTATACAGTTGAAAAAAAATTGAAAAAGTTGAAAAGGTTAATATAAACCCATGTCCGCAAATAATTTATTAGTCAACTAGCTGTACCCGGCCAGGCGTTGTTGTGGCTCAGTCTGGTTAAATCGAAAAGAAAGAAAAGAGAAAGCGCTTGGTTTATAAAAAATAAAAGTATTTTAAAAAAGTATATAAAAACACGCGCGTATTCGAATGCAACGTTGTGTAAAAATTTCAAAGCATTTGGTGAAGAACTTTCCGAGATTTAAGATTTTGAACAAACGAACATTTACATTTTTATTTATGTAGATTATAAGATAGCAGAGATTTGTTACATCGTAAGCGAAGTTGTACAATGCTTCTCCGTTGTATGGGTCTGTAAAGACGCTGATTGATAAAGAAATCAAGAAATTTTTATTTGCCTTTTAAAAATGCTGTATTAATTTGACATCGGGACACCTTGTATATAAATTCTCACTGCTATTACAACTTTCATTCCTACCGCTTATAGCGCTGCACTCTTATTTCATGCTTAGCCGCTAACGTTGGATGCGACACGGAAATGGTAATGGGGCTCTAGAGCCCCAAAATCGAGGGACACCGCAGACAATAGAGTGAAAGGTCTATTCTATACCTGGTCTGTGCTTTTACGATATGAAGCTTGTTGAGTATGAAGGTACATTCACATTCAACACGTATTCATGTGAATTATACCATGTGCGAGACAACGCCATCTATTGTATGTATGATGTGTGCAGTAGTATGAGAGAAACGTGTGCCTGATAGGGCTGTAGCTGTGGACCGGGTACCCGAGACACCCGGGTACCCGGGTACCCGTGAGATACCCGGGACGAGAAAAATTCCCGGGTAGGCGCTTCCCGGGAAAGCTATCCGAGATACTCGAGATACCCGAGAACTTACAGAGTAAAGAGCGTGATTCTGGAGTGACGCCTATCAGAGAGATGCCGTGTGGCACCCCGTGGCGACGTCAACCCCCTGCCGTATCTCACCGAATTTTATGGCTTTCGACGAAGGGGTTGGAATAACATTAAGAAGTGAGAAATCTCTAGTTAGCGAAGGTTCGCGAAACCGGACTGCGCTTGCCAATTAAACACGTCCCGAACCAATGAACGGAGGTTAGATATTTCTATAATTTGAAATGTGACATATCATTTTTTTATGCGATAACTCATTCGTATATAATGTTTTATATTTTTTACTTAACACGGCAAACTTAAAACATATGTTCGACACATAAGAAGTAAAGAAATAATTTTCAACCTCATAGTTACTGCAAAAGAATCGTCTACTTTAGAGTGTCTCAGGGTGGCGTAACCCCTTAACACCAGAAAATATATATGGTGGTCCACTAATCTCGCACATCCTAAATAACTTCTAAATTATGCGTTGCCTAAAAAATGGTTACATACAAAACTTGTAAGGATTTGACAGCGGATATCGTATGTTTCTTTTTGTAGGCGGAAGGGATTTGAAAATTTGAATAGTTATATGTTAAATACGCCAATCGATTCCTTATGTTTTCCCGATTAAAATAGCACTAAGAACGAATCAATTTTACACAGGCAATACAAATCATAAAAAGAATAGGCATTTTTTTTACCACGCTTTCTTATTTTAGTCAGCAGTGAAAGGGTTAGCTAAACACAAAATTGTGGTGGCGGATAATTTTGTTTCATTTATTCAGGCTTTGTCCAGTTTCAATGGTTGAAGTGAAAATGACAGTGTGAAAATAAGAATGAGCAATTAGAAATTGTGATCGAATTTGGTGACATAGGTGAGGGAGAGGGGGTAAAACGAATATGCGTGCCACGCGGATGCGTAACAGCGAAGCGGATCGCTAACGGGAGCAGGCGGACAGTCTTAATCAGGTATTCGAAGAATCAATCAGACTTTCAGATTGTATCTTGTTATCCTTTAATAAATTTAAAGTATTTAGTAAATTTAGTTCGTCACAGAATTGACCGTCAAACGTTTTCTTTCGTTCACTATTGTAATTTTCTCTACGTGCCTAGCAGTAATTTTCTTGGATTACCAGCTAGAGCGCCCCAACTGCACATCTGCATGGCAGACCTCCGTCCGTAACGTACATACCTCCAAAAAATCATAAACCCTTGAAATCATAAACAACCTACAGGTTATTCCTGTTCGCGACTTTTCCGGCTTTCACTCTTTCTTGTTACCACTTCTCTTTATTTGATTCTTGAACCCCTCTAACATTTCCATCCAATTTGATGTATATGTAATCCTTTCCTTGCTCACTAAAATAAGAGACTGTGATAAAAATGTCTACTCTTCTTATGATTGTATTGCTGATGTAAATGTAGTCCGATTTGCATGAAATTTTGTGTCATTTTAATCGGGAGAACGCCAGGAATCCATTGGTGTCACTTTCATATCGATACGATGAACAATAAAGAACTTCTTAATGTACTGTAATGAATATTTTACCCTCGACTACGGGGGGCCGATCCCGATTCGCTGCGGTCGGTCGAGGATTCATACCTGATTCAGAAATAAAATAATTATTTATTCTTTATCGTATCGATATGAGAGTGACACCGTTGGATTCCTTATGTTTTTTCCGATGAAAATCATACCAAATTTCATGTAAATCGGACTATTTTCAACGAAGTGAATTTGAAATTATGCAAAACACTAGTACATGGAATTTTCTTCATTATGGTCCAAATTACGTCGGTCTTGGTATTTTTTTCATCGGAGAAACATAATGTATCGATTGGCGTAGTTTTCGCAAAGATCTGATGAGAAATTCGGAACTGGAGAATTCTCACTTCTTAATGGGTATTCCTGTATCCCCCGGGGTCGAAGCCTTCGACCAAAAGGCCACGACGCTCAGTGTGGCTTCAATTATGGAACGGTACTCTATGAGATCTCGGGTGTCTCGAGTATCTCGGGCAGTTTACCGGGTAGCGCCTACCCGGGAATTTTTTTTCTTCCCGGGTATCTCACGGGTACCCGGGTACCCGATCTCCCGGGAATCAACAGCTCTAGTGCCTGAGCCTCGTGTGAGATATACAAAAGTACAAACATTTATAATAAACCTGTTAAATACAATATATTAACCACGTATCTTTTATTTAACATGGTAGCAGAGCGTGGTTTAGCAAAAGTATAAAGTTGAGAAAAAGTGTTGAGAAATTTAACAAAGTGAAGAGAAAACGAAAGTTCGAGAAACAGCGACCACGTGTTGAAACAATGGCGAACATGAAAATTGACGACGTAGTAATTCCGATATTCGATGGATCGGACTACAACAACTGGAAGATACGAATATTGAAATTCCTGCAATATAAAAAGTGCAAGGAAGTTGTCGTCAGAGAGAAAATAGAAACAGACGAGCAACCCGATTGGGACGACAAAGATATAAAGGCAACGAATTATATCTATAGTGCTATTACTAATAAACAACTAGAGTACGTGAGCGAATTTGAGACTGCGTACGAAATAATGAAGAAGTTTGATGAAATGTATTTGAAAAAATCTACAGCCTTACAAATAGTGCGACGAAGCAATTTGGAAAATATTAAATTGAAAGATTTCTCCGAGGTTACAAAGTTTTTTGATGAATTTGAGAAAGCTGTAAACGAACTGAAAGGTGCAGGGGCTCAAGTGAGTGGACAAGAAAAACTAAACTACATGCTTAAAGCATTACCGAAAGCATAAAGTCATATTGGAGATATTATAGATGTGGTACCCGAAGCAGAGAGAACTGTGGATTATGTGAAAAGCAAAATAAAGTTGAAAGAAGCAGAGGAAAGGAAACCTGAAACAGAAAATATAGAAGAAACGACTACCAAGTCAAACGTGTTTAATGCAGCGTCGATACCGACGATCGGTAATAAGTAAACTTGCTTCAACTGTGGCAAACCTGGTCATTTTCAAAAGGATTGTCGTTCATTCAAATCTGGTTCGTTTCGTGGAAATTATAGACCCTTTCGTCGTGGACGTGGAAGATACCAACATAGAGGAAATTATCACAGTGCTCGAAATGAGTATAAAAGGCCTCAAGAAAAGGATACACAGGGAAGTTGTTTTGTAACAGAGGTAAACATGTCAAACATAACCTATAAAAGAGTAGAAAATGAAATGCAGCTGGAGTGGTTGCTAGACAGTGGGTGCACTGACCACATTGTGAATGAAGATATGTATTTTGATGAATGTGTTACACTCAAAGTTCCAGTAAATATAAAGATCGGTGATGGTCGCATACTTCAAGCAACCAAGTCAGGAACAATAACAACATTCTTCGCAGTGTACAATAAAAGGGTGAAAGTAGTGCTACCAGATATGTACTTTGTAAGAAATATGGAAGCAAATTTGATAAGCTATGCAAAAGTGACAGACAAGAATACGATAATATCCAAAGGAGACAATACCAAAATTTACAATCAAAATAGGAAACTGGTTGCCATAGCAAAAAAGGAAAATGGACTATATAAAGTTACAAGTTATTGTAATGCAGAAAAGATTGAGAGAAAAGCAAATATAACAAACAAGGTAAGCGAAACACATTTAACCTTGAAAAAAAATGGCATCGCATACTGGGACATGTAAATTTTAATTATTTGAACATTTTATGTAAAAATGAGTTACTACCCAGTAAACAAACTGACTGCAGTCTGACGGCAGATTGATGTCAGATTCGAGTATATTCTGACGTCAGATTCGGGTCCTACTATGTCCGCATTTGACTATGGTTTTGTGGTCAGAGCCTGACATCAGGATCTGACCGCAGATTGATGTCAGATTTCGATCAGATCTTGCTGCCGTGGCTGACCGCAGATTGAGAGCAGAAATCGAGCAGATCCTGCGCAGCGCGATCTGACGGCAGATTCGTGTCAGATACAGAGCAGATTCTGACGTCAGATTCGGTGCCTACTATGTCCGCATTTAACTATGGTTCTGCGGTCGGAGCCTGACATCAGGATCTGACCGCAGATTGATGTCAGATTTCGATCAGATCTTGCTGACAAAAACCGCCCGCAGATTGGTGGCAGAAATCAAGCAGATCCTGATGTCGGACATAGTAGGCAATTTTATATAATAGTATAGATTTAAAAACAGTGCAAAAGTCTGTAGCGTAAATAATATATAGAACACGTTTATAAGACCGACTTGAAAGATCTGATTCCTACCATATTTTATGGAAGAAAAAAAAGTTGGTAAACCATGTATTTAAACGGGTATTATAACATTTTTAATGTTTTACTTAGTTGTTAGTCAATTGAATGCCAGGGAGGCTCAAAATAATTATTTAAACTTTTAAAGACAGTTCTTCCACATATAAAAGAATTAATGATAACTACTATTTATTCAGTCGTCTTAGGGCGGTATTATCATCAATCGTTTTTTAGTTTTTAGCATGCGACATCCTCTACTAGTCTAGTAGATTAGTAAAGGATGCCGGATGCTTAAGACGATCTTCGTCTTCAGCAACGACTGATAATACCGCCCTTACAGTCGGGTATAACAAATATATACTCCGCAGTGGAATGCCGGCAAATACGAGTGGTACTCGAGAGCCCTGAATGATCAAACCCTCGGCCACTTATTCCCGCCACGGTGCTATTTCGCAAGCGAGAAGCGGTCGCCCGATCGCGGCCTGGCGGGTCGCGTCGTGAACTATGTCAGCAGAATCTACTCGATTTCTGTTGCCTATCTGCCGTCAGATCGCGGTGCGCAGAGTCTGCTCAATTCCTGCCATTAAATTGGATTAGCAGACTCTGCTTACTTTCTGCCGCCATTCTGCTGTCAGATCCTGACATCAGAATCTGCTCTATTTCTGCCGCCTATCTGCCGTCAGATCGCGGTGCGCAGAGCCTGCTCGATTTCTGCCATTAAATTGGATTAGCAGATTCGCCGCAGTGTCTGCCGTCAAACTGCTCGCAGACTATGTCAACAGAATCTGCTCGATTTCTGCTGCTTATCTGCCGTCAGATCGCACTGCGCAGGGTCTGCTCGATTCCTGCCATTAAATTGTATCAGCAGACCCTGCCGCCAATCTGCTCTCAGGTTAAGGCAGCACAATCTGTCGGCTTTCTGCTGTCAGTCTGCTTTCATCATCGAATATAACAAATCCTGTATCAAATCTGTAGTCTTTCTGCCACAAACATTTGTACTCAGGCGTTGAGCAAAATCTGCAAATACAGACGTGGCTATCTGGGTAGTTGGGGCACCAAAGGAGCTAGAGTCCGAATATATGAAATGTGCTATATGCATACAAAACAAAATGCACAATTTGTCACTTGAAAACCATAGACACAGAGCAACAGAGATATTGGAAATAGTCCATACGGATCTAAATGGGCCACACACTACTACAGGAAATGGTGGAGAAAAGTATTTTCTGTCATTTATTGATGATTTTAGCAAACTAGCTAAGGTCTACTGTATTAAATCCAAGGAACAAATGTTTGATTGCTTCATAGAATACGTAAATGAAGTCCACAATATAACTGGCAAGATTATTAAAACGTTAAGGTGTGATAATGGAAGGGAATATTTAAATTCAAACGTTTATCGCTTTGGACGAGAAAAAGGAATTCGTATAAAACCGTGCCCTTCATATGTCCATGAATTAAATGGCACAGCAGAAAGGTATAACAGATCAATAATGAACATAGCGCGATGCTTGCTAGATGAATCAAAGGTAAATAGATGCTATTGGCCGGAAATAGTAAGAGCAGCGGCCTATCTGAAAAACAGAACGTTGGCTAATACAATTGAAAGAAAGACGCCATTTGAAATATTCTTTGGTAAAATGCCATGCGTTAATAACCTACGATTATATGGAAGTACAGTATTTGTTCGAGTACCAGAAGTCAAGAGAATATCGAAGTGGGATAAGAAAGCAGAACCTGGAATTCTTCTAGGATACACGGATGTTGGATACAGGATTCTCATAAAAAATAAAAATAAAATAATAACAGCCCGACACGTGGATGTAGTTGAAGAAGACATAAAATGCATTGGATTTAAGGATATCGATGAAACTGATGAAGAACGTCAATGGAATAACAAAGGTGGTGAAGAAGAACAAGATATTGAAAATATAGACTTGAAAGAAGAACAATGCGACACTGAAGAAGAAAAGGATGAGGAGCTGAAACTAAGAAAATCCGTAAGAGAAAGAAGACCACCTACACGATATGGAAGTGAAAGATCATGTAAATTTGTATACGTAAATTATTGTAATGCAAATGTACCTGTTACATTTAAGGAGGCGGTCACAAGCAATGAAGCGAAATATTGGATGGAAGCTATGGATCGTGAGATGAACAGTATCAATAGCAACAAAACCTGGACACTAGTAAATAAACCAAAGGATAAAATTGTCTTGGACGTAAAATGGATTTATAAAAGGAAGTCAGAGAATATCTACAAAGCGAGACTGGTCGTCAGAGGATTCCAACAGAAAGAAGAAGTTGAAGACACATACTCACCAGTAGCTAAGATGCAAACATTAAGAATTTTGCTATCATTTTGTTGTCAACATAGTTTGGAAATTGAGCAGATAGATGTATCGCCTTGAAATTCGGCTATGTCCTTAAGAAAAAATCAATAATCTACAAAAACTAGCAAAAGTTTTCCTTAAATTTTATTAATGTATTTAACAAAGTACCAGAAAAACTAAATATTACAGCACATCATAATGCTTCACACTCCTCCTCTTTTATTCTATTTACATTATAGGCATTATTTTATTTTTGCTGAAATACTTATCTGTTTGTTTCAGAGACCATAACTGTTATAACCTAAATTTTAAAAGTTAGGGCGTAGGAATTAATATCTTCCTTTAAATGATTTTGGTTACGAATAACCATTATCGATGACCAGAATTATTTTTGGTTACGGTATAACCAATATATCTTGCGGGATTTTTTTTTTGGTTACGGTATAACCAATATGAATTACGGAAATTTTTTCCGGTTACGGTATAACTATTGAATTATAGAATATCTGGAATGCAAACACGGTACAGAAAAACCCGGATTGGCCAGGCCGAGAGAGATAGTGGCATTGAATGGGTGTCTATCCTGTATTATACACCATCCTGTTGTAAATGTACTTCTATCCTGTAGTAAATTTGAGTATAGGAAGGTATAGACTTGTGTGTAAGAGTGAAACAGCATCCCACGCAGTGCAACTATCTCTTTTCCACAGCGCGCCGCGGCTCCTGATACCCACAATATTCCAGATATTCTATAGTTCAATAGCTATACCGTAACCAAAAAAATTCCCGCAAGATATATAGGTTATATCGTAACCAAAAAAAGTCCCGCAATAGATATTGGTTATATCGTAACCAAAAATAATTCTGGTCATCAATAATAGTTATTCGTAACCGAAAAAAAATTCTGTGCATCGATAATGGTTATCCGTAACCGAAAACAATTTCCATCGTCAATAACAGTTATTAGTGACCGAAAACAATTTCCGTCGTCAATAACAGTTATTAATGGCCAAAAAATATTTCCGTCGACAATAACGGTTATTAGTGACCTAAAAATATTTCCGTTGACAATAATGGTATCAGTAACCAAAACAGATAAGTCTTAATATTTTTTAATCACTTCATATTTCGGAAAATGTATGCAGTATTTAATGAAGACTGACTTCCATTTGAATAAAAATTAACATTTTCTCAATGATTTTTTTCGAAAAAATTTAAAAAATAACTGTTATTTCTGGTCTCTGGTTTGTTTGTAAATTAACAGTAAACTAATTGATTATAATCTGGAAATATTAACTTTTATCGAGAACACCTGTAATTTTGGTTACACACACAAACAAACAAAAAAATCATAAGTAACTTGAAATAACATTACAAATAATAAATGAGTAAATACTTTTAAAGTATATATACGTACAGGAAAAAATAATAACCAAAATAATTTTACTTACCTAGAATTGCATTCTAAACCACTGCGCGGTCTGACATTATGTGAAATTATCAAATGTCACAAACAAATGTATCGAGAGGAGGGATCTACTGTGAAGTAAAGAAGAAGGGTTACTGTAAAGGCCCTCATACAAAAGCGAGCATGCTCGCCGAGCCGCTCGCGTGAAGCTCGTCCACATACTCACGGGAGCCTACACACGTCGTCAGCGAGCCGAGCATTTTAATCGCTCGTCGATCCCTCATCCCACACACCAGCGAGCATGCTTGTCGAGTCTGCAGTTTGCGAGCAGCTTGTCAAGTGGCTCACACGTGTATGTGAAACAAATACATATTCTTCTTGCGTTATTCATCTTCACATCATTATGTTTCGTTCAATCAATAAAATGTCACTCTATTCACTATTGTAAGTGACGCATTAGTCTGAATGCTAACCTGCACATTCCCAAACTCATACCTGCAAATCGTCTATCATGAACATATTATGTTCATGAGAAACAACTGATCTATTGGCGATTTCGTCCCGGGCATTAGGAACGGCAAACACAGGCCCAACACGGCACTGCAATGAAGGTCGTGGGGCACATTTGTCGTCCCAACCTGCTAGAGTATCGCTTGCACCTCTCGGTTTTCCCTCAGGTGCCTACCCGAGGTCCGTTGGGCCGGTTGGGATTTTACTACCAGTTTCTTTTGTTCAAAACCGCAAAATCTCGAACTTTGAGGGCATTTTTTGAGGTTATCCCATCTGATTTCGAAGTTAAAAATGGTATCAATCGATTCGTCTTGACGAGACCTTTCGAACGGTGTATAGCATACGCTGTAGGCTCTTGGGTCAGTAATCCCCTCTAGGACTTAACATTGTCCTTTATCGCTGCAAGTTATATGTACCTTAAAATTGCCTCGATACTTTTGATCGGTGAATGTTGAAAACCATGGGGTCTACACAGTATTACTTGTTAATTATATATTGTTACATTTTTGAACATAAGGGTTTTTTGAATACACTTTACGACTTCGCAAGAGTTTTCTAAGTTTTATGTTTCAAGTCTCATAACTGTTTCCGCGGGATCGGATCGGATTCTCCGACGCAGCATGCGACTCGTTGAGAAGGAGAGCACATGAAATCGCGATATTAGTGTGGGGACGTTAGACTTCATTCCCGTGATCAAACACTAACACACGGGCGTCACAATATGTTTGTTGTGACACATAGGCACTAACACTGTGCAAAGGCGCGTGAGCGCTAGGCGATACTGGTCGCGGATTAGCACAATGGCCGGTGTGCGCAATGGGCGCAAGAAAATACAAAAGTTTGTCTATGTTGTCAACACGACGGTGTTGTCCTCGGAAGTAACGATCGCCGTGCGAGCGCTCCGCGAAGATCGTTAGTGGTGAAAACATTGCAAACGCGCCGCAGCTGACTCATCAGCTGTTGCGATAAGCCAGCGGGCACAATTTCAAATCACGCGGCGCGGCGTGCTGCCTGCGGCCACAACAATAACGACCCCTTAATGTTTACTCAACTTATTGCAATTTATGTTTAAAAAGATATTAACTTTGGTCGAAGGAATTTCTTTTTCTTATTAATTTTTATCTCGAACACTAATGATTCGATTAAAAAAACTATAAATAGAAAAAAATGTGTGCCGTGACAAGCTTTACAACACTATATTTTTTCAAATCCAGTTTAACAACATTTAAATATCCGATCTTTCTTAGCGTTTGGACAATACTTTTTCGCATTTTCGGGTGCTAGTCCCCTTATTGCATCCGATCTTTCAATTTCCGCCACACTCACACTCACCGCAGCACCTCGCGGGCCACGATTCAGCGACGCTGATCGATGAGCAAGTCGCCAATCAGCACTGATCGATCGACCAATCAGCGCAAATCGATCACCAATCACAGAGCAGCGCCGCTGCTCTAGGAGAAGCGAGAAGACGCGCGAGCGGAAGTCAGCCATTATTCTCTCTCTCTCTTTGTGCGTTCTGAAGCCAACGGTTCACTGCTATCTCGTGTCGCGAATATCAGTGTCCTTTTTGGATTTTCTCAAGCTCATTAACAGCTAACCATAGTGCTCAGCTCACCACGCGTTTATTGTAAAAGTACAGTGCCTCTTTCTTGAACACTCGTAGTACTACACATTTAATATAATTGTGTAGACACCACGTGGCGTGCCCGCGCAGTTTTCACTTTCTTCTCAACCTTCTCACCAACGGTGCCGTGATCAATAATATCATTGTACGTCTCAACACTCAAGATTTCATTGTGTTTTATTGACAATAAATTGACGAAGTTTTTTACTGAAATAAGTGCTCAAGTTTACCATAACCTGTCTTAGATTCCTCTCACTCTCACCCCTTTACCATCTCAAACAAAGTGTTATGGGAAAATTCATTATCAGTAGTTCGACAATGAGAATAATACTTATGCAGATGTTTATTTGTAGTGCATAATGCATCACTGACTGATTTGGTGAAATGTAAACTAACTCAAACTGGAATGGAGTACAGAGGTTCAACGGCAAAAACTGTTGGTGATATACGATGTCAAGCTTGGTACACAGAAGAACCAATACATGAGGTTATTATTACTTATACTACCCACTGATGCCATATTCGGGACGGGTTCCCTCGAGAATTTCCCCCACCTCGCGCATACTACGCCGGAGCAGCGTGTCCGCGAGCTCGGCGCTTCGGAGTCCAACTCATGGACACGCAGCTCCGGCGTAGTGTGCGCGCGATGGGGGAAATTCTCGAGGGAACCCGTCCCGAATCTGGCATCAGTGATACTACCACTTGGTGTGCAGTCGGCATGTTGTCACACCGATGGATTGCCAGTCGCAACATAGCTTTGGCGTATTTTCATGCAGATATTTTCTGAAAAGCGTCGAATTATCCGAGAGTCCCAGAATGTTTACTTCGAAAACAAACCGAGCTGATTATTTTGCTTTATATTCGAAGCGGCAGCGGTAGCAGAATCCGCGTGTATGCTCACACCGGAGCAGAAATTTCGCTACCGCTGTAATATTTGCTCTGGGAGTTCCCTAATCTGTTGCCTATTCTTGTGAAAATGGGTTGTACTTTTCAATTTTTACCTTGGAAACTATTTCTCCGATTTAGTTGACTCCTTCTTTATTTTCATCTAGAAGGATAGACCTTACTAAATAATTTTGTTCCGGATGAAAAATCATTTTTATAGCTGTGAAAATTGTAAACAAATTCTTGTTTTGCACATTTTGGCGCATGGTACCGATTTTAAAAATCAGAAAAATGCTATCTTATTCCCTAAAATGTTTTCTATAAAGTAAGCATATCTGTTGTTGTTAATTTGCATATTCAATGTCGCAGTAACCTGTTGAAAACAGTGGTGCGCCCCGTTTCAGGAAAGCGAGCCGCGCGCTCCACTATTACGGTCGGCTAATTGTACCACTCGCAGCCCATATTACTTCAATGAAGTCTAAAACAAAGAGAGCTTCTAAGCTAGCAGTATGTATTACCTGTCCGTCCATTCTAATTTACGTAATCTAAAGTAATACAGGGCAATTGGAGAATTGCAGGAGTGCTAGAGTCCTCAAAAGCGATGCTGCTGGCAAGATCGCGGCTCACTAAGTTTCCGGGCCTTTGACGACCGAGATTGTCAATCGCTAACTGAGACCGTTTTTTTTTTATATAACATACCCGAAGTATACCAACTCACCAACTGACAATGAGTCTTTAAAAATTTACATTTGGCATAGTTAAACTCTAATCTATATCTATCTTTTCACTCCGTCAACCACGTCCGTTTTGGAGATTTTCTTCAACGCCTGAGTACAAATGTTTGGGACAGAAAGATTACAGATTTGATACAGGATATGTTATATTCAATGATGAAAGCAGGCTGACAGTAGAAAGCCAATAGATTGTACTGCCTTAACCTGCGAGCAGATCGGCGGCAGAAAGTAAGGAGAGTCTGCTGATACAATTTAATGACAGGAATCGTGTAGATCTTGCGCACCGCGATCTTACGCCACATAGACAGCAGAACTCGAGCAGATTCTGCTGATATAGCCCGCCATTTCATCTATCTATATCTATCTATACTTCTATACTATTATATAAAATTGAAGTTGCATACGTTGAAATGCGGTTTCCCAGTTGTAACTTCACTCCGTGGAGGTTAGCTACCGCACGGATAATCGGGGCAGCCAAGCGAATTAGGCAAAGTGGACTGTTTAACGGGTGTTTATTCTTAAGACTAGAATACAAGGCAGACCGGTCAGGTCTGTGCTGGCTAACAGTGTTGGTGCGGCTTAACCTAAACCTTAAGCTAGGGCTTAAACTAACTCGGCGGTTCGCGGGTCGGTCGCAATCGCGGCGCGTGATTCGGTGTCGGAGTGTGGACAACGCGACGCGATCGCGGTGCGCGGCTCGGTGCGTTTCGGCGGTCCAGGTAGGAGTGGGGGTTGATCATTCTGGTGCCCTGACTGTTGACTCCACCAATGGCTCTGACCGGGAAGCCTTTAATCCGTTCGCCCAGTTGGTAAAACCCGCGGGAGAAACGGAGACTGTAGGATGTCCTCCAGGACAGACAAAGTCTGACTCTAAGATTGACACGGGGTATCGACTTGCGTCTAGAGGTCGGCGAACTCGCGTTCCTCTAGGAGCCGTGGAGTTTGGGGAATCCAAAAATACGCAGTGATACAGCTTGATTCCACAAGAGATCGCTGGGAGAGTTGTGACCTGCCGCTCGTACCGCTCGTGGCAGACGTGCTGGCTTATAGGCCGCGCCGCGCGAAGTTCACCAGTGAGAGCGCCGTTCGGCGCGCAGCCATCTGGCGGCCGCGCTCAACAGTGGCGGGCCGCGTCAGGCACGCGTGGTGGGGGGAAGATTCGCGTCCCGCCATAATAACTCGTTATACAGTAAATATGAATTGTACCCACAAGTGTGTTATATCACTTAGTTCGTCTTGGCGAGAGGAAGGTTCTAACCTTTTTATTTTTTTTAAAGAATGATTTTTAAATAATAGTAGTTCACTACGCGACCGCCAGAGGGCGACCGGACGAACGCTTCTCCGTTGCGAAATAGCACCACGGCGGGAATAAGTGGCCGAGGGCTCGAACATTCAGGGCTCTCGAGTACCGCTCGCACTTACCGGCATTTCACTGCGGAGTATATATTTGGTATACCCGCCTCTAAGATAACTGAATGAATAGTTATTTTTAGAATTGCATACAGACTGTATTCAGTTAAAGTTCGAAATAGAAATTGTTCTTGGTTATACACAAAGTAATGTGGCCGATAGTACTCTCGTAAAAAAAACTAGAACTTTCCAAGACAGAGAGACAAAGCCAAGTGAAAGAGAATAATTATGATACGCACCGTAAGCGTCTGTAGTGTCACGCAAAAGTCACTAAGCATCCACAAGTATTCGATCAACCAATTATACAAAAATATCCGCTCCGTCAAGCAATCACACTACAAAAGAGAAAGCGCGACATTCAACAGTTATCATTAATTCTTTTATATTTGGAAGAACCGTCTTTATAGGTTTAAATAATATTTTTAGCCTCCCTGGCAGTCAATTAACTAACAACCTGCTAAGTAAAATATTAAAAATGTTATAATACGCGTCTAAATATATGATTTTCAGACTTTTCTTTCTGCCATATAATATGGTAAGAATCAGATCTTTCAACTCGGTCTTATAAACATGTTCTACATATTATTTACGCTTAAGACTTTCGGACTGTTTTTAGATCTATACTATTGTTACGTTTTCCGCTCGACATAATGTAAATTTAATGTAAAAGAACAGAACATGAACATCAACTAGGAATAACAATAATCAAATAACAGTTATAAAGGACAAGAAGGTGTTCGGGAATACGTCTGCTCTCAATGGCGCCGGTATCTCGAGTGACAGCTTGACAGGCGTTCTATCAGATCGCCTTCTTCTCGCTGTCCCTTGTCTCGCTCGCGAGCACCAGTGGGCCATGGATTTCCATCCATAGGGTGCTCGTAACACTGCTCCCCCCTCTCGAGAAGCGGTCGTCCCGACTGCTGCACCTTCCCGGTCGTCTGCAGCCGCACCCTGGTCCGGAAGAGTGGAAATGGCGCTGCGTGGCCTCTTCCGCCCGTCGCCTCGGCATTCGCCTTCACGCCCAAGGGAAAACCACCCAAAAACCCTGGGCAAGGCGTGGGTACGTGGTCCTTCGCGTCTCGACCCTCCACTTGCGTCTTCGGACTTGTGCACTTCTTGCTTGAGGGGATTCCATCTTCTGCGACGACGCATCTTCTTCTTGGGCAGAGACGGGCGGAGGGACCTAGTGTTTCATGGTCGGGACTCTTCGCGCCTTCGGTATCCGAGATCCAGTTCCTTGCTATCCCACGGCGGAGCTCCGGCGTATATCCCTCGATGCTGCTGGAACGTCCCTCGGCGACTGCGTCGCTCCAAGGCTGCTCCCTTCCTTGGTTCAGCCCCTCCTTCAGGGAAACATCTGGAATGCCCTCTGACTCCGCTCAGAACTCCAGTTCCGTGTTGTCACCGGGGTTCCCTTTGCAAAAGGACAGAGAAACATTTTATTTCCTTCCTGTTTTGCCGGCATCCGGTGGAGCGGCCGGAACGGGGGACGGAAAGGCGAGGCAAGCACGAAAGCAGGGGGTCACACTTATGAGCATTGCTATCGGCTCGCTCCCCGATCAATCCACCCCGATCCGTCCGCCCGTCTTCTTTCTTCTAACTGCTAAAGTTTTCCAATCCTTGACTTCCAGATGGCCCCAATCCTCTTCGTGGCATCTGGTGCTGCCCCAGGGGACCGTCTCGGTGCAGCTCGTCAACGGCTCCGTCTCCGCGATGCCCCCTCCGACCGATCCGTGCAACTGCGTCGCACGTCCGTCCGGTGGTTGGGGACACCATTTCCCGTTTGCTGTCCACCCCTTGCGCACTGCTACCTGGGGACCCCCCTGAGTTCCACACCGGAGCACGCTCCGGGGCTCAGGAGGCACACTTCCAGGGGGCTAGCGAGGCGGTTTCACGTATGTCCGCGCCCCGCTGCGGACCACCGCAGCGGAGCGCGGACATACCACGGACGTACCACGCTATTGTGGCACATTCGGGGAATTCGGAACCGCATCCAAGCCGCGGTAGCAGTCCCCCGACACCTGGTCCCTCGTCGTGGGGTATCGTGTTCCCTGAAACAGACTCAAAAAAAGGGAGGGCCGGGCCACGGAGGCAGACCCCGCAGCCCAGTCCACCAGATTAGCTTTGTCCAATCTTCTTTCCTGAGTCCAGTGTAAGTCCCGCGACGTCTTCACTCCTCTCGCAGTTGTCCCTCATACTTCGCAAGGCGGCGCACGTGGACCACCTTACACTTCTTCCTGCGTGATAGTTGGATCCTGTAGACGACGTCATTGATCTTGTCCACTACCGTGTAGGGGCCTTCCCAATCCGCTTGCAGTTTCGGGCACTTTCCTTTTACTCTTCGTGGTTGGAATAACCACACTTGTTCTCCAGGTTGGAATTCCACGGCGTGAACACGGCTGTCGTACCACGACTTCATCTTCGAACTGTAGACGTCCAGACGGCGTCGAACGAATCCGTGGATCTTCGTCATTTTCCCTCGGATCCATTCGGAGTAACCCTGCTCGACGTCCTCGTCCTCTTCCACTTCGGGGGGCAGCCCTCTCCATAGCTGCAGGGGTAGGCGAAGTTCCTGGCCGTACAGGATCATCGCTGGTGTCAGTTGTGTAGCCTCATGCCGTGCTGACCTGTAGGCAAGGAGGAACATGGGGATCCACTCGTCCCAGTCCCGCTGGTCTTCTGAAACGAACATCGCGAGGTATTGGAGCAACGTCCTGTTCAGGCGCTCTACCAGCCCGTCTGATTGGGGATGCAGCGGAGTTGTTCGTGTCTTCCTGTCTCCAAGCAGCTTCAGCAGTTCTTTGAAAACGGAGGACTCAAAGTTCCTGCCTTGGTCGGTGTGTATCTCCAAAGGTACACCATGTCGACACACTACGTTGTGCAGGAGAGCTCTTGCCACTGTGACAGCTCGCTGGTCTGGCATCGCGATTACTTCCGGCCACCGGGTAAAGTAGTCCGCCACGACCAACATAAACCTATTCCCGGCCTGGCACCTCGGGAGCGGACCGACAACGTCTAGAGCAAGCCTCTCAAACGGAGCTCCCACGTTGTACACCTTCAGGTTCCCTGCTCCCCTCTGACGTGGTCCCTTCTTCGCCGCACAGGTGTCACACCGCCGGCACCACTCTTGAACGTCCTGTCGAAACGTTGACCAGAAGAAGTGTTGACGAATCTTCGCTAAGGTCTTGTTCACTCCAAAGTGCCCAGCTGCTGGCGAATCGTGAAACTCCCGCAAAACCTCTGCAACCCTTTCGCGCGGTACCACCAAAAGCCACGAGGCCGCTGTACCACTGTGGGACTCCCATTTCCTAAAAAGCAAACCTTCGTGAACCTCCAGCGAATCCCAGATCGACCAGTAAAATTTCAATTGCGGGGAGAAACGAGCAATGTCCTGCCAGCCCGGCTTCTCCCCTTCCCCCTTCTTTTTAAGGATGAAGCCAATCTCTTCATCCTTCTCCTGGCTTAGTTTCCACTCGTTCCTGTTGTCTTCACAAAATATCCTGTGAATCTTCTTCGTGGAAACTTCCTCTCCAGCTTCTTTCTTCTCCAGTCGATCGCAGTTAGTAGTATGGTAAGGCCGATTCCAACGCAGATCCTCTGAGGGGAGCGCGGGGGCGGGGGGAAGTGAGGGCGCGCGGGGGAGCGCGGCGGAGGGAAACATGGGCGCGGGGCCTGCGGGGAGAGGAAAACCGATTGCGCGCGCACGAGCCGCGGAGTGGGGGAAGCCGCGATGATGGAGGGGATCACTCCAGGCCGAGCCGCCGCGTAGACCGGACCCACCGCCGAAAACTTTTACGAGGGAGGGAATGACCCCCGAGAACTTTTTTAAACCCCGATCCACCACCGGAAATTTTTTTCCGAGCGAGAGAATGACCTTGGCCCACCCCCAAATATTTTTCCAAACCATTATGTGACATGCGGCGCGAAGAACGAAATAGATTTATGCAGTGTCTATAAATCTTAGAATTAGAAGGCGAGGAGGAAGACGAGTAAATAAAATGGAGACAGAATATGTGTTTAAGATATATATATTGTTACATAAAAAAAAGATTGAATAATACAAATATAAATTGCTATAAAATATAAAAATAAAAGTAAATAGAAATGTAATATAAAATAGAATGTAATATAAAAGTAAAGAATATAAAAGAATATAAAAACTATTGGCAGGCGAGTGGGGGTGATGGAGGTGACGGGGGTGATGGTGGCGACGATGGTGAGGGCAGGGGGCGCGGCCGCCGCAGGGCCCCCGACCGCGGTGCGTGCAACCGCACCCGCGCACCCCCATAAGTCCGCAGCCGCGCAGCCCCATACGTCGGTGCCTAGAACACAGACACATCAATATAATACTGACACATTAAACATAATAAACATGAAACACATAAAACAATGCAAAGTATTACATACCTGTGGATGCGGCGACGGTGACGGCGAACGGGGTGGTGGCGACGGCGAACGGGGTGGTGGCGACGGCTGCGGCGACGGCCGCGGCGATCCCCAATCGCTCGACCACGTAGGCGACGGCGGTGCTGGAGGTGACGGCCCACATGGTGGCGATGGGGATGGTGATGGGGGTGGGGACGGTGTGAGCCCTAGACATAGAAACTCATGGTAAAATATTGATACGAACACCTGATTTAAGAGCACTTGGTTTCAACAGTTAAACGCGATAAATGTCAAAATATTGTTATGTACATACCTCGCCACCTCATCGAATCATAAATGGAGGGCGACCTCCAATATCCCATAATTTTTAATAAAAGTACTACACGTCTTTGATGTTTGAAGACAACTGGTCTCGCTGCATCTCCAGGCTCTCGCATGCAAACTCCTATCATGAAATCGAGAAGTGCGTAGCTTTGCAAAAGTGAGATGCTGTTGTTCTTCACATTCATTTTCGCTGACCATCCTTTCCTTATTCACACGCATCTTCTTTCCCTTCTTCTTTGACACATCATGCGACAAGACCACATCACTTTGAATACGTATCGAACGGGTATTGAACGTTTTAGAACGTATATCAAACGGATATTGAACGGCTTCGAACTCAAGGATAAAAGTCTCGACATGTGTTGAATGTAGTATAATATCATTGTGAACGCTAAATCTTACACCGAATCTTAAAATTAGACAGCGAAAGGAGAAGGAAGACGGGTGAATAAAATGGAGAAATAATATGTGTTTAAAAATGATAATATATTGTTACAAATAATGAATGAATAGTAATAGTAATAGTGAACATAATATAATAATAGTAATATGAATAGTAATAATAAAATAGTTAATAAGGATGAAATACATGAGATAACAAAAGAAAAAAAATGAAAAAGAATTTAAATATCCTCCTCGTCGGATGACAATTGCAGAGGTGGCGTCACGAGCCCCTCTTCCATCCATGCGGGGGGCGGCGACCACCGCGGCGGTGGTGTTAACTGCCGCGACGGTGGCGGTGATGATGACGCCGAGGACGATGACGACAACATCACCCCCTCGAACTGCCATGGAGGTGATAGGGGCTCCTGAAGCGATGGCTGCGGCCTCCTCACATCGATCCAGGGAGGCGATGGTGGCGATGGGGGCTGCGGACGTCGCAGGGGCCCCATTTGGTGGTAAGGTACCCAGGGCCGTCGCAATCTGGCCGCCATCCTAGACCCGAATACCAGGCCCGAGCGCTGCATATGCACCGCTAGGGGTGCAGCCTCAGCCTCCCCTGCCAGAACCCGCGCCATGAGCGCCATTATAATCATAGGCACACGGTCCTAGAACAGATACACAAACATAATAAATATGACACATATCAAACATAATAAACATGAAACATGCAAAACAATGCAAACTACATACCGGCGGAGGCGGCGGCGACGGCGAACGGGGTGGTGGCGACGGCGATGGCGATGGCGATGGCGATGGCGATGGTGAATACTAAAGCATAGAACACCATGATATTAACATGTCCACTTGATTTTAATCTCGCTCGATTTCAATGGTTAAAGACGAATAATGTCAAAATATATTGTACATACCAATGAGTCATACTCCGGGGCGATGCGTTTTAATCCCATTTTTTCTAGCACAAGAAAAAAATTGTCCCACACAAATTACACAAATTGCACAAATGTCTAACGATTAAAAATCAGACTGTTCGCCTTCCACAATTAACAGACGACTGGTCTCGCTGCATCTCCTAGCTCTCACATGTAAAAACCCCCTCCTATCATGAAATCGAGTAAGTGCATAGCTTTGCAAAAGTACGATGCTGTTGTTCTCCGCATTCATTTTCACAAACTGCACATTTCTTCTTCGTAGACCATCCTCTCCTTATTCCCACGCATCTTTTTCCCTTCTTCTTTAGACACATCATGCGACAAGACCACATCACTTTGAATACGTATCGAACGGGTATTGAATGTTTTTGAACATATATCAAACGGATATTGAACGGCTTCGAACGTGCATTGAACGGGTATTGAACGGCTTTGATCGGATATTGAACGTCTATCATACCACTTTGATCGTGCATCGAATGGCTTTGATCGGGTATCGAACGTGTATCGAACGACTTCTGCATAAGTATCGTCTTAATCTAGCGGACATCAAACGCATGAGGTTGGGTTGGGTGAGGTTGAAGAAAATTATACGCATTAAAAAATTGATTATATTTTATTTATGAATTTCCCTGGTGTTTAGACCACCAGTTGAATATTTTAAATACATTTTGCATGGCACAGTGTTTCGCGTGTCTACCACATCGCAGAGTATTAACTACATTTAGCTTATTTAGAGATTTGATATCCTCGTAGTCAATGTCCAGCGTCTCGATGACCGCGTCTGCTCTCGTACTTTCATCGAGGAAATCCGCAAGCCAGTCGCGTTTCTGCAGCCCTTTAACATATACGACATGGCACGTGTCATCCTCTTCTTCATCGATCGCATCAGCTACAGCTTTCGAAATTAGCCGTTTAGCCATACTGTATGGAACTTCTCCATCGTCCCAGCGTAACCCATGATGTTTCGCCGTTAACCAGCGGATGCTTGATTTGTCAGATTTCGAAAGAAGATAATGCGGCATCGAACTCCCAAAAATATAGTGCGAGAGAATTGTTCCCATTCGTAGGACAGCCACTTCCTTGACGACAAATCTTCCATCAACGATGAACCCTTGCATGTCAACGAACGTTGGTACAGACAATATTCCGAACTGTACGGCTCGATTAGTACTGAATCAGAGTGGCGGGAAGTCAATCCTTAAATTTGGTACCGATCGTTTGTAGAAAGCGTAGACATAGTTGTCCACAATTGCTCTGATTGTACTTCTGATAAGACGTTCGATTGTATTCAATTTTCACAGCATCCTTATCCAGATATTTTACCAATTCCTTGGGCGGTCGAAGATTTCCAAAGCTATCGAAATATATAGCTCGACACCCTCTCTTCGCATATGCCACCCAATGAGTCCCCGACCCCTCGATATTGTCCAAATTTACAACACCGCTCTCGTTTCGACGTACTCCTCCGACTGGTAGCGCGTTTCGCATAAAAACACCTCTAAAGAATGGAATACGCATACGTTTTGCCAACTCCTCCAATTGTGCATCAGTAGTTACACCCGCGGGCATTTTTATTTTTTTTTCGACGTTTTTTTTTTCGTTTCGATATTCCCTGTCCACGCTTGTATGGCGCGAGATAAAGTCCGCGGCCTTCCATGGAGCGATTATGACGTTGCATTTCCTGCAGCTGATGTTGCGCCGCCTTATTATCGTTTACCGCCTTGGCGATCCCCGCCGCTCCACCAGCTAATGATCCGAGAACACCTAGCAGCGGGAGAAGTGGTAATATACCACTCCGTTTTGCCACCGGAAGAATCCGCTTTTTCGGCGCTCTCTTTGGAGTACTTTTGCGGGGTTTTGTTTTCATCCCCATTCCGATTTTCGTCTTGGCTTTCATAGCTGCCCAAACAGCTGTAGCAGCACCTCTTTCACCCAGAGTCGAGTCTCGCGTAACGATGCGTTTTCGCGCTTTGTCAGCGAGAACTTTATCTGCCGCGTGCCTTTCGCCGAGGTCGTTGCTGCGCGAATACGCAATATCGTGTTCGCGACACGCCGCGTCCAACGGATTGATGCCTTGATCCCCTCTAGCCAATCGTTTTGCCAGATGTGTTCCTGGACCGCAAAACTGGTATCCCGGAATATGTAATTCGATAGGTAGCGCGTTTATCGCTCGATTTAACAAACCACAGCCTTTCTTTACTCTCGTCGGCGACATTCGCTACAGTTTTTAATCAATGGTGCTGGACCGTCGATATGCGTTCGCTGCCAAGGACGATTATAATGCTCCAGACACCGACGATACTGCCGAACCTCAGAATCGGCTTTTATGTGCTCGGGGAGTCTGTCCCACAACTGATCAATGTGTCTCCCAAACTCTCGGAGTAGAATAATCTTTGGTATATATTTCAACTTCTCAGAGGTTAGGTCTCGAATATCGCAATTATCCGACAGGATCAGAAGCATTTTGAATACTGAGCTGTTTTGTGTCGATGCGGACCTATAAATAGGGCGCTTCGATGTATCAAAATCATTTTTCACAGTTTGCGGAGAGGATGTGATTCGTGCGACAACCTGTAACGATACGCGTGACAAATTTTGACGATAAATCACGAGTGATGTCTTCGAAAACAAGACGCAGACATGGTAGCATGCTACCAAACACTATACGCTGCCTCGTTTGTGGCCCATCAAATTGCGGAAAAACAAACGTGTTGGTGAGCTTGTTGGAAAGTCCTCACGGCGTCCGCTTCGAGAACGTGTACGTGTACTCCAAGTCGTTGCAACAGCCGAAATATCAGTATTTGGAGAATTTATTGACTCCGATAGATGAAATTGGCTACTTTACGTTTTCGAATAAAAGTGACGTCATCCCACCGTGTGAATCGCTTCCGAATTCTATTTTCATCTTTGATGACGTGGCATGCGACAAGCAAGATACGATAAGGGAATACTTTGCAATGGGGCGCCACTCGAACGTTGACTGCTTCTATCTCTGTCAGACGTATGCAAAGATACCCAAACATCTTATCCGCGACAATGCCAATCTGCTGATTCTGTTTAAGCAGGATGGTACCAACTTGAAACATGTGTACAACGATCACGTAAACACTGACATGTCTTACGAGGATTTCTGCGCTTTGTGTCGTAATTGTTAGCAACGAGAGTATGGTTTCGTGGTAATAGACAAGGATAGCGCGATGTCCAATGGACGCTATAGAAAGGGATTTAACGAGTTTGCCGTACCGTGAGACGGTCAGTTGTCATCAACACGTCGGTGGGAAAGCAACGTCAGCGGTACAACGATGATTGATATCGATACTCTGGAGATTAAGGATCGCGAGAGAATAGCGAAGGAAATTGCAAAAACTAGCGAATCCATTCGCAAGAAACATCAGGCTTTGAAGACAGGCAAGATGGAGGAAGATGTCGCGTTGGAGAGATACTTCAAACCTATCGTCGAACCCTTAAAACATATTGTGGAAAATACCTCAGCGACAGAAGCTAGCACATCACCACCGATGAGCATAGACGTTGAAGGGAATGAAACATTAACGCCTAAAAAAATCCATCCGAAAGGGAACACATCGCGCAAGACAAAGAGGAAACGGCACATGTCGTCTGAATATTCACCCATAACCTCAACACCAGTTCAATCGAAGCATAAACGACGGAATGCTACATCAAACGAGTCTCCCGTTCCTCACACACCAATAAGTACATTTCCCAGTGTACAATCGCTCGCAACCATTGATGACGACGTTTTCGAAACTAGTCCCAATGAGTCGTTTGTAACATCTATCAGACAGCAACTTCAAACATCCGAGGGACAAGAAACGTTTCGCAGTCATTTCGGTCCGCTGGGGCAAAAATACATGAGCGCGATCCTAAGTGGTGATAAGGATACAACAATGGACTATGTGTACGGTGTATACTTTGGCAATAGTGGAACGATGCTTGGAGATAAGGCTTTCGATATAGACAAGGATGATAATATAATCATAGATGGTGTAAGATACGGAGGAACATCCGGTCTTTACGAACTGATTTTCAAGAGAATTCCCAATGATGCTATATACACCGATGCTGATAAACAAAAATACAAAAGTATACTGCTGGCGACGAATGCCCACAGACGCGGTCATGGTGCTAAAAATCCCATATTGAGCAACAAGGGATACAAGTACAGACATGTAATTGCACCGCTAATCCCACGCACATCAGTCAATAAAGCAGGGAAAGGTCTTAGGACACCACGAGCCATGGTGGTAAACGATAACAAGATCGATTACGTACACTGGGACGATCCCAACGAGCTGGTGGATCGATTGCGTTTGTTGGAAGCGTCACGTCAGGCGGGTAACAACTCTCATGATCCCGAAATTCTATCGATTGTCGAGGAACTACGCGAGGTAGGCCTCATTATATAAATTAAGCCGCACGCCAATGATGTGCACTGTATGCATCGAGATGCCGATCAACAAATTTGGGGTATCGCTCGAGAAGAGTGGAGCAGCTAGAATGGACTATTACAAATGGAGTGGTTTGCTTCGAAATTACATGCGAGATAACGCTCTTTGCGTGGTTGGTGCCGACTTTGATGCAAAATCATGCAAGATACGACGCGTAGCTCAACCGGTGGCCGACACCGATGCCGTCAATAAACTATACATGGAAAAGAACATTAAACTTTTGAGAGAGCGGCAGGAAGAATTAGAGAGGAAACTGATCGCGTTTCAAAGAGATATGCTGACGCTGCAAAACAGCGTTCAAAAGATATCGCAGGCGTCGAATTCTATCCCGCAGCAGCGCTGCGAAGGAGAATCATGCGAGGCGGATGAACTTGCCCCTGGACCGATTGGGAGCACTTAATGAACGTGCCCGATAATTATCGCATCATTCGCAGACACCTCTGCGATCAAACATGCAGCCATTATCGAAATCCAAGAGTAAAGAAAACCACGGCCGCAAGAAGCTACAACTCGTTGAGGAATTGCATGCTCCAGCTCGAAGACATTTTCCGCGGAGGCGTGTCATAGTGCATGGATACGATGATCTGTGGCAAGCTGACATTGTAGAAATGCGTCCATACTCACGATTCAACCAGGGACACCACTACATACTCACCGTCATCGATGTGTTGAGCAAGTATGCATGGGCGTTGCCGCTCAAGACTAAAAGTGGCGCTGAGGTGACTAAAGCGTTTGCAAAGATATTTAGAGATCGATATCCGAAAAATTTGCAAACCGATCAAGGAAAAGAATTTTACAACGCTGATGTGCAGAAACTCTTGGCAAAGCATAACGTTAATCATTATTCGACGTATTCTGTGATGAAGGCCTCCGTCGTAGAACGTTTCAATCGAACTTTGAAAAACAATATGTGGAAACTGTTTACACTCAATGGAACCTATAGATGGACCGATGCTCTACCAAGTCTACTTGCAGAGTATAACGCACGAAAACATAGAACCATCGGAATGCGTCCTTGCGATGTTACCCCTGCGATCGCCGATAAGCTGCTAGCCAGCGTATACAGCAACATAAAGATCGCTGCTCCAGCGAGATTCAAGTTGGGCGAGTTTGTGCGCGTGAGCAAATTTAAAACCATATTCGATAAAGGCTATACGCCGAATTGGACAACGGAGGTGTTCAAGATAGCCAAAGTACAAGCAACTAATCCTGCAACGTATCTGCTGGTCGATTCCTGTGGAAAACCTGTTGCCGGAGGATTCTATGAACACGAGCTGCAACGCGTCACCGATCCTGATGTGTATCTAGTGGAAAAAGTCTTACGTAGGAAGGGGGATAAGGTGTACGTCAAGTGGTTGGGATTTGATAAATCACACAATTCTTGGATAAATAAAAATAATGTATTGTAGCATAATAATACATGGTTCAATAAATACAATGATACATATATATGTGTGAGCAATTTTTTTATACATTAATTCCACCATTTATATTTTACACAATAAATAGAATAAACACAATAATAATTTTTTATACATTCTCAAATAATTTTATATTATACAATAAATACAATTTCTATTTTACAATGGGATATTATAATGACCCCAGGGCAGAGTGTCGATCGAATTGGGTACGATATGCCGCTTGTCATCGTGTGGGCTTAGAGCGATTTTAGATTCCGAAATGGTGTACACTTTATGAAATTTAGACCGTATGCATGATTGTCTGCGAACCATTTCGATCTCCCTATGCAAACATTGCGCGTAGTCGTCGAAAGTTATCGTTCTGGCTATGACGTTGGTCTTGACGCCTTTCGCCTTTTTCGTATCTTTTTTGCCGTCTACGCGAAGTGCATACATTTTCGCTCTAAGACCTACGAATTCGGTCATTATCGCACCGTTATTTTCATCCTTCATCAGCCCCGGAACCTTCTTATTTACGCGTGGCATATTATATGGATTGTCGGTAGGATAATCGCTCGTGTCGAATCTATCGATATTGTGTTTCATGGACTCGTAGATATCATCGCATTGAATGTGATAAATGAGACTATCTGTGTCGGTATATAGAATTTTACAATTTTTTCCATGCTTGGGCGACATGTACTCGTGGTGAAATTCGTACAAACAAATTTTTGATATGTCCAGAATGCACATACCCACATATATCGGCTTGTTGAATTTCACCTCGAGTTTTCGCAATTCAACAGCTATTAAATTTTCCGAAAAAACACTTCTGCTGTGGAAATTCGGTTTCGCGATCATTGCCTCCGCACCATATCGCCCTTCCCAATGTGTCAAAAGTTTTACATCCACGTGATTTCGTACATTTTCCATAGTTTTACCAAATACCGCGTTGTTCATCAATTTGTACAAATTTTTTTCAAAGTCGTTTGTCGCGCTTGTTCTAAACCGTGTATTGAGTTCGATATAATCGCGGAGCCAGGGAGATTGAGCGAATTGAAGCACGCGGTGTATCTTTGTAATACGAAGACCGTGTCGCGTGCACTGTTGCAGGTTGCGATAATGAATAACGTAACGCTGCTTATCGTATACCGTCGCGAGTAATTTGTCCTGCTTGCAACCAGGTGGTTTGGCACGCGTCGGGCAGAACGGTAGATCGGCATGAGCGTCGTGCAGACGTTGCGGATATTCCAGATCTACCTCAAGAATGTATCCCGTAGGTGAATCGATCGGGATTGAAGACACGTCAAAATTCGCAACATCTTCGACCCATTGAAATTTAGCGTATGGCAGGGGCTGACACATTGCCCATCCATACAAATTGTTCACGTCAAAGTACATCAAGTACGATGACTTTTCCGATGCGTCGTAAGATGACATGTACTTGTTATTGGCATGTGCGTATCTTCCGGAACATTGGCTTAAACCCCCACGTATACCGCGTTCGATAAACATAACCATATCGATGTCTGTGAGCAATTCGAATGTAATTTTAGTATGTTTTAGCATTGCATCCCATGTGAAACCAGGTAGAGTATAATAATGTGCTGAATCTAATCCGTAACTCTTGATACAACTTTCGCGAAAATTTTCAAAAATATCTGCCAATAACAAGACATCTGTTTTCAAATACAAGTCGCTGTATTCGCCCAAGGTTCTAATCTCGAAACGCTGCCAGACAGTCTCGGCGTGCGCGTAATCGCTCTCGGATACAGTCTCACCCGTTAACGAACTGTAGAATGATTCGCGCGGCGGTAAGCATGGGTCCTGCAGCTTGTCCTCGCAATCGAGGTATTCGTACGGAAAGACACCCTTTCGTGTCAATAAAATGAAATCCTCGGTGGATAATGTTTCAAATTGGGATTGTAAAATTTTTAATTTATCTGTGCTAAGAAAGGATGCTAATTTGTCGAGACTGGCGTTGAGAAATTTGTACGAATCGATGAACCGCAATTTAATACAATTTCGCGAGTCTGAATCAGCCGTATCTTCGACATTTTTTGTGAAAGAAATATACTTTTCTTTAGTTATGGGTAATACGTCAACGTGACCTTCGAAAGCGATAGCTATTTCCTCGATAATGAAATGTGAATCATAGCCGGATAAATTGTGGAAAACTATGGGAATGTAAAACGCGTTTTTATAATTTAAATTGCACTCCGTATGTGCTGGGCCTCTAAACCGTCCGGACAGATGGCAATGATCGTGGACTCGTACATCGCTAGCCTCGAATGGTTTTTCGCAAATATGACAGTGTGTTGCATTGTGAAATGTCGACAACTGTTCGGGAGTTAAATCCAGCATTGGAACATTACTGGTCAGAATGGGTTTGACAAAATTCGCGAAATTTTTCAATTCGTCTACGAACCATGAAACGCAATCTGCGTCGCGGCGACATCGATACGTCGACAGCGATGTATCGTACGAACAATGCATATAATAGGCAATACTGTGTACTTTATGGTACTGATACGCGCATAATTTATCACCCATTCGGTGACTGTCCTCCGTTTTTGCGATGATGCACTCGAGATCTGCGTACACCACGAAAGGGAGCCGCTCCTTCCTGCAATGGTTGTCGAAGTTGAGGAGATTTTTGCCTTCGCTGGGCAGCAGGATGGCGCAGTCATTCATCTTGCCACAGTCCAGCGAATGAAGCTCCAACTTCGCGGCAGATCCGAAATAGTGCATGCATCTGTAATCCCAAAATTTTTTTTATTTAATTTGTTTCGCGAGACATTTCATAAGTTTATATACGTACCGATCGCAGATGAATTTCTTTTTTTGGTGCCTGCTCAGCTGTGCGCTCACCAGCCGGGACAAATTCTTGATCCACACAAAGTGTCCTACATCGCCGTGCTCTTGATTCGGTGTGTAGAGCAGGTTGACGTGTCGATCCTTCTTTTGACTAGTGAGGCGCAACGGAAAGACCGTCTTCGTCTTCTCCATCTCGAAGGTGTAGATGTTGATGGAGATTTCGTTCAACCGCTCAAATTTTCCAATTTGCCTCAAGGACATTGGGAACTCAATGCCCTGGAGATTTAGCACAGACGTATAGTGCGGGTATGAACTTGGACGATCGGGATGTCTTTCCGCAGGATGGAGAGCGGCGACCACTGCCCACGCGAAACACGCATTGTCCGGGGATTGCACATTGATCGTTGCATTCTTCAACAATAAATCCTGTGGCAACTTGAAGTGGCACCCCGCGCGCAGCGGATTGTACTTGTTGATATTGACGGTCAGGTTGAGGATTCTCGTCAATGCCCATCCGCTGTCGCGTTCCTGGAACTCTTCCAACGATGCCAGGGTGGGTTCGACGACGCATCGTTGGTACCACTCCTGTAGATCGGATGTGCGGAAGAGTTCGCAGTTCCGGGTGTTGATGCTCTTACTTGCACGTTTATCGCCCGCCACAAATTCGCCGTTGAACACTGTGTTCACTTTGAGGTTCCACTGTTTCCTCAAAGCACCCCGCACATGTTCCAGCACAATGGTTCCTGCATCCTGGAGGAAGTTGCGCGGCTCGATATAGTTCGAATTTAGCACGGCACCGGTTAATACGCGACTATCGAACGCAGCGTCTATTTCGCGCCACAAAAGTCCTGTGCTCGAATGTCCTGCACCATCATGCCCAAAACGTCCGCGCAACGAATGTTTCAGCCCTTCGAGCTGCGCGATTCGAGCAACCAATGATTGCGGAACACCGATCGATAATCGAGGACGTTTCACTCGGCTGTGTTCTTCTAAAGAATCGATGCACTCGTTGCACCGTTCTTCCCACGCGAGGTATTCTTCCCGCGAAATCAATCGTGCGGATTGATCCAATAATTGGCGGATTACTTGCGCGAATTCTTCCATGATCGTAAATGGAATGTAAATGTAATGTCTTTTCCTCGCAACACGTTGCAACGATTTGAAGTTTTGTACAGTTTGGAGCACGCTTTTATGACAGGTGTCATGATTTGCGATCTCTGTCTTACTCTTTTGACGATCCAACCCAACATTCTATGCAGTTTCTGCTGATACAGCCAAATTCTTTCTATGATTCACGCGTATGGCGAATTGGCGCGCAAAAGTATTATATTACATTCAGCACGTGTTGAGACTTTTATCCTTGAGGATTGGGGCTCAAGTTACATACAATCTTTAGATATGCTGCGACGTTAAGATTGAAATGCATTATGGAAAAATCGGATGCTTTAAAATAAAATGCTGTGGTGGGGGAAGCAATTGCACCTCTATTTAAGCCAGTCTCCCGAACGCCATTCAATCAATCGCTCAGTAGCCTCAGTGACTTTCGACGAAACAAATTGTGCTGTGAAAAAATGTGTAGTACCAGTGCCGAAGGAAACGCCGGACAAATGAATTATTACGTTCCGATCATGCAAGATGATGGCATAGCTCAATGCGGGGAGGATACAGTTGCTTGGTAAGGCTTAATTTTCACATCTTCTCAAAATTTTTTATGTTTATTCCAGCACTTTCATAGCTTTGATTGTTCTCTTAGCCCGCGCCGAACATCGCGGATCATGGTCAGAAGATACGCATTAACATCTATGGGCAGCAAATATTTGGAAATTGGAATCAGAGTACGACCTACGATCGATGTAGAAATTATTCTCGGCGACAATCGTGGGATGTATCTCACGTTACCATATAATACATGGGTTCTACTATGCAACAATCGTGATGCTATCGAAGAACGTTCACGATTACCTGGATCACCTTCGATGCAGATGGATCAATTAACGATAGATTTTTGTGATATCTATAATTCTCCAATTGTAAGGATGATGCTGCATAATAAGCCGCTGTATTTCAAACCGGATACAGTATCATTTTTATTAAATCTTGAATCATGTATAGACTATGTGTATCCACGGCTGCATCGAATTAGCAGAGATGTGGAGGCGAAATTTAAAACTTTTGTTAACGTCCTACAACAAAGCGATGTTGCTTGTGAAACATTAGATGCGCGTCGTGCTGCTAAAATCATATGTGATAGCGAACATTACTGTGAGGATTATCATGTAGATTGCGAACTGGCAGCATGCGCCATCAATGATATTCTAGCTGATGCTCGTGGGAAAAAATGTTAAAATTATATTCTTTTAATTTTAAATAAAATTTCTTAAACGTATATTTTTTCTCCATTTACTTATCCGTCTTCCTCCTCGCCATCTAATTCTAAGATTCAGCGTTTATTTCGTTCTTCACACTGTGAAAATGACATCATCGTATGGAGATGCTCGGGGAGGACTCATATTACACACGATCGCGTGATGCATTGCGGTGTTAAGATTGAAAATCATTTTAAAAAATTGGTAGCTTTAGAATAAGATGCGGTGGTGGTGGTGGGGGGGAAGCAACCTCTATTTAAACCAGTTCCCGGACGCTATTCAATCAATCGCTCAGTAGCATCAGTGACTTTCGACGGAACAAATAGTGCTCTGAAAAAATGTATACCATTGATGAAATACTCGCTGGGTGTGAGGATTGTTTCGTTCCGATCGTGCGAGATGACGGCGTAGCTCCATGTGGGGAGAATATATATCGTGACCGGTACGGTGTAATTTTCACATCTTCTCAAAATATTTATGTTTGTTCCTAATACGAGCGAGTACTTTCATAGCTTTGATTGTTCTCTTAGCCCGCGCCAAACGTCACGTATCATGGTCAGAAGATACGCATTAACAACCATGGGTACCAAATATTTGGAAATTGGAATCGACGTAGGCCGTACGGCCGATGTAGAAGTTCTTCTCGGCGACAATCATGGAAATCATCTCATATTATCATGGCATACATGGGGTCTACTATTCGACAACCGTGATAACATCGAAGAATGTGCACGATTACCTGAACCGGACTACATGGGGATCGATAATTTATCGTTGGACTTTTTTCGGATCTCTGATTCGCCAATTATAAAGATGACAGATGGTGATGATACAGTGTATTTCACACTGGATACAGCAATATTTTTATTTAGTCTTCAGCCATGTATAGAGTATTTGTATCCGCGGCTGTATCAAACTGCAGAAGATGCGAGTGAAAAATTTGAAACTTTTGTTAACGTGCTACGGCAGAGCGATGTTGCCTGCGAAACATTAGATGCTCGTCGTGCTGCTAAAATAATACGTGATAGCAAATACTACGACGAGGAGTATCTTGTAGATTGCGAACTGGTAGCATGCGCCATCAGTGATATTCTAGTTGAAGCTCGTAGGAAGAAAAAATGTTAAATTATATTCTTTTTAAATAAATTTCTTAAACGTATATTCTGTCTCCATTTTATTTACTCGTCTTCCTCCTCGCCTCCTAATTCTAAGATTTGTAGACACTGCATAAATCTATTTCATTCTTCGCGCCGCATGTCACATAATGGTTTGGAAAAATATTTGGGGGTGGGCCAAGGTCATTCTCTCGCTCGGAAAAAATTTCCGGTGGTGGATCGGGGTTTAAAAAAGTTCTCGGGGGTCATTCACTCCCTCTAAAAAGTTTTCGGCGGTGGGTCCGGTCTACGCGGCGGCTCGGCCTGGAGTGATCCCCTCCATCATCGCAGCTTCCCCCACTCCGCGGCTCGTGCGCGCGCAATCGGTTTTCCTCTCCCCGCAGGCCCCGCGCCCATGTTTCCCTCCGCCGCGCTCCCCCGCGCGCCCTCACTTCCCCCCGCCCCCGCGCTCCCCTCAGAGGACCTGGGTTGGAAACGGCATTACCATACTACTGCAGTTTTTACAGTCTTCCTCGATGCACGGTCTTCGTGAAAGTCCATCCGCGTTCCCGTGGGCTCTTCCGGCGCGATGGCGAATCTCGAAGTCATATTCCTGGAGTCGCTCGATCCAGCGGGCGACCTGTCCTTCGGGACACTTGAAGGTCAGCAGCCAGCGAAGCGCCGCGTGGTCCGTCCTTATCAGGAATCTACGACCATAGAGGTAGTGGTGGAAATGCTCGACCGATTTCACCACTGCCAGCAACTCTCTCCGGGTGACGCAGTAGTTCCTCTCTGCTTTTCCCAAGGTTTTGGAGAAGTAGGCTATGACCTTTTCCTGTCCTTCGTGTTCCTGTGAGAGGGCGCCGCCTATGGCAAAATTAGAGGCGTCCATATCCAGAATGAAGTCCTTGTTTATCACCGGGTAGGCCAGTATCGGCGCCCCGGTGAGTTTCTTCTTTAGCTCCTGGAAAACCTCTTGGCATTCTTCGGTCCATTCGTAGTTCTGTTTGGCCTCGGTGAGGCGATGCAGGGGCTTGGCGATCCTAGAGAAATCCTTCACAAATTTCCGGTAGTACGTGCACATTCCCAGGAAGCTCCTTAATTCCGTGACGTTCTTCGGCTGTGGCCATTCCGAGATGGCTTTAATCTTCTCCGGGTCTGTCCTGACTCCTCTCTCCGTAACGATGTGGCCCAGGTACTTCACTTCTCTGCAGAAGAAAGAGCACTTCTTGGGGCTCATCAAAAGTCCAGCTTGACATAAGCATGAAAACACCGTCCGTAGGCGCTCGAGCTCCTGCTCGAAGTCGTTCCCGTAGATGATGATGTCGTCCAAGTAGACCAAGCAGATCTTCCAGGTCAGGTCTTGAAGCACGTCTTCCATCAGTCGCTCGAAAGTCGCAGGGGCGTTGCAGAGTCCAAAGGGCATGACCTTGAACTGCCACAATCCTGTCCCCACGGTAAACGCAGTCTTCTCCCGGTCCTCTTCGTCCATGGAAAGCTGCCAATATCCGCTCTGCAGGTCCACGGTTGAAAACCAGGAAGATCCCGTGAGGGCGTCCAGGGTATCCTCTATCCGGGGCAGAGGATACGAGTCCTTCTTCGTAACCTCGTTCAGGCGACGGAAATCTACGCAGAACCGTATGCTACCGTCCTTCTTCTTCACGAGGACAATCGGGGAGGACCACGGGCTCCGCGACTCCTCGATCATCTTCGAACATCTTCCTGAGCAGCTCCTCCACCTCTGCTCGTCGGTGCAGCGGCAACCTCCTCGGTGCCTGTTTAATGGGCTCGCAGTCGCCGGTGTCAATGGTGTGTTTGACCCGGTCGCAGTCCTGACGAGCAGCGTGTGTACAGCTCTTCCAGATGCTGTGGGACGACCGTTTCCCTTCCTCCTTCCTGTTTTTCCTCCTCGGCGGCCGGCTCACGAAAGTGTATCTCCGGTTCGCCGGGAAGGCACAACACGTTGCGGGAAAGGTCGATGCTGCAGCGGTGTTTCCTCAGGAACGTCGCTCCCAGGATGCATTTTTCTACCATGTCAACGACGAAGAAGTCCTCCACGCACGTAAGTCCTCCAACGCAGACCTCCAGGCTCTTCTTGCCGTACACCCTCATCTTCTCTCCCGTAGTGGAGCGAATGTCGAGTCCCGCCCGGGCGATTCCCTTCGTCGCACGCAGCTCCCTGTCCAGCAGGTTGATGGGTGAACCTGTGTCAAGGATAATTTTACAGGGCTTTCCTCCGATTTTTCCACGCACGCTTATCTCATCGGACGGATCCGATTGTCGCCCAGTCACCTCCTGCATCGCCACACTCTTGACGACCGGGGGACTGTCCCTTACGGCCCGGCGTCTCCCCCTTACGCCGTCCTCTTCGGGTTTCCCTGGAAAGACTTCTTTGGTGGGGCTGCTCCCGCCTGGCCGTTCTTGGCCTTGAAGCAATCCTTCTGTAGGTGTCCCGTTTTGCCACAGAGCCAGCAGGCTCTTGGCAGGAAAGCCGTTTGCTCCTCCGGTTTGCCGGGCCTTCTCCTCTTCTCGGGGCACCTTGAATTCTCAACAGGTTTAGCTTTCCGTTTCTCAACGTCCCTACTTCGCGGCTCGAACGCGGAACCGCGGGACATCGCCTCCACGGCCTCGATCTCTAGCGCCCTAGTCACCGCGGCCCTAAGGGTAGTGAACCCGCCGAGACGCAGTTCCCGCTACATGGCAGGGCTCGACAACGCCGTTATGAACTGGGACGCGGCGAGCTTGTCGCGGATTTCTACCGGACAGTCCGCGAACGCGGACTGCGCTAGACGTTCGATTTTGGTGGCGAGCGAAGAGACGCTTTCGTCTTTCCGCTGCCGAAGACTCTGGAAGAGCACATAGTTGAGATTCGAAAGATTTTTCGCCCCGTAGCGGAATTCGAGCGCCGAAACCAATTCCGAGAAGCTCTCACGTTGAGCGGCGGTGAGCGTCGTAAGGACGCTCCTCGCCGCGCCCCCGAGGGAAGCGACCAAGGCCGTAGCCTTCCTTGGGTCGTCCAAACCATTCGCGCGCGCGATCGTTTCGAATTGCACCTGGTACTCCTCCCACGAATTTTTCCCGTCGAATATCGTCGGTTTCACGGCGTACCCTAAGCTAAGGACGCGCGGTCCCGAGAAAGGGGCAGCGGCGGGCGCACTAACGGGAGCGGGGACAAGCGCCGGGGGAACACTATTTTCAACTCTATTTACACTATTTACACTCGACACAGTCTCCCCTTCCCGAGGGCCCGCGCCGCTACCAACTGAGCCATGGCCACTCTGTAACGAGGCGGTTACGACCTGAACCCGTTCCTCCATCTCCGCCATCCGCGCCTCAAAAGCCGCCTGTGCCTGGCGGTCGGCCGCCTCTTTCTCCTCCCTGCGTTGGTCTTCCCTCTGCCGGCGGGCTGCGTCGTCCCTCTGCTGCTCTCTCATCTGCCCGACGATGCTGAGCTGGAGGCTGGTGAACAGCTCCTGCAGGGACGGGTCGCCCATCGCTCCGGAGGGAGGTTCCGCAGGGACCGCGGAAACCGCGGAAGCGCGAGTGGGCATGCCGCTCCGGGCAGGCATCCCACTTCTGACACCAATGTTACGTTTTCCGCTCGACATAATGTAAATTTAATGTAAAAGAACAGAACATGAACATCAACTAGGAATAACAATAATCAAATAACAGTTATAAAGGACAAGAAGGTGTTCGGGAATACGTCTGCTCTCAATGGCGCCGGTATCTCGAGTGACAGCTTGACAGGCGTTCTATCAGATCGCCTTCTTCTCGCTGTCCCTTGTCTCGCTCGCGAGCACCAGTGGGCCATGGATTTCCATCCATAGGGTGCTCGCAACACTATTATATAAAAGTGCCTAGTATGTCCGCATTAAGGGGGGAGACCACTGTCTCGGCCCGAAATGTAAGGGTATTTTCGGGAATTTATTTCAACCAAACAACGCAAGTAAATCAATTTATTGCTTAGTATAGTCAATAGTGTTATCGAAGGGTAAGACAAATTTTTTTTAATCAAATTCATAAATCCGTTTTCTGTATACACTCCGTCAAAATTTGCGCTCCGGAAAAAACAAGCTAGTCGCGTTGACAGTCCCCAGACCATATGGTTCATCGAAATTCAAAAAAACAATAATATTTAGAAACTAGAAGCCTGCCTCTATTACGTGACGATCGCAAAATGTCGAATGTGTAAAAAATAACAAAATGGCGGACCACTGAAAAAAAGTCGGATTTTCGGGGTACAAAATTGGGGAAATGTTGCTAAAAAAAATAGAAGCAGGTCGAAAATTGAAAATTTCTGATCGTCACGTAATAGCGACGGGTTTTCCGTACAATAAATGTCCTTGATCATGCCAATTGGACGTATAGTTTTCTCTGTAGACCGTCAACGCGGTTGAGAAATGTCATTCTGAGAAAAACGCGTTCAAAGTTCCGCGTGGCTCAGTCGCGCGTTTGACAGTCGCGCTTCACGAAAAACACCATATCTCCGTCAATTTTGCGAATTTCTTCATCAAATTTGGAGAGAACATTCTTGAAACATACGCCTTTCAGAAAATGTAAAAAAAAACTTCCAGATTTGAGACAGTGGTCTCCCCCCTTAAGCTATAATTTTGCGGTCAGATCCTGACATCAGGATCTGCTTGATTTCTGCCGCCAATCTGTGGCCAGACCACGGCAGCAAAATTTCATCGAAATGTGATATAAATGTGAACCATAATTTAATGCGGACATAGTAGGCCCCGAATCTGACGTCAGGATCTACTCGAATCTGCTGCCAATCTGCTGGCATACTGCGGTCAGTTTGGGAAGCTGTATTAGCACCTCTTTTAAAGTTTTAATGTTATCTTCGTACGTTTCACTCGCAATCATGATATCACCTATGTAAACTATAACTTTCCCTTGCCTAATCAAATCGTACAACATAAAAGCGAAGAACTTGGTATCATCGAGGTTTACTGATATCTGAGGAAAGCCATCCCGTAAGTCTAGTGTTGTAAAATAGGTATAGCCATGTGTCGTCCCACTAACTTTCGGGCGGTAATAATTAGAGGGTTCCCCATAAATCACTCCACAACTCCGCCAAAATCCCTAAAACTCAACTCATATCCCTTTCTAAACAAAACACCCAAAATCCATCCAATGGGTTGAGTACCATTTCGTAAGCCCCAACAAGAACCCTTAATATTCTATAGCGGCGCATATTTCGCGCATGAGTCATCAGTACATCCCAATAATATAACGCATCTTTTGCACATGAGTCATGGTACATACCGCGCATACCTCTCATACCTGCCATTCCGGGACATCATATTTACAGAGTCATGTAACTTGTAAACAATTATGGTTAAAAAATTGATAAAAGAAAAATTAAGTAAATGTAAAATATGTTAAATAATCCATCATTAAGAGAGAATAATTTTTCTTCATTTTTCGGCGCAAATTGCATTCCGATATCTCTTACAGTTCAAAAGTTATACGAAAAAGGCCCCAAATTTTTCAACCGGGCCGGGAAATTCTGAATAGTTCTTTGCAACGATAATTTGAAAGAGACCAGCCCAAAATTCTCGAAGCTCGGGCATCACTACTGTCCAGCGGTCGCTAGTAGCTCTCCGAACGCCGGGACGGTGCATGATTGTAGTGGAACGCGTCCGTGAGGCGGTGTTGCCATTTTACAAGTTGCAGGATTAAACGATGACCCTGTATACATGGGGCCCAGCGCTCCCTTCTACGGAAGTCACTTAAAAGTAAATAGCTATTGAAACCTAAACCTATACAGTACTCAATATTAAAATAAGTGCGACTTCGCGCCAGAGGATTATTAATCTACGGCATCTACTGTCATATCATCTCCATCTATATTATTGCTTACTGCTTACGCGTTTCATATTTTACATTATTGCTTACCGCTTTTATATACTATCTATTGCTAACTCCTTATTGCGGTATATTATTATCATTGCTAAGGCTTATTGTTTATATTATTATCATTATTAAGCCTTATCGCATTTCATATTATTGTCAATTGCTAATACTCTCGTACCTCATGTTCACATATATATATATATATATATATATATATATATATATATATATATATAGTAATAATATATATATAGTAATAATATATATATATATATATATACAGGGTCATCGTTTAATCCTGCAACCCGCGCGCGCGCGAACAGACGAAAATGGCAACACCGCCTCACGGACGCATTCCACTACAACCATGCACCGGCCCAGCGCAGAGCTGCCTGCGACCGTTGGACAAGAGTGATGCCCGAGCTTCGAAAATTTTAGCGTCGCAAAGAGCTAGGTATTGGGAATTTCCCGACCCAGGTAATCGAGCCGCACGCTCCGCTTTTATGATCGGTCTACCACTCGCACCCCAGATCACTGTAATGAGGTTTGAAAATAATGTCAACAGATCTCGTACCCGTCTCAATTTCAAAAATTTTAGCCACGACAGGGTTGACGGTTCCTTGTACGGAGAGATTTTTCGCCACCTGCTTGTAAAAACTACAGTAATGGCACATCATTCCAAAAAATGACATTAACGGAAGCCGGTATAGGCGTGGCGTTGAGTAGCTAAAACATTCTAACACAAAAATTCTAGAAAAAAAATTCAAACACCGCTACAATCAAAGACACGTCGCATTAGTTACCCCTTACGTCTGATCTAGGTATGCACCGCATTAAGGATAAAATCATAAAAAAGAAAACCAGAACAATAGATTCTGAGGTCTGCAGAACTAACACATAATTGAATAAAAATTTAATTTCTCAATTTATAAATGTAATGATACAGAATCAACTAGCCTATTGTTTATCAACACCACGAATTTTAAAAACAGCGTTAAATACATTATCAAATAAACAGTTTCCAACAGCTTTTTAAACAATTATGGTTAAAAAATTGATAAAAGAAAAATTAAGTAAACGTAAAATATGTTAAATTGTCCATCATTAAGAGGGATTAATTTTTCTCATTTTTTTGGCGCAAATTGCATTCCGATATGTCTTACAGTTCAAAAGTTATACGAAAAAGACCCCAAAATTTTCAACCGGGGCCGGGAAATTCTGAATAGTTCTTTGCAACGTTAATTTGACAAGGACCAGTCAAAAATTCTCGAAGCTCGAGCATCACTGCTGTCCATATAGTAATAATATATATATATAGTAATAATGCGTTGGACATTAAGCATTAGCACATCAACATGTATATAAACGATAAGCAATAGCAATATATATATATACATGTTGATGTGCTAATGCTTAATGTCCAACGCATTATCAAGAGACACGGTAGTGTCTCGCGCCAAGTATATATAGATATATGCGCAGCGCGAGACACAGAGGGTGCGTTCCAATTCGCGCAGTGAGTGCAGAGATCGCAGCGTTGCCGCTGCGTGCATTTATATCGTTCCGTTTCGTTACTGCGATTCATGCGTTCTTGAAATTTGAAAATGCTACTATGGAGAAAGAAACGTTGTTTACAATAACCTTGATACTATTAAATAATTGTGATGAAAGCGAAAATGAAGATGACTGAAGATGAGGAAGTAGAGAAATTCAAATAATCAAAGATTGTAGAATCAAACACGCATGCGCGCTGCGCAGTGACTGCTTCACCTTTGAAATTTCTGCGTTTGCTGCACGCTCACTGCATCGGAAGTGGCATCGTACTGGTGAAAAGTGAGAGAAATTCTAGAGAATCGTACGATGCCACCAATTTCATTCATTCACTGCGATAAATTGGAACGCACCCGGAGTGTATCTATTACGCCACGACTTGCTATCAAAAACCCTGAGATTTTCGAATCTCAATAACGGCTGATCCGATTAGATTTTGAATGGTCTTAATGGATAGCTTGGGTTTGATTTACATCAGAAAAGTGCCTTCGTTTTGTTCCTACGTGCCTTATGAGCTGAGCTATTTCGATGTAAAGTTGCAATTTGCCGAATTTCATGTTCTTAAGAATTAAGAATCGTCATCGTCATCATCCTACACTTCTAGGCAAGAGGGAAGTATGAAAGGGTGAGGAAATGTCTGTCAGGCACGTCGTTCATTGAATGCGGGTTTCGGCCAATCGCGTAACAAATTGTTGTCACGTGACAGCTAGACAGAGAGCAGATCGGTCGAGGTAAACGTAACCTAGCTAGGGTTAAACAACCATAATCGGTGAAGTGTGAAATAAGGAAACTAGTCAAATTTTTTTAAATGTCACAAGTTTTTATACCATATAGGGCACTGAATTATTGTCTCAATTAACAAGGTAAGTCACCAAAATGTTTTAATAGACTATTTATGTAGAGCTTATTGAAACGGAGGGGACAACTTTCAAGTCTACTTTCATAGACTTGAAAGTTATCCGGAGAAGGTTCGACAGAGAAGTATCTTGTTTCGCACAAGTTTCTGGAAATTTGTCAAATAAGGTAAATCGACAAAATTTGTGAAATTAGCGTCGCATTAATAATTAAGAAAATTGAGGCGTACTGCTTGCAATGTAGAGTAAGTCACATTAGTGAACAAAGTAGGCTGTAAACGCATCTCCCTTGATACTGTCCAATCTTTTGTGAAAGATATTCGTAATACTTTATTAAAATCCACAGTATTTCCCACGCTATTCATTAATTTTATTAGTTTCCCATTAACAATATTTCGATACACCAATAAACATACTAAATTAGTTTTATTCCAACACCAATAAATTGGGCGTTAAAAATATTGGATCTCTTCATTCATTTTGACTAAATTACCATTAGCATTTAAATTTCCTGCAACAAGACTTTCTGCCACACGTTCTGACCTCCTTCATACACATTATGTAGTCTCTACACTTACTATAGCAAAAGTCGAATCCTTTTCCATAAGTTCTACGTTATGTTGTAACTAAAAAATGTGGCTTTTATATATTTACACATAATCGGAGCGGAAGCGAAGAAGAAAGTAAGGCTCGATTCACACTATCGGTATGGTCACGGTCCGATCACGGTCCGTTCTCGTTTGGATCACATCCCTGAGCGTCCACACTATCGATCCACTAACGGTCGCGGTCCGGTCGCGCTTTGCTCTCGCGTCTCGATGCGATCAGGTCCACTTCTCGGAGATCAGTTTATTTCCGACCTTCATACTGTCGAGTTCGTCGTCACTTTTTCCCACACAATGGCAGTATTTTCGGTTGAGGAACTGATTATAATTGCTGTCGTATTGGACGAAGGAGATGAAGAAAATGAACAGTTTGATTGACACTTCAGTTTGATTGACACAAAAACTGAAGGGGAATATTTCACATTATATTCCCATTTAGTGGATGATGAGGACAAATTCGTTAAATATTTTCGAATGAGCGCGGGTACATTCGAAATAATATTATCGAAAATTGAGAAAAGAATTTTAAAAAGAAATACCAAATTTCGCGAAGCTATTTCTCCCAGGAAAAAATTAGTTGTATGCTTAATGTAAGTGATACTCTTTTAAATACTAAAATACTACTAAGTTTATTAATACTGAGGTACACATCACAAAATGCAAAATTAACATACACATACCAATCTGTAGTGTGTCACGCGTTATAAATGTGGATACTTTCAAACGTCATAGTTGTTCATAAATTATGCACTAGTTTTATATTCCTGAACATTATGTTCTGGCAACGGAGTCGGACAAGCAGATAGAGCACATCTTACATGTAGACTATCAAGTCGGTCCGATGAATGTACACTCTGTGGTAATTGCATAGGTACAACAGATGATGATTGAGGAGTAGAACCTTGTGGAGTTTGTAAGTACGGCGGAGACTGCATCAAGTATTTAGATTCAATTTCATTTACTAACAAAGAAACTTTAGTTTTAACAAAATGCTGATCTCTTGGGGAGAAATTTTTTACCGTATCAGCCATTACTGAATAAAAATTATCTATGGGGTGAGAAGCTTTAGTTTTCTGCCCCCTATTTGCTATTAAATATTTAATTAAAGCAGTTGATGCAGTCTCTTTTGCGTTTGGACAAATGACATTGTTATTGTCGACAACTTTTTCGGACATTTAGACTGAGATTCACAATCATGTACATTTGTATTTTTTTTTTTAAGTGGAAGGTTCTTGAACGTCTTTTTCTACAGCACTTGAGTTTTCTTCTTGTTCATCAGAGTTTCCCACGAGTGCGATTGACGTTATCCGTGGTTAGACAGTTTTTGGGTTTGGCTAGCTACTTTAGAAAATTTATTCAGGGATACGCAACACTCGTGGAACCCCTTACGAGGCTCACTCGTAAAAACAAACCGTGGGTTTGGAAGGAGTCGCAACAACGCGTGTTCCAAGAGGTGAAAGATAGGTTAACGACACGACCTATTTTAGCGATATTTGATCCGACGCTCACCACAGAGTTGCATACGGATGCCAGCTCATTAGGGGTAGGAGCTATGTTAATGCAGCGTACGGCGGACGGACCGGTGGTAGTGGTAGCCTATTATAGTAAACAGACCACGCCAGACCAGCGATGTTACCACTCGTACGAGCTGGAAACGATGGCCGTCGTGTTTGTATTGCGGCATTTTCGGGTCTACCTGCTACGACTACAGTTCAAGGTTGTTACTGACTGTAATGCCTTACGCACCACATTCACCAAACGAGACCTGTTACCTCATGTAGGGTGATGGTGGCTGGAAGTGCAAGACTTCACTTTCGACGTTGAATATCGGCGGGAGCTGAAATGGCACACGTGGATGCTTTAAGCCGTAACCCGCTGTCTATTGAGCTCGAAGTCGTCCGTATAGACCTAACCGAAGCTGATTGGATAGTAGCCACACAGTTACAAGATGAGCAACTGAGTAGGATTAAGACCATGTTGACGGGCGCGCGGACAAACGTCACGAAACAATATTTTGATAACTACATAATTAAAAATGGTAAGATTTATAGGCATTTGGAGAACGGAGATAAGGCATGGGCAGTACCTAGGAATGCCAGAATGCAAATATGCAGGCTATGCGACGACGATGCAGGGCACTTAAGCGTAGAGAAGACATTGGAGAGAGTGAAGCAAAACTATTGGTTCGCCGGAATGAGAAGATTTATTACCAAATATGTCCAAGCATGCTTAAATTGTGCGTATTATAAGTATACGAAAGGCAAAAAACAATGTAAATTGAACCCGATCAAGAAAATTCCGGTCCCGTTCCATACCGTGCATATCGATCATATAGGCCCTTTTGAGACAAGTCGTCGAGGAAATAAATTCTTATTGGTGATGGTTGACGCTTTCACCAAATTTGTCATCATAGAGCCCGCGAAGAGCCAAAAGACGCGGTACGTTGTAAACAGTTTAACGAACGTCATATACATTTTTGGGTGCCCAACCAGGATAATTAGTGATCGAGGGACGGCTTTTACTGCAAGGTCGTTTAGAACCTTTTGCGACGTCTACGGAATCAAGCATATACTCAACGCCGTGGCCACTCCAAGAGCTAACGGGCAATGCGAACGATATAATAAGACCATAACGACCACTGCCGGGAAGGACCCGTCGCACTGGGACAACGATGTCAAGAAGATTCAGAGCGCATTGAACACGTGTTTGAACAAAGGCACAACGCCCACCAAAGCGCTCATTGGGTATGAAACAAAGAGTCACGCTGAGGGATGGTTGTTAAGCAAAGTACAGGAGGAGGTAGATCGTGTAGATTTACAGTTGCTCCGAGAACGAATGATAGAACATATTTCGGTGTCACAACGGAAGCAGAAGGAATATTACGACAAAACACGAAGAACGGCTACCAAATACAAACAAGGTGATCTTGTCATGGTGGAGGTGACTAGTGAGGCGGCCACTGAGGGTAGCCGAAAATTACTACCTAAGTTCAGGGGCCCTTTTCGAATCACCAAGGTTATATTGAATGATCGTTACGAAGTGGAGGACTTGAGAGAGCAATCCAGAGGTAGATGTACTGTAGTAGCCGCTGACCGGTTGAAATAGTGGATAACAGTACAGTACGATACAGACAACGACGAGGCAGATAGGCAAGGGAGTCGACGTACTTCACCCCTTCACTTAAATTAGAGCGAACGTCGCTCGTGTTAGGCGAACGTCGTCATTCCCTTAAAGTAGAGCGAATGTCGCTCATGTTAGGCGAACGTCGCCACCCTCTAAGGCAGAGCAAACGTCGCTCATGTTAAACAAACGTCACTCATATTAGGCGAACGTCGCCATTCCCAAGGTTAGAGCGAATTTTATATCTGAGGACAGATCCACCGCAGGATAGCCGAATGTAAGAAATGTAAAACGAAAATTAACGGGTAAGAAGAATCTCCGACGGCGGAACGTGATCGGCGAAGTCACCTTCTCAAGGTGAGATCAGACGGCGCGTGAATCGGCGAACTTGCTCGGCTCGTGAAGTCGGTTTGGCGAGACCGACTCGGCGATCGATGACCGATCAGACGGCGCGTGGGTTAGCGAGCTAGCTCGGCTCGTCTAGCTCGGCAATTCGGCTTGGCGAGCCCCATTCGGCGATCCATGACCGATCAGACGGCGCGTGGATTGGCGAGCTGGCTCGGCTCGTGTAGCTCGGCAAGTCGGCTTGGCGAGCCTCATTCGGCGATCCATGACCGATCAGACGGCGCGTGGATTGGCGAGCTAGCTCGGCTCGTCTAGCTCGGCAAGTCGGCTTGGTGAGCCTCATTCGGCGATCCATGACCGATCAGACGGCGCGTGGATTGTCGAGCTGGTAGGTAGGGTAAATCCGGGAGACGCGGTCGACCTAATATAAAATGGCTATTCAAACTAATATAGAAATTACTTAATTTATCAGAACAAACCTATATGTTCAAATTTTCATACTAATTCAGGAAAACTGTTCGATGTTTGCTTTAAGACAGTATTTACTGTAAATAAGGTTGAAAACTGAAGTCATGACATCTGACCACTTCTCCCGAGATGCCGGGATTCGTCGTTAGCAGAGACTACTCACATAATTATTCATAGAAAATTAACAAAGGATAAAGCAAAATTATTTGAGTGAATTTCAACTACAGATTCATTGATATTTAATTTGTTTACGCTAAACGAGTAAAGAACGAGTGAACCATCAAAGAAAAAGTGAACTACGTACTGGCGATTAGCAAGGCAAATGAATACAAAAGTGAATAATAAAAAAATCATAAGTCGACCATCTCTCCTTTCTGCAGCGAAAGATGGTCTTCTCGTTAGCTTTGAGAGGAAGAGTTAATATGGCCAAATACTTTGGCTGCATTGTCCCTCAATATCTCTACTATCTTATTATCCCAACCATTAAACGTAAATAAATTTAGAAGTGTCTCCTAAATACGATTCTGTACACCGCTGTTTGACAAAAGAGGTTAAAAGTAACCTCAATAAAATATACCTTTTAAAGCCTATAAATCCAGAAAATCATAGAAGGAAGCGAAATGACGGTATTCATTCAACTCTTTGGCTTCTAGAGAAGTAATTGGTCTGCACTTTAACGCATTTTTACGTAGAGAGTCTGAAATATGACGACTCGACCAACTGTCCGGTAGGGTGGGCCGAAAAAAGCAAGTTTTTGAAACTCGAAACAGCCTAGTGCGAAAATGTTGCGTCTAGGGAAGACAAATAGAGGCAAAAAAATTTCGAAATCGGTTAATATTTGACCGGGCCCAAACGGGGACAAAGTTTTTAGTTCTTGACCTAGTTTGGCGACTTCTGTATATTTTCATAAAATTTTCATATTTCACTGTTGAGCATCAGAAAATATTATTTTTTCAACACCTGCATGAAAATGTGTGCTTTTTCACGCCTGCTGAGCGGGAGCAAAATGACCAATTTCAGACGTATTCGCGGAAAATCTTTCTCCCAAGGGAAAAAGACTTTACGCGCATGCGTATTCGCAATTTCTTTCTTTCCTCCCAAGGAAACTGGAGTTTGACGTTACCCTGTGGTATGAAGATGCAGTTGCTCGACTAATCGTTATCGATCATGTGTGTTTTATCGTATATTACAACTGTCATCGAAAACAAAGTACGAGATGGTATATAAAAAATGTATGGAGTGGCGAGATAACGAAAAATAAATGAGCAATTGAAAATGCATATTTTTTTGCGAATCGCTCAGCAGGCTTACAAAAAACACACATTTTCATCCAGGTGTTGAAAAAAATATAGTGCGTGACAAGGGAGAGAAGCGATTTCGCCTCGCGTGAATTGCTGCCCTCGCTGCGCTCGGGCAACAAACTTCACGCTCGTCGGAATCGCTTACTTCTCTCCCTTGTAACGCAATGTACTATTAAGCACATAAACACGTGAAATAGTTTTTTACATATTGTCGCGAGGCGAAGTATCGATGTGTTTTTATTTTGTGACGTAACGCGGTTACTGTGTAAGGGAAACATATTACATTGATTTAAGAGCCGGGGTACATACTGACCCATTTAAAAAAAAAATTTTTGCCTCGATCAACCAAATCAAGTAATCCTACCTAATCGGAATAATGTAAATCTTGTCTGTGGTGAAAATTATCCTTGTTTCCATCCACGAAGGCTACACGCGTTACAATTTACTGTGTCCTAATTAAAACAGGAGAGGGTACCTACACTTATGCCAACATTTCCGAAACTATTGCACAAAGTCCACGCGAGTGCTAGGACCGGTCACGGAACCGATGAAAATTTTACACCACATTGGTTTGCATACAAATACATACATACAAATGAAACATAGGATTCACGGTTATTTTATTTTTTAATTTTTTTCTATACATATATACTTCTAGTGTTAATCACACCATGTCATGTTTCACATCTTGTCATATTTCATTGTCATAATTAATTGTAAAAGTTGTAATAATAATAATAATAATAAGTATAGGAGTCATACCACACAACATTCACGAATACACCCATGCATTACAACTACCTGCAAACACATACATACAGTTACAAAAATCAATAATTATCGATACATGCACAATCGCCCGGAACTTTTTAAATGCACCATAAATCAATTACAGATATAAAGAAAACACGCTTGACCAAGGTCCGCGTGCTTTCTATGATCGACCAGACACAAGTCTGAGAAAAAAGGGACAATAATAATAATAATATAAAGTAGTGGGGCGCTTAAGGGGGAACACCACTGTGACGGTCGGAAAACTAACAAGGGAACATCCCGAACCTGAAAGTTCAAAAAATTCTGAAACTTTGTGGATATGTAGGGGATTTCCATCTCATTACAACGTAATTTTTTTTACTGCCCAAAATCACTCTAAGGGGGTGAAATTAACTCCTGAACATTCGGCTATTTTTCGATTTTGTGTTATAACTCGTGAATTGTAAAATAATTTTTTTACCAAATGATAGATCTAATCAAAAGAAGTAACTTTTGGCTTGAAACTTTTTTTTTATCTTTTACAGTTCGCGAGTTATAACAGAAAATCAGAAAATAGCTGAATTTTCAGGGGTTAATTTCACCCCGGTAGAGTGATTTTGGGCAGCAAAAAAATTGCATTGTAAGCAGAAGGAAATCCCCTACATATCCACAAAGTTTCAGAATTTTTTGAATTTTCGGGTTCGGGATGTTCCCTTGTGAGCCATTTTTATGATTCTTTTTGGGTACAATTCCTCAAAAGGATAGGAAAGTTTTCATATAAAATCTTTATTACCTATCTTTAGTACAGTATGAGTGTATTTTCTGTTGCACGTACAGATTTTTTTAAACAAATTATTTTTGTAAACCTGGTGCGCTTTAGAAGAAAAAGTTATGAAAATTTGCGAATATGAGGAACAGTGAGTGTTTCGAGCGTATTTAAAAAAATTTGTTTTCGATAAAACACTCCGTACGTGTAAAGGAAAGTGCACTCATACTGTACTAAAGGTACATAGGTAATACAAATTTTATATGAAAACTGTAAATTATCAAAAAAAAAAAACACTTAAAGACGGCTTACTTTTCCGGCAGTCACAGTGGTCATCCTCCTTAAAGTTTGTCACTTAAAATTAACTTAATTTTAACTTAAACACTATGTTGCCATGCAACAGTGCCGTTGGTACTAAAATATTCAGCATAAAGGTCTCTAACAGTTTTCGCATCCAATTGCGGATTGTTGCGAACACTTGGCAACGATACAAACGAATTTCTACTTTCTTCATCACTTCTCCACGTACCAGGAATTAACTCCCCATTTAATTCGGCATCTATCAAGTGTTGAGGTACATAATGACTGCTGGAAGTTGCGCTTCGATGCAAAAAGTTATGCAACAAAACACACGTCATTGTGATTTGTGTAACTTTTGTCGGCTGCAATAACAATGGTTTTCGAAATACCCGAAAAACTGATGTCATTATGCCAAACACATTTTCAACTACTCTTCGAGCTCGTGAAAGCCGGTAGTTAAAAATTCGTTGCATAGTGCCTTTGTCGTGAACGCCAGGATAGCCTTTTAGCAGGTGTCTGGTAAGTCCAAATGCGTCGTCCCCCACAAACACATATGGCAGCGGTCTTTCACATTGTGGAATTACCTCATCCACAGGCATCATCAGTTCAGCGGCATCCATTTTTCGAAATAGTGATGTGTTGTTAAAAACACCCCCATCACTAATTCTGCCTTGACATCCAATGTCCACGTAAATAAATTCGTAGTTGGCGTTCGCTACCGCCATAAGGACGATGCTAAAAGTTCCTTTGTAGTTATAAAATTCAGAACCGCTTTTAAATGGACACTGCACAAGTATGTGTTTTCCGTCGATCGCACCCACGCAATGAGGAAAATTCCACAGGAAATTGTGGTCTGGGTTAAAAAATTACATGCATGTACCCAATTAAATGAGTTTGTAATATTATAGTATAATAAATTGTATTGAATTTTTTTTAAAAAATTAATTAACATACCCGTATTTCTTCCTTTAGTTCTGCAATCAGTGCTTTGCACACTTCTTCCACACATATGGAAACAGTTTGGGGGCTGAATTTAAATAAAAATGAGAGGCTTTTGAAACTGTCACCAGTCGCTAAAAAACGTAGCGTCACTGCCAACCTCTCTTTCACAGGTATGCTCTTCCGCATTGTGGTATCTTCTTTGGAGATTACGGGACCTAGTTTATTGACGAAATATTCAAAATCGGTAGCCGACATTTTACAAAAATTTTCAAAATGACCGGACGGTTGCCGAGATAAATCTCCAAGCATATCTGTCATGTTATACCTGAAAAAAAAATAGAATTTTGGATATCAATGAAAGTAAACGTTAATGAAAGGGCCATTAGACGCGAAATCGGGCATTTTTCGGAGTGACATGTATGATCTTGATGAAACTTGGATATGTTGTAGTCTTTGGTGATATTTAGGGAAGTGCAGCATATTTGGAATACTGTTGGTAATTTGGAATGCCGAAACCGAAGTATCTAATAAACTAGGGGAGAGTGGGATAATCACGAACGCGGGGTAATCGCGAATGCGATAGTTACAGGGTTTTAATAAATAAAAGCTGATGTTTCCTCTCTACTAGCTAATAGTTTAGGTCGTTTCGAACGGCGGGCAGAAAGTAATAAATACAGAACGCTCATGCCAGGGTCATTCCACGCGAACTTAAACACTTTTCGGAGTAACATTTCGGATTTTGGTGCAACTTGGATATGGTGTAGTCTTTAGGGATACATAAACATATCTGGAAGGACTTTTGAAAATTTTCAAACTTGTGAATTGTTCGAATACGTTGACTTTTAATCACTTTGCTAGTTCAACAGTTACAATTTATTGAAGGAAGGTCAGTACTATATTTCAAATAGCTGTAAGATGAATAATTTTTATAATTGTGAAAAGTCCTTCGAGATACGTATTTTATCACTAAACACTACTACGTATCCAAGTTTCATCAAAATCAGAAATGTTACTCCGAAAAATGAACCCCCTCAAAAAAATTGTTTTTTGAATTATTTTATTCACTTCAGCATTAAAAACACTAAAGTTTGTGACACTTACCTTTCCCGACTTGTATACAACGCCCTCATCCACCAGCGTTTTGGCTTGCTTTTTTTATTCGTCAAAAATTGATAGCCTAGTAGCATATAATAATATGCTGCAGCGCAAGTAGCATTGCGTTGCTGTCGATCACTCATTTCAACGATTTTTCACTCCGTGTCACGGGACTTGGTTCGCGTTTCAGTACTGTGCGTACTATTCTTTCGGAACTCTTTTCGTGTCGGAAGTCAAAGGACGAATGGTCTCGTCATCGATCACATTCGTTAGCGTCCAGGTATAAATGAGTGGCGTTTGAAAAGCAGCGAAATCCCGAGTGGAGAGGGGGTAAGGTAACCTGCAACCGACTAAAGGGTGCGTTCCAATTTACCGCAGTGAGTTCATGAAATTGGTGGCATCTTATTGGTGGCATCGTACGATTCCCTAGAATTTCCCTTACTTTCCACCAATACGATGCCACTTCCGGTGCAGCGGGAGTGCAGCAAATGCAGAAATTTCAGAGGTCAAACAGTCACTGCTCAGCGCGCATGCGTGTTTGTTTCTACAATATTTGATTATTTCAATTTCTCTATTTCCAATCATCTTCATATTCGCTTCCATCAGTATTATTTAATAGTATCGAGGTTAGGGTAAAAGTGGGAGAGACGCCATACTTTTTGTATAAAGGATGTAAGTCGGCAAAGAGCCATCTCTCCCACATAGTGTGGGAAAAATGCCATACATGTCATCATGGCTTGTTTTGGTTGATTTTGCGTAGTATTTCCGTTCCACAATTATTGCAATGCGGAGAGTACATTGTGCATGATTCATGAAGTCATTTTAGGCATGAAGAACATTTAATCCAATCTGTTTTCTTTTTTGTTAGATAATAGTTTTCCCAGCACTCAGTGCACACATTATTATCATCTTCAATTGGGCAGGATACAATTTGCCGGGAAGATGAGAATGCTGATTTTGCACCACACAGCTTACGTTTTTTAGCGACTCCTTATATGACATCCAGATTAGATGTTTTCTTATTTAGGTTTTCAGGGGATGTCAAAACGCAGGCAACTTGCTTTTCTTTCACTGTCGAGCGGGGCAATTTTGGGATTGGGTGTGACTCCTCGAGAAACTGTGCAGGGGTTTCTTTAGTAGTTGAGGTCAGGGATTGTAACCCGCGTCGTACCCTAACCCGAAGCCGGTTAACCGAAGGAAGGTTACTGTAACCCATACTAATCGAGAGAGAACGGTTTCTAAATTCTAGAAAGAGCCGGTTAACCCGCTCGTAGCGGGTTACTAGTAACATAAGACAGTCTAGTCTAGACAGACAGTTAAGGGGGTATATACTCTTGTCGTCCGGCCGAAAAATTGAGCAATCTTTATGAATTTTTTACTCAATGAATAACAAATATAATCGTGCAAAACTTTTTAAGTAATATTCATCTACTTGAAGAGCATACAAAACAAATTTTTCGGCAACTTTTTTGGAAAAATCGTGCTTCAATATGACGCCTTGAATAAGAGACACCTCTGTGGCGGGTCAGGTTTAGGATCATAAAATTATCTAAAACAAAAATTCCAAACAGATTGATAATTTGTATGACAATACAAAAACAAATACAAATACAATTATCATTTGTTTTTTCATTACAAAACTCGATTCTGCTTTCTGCGATAGCTAATGGTTTGTAGAATAACCTCAAAAAGTTGCAGACCGATTTGTCGGATAGTTTTTTTTATTTCTAACCCGTTAGTCGAGGGAAAATCATGTTGAGAAATACACGTTAAAAGTGTCCGGTATTCTGTCGCAGCACGCTGTAACAAGCTCACTTCAGAGGTCTGTAAATATTGAAATACTTCGAACATTGCTCCCAACTCATAAAAGAATATTATAACAACTAAATACTTTCGAAAAATGCAAAAAAAATGTGTCTTTCGGACTCAGAGTCCGAGAGTTTCACTTTAAAGCTTGTCAGAGATGTGCCAATTCAGAACAAATGAATACAAAATGTTTAAAATATAAGAGTACATAAAATGCATGCAGGATTGATTACATTTAGAGGGTTGTTAGAAACGGAATTTGTACTTTATTTCTTGAGTTTCAAGACTTATTTCAATTTATCCCAAGAATCCTTGACAATGGTCATATGTCACTATTGTTCTAGCAACAAAGTCAAAACAAGCACAATAAATATACAACGAACAAACATAAGTTAAGGATAATTAGGTAAAAAATATAAATATAATAAATGCTGAATATTATTAACGAAGTTCATAAAAACCTGTTAATATGCAACTCATATGAATGTTATACGTTATTTAAAAAAATACGGTCAGTTCATATCCTCTCATATTCGTCAATAATTAGTGTCAATAATTGCAATAAAATTAAAAGATTTTAATAAGTATATCAAGGAAAGTGCAGAAGTATTCGTAAATCTGCACCAATGTTATCATACATACCAAATTCTGCTCACAAAGTCTTAATACATTCCTGCGAAATGAAAAAACTATTTTGGTACCATCCAATCGGCCAATTGGGTGCAGAGAACCAAGAAACCAGAAATAAAAATTTTAAAACTGTAGAAAATAATTTTAGCTCAAAATATTCCCATTGTAATACACAGGAAGATGTTTTAAACTTTATATCGATTTCTTCAAATTCAGTAATACATAGTTTTCTATATTTGCCAAGGGAAAACCAAAAAATTTTTTTGTATATAGTAGGTTAATAAGATTCTTAATCTTCATAATTCTTCAGTAGCTTAATAATTTCTTCTTTAGTTCTTGGGATCGGGACCCACTCTGCGTCGGGACAAAAGTGGGCTTAGAGCGAAGCGAAAATTCATTCGTTGTTTACAATTGCTAAGTTTATATTTGCCAGATTTCTAAAGAGCAATAAAGAATTTGGTGCCGCCGCTAAGAATTGTAGACATTCTTTAGTTTGAGTTAATCCGTATATTGCTCTGTCCGTGATTAGTACATATGATGAGTTCAGACCCGCAGGTACCGTTGTTAACCGCCGACGCGTGGGACAATACGGTTATAATAACCGGGACCCTGGCCAAATGCTCTGGCCGATCAGCCTAATTAATGTTTGGGGCCCAGGTATGGCATTTTCCTCCTTTACTTCATCCAGAGGGACAGGTCAAGAGAGTTCCTCCTCCGCCGGCGAATTCACAGGGGGGAAGGCCCCCCCCCTCTTCGAGGAACGGTGTTTTCAATGTGTGTTTCATAATTATATTAGAACAACAATTACTTTCATATTATTTTCTCTTCTTTCTCTTTTTTCTCAATATTTTTGAGAATTTTTTTTTAACATAAATAAAATTGAAGCATCTTTAACAAATGAAATAGTAATAAAGGTAGAGCAATATACGGATTAACTCAGGCCGAAGAATGCCTAAAATTCTTATAGACGGCACCACGTTCTTGATGGCCCTTTAGAAATGTTGGCAAAGTGTTTTTTTTGGAGAAAACTGGTATGCAGTTACCGATGGTAAACAAGAGATGAAATTTCGCTTCGCTCTGAGTCCGGCGCCATATCGAAACGACACAGTACAAAACTACACATGCAATTTAGGACACATCAGAATAGTGCACGGAAGATAGTGCACATGCAACGTTAAGGGCGTTTACCCCCGTATTACCCTTCAACCGGGGGGGGGGGGATAGCGATCTATAACTTTACATAATGGTATTTCAGGCAAAGAGCATTGATTAGAAAATAACAACTCGAAGAATCGGCATGAGCGTCGTTTGCTCATGCTTACCCTGCTAAATCCTTTATAGTGCCCATACAATTTAGGACACAAAATAGGGGCGCGCGCTTGCTCGCGGGCGTGTAAAGCATGATCACAAAAAAAGAAAATAATATAATCACACATAAACAGAAAATAATATATTCACATAAAAAAGAAAATAATATATTCACATAAAAAAGAAAATAATATAATTACAATATAAAAAAGGATGTGAAATCAAAATGAGCTGCAAGTACATCACAAAAAAAAAGAAAATAATATAATCACACAAAAACAGAAAATAATATAATCACACAAAAAAAGAAAATAATCTAATTACAATATAAAAAAAGATGTGAAATCAAAATGAGCTGAAAGTACATAAAGGTACTTTCCAACTGCGCTTAAGATGACACAACTACATATACACAGCTAAAATGCTGTGTTATTCCATTACTCATATCGCGGACATTTTAATTAACCCATCAAAAAGAATCCCATTTAAAAACATTGTCGTAAATTATTATTAGCTTTACAAAATTAATGATATACAAAAATTGCGCCAATTATCACAATGGCTATTTATACAAAGAAAAAATCACAATGGTACAATGAAAAAATGTATTAAATAATATTAAGCAGATATATTTTTATACAAATAAATATTTTAATACGAATAAATATTTTATTCAAAATACTTGGCGCTGCTCTCCGAATTGGTGTTGCTAAACTGAATAAATATGTATAAATTGCAATAATCTTTTTCTTTCTTTCCTGTGCGTGCGTTCGTGCCTGTGCATATGCTACGTATGATGTATTTTAGATCGCAGCGCCAAGTATTTTGAATAAAATATTTATTCGTATTAAAATATTTATTTGTATAAAAATATATCTGCTTAATATTATTTAATACATTTTTTCATTGTACCATTGTGATTTTTTCTTTGTATAAATAGCCATTGTGATAATTGGCGCAATTTTTGTATATCATTAATTTTGTAAAGCTAATAATAATTTACGACAATGTTTTTAAATGGGATTCTTTTTGATGGGTTAATTAAAATGTCCGCGATATGAGTAATGGAATAACACAGCATTTTAGCTGTGTATATGTAGTTGTGTCATCTTAAGCGCAGTTGGAAAGTACCTTTATGTACTTTCAGCTCATTTTGATTTCACATCTTTTTTTATATTGTAATTAGATTATTTTCTTTTTTTGTGTGATTATATTATTTTCTGTTTTTGTGTGATTATATTATTTTCTTTTTTTTTGTGATGTACTTGCAGCTCATTTTGATTTCACATCCTTTTTTATATTGTAATTATATTATTTTCTTTTTTATGTGAATATATTATTTTCTTTTTTATGTGAATATATTATTTTCTGTTTTTGTGTGATTATATTATTTTCTTTTTTTTGTGACATACTTGCAGCTCATTTTTATTTCACATCTTTTTTTATATTGTAATCATATTTTTTATTTTTTATTTATGTGATTATATTTTTTTGTTAATTATACTTTATTCGTCCTTGACTTTTTCATGTTTCTTTGTCTTTTTTTTATATTTATTTGTTGATAATACTCTTTTTTTCCTCGACTTTTTCATGTATACTATTTTCTTTTTTTTTGTGATTTTTGATAATACTTTTTTGTCCTCGACATTTTCATGTACTTGGCGTATTTTTTACTTTTTTAAAGTTTTTTTGGGGGATCTCACTTCTTTTTACAAAGCTAATTCATGTACTTGGCGTAATTTTTTTACTTTTTTAAAGTTTTTTTTGGGGATCTCATTTCTTTTTACAAAGCTAATTCATGTACTTGGCGTAATTTTTTTACTTTTTTAAAGTTTTTTATGGGGATCTCACTTCTTTTTACAAAGATAATTCATGTTCTTGGCGTCATATTTTTTTACTTTTTTGAAGTTTTTTTTGGGATTCAGAATTTCAGCTTCTTCTTTTTTACAAATTTTTCCCTGTCACGGGTACTAAAAGTAAGGATAAAGTAAGGAAATCCCAATAAATTATAAATTCTTATCTATCTTCGTTACACGTCCACGCGTTTACGGCGCACTGCAGCCTATCGAGTGATGTTAGAAGATAAAGCTAGTTTGTAGCCAGTAAAGCTTACTCGGAATACTCGGAATAGCGCAAAGCAGTTCAGCGAGTGTACTTTTATTATTTTTTGATTAAGGATAAATTCTACGTAAGTTTAACACCTTCCTCCAAAAAACATGTGCACTGCATTGCCGATCTATATGTATTATAAGAATGTATAGTACTTTGTGTGCAGTACATAGTGCGCGAAGCAGCTTGCGGCCGTGGCCGGGGCCGGGGACGTGGCCAGAGCCGGGGTCGTGGATGGGGGCGGAGCCGTGGACGTGGCGGCGGCCAATAACATATAAAAAAATAAATTCGTTATTTTCATACATAAAAATGTGGTTATTTCATTTGCTCATGCAGCAGAGTTACTTTCTCTTTCAGCTGTTAAAATAATTCTCTTCATCTGCATCGTTAACTGAAAAATAGGACAAATTTACTAATTATTTATATAAATTATCACACGTGCTCACATTGAATGAATAATTGCGTATGCAAAACCCTACGTGAAAATTTGTGCGTACATAGTCCAACGTAGATCACACTGCATCATCTTCTGCTTTGATGATTATCTGTAAATATATAATATATTATCACACGTGCTCACATTGAATGAATAATTGCGTATGCAAAACCCTACGTGAAAATTTGTGCGTACATAGTCCAACGTAGATCATACTGCATCATCTTCTGCTTTGATGATTATCTGTAAATTATATATATATATATAAAGCCTCATTTTAATAATTATATACAACTTAACGTAGAACTTATTAATTATTTATAGAAATAGAGTGGCCTTTTGCTATAGTGAGTGTAGAGACTACATAATGTATCCAAAGCAGGTGAGAGCATATGGCAGAAAGTCTTGTTGCAGGAAATTTAAATGCTAATGGTAATAATTCAGCGAAAATGAATGAGGAGATCCAATATTTTTAACGCACAATTTATTGGTGTTGGAATAAAACTAATAATAATTTAGTATGTTTATTGGTGAATTGAAATAATGGGAATCTAAAAAATTAATGAATAGCGTGTCAACTACTGTGGATTTTATTAAAGTATTACGAATGTCTTTCACAAAAGATTGAAAAGCATCAAGGGAGATGTGTTTTCAGGGTACTTTCTTAACTAATGTGACTTGCTTTACATTGCAAGCAGTACACCATAATCTATTTTCTTAATAATTCTTAATGCTATGTCTTTTGATTGACAAATTTTGCCGATTTACCTTATTTGACAAATTCCCAGAAACTTGTGCGAAACAAGATGCTCTGTCTATCTATATATCTATTTAATCTTCTCCGGACAACCTCCAGTACACCATAATCTATTTTCTTAATAATTCTTAATGCTATGTCTTTTGATTGACAAATTTTGCCGATTTACCTTATTTGACAAATTCCCAGAAACTTGTGCGAAACAAGATGCTCTGTCTATCTATATATCTATTTAATCTTCTCCGGACAACCTCCAAGCCTGTGCATTCTCTTCATTTCTATCCATCCAAGCCTGTGCGTCCCCTTCAATTCTACTATCCAAGCCTGTGCGTCCCCTTCATTTTTATCCAAATCCTGTGCGTCCCCTTCATTTCTATAATATATAATAAGTTTTACATAAAAACTCTAAATTGCTGGTATATACAAAAACAAGTATCTGGCAATTTAAATGCAATGTAATTTTTTACTACAATATATTATTTTGTACATGCATGATACAAATTTCCAGAAACTTGTGTGAAAGGAGATGCTTCGCAGTCGAACCATCTCCGAACAACTTCCAAGTCTGCGACTCTACATAAGAAATCTATTAAAAAAATTTTGGCGACTTACCTTATTAATTGAGACAATAATTCAGTCTCCTATGTAGTGTAAAAACTCGTGACATTCCAAATTCGGACAACTTACTTTATTTGACACTTAGCACTTGGTAGGTTATAAAATTCAAAATAGTATATATATATGTATGTACAATGACGGACGACGATCCCCGCCGAATAATCCCGAGAGTCGACGAACGAAGAACGAAACATGTGTTGGCTGAAGGTGTGTGTGTGTAACGCGTATATACGTATATTCTGTTTGACGACGAAAATATATATATGTACTATGGTTGACGAAAAATTCCTTGGAGAATCAGAAGAAGAATCTTACCATTTTCGACAGATTCATGAGACGATATTACGATATCTCTGTCATGCGTGGACCGATTTTATTGAAATTGGTCTTATTCGAAAGCTTATATGCGGTTTACATAAGAAAAATGCCTTTAAATTTAGAAAATATTGCAGGCGTGATGAGATATTAATGAAATAAGTTTCAGGTTAGGTTGGAATAGCTGTGCGTCGAGTAAAGATACACGGCAGCGACAGGCATATACAAGGTGTCTTTTCTTTCATGTACTTGGCGTCGAGACGCTACCGCGTCTCTAGATAGCGAACCGAATGTGAGTATGTGTTAAACTCGGTAATTCTACTGTTAATTTTTTTGCGCATATCTCGTAAACCAAAGCCGATCACCAAAAAGTTTAAAGGGAAATGTTCAGAATGATTACCTTGTAAACAATAGCGATATTGACCTCATCGCGCGATACTTTTAACCGCAGTCTCATTTTCAACATCCCCAAACTCACATCGGTTCGCTACCATGCTTTTGGCGCCCGCAAGCGGGCGCGCGCCCCCCGCCCTGATCTAGCCCAACCAAACAGTCGACAGCGACGAGTAGATGGTTACGCGTGAAATCTTGGTGCGCATTATCTTCATGTTCACTAAAAAAATATGCGTTAAATTGCATGTGTTCTAAATTGTATCTGTCCTAAATCGTTGGTGTCCTAAAGCGCATGTATCCTAAATTGTATGTGCACTATAAAACGGTATACCATAGCTTCTATCCGAGTTGCACCAAAATCCGAAATGTTACTCCGAAAAGTGTCTGAGTGCGCGTGGAATAACCCTATACCGTTGTAATCGAGTGGTGGCATGTTTCTCACATCTGATGTATTCAGGTAAAAACTGAACCTGCTGCATTGTCTGCCACACCTGGTTCCCAAAAGTTAAACACGGTGACCGGCCATACCGACCTGCCAGGTTCGCGGTATATGACGGTACTTTGCTGCGAGTAGGGGTGGTTTCCAAATGTACATCCCGCCGACAGAGCAATATACGGATTAACTCGGAGCGAGGAAGGTCGAAATACCTGAAAAACGGCGCGATGTCTATAGCCCCCTATTCGACATCTGGCAGGACAATGTTTCGGAGTGTAGCGACAGCCGATTCGGACCACCGCGAGATACGAAGACGTGCGACACAGCGAGCGACGACTTCATCACCGGTTTTCCTGCGCTATCCGAGAACAGCGTGAGCGACCACGACCAACGTCAGGTCGAGAGACCCGCGAGCGATAACTGAGACGGAGCGCTCTCTCAAATGTATGTTATTATTATTTCTCTGCTTTCTTTAAGGATATATTTTACTCTTTTTGTGTCATTCTTATAATTCCGTTGTACTCTTTTATTGAACCCCTTACTACCTTCCTCATCCCTGGTAAGTATAGCCAAGATGGGCTTTAGCCCTTAGATAAGAGCAAGAACCCGGTGATTTACAAAAAGTCCCTTCGGGACGTAACAATACATGTGTACAACTTACTTAAATCTACAAACGGGGTTTTTAAAATTTTCATTACAGTCTGAGGATGAGAAGTTGAAAAAACGACCCGACCTTCCCTATTTTCTTCGCTATTCCGTCCAGTTGCAATCTTTTTCAAAACGACGTAACACCTCATCTGGTAAACTAATGGTTCTAGCTTCTCAAAAAACCTCAAGTCGTTTGGACCAATTTTTAGAAACTTATTCTGTTCTAAAGGGCGTTCGAATACTTTCGTGAGCCAGTTCAGGTATGTCTGGCTTGTCTTGAGTGGTTGACTAGACTAGACTGTCTTATGTTACTTGTAACCCGGACATAAGCGGACTCAGAGCGAAGCGTTGTGTACGACGGGTAATTTCTTACATGTTTTCACAAAAACCAAGTTTACCAGCATTTTTAAAGTGCAATCAAGAACGTGGTGCCGTCTTTAAGAATTTTAGGCATTCTTCGGCCCGAGTTAATCCGTATATTGCTGTAGCGGTGGGTAGTACATTTCTGACCTGCACGTGCCGTTGCCGTTCGCCGACTCCCGGAGTAATACGGTCATAAACCGCGACCATGGCGCGTCAACTTAATTACTTTTCAGAAACCAGGCGTGGCACACAAATCGGCCTCTCCACTTTTTACCTAAATATGCAAAGATGTAAGAAAGAGGCCACCAATACAGCAATTCCCGTTTTTCACGGACAGCCGGCCTCTTATTTTCTATCTAATCCCTCTACGCCCATGTTGCGTTCACTGATAGACAGTTGTGGACAGAACTAACTCTAATTTCATAGTTACATACTAATTTCATAGTATGTAACTATGAAATTAGAGTTAGTTCTGTCAACAACTGTCTAGCCGTTTATAATTCATTTTCCAAGAAAATTGTGTTCGAATCTCTAATTTCATAGTTTCAAACGCAATTTTCTTTGGAGATGAATTATAAATCTAGGAAAATATTTAAACTTGCAACACAAACAGTGACTACATAGTACGTATAGTAGGTACTGACTACATCAACAGCCGCCGCCCGCGCAGAAAGAATATTATATATGTAAATAAAACTTCCTGAACTTCGCTCATAATAAATTACGGTTTCTACTTCGTCCAATATTTCTGAACGCTATTACGTTCTATAATCATACATTGAATTCATTTTTCAGAGGTCTCTGGTTGTAGTAAACTCGGTAGGCATTCCCAATCTTTAGGCATTGTAAAATTGTATTTCAAATATTCTGATGTTTTATGTTTACCGCTTTTGTCAAGTTCCAGTTAAGATTTCACGTAAAAAACTAGTTCGGTAACAAAAATCTTTTCAAAATAGCCACAAAAATGTTCTTCTACATTTCTATCGAACTTTGTTGTGCGGCGCTATGACATTAGCTGGCCACACACGGGGAGTTTTCTTCGCGGTCTTCATCCGTCGCGGACAAACCTGCGATCAAAGTCTGCGGTGGATCAAAACTGCAAATACCCACCAATATACAACGAAAGTTCACAGACAAATCACGATGGATAAATCGGTCACAGATAAAACTGCGTGTTAATGGATGAAAACCGCTGGTTTATCCGCGGATTTGATCGAAACTGTGGACTTTCGTTTTCTCAGTTGTCATGCAGACTGTTTTTTCTGTGGGTTTTGTCAGCAAACAAAAATTGCACATTAATGTTGAAAAACTGTTTTGTCATGCGGTTGAAGTTTATCACGAGAACCGTGATGGTATAAATCGATCATACATGCACCACTAACATACAGTTAAGTCCGCAGACTTGAAACGCGACGGATGAAAACCGCCCGGAAATCTCCCCGTGTGTGGCCAGCTAATTGCTGCTGGGAAAAATTAGTATTCCAACGGCTAGTTGAAATGGATTATGGTTCAAAGACAACAATACAACAATACATGTGACAACCCTACCTAGTACAAAAAAGTCATCGATTTCATATACGAATAAAAAAAGTATTTATTATGATACTTTTTCTTCTTACCGAGTACGTATCGATACTTTTATTCGATACAAGTACTGAGTCAAAGTATCAATACCTTGGCGGTACCCCTACCCGAGTGAGGTGTATGTGGGCTGAAGAAGGGGGCACCTTCACGGACCACCGTTGGTGAGAGTCATCATGTGTGATTTCCCTGGCTCGATGCAAGAAAAATTCTTGACCTTTGTATTTGAAAGAAAAAGAAACAAGGTAGTTTCAAACCATGGTGCCCTACTGCCACATCTGAAACGAGATGTAAACCGACGTAGGTTCGAACGGTCACGGCAAGGGTGTTTCGCGCTAGCCGTGGGGAAAACCCTGATGAGCCATCATGAGTCGCGATGCTTTACCATAAAATGTACACACAGGTAGGTTTCTGAATTTTGCCACCTCCACCTAAGCTTCGCCAGGGTGGTGTCCATTGGAAAAACGGAGGAATGAGGGATAAGTTAGTCTCGAAGTAGCGCTGACTGAGGGAAGTCGCTAGTATCTAAACGAAATTCTTGTCCGCGCTCTGTGACGGTGATTCGATATTGTCCGAGCGTTAGTTTTCGTTCACATTTTTGCACTGCAATCATCATGTGGTCAAACCAGACAATCATCGATTTCCTACAATTTTACGAGAGTGAGCCGATTATATGGAAGCCGAGAAATCAATCGCATAAATCTAGAAATGCGGTGCACGATGCGTGGAAGCGCATAGAGCGAAAATTATCAGGCGCCTTTACAATAGAAGATTTGAAAGCAAAAAAGGACTCGTTGATGGCGCATTACCGAAAATTATTAAAAAAAGTGAACGCGAGCATTCGCAGTGGTGCCGGAACTGACGAAGTCTACACACCGGATTGGTTCGCGTATAAACAGATGAGATTTTTGCAAGGGAATTATACACCAAACGCTACACAAAATTCGGAGGTATGTTACATTTTAATCATTTCTCTACATATGTAATAGGGTAAACCAACCAGTAAATGACCGAATTGTTGAATGAGAAGCCCAGTAAATGACTGCATACTTTTATTAAGAATTGTACTTATTAATGTTTGTTTAATACGCATAACTAAAAATATGGGATATTAAAAGTGCAACTACACTCCATTTATAAACATATCGTAATTTTTAAATTTATAATTGACATTTCTTTGCCTAATGGTCATTCACTGGTATGCGGTCAATTACTGGTTGGTCTACACTATAAAACAATAGGACGCTTAAATTTTGTCAGTTTTAAAATTAATGTGAAGTCCATGTTGCCATGCGACAGTGCCGTTGGTGTTAGAAGATTGTGCATAGTTATTATTATAGGGGAGAGTCGTGCAGTACCGTTAAGGAACTAGTTTCTGATCAGTTTTGAGGACTTCCCGCTTTAATATTTATTTTTAACATAATAAAACTTCAAACCATAGACTTTTTTTTATACTAAAAGATGAATTAATGTTAACACTTTAAGGAAAAATTTTAAAAAGTTGTAAATAAGTATAATTTAATTATTTATAAGGTACGGAATAATAAGGTGACTAGGAACTGGGCTTCCTTTACTAAAAAATGCAAAATAAATTTTAGATATCGATTTCTAAAAAATGTTCAGCTTTTTACATTGGAATAGTTTTAGTTAGTCTTTTTTCTTTTAGTGATAAATATAAACACTTTTATTCTATTGCCAAATTAAGATTTTTTGTTACCATTTTCGTATTTTCATAAATTAGAAAAATTGTTAGCATTTGTTAGTAAATTCATAAATACCTCGTAATTCTGGATAGATTCAATTTTCACAAAATTCAATTATTCATATCCGACCGCATCCGACCCTTTGAAAAATTGATATTTTTTCCACAAACGCAGTTGCAAGTCAGGAAAAATATAATATTTTGCTTCAATTTTTTATTTGCAATAATAATTGTGCAAAATGAATGTTTTTAACTTTAAATTACACTAATTGAGTAATGTTCAAATATAATAATAATGAGTAATATGTGTTGGAAGTGAAGCACCCAGAGGTGTGAAAGTATGCCCAGCTTATTATGCCTGGCTAATCCAGATGAATGTGTCTATTTTCACAAAAGAATCATTATTGGAGCTTGCTTGCTCCTATTTTTATTTATTTCTCCAAAATTCGATTCCAATCACTCTATGATTACATGCATGATTCAGTCTTATTTAGCTACCGTTTTATTCATACTTTTGCACGTTTCACACCTCTGGGTACTTCACTTAAATCTCAATTTGGCAATAGAATAAAAGTGTTTATATTTATCACTACAAGAAAAAGACTAACTAAAACTATTCCAATGTAAAAAGCTGATCATTTTTTAGAAATCGATATCTAAAATTTATTTTATATTTTTTTAGCAAAGGAAGCCCAGTTCCTAGTCACCTTATTATTCCGTACCTTATAAATAATTAAATTATACTTATTTACAACTTTTTAAAATTTTTCCTTAAAGTGTAAACATTAATTCATCTTTTAGTATAAAAAGAAGTCTATGGTTTGAAGTTTTATTATGTTAAAAATAAATATTAAAGCGGGAAGTCCTCTAAACTGATCAGAAACTAGTTCCTTAACGGTACTGCACGACTCTCCCCTATATAAATCTTTAAAGATTAATTTTTATTATAAACAATTTTCCGACTAAATATTAGATTCACCTCTCGAAGCAGTTACCATTACTTTTTATGCAGCCTGTACAATACTGAATTTGCGTTTGTAACTAAAGAAATTTGATCCGCTGCTAACAGCAGATTGCATAAGTACCTACCTATGTGTTTTCCATCAACAGTGCCTACGCATTGAAAAAAATTTGATTTATTGTGCAAGTCTGTTTGTAACTTCCGCCATTCGTGTGGTGTTTCAGCCAACTATAAACAGGAATTTGTGGTCTGTTTTAGGAATTAAATAATAGCGTGAATAGGGACGTGGGAAATACGTCCGATCAAGACGAGTCAACGAGTGATGCGGAAGAAATAGTAGATACAGAAATGCCGTCAACATCGGCGCAAAGTAACCCAAGCGCCCTCCAATCCTCGGCCAGATTACCGACGCGGAAAAGGAACACCACAGCTGCAAACATCGAAGCTCATATGAAGGACGCGTATAAAGTATTGAAACAACTATCCGCAGAAACAGTTGTGCGAGATAGCTGCTCAGTGTATGCCGAGTTGTTGGCATTAAAATTAAGAGATTTAAATGAAAATACTAGAGAAATCGCTATGTTTGAAATTGACAAACTAATGTTCACGTTAAAAGGACATAGCACTCATACCCAACCATTCTCTCACCCACCAACCAATCAGACGAATAATCACCAATCACACCCCTTTACAACAGCTTACCCCTATTCTTCTTTATTACCTTTTTCCCCACCAATATCACAACCTTCCCCGTCAATACCACATTGTTCAACACAAGCACCGAACTGCGAATCACCAACATCACATCATCCATCAACATCAGCACGTTACTCAATAAAATCATCACAGAATACACTATCAAGTCGACCGAATCATCATTCTTCCCCGCTAATTACACCCACAGAAATCACTAGGCACATAACAGATTCTCATATTGTATACACACAATTATAGTAATTACAAACATTATAAGATAGTATAGTTTAAACGTTATTTAGTAATAAAATACTTGTAATTTCTCCCGTTGACGTGTTGATTGTATTGTTCAGCGCGTACTCCAGATCTACCAAAACCTTGTACCAATATTTTCCCGACGAATCCTCAACTAGTTTAGCTAACATTGGGTTAAATGTTCCATTGAACCTTTCTATTTTACCATTGGCCTTAGGTGATCCTGTTGCGATTTTTATGTTATATATAAAACAAAGAAGATTTGATATTTGTTTGATAGTAAACGGATGGAGATGAGGTTTAGGGAGATTTGTAGAGAAGACATTGAAGTTTTAAAAAAAAATTATTTCAATTTAAAAAAAAAATTTGAACCATTTCTGTGCAATTGTTATAAACAAATGCAGTTTTTTAACATCGGGCGCGATTTTAAAAATCTGAAAAAAGCAGAATATAGTTCTATCCTTCCCCTTTATGGTCTAATTATCAAAAATATGGTCATTTTAAAATTGGCTGCGTCAAATCACACCAGCTCGACTGGCTGAGCCGTGCGGTAGGTACTCGCAGCGGCCAAGCGGCTATATCTGTTATTCTTATACAATGTTCTCGAATATGGTAAGTATTTGTAAAAAAGTGAAGAAGGAAAACCTTTACCGTTTTTTATACACAACATAATACGGTAACGCAATTTTTGATATTCGCAATATTTACCTTGAAACGAAAGTGACCCTCAGTTTTTTAAATGGAATGCTATATATTTGATTATCCAATATGAAAGCGGCTGTCAAGACAAATTCAACCGTATGGTGTACTATGATCTTCAAGGCTACACATGGTTAGGAATGAAAGAAGAAATTCAATCTACTAGATAGATAGTTCGATATATTTATTTCATTCCTAACTATGTGTAGCCTTGGAGGTCATAGTATACTGAATTTGTCTTGACAGTCCCTTGCATATTGGATAATCAAATATATAGCATACCATTTAAAAAAAGTGAGGGTCACCTTCGTTTCAAGGAAAATATTGCGAACACCAAAAATTGAGTTGCCCTATCATATTGTGTATAAAAAATAGTAATATTTTTCCTTCTTCAGTTTTTTACAAATACTTACCATATTCGAGAACACTGTATAAAAATAGCAGATATAGCTGCTTGGCCACTGCGAATACCGCACGGCTCAGCCAGTCGAGCCGGTGTGATTTGACGCAGCGTTACAATAAATTAATTTTGATTTGGCCAATTTTAAAACGTCCACGATTTGCGAAACGTGTCCGTAAAGAAGAAAAACAGGGCTTTATCCTCATATTTTTTCCAAATTTTTAAAAACTTGCCTTCACCTATAAAATTGTATCTGTTAAGAACAATTGCTAAATAAATGGTTAAATATTCGTTTTTATTAAGTGAAATAATTTTTATTAGGTACTCTTATATCTCCACTGTAAGCACCCAAAAGGTCATTATTATCAGTTTATTAGTTCCAGAGTTATAATTTTTGGAAAAATAGTAAACACTATATTTCAAAGAGCTGTAACATCCACAATTTTTGACATTTCGAAAAATCCTTTGAGATATGTTTATATACCCCTAAAGACTACAACGGTTCCAAGTTGTACCAAAATCCGAAATGTTACTCCGAAAAGTGTCTGACTTCGCGTGGAATGACTCTCAGGCTCGCGACAAATACTCTTTCTCGTCACAAAACCACACTTATTTATAATATAGTGATTTTCTATAAATTATTTAACTATGTTCCACCATCTCGACCATCTTCAGGTTTTTTTTATATAATAGATCGATAACAAAGCATTATTGATTTTTTGGAGGTGGTCACTCAAAGGGTTGTTTCCAAGAACCACCCCCAAAAAATTAATTATTTTTTTCTACCCGTAATAATTCAATTACAATTCGGAAAAATATATGAAGTACAGTTAGTATGTAGCTATTTTTTCTTTTTTTTCATTCAAATATCTTACGTGGTAACCGAGAAAAAAATAATAACGTTAAGGGCGTTTACCCCCGTATTACCCTTCAATCGGGGGGGGGGGGGGGGATAGCGATCTATAACTTTACATAATGGTATTTCAGGCTAAGAGAAAATAACAACTGTTTAGAAAATAACAACTCCAAGAATCGGCCTGAGGGTCGTTTGCTCATGCTTACCCTGCTAGACTCTTTGTATATTAAATAATAATTTTTCGTTTATTGATATTAACGGAAATGTAGACAAAGGATTGAAGTTTTGTTCTACATCATTCTCGTTGCTTTATTTCAAATAGGTTGGCTGTAGCAGACTCTAAACGAAACTATGACCATCTCACCCGGACTTACCCTATATACTGTGGTACGGTTACCAACCTTGGCGAGCTGGCTCGGCAAGTCGGCTTGGCGAGCCCGACTCGGCGATCAATGACCGATCAGACGGCGCGTGGGTTGGCGAGCTAGCTCGGCTCGTCTAGCTCGGCAAGTCGGCTTGGCGAGCCCCATTCGGCGATCCATGACCGATCAGACGGCGCGTGGATTGGCGAGCTGGCTCGGCTCGTGTAGCTCGGCAAGTCGGCTTGGCGAGCCTGGGCGAGCCGAGCTATGACCGATCAGACGGCGCGTGGTTTGGCGAACTGGCTCGGCTCGTGTAGCTCGGCAAGTTGGCTTGGCGAGCCTGGGCGAGCCGAGCCATGACCGGTCAGACGGCGCGTGAATCGCCGATTCACGCGCCAAGTTCGCCGATTCACACGCCGTCTGATCTCACCTTCAGATTACAAAGAGAGCTCGCCCTGGTGGACGTTCAGACGGGCATGGAAATGTAAACAAGAGACGCGCGATGCGAGCGAGGAGACTAAGCATTCAATATTCATTAACGATCCGAGTTCGAGAGAGGACACACGCGTGTCACATTGTATCACGGAGTCTAAAGCGACACAATAAATTCGCAATATTTAATAGTACGTTTATCGTTCTCTTCCACGTATATTACTCTTACACTTTCCTATCCGCACAGGATATAACTTATCCCAAAATTAGCGCTCTTTTGATCTTGATTCCTTACTAGATATATTCTCCTGCAATGTAACTGTACTCGTATACTCATAAATCACATGAGTTACGCAATGTCAATACATCTATATTTACACTCGCATAACATATGCGCATTATTCTCGGAAGTGGACCTTATTATTTATGATAAAATAATAAGAATTTAAGAAATGCAAGTCAGTTTAACTAATCATCAGAAATATACTACAACATGCATAATATTCAATGATTTGATTTAATTGATTAATAATTGAATCATAAATGTGAACTAATAAACAATACTTATATCACAAAAAATTGTGAAGTATTCGACGGTTTTGCTTTTTTTGCATCACTGTACATTTACTATCTTATAAATGCATTTTAAATTGGAAATTTTCAATTTTTCAATCGAAGTAACCAACATATTTAATTTTATTTATGGACACTTTTTGTGCCATTGGGCCACAATTTAATTTCTCAGCTATTTAAGGCATATTTAGTCATTGACAGCAGCCATAACTTCTATTGGAAACGAAAAAATTAATTTATCAACGAAAATGGCAAATCCCTCGAGCTCTAAAGATATCTACACGGATGTTAAGCAATTAATTCAGAAATCGAATCAACAACTTTAGTTTGTTTTCGTACTCAACTCCTTCTGTTGTCCAAACATTCGAAAACATAAAAAGTTACCGAGGATTCTCGAGTTTCCCAAAATATTTGAATAGTAAGTAATTATTTAGAAGTTTTCCATCCTCACCGATTTCAATGATTTTTGGATATGTTATCGGGGACACGATTCTAAAAAACTTTTCCCTATACATGTTACCGTCGCTCGACCTTCGTTTCCGAGATATTCGCGAAAAACTGCTGATACTGCTACAATGTATTCTGCTGTAAACCTACATACAGTACACGTTCGTGACAGCGTATGCGACAGCATGGGACAAAACTAATGACGAATCTTTGTTTTCGAGATATTTGCGAAAAACTTCTGTTGATTTATTCCGACGCAACGCCTTCCACTTTCCAACTTGACCCGGGTATTAGTATTGGTTTGCCTAGATCAGTGCGGGGGCGCGCGCCCGCTTGCGGGCGCGTAAAGCATGGTACCGAACCGATGTGCCGGCGCCGCCGAACATAGTCGGAATGTCTAACAGGTGTTCTTGAAAGCACTCTCTTTCTAGCGAAAAAATTATGTTTTAGTTAAACTCAAATCGGTTCACTGCCATGCTTAACGCGCCCGCCAGCGGGCGCGCGCCACCCACACTGATCTAGCCAAACCAATACTAATACCCGGGTCAAGTTGAAAAGTGGAATGCGTTGTGTCGGAATAAGTGAACAGAAATACTGTACAGTGAGGCGATCGTGGTGAGGTGATTAAAACAATTTTCCTTCAAATCCATGAGGAAAAGTTTACCAAGGTTTTTTGCGCATATCTTAAAAAGTAAGGCCGACTGAAGGTTACATGTATAGGAAAAAGATGCTCAGAATCATGCCCCCTACAACATATTTCAAGGTCATCGAAATCGGTGATGGTCATGCTAATCGACAAGTTTACCGAAGTTTTTCGCAAATATCTCGAAAACAAAGGTCAGCTTCGTTATTTGTGTTGTCCCATGCTGGCGCAGACGCTGCCACGGATGCGTACTGTAGGTAGATATACGGCAGAATACATTGTGTAGTAGCAGCAGTTTTTCGCGAATATCTCGGAAACGAAGGTCGAGCGACGGTAACATGTATACAGGGTGTCCCAAAAATGCTGCGGTTCCTTGAAGGGGGTGGTTCAGGGGGTGATTGCAAACAAGTTTTTCCTTTGCGAAAATTCTCTCCGAGGTTTCGTTAACGAGATATTAACAAAAAGCACCGACCAATCAGAGCGCGAGTCTAACGGCCGAGTTCCCGCGCTAGCGTGGCTACGCGCCGCGCCGCGACTGCGAACAAGCAACTCGGCATGCATCGAAGAAAATTTCGTAGAATGGCAAATGAAAAAGACGTAACAAATAAAATCGAACATGTTGTCATGGTTTGTTTGTTATTTAAAATGAATAATGAATAAAGGATAAATGGATGAAAATCACGTGTAACGTAAATAGACGAATACACAGTTTTTTTTTAGAAGATTCGAAAATAATAATTATTTGTAGTGGGAGGATAAGGAATACGTAAATTTTCTTGTGTTAATAACTTAGCCACGAAAATGGTAATGTAACAGGAAATTAACGAAAAGTTATCGTAGTTCGTTATTGTGATAAAAATCCGTAATTCAATAACGGCCAGCACTGTTGCTGGCCAGACTTATTCGTTATCAAACGAATATGTCTGTTTAAAAAGTCCGAATAAATATTTTCGTACGGGAATTTGGAGAATTATCGCCGGAAATAAGCCATAGCTTGCGTTAAATTTAAAAATGAATGATCACCAATTAAGTAACTAAAACTCACCCTTGTCGGAAATTCACCTGCAGCTTGAAAACCTGTGTCACTGGGTCACTGAACCGATCCTGGTCATCGATGGACGAGCCCAGTGCACAGCTGATCCCAGGTATACGACACTACCCAAAGTTAAGGGTCGCAATGTCAGGTGCGTCCAGGTTAATGTACCGAATATTCACTTCACTACACGGCTACTAACACTGATCACTTAATTTATTTTCCATGGAACGTGTTGTTCCTACGTTTTAAAAATTGGTGGCCCCGAAAGAGGCCGATTGTAATCAATTCAAAAATTGCTCCATGTGGCCACCGCCATTTTCAATGCAGGCTTCAGCGCGGAGAATTAGTTGTCTCTGCACGCCCTGCAATGTTTCCGGCGTTATTTTGGCCACCGCCGCGTGAATGAGCGCAACTGCTTCCTCAGGGCTAGCCACCGGCTGACGATACACCTCATTCCGAAATGATTGTTGTACAAGAAATACGAAACGTAAGTAAAAAATGAATACCTACAACAAGAATAAGTAAAGAGTAACAGCAATAATGAAATTACCTTCAGGTAGCCCCAGAAGAAAAAATCCAGCGGATTCATATCCGGTGACCGTAGGGGCCTCGCAACGTGAGCCTCCTCTTCACTGCCGCGGCCGATTCACCTGTCCTGAAAGGTTTCACCTAAATAGGCGCGGACATTTAACGTGTAATGTGGCCCAGCACCGTCGTGCTGGTAGTACATGTACTGTCGGATCTCATATGGAATATGGTCCATAAGATCCGGCAAAACATGTTCTAGAAAATATTTATACGTTGGGCCGTCCAGCCTGTCTGGCAGAATGTACGGCCCAACGATAAATTCGCCACAAATGCCGGCCCATAGGTTGATCGACCAACGGACTTGTGCTGCACGTGTACGAAGCGCTAGGGGATTTTCGTCGCTCCACACATGCATATTGTGGGAATTGAAGCATCCTTCCCTGTTGAAAAGTGCTTCATCCGTCCACAATATGTATTTGGGGAACGACGGATTCCTTTGCACTTCTCCCAACAGCCACCTGGAATATTGAATCCGCTGGATGTAATCCCCGGCGTGCAAATGTTGCACCCGTACATATTTGTACGGATGCAACCTGCGATCCCTGAGAATTCGGTGCACCGTCGAGCGGGTGACACTAGAACAAAATGCAAAAACATCCACTATTAGATAACATTTTTTTTTCTTAATTAATAATTGCTGCAGTTCTCTTGAACTGTGACTTACTTTAGGTGGCGGCTCAAGACGCGCACACTGATAGTTGGATCGGCTTCAACGGCGTCGAGGATTCTCTCGACGGTGCCCAGATCTCGCGCTGCTGCGGGTCTGCCCACCTCGCTGCCTCGCGGCATCATGGACCCAGTCGCGAATAGCCTCGACGCTAGCCGACGAAATGTATCCTCGCTTGGCGTTTGGATCTCAGGATATTCCAGCGCAAATGCTCGCGCAGCAGCACTTGCGTTCCCGTCGTTCCGGGCGTACACCCAGAACATCCTGTAGTATTCTTGTGCCGTGAACATTTCTGAGACGTGATTGCTAGCTGACTGACAAGATTTTTTTCCAAACAACTTCCCTCTACCCCCAAGTAGTTTCTCTCATCCATTATGAGTTTACTCCCACCAGGAGAAGAGGCTTTAGGTAAAAAGAAGCCAGCACATTTTCGGAACACACGTGTTTTGCAGAAGTGCAACGAAAACATTCACAAAAGCCCGCGCTCCGTCCTTCCACTGCCAAGGTACCCATTGCTTCGAGATAGAAAACAGACACCACCTGTATCGGTTCGAAAGGGTCCGAAGGGAAGAGACGTAGAAAGTCTTCGAGTTGCTATAAAGAAGAAAATGCATAACATTCCTGTTTCCCCTTTCCGATACCCTGAGTTCACGTCTGCTACGAGGCGGAACCAATTAAATCATAAATTATCCGAAGCTGTAGGAAACCGTTCTCTACCGCCGACTTGCGGGACAATACGATCATAAACCGCGACCCCGGCGAAATGCTCTGGCTGATGGGCCTGATTAATTTTGGAGAACTGGAAATTACAGAGTATTATCCAGCATCAATACGTCTCGCGGAGAGACACAGGAAAAGAAGGGTAGTCCACTGACTGCGCGTAGTCCCGCCCGCTTCGTCCTACCCTCAAATTAAAGACGGATCCCTTATCTCTCGAGTATAAACACGCGGTCGAATTTCAAAACACAAGCACGCGTCGACGTATTCGGTGCGAGAGACTTTGGGCTTGAAGTCCCATTGGCCGCAAACTAACCAATCGGGCCTGCTTATCTCTCGTGCCTAAACACGCGCTCGAATTTCAAAACAAAAGCTCGCGTCGACGTATTGGGTGCGAGAGAAGGTAGGCATTGGGGAGGAGATATTGCTGTGAAGAGGCCCTTTTGAGGACAGTGGCCATTTGCGAGGGATGCAGGGCCAATCGGGCCTCAAGCCCACAGTCTCTGGGTGTACGCCCGGAACGACGGGAACGCAAGTGCTGCTGCGCGAGCATTTGCGCTGGAATATCCTGAGATCCAAACGCCAAGCGAGGATACATTTCGTCGGCTAGCGTCGAGGCTATTCGCGACTGGGTCCATGATGCCGCGAGGCAGCGAGGTGGGCAGACCCGCAGCAGCGCGAGATCTGGGCACCGTCGAGAGAATCCTCGACGCCGTTGAAGCCGATCCAACTATCAGTGTGCGCGTCTTGAGCCGCCACCTAAAGTAAGTCACAGTTCAAGAGAACTGCAGCAATTATTAATTAAGAAGAAAAAATGTTATCTAATAGTGGATGTTTTTGCATTTTGTTCTAGTGTCACCCGCTCGACGGTGCACCGAATTCTCAGGGATCGCAGGTTGCATCCGTACAAATATGTTCGGGTGCAACATTTGCACGCCGGGGATTACATCCAGCGGATTCAATATTCCAGGTGGCTGTTGGGAGAAGTGCAAAGGAATCCGTCGTTCCCCAAATACATATTGTGGACGGATGAAGCACTTTTCAACAGGGAAGGATGCTTCAATTCCCACAATATGCATGTGTGGAGCGACGAAAATCCCCTAGCGCTTCGTACACGTGCAGCACAAGTCCGTTGGTCGATCAACCTATGGGCCGGCATTTGTGGCGAATTTATCGTTGGGCCGTACATTCTGCCAGTCAGGCTGGACGGCCCAACGTATAAATATTTTCTAGAACATGTTCTGCCGGATCTTATGGACCATATTCCATATGAGATCCGACAGAACATGTACTACCAGCACGACGGTGCTGGGCCACATTACACGTTGAATGTCCGCGCCTATTTAGGTGAAACCTTTCAGGGCAGGTGGATCGGCCGCGGCAGCGAAGAGGAGGCTCACGTTGCGTGGCCCCCACGGTCACCGGATATGAATCCGCTGGATTTTTTCTTCTGGGGCTACCTGAAGGTAATTTCATTATTGCTGTTACTCTTTACTTATTCTTGTTGTAGGTATTCATTTTTTACTTACGTTTCGTATTTCTTGTACAACAATCATTTCGGAATGAGGTGTATCGTCAGCCGGTGGCTAGCCCTGAGGAAGCAGTTGCGCTCATTCACGCGGCGGTGGCCAAAATAACGCCGGAAACATTGCAGGGCGTGCAGAGACAACTAATTCTCCGCGCTGAAGCCTGCATTGAAAATGGCGGTGGCCACATGGAGCAATTTTTGAATTGATTACAATCGGCCCCTTTCGGGGCCACCAATTTTTAAAACGTAGGAACAACACGTTCCATGGAAAATAAATTAAGTGATCAGTGTTAGTAGCCGTGTAGTGAAGTGAATATTCGGTACATTAACCTGGACGCACCTGACATTGCGACCCTTAACTTTGGGTAGTGTCGTATACCTGGGACCAGCTGTGCACCGGGCTCGTCCATCGATGACCAGGATCGGTTCAGTGACCCAGTGACACAGGTTTTCAAGCTGCAGGTGAATTTCCGACAAGGGTGAGTTTTAGTTACTTAATTGGTGATCATTCATTTTTAAATTTAACGCAAGCTATGGCTTATTTCCGGCGATAATTCTCCAAATTCCCGTACGAAAATATTTATTCGGACTTTTTAAACAGACATATTCGTTTGATAACGAATAAGTCTGGACAGCAACAGTGCTGGCCGTTATTGAATTACGGATTTTTATCACAATAACGAACTACGATAACTTTTCGTTAATTTCCTGTTACATTACCATTTTCGTGGCTAAGTTATTAACACAAGAAAATTTACGTATTCCTTATCCTCCCACTACAAATAATTATTATTTTCGAATCTTCTAAAAAAAAACTGTGTATTCGTCTATTTACGTTACACGTGATTTTCATCCATTTATCCTTTATTCATTATTCATTTTAAATAAAAAACAAACCATGACAACATGTTCGATTTTATTTGTTACGTCTTTTTCATTTGCCATTCTACGAAATTTTCTTCGATGCATGCCGAGTTGCTTGTTCGCAGTCGCGGCGCGGCGCGTAGCCACGCTAGCGCGGGAACTCGGCCGTTAGACTCGCGCTCTGATTGGTCGGTGCTTTTTGTTAATATCTCGTTAACGAAATCTCGGAGAGAATTTTCGCAAAGGAAAAACTTGTTTGCAATCACCCCCTGAATCACCCCCTTCAAGGAACCGCAGCATTTTTGGGACACCCTGTAGGAAAAAATTGCTCAGAATCGTGTCCCCGACAACATATGCAAAACTCATTGAAATCGGTGAGGATGGAAAACTTCTAAATAATTACCGAATAGTACACGCTCACCACAAAACAACAACGCAATCCCAACTGCCTCGAATTCCTTACGGTTCAGTTGATACATAGGTACAGGGAGTTTCGTAATAGGTGCTTCAACCCAGATGGCAGTGAGTCCACAGGAAAAAATAACAAATAATGTGGAATAAAATTGGTTCGTAGGAAATTGCTTTCTCGAAAAAAATGGATTTTGAAAACCGCGGATACTTGACTAAAAATCAGATATATGGTGTGGGAATATCTGGGTTCGGATCCCTGCGGCGTCGAGTCGGGCACCGACGCAGAGACACCTCGGGCCCTCCGCGATATGCGTTGCCGTCTAGATGACGGCATTTGTTTAGGTAAGGACGCCCGGTCGTTAGCGCGTGACTCGCTGTCGAGCGATGGAGAGTCAGTCCGACGACGAAGTGTAGCCGAGTAACATCGTTAAAATATATGGGATTGAACAGATACTGTGGGCTTTGCATTCGGCTTTGCCGTTTCCCAACTCTCATCCCCCACAATGGTATAGTTGGGAATGATATAAATCCTCATACAATAAATAAGTCTCCGCTGATGCTAGTGGGTCGCTGAACCTATCGTAGGTCGTGTTCGCTCGCGCTGTTCTCAGGTAGCGCACGAAAGTCGGTGAACCTGACGTCTGTCGGTTCGCTCGCTCGCTTTGTCTTCCGCCTTCGCGGTCGCGGTGGTTCGTATCGGCGCGTCAGGGCACTCCCTGTGTGTGCCGTTTACACTTCGCCTAACCTGATCAGCCGAGCGCGATACGCGAGATAAACGCGGAGACGTGGTCGGGATTTCTTGACGGCACGTCTGCTCGTCGTTATTTCCTAAATCGAACTCTACATCACGACTGACTCTACGAAGTCCCGCGGTTGAGGACCGCGCTTCCGAAATCGATGGAGCAAATCGCCCCGTCGGCACCTGTCGATTGTTGCTTATTAGGAAATATCGAGGCCCGGACAGTCAGCGATCACGTTGTGCTCCTAACGATAACTTCCCGGTTCGGCGACCTGACCGCCACGCGCGGTGCGATTCCGGTGAATCGCCGATTCGAAGGAAAGCGATGGGGGGCCAGCAAGCACGGGATGGACCGGAAGGGCCCACGTAACACTACGATATTAAGTAACAGCAAAGGGTGGGGATAACTACAATATTGCATGTGCGTGCAAACTGGTACCACGCACACTACTGCAGAGTCCGAGAACCTAACGAGGTCTTCGGCTCCTGATTGGCCAGGCCTGCTATACTTCGTCGATGATCCCATATTCCAAACTCTTACTATATCATATACTTTTATACAATTCCTTCTTGTATTTCTTTATATCAGGTCAGTAAGGAAATAAGTGACAACAACTTTCCCGAGAGGTCAATGAAAAGTGCAAGAAATTACTGTAGAAATCCAACAGGGGATGTTAGAGGTCCATGGTGTTATACTGTAGATCCTTCACTTATAGACGATAAATGTGACGTGTCCCTCTGCAATTTTGGAGGTAAATATATTATTGTCTGGTGATACAATACTTTTATACCATTTCTTGATCTTCAAAAATTAGAGCGTCCCGGTTTATGACGTATTGCCTCGCGGGTCGCGGCGGTCGACAATGTACCACCTGCCGACAGAACACCCCCCAAAAAAACTATAAAAAAGTAAAAAAAATATGCCAAGTACATGAAATCAAATAAATCACAAATAAATAGAAAATAATAATAATTACAAAGTAAAAAAGATGTGAAATCAAAATGAGCTGCAAGTACATAAAGGTGCTTTCCCGCAGCGTGCAAAGGCGACACTGTGAAACACAATAAAAGACAAAAAAATGTCCGCGGCCTGGAAGTCAAATATTTGGCGTGGCCAGGCAAGGTATTCTCAGATCATCAATCAATACCCATACGTTCCACCTCGCAGGCTTTCGAATAATTTGTCAATTTAAAACTCAGACAATATGAGTACATTTTCATTATATTGCGTTTTAAAATAATTGTAAGATCACTCATCGACACCTATACCTTTCCTCTGACAAGCTTTCACATAATTTGTCAATTTAAAACTCTGACAATATGAATACACTTTCATTATTGTGCGTTTTTTAATAATTCTTATTCAGCGACACCTTGACCTTGCCTGGCCACGCCAAGTATTTGACTTCCAGGCCGCGGACATTTTTTGTGTTTTATTGTGTTTCACAGTGTCGCCTTTACACGCTGCGGGAAAGCACCTTTATGTACTTGCAGCTCATTTTGATTTCACATCTTTTTTACTTTGTAATTATTATTATTTTCTATTTTTTTGTGATTTATTTGATTTCATGTACTTGGCGTGTTTTTTACTTTTTTAAAGTTTTTTGGGGGAGAGTTCACTTCTTTTTACAAAGATAGGAAATGACCTTTGATAATGTTTAATTTGATTCGATTTATATTAAGTTTTTTTATGAGGATTTCAGAAAACTCTAGCGAAGCTGCAAAGTGTATGTTTAAAAAAAAGCTTATGTTTAAAAATGTAATAATATTTAATAATTAAAAGGCAATACTGGTTTGTGGCTATATTGAAGTGTATAACAACCACAATTAACACCTTTCGAAAAAATATATGTATGCATTTTTAGCATTTCGTGGCCAAGCTTGTTTTTCTACACGTAAATCATCAACGGATACCCACGTTATGCCCTTACCCCTTACCATACTCGTGTAATGACCATCAGCAATACTTTTACCGTGGTGGAAAATCGCTGTCTTGAGTTTATAATAGTGATCCCCCATTTGTATTTTAGTAGCAGGTATTGCTTTGATGCAGAAATTTTCCACTTTCGTTGTTGTTCCACTACTATCGTAATGGAACAAATGTAATTTTGCAATAAGAATTTGTTCGGAGGCAGTTATCTCGATTTTCTTCAATATGTTTGAATTTGAATTATCACAATTATTGCAAGGATCTATCAGATTTTTCCATCCTGCGAAATTGTGTTTTATTATATCTTGAAATTCAAATGATATTTTTTTTAACATCTTGGGCAGTGCAAGATGTACCACACAATTTGTACTGATAGTAGTACTTGTGTAATTACACTCTAAACATCTTAATACCGTTGTAATTTCGTGTTGTACTGCATTCTTAATAAGAATCTCATGATCGCAAAGAGAGGTAATAAACTCAGCTGCATCAAGTAGCTGATTGTTAGCGTATTTTTCTCCTGCGAATTGCCGTAATGATATTATGTTTGCATTTTGATCCGATTTATATTGGTCCATAAAGACTTTTATAATATACAGGGTCATCGTTTAATCCTGCAACCCGCGCGCGCGCGAACAGACGAAAATGGCAACACCGCCTCACGGACGCATTCCACTACAACCATGCACCGGCCCAGCGCAGAGTTGCCTGCGACCGTTAGACAAGAGTGATGCCCGAGATTCGAAAATTTTAGCGTCGCAAAGAGCTAGGTATTGGGAATTTCCCGACCCAGGTAATCGAGCCGCGCGCTCCGCTTTTATGATCGGTCTACCACTCGCACCCCAGATCACTGTAATGAGGTTTGAAAATAATGTCAACAGATCTCGTACCCGTCTCAATTTCAAAAATTTTAGCCACGACAGGGTTGACGGTTCCTTGTACGGAGAGATTTTTCGCCACCTGCTTGTAAAAACTACAGTAACGGCACATCGTTCCAAAAAATGACATTAACGGAAGCCGGTATAGGCGTGGCGTTGAGTAGCTAAAACATTCTAACACAAAAATTCTAGAAAAAAAATTCAAACACCGCTACAATCAAAGACACGTCGCATTAGTTACCCCTTACGTCTGATCTAGGTATGCACCGCATTAAGGATAAAATCATAAAAAGAAAAACAGAACAATAGATACTGAGGTCTGCAGAACTAACACATAATTGAATAAAAATTTAATTTCTCAATTTATGAATGTAATGATACAGAAACAACTAGCCTATTGTTTATCAACACCACGAATTTTAAAAACAGCGTTAAATACATTATCAAATAAACAGTTTCCAACAGCTTTTTAAACAATTATGGTTAAAAAATTGATAAAAAAAAATTAAGTAAACGTAAAATATGTTAAATTATCCATCATTAAGAGGGATTAATTTTTCCTCATTTTTTTGGCGCAAATTGCATTCCGATATGTCTTACAGTTCAAAAATTATACGAAAAAGACCCCAAAATTTTCAACCGGGGCCGGGAAATTCTGAATACTTCTTTGCAACGTTAATTTGACAAGGACCAGCCAAAAATTCTCGAAGCTCGAGCATCACTGCTGTCCAGCGGTCGCTAGCAGCTCTCCGAACGCGGTGACGGTGCATGGTTGTAGTGAAATGCGTCCGTGAGGCGGTGTTGCCATTTTACAAGTTCGCGCGCGCGCGGGTTGCAGGATTAAACGATGACCCTGTACTCATTGTCAGCTTTTTCAGACGAAAATAAGTTTTCTCTTATGGATGAAGAATATAACACATCGCATAACAAGACACACCATCAGAATTCGGGAGACCTCTTACGTAGTATTGAATGGTATCCACGATGTGATCATTAGTATTCCGACACTTGGATACATTATAATTAAGTACTGCCCAAACAGCATCACGAACATTGAGTGCGCGTTTTTTAGAAATTGAAATAGTCATAAGATCAGGTCTATATTTTTTTCGCAATCTTTTATACTCTATTATAGCCGATTCTTGTGCCTTTACGGAAGATGGATCATAATTGATAAGATGCAGTCCTTGTAGTGTGGTCACCCGAGAAAGAGCAATGTAAATTTGTCCGCAAGTAAATATTGAATTACCTGCTTCTATGACAGCATTCTGCAAGCTTAGTCCTTGACTTTTGTGAATAGGGAATGACTTCGAATAATTTTTAATATTATATTTACAAATTATGACGGGACAGAATTCAGGATAAATTCAATCCCAGCATCATTTTTCGCTTCGATTATCTATATATACATAAATAAAATCCTGAGTTTAGTTACAAATAAAAAAACAGTTCGATGTTATTTCAACATGTCGCAATTCAAATTTCGGTAACTTACCTTGTGTTTGAGACTGCATTATGATTGCAATTCAATGATACAACGATACATATTTGTAAAAACACGTCGCATCTCAAATTTTGAAAACTTACCTTATTTAACACTCGCCAGGTTGTAACCTGACTGTAAGCTGTCAAAATTTTGAGTAGATTGCATAATGAAGGTAGCGTTTGACGAACGAAACATGTGTTAGTTTCTGTTGCCTGAAGGTGTACGTGTAACGCGTACCGAGAGTCGACGAACGAAACATGTGTTAGTTTCTTTTTGGTTTAAGGTGTGCGTATAACGCGTATACGTATTATGTTGACGAAAATTTTGACTGGAGAATCAGAAAAAGATGAAAAACCTTACCGTTTCCGACAGATCCATGACACGATATTACGATATCTCTGTCATGCGTGGACCGATTTTATTGAAATTGGCCTTATTCGAAAGCTTATATGCGGTTTACATAAGAAAAATGTCTTTAAATTTAGAAAATATTGCAGGCGTGATGAGATAATTAATGAAATAAGTTTCAGGTTAGGTTGGAATAGCTCGGCGACGAGTAAATGATAGCGGTAGCGACAGTCGACATATACAGGGTGTCGATTCATGTACTTGGCGTCGAGACGCTGCCGCGTCTCTAGATATACGGATTAACTCGGAGCGAAGAAAGTCGAAATCACTGAAAAAACAGTACACTGCCGATTGGCCCTTTTCAACATCTGGCAACCAAACGTTTCCCGGCGAACACTTCGAAAAAAGCAATTATCTAGTTGTCAACAAATGAAGGAATTGTGTTTCGAAAAATATGAAATTGCCGGCTGGAAGTGAGAAAATGATTTTTCACTTCGCTTCGAGTCGGTTTTTCGCCTATAAGACAGAACAGATCCGCTTTTCTTTCAGTGCTGCATGATTTGCGAAGCGCGTGAAACACAGTGTGAAATTACAATGTGAAAGAACCAGTCACTTGGTAATTGGTACTAAGTACGTTGTGCAAAATATAGTGAAAATGGCGTCCACATCGAGAAGAAAGGCTTTAAATGCGCTGGTTTCTTTTGAGATGTCGCGGGAGAAAGCCTTCCTACTTACAGGGTACAGAGGTGATGCGAAATGTCTTATGTGTTGCAAGACGGCACGCGGTCCGGCGGCGCGTGATCCTGCGCGCCACACGCCGGCGGACCACGGAAAAAGAAGGAGCGCGGGCCTTCGTGCACGCCAGAACGTTATACACTCCGCACTACTTAGAGACAGTGGATTCGGCCTCACATCGACCCCATCCACATGTTTTTTTTCCACGATCCAGTTCAGCCTTGTATTGTGTACTACCTATTCGATGTATATTATCGATGTGCGAAATGATCGGCAATACACGATCGCGATATACGTTCGCGAAAAGTATTCAAATTCCTCGATATACCTGGCTTATAGAGGATATGATGTTTTTACGAGGCTACATTTGGTTGACCTGAAGGTGCTACAAATTATGGAAATGGTTTATGACTTAGTTATAAAGACTAAAATTTTACAAAGGTACATTAAAACATGTCCACATGTTTCCCCGACAATGCGATTGCAAATGAAATTGCAGTTAACACATTCACTGTTGTGACAATCATAATTATTACTATTGGCGGCAATAATTACCATGTCATTACTTGTTTTAATATAAACACTAATATTGATAGACAATAAATACACATAGGTATGCAAGTGATGTTATTTGTAAGATAAATGATGAAGAGATGTAATGTGCAAGATGTTTTGAAGAAAAGGCGTAGTCTTCTGATTGCTCGTGATGCACGTCAAATTTTTCACCTACGCTCTTGCGTGGCGCGCAAGAAAGCATCACAGTCCTGCCCGCGCGCAAACCTCGACTCCAGAGGAGTTTACATAAGAGACAGAAAAGGTAGTTAGAAAAGGAAAACGGCACTTGAAACCAAGGGTTCGGCGTGGCGCGTGGATTTCCGACAGTGCGCAAATCCTGAAGCGCGCGCCGAGCCTGGCAGCCATGCCTCTGCGAGCTGCTACACGCGGGAGGAAATGAACGCGAATTTTTTTAAACCAAACAATTAAATATACCTATTTACTTACAGCTTTGTGGCTTCATTTGTCAATCTTTAGGGAATATGTAAAAAAAATTGTATGCAAAACTAGTGGTTATATCCGGAGTTATAGAGCTTAAAATGGAGCGCCTTACAAAACTCACATGCGCACTGATAGCATAAAATCAGCCGTTGTAGTGGCTTGAAATAGAAAATTCAAAAATTTGTGTAATCTGTATGAGTGTGGCTACCGCCCGAACTAGAATAAATGAGAAATGCTGAAAATTAAAAAAAATGGCAATTTCTAAAACGGACATCGATTTCTGCAAACTCGTCGTCGTCCTTCTACAACTGCACCCTCCGACCTCACATCCGCACTTAAATCTATTCCTTATTCTAACTTAACCTATGACACATAACCTACGCCCTTACACCTACGCCACCACGTCCGCTCGCTCGCTCGCTCTCCCGCTCGCCTCCGCCCCCTCTCCCCCTACCCTATCTCCGGACCTCCGCTTCCGCTCGTTTCCTCATCCACTTCCCTTTGCTCATTCACCCTCATCCATTCCTCGCACACATACCTCTTCACCCCCTCTCCACCTGTCATTTTCCCTTAACCACCCTTCCCCCTGCCCGTCATCTCCTAGTACCTCCCCCACCATCCCCTGCCATCCTCTATCCACCCCCATCCCCCACAAACCTCCCACACATGCTCCCACATCTTCTACACATCCTTCCCTTCTCCTCTTCCCAATACCTCCTCCCCTCATCTCGTTCCCCAACCTATATCTTGCTACCCTCCTCCACCTACTCTCACCCCACCCCTTTTTCAAATACCCAGGCACTCCCTCCCCCTTCACTGCCCCATACCACCTGTTGTAGCTCGATTCCCTGATCTTCCCCCACCTCTGCTCCTCCTGCATCCTTCTCTCTCTACCCACTATCTCCTCCCCCCACAGTAGGTATACTATGAGAGTTCTGAGCCTGAGGGCGAGGGGGTGAGGTGGTGCGAGGGGGGGTACCGCGCGGGCGAGGGGAGGGTGGAGGGGGTACCACGCTCTTCGACGAGATGGGTGAGGGGGTGACGTCACAGGGGGGGGGGATTTCAAAATTTTCAAAATGGCGTCGCGCGCATTTCGTATTGACGCCACCTACCGGGTGTTTAAGATACTTTGAGTCTGCGTCGGTATTTGGGGTCCGTGTTGGTATTTGGGCCCGTGTCGGTAAATTTCCTAGGCTTTTCATACATTTCGTATTGGCGCCACCTGGTGGATGTTGGATTTTTAAGATACTTTGGGTCTGCGTTGGTATTTGGGGCCCGTGTCGGTAAATTCCCCAGGTTTTTTCATACATTTCGTATTGACGCCACCTGGTGGATGTTTAAGGTACTTTGGGCACGCGTCGCCGCCGCGCAATCACCGTACGCGTGCGGGGATCGGTGCGCAGGCGCGACCGCGACCGATTCGTGGAAATTCGCGTCTTCAACGATGATTTCTGAGAAAGAGGGTGGACCAGGAGAAAAGATTTTTTCTGAGGAAATATTTGAATCGTGGTACCCGTACAGCACACGTGCAATGATGTAAACATAGAACGATAATTATTGTAAATCAATCGTCGCGATAGCCCATGGAATAAACACGACATTGCACCGTGCCATCCCGCGTGTTTATATCTGAGCAGGATTGAACGCATTTTTGGTGCCTACGTGCACGCGCTTCATGCCATATGTTTATATTTGAATCGTGGGACCGATACAACGCACGTGCAATGATATAAACATAGAGCGATAATTATTGTAAATCAATCGTCGCGATAGCCCATGGAATAAACACGACATTGCATTCGATTATGATTTCCGAGAAAGAGGGTGATATCTGAGCATTGACTTTTCCCAAGACCATGCCTCTAAGAAGTATCCTCGAGAAAATGCAATGTCCCGGAAGCAATAAATTAGGCGTTGCGATCACGCGACCAACTAAGCGATAATTATTCGGGGTAGAGTTCCGAGTATTTTCACGTTCGAGAACAGGGTGAGTATCCTTATCGAGAATAGGGCGAGTATCCTTATCGATGTGGTTGTAAGTCATTAGTCGTGGTAGTCCATGGAGTAAACACGACATTGCACCGCGCGATACTATGTGTTTACATTTGAATCGTGGGAGTGGTACAGCAACCCTGTATGGGTGAACCTAAATCGAAGATACGTTCGAACTGCAGCTAACGTAAGCATAGAGCGATGACGACACAAGATCTCGGGTAGGGTAGGTGGCTAGTATATTAAACTCTCAGTCTCTCGGTGAAAATCGTGAAATACGTTACGCGTGCATAACATGGACTCTTTCGTGAATTCGTATAAGTCGTTGCAGGGGGTGATCAAACAGTTGCGTACCGAAGAAGAGTTTAGTGAGTGGTTTATATCGTGTAACGAGTGTATGCACCTTATCAATGAATATCTTAAGACTCAAGGAGTATCGGAATTTGAACAAGTACGTTTGAAAGTACTTAAGATTAATATTGAAAAAGTGCGAGCATCGGTTCGAATCAAAATAGCAAACATACTCAGTGAAGAGGACGCGCGAGATTTATTGCTAGCGTCTTCTTCCGACGGCGGTGATTATTGGGTGAGTCCTTTATCGTCGATACCGCAGTTGGATGACGAAACACTGGCAATCGAGAGGCATAAGATTCGCGATACATTAAGCACCCCATCATTATTCGAGACGTCATGGATCAACATCTTCCGACAGGGATTTATGCAATTACCGCGTGAACATCGTCAAGTGTTACGCCATATCGCGCGATATAGTGTTGTGAGCAAATGCACAATATATTGCATCGTTGCTGATAAGGATCTGTGTCGCAAGCGGCCGAAGTACACTACCGCGATTGCATGTACACCGTTGGCACTTCTACACGACATCGAAAACGACTCGGTCCAAGTACGAGAAGTATTGTATCCTGAAACATTGAAACTCACAGTACACGAGTTTTTGTCTCGGGAATTATCAAAATATTTGGATAATTGTATGAGTCTACCGCGAAACTCGAAACGTGTACTTACACCGCTGAGTTTTCGATGGCCTGCTGAGGACTATGACCATTTCACCTGGAAGAGACGCATCAAGAAATTGAATGAAATCGTACGTCTCTGGGAGGTGAACTATTTGTGAAGTAGTGAATTATGTGTGAAGAAGTGAACATGGAGATGATCATGGACATGTACAGGGTTTTGACCCAGAGGTCGAAGCTTATACATTCTGTTGAGGAATTCCTACACTGGTCGAATCAGTGTGACTCGTGTATACGACGCATCGTTGAGTATCAGAGCAGCGGAGGAGTGCCCGTGAACACGAAACAACGCCTGGTGTCGTTGAACGTGCAAATAACAACATTGCGTGCGGACGTGCGGGAAAACAACTTTTCGCGAGTAGGGTACGGGGTTTCGGCTCAATCGACAACACCCAAAGTCGTATGGGAAGACGTGGAAACTGCGTTTATAAGTCGTATTTCGACCGGCGCGGTCATCAACGTGGGATACGTTGATCCACGTCAATTTAAGGATTCCCAAGTAATGTCACGCGTCACGAATGCTATCACGGCACATAATGGTGTGTCTGTGAATACAATCTTAAACGCGGAGTTTATGTTAGGTGCGAATATGGACATCAAAAGTTTCAATACGCGAAATCATACACTGTTATTAGATTCGAACGTGCGCGAGTGGTACTCGAAGTGCGTGATCGCTCCTACGCTAGTGGCACTCGATGAGTTTCAAGATCGTGACAGTGGATGGACCCTAAGGGCAGTGCTAAACATTTTAGTAAATATTAATAAGTATAATCCGCTTCGAGCCGGTTGTGATATTGACGTAAAGCTTCCGCAGGCCGTGGTCCAGAAAAAAGCGGTGGTGAATGTAAAGAGCGGGGACAATGCATGCTTCCTATGGTCGGTCGTCGCCAGTTTGTATCCTGCTGCTACGCATGGGGGGAGGTGTGGATCATATCCACATTACGGGACGGTGCTTCGCACGGACGATATAACTCTTCCCGTGACGTTGAATCAGCTGGCAAAGTTCGAGAGTTTGAACAACGTGTCGGTGAACGTGTACACGTGGTCCGATGGAAGCTGTGCACCGCTGCGTTTAACCAAGGATAAACGCGAGAGACATGCAAACCTACTACTTGTGCAGAATAACGAGGGCACTAATCGTTATCACTTCACCTGCATTCGCAGTCTATCGAGGTTGATTTCGAAGCAGCTCGGCAGCCACAATGGTCGAGTATTCGTTTGCGAAAGGTGAGTAAAAATGCGGAATATTCTAATCGCTGTATTATTCATTCATATGTTTTATTATTGATGTTATTATCGTTGTAGATGTCTGAATTACTTCTATTCGATCGAGCGATTAAACAAACACAACGTGGACTGCCAACACATGAACGAGTGTACCATCGAATTGCCGTCCGCGAAGGATAAATGGTTGCGATTCAAAAATTTCAAACATAAAGAACGAGCACCATTCATCGTCTACGCGGACTTCGAGTGCATGCTGGAGGACGTCGAGCCTGCGGAGCGGAGTCATACGTACACGTACCAGCATCACAGAGTGTACAGCGTAGGATACTACATCCATTGTTCCACCGACGCGTCTCTGTGCCGTTATCGCGCATATCGTCATGACTCCGAGTGCGTGAAATGGTTCGTGCAGGAACTTCGTGACTTTGCTGACACTGCGTATTCATGGTTGCGAAACGCGAAAGAAATGAAACCGCTAACGAATCAACAGTTGCATAGTCATAACAGTGCGATCGCATGCCACGTGTGCGGACAACCCTTCGTCGACACGAACATAAAAGTGCGCGACCATTGTCACTCGACGGGCGAGTACCGAGGCGCAGCCCACGTGTCTTGTAACTTACTGTTTCAGCGATCGTACACGATACCGGTTGTATTTCATAATCTGTCGGGCTATGACGCTCATTTCATAATTAAGGAGTTGGCGTCCGCGTTCGAGGGGCAAATCAACCTGCTGCCAGTGACGAAGGAACGGTATATATCGTTCACTAAACACGTCAAGGGGATCGACTTCAAGAACAACGATTGGAAGAGGGGGTTGAAGTTTAGATTCATCGATTCGCTGAAGTTTTTGACCGCGAGTCTGGAGAAACTCGCTTCGGACCTTGGCAAGGAACGGCTTGTGATTCTACGACACGAGTTTAAAGACACACCGGACTATCAATTCAATCTCCTGACCAGGAAGGGCGTATTCCCATACGACTACGTAACGTCATACACCAAGCTGAATGAAACGTGTTTACCGTCCCGCGAAGCTTTCTATAACCGGTTGAACGATAGCACCGCGTCGGAACTTGATTACGCGCATGCCGTGAACGTGTGGAATACTTTTCCCATAAAGACATTAGGTGATTACAGTGATTTGTATTTGAAAACAGATGTACTGTTACTCGCAGACGTATTCGAGGGTTTCCGCACTGACTGTATTTTGAGTTACGATCTAGATCCCGCGCATTATTATACATTACCAAGTTTCACGTGGGACGCGATGCTTAAGTATACCGGTGTACAATTAGAACTTTTGACGGACGTGGACATGCTACTGTTCGTGGAGCGTGGGATACGTGGCGGTCTGAGCCAGTGCTCGCACAGGTATGCGCGAGCCAATAATAAGTATCAGCCCACAGCGAAGTACGACAAGTCGATGCCGTCAACGTATCTAATGTACTTTGACGTCAACAACTTGTATGGATGGGCGATGTCGCAGGCTATGCCACACAGAGGGTTTCAATAGTTGGACGATGCGACAGTGACCGCGCTCGACGTATCATCCTTACCCGACGATAATGGACCCGAGGGATACCTGTTAGAGGTGGACATCGAATATCCCAAGGAGATTCACAACGCACACGCGGACCTTCCATTCTGTCCGGTGCGCGAGCACGCGCCACATGGTAAACAGACCAAGCTACTTGCCACGCTCGACGATAAGGAGCGATACGTCATCCACTATCGCTACCTGAAACAGTGTGTGCGATACGGATTACGCGTGAAGAAAATTCATCGAGTGTTGCGATTTGATCAATCACATTGGTTGCGTGATTACATTCAATTGAATACCGATTTGAGGACACGCGCCACGAGCGAATTTCAAAAGACTCTATACAAGTTAATGAATAACGCGGTGTACGGGAAAACAATGGAAAATGTGCGGAATCGTGTAGACGTGAGACTGGTTATGCGGTGGGACGGTCGTTATGGTGCGGAAGCGCTGATCGCGAAGCCTAACTTTCATAGTCGTACGATCTTTTCGGAACAACTCGTTGCAATCGAAATGCGAAAACTTAAAGTGAAGTTAGACAAGCCGATATACGTGGGGATGAGTGTACTGGACGTATCGAAAGAATGCTTGTACGAATTTCATTATTCATATATGCGTGCAAAGTTCGGTGATCATTGTAAGGTTCTATACACCGACACCGACAGTTTAATGTATAGTGTGGAATGCGAGGATGTGTATGAAACGATGAAGTGTGACATCGCTCGGTTCGACACGAGTGATTACGCGGTGGACAATCCGTATGGTATGCCTCGTGTGAACAAAAAGGTACCGGGACTCATGAAAGATGAGAACAATGGCACCTTAATGACCGAATTCGTCGGACTACGATCAAAGATGTACGCGACTAGAACGTTTAACGCTGCATTGGAGTCTACGATTGAAAATAAAAAAGTGAAGGGTGTGCGGAGACACGTAGTCGCGAATGAAATACAATTTGGCGATTACATTCGCTGTCTTTATGATCTAATCGAGAAATCGGTTCGACAGAGTAATATACGCTCCAAGAAGCATGATGTGTATTCCGTGAGTGAGGAAAAGAATGCCCTCAGCCCATTCGACGATAAGCGGTGTGTCTTAGCCGATCGAATCAGCACCCTTCCGTGGGGGCATTATCGAATCCCCGAGCTCCAGACCCACGAGTTACTCGAACGTGCGCCCGACGAGCCCATCGTGCCCCACGAGTCCTTAGAGCCTCACGAGTCAATCATTGTATAGTGTGTTTGTATGCTTGCATGTACATATGTATATACCTTACGTTGTAAACCTTTCTTTATTCATACCATTAGGAGTCTATTTACGAATATCTAATATATGTATATAGCGTAGAATAGTTAAAGATATATTTCTACTTCTTTATTAAGATTAATTATATGCATATGTGTGAAAAAAAGAGACGAAAACGTGTAATATATGTATTTATTTATTTCAGTAACATAGAGCGTGTTTATAATCGGGAATCATAGAATATCCTTATCGCTTATCCACGAGTTTCGCGACGAATCAAATCCGAGCCATTTAACGTACACCTGGTTTCCCTTGCGACGAATAATCTTCTCGATCAGATAGATGTCAGGATTCGCGACCGAATGCAGTTCGTACTCGTAGAATCCACCCGAGATCGGCTCTCCTGCGGAATCGCGTAGAATGTACGTCACCGGACAGGTTCGTTGTACGGTTACGATTTCGAACACCTCGGTTGACCAGTTCGGAGTGTACCCCTTCTCGAAGAGGGTCTTGAACTTGCTCACGCGTACCTTGTCACCGACTTTGAATTTCGCGCGTCGTCGAATACCTTTCGATGTGGATAGGGGGGTGGGTTCATTCACGGCCAACGACAAACGTGTCGCGGGGGTCACGTCAACGGGTCGGGCGTTGATCGTTCGATGCTTGCGATGATTGTAGGTGCGTACGAGTGTAGGTAACAGGTCGATCCAACGATAGGACGCGTTCAAGGAGAATTGTTTTCACATGAGGTTTTTCAGCGTACGATTGAAACGTTCGACGATCGGCGCTTTCATCACGCTGTACGTGGAGTAGTGGTTGATCCTGCGGGTCTTCATACATCGTTGAAATTCCGTGTTGTAAAACTCCTTACCCATGTCGGTTTGTAAATTTCGCGGGCATCTATCGCTCTGTCGCAATACGATCGTGAACGCCGCGGTTACGTCGCGTCCGCTTTTCGTTTTCACAGCTACGGCCCATGCATACTTGCTGAACGCATCGATGATCGTTAGTATGTAGTGATATCCTCGATTTTGCTTCGCGTACGGACGCATCTCCACCAAATCAGCCTGCCACAAATCATCGTAGCCGCGAATCACGACGGGTCGCCGCGGAAAATTTCGTCTCGCGGGTGCATGTAATTCGTTCACTAATTGTACTCGCTCCTTGTTCATACTTCGCGGATTGGCGGGGATGATCGCGGCGATTCAAGGATGATAGAAGTAGTATGAGTTCCTCGAGTGTTCGTAAAATACAAGCGGTGCACGTTTCTCGCGATCGTTCGTCATCATTCGACGATTCGGAGCCGCTATCGTAAGGGTCAGGATCAATAATCATTGGCGTCGTCGACCCTCATTAGCTTCGTTATCGCAGTCGGCGTCGCTGTTGATGTCGTGAACTCTTCGAGTCTGTCATTCAAGTGATCTGAGCGTCGTTCCATCGCGTTATTTAAATCATCCTCTAACCGAGATAATTGCGCGTTAACTCGCGTCTCGAGTTGAGATCGTTGATACTCGGCGTCCAGTCGCGCGTTCGCGATAGCCGTTTCGATTTTTCGGGTAAAGCGATCGTCCGCCGCGGACAATAGTCTAGTCATTGTCATCACCGCTTCGTTGTTATTGTTGTTGATGTTGTTATTGCGTAACGAGGTGCCAAACTTGTTCACCGACATAACGACGCGTGCGCGCGAACACTACTGACGCGGCGATTAAGGGATCGTTCAATTTAAGATATGTCCGGCCTCGCGAAGTTCCTCCATGATGGATGCGATTTCGTTATCGTGACCCGTGTGACCTGCCGCGCGCGATGCCATGAGCAATCTCAGTCTATCGACTAATTCATTCGGATTATCCCAGTACACGTAATCGATCGCGTTATCGGTGACCGTCATGGATTCGTCGATGGGTAATCCTAAACCTTGTCGCGTGCCCGCGGTGCCCGTACCGCCCGCGCCGTTACCCCTGCCCCTAACGCGTCTGATACCCGATGTCCGCACCCCGCCGATTATCGCGGATATAATTTTCTTGTACTTGTATCCCTTGTTACCCAACGTGCGCTTGCTCGGTGAATGGTTTCGCTTATGCGCGTTCGTTGATAATAAGATGCGTCGGTACGAGTAAAAATCCGCGTCCGTGCACGTGCGAATGTTCGGCATTCGCATGAACAACAGTTCGTACAAGCCCCGAGTGCCCGCGTGTCGCGTTCCGTTGACGCGAATGTCGTCACCATCCTCGTCGATGGAGAGTACGGAATCACCGATCATTAGGTCTTCGTCGGACCCCAAGTATACGCCGTACACGTTGTCAATTCGTTTCTTCGTGTCGGTGAATAACAGTCGTAAATATTCTCGCGACAACGGTCCTTTGGCGTTTCGAAGATACACTTCGATATCATCCGCGGGGTTGCGTAGCGTATCCAAATCGTAAACCTTTGCTGACGACTCATCATCCTGAATTTTTTCACTGTCTTCGTCGTCAACATCATCAACAACAACATCATCAACATCGTTATTATTGTTGTCGTTGTCATTGTCATTATCATTATCGGTGTCGTTATCGTTGTCGTTGTCGTTGTTGTTGTCGTTGTCGTTGTAGTTATCCTTGTCGTTGTCGTGGTCGTTGTCGTTGTCGGTGTCGTCGTCGTCGTCCTCCTCCTCATCGTCGTGATCGTTATAATATGGAAGGTTATTCAGACGTTCCTTGGATGTATACGGAGTAACGGGTCGAAGTCTCTTCGATGATTGTTGTTGGTCGTATTCATGTTTCCTCTTCACTGACCACGATCGAGGTGTTGAGGGCGTTTTCAACGCGGACGAATTTTCGATCAATCGGTTCAACGGTTCGACGATGGGACGCGTGCTCGCCTCCACAGCTGCATCCGCAGTCATTTTACCAATTTTCAAGGCTAAACACTTTTTACGTATAACGTCGCTGACTTTAGCGATTTCCACCTTTGCGTCCATACCTTGGCGCTTCGTTCTTTTTTTTTGGTGTTTCGTTCCTTTTTGATGTTTCGTCCCTTTTTGTCGATGAAGTCGACGATGTTTTCGCGTATGCTTCGCGTCGACTTTGCTCGAGGTTATCGGAGTCGTCATCGTTGTCGTTGGTTCGCTAGACATTTCGTGTTGCTCGATGAATGACTCGCGGTCTCGAACTCGTTAAATCCTCTTCGATATCGACCTTCGTACATAGAACTATCCTTATCGATCACCACGAAATCGTATCGTCGACGCCAACATCTCGCGCACATGTCGTTGAACGACTCGAACGTCATGTCTGTATTCACGTGATCGTTGTACACGTGACGTAAGTTCATGCCGTCTTGTTTGAACAGCATGAGGAAATTCGTGTTATCCCTGATTAAATGTTTAGGTATTCTAGCGTACGACTGACACAAATAAAAGCAATCCACGTTCGCATGACGACCCATGGAGAAGTATTCGCGTATCGCGTTCTGTTCGTCGCATGCCACGTCGTCGAATACGAAGATCGAATCGGGCCGAGCGTCTCTAGGTGGAACGATCTCAGCGTTGTCCGAGTAGGGAAAGTATTCGATTCCATCGACGAGTGAGAACACCTGCTCGAGATATCGATACTTTGGCTGATGCAATGATTTCGAGTACACGTACACGTTCTCGAAACGTAAACCGTTCGGACTCTCTAGCATGCTCAGAAGCACGTTTGTTTTTCCACACCCGGACGGGCCGCAAATCACGCCTCGCACACTATTCGGCAACAACGGGCCGTGTCTGTTCGATCGACTCGCATCGCTATCATCCTCGAGCATTCTGTTTGCGGTCACGCGAATAACGTCCGACTGTTTCGCGAATCGCATGTTACCGGTGTTTCTCAGGTACTCGCGCGCGTGTGACGAAGCACGACTATTTATATTCGTGGCACGCGTCACCCAGGTCACTATCACTGTGATCGGCTAAGCGCGCGTACGCGTTTATTATTGCAGTAGCTATTGTGACTATTCTAACGTATATGGTAGCATCAACGACTGCGACGTCTCACGGACTAGGCAAGAATCAGAAGAGGAAGAAGAATCTTAAGAAGAATAAGAGAAAGACTGGATCAGGTCTCGTGAACGGTATCATAAACCGTCTACCGTTCGAACTACACGTTCCGGGTTATCAGTTCTGCGGACCGGGGACGCGTTTGCTAAAGCGATTGGCTCGTGGCGACGAAGGTGTGAATCCCTTGGACGCAGCGTGTCGCGACCACGATATCGCGTACTCTCGTCGAAAGGATTTAGAGGGGCGACACGAGGCGGATCGTGCGCTAGCCGAACGAGCGCGAGAACGAGTTTTCGCGAACGACGCGACCTTTGGTGAAAAAGCAGCCGCGACTGGAGTGTGGGCAACGATGAAGGCTAAGACTAAACTCGGCATGGGTATGAGAAGGACGAAACGTAAACAGAGAAAGTCTGGAAGGAAACATCCTCAACGGCGACGACGACGACATCGTAGTCTACGAGTGGCGAAACGCGGTGGCTTTCTTCAATTTCTTCCGCTCGTGCTACCTGCTTTATCGGCTATCGGGGCATTGGCCGGTGGAGCGGCTGGTATTACCAAAGCGGTCAACGATTCGAAGGCCTCGCGAAAACAACTGGAAGAGACGTTGCGTCATAATCGGGCGATGGAAGGGCGAGGGATGCATCTGACACCGTACAAGCGAGGTGCGGGTTTGAATCCTAGACGTCGAAGCCAACGACGACTGAGATCAAAGAAAAAAAAACGTCGATCGAGTAGGCGCGTGGCGACGGTGGCGGCGATAACGCAACAACCTATGACGAACCTGCAATTAGAACGCGAATGCGCTAGCATCCCGTTCCTTCGAGGGGTGTTTATGCGCGACACACTTCCCACGCGCGTACGAAGCAACGAATGTGGCATCGCGAATCTGGACGAGAATCCAGGCGTCGGTACGCACTGGGTCGCGTACGCGAAACGCGGGCCGCGAGTACAGTACTTTGATAGTTTTGGGAATCTGCGACCTCCAGCGGAATTGATCTACTATTTCGGACATGGTACAACAATCACGTATAATCACAATCGTTTTCAACGTTTCGACGAGATGAATTGCGGTCGCTTGTGCATGCAATTTTTACAGCAAAAGTCTATCGAATTATGGCCTACATACTAATAATATCGGTATGTGTACTAAGATTATGTTACAATGGATCCATGCGTAATGACAATTCACACCTCCTATAATAATAAAGACTCATAATATCGATAAAATGCCGAGTATTCGTACGCGCGCGTCACTTACCACCTCTCCGTCTCGCGAGTGTAATCTATGATATGTCGTTCACGCTTACGTTAACGGGTCGCAGTAGCGTGCTCACGGGAAACTATTTCCCTCCGATAGATTTGAGTGATGGTCAATACGAATTAGGACTCGCGGACTTGGAGACGTTTCACACGATACCGAACATCGACTCGAGCAACGATAAATTCTATTTCGTCGTGAATTATGACACCGAAAACAATACCATCGCTGACACCATTCATGAATGCATTACGATCCCCCACGGCTCCTACGAATTAGACGCTATCGCCGAGTATCTGAAGCAACGATTACTCGATCGATATCCTCGAAGACGCGGAAACAACGATAGCAACGATGACGACAAGTACCCTCTAATGCTACGAGCTAACAACAACACCATGAAAAGTGAGCTGTACTGCTCGTTCTTTGTAGACTTTACGAAACCGAACAATGTGGGCTCGTTGCTAGGATTTTCTCCGAATCGCGTCTTATTACCGAGAATCTGGCACGAGTCCGACGTACCCGTGAATATTATAAACGTTAACGTGATCAGAGTAACGTGCAACGTCACTACCGGCGCGTACAGCAACGATAAACCGGTACACACGATTCATGAATTTTCACCTCGCGTACCGCCGGGATATAAGATATCGGAAACTCCGCGACACGTCATTTACCTGCCGATCGTCGCACGAGCAATACACGATCTAACGTTGTGCATCGTCGATCAACACGATCGTCCTATAGATTTCCGCGGAGAAGAAATAACTATTCGTTTGCACGTTCAACGACGTCCGCGCGATAGGCTAGCGTGACTACACGCGTATTCGTGGGTGTGTAGTATGTTAGTGTTAGATCACGCGTACGAATCATCAATCGTCGCTGCCGCTGCTACTCCTGCTGCCTCTGTCTCGCGTCATCGGCGCAATCCTTTATCGGAAGGCGAAAGTAGAAGAATAAAGGTTGGTGGAGCGATAAGAAGAGGATCCATAAGGAGGAGAAAGCCGTTGACTCGTCCGAACGTACGTTTCTTACGATCGTTAGGTTTCATCGTCGCCTATTAGACACGCAACCACGATGTCGATTATTCTGGATGTGGCAAATACGCCAACCTTTGACAATCGTATCACGAAGATCGAGTTACACACGTACAATCCATACGCCAACACGACGTTCGATAATAGCGACGAGATAAGAATCCCCATACAGCAGCAAGATCTATACACGCTTCCGTGCGAAAGTTTTCTCTACATCGAAGGTCGTGGCACGTTGACGGCGCATGATGCGAAAGGCCCGGCAACGTCCGCGACCGCTGTTCTCGACAATAATTGCGTTGCGTTCATGTTCGATGAGATTCGATACGAATTGAACGGTGTCGAGATCGATCGTTGTCGGAATCCAGGAGTCACAACTACATTGAAAAATTACGTTTCGTTGTCGGCCGAGAGGAGTAAAGTGCTTGCGAATGCCGGTTGGAATTATGCCATCGATTACAATAAAGATATTTTTCATTCGTGTGCTTTCAATATCTGCGTACCCCTGAACATGTTATTAGGATTCTGCGAGGATTACAAACACATCGTGATGAACGCGCGGCACGAGCTAATACTTATACGATCGCGTGTAGATTCGAACGCGATGCACTGCACCTCCGCCACTGCGATACCGAAACTAGAGATACGCAAGGTGCAGTAGCGTATGCCCCACGTTGTTTTGGAGGAAGTGAATAAGTTATCGATGCTGCGTATCCTGGAAAGCGGTCGGCCGATCGCGATGAGTTTCCATTCGTGGAGCCTGCATGAGTACCCGTTACTGCAAGAGACAACGAAACACACGTGGACCGTGAAAGCTACGTCGCAAATTGAGAAACCTCGATTCGTGATATTCGCCATGCAAACCAATCGAAAGAATCGTCCCGATAAATGCGCGGGTGTATTCGACCCGAATCGTCTTACGAACGTTCGACTGTATCTAAATTCCGAGACGTATCCGTACGATGACTTGAACTTAGATTTCGATAAGTATAAATACGCGCTCCTATACGATATGTACGCGAAATTCGGCAGATCGTACTACGGTCACGGAGAACCGTTGCTGAACGCGATCGAATTCTTACAATACGCACCTATCGCGGTCATAGATTGTTCCAGACAAAACGAGTCGTTGAAAAGTGCTACGGTGGATGTGCGAATAGATTTCGAATGTAAAGAAAATATCCCCGCTAATACTACCGCTTTCTGTTTGATAATACACGATCGTATAGTCGAATACGGCCCTTTAACCAACGTGGTACGCAAACTAATATAGCATGCGTACATATATTATTACTACTACTACTACTAATACTACTACTACTACGGATACTGCTACTGTTTTAAAACGTCGATGTCGAAGACCTCAGTTACCGTTCCGACTCCGTCACCGCCGGTGCTACCTAAACGAATAATAATGTTCGCCATTGTCGATCTGCAAGGTTTCAATATCGAACGTGAGTTCGTCGCCAAAGAGATCGCGATTCGCGCAAACAGCCACAATGATAAAACGACGACAACTACGACGATAATCAGCCATTGGATCTTCGAACCACCATACTTCGTGAAACATCTGAATTCGTGGGATAACCGTCAAGCGTCCTGGCTGGCGAAGCATCATCACGGACTTCGCTGGTCTGACGGCTATGTTCCATACTCCAAACTTCAGGGGCTCCTCACCAGCGTACTCGCGAACATTGACTTCGTCATCGTGAAAGGTGCGGAAAAGAAAACGTGGATGCTGCAACTACTACCTAACATAATCGTGGAGGATGTATGCAATTTGTACGAACTGACGGCGCGAAAGATCAACAACAACAACAACAGTAATGACAACGCTCGAACTGTCGAAGACGACGGTGGCTACGACGTTGACGATGATTATTGCGGGATCATACCTGACGTCCCTAATCTGAAGTCTATGTCTTCAACGAATGCTATTCGATGTGCATTTCACAACAACTGCGGTGTTTGCGCGCTAGAGAATGTCGAGAAAATATGGAATTATATACGTAGCGTCACCTAATGTAAGTCTCACACACGCATTTCATCTACTTTACGCGTCATATGCAGAGAAACGAATATGTAAGAGTTATATTTTTTTTGTTTTCTTTAGTGAACACAACGACGGCGGTGATGAGATCAATGACAACAGCGGCTGATTCCTCTACCCACGAGCATGAATATCCCCTCCCATACGAATGTTACTTTTACGCAAATACTGATTTTATAATTTAAGGACGCATGGATTGATGGATGTACATTAATAAACATACACTGTTTTTTGAATAAAAATAATATTTATTTTAAAAAATGTTAAATTTATAAAAAATTAAATTTTATAAAAAATTAAATTTATAAAAATTTTAAATTTATAAAAAAATACTTTATTTTAAAATCTGTGTGACGTTACGTTCTGCAACACACAAAGAAAACACCAAATTATTATTATATAAAACGTTGGTAATAGCATGCGAAACATCGAACAATTCAAATTCGTTTGTACTCACTCCGTAAATAGTAGGGGGAGATCCCAAAACTCGTCTTCAGACGATGGAAACTGCTCCTTCACAATGTCCACCCGCCACTTACGCCGGACCGATCGAATTTTCCACCGTAGTTCGCGGCAGATCCGTCCATCATTTCTCGTCGGGTATTGGCGATGCTGAGACAAACACATGACCCGATTAAAACATCGTCGAATGATGTATGCGTATTAATATAATTTTACGAAACGTCACTTACGAGTAGCTGGATGAGGACTTCGCGATCACCTTCGCGCGCCCGGGCCTCGATGTCAGCTCGACGCTGAAACAAACGTGTAAATCGATTAACACATCGTCAATTGATGTATGCGTATCAGAATAATTCTTCCGAAACATCACTTACGAGGCGCCCGACCGTCCCGAGGTAATCATCACTCCATTCGGCCATTTGGATCTCACGCTCATGCTGCAACAAACACACGATTCGATTAGAACACTGTTGAATAGTGTACGCGCATCAATATTTTTTTTGTGAAACAATACTTACGAGATATCGAATGGCATCCCGCCGCTCCACGCGCCACGCCCTCACCAGATTATCGAGAAAATACTGAAACAAATGTATAACTTTGTTAGAAGACTGCCTAATCGAATAAACATACCAATTCAATTTACACAAAACTATACTTACAATTTTTCGCATCAATTCATCCAACTCGGCGTGCCATACATGTTCAATTTCCCCATGCCGTTGCTATAACAAACGCACAAATTCATTACAATATCGTTGAATGGAATACGCGTACCAATTATCGTTGAATGGAATACGCGTACCAATTCAATTCTTACAAAACTGCACTCCAATATTTTTGCGAAACAATACTTACGAGAAATCGAATGGCCTCCCGCCGCTCCACACGCCACGCACTTACTAGATTATCGAGTAAATCCTGAAACAGACGCATAACTTTGTTAGAAGATTCCCTAATTGAATAAACACACCAATTCAATTTACACAAAACTGTACTTACAATTTTTTCCGTCAACTCGTCCCGCTCAACATGCCACGCATGCTCAATTTCTCCGTGCCGTTGCTATAACAAACGCACAAATTCATTAGAATATCGTCGAATGGAATACACGTACCAATTCAATTCTCACAAACTGCACTTACAATGCATAGCTGCATCTCAAATGCGTTGATTCTTGTTATTGAACCCATGGTTTATTTTTTGGAAAAATGCTTGTATTAACTGCACTGGTCCGTGCGACGGTGATCGACACCCTTATATACATTTCGTTTCCCTAGCCTAGAAGATGTTCCAATGCATTGCAGAGTGGGGGTAGTTTTCAAGTAGGGTAGTCTTGAGGTATGGTGGGGATGTCTACGTCACAGTTTCTTCACATCCTTCTTATTCCTCGATGATTTTATAATATGAAACTAATTATTCCAGCTTATAGTATACTTTTATGACTCATGCTTTTATGATTCGCATCGCGAATTGTCTCCGCCTCTTCTGTGGCATGCATGCTCCTTGAATTTGTCATGCATATCATTTTGAATTTGTCATGTATTCTCTAACCCTTGTGCGGTAAACATACACGTCTTGACCGTCATCATCACTGATGTGATATACTTTCACACATTGACATGTACGTGTACGTGAATCAGTATAAAATGACGAGGGTCAGTCCTGTGGACTTCATTACACCACATACGCTCGAGTGCTAACAAGTATCGTTCGCGTCATTTTTTCCGCTGATGAGAATCATACGTCGTGCATATCAAAATGTACAAACGCAGCTTAAACGAATCATCCTGCACATCCGACAACGATGGAGGTCTTCCAAATAAACGTCAACGACAACAATCCAGTATGAGGTATGTATACGTTACTATACACTTTACACTTACTTTATTCACTGTAAACGCAAATGAACGAAGTATTAATTTCATGTACATATTTCTTACAGTTCTGGATCCACAACGTCTAAAACGTTGAAAACATCAAAACCATCAATCGTACGGATCCTGGGACGTGATTACCCACTGACCGCAACAGCTTATAAACGGTTAACTATTGGGATTCGTATTGGGATGGATTCGTGCCACGTTGAGATCGCCATAGCCGACAACAAAGGCTGTGAGGTGTGTTTTCAATGTCTACGTGGATGCTCCTGCTGCAAAACGAGGCGGACATACTCCAACGATTACGCAGCAACGCAACATCAACCCAAACCCCAATCACAATTGACCATTTACGACTAGAATTCACGCGTATGCATGCCGATCAACTTATTAAAATCACCGATAATCGCGCTGTCATATATATGACTGAAGCCACGGTGTGTAAACTATTCGCGTACAAACATTGCATTCAACATATGTTCTCCTGGTTGACAGAAAATATATACTCTGTAAGCAGTAAATATGCTACCTTCGTAGACGTTCTGCGTACCGCTACGACACCAACGAATTATGTGAAATTAATTTCCGAAAGCGAGCACTTCGAGCAACATTCTTTGATTGATTGTGAATTGTTGGCGTTAGGATTACAATCCATGCTGCGTGATATAAACCACGCGCCATTGTAGTATGTACATATATTTTAATAATAAATTAATGACTTTCACATCAATACCTGTAACGCATCATTTATAATATCCTTCTTACATATCCTTCTTACATATCCATATATTAATTCTTAGAGGCATAGTCTTAGCGAGTGTCAATAGTGTTTTCGAATATGCAATCTGTGGAATGTCCGGACCCACTGCCACGACCCTCGACTTGTAGCCCCATCGAGAATGGTACTTGAGACGTCGCCCTATTCTCGATCGTGAAAATACTCGGAACGTGACCACGAATAATTATCGCTTTAGGTTTACATGGGTTGCTTACGCGAACGCAACGCCTAATTCATTTCTTCAGGGGCATCGAGTTTTCTCGAGCGTACTTCTCAGAGGCCTGGACTTGGCGAATGTTAATACCGTTTTCGGATAGGCGATATGGGTGGTTCTGACACTGGTCTAATGTAAACCAGATGGTCGCGGGGCTATGTACGAATTCTTTTCACCCCTACACGCTCCCACGACGCTTGACTTGCAGACCCTCGAGAAGGGTACTTGAGACGTTGCCCTGTTCTCGAACGTGAAAATACTCGGAACTCTACCCCGAATAATTATCGCTTAGTTGGTCGCGTGATCGCAACGCCTAATTTATTGCTTCCGGGACATTGCATTTTCTCGAGGATACTTCTTAGAGGCATGGTCTTGGGAAGAGTCAATGCTCAGATATCACCCTCTTTCTCGGAAATCATAATCGAATGCAATGTCGTGTTTATTCCATGGGCTATCGCGACGATTGATTTACAATAATTATCGCTCTATGTTTATATCATTGGTTCTATGTTTACATCATTGCACGTGTGCTGTACCGGTACCACGATTCAAATATTTCCTCAGAAAAAATCTTTTCTACTGGTCCACCCTCTTTCTCAGAAATCATCGTTGAAGACGCGAATTTCCACGAATCGGTCGCGGTCGCGCCTGCGCACCGATCCCCGCACGCGTACGGTGATTGCGCGGCGGCGACGCGTGCCCAAAGTACCTTAAACATCCACCAGGTGGCGTCAATACGAAATGTATGAAAAACCTAGGGAATTTACCGACACGGGCCCCAAATACCAACGCAGACCCAAAGTATCTTAAAAATCCAACATCCACCAGGTGGCGCCAATACGAAATGTATGAAAAACCTAGGAAATTTATCGACATGGGCCCCAAATACCAACGCGGGCCCAAAGTATCTTAAAAATCCAACATCCACCAGGTGGCGCCAATACGAAATGTATGAAAAGCCTAGGAAATTTACCGACACGGGCCCAAATACCAACACGGACCCCAAATACCGACGCAGACTCAAAGTATCTTAAACACCCGGTAGGTGGCGTCAATACGAAATGCGCGCGACGCCATTTTGAAAATTTTGAAATCCCCCCCCTCTGTGACGTCACCCCCCTCACCCATCTCGTCGAAGAGCGTGGTACCCCCTCCACCCTCCCCTCGCCCGCGCGGTACCCCCCCTCGCACCACCTCACCCACTCGCCCTCAGGCTCAGAACTCTCATAGTATACCTACTCCCCACATTTCCCCACTTTCCCTCTGTCTTTCTACATCCTCCACCCTCCACCCCAACCCCTCGAAAAATTGTTTCCTTTCTTCCTCCCACCCTTCCAAAACCTTACTCCTTCTCGCCCTCTCCTTCATCTCCCCCAACACAACCTTGCCAATTCTCCACCTCCCCCCTCCTCCAGCTTCTTCGCATACCCCCAAGCCCTCAATCCTGCCCTTCCCCTCAACATTCCCCTCTGCAATTCTTCCCTCACCAGGTACCCAGAGGTGTACCTTTCCACTCCCAGCACCCACCTCAGGTACCTGTCGTGCAAAGCCTCCACCCTCTCCCTTGTCCTCCACCCCCATACCTCCACCCCATATTCCACTACTGCCCACACCAGCTTATCGAATAGCCATACCCTCTTTTCCCAGTCCTTCCCAAATCTCCTTTTATCTATGCCCCACACCCTCCCCATCACCGCCTTTTTCCATCTCCCACCCCCTTCCTACACCTCATTACCTTCGTCTTATCTACGTTTGCTTCCAGCCCCTTTCCATCCAAATATCCTTCCAATCTCGCTATAATCCCTTTCATCCCCTCCTCATCCTCCGCCACCATCGCTATATCGTCGGCATACGCCAACGAGTACACCTTCCTATCGCCCAACTTTACCCCCCCCCCATCTACCTTTCTCGAACACCTCATCCAGATCTGCCTGTTAGAAAATTCACTAAAGGTTACGTTATTCCTCTACAACGGTTCTGGGGTAAGTGCCGTGGGGTTCAACACAGTCCTCTTACCAAAAGGCAAAACCTTCCCCACTCCGTGGCCAGATCCTCCAGGAACAAGGTCCCTATTCTTTGGCAATACGACGTCTAGCCGCTTGCCATCTGTAAACACTCTCTCTTCATTTAAACAAGCAATCCTTCGACACCCGATAGCTGAGAGACCCAACGCGGTCATCAACCGTCGTGGGTCGCCAGGACTGTTTAGTCTCATGCACCCTCTTTCACGACCTCACACCGTCCAAATCCCCATCATAAATCCATAGAAAGCAAAATAGCTTCAGGCTATCTGCCTTCGACTTCATTAAAAATACGACGCCGCTAACACGGCCAGACTGACCTGCTTCACGCTCTCGAGAAGCAATCATTCACAAAATTTATATCCTTAGAATCATGAGGACTAATCTGCTCGGCCTTTCCTGTTTTTATGCACCAGCTAACAAACTGAACCTCAATTATAGTTTATAAAATCTGTTGAACAGATCTACACAATATAGTATAATACATGCTTCACAACACATACTTGACACAGCATTGCAAATACAATAACTCAATGCTATTGTAGTATATTACTCAGTACAGCCTACTGTACTTTCCTTACTTTGATTTAATTCAGTACACTTTCTGCACTTTCTCATCCAGTACTTACCGTACTTTCACACTTGGTACTCACTGTACCTTCTCATTTGGTACTCACTGTACCTTCTCATTTGGTACTCACTGTACCTTCTCATTTGGTACTCACTGTACCTTCTCATTTGGTATTTGCGCTTTGCCGAGTCCGTGACCGTGACTACACTCCATGCGTGTCTTGGACATCACCCTCTCGAACGCAACTCAACTTAACACAAAGAGATTTTTTTTTTTTTAAAAAAATATTATTTAATAACCATATTCTTTTTTATTTTCCTTATAATGACATCATATAACCTGTAACTAACATGTGAAAACTTTATCATTTTACATAATGTCTATTATAAAACTTATATCGCTAACATGGCTCATTCGCATTTTCAGCTTCGTCTACATCTACCTCAATTTCTTCTGACCATTCACCCTTCCACAGTCGCAAGCGATCCTTGGGCGCTACCTGTGGTTTGCCATTTACACCTATAATTTCATAGCGGTCATTTAGTAAAACTTTTGAAATAGTAAACGGTCCTAAATATTTTATACTTGTTTTCGCACGCCGCAAATCAGAAGGTTTTATAAAAACAGAGTCTCCTTCTTTAAAATTCACGTTTGTACGACGTTTCTGGTTAAATCTTTCATTTTGTTGTTGGGCGTTTTTTACAAGGTGTTCTAATGCAATTGCCCTATCATGATTTAAATTTATCTCCTCATTAATATCGGGCAATTCCCTTTCAGCGGCATCAACACTACTTGTACCACGTTCCACCCCAAATAATAATCTATAAGGTGAAAATCCCGTTGACTTTTGAATAGTTGTATTCAATGTAAGCATCAATTTTGCTAATTTATTGGGCCAATCTTTACTATTCTTACGTAATTCTACAGTCAGCAAATTGACAACAGTCGAAACATAGCGTTCTGCCTGTCCATTTGCACGCGGAGCACCTGTTGCAATATAATGCACCTCTACATTATGTTTTTTAATAAATTGTTCTAGTGATTTAAATGTGAAATTAGTGCCACGATCCATAACCACAACTCGTGGTGTACCAAACAAAGTTAACCGTTCTTTAAAAATTTGTAGCATTTCATTTCCAGACAAAGACTTTAACGGAATTAACTGTACATATTTGGTAAAAGCATCTACTATAATCAATATGTGTTGATAACCATCCTTTGTCAATTCAAAAGGCCCAACACAATCACAGTGAATTGTATCAAAAGGTATTGGACTTTTAGGAATTGAGTGTAATAATCCTTGTTTTGGACCGGTTTGACGCTTACATGTAATGCATACTATACAATGTTCAATATATTTTCGTACAAATCTATTCATTCTCGGAAACCAATATTTCTGACTTATCTTATTTAGAGTTTTCTCATAACCTACATGACAATTCTCATCGTGATATAAACGAAGTAACCCGAAACGACTACCCTTTGGCACAAAATTTCTATATATTACACGACCATTATCTTTATGTATTTTTCTACACAGTGTATTATCTCTTAGATCATAATCACTACTTAAACTATCATTAGAATTTATACGCTCTATTATGTCTTTGGTTTCATCATCATTTCTTTGTGCAATTTCTAACCAATTACCCTCATAAATAACATGTACATGATGCTCTTTAAGTGGATTTCGACTCAAGTAATCTACATGTTCAATACATCTTCCTTTCCTATATTCTATCTCAAAAGTGAAATCTTGTAAAAGCATCCACCATCGAGCTATTCTAGGCAACAAGTCTTTTTTATTTTGCGTGGCTTTTATCGCATTACAATCCGTAATTATTTTAAATTTAATGCCTAATAAATATACACGAAAGTGCTTCAATGCATTCACTATTGCTAATGTTTCTAATTCATAAGAATGGTAACGAGATTCTTCTGGTGTTGTGCGTCTGCTAAAATATGCTACGACTCTTAATTGTTCCTCTATTTTTTTAAATAATATTCCCCCATATCCAATTGAGCTAGCATCTGTATGAAGTTCCGTTTCTCTTTTTGGATCGAAAATAACAAGAAGGGGTTTTGAACTAAGATTTGTATTACATATTGTCGCGCCTCCTCTTGTTCTTTTCCCCACTGCCACGGTTCATTACCTTTCGTTAACTTCGTAATTGGCACAGTATGAACTGCAAACTCCGGTATAAATTTGCGAAAATAGCTAGCTAATCCCATAAATTGTCGTACCTGTTTCACATTACAAGGAACAGGTGATTCTACTAAAGCTTTAACTTTATCTTTCCCTGGTCTCATTCCTTCAGAAGATATTTCTCTACCTAGATATTCTATAGTTGTTTCAAAAAATTTACATTTGTCTATATTCAGTGAGAAACCTGCTTTGTTTAATGCCTCCAATACTAATTCTAAATTTTTTAATCCTTCCTCAACTGTATTTGTAGGAATAAGGATGTCATCTACATAGACCAAAGCTATTTTATTTCTTAAATTACCCAAAGCCTTATTTATTCCTCTCTGAAACACGGCAGTGGCATTACACAATCCAAACGGCATACACAGAAATTCATAATGTCCATCAGGCGTAACAAATGCTGTTTTGTGAATAGAATCTGAATTTATTGGTATTTGATGAAAACCAGCGGCCATATCCAGAATAATGAAATATTTTTTTTGCTACCTATCAGATCATATTGATCTTCAATTAATGGCAGTGGAAATCTATCTTTTACCGTAATTTTGTTCAATGCACGGAAATCTACGCACAATCTATCTTTACCGTTTTTCTTTTTCACTAATATAGCAGGGCTTGCAAATGGTGAAACACTTTCGCGTATTATGTTATTTTTTAACAAGTCATTGACTATCTCTTTCATCTTCTCACGCTACGATATAGATACACGATATGGATGATAATTAATTACCTTGTCTTCTTTCGTGACAATCTTTAACTCAGCTGTGTTTACTCGCCTGACTTTGTTACCCGTGGTAATTATATCCTTGTACTTCTCCAGTAATTGCTGCAATGCCTCACGTGTCCTTTCGTCTGGCACCTTTTGCGAGAAGTTTATGCTGGATGCTCCTCCTTCCTTCACTAGACTCGAACTGACACTCCCACGTTGTAATTTCGTGACTCCATCGGTGTCCGTCAGGATTTGTAGATCCGAATGTACAAGAACATTCTTCCCGATGATAACGTCATATGCAATTACTGCATCAGGTACCACAAACAAGTCTAACTCCACAGACACATCCTCTGTTTGTATTACTGTTGTCGTACAACCAATCGTCGTAAACGTAAAGTCACCAATTCCTTGCACCTCAGTGACATAAGGATTTATTTTACAGTTTGCTTTTTTAGCCACAGACTCTTTCACAAGAGAGCACGTCGCACCATTGTCTATCAAACACGACGTCACTAGTGTGTCTTTTAATAGTATAGGTGACAATTTGTGTTTTACCGAGTAGCATGCATTAACTTCTGGCTTCCCACTCTGTCCAGGCTTCTTAAAATTATTATTTCGAGAAGCTCGTTGCTTGAACCAACAACGAGATTCATCATGACCCCGTTTAGAACAGAATCCGCATGTGATGATTTTCTGCTGCGTTGTCTCATCTTTCTCCCCATGTCTCAATCGTTTTGGACACTGGTTTGCTAAATGCGTCGACTCATTGCATCTGAAGCACCGTTTCTTTATTGTAGTAAATTTATGGTCACCTTCTTTTTCACTTAAATGACGTTTTGTAGCCGCACTATTCTTCTGATACCCTGCTATACCCGTCAACAAATCCACCGTTGTCGTATATTTAGCATTTATTAACGACTGTCGTACGGTAGAGTCCATCACATGACCAATTACCAAGCTAACTAACTCATGTTGTTTAAAACTTATCTGAGTTTGTCCGTAATACTTCAGTTTGTTTCGCGCATACTCAGAATATGAATCCGCTGCATCACTATTATATGAAACAGCACGAACCAATCTTTCACATAGTTTGTCTTCAGAGACGTACACTGAACATAAGTCCTCACGGAACTTTTCCCATGTTCTGGGATTACCTTCCCACGACTGGTACCATTTCTTTGCTGGTCCTGTCAATGCATGTGTGGCAAGACTTAGTCGTTGTAGCGGGGGCAGTTTCTCCGTGATTGTTTCTACAGTGTTGCACCACTTTCCTGCATCTTCACCAAGATCCGCACCCCCAAACTCCGGAATAGCATCCACTAAATGAGCAGCTACAGTATTTGATGCAGTAGCCCCAGCATTTTTAACAACAGTGTTCATAAACTGCCGAAAAAGATCCTCAAACGAAGGAGTACCTGATTCGCCACTGCCAGTAGACATCTTGCACACAGAATCTATTTCTTGTCTTAACGCACTTAATAATTAAACTCACACAACGCAGGATACACAATAGTCACCAAATTTTATACACTATCCGTATTAAAACTAGCTTAAGTAAAACTTGAAGATTAAAGTCACTGTTTCAGCACGCTGGGATATCCATCCCACTTCTGATGTTAGAAAATTCACTAAAGGTTACGTTATTCCTCTACAACGGTTCTGGGGTAAGTGCCGTGGGGTTCAACACAGTCCTCTTACCAAAAGGCAAAACCTTCCCCACTCCGTGGCCAGATCCTCCAGGAACAAGGTCCCTATTCTTTGGCAATACGACGTCTAGCCGCTTGCCATCTGTAAACACTCTCTCTTCATTTAAGCAAGCAATCCTTCGACACCCGATAGCTGAGAGACCCAACGCGGTCATCAACCGTCGTGGGTCGCCAGGACTGTTTAGTCTCATGCACCCTCTTTCACGACCTCACACCGTCCAAATCCCCATCATAAATCCATAGAAAGCAAAATAGCGTCAGGCTATCTGCCTTCGACTTCATTAAAAATACGACGCCGCTAACATGCCAGCAGCAAGGTGAAGAGGCTAGGGCTCAGTGGGCAACCCTGCCTCACACCCCTAGCAGTCCAAAACCTCCCCCCCTCCTCGTCCCCTACTCTAACCCTACTCAGCGTCTCCTCTAGTATATCCTCACATCTCCTAACCAACCGTTCCCTCACCCCCTCCTCCTCATTGCCTGCACCAGTACCTCCCTGTCCACCGAGTCAAACGCCGCCTTCAGGTCCATGAACAATATCACCATCCTCTTTCCTTTCCTCACCACCTGCGTATTCATCAAATAATTCAGGACGTATATATTGTCCATACACCCCAACCCCCTTCTAAAGCCAGTTTGACTCGGTGGCAGCAGCTTCTTCCGTTCGACCTCCTCCCTCAACCTCTCCGCTAACACTGACGCGTACACCTTATACGCCGTCTGTGTCATCGTAATTCCTCTGTAGTCCTCTACCTTGTCCACCGCCCCTTTCTTTAGCACCGGGACCACCACCCCTTCCCTCCACTCTTCCGGCCAACCCTCCCCCCTTCATAACCTGTTGCATAACAACCACAGCCACTCCTCCACCTCCGGTCCACCCAGCTTCCACACCTCATTCCTAATCCCATCTCCCCCACCAGCCTTCCCCTCTTTTAGACTTCTAATCACTCTTCCTATTTCCTCCCTTCTAATCCCCGCCTCCCCATCATCCCCCTCTCACTTTTCCCCCCCTTTTCACCCTCCACTCCACTCCTCCTAACAGTCCCTTGAAATGTTCCTCCCATACCTCCATTTTAATTCCTTCATTAACCCTCCTTCTTCTCTTCCTTTCCCTCTTCAACACCTTCCAAACTTGCCCTTCCGTTCTTACCCCCTCTAACTCCTTTTCCCATCTCTCCAACTCCTCTTTCTTTTTCTCCTCGCACATCCTCCCATACTTCCTCTTACTCTCCCTATATTCCCCCATCTCCTCAACTCTTTTCTTACCTTCTTCTTTTCCTCCCTACACTCCTCATCCCACCAACCTCCTTTCCCTCCCCCCCTACCTTCTTTTCCCAACTTACCTATCGCCCCCTGTATTCTTTCCCTCAGTTCCCTCCACTCCTTCTGCACTCCCTTCTGCCCCTCAGCCCTTAACCCAAACTCCCTTACAAACTTCCTTGTCCCCTCCTCTGACCAATTCCCTCTCTCACACGCCCTCTCTCCTCCATTCCTCCCCCTTACACTCTTCTCCCTCCTTCCCCCATCAACTACACCACCACTGGGTGGTGGTCCGAATCCACCATTTCCTCAATCTCCATCCTTTCAACCTTCTCCCTCGTGTCCTCATTCCCCAGCACATAATCAATCACTAAACTTCCCCTCCCTCCTGTGTAGGTCCACTCCTGTGTAGGACTTCTCGTCTCCTTCCACGTTACCGTTCAGGATTCCCCAGCCCCTCTCTTCTACAAACCTGCACACCCTTTTCCCCTCCCCGTTTACCAACTTATCCTTTGACTTCCTACTTCCTACACTATCTCCTTCTTCCTCTTCCACCCCCCATACCTCTCCCCTCCCGTTCCTGTCCCTGCATTAAAATCCCCCCCAATAACTGTTCTTACCCCCACCTCTCTCTCCTTGATCCACTCCTTTAACTCCTCCAGTTTCCCTTGCATATCCTTATTAACGTAAACTCCTATTATCCTCCACCAATCCCCCCCTAACCTTACTTTCTTCACCATCATTCCTTCCTTTTCTCTACCCTCCTCCTCCATCTCCAGCCCTTTTCTCACCCCCATAATCATCCCCCCATCGCCCTCCCCTTCACGCTTTCCCTCTTTGCCCACTGTCTTTTCCATATATAGCCCCTCGGCAACCTAGTCTCCAAATACCCCCAATCCTTCTCCTCCACCCACGTCTCGCTCAACACCAGTACATCCCAATCCTCCAGCCCTTTCCAGAAGTCCCCATCTTTCTTTCTCACCCCTGCTACATTCCAGAAAGCTATTTTATATCTCCCAGACCCTTCATTCCCCCTCCCCCCTTTCTCCCCTCCTCCACATTCCCGTTTCCCTGTTCCCCATCCCATTTTTCCTCCAACTCATTCCATCTTCTCAACTTCCCATCTATCCACATCTTCATATATCCTATCTGTACCCTTCTCCCCCCTCTCTCTCCTTCTCCGCTTCTCTCTCAATCAACCACTTCACCCTCCTCTCCTGCTCCGTCATGTCATCTTCAATCTTCTCCCTCCTGCCCCTCAGTTTCTTCTTCGCCTCCATCACTTTTATTTTTTCCTCCCTCCCCGCTAGCTTTACCAGCACCATTCCAAATCTCTCCTTTCCCGCCTTACCTAACCTCACTTCTTCTTTAATCCCCCCTCTTCCAAACCTATTCTTTCCCATAGCCTCTTTACCTCCTCCCTCACCACCGCGTTTCCCCCTACCTCCAGCCCTCTTATCACCACGTTTTCCCGGTTCCCTTCTCTCTCCTTTCTATCCTGCCTTAACACTACCATCCTCATTCTTCGCCTACACTCCTCCAATTCTTCCCTTTCCGGCTGCCCCTTCCCACCTCTCAACTCCCCTTCCTTTCCCCAACTCTCCAGCTCCTCCATTCTTCCCTCCCATACCTCCATCCTCTCTCCACTTTTTTCTCAATGACCTCCCGCTTTCCCTTCTCCTCCCTTGAACCCTCCTCCCATCTCCTCCTCTCCTCCCTCCACTCCTTTTCCACTCTTCTTCTATCCTCCCTCTCTTTCCTCATTTCCTCCTTCACCTCCCTCAATTCCTCCCTTTTCTTCTTTAATTCTTCTTTCACCCCCCTTAGCTCCGACATCATTTCCCTAATTAAACTCTCCATGCCCCCTATCTCTTCCTTTCCACCCCCTCTCTTCATCTCCTTGTCACCACCCGTCGGCGATCTCACCGTCTTCCCACATTTCCTGAAGCCTGTACCCACACCCTCCTCCTCGTTTCCCTCTTCCTCCTCCCTATCTTTCCTCTTCTTCCCCCCGTATCCCTCTAGAGTACCCACACTGCTCCCTACACTGCTCACACTATCCCTTCTGGGATAGTCATTCCCCCGTAACCCTCCTACCCCCTTTCCTTTTTCCTCCTCTTTGCCCCTCTCCATCTCGCCCCCTCCGCCTTTCATCATCTTACACCCTCTTCCTATCTATCCCCGCACTTCCCTCTTTCTATCCTTTCTTGCTCCCCCCACTACCCCGGTCCCTAACTCTTCACTTTTCTACTTTTCCTGTTTCTACCTTTCAAATCTCCCGCCCACCTGTCTGTACCTCTGGTTCCTCTGTTTACTCACAGAACTCTCCACCTGTTACTCCTCTGCTATCCTCCCGCTCAAATTACACCTCTCTCACACCTAACCTCCAAACCCTTCTTTTCTCACTCCCACACCTCCCGTCTGCCCTTTGCCGTATACACACCCGGCCTTTCCCTTCCCCCTACACTCCCTTCGCTATCTTCCTCCCCCACTCACGACTCTCTACTTCTCCAACTCCCTGCACTCTCACTATATTCACCGCACACACTACCTGCACACGCCTTTCACTCTCTCGCCCGGAAACGGAAGTCATCTGTGCTTAGTAAAGATGCTAATTTGTCGAGACTGTATTGAGAAATTTGTACCAATCGATGAATAGCAATTTAATACAATTTCACGAGTCTGATTCTTCAGCCATATCTTCGAATTTTTTTGTGAATGAAATATATTTTTCTTTAGTTATAGGCAATATGTTCCCTTCGAAAGCGGTAGCTATTTTCGCAATAATAAATTGTGAATCGTAGCCGGATAAATTATGAAAAACTATGGGGATGTAAAACGCATTTTTATCATTTAAATTTCACTCCGAATGTGCGGAGCCTCTAAACCGTCCGGATAGATGGCAATGATCGCGGACTCGTACATCATCAGCCTTTAATGGTTATTCGCAAATATGGCAATGTGTTGCATTGCGAAATTTCATCCACTGTTCGTTAGTTAAATCTAGCATGGGTGTATTATTGGCCAGAACGGGCTTAGCAAAATCTTCCAAATTTTTTAGTTCGTCGACGAACCATGAAACACAACTCGCGTCGCGGCGTCATCGATACATCGATAGCAATGCTATGCACTATATGATGCTGATACTTGCGCAAATTATTGTCTATATCACCCATTCGGTGGCTGTCTTCGGTTTTTTCGATGTTGCACTCGAGCTCGGCGTACACCACGAAACCAAGTCACTGCTTCCTACCGTGGTTGCCGAAACTGAGCAAATTGTTGCCTTCGCTGGCCAGCGGAATGGCGCAGTCGTTCACCTGCCCGCAGTCCAGCGAATGAAGCTCCAACTTCTCGGCAGATCCGAATTAGTGCACACATCTGTAAAAAAAATTTATTTCATTTTTCACGAGATCACACAACATTTCATAAGTTTCTATACATACCAATCACAGATGAATTTCTTTCCATTGTGTCGGGATAAGTCCTTGATGCATGCAAAGTGCCCTACATCGCTGTGCTCTTGATTCGGCGTGTAGAGCAAGTTTACATGCCGATCCCTCTTGTAGCTGGTGAGGCGCAGTGGAAAGATCGCTGACCTTTTCTTCATCTCCGCCTCGAAGCTGTACACGTTGACGGAGATGTTGTTCGGGCCTGCAAACTTCCCAGTATGCTCCAGGGACATTGGAAACTTAATGCCCTGGAGATTTAGCACGGAAGCGTCTTGCAGGTATGAACTTGGGCGCGCGGTGTATTGTTCGGCAGGATCGAGAGCAGCGACCACTCCCCACGCGAAACACGCATTGTCCGGGGATTGGACACTGATTATCGCTTTCATTAGTGATAATACATGCGGCAACTTGTAGTGGCACCCCGCGCGCAGCGGATTGTACTTATTGACATTGACGGTCAGATACAGGATTCTCGTTAATGCCCATCCATTATCGCGTTCCTGGAACTCTTCCAGCGATGCTAGGGTGGGTTCGATAACACATCGCTGGTACCATTCCTGCAGATCGGATGTGTCGAAGAGTTCACAGTTGCGGGTGTTGATGCTTTTACAAGCATGCTTGTCACCTGCCACAAATTCACCGTTGAACACAGTGTTCACTTTGAGATTCGACTATTTCCTCAATGCGCCCCGCACATGCTCCAGCACAATGGTCCCCGCATCCTGAAGGAAGATGCGCGACTCGATATAGTTCGAATTTAGCACGGCACCGGTTAATACGCGACTATTAGTGTCTAGTGCAGCGTATATTCCAGTCCTTCGAGCTGCGCGATTCGAGCAACCAACGATTGTTGAACACCGATTGATAATCGAGTACGTTTCACTCGACTGTGTTCTTCCAACGAGTCGATATACTCGTTGTATCGTTCTTCCCACGCGAGGTATTTTTCCCGTGAAATCAATCGTTCAGATTGATCCAACAATTGGCGTTCTACTTGCGCGAATTCTTCCATGACCGTAAATGGAATGTAAATGTAATGTCTTTTCCGAGAAACACGTTGGAAGGATTTGAGGCTTTGTGCAGTTTAGAGCGCGCTTTTATGGCTGGTACCACGATTTGTGATCTCTGTCTAACTCTTTTGGTGTACCCCCTTCCTCGAATGCATTGCATGCAAAAAACGACGATCCGTCCCAACATGGTTCTATGCAGTTTCTTCTGATACCGCATAATTCTTTCTATGATTCACACGTACGACGAATTAACGCGCAAGATCATCCGACACAGTTTCTGCTGACATCGCATAATTCTAAGATTCGACGTTTCCAAAAGTATTATATTACATTCAACACATGCCGAGACTTTTATCCTTGAGGGCAGGTTCAAATTACATGCGATCATGCAATATGCTGCGACGCTAAGATTGGAAAAACATTATGGAAAAATTGGTGGCTTTAGAATAAAATGTGGTGGTGGAGGAAACAACAACACCTCTATTTAAGCCGGCTCCAGGACGCTATTCCATCAATCGCTCAGTAGCCTCAGTGACTTTGATAGACAAGCAGTGCTCCAAAAAAATGTGCAGTAGCAGTGTCGGAGGAAACGTCAGACGCATGAATTATTACGTTCCAATCATGCGAGATGATTGCATAGCTCCATGCGGGGAAAATACATTTGATTGGTAAGGCTTAATTTTCACATCTTCTCGAATTTTTTTATGTTTATTCCTGTTACGAGAGGACAATTTCATAGTTTTGACTGTTCTCTTAGCCCGCGCCGAGCATCGCGTATCATGGTCAGGAGATACGCATCAACATCCATGGGCAGCAAATATTTGGAAATTGGAATCAGCGTACGACCTACAGCCGATGTAGAAATTGTTCTCGGCGATAATCGCGGGAACCATCTCACATTATTATTGTTTACATGGTGTGCACTAGTCGACGACCGTACAACCATCGAAGAACGTGCACAATTACCTGGATCAGCATCGATGTGGATTGATGAATTAACGGTGGATTTTTGTCGGATCTTTGATTCTCCGATTGTAAAGATGACACTACTTGATAAGTCGCTGTATTTCAAGCCGAATATAGTAACATCTTTATTTAATCCTGAGCCGTATACAGCCTATATGTATCCGCGGTTGGGTGAAACTGCACATGATGTGCGGACGACAATTAAAACTATTGTTAGCGTACGAGAGTAGAGCGATGTTGCCCGTGAAACATTAGATATGCATCATGCTGCTAAAATCATACGTGATGGCGAATATTACAGCGGGAATTATCTTGTAGATTGCGAACTATTAGCATGCGCCATCACTGATATTGTAGCTGGTGCTCGTAGGAAAAAATGTTAAATTATATACCGCAAATTTCTATGAATATTTGTAATGTATTTTCATATTCCTTTAACTTTAAATAAATTTCTTAAGGATATATTATTTCTCAATTTTATTCACTCTTCTTTCTCCTCCTTCTCTCCTCACGACCTAATTTTAAGATGCGACGTTTCCGTCCTTGAATATATTTATGTATAACACCAAAACGACTGTTGAAATTGCATTTAAATTTAATTTTCTTGAAATTTCTATAACAATAATTACTTATTCTTATCGTAATTTTTAAAAAAACGATTGTAAAATGCAAAATGTGGAGAACCCTAGTAATCGACCGCATACTTTTAATAAGAATTGTAATTATTAATGTTTGCTTATTACGCGTAACTAAAAGTATGGGATATTAAAAGTGCAACTACACTCCATTTATAATCATATAATATTTTTAAATATATGATTGACATTTCTTTGTCTAGTGGTCATTCACTGGCATGCGATGAATTACTGGTTGGTTTACCCTATATTACGTTTGTGCGTTCTTCACGCCATATATTGGTACGGAAAAAATTTTTTGCTGAAGCCGCAAATCGTATTTCGTTCGAGAATTCTTCGCGTCGTGAAAATGAAATACTGTTAGCTTTAGAATGCTTGCTGCATATTTCTTTGAAAAAATATGTCTGTTTGCTACATAATGGTTCGCTAGATCGTTGATTCGAAAAATTATTGTTCCTCTGCGTTTGCGGGGCGGGAATATCTATGGGTTTGGAAAAAATATTTCGATGGTGGGGCATATCTGAACAAGTTTTTTGGGGGTCGGCCAAGGTCGTCCCCTTCCTCGGTTAGATATGAAAACTTTTCGGGAGTGGGCCCCTCCGTCTTTGGAAATTTCCAGCGGTGGGTGCGGTCTGGAGAGGTCTCCGCGGCGGCTCGGCTTGGACTGATCTCCTCCATGAGTATGGCTTCCCCCACTCCGCGGATCGTACGCGCGCAGCCAGTCTTCCACTCCCCACCGTCCCCGCGCTCAGAGTTCCCCCCGCCACAATCCCCCGCACGCCCACACTTCCCCCCGCCCCCGCTTCCGTCCCCAACTCAAAGGACCTGCGTTAGAACTCTCTTAGCCATACTACTCACCGCTTACATTGAATAAATTTCGCGAGGTATGAAAACCACTGAGTTCGTCTGAGCCAGCTTCTGAGAACCATGCTGAAATCGGCACAGTCACACGATCAGAATATCGCGCAGCGGCCAAGCGTCGCGACGACGTGACGGTCCCAGTACCGGAGGTATCCGTTGTCAAAGATAAAATTATTATTATTACGGTAAGAAAGAGTACGGTCGACGAGGGTTTTCCCGAGACGCTAATCGTTGTTGATACAGTCTACGCTTATTAGCAGAAAAAAAAGAACGGAATAAAAAAATTAAATTTAAATTTCGGGGCGTAACAATCCATTTGAATATATTGATCTTTTAGATGTTAGTGATTTGGACACGATCACGCATTTTCTATCTTTTGTCAAAACAGTGAAAATGCGTGATCCTGACTTAAAAATAAATTTTTTAATTTGTTTTAATTGTTTTTTTTCAGCGTCAATATAGCACATAAAAATTGAGATATGTTTGTGGCGAAGGTAATTTCCCAGCTTATACTTATCTGAAACAAAAAATTCGAATAGATTTTTAATCTGTATGAGTGTCACTATCGCCCGTAGCTCAATTAACCATTTTCGTTGAAAAGTAACAAAATGGCACCGACTTGAAAAACAGTTTGGCATAACACCCAAAAAGTATGTTTTCTCGCATGTCTCCTGAGAAAAAGCTCGGTTATTTTTCGACAAAAATTATTACAGCAAAATATACTTAATAAGTTTATTTAAAAAGTCTTTTTCAATGTTATCATTAACTGATTATTTATGTTAATTGTAACTGTTAACACGTCACCTAATCTAGCGTGGTAACCTGATTAGATCAGTAACAGTCTCTTGGTAATCTGGGTTATAATAGGGATTATTAGAACCACTATAATCCTAATGTCGGTTGTAATCTGCTCCAATCTGGTTAACGGGCAGACTGGCAGCACATGGGAACCGTTCTATTGTGTTTACTACGGATTAATATAACTTATAGTAACCTTTCTTGGTTAACCGGATTACGATTCGCGTCAGACACCCTGGTTGCTGTCACGTGCTCTCTTGCTCGTCCTCAGCTGTCTCACTTGACACGATAGAAAATAAAGGCAAGCCGAATAGACAACCCGTCGCGAAAAGAGCTCGCCTCGGTCACGAAGTGCCAGTACTCTTCGAGACAAAACTATATTTCACAGTCTTTCAGTGTTAATATTTTCATAATAACAATGTAACAACAAATTTAATATGATATATTTTCATTAATCATGCGCAAACATATTTATGACTTACAAAAATTTATTTATGGTTAACTAGAATGTAAAGTGTCAGGACCAGGAGCTGAATATGGTGGTAGTAGGAGATTCAGCACATCCGGGAAAAAATGTAAACTATGGCATAAACATTACAAGCTTGAAGATACGAAGGTGAGTGAAATAAAATGTATCTTAAAATTCTTGACGTCGAATTACTTTATTCGTTATAAAAAAGAACGGTAAATATTGCCAAACGGAGAGCCAGCCTCAATCACGATAGCGCTGAGCTTTTAACCTGTAGGCTTACAACAGGACGTTCAGGTTTTCCAATTTCAGAAAATGTTAATACTTACAATTAGTGTATGTAAAGATCTTCACTCAAACATTAACACTATTCCTACCACGAACCGGTCAAATGACCGTTTTTAAAATATCGATTAGAATTTCCTGTATACAACGTAATTGAATCGCCTTTAAACTTCACGACTTTGCCTCAAATATACGTATAATACATTTTTGAATATTCACTTCTTGTTTTATTGTTTATTTTCTGAGAAAAATTTGTAGTCTGTCTTACCTAACGCGACCGGTCAAATGACGTGAAATGTGTCGGTAGGAATAGTGTTAATTTCCCAAAGCAATAAGCGTGCTTTTCTGCAAAATTAAAAAAAATCAACTTTGACAAATTCCGAGTTTCCTTATATACATTTGATAGAAATTAAGTACACACGGCTCAAACGATTGTGGCCGATCGAGATTCGATTGCATTCGAGCTTACCAGGTTTGGCTTTTTCTCAGCGCTAACATTCTACAGTATTTCATGAACATGGTGAGGGCACTGCCAAGCTATAGGTTCCCGTCTAGAACACTTCTAATTTATGTTGAAACACCACTGTGGCACCATCTGGCTATGATATAACGTGAAATAAAGGGATGATGTTTAATATGAGACACGTTCGCGCAGACCAGTCACAAAATTTAATTTACATTGCTTCGGTTATAAAATAACGGATAGTAAATTTTGAAATAAATGCGATTTGTTTGCTCAACACATTTCCACTAAATGAGCGTCTTAGATTTTAATGAATGAAGACTGTTACGAATAAAATATCACAAGACTTTATTCATCTCCCAAGTAAACATTCACTTATAAGGAATGGAGTTTCCCGATTTGGAATATATATTTTTAAAGTACTCATAGTAACTAAGAAATCCTGAAAATTATATCTGCAATGGACCTATTTTACTCATGTTATCAATAACATTCAATATAGTCTCAAGACGTATGCGAAAAACGACAAAATCCTCTTATTTAAGAATAATTGGCTAAAACCTGGCATCTGTATGTTTTATGTGGTTCTGAATCTGAATATAATGTTATTGTTTGTGTAAAAAAAATTCCTAAGGTAGTTCTCTTAATAAAAAAATCGGTTTTTTGGAGATAGCTCAAAACGGAAAGGCCAAAGAATTTTTTAAATATTTTTTTCGAATTATTCATACTAATTTACTTGAAAATCCATTTTAACCTGTTTTTAACTCCCAGGGGCTACATCTGGACCCATAGGGCAAGATACCAATTCATAACCAGTTTACGTTAGGCTGAGAAACAGTCTGTGAGATGATTATATGTGTGAGCAGGGTGAGGAACAATTACGCTTAACAATGGAGGGGGAAAAACACCTTCAGAGTGGTGGTAATGGTGTGCGTGAATTGAACAGCGTCAGTGCACGTACACTATTACCACCACTCTGAAGGTGTTTGTCCCCCCTCCATTGTTAAGCGTAATTGCTATTCACCCTGTGTGTGAGTAATGCATTGTTCGATGATCTTCACATTGACTGGTTTACCGTGTTCCAATAAAATTATAAGTGTTTTCATTATGTTTCCCCATGATAACTTTGAAGTCGTCTATCTAAAAAATTCTCTGGCCTTTCCTTTTTGAGTTATCTTCGAAAAACCAATTTTTTATTAAGTGAACTACCTTAGAAAATTATTTTAGATAAAAAATAACATCACATTCGGATTCAGCACCTCAAAAACATACAGCTGCCAGATTTCAGCCAAGTATTCTTAAATAAGAGGATTTTGCCGTTTTTCGCTTACGCCTTGAGGCTATATTGAATGTTATTGATAACATGACTAACATAGGTCCATTGCAGATATAATTTTCAGGATTTCTTAGTTACTATGAGTACTTTAAAAATATATATTCCAAAACGAGAAACTCTATTCCTTATAAGTGAATGTTTACTTGTCAGTATTCTGGTTTCCTAACCCTTGCCATCTATACGAAATACATATCATTCGTTTCCTTATTACCCCACCATCCCGCTTTATTGATTTGTGTCTTCCATTATAAATCTGTTGATTTATTTATTTTTGACATTACAAGTTTATCGTTTATAGTTAAAATTATTATGATTTTGTGGTTCATTGCAATAAAAGTCATTTGACATTTAAACTTGGTGCCATTTACGCTATAGCATCGCGAAGAGAGCCGATCGTGAAGATTTATATAATTATGACAATCATAGGCAGATGCTGCCACAGTGGTGTTTCAACATGAATTAGAAGTGTTCCAGTCGGAAACCTGTGGCTCGGCAGTGCCCTCACCATGTTCATGAAATACTGTAGAATGTTAGCGATGAGAAAAAGTCAACCCTGTTAAGCTCGAATGCAATCGAATCTCGATCGGCCACAATCGTTTGAGCCGTGTGTACCAACAAACAGCGTGGAAATGAGTGCGTGGCGCTCCCGGCTAGTAAGCGCGGGGTCGCTAGTTCGTGTCTCACTGTAGGCACTCGTTTTTCTTTTTCTTTTTATTCATGTGAGTACTTACACCTGTGACATGCAAAGTTTATCAAATTCATGCTAATTAACAGATATTTAAACATGTGTTTTATGCAACCCGCGGTCCCTTCCCCGACTTGCCTGCTCGGCTGACCCGTAGGAAAACGAACCCCTCCATATCTATTTGACTCCTACACTCTAAACGGCTACATGGAGCTCCAGCTCCTAGCTGATATTGCTGATGGAGGGGGAACCGGCTGGCTGGTAATGGGGATTTTGCGGCCTGCGGCGGCGGACACGTTGCTCTGCCGTGGTGTACGGGGAACACCCGTATTTCACTTTCCAGGAGGGGGTTAGGAGTGGAGCGGCGCACCGTTGCCACGCGGCCACAAATATTCAGCAGAATCATCGTGAGCTAGAGCGCGGGATTAGAGACAATAAAAGTATTATGTAAGACTATGTGGGAAACTCCTTTCTAGTTTAGAGACTACTTTCGAGACTATAATGGGTCTAACACATCGTTTTCTATTAAGAACATTATTTTAAATTATCTCTTGCTTGAAAAATCGTACTTTTTATTGAACATAATAATTTTTAAATAGGAATATTTACAATGAAATAAATTTTTGCAAACGGGATAGTAGCGAGCAGCGACTAACATACGCACAAGGGTTCCGTGCACCGCGGCACGAAAGGCAGGTAGTTGCGTCAACCGGGGTGTCCTACGCCGCGTTTCTGGGTGTGTCTTACAGTTAACAGTTAAACATTCGAGTTTTTGCCCTTTTTGCCCCGTTTTAAAATGTTTGGGAAGCTAGGCTCATTCTTACAAGCTATCTCAAGTATTGAAAATACATATGTGGGGTCAGGAACCCACATATTATATGAAGGGAGCTCGAACTAAAAGCCCTCGGTGAGTCGGCGATAGTCGTGGTGGCAATCGCGACTGATCAGCACGTGGACGGCTCGGGATCGATTCCCAGCACCGAAGGCTCTCTTTTTCTGTGACTCCCGAAACATATGTACACATACAATACATCTAATATATACCCGCTATATCTAATATATACATGTTACAAACTACGAGAAAACGAAACGCAAACAAATATAATATAAGATAAAATCATGTGCCGCTTCACACATCAACTGGGTGCATCGCACGAGACACAGTAATATGCATCATAAAAACAATTTTAGAGGCGCAAGGTATTTTTAATATATCAGAAAACATCGCATTGACATTCTTAAAAAAATTTCTGTCTTCACAGAGGTTTAAAATATAGGAAAAGATTAAAGAGGACAGCTGGTGGACATGCACAGATTCATTGCATGATTCATTTTTGTTTCTATACTTGAAGTCATTTTAGAAGGAACCCATTTCGTGCATGTAGAATGAGCTCATTGGCTCCGAGGGAGCGTTTGTTTGGGGTATAGGCAATAGTAGCTTGTTTTAGCACCAACGAGCGCCAACATGCGCAGAACATGTTTGAACTTGTCAGCGGCAGGTTCCTTCTAAAATGACCTCAAGTATAGTGTTTTCAAATTCCTGTATTTTTTCTATAGGAATAAAGTGATCACAAAATTTTTTAGTGTACACAGAGGTATTACGCGTAAGAGGATTGCTTGAATTTACGGCGGCATTTGCAGAATTTAATACTTTTCTTCTAGTTGAAATACATTTTTGATAATCAGGTGCATTTGTGTAGGATCACGGAAAAAGGAAGCCTCGGCGCTTGACGTGAACCCGCGATCTTCTGATCCGTAGCGCGCTGGCCAGCCACCTTAAGGTCGGTTTAAGGTCCGCGCACACATATCCGTTCCGTGTGAGTTCCATGTCCGTCCGGTGTCCGTCGTATCCGTGCGGTGTCCTTAATTTCACTGACAGGAGGCCTGCTCTGGCCCTGTCAGTCCCAATTCAGTCGTTTCTGCAAGCCTGCTGTACAGTTTTGTCAGACAGTAGGTGACAAGAGTATTCGTACACCCTTGAAAACAGAATAACAGCTTTAAAATTAGTTCAAACTACGTGATTTTTTTTAGAAGCTGGAAGGATTAATTTACTATGTAGTTTACCAACAGTTAAGCCATTAATAGAAATGAGTGGGGGAGCACGTCTTTGGTTTAGAGCTGTGAAATCGTCCACATGCTGCGTGGATCGTTGTGTGAAAATGCTCTAAAGTTTGCACGTCCTGTTGAAACGCACATCCAGCTCCATTTCCCTAACACCCAGCATGCATGCATCCGATCATACCCTCTATCTTACCATGCAAAATTCAAATACAAAACTCTTTTCATTACAATCATTAATAATGATCAGAATTATATCATGTTTGGTATCATTTTCATTGCAAGAACTCCAGCAATCCATTGATGGTATTTGTATGGAGATCTAATATTAATTATAGAAATTGCCATTTTCATTACTGAGTGGCCTATTGTTCTCCTTGTTTTTATGGCTCTAGGGTCTGGAACCCCCGAAGCGCGTGGTTCGAGATCTTCGACTCAAGAACCTTTCACGGTCATAAAAAAAGGTCGTCCCTTTCACCTTTCCGTGATTTCAAGACTCCGTCAGTCCAAACACCCAAATATCGTTGGCAACCAAATTTTAGTTTCACTGAACGGGTAGGGGTTCTACACTGACATCTGCTGACATCCGTGACACGGACAAGTGTGCGCTGCTCCATTGTAAAGCACGCAAACCATATTTTTTAACACTGATCCTGTCGGCCCGGAACTGATGGGTACAGAGAGGCCATCGAATTTCACGGAACTGACAAGTGTGCGCTGCTCCATTCCAAAACAAGCAACCGATACCTTTTACGACCACGGAATTGACACGGAACTGACACGGAACGGATATGTGTGCGCGGACCTTTATACAGCCTCCGAGCCGAGCCTTCCGTGCCGTCCGAGTCTCTATAGTATGTTTATGGACGGCGAGGAGCCGCCGAGCTCTGTGGAAACTTGGAGGCTCGGAAGGCCCGGGATCTGGGGCCACTCGTTGAGACGACTAGATGGACGGACCGAGGCCGTGTCCTGTCGAAGTGCAACGCTGCTGAACTTTATGCTCCCAACACGTAGGGCAAATCCGAGAGACGCGGTCGACCTAATATAAAATGGCTATTAAAATTAATTAAGTAAAATTATTTATGAGTGAATACAACTACAGATTCATTGATATTTAATTTGTTTACGCTAAACAAGTAAAGAACACATGAAAGAAACTACCTACTGGCGATTAGTAATCTTCTTAGAAAAAGTTAGTAAAATTCTTCTGCAAGTATAAATGACACCCTCGTGATGGATACGTGAGCTGTCGTTATTGTTTCTACCGTTGTTAGACCTGATTGAAGTAATAGAGGGTGCAAGGGGTACGGTCAGGCGACCGTAATAGCGGAGCGCGCGGCTCGCTTACCTGAAACGGCGCGCGCCGCTGTCTTTAACATGCAAATTACCAACAAAAAATTGATTGATTTTATAGAAAATTCTTCAGCGAATATGGTGGTATTTTTTCGGATTTTTAAAATCGTGACCTTGAGCCTCAATTTGCAAAATAAAACTTTATTTATAATTTTCATTATTGTAAAAATGATTTTTTAACCGTGAACAAAAATATTCAGAAAGGCCAATCCTTCTACATTAAAATTCCGTAAGAATCAACTAATTCCGACAAATAGTTTCCGAGTTAAAAATTCATAAATACAACCCATTTTCACGAAAATAGACAAAAATCGCAAAATTCAAGGCCCTGTATTTTTTAAACAGATTTGAAATCGATAAAATGATGACTTAGACCATCCATAATTCCACGAGGGCTACAACACATTCAAGTTTGAACAAAATCCGAGACATCGAGGGAAAAAAGTGATCGAGTTGGCCTTTAATCTGACAATAGGAACTTACTCAATTTTAAAACTAGAAAAATGCTAATGTCAATAAACAACTTACAGAAATCACATAAAAACTGATAAATCTTCTTCCTGGAGCTCCATGTCTATAACTTCTTCAAGTTCCGTATCTGTTTATTCTGCAATTACCTACTAATAATTTCCTAACTTGTTCTGGGATATTTTCTTTCTTTTTTTTGGAATTCCGTATTTTGTGACCAGATAAGGATCGGACGATGCCAGTAGGCGATACTGCCTTATATTTTTATTTCGGCATTCTAAGGCCTCCTCTGAAAACTCGCCTATTGGCAGAGTAAAATTTTCTACTATTTGTGACCCGTGGATTAAAATTTTATGTACACTAACTGGCATATAATACCAACTATAATGTTTCACGGAGAGTTCAGCAGTCTCTCGGCAATAGTCGTGAAATGCTATTTTATTAATTGGATAATAATTATTGATAGCTTTTAATATTGTAGAGAACCGAGTAACACATTCTTCATTAACTCCGGTGATTTCTGCTGTTAAATGAGGATTGTTAAATATACGTCTAGCAGTATTACCGTCATTTGTATTTCCATATGATTGTTTTACACGGTCAACTTTCAATCCCATGTGAGTCCAAAACTTTTCCTGCACCATTTTTTTGCGTTTTTCTAATAATTCATTGTTCCCAATTTTTTTTGTTGCAGTTGTGATATCCCACTATTTTTCGCGCGGTACTATTCTAAATACTTTCCCATATATGTCAAAATCACTCCATCAAAGTCCCTCAAACTCAATTATAACCCCTTTCCTATTTAAACACCCAAAATCCATTCGACGGGTTGAGTATCTCCTTTTACCATTCATAAAACCCCAAAGGTCTAATTACGACGAATATTTGGCGTACGTGACATAAATATGTCTATTAATAGACGTAACGTTCATAAAAACCCCGGAAGTCCTATTGCGACTTATTTGTTAAATATGTCAAGGTTCCTACCGCGCGTACCCCCGCAACATTCCTGTAAGGATACATAAATATGAGGTCCCGAGAGGCCGGAGATTCATTATCAACCAAACTTCTGTATAGAAAGTATATTCTTTATCATTCAAACTGTATCGCGGAGAAAACATTATTATTCTAAGATTCGTCTTGTTTAGTGTTATTAAGGATTATATTAAATTCAGTGACCAACAATCACCGTTCATCAAACATTGTAAGCTATTACAATTACCATTTATAATATTGTATATAACCACCATCATTTATATTTTGTATTACCGTTTCTATTGCTTTCTATATTATTACTTTTCATATTAACGCTTATTGCGAACGCTTATATTACTTTTCTATATCAACGCTTATTGCGATCATTTATTGTTTGTATAACTATTCATATTATTACTTTTCATATTAACGCTTATTGCGAACACTTATTTTGTTTTCTATATCAACGCTTATTGCGATCATTTATTGTTTGTATAACTATTCATATTATTACTTTTCATATTAACGCTTATTGCGAACGCTTATATTACTTTTCTATATCAACGCTTATTGCGATCATTTATTGTTTGTATAACTATTCATATTATTACTTTTCATATTAACGCTTATTGCTTATGTCAAAATATTTAATTATCATATATTATGTTTCATGTTCACATTCATATATTGTGTTCAATTACTATTAAACAGTAATAACGTACTCGTGTTTAAAGTAAATAAACCTCTCTATTTTTAAAATCACGCTTCGAATTATTGTACGCATCCTTTGGTTACAAAGATTCCAAACTAAGACAGGCTGCAGTATCAGCTGATTTCTGTTCGTGAACGCGAGAACGCTTCCACTGTTCACAAACATACTTTTGCGTGAGCCGTGCAATTCACGGAAGTATTACGTGTGGTTTTCTTTACATAAATGCAACGGTAAATCCTGTTACCGAAATCAAAACAAACATAAGGTGGTCTAACGGGTGTTCCCCGGGTGTGTATTCACTATTTAAACCTTCCTTGGTCGATCAGTGTGCAGGATTACAGATTCGCGCCTGCCGTTCTTTCCTTCAAAACGATCAGTGTGCAGGATTACAGATTCGCGCCTGCCGTTCTTTCCTTCAAAACGATCAGTGTGCAGGATTACAGATTCGCGCCTGCCGTTCTTTCCTTCAAAACACTCAGTGTGCAGGATTACAGATTCGCGCCTGCCGTTCTTTCCCTCAAAACACTCAGTGTGCAGGATTATAGATTCGTGCCTGACTTTCCCTCAAAATCCTCAGTGTGCTGGATTATAGATTCGTGCCTGACTTTCCCTCAAACTCCTCAGTGTGCTGGATTATAGATTCGTGCCTGACTTTCCCTCAAAATCCTCAGTGTGCTGGATTATAGATTCGTGCCTGACTTTCCCTCAAAATCCTCAGTGTGCTGGATTATAGATTCGTGCCTGATTTCTTACCCCACATGTCATTGTCCCCTAAAGACCTCCACCCGGGACGTGACACAGTCCACGAACAAAAATCTAGTCTGTAAGAAATATGTAATATACATTCCAAAAATCGGATGTAGCAATGCAGATTTGATAATCCAAATTGTACATATTTTTCACAAATTTCTAAATTATGCTCATCCAAATTATTCATAGTTTTTGGGGTTGCATTGCATAAATAGCACTTCTGAGTGCTCGTGTCGGTCATAGCACTACACACTTTACCGTCCACCATGGTTATATGCAACTTATAATTTATTAGAACGTCACCAACTTTAAACGGAGTCACTCGCGCAATTTGCTCTTCCATGTTCACTTTTTCAGCTATAATAACGTCATTAGTCTCGTGCTTCCACTGAAGCCGGATAGGCCGACAAAAACGCGTACTGGATGGTCGAGGATTCTTCCAAATAATTTCTTCACTAGTGTTGTAACCCAGCCAACGACCCGGAAGTTACAACCGCCGCGCATTCCGATATCATGCGCAAGCACCAAAGAGCGGACAGCGATCCGCGAGCACTATCAGCGTTCTCACGAAAATGCCGAAAAGTGGGCCAAAGGCGGTGACCCCTCTGGTCCCCGCTTCGCCCCTAATTAGCTATAAGAACTCCCACAAGCAAGAGGACGGGGTCTTTGTAATCAGCACGCAATCGAGACCGTACGCGAAAAGCCTGTCACCCAGATCGGGACAGAATAAACTTGTTTAACCTTACGGTGAATTCCAACTCTTTAACCCGCAACGATCCCCTACCTTCGGTTTCAAACCGAATCCTTCCGTCCCGGCATTCTCACCCGAACCTTCGGAGCCCGTTGGACGACGACCGTGAAGGACGACCAGGAGCAGACCCGAGATTCTCTGTCGGAATCTCGACCCCAGGCGCCGTGGTACAACACTAGTATCCTCCTTTAATTCCAGTGGTACCATGGAGCACTGGAAGAGGTATTCGTCAGTTTCTTCTTCACTAAGACCCTTTTGCATCCACCCCGAATGTCCCGAGCTTCCATCGAATCCATATTTTACAATTAATGTGCAAGATGTATTGCCCTTGTAATCCTTAGAAAGGATAATTCGTTTCGCGGTATGATTAAGGAGGGATTGCAACTTTACTTCGCATACTTCCTCATTTATGTGAATTCCTTCTTCTGGATAAGTTTCCTTGCGTGCTTTAGATAACGCGTACTCAGAAGGATACAAGTTATGTCCATGTTTAAGCGCACGATTTCTTAAATTCCTATATGTAGCCCTGTTCAAACCTTCAAACATAATCATGCCCAAGGCTTCTTCAGCAGGCATGGAACTTCGATCCGGGCTTCTTTCTCGCCATTTCTTCAATATTTTCTGACCACGTGTCGGAGTTGTTGTCGTCATCTCTTTCACAATTTCTGCCGTTGCCACGTCTCCTTCTTTGCGCAGACTAATTGTTGTTGCGTATGTTAATTCGGTAGTGGATGTACTTGCTTCAAGTTCAGCAATCTTCTTCCTTTTTGATCGATCCCCAAAACTGTCGAATGTCTTTTCGGCTTACCTACTGCACGATTGGATGAAGACCCGGCACACAAATCATCCAGCATCGTGAAATCTTTGTTTAACCATGCTTCATACTTTACAAGAAATCATTTTTCACCGCGGTGACAGTTTGTCCACAGTTTCTTATATTTCTGGAGAAAATGTCTCTCTAAATGTCGTTGCACTTTTTGTTTATTGTTAACTGCTATATGAAACGTATCGATCACAAAATCAGTTAATCTTTTGACGTTACCACGGAACTTACTATATATTTTATGAAAAATTTTTCTACTAACCATTCTCGCTATTTTTCTCTATTTATATGAAATTAAACGCGAACTGATTGCGAACTGGTTGCACGGTACAAAATAATACGTATTGCTTGTTTGAGCTCTCGGTGATTTCTGATTTCACGTTAATTAGTTTGAAGGCAAGTTTACGCGGGAGTGTAAAGGTGGGGATAGAAAACTATTGTTATTGGCTAAGGGCTGAAAAGGGACAGTAGTATAGTAAGGCCGATTCCAACGCAGGTCCTCTGAGGGGAGCGCGGGGGCGGGGGGAAGTGAGGGCGCGCGGGGGAGCGCGGCGGAGGGAAACATGGGCGCGGGGCCTGCGGGGAGAGGAAAACCGATTGCGCGCGCACGAGCCGCGGAGTGGGGGAAGCTGCGATGATGGAGGGGATCACTCCAGGCCGAGCCGCCGCGTAGACCGGACCCACCGCCGAAAACTTTTTAGAGGGAGTGAATGACCCCCGAGAACTTTTTTAAACCCCGATCCACCACCGGAAATTTTTTCCGAGCGAGAGAATGACCTTGGCCCACCCCCAAATATTTTTTTATTAATTTATTTTTATTGAGAATTGTTTCGAGCAATGTCGACGTTTTACGAACCGCGTCTTCGGAGGAGGGAAAGAGACAGAGTATTACTTTAAAGCTAAAATCTGGGAGAGGGAAAGAGGCGGCATTACATAGTGGTACAATCACATTTTATTCTCAAGCTAACAGTATTCTAAAAGCGTTCCGATTTAACGCCGCTGCGTATCGCGCGATTACGCGTAATTTGACTCCTCTGAGATATCTCCATACGATGATGTCATTTTCACGGTGTCAAGAACGCTCGAACGAAATAAACGCCGAATCTTAGAATTAGGAGGCGAGGAGGAAAACGAGTAAATAAAATGGAGACAGAATATGCGTTTAAGATATATATATTGTTATAAAAAAATGAAGAAGAATATATAATATAAATGTAAATATAAATAAAAAATATATAAAAGAAAAAACTATGAGGGTGGTGGTGAGGGGGGAGGTGGGGAGGGGGGTGATAGGGGCGACGGGGGTGATGGTGGCGATGGGGGTGATGGTGGTAACGGCGACCGCGGTACCCAATATGGTGCCCACCTGATCCGGTCGGGGGGAGGGTCGCGCTGCCGCGACCACGCCGCTATGGGGCCGATTACCGGCCCCGACCGCCGCATCTGGGCCCCGATGGGCGCAACTTGGTGCGCCCACGTCTCCAATTCCGCCAACCAATCCTGCATGACATGCAGCGGTATGTCCTAGAACATAGACACAAACATCGATATAATATGGATGCATCAAACATAATAAATATCAAACGCACACACCAATACAAAGTATTACATACATGCGGAGGCGGCGGCGGTGACAGCGGTGGGGACTGCGGTGGCGGCGACGGCTGCGGCGACGGCTGCGGCGATCCCCAATCCGACGACCAGGTGGGCGACGGCGGTGGCGATTGCTAGAAAAATAGAAATCTAGGATATAATAATGACATTTTAACCCTCGGAAGACGAACCCCCGATTTAAGAGCACTTGGATTCAACGGTTAAACGCGATAAATGTTAAAAAATATTGATATGTACATACCTCGGGGTCGCACTCTGGTGCTATCCGCGTTATTCCCATTATTGTAACAAAAAAAGAAAAACTTGTCACAAAAAAAAAATGTTAACTGTTATGATCTGTTGCCTGTCAAGCTTTGAAGACAACTGGTCTCGCTCCATCTCCTGGCTCTCGCATCTAAAATCTTATCATGAAACCGAGAAGTGCGTAGCTTTGCAAAGTAGGATGCCTTTGTTCTTCACCATCTCCATCACAAGCCACCTGCATTTTCGCTGACCATCCTCCTCCATGTACTTATCTTCTTCTTCACTGACCGTCCTCTCCTTATTCACACGCATCTTCTTTCCCTTCTTCTCTGACACATCATTCGACTAGACCATATAACTTAAATGTATCCAACGTCTATCATACCACCTTGATCGGGTATTGAACGGATATTGAACGGATATTGAACGGCTTTGATCGTGCATCGAACGGGTATTGAACGGCTTTGATCGGGTATTGAACGTCTATCATACCACTTTGATCATGCATTGAACGGCTTTGATCGGGTATTGAACGGCTTTGATCGGGTATCGAACGTCTAACGTACCCCTCTGAACGCGAATCGAACGTCTAACGTACCCCTCTGAACGCGAATCGAACGTGAATCGTACCACTCTGAACGTGAATCGAACGTGAATTGAACGGGTAATGAACGGCTTTGAATGGGTATTGAACGAGTATTGAACCACTTCGAACATGTAATGAACGCCAATCGTACCTGTTCGAACGTGAATGATACCACTTCGGACGTGAATCGAACGTGAATCGAACGTGTATTGAACGACTTTGATCGAGTATTGAACGGGTTTGAACGTATATCGAACGGCTTTAAACGGCTTTGATCAAGTTTTGAACGTGAATCGAACGTGTATCGAACGACTTCTGCATAACTATCGTCTTAATCTAGCGGACATCAAACGCATGAGGTTGGGTTGGATCGTCAAAAGAGTAAGACAGAGATCGCAAATCATGACACCGGTCATAAAAGCGCGCTCCAAACTGCACAAAACTTCAAATCGTTGCAACGTGTTGCGAGGAAAAGACATTACATTTACATTCCATTTACGACCATGGGAGAATTCGTGCAATTATTAGATCAATCCGCACGATTGATTTCGCGGGAAGAATACCTCGCGTGGGAAGAACGGTGCAACGAGTGCATCGATTCTTTAGAAGAACACAGCCGAGTGAAACGTCCTCGATTATCGATCGGTGTTCGGCAATCGTTGGTTGCTCGAATCGCGCAGCTCGAAGGACTAAAATATTCGTTGCGCGGCCGTTTTGTGCATGATGGTGCAGGACATTCGAGCACAGGACTTTTGTGGCGCGAAATAGACGCTGCGTTCGATAGTCGCGTATTAACCGGTGCCGTGTTAAATTCGAACTATATCGAACCGCGCAACTTCCTCCAGGATGCAGGAACCATTGTGTTGGAACATGTGCGGGGTGCTTTGAGGAAACAGCGGAACCTCAAAGTGAACACAGTGTTCAACGGCGAATTTGTGGCGGGCGATAAACGTGCAAGGAAGAGCATCAACACCCGGAACTGCGAACTCTTCCGCACATCCGATCTACAGGAGTGGTACCAACTAGAGACCCTTTAAGTAGAGTCACGCAAACACAGCCTCGATTTTGATTGGTGCCGCCATTTTTTGTCAAAGGTGTGAAAATACAAATGGCGGCACCAATCAAAATAATGCTTTCAAGCAACGTTGTATATACCGCCACTATACCGACATTTATATTTTCACACCTTTGACAAAACATGGCGTCAAACCGACCTAACTTAGACGTGATTGCGTGACTCTACTTAAAGGGTCTCTAGTACCAACGAAGCGTCGTCGAACCCACCCTGACATCGTTGGAAGAGTTCCAGGAACGCGACAGCGGATGGGCATTGATGAGAATCCTCAACCTGACCGTCAATGTCAACAAGTACAATCCGCTGCGCGCAGGGTGCCACTTCAAGTTGCCACAGGATTTATTGTTGAAGAATGCAACGATCAATGTGCAATCCCCGGACAATGCATGTTTCGCATGGGCAGTGGTCGCCGCTCTCCATCCTGCGGAACGAGACACCGCGCGTCCAAGTTCATACCCACACTATACGTCTGTGCTAAATCTCCAGGGCATTGAGTTCCCAATGTCCCTGAGGCAAATTGGAAAATTTGAGCGGTTGAATGAAATCTCCATCAACATCTACACCTTCGAGACGAAGAAAGGGTCGACAGTCTTTCCGTTGCGCCTCACTAGTCAAAAGAGGGATCGACACGTCAACCTGCTCTACACACCGAATCAAGAGCACGGCGATGTAGGACACTTTGTGTGGATCAAGAATTTGTCCCGGCTGGTGAGCGCACAGCTGAGCAGGCACCAAAAAAAGAAATTCATCTGCGATCGGTACGTATATAAACTTGTGAAATGTCTCGCGAAACAAATTAAATAAAAAAAATTTGGGTTTACAGATGCATGCACTATTTCGGATCTGCCGCGAAGTTGGAGCTTCATTCGCTGGACTGTGGCAAGATGAATGACTGCGCCATCCTGCTGCCCAGCGAAGGCAAAAATCTCCTCAACTTCGACAACCATTGCAGGAAGGAGCGGCTCCCTTTCGTGGTGTACGCAGATCTCGAGTGCATCATCGCAAAAACGGAGGACAGTCACCGAATGGGTGATAAATTATGCGCGTATCAGCACCATAAAGTACACAGTATTGCCTATTATATGCATTGTTCGTACGATACATCGCTGTCGACGTATCGATGTCGCCGCGATGCAGATTGCGTTTCATGGTTCGTAGACGAATTGAAAAATTTCGCGAATTTTGTCAAACCCATTCTGGCCAGTAATGTTCCAATACTGGATTTAACTCCCGAACAGTTGTCGACATTTCACAATACAACACACTGTCATATTTGCGAAAAACCATTCGAGGCTAGCGATGTACGAGTCCACGATCATTGCCATCTGTCCGGACGGTTTAGAGGCCCAGCACATACGGAGTGCAATTTAAATTATAAAAACGCGTTTTACATCCCCATAGTTTTCCACAATTTATCCGGCTATGATTCACATTTCATTATCGAGGAAATAGCTATCGCTTTCGAAGGTCACGTTGACGTATTACCCATAACTAAAGAAAAGTATATTTCTTTCACAAAAAATGTCGAAGATACGGCTGATTCAGACTCGCGAAATTGTATTAAATTGCGGTTCATCGATTCGTACAAATTTCTCAACGCCAGTCTCGACAAATTAGCATCCTTTCTTAGCACAGATAAATTAAAAATTTTACAATCACAATTTGAAACATTATCCACCGAGGATTTCAATTTATTGACACGAAAGGGTGTTTTTCCGTACGAATACCTTGATTGCGAGGACAAGCTGCAGGACCCATGCTTACCGCCGCGCGAATCATTCTACAGTTCGTTAACGGGTGAGACTGTATCCGAGAGCGATTACGCGCACGCCGAGACTGTCTGGCAGCGTTTCGAGATTAGAACCTTGGGCGAATACAGCGACTTGTATTTGAAAACAGATGTCTTGTTATTGGCAGATATTTTTGAAAATTTTCGCGAAAGTTGTATCAAGAGTTACGGATTAGATTCAGCACATTATTATACTCTACCTGGTTTCACATGGGATGCAATGCTAAAACATACTAAAATTACATTCGAATTGCTCACAGACATCGATATGGTTATGTTTATCGAACGCGGTATACGTGGGGGTTTAAGCCAATGTTCCGGAAGATACGCACATGCCAATAACAAGTACATGTCATCTTACGACGCATCGGAAAAGTCATCGTACTTGATGTACTTTGACGTGAACAATTTGTATGGATGGGCAATGTGTCAGCCCCTGCCATACGCTAAATTTCAATGGGTCGAAGATGTTGCGAATTTTGACGTGTCTTCAATCCCGATCGATTCACCTACGGGATACATTCTTGAGGTAGATCTGGAATATCCGCAACGTCTGCACGACGCTCATGCCGATCTACCGTTCTGCCCGACGCGTGCCAAGCCACCTGGTTGCAAGCAGGACAAATTACTCGCGACGGTATACGATAAGCAGCGTTACGTTATTCATTATCGCAACCTGCAACAGTGCACGCGACACGGTCTTCGTATTACAAAGATACACCGCGTGCTTCAATTCGCTCAATCTCCCTGGCTCCGCGATTATATCGAACTCAATACACGGTTTAGAACAAGCGCGACAAACGACTTTGAAAAAAATTTGTACAAATTGATGAACAACGCGGTATTTGGTAAAACTATGGAAAATGTACGAAATCACGTGGATGTAAAACTTTTGACACATTGGGAAGGGCGATATGGTGCGGAGGCAATGATCGCGAAACCGAATTTCCACAGCAGAAGTGTTTTTTCGGAAAATTTAATAGTTGTTGAATTGCGAAAACTCGAGGTGAAATTCAACAAGCCGATATATGTGGGTATGTGCATTCTGGACATATCAAAAATTTGTTTGTACGAATTTCACCACGAGTACATGTCGCCCAAGCATGGAAAAAATTGTAAAATTCTATATACCGACACAGATAGTCTCATTTATCACATTCAATGCGATGATATCTACGAGTCCATGAAACACAATATCGATAGATTCGACACGAGCGATTATCCTACCGACAATCCATATAATATGCCGCGCGTAAATAAGAAGGTTCCGGGGCTGATGAAGGATGAAAATAACGGTGCGATAATGACCGAATTCGTAGGTCTTAGAGCGAAAATGTATGCACTTCGCGTAGACGGCAAAAAAGATACGAAAAAGGCGAAAGGCGTCAAGACCAACGTCATAGCCAGAACGATAACTTTCGACGACTACGCGCAATGTTTGCATAGGGAGATCGAAATGATTCGCAGACAATCATGCATACGGTCTAAATTTCATAAAGTGTACACCATTTCGGAATCTAAAATCGCTCTAAGCCCACACGATGACAAGCGGCATATCGTACCCAATTCGATCGACACTCTGCCCTGGGGTCATTATAATATCCCATTGTAAAATAGAAATTGTATTTATTGTATAATATAAAATTATTTGAGAATGTATAAAAAATTATTATTGTGTTTATTCTATTTATTGTGTAAAATATAAATGGTGGAATTAATGTATAAAAAAATTGCTCACACATATATATGTATCATTGTATTTATTGAACCATGTATTATTATGCTACAATACATTATTTTTATTTATCCAAGAATTGTGTGATTTATCAAATCCCAACCACTTGACGTACACCTTATCCCCCTTCCTACGTAAGACTTTTTCCACTAGATACACATCAGGATCGGTGACGCGTTGCAGCTCGTGTTCATAGAATCCTCCGGCAACAGGTTTTCCACAGGAATCGACCAGCAGATACGTTGCAGGATTAGTTGCTTGTACTTTGGCTATCTTGAACACCTCCGTTGTCCAATTCGGCGTATAGCCTTTATCGAATATGGTTTTAAATTTGCTCACGCGCACAAACTCGCCCAACTTGAATCTCGCTGGAGCAGCGATCTTTATGTTGCTGTATACGCTGGCTAGCAGCTTATCGGCGATCGCAGGGGTAACATCGCAAGGACGCATTCCGATGGTTCTATGTTTTCGTGCGTTATACTCTGCAAGTAGACTTGGTAGAGCATCGGTCCATCTATAGGTTCCATTGAGTGTAAACAGTTTCCACATATTGTTTTTCAAAGTTCGATTGAAACGTTCTACGACGGAGGCCTTCATCACAGAATACGTCGAATAATGATTAACGTTATGCTTTGCCAAGAGTTTCTGCACATCAGCGTTGTAAAATTCTTTTCCTTGATCGGTTTGCAAATTTTTCGGATATCGATCTCTAAATATCTTTGCAAACGCTTTAGTCACCTCAGCGCCACTTTTATGCATACTTGCTCAACACATCGATGACGGTGAGTATGTAGTGGTGTCCCTGGTTGAATCGTGAGTATGGACGCATTTCTACAATGTCAGCTTGCCACAGATCATCGTATCCATGCACTATGACACGCCTCCGCGGAAAATGTCTTCGAGCTGGAGCATGCAATTCCTCAACGAGTTGTAGCTTCTTGCGGCCGTGGTTTTCTTTACTCTTGGATTTCGATAATGGCTGCATGTTTGATCGCAGAGGTGTCTTTGACACGAATGATGCGATAATTATCGGGCACGTTCATTAAGTGCTCCCAATCGGTCCAGGGGCAAGTTCATCCTCCTCGCATGATTCTCCTTCGCAGCGCTGCTGTGGGATAGAATTCGACGCCTGCGATATCTTTTGAACGCTGTTTTGCAGCGTCAGCATATCTCTTTGAAACGCGATCAGTTTCCTCTCTAATTCTTCCTGCCGCTCTCTCAAAAGTTTAATGTTCTTTTCCATGTATAGTTTATTGACAGCATCGGTGTCAGCCACCGGTTGAGCTACGCGTCGTATCTTGCATGATTTTGCATCAAAGTCGGCACCAACCACGCAAAGAGCGTTATCTCGCATGTAATTTCGAAGCAAACCACTCCATTTGTAATAGTCCATTCTAGCTGCTCCACTCTTCTCGAGCGATACCCCAAATTTGTTGATCGGCATCTCGATGCATACAGTGCACATCATTGGCGTGCGGCTTAATTTATATAATGAGGCCTACCTCGCGTAGTTCCTCGACAATCGATAGAATTTCGGGATCATGAGAGTTGTTACCCGCCTGACGTGACGCTTCCAACAAACGCAATCGATCCACCAGCTCGTTGGGATCGTCCCAGTGTACGTAATCGATCTTGTTATCGTTTACCACCATGGCTCGTGGTGTCCTAAGACCTTTCCCTGCTTTATTGACTGATGTGCGTGGGATTAGCGGTGCAATTACATGTCTGTACTTGTATCCCTTGTTGCTCAATATGGGATTTTTAGCACCATGACCGCGTCTGTGGGCATTCGTCGCCAGCAGTATACTTTTGTATTTTTGTTTATCAGCATCGGTGTATATAGCATCATTGGGAATTCTCTTGAAAATCAGTTCGTAAAGACCGGATGTTCCTCCGTATCTTACACCATCTATGATTATATTATCATCCTTGTCTATATCGAAAGCCTTATCCCCAAGCATCGTTCCACTATTGCCAAAGTATACACCGTACACATAGTCCATTGTTGTATCCTTATCACCACTTAGGATCGCGCTCATGTATTTTTGCCCCAGCGGACCGAAATGACTGCGAAACGTTTCTTGTCCCTCGGATGTTTGAAGTTGCTGTCTGATAGATGTTACAAACGACTCATTGGGACTAGTTTCAAAAACGTCGTCATCAATGGTTGCGAGCGATTGTACACTGGGAAATGTACTTATTGGTGTGTGAGGAACGGGAGACTCGTTTGATGTAGCATTCCGTCGTTTATGCTTCGATTGAACTGGTGTTGAGGTTATGGGTGAATATTCAGACGACATGTGCCGTTTCCTCTTTGTCTTGCGCGATGTGTTCCCTTTCGGATGGATTTTTTTAGGCGTTAATGTTTCATTCCCTTCAACGTCTATGCTCATCGGTGGTGATGTGCTAGCTTCTGTCGCTGAGGTATTTTCCACAATATGTTTTAAGGGTTCGACGATAGGTTTGAAGTATCTCTCCAACGCGACATCTTCCTCCATCTTGCCTGTCTTCAAAGCCTGATGTTTCTTGCGAATGGATTCGCTAGTTTTTGCAATTTCCTTCGCTATTCTCTCGCGATCCTTAATCTCCAGAGTATCGATATCAATCATCGTTGTACCGCTGACGTTGCTTTCCCACCGACGTGTTGATGACAATTGACCGTCTCACGGTACGGCAAACTCGTTAAATCCCTTTCTGTAACGTCCATTGGACATCGCGCTATCCTTGTCTATTACCACGAAACCATACTCCCGTTGCCAACAATTACGACACAAAGCGCAGAAATCCTCGTAAGACATGTCAGTGTTTACGTGATCGTTGTACACATGTTTCAAGTTGGTACCATCCTGCTTAAACAGAATCAGCAGATTGGCATTGTCGCGGATAAGATGTTTGGGTATCTTTGCATACGTCTGACAGAGATAGAAGCAGTCAACGTTCGAGTGGCGCCCCATTGCGAAGTATTCCCTTATCGTATCTTGCTTGTCGCATGCCACGTCATCAAAGATGAAAATAGAATTCGGAAGCGATTCGCACGGTGGGATGACGTCACTGTTATTCGAAAACGTAAAGTAGCCAATTTCATCTATCGGAGTCAATAAATTCTCCAAATACTGATATTTCGGCTGTTGCAACGACTTGGAGTACACGTACACGTTCTCGAAGCGGACGCCGTGAGGACTTTCCAACAAGCTCACCAACACGTTTGTCTTTCCGCAATTTGATGGGCCACAAACGAGGCAGCGTATAGTGTTTGGTAGCATGCTACCATGTCTGCGTCTGGTTTTCGAAGACATCACTCGTGATTTATCGTCAAAATTTGTCACGCGTATCGTTACAGGTTGTCGCACGAATCGCATCCTCTCCGCAAACTGTGAAAAATGATTTTGATACGTCGAAGCGCCCTATTTATAGGTCCGCATCGACTCAAAACAGCTCAGTATTCAAAATGCTTCTGATCCTGTCGAATAATTGTGATATTCGAGACCTAACCTCTGAGCAGTTGAAATATATACCAAAGATTATTCTACTCCGAGAGTTTGGGAGACACATTGATCAGTTGTGGGACAGACTCCCCGAGCACATAAAAGCCGATTCTGAGGTTCGGCAGTATCGTCGGTGTCTGGAGCATTATAATCGTCCTTGGCAGCGAACGCATATCGACGGTCCAGCACCATTGATTAAAAACTGTAGCGAATGTCGCCGACGAGAGTAAAGAAAGGCTGTGGTTTGTTAAATCGAGCGATAAACGCGCTACCTATCGAATTACATATTCCGGGATACCAGTTTTGCGGTCCAGGAACACATCTGGCAAAACGATTGGCTAGAGGGGATCAAGGCATCAATCCGTTGGACGCGGCGTGTCGCGAACACGATATTGCGTATTCGCGCAGCAACGACCTCGGCGAAAGGCACGCGGCAGATAAAGTTCTCGCTGACAAAGCGCGAAAACGCATCGTTGCGCGAGACTCGACTCTGGGTGAAAGAGGTGCTGCTACAGCTGTTTGGGCAGCTATGAAAGCCAAGACGAAAATCGGAATGGGGATGAAAACAAAACCCCGCAAAAGTACTCCAAAGAGAGCGCCGAAAAAGCGGATTCTTCCGGTGGCAAAACGGGGTGGTATATTACCACTTCTCCCGCTGCTAGGTGTTCTCGGATCATTAGCTGGTGGAGCGGCGGGGATCGCCAAGGCGGTAAACGATAATAAGGCGGCGCAACATCAGCTGCAGGAAATGCAACGTCATAATCGCTCCATGGAAGGCCGCGGACTTTATCTCGCGCCATACAAGCGTGGACAGGGAATATCGAAACGAAAAAAAAAACGTCGAAAAAAAAATAAAAATGCCCGCGGGTGTAACTACTGATGCACAATTGGAGGAGTTGGCAAAACGTATGCGTATTCCATTCTTTAGAGGTGTTTTTATGCGAAACGCGCTACCAGTCGGAGTAGTACGTCGAAACGAGAGCGGTATTGTAAATTTGGACAATGTCGAGGGGTCGGGGACTCATTGGGTGGCATATGCGAAGAGAGGGTGTCGAGCTATATATTTCGACAGCTTTGGAAATCTTCGACCGCCCAAGGAATTGGTAAAATATCTGGATAAGGATGCTGTGAAAATTGAATACAATCGAACGTCTTATCAGAAGTACAATCAGAGCAATTGTGGACAACTATGTCTACGCTTTCTACAAACGATCGGTACCAAATTTAAGGATTGACTTCCCGCCACTCTGATTCAGTACTAATCGAGCCGTACAGTTCGGAATATGTCGTTAACATTCACTCTAACCGGCAAGAGTAGCACCCTCGCGGTGAGCTACTTTCCACCCATAGATTTGAGTGACGATGATTACGAGCTTGGTCTAACAACCTTTGAAACTTATCACACCATACCAAACATCGACTCGAGCAATGATAAATTCTACTTCATCGTAAACTATGACATCAGCAACAGCGTCGACACCACTCCTGAATACATTACGATTCCCCATGGCTCCTACGAACTAGACGCCATTGCCAAGTATTTGAAGCAGCGATTACTCGAACGGTATCCTCAAAATCTCGACGGTACCGATGGTGGTGACAACGATGCGTATCCAATAGTGTTGCGTCCCAACAACAACACCATGAAAAGCGAACTGTACTGTCGGTTCACCGTAGATTTTACAAAGCCTAATAACATTGGATCGCTATTGGGATTCTCGACGAATCGGGTATTAGAACCAGGACGGTGGCACGAATCGGACGATCCAATTAATATCATGAACGTGAACATTGTTCGTATAGAATGTAGCGTGACCGCTGGTGCGTACAACAGTGGGAGGCGTGTCCATACGATACATGAATTTTCTCCGAGAGTTCCACCAGGATATAAGATATCGGAAACGCCCGCGCAGATCATTTACCTTCCAATCACCGCACGGATCATTACGGATCTAACGATACGCGTTGTGGATCAAAACGGACGGTTGCTCGATTTTCGAGGTGAAGAGATTACCATCAGATTGCACGTACGACGGCGACGACGATAATACATGTAGTGCGAACGAAAGAGATGCTTGTATTGAACGACTCTAGAAACCCGTTTCTTCCCAGTGAAATTGTTTACAACTGCAACAACAACTACAACAGCTCCGATCACGCTAAAAAGAAGAGGCTCAGTGCTGCGAACATTGCATTTTTGAAATCATTGGGATTCATTGTGCGCATTTAGGTTGAAAAATGGTTGACATTCTAAGTATTGGAGGGAAGCCGACGTTTGATGACCGCATCGTCAAGCTTCAGACTCACACATACAACCCATACGTCAACACAACGTTTGGATACAGCGATGAGATAAGAATACCGATACAACAGCAGGATTTATACACATTGCCGTGTGAAAGTTTTCTCTATGTGGAGGGGAAATTGAAGATAAATAAGCCAAAAGATGCATTAACGGTGACGTTGGGAAATAATTGCATGGCGTTCTTATTCGATGAGATTCGATACGAGCTGAATGGCGTGGAGATTGATCGCAGCAGAAACGTTGGAATAACTAGCACGCTTAAAAACTATGTATCGCTGACATCTGGCGAAGACAAAAATATGGAGAATGTTGGATGGGGGTTGAAACGGCGGGATGGGCCAATAGTGAAAAGTCATTTCAATTTTTGCATCCCACTCAAATATTTGCTGGGATTTTGTGAGGACTACAAACGCATGATTATTAATGCGCGTCACGAATTGATTTTAATACGATCGCGCAACGACAACAATGCTCTGATAGGATCGCCGATGTTGGAACCAGAAATTGAATTGGTTAAGCTACAATGGCGGATGCCCCATGTGACGTTAAATGACGTTAATAAGCTATCGTTGCTACATACTTTGGAACGTGGACAAAACCTGAGCATTTGTTTTCAATCGTGGGATCTGTACGAGTATCCTCTCTTACAGAGCACAACCAAGCATTCGTGGGCCGTGAAGGCATCGGCACAGCTGGAGAAGCCGCGATGCGTGAACCTTGCTCTACAGACTGGTCGAAGAAATGTGATGAGTGAAGACGTTACTATGTTCAACAACTGCAAATTGGCCAATGTAAAACTTTTTCTCAACTCGGAATTTTACCCATATGATGACCTGAACTTGGACTTTGACAAGAATAAGCACGCCATCTTGTATCACATGTATACGCAATTCCGTAAATCATATTATGGGTATAGTTGCAACGAAGCATTATTCACCGTGGCTGAATTTTTACAATTTGGCCCCCTCGTGGTAATTGATTGCTCGCGACAAAATGAGTCGATCAAGAATGGCACCGTGGACGTGCGCATAGAATTCGAGTGTAAAGAGAATGTGCCTGCAAATACTACAGCCTACTGTCTGATTCTGCACGATAGAGTGGTTGAATACAATCCATTGACAAACATGGTGCGCAAAGTAACTTAAATTACCACGCTACTTGCCCTCCCTCTCCTGTACGAAATTCGCAAAAAAATTTCATCGTGAAAATCGAGATGTTTTACGAGAAAGACTGCATTCTCTCGTCTGTCTTGGAAGCGAGTGGACCTCCAAATTGTATCGATAATGGTTGTACCAACGTTCGTTGACATGCAAGGGTTCATCGCTGATGGAAGATTTGTCGTCAAGGAAGTGGCTGTCCTACGAATGGGAACAATTCTCTCGCACTATATTTTTGGGAGTTCGATGCCACATTATCTTCTTTCGAAATCTGACAAATCAAGCATCCGCTGGTTAACGGCGAAACATCATGGGTTACGCTGGGACGATGGAGAAGTTCCATACAGTATGGCTAAACGGCTAATTTCGAAAGCTGTAGCTGATGCGATCGATGAAGAAGAGGATGACACGTGCCATGTCGTATATGTTAAAGGGCTGCAGAAACGCGACTGGCTTGCGGATTTCCTCGATGAAAGTACGAGAGCAGACGCGGTCATCGAGACGCTGGACATTGACTACGAGGATATCAAATCTCTAAATAAGCTAAATGTAGTTAATACTCTGCGATGTGGCAGACACGCGAAACACTGTGCCATGCAAAATGTATTTAAAATATTCAACTGGTGGTCTAAACACCAGGGAAATTCATAAATAAAATATAATCAATTTTTTAATGCGTATAATTTTCTTCACCCTCACCCAACCCAACCTCATGCGTTTGATGTCCGCTAGATTAAGACGATACTTATGCAGAAGTCGTTCGATACACGTTCGATACCCGATCAAAGCCATTCGATGCACGATCAAAGTGGTATGATAGACGTTCAATATCCGATCAAAGCCGTTCAATACCCGTTCAATGCACGTTCGAAGCCGTTCAATATCCGTTTGATATATGTTCAAAAACATTCAATACCCGTTCGATACGTATTCAAAGTGATGTGGTCTTGTCGCATGATGTGTCTAAAGAAGAAGGGAAAAAGATGTGTGGGAATAAGGAGAGGATGGTCTACGAAGAAATGTGCAGTTTGTGAAAATGAATGCGGAGAACAACAGCATCGTACTTTTGCAAAGCTATGCACTTCTCGATTTCATGATAGGAGGGGGTTTTTACATGTGAGAGCTAGGAGATGCAGCGAGACCAGTCGTCTGTTAATTGTGGAAGGCGAACAGTCTGATTTCTGTGAAAAGTTTTTGTGTAACACTTTTTTCATTTTAAGTGAAATTGCTTTGAAGACGATTGCTTTCCAAGGATATCGTCAGTCGTTCAACGCATAGAAAATACAATCGAATAATACCGTGAGTTTCCATTATCATATTTTTTCTTTTAGCGAATCGCTATGTTAGTAACTATGAGAATTATAAGAAAAAAAAATCGGTTTCAGATTATGTCATTGCCCATAAATTTGGAACGTCCAGCTACCGCTACGATCACCGCTGCTGCGACCATTATTCATTCATCCAGTCCGAAAGTGTATGTGGCGTGTCGAAATGTTGCGGTTCAAACCGAAGAAATTCGATGCGCAGAACTTTATGAGGCGGAAGCTAATCAGGATGGTGACATTTATTTAAAAGTATTTCGCAACCTAACGAATGGTTATGCGTATGAGTACCTCGATGATGAGCAATATTGGTTGCGCCGATACGCAGACCAATTGTTTATAAACAATTACAACGATGATGATGATGATGATGATTATTATATACGTAGGAATATAGCTCGGCGGAATCGTGAGGGTGTTCCAAAGAGCGTGGTTTGGCGAAACGTGAAAACAGAGATTGATGATGATTCCATTTTCGCGAATAAAATATCGGGGCTTTGGGCTAGCGTTGTTGCAGTTCAAACTGACCCTGCGCAAGTTCCTGTAGATTTATCATTAAATATGCTATTCGCTGATGATGTTATCGAGTGGGATAATTAAGCCAAAACCACTCGCCACCTGCGTCCTTAGAATAGTTTATATTTTTTATATTTTCTATTCTAGTTTTATATTCTATGTAACAATATATATATCTTAAACGCATATTCTGTCTCCATTTTATTTACTCGTCTTCCTCCTCGCCTCCTAATTCTAAGATTTGTAGACACTGCATAAATCTATTTCATTCTTCGCGCCGCATGTCACATAATGGTTTGGAAAAATATTTGGGGGTGGGCCAAGGTCATTCTCTCGCTCGGAAAAAATTTCCGGTGGTGGATCGGGGTTTAAAAAAGTTCTCGGGGGTCATTCACTCCCTCCGGTTAGGTCTAAAAGTTTTCGGCGGTGGGTCCGGTCTACGCGGCGGCTCGGCCTGGAGTGATCCCCTCCATCATCGCGGCTTCCCCCACTCCGCGGCTCGTGCGCGCGCAATCGGTTTTCCTCTCCCCGCAGGCCCCGCGCCCATGTTTCCCTCCGCCGCGCTCCCCCGCGCGCCCTCACTTCCCCCCGCCCCCGCGCTCCCCTCAGAGGACCTGCGTTGGAATCGGCCTTACTATACTACTAGGGACAAAAGAAATGGAAGAGAAGTAATTCAAGGGTTTTTCCTTCAGCAGGCAATCGCATTTTCTCCGCTTTTTTACCTCTGAAGGTATGTAAAACCATAAAACCCCAAGTAATGCCGAGAAGGGTGCGAGTACCCGATATTAAAACAGGTAGGCTGTACCTGGGGTGAGCGATGCCTTATTGTACAGAAAATTAGACAAATGACTTTATAGCCATGTTGTGACAACTGCAGAATGGTTCATAGCAAATGGGATCTCATTAAGGGAGGTTTCTGCCTTGTTGGGTCAAAAAATGTTCGATATTTCATTAATTTTTTATGCGAAAAGTATTAAGTATAGAATGTTGATATTTGGTATATTGACTAAGCGGTCTTTATTGAACATAAAAATACTTTTCAATGTTTGACAAAACATGGTAGTGGGAGTGGGAGGAGCCACGTATGTCGGTGCGCGGGCGACGACATTCTTCGCTTGCGGAAGTCCTAAGTCCCGGACAGGTGATCTGAAGCAAAAAATTGAAACATTTTTACTTTGTACAATATTGTGTATAAGTTGAACTAGAATTATCCACAAATATTCAAACATTTTTATTTAATGAACAAAAAACTGCAAAAATTTTTGGTAAAAAAAAAACAAACTTCCCTTCGATCGCTCACTATTGTTTTATTTTCCAATTTTTCTTCTTCATTCTGGTTCGTACACCCGGGCGTACACCCAGAACATCCTGTAGTATTCTTGTGCCGTGAACATTTCTGAGACGTGATTGTTAGCTGACTGACAAGATTTTTTCCCAAGCAACTTCCTCTACCCCCAAGTAGCTTCTCTCGTTCCATTATGAGTTAACCCCCACCAGGGCAAGGGGTTTTAGGTAAAAGGAAGCCATCACATTTTCGAAACACACGTGTTTTGCAGAAGTGCAACGAACGAACCATCGTACACTTTTACAAAAGCCCGTTCTCCGTCCTTTTACTGCCAATGTACCCATTGCTTCGAGGTAGAAAGCAGACACACGCCACGTGTATCGGTTCGAAAGGGTCCGAAGGGAAAAGAAACAGAAACTCTTCGAGTTGGTATAAAGAAGAAAATGCATACCATTCCTGTTTCCCCTTTCCGATACCCTGAGTTCACGTCTGCTACGAGGCGGAACCAATTAAGTCATAAATTATGCAAAACTGTAGGAAACCGTTCTCTACCGCCGACTAGCCGGACAGTACGGTCATAAACCACGACCTGGCAAAATGCTTTGGCCGATCAGCCTGATTAATTTTGGGGAACTAAAATTTAAAAAGTATTATTCAACATCAATACGCCTCGCGGAGAGACACAGGAAGAAAAGGGGTAGTCCGCTGACTGCGCGTAGTCCCGCCTGCGTCGTCCTCCCTACAAATTCGAAACAGATCCCTTATCTCTCGAGTATAAACACGCGCTCGAATTTCAAAACAAAAGCACGCGTCGACGTATTCCATGCGAGAGACGGTGGGCTTGAAGTCCGATTGGCCCTAATCTAACCAATCTGCCCTGCATCCCTCCCAAAACGGGCACTGTCCCGAAGAGGCCCTCTTCACAGCAATATCTCCTCCCCAAGGCCCACCATCTCTCGCGCGGAATACGTCGACGCATGCTTTTGTTTTGAAATTCGAGCGCGTGTTTAGACACGAGAGATAAGCAGGCCTGATTGGCTAGTTTGGGACCAATCGAACCTCAAGCCCACCTTCTCTTGCACGGAATACGTCAATGACATCGAAGAGTCCTGCGCCCCGTCTCAGGTAAAGCAACCGCGCGCGATTACAGTCACCTGACCGTACCGCTACAACCCCCTATTTCTTCAGTGAGGTCAAATAACAGTTGGCAGAAGAATAGCAGGAGAATTTTATTAACCCACTCTTGGCCAATGACACTGTTTTTATAATAATCAGATTTGTAAGTTCCAGCTTGTCCTTATCTTGATTATTTGTTGAAAAAGTGTCATTGGCCAAGAGTGGGTTAATAAAATTCTCCTGCTATTCTTCTGCCAACTGTGTGTAATAAGACAAAATGTATGAACGCAATAGCGTTGATAGTACAAAATAATATGAAAGTAATAAGAATGGTAAGACAAAATGTATGAACGCAATAGGCGTTAATAGTACAAAATATATATAAAGCAATAAGCGTTAATAATTCAAAATAATATGAAAACAGCAAGAATAATGGTACAAAATATGGATGATGGTGATATGCCGTAGTAAAAATGGTAATTATAATATCTTACAGTAATTGCCGTAGAATATTTCGTTGAACACTGTTTCTATTTTAAAGTCAAGATTTAAGTAAACTTTCGTTGATGTTTCGTTCAATCAATAAAATGTCACTCCATTCACTATTGTCAGTGACGCATTAGTCTGAATACTAACCTGCACATTCCCAACTCATACCTGCGAATCGTCTATCATGAATATATTATGTTCATGAAAAACAACTGATCCATTGGCGATTTCGCCCTGGGCATTTGGAACGGGGCCCATGCGGCAAACGCAGGCCCAACACGGCACTGAAATAAAGGTGGTGGGGAACATTTGCCGTCCCAACCTGCTAGAGTATCGCTTACACCCCTCGGTTTTTCCTCAGGTGCCTACCCGAGGTCCCTCGGCCCGGATGGGCTTTTTCTTTTGTTCAAAACCGCAAAATCTCGAACTTTGAGGCCATTTTTCGACATTATCCCATCAGATATCGAAGTTAAAAATGGTATCAATCGATTCGTCTTGGCGAAATCTTTCCAACGGTGTATAGCATATGCTGTACGCTCTTGGGTCAGTAATCCCCTCTAGGACTTAACATTGTCCTTTCGTCGTAATCAATCCCTTTCCGCTGTACATAACCTTTCGCAACTAGGCGAGCCTTGAATCGAGGATTTTCACCATTGTTTGGTGACTTCACTCGAAATACCCATCGATTTTTAATCACTTTTACACCAGCTGGTCAATGTACAAGTTCCCAGGTTTCATTTTCTTTGAGAGTTCCCATCTCCTCTTCCATTGTTGTCAGCCACTGTTTATTTTCTTCTGATTTCATCGCCTCAGCATAAGAACTTGGACATTTACTCCCTTCCGCAAGCATTACGAATTCACCATTCGTCATCCAGTCCGGCTTTCTTCTCTCTCGTGAGCTGATTCGAACGTCCTGGTTGTCCGATTCTTGGTAATCATCTTCCAACCCTTCCTCCTCATCCAGGCTTATGTAGTCATCGCTTGTTGCAGAATCATCCAAATTTTCTTTCCAAGTACTTTCGTGGGCAATATTACTCTTATTTTTGTCCTCTTGATCAGGGTTCGTCTCTTCCACAGAAGTGAGGTTGGCCCTTAGATTGCACACAACCTCTGGCTTGAAAATCACATCGTGACTGCAGACCACATTTCTTAATTTTGGAACTCAAACTCGATATCCATCTTTGTCGTTTACGTATCCTACCAATTTCCTGAATACGCTTTTTCCATCAAATTTTCTGCAAAGCTCTTTTGGAGTATGTACATGGCATGCAGTGCCAAAGATTCGCAGATGATCAAGTTTCCCACAGTCCTTGTTGTACCACAGTTCGTATGGAGTCTTGCCCTCAACGGACGTTGGTCCCGTACGATTTAGGATATATGCCGCTGTATTGCATGCTTCGGCCCACAAGGTTTTTGGTAATTTACTTGCGAGTCTCATGGAGCGAGCCCGCCTCAACAATGGTGCGGTTCTAACGTTCAGCAGCCCCATTCTGTTGAGGCGTGTACGGAGGTCCAATCAAATGCCCGATGCCTCTTCTTGCCAGCACTTTGGCGACATCCTTGTTGTCAAACTCTTTTCCACCGTCACACCTCAACCTCTTAACTCTGTGGCCATTTGTTTATGCTTCATTCAAAAACTGTTCGAGCGACTTACCTCGTTTTTATGCTTCAAAAAGAATAATCTTCTGAACTTATTATAATCGTCCTTGAAGCAGACATAGTACCGAGCTCCACCCATCGAAGCTGTTTCCACTGGTCCAAGGACATCTGCGTGCATTATCTCACCAGCAGTCACTGAACGATCAATTCGTTGTTTGAAGGGAAGTCGATGCATTTTCCCCACAGCACATCCATCACAGAATTCTTCATCACCCTCAGCGACGCTGATGCCCATTCTTTTCAGCATCTGCGTCACATGGCGCTTGTTTTGATGAGCGAAGCGCTCATGGTACTCTTGCAATGTGTTTACATCTGCCAAATACACTTGTGCGGGCTGTGCCGGCTTAACAACGCGCATATTTAAAACATAGAGTTCATTTCGAAGCCATCCTGTAGCCGTTATCTCACCAGTTTGCTCTTCTCTAATCTCGACACTGCGACTATTCATTGTCGTCGCAAAACCATTTCGGGCTGCCGCTTTCACTGAGAAGAGATGCGCACTTGCATCAGGCACGTACCACACATCCTTCAGGCTTGCATCCTGCCACTCTTCATTGAGGAACATTTGAACCCTAACAACTCCTTGGCCATACGCTTTCATTGTGACATTCCAAGGGAATACGCCAAGAGTACATTCACCTTATTTGGGTTTTTATTTGCACTGGTCCCTTGACTTTCTGCTAATTTATTTTGTGGACATTCAGCTGCCCAATGACCTAGTTTCTTACATTTATTGCACGGAAATTTCTTTTTCTTTGCACGTTCCGTTTTGTTGAATGTGTCCTTTTGACGATCTTATTTCTTTTTTTTACCACTTCCTTCTGCAACGAGGGCAGTGACTTCATTTATTTCCTTATCTGTTCGTATCTCGCGCAGTTCAATCGAGCACAGCTTTTCGATCAACAAATTCAATCTTTGATCGGTTGTAGGAATTGTCCCATAGATCTTTGAAATGGTCATACTCTTTTCCTAGTGTGGACATAATTCAACCGCTCAATATTCTTTCCGGAAGAGTATTTTCATTGTGTTTTGTTAACTCTGCATTGAGATCAACAAAGAGCTTTTGTAGTTTAGCAACATGTGTGCTGATGTCTTCCTTTCCATCTCTTTTTGCCTGGAAAAAGGAATCAATCAACATGTTCAGTCTTTGTTGCTACTTCTTTCAAATCGGGCACACAGTTTTTCCCATATGTCCTGTGAATGCACACAAGTTAGAACAAGTTCAACAACTGGTTTACTTAATGCTGATGCAATCAACCCAGCCGCCTTTGCATCCTCCTTCAACCAATCAGTTAGCCTTTTCTTTTCTTCGACCGTTGCAGAATCTGGGATTTCAGGACACTGATTGTTTCCATTTACAATCTTTTGCAAATCATATGCACGAAGCAGCATGCCCATTTGCCATTTCCATTTTGCCAGTCTCTTGCATTTTCGAGTCTGTCCACGCTGATTTTGTAATCTAGTGACGACATTATTTCGTTTCTAAATGTACTCAGAACGATGCTGGGCCCATAACCTGATATGGGGTTAAATTATCTTCACCTAAATCATATCACAAAGATATTTATTTATTCAAGTACACGTGGACGCGGTTGAAATAAAAACGAAGACAAAATTTTTAATTATACAAAAACGTGGTAAGTTACTCGATTGATCTGAAGCTTAGACTGATAAACTTCCTACACATAGAAAAGGAACTCTAACTCTCAGAACGGGTCTGTCTCCGACCCCAGCTGCTAGGTGGCAGCACCTATTTTTACATTTTGGGTTTTTATTTTCTCCAACATTTCTTCATTAAATAGTAGATCTTGATGAAAGGAATGCAAAAGTCTCATGTGTTATTGTCATAGGATCAATAATTTATCCAGAAAATGCATTTTTTGTCGTAGTATAGCCAGTTAACTAGACTTGTGGAGAAGTCCTTTTCAACAGCCGCATTAGCCCATGTGCAAGCATCCCGCATTACGGGCCAAGAAACTAGAGTTCGAATCCTGTAAAATTAGGTGGTTTTTATTTTTTTCCTCTCCTTACATTTTCGTTATTGCGCGCATTGTGGTTAATCAAAATTCCATCATTTTATTTTTGATATCTCGATATAAAAATGACATACTCGTTATATATATATAATTAATGATGTATAATTACTAATCACATTATAATACCAGCGATATATGATAAATAATTAACACTATTTACTAGTTTACATTTAGAAAGGTCGAACCTTAACTCGTCTTTTCGTGCTTTATTGTATCACTCTATTGGCAACTCTTTTATTCTAGATGTTCGTAGAGTACATAAATGCGAAATAAGGAGCTGCTCAAAAGGGACAATGGGGCCAATGTTTTGGCTGTAAATTGTAAACGAGTAAATAGTGTAAATACATATGTAACTCCCTCATTATTTATCCTATATCGCAGGTATTATACTGTGATTAGTAATTATACATCATTACAAATATTTTTGTATTTTATTTTATTTTTTAATATTATTTTATTTTTTATTGACATATCAAAAATAAAATTTTGGAATTTTGATTAACTACAATGCGCGCAATAACAAAAATGTAAGGAGAGGAAAAAAAATAAAAACCACCCAATTTTACAGGATTCAAACTCTAGTTTCTTGGCTCGTAATGCGGGATGCTTGCACCTGGGCTAATGCGGCTGTTGAAAAGAACTTCTTCACAAGTCTAGTTACCTGGCTATAGTACGACAAAAATGCATTTTCTGGTTAAATTATTGATCCTATGACAATAACACATAACACTTTTGCATTCCTTTCATCAAGATTTACTATTTAATGAATAACAAAACGATCCGACGGCTTCATAATTTTATTGTTTAATGCCATTTTTTATAAAAATAGCCGGCCCTTCACGACTAATATTTTGGAATTTGTTTATATACCTCAGGCTCAACATTTTCTGCCCGGTTTCGTTAAAAAATCGCTCGTCCCATTCGCGTCCTCCCCTCATGAGAGACCGAGAGACGGAAACAGAACGAGGACGAAAGATAGGTCGTGTGCCGGCAATCGGACATGTAGGGTAGACTGGGTACAGTTGAAACGGTGGACGGTTGAAACAAAGCGAATATCTCGACACCCTGCATGAGGAGGTGAGGGGTGCAAGGGGAGAACGAAGCGGGCGACAAGTCGAAACACGAAGTTTAGTATTGCGTCGCTCTTCGCGCGCTATGCTTGTGTATAGGAGGCCCCATTGTGTTTTTTGACGGAAAAGTAAGTATTTTTTGTTCGTACATTTTTGCAATTATTGTGGTTTTATTAAGGTTAGAGTATTGAGAGTTTTTGTATCGTTTTAATTGAAGTGTGTAGAATATGGCTGTATGATTAGTTTTTATTGAAATTTATTATCATTCTTACTGTGAACCGTTTTATACCTAGAAGGGGGGTTGGGGACAGTTGAAACAGTTTTTGTGGGTACGGTTGAAACAGTTTATTTATTTAATTTTCTTGTTTCTTAGATGCCAAGGGTACGCCAAAGGAAGACTACGAGAGGTCAGGCCGACTTATCAACGTACAAACAAGCCTATGCAGATGTAAAAGCCGGATCTTCGTTAAGAACAGCGGCAGAAAAGAATGGACTGAACCACTCTTCCCTATTGAGGTATATACGTAAACGAGATGCGACTGGTGGCGATGAAAATCAAGAAATGGGATATAAGGCTCACAATCGAGTGTTTAACCAGGAACAAGAGCGTCAGCTATCTAAATATTTAATTAGATGTGCAGACATATATTTTGGCCTAACTAAAAAGGATGTTATGAAATTGGCATACGAACTAACCGTCAAGTACGACTTATCACGACCTCGGACTTGGGATGACAACGAAATGGCTGGCGAAGAATGGTTTCGCATGTTTATGAGAAGAAATCCTGAACTGTCAGTACGTGCAGCACAGGCTACAAGTCTTTCTAGGGCGACTAGCTTTAGTAGAAATAACGTAGATGCTTTCTACGACAATTTGGCTACTGTCATGGACCGTTATAAATTTGAACCACAAAATATATATAATGCTGATGAGACCGGCATAACTACTGTGCAAAAACCCGACAGAATAATAGCTAGACGTGGTGCTCGTCAAGTAGGTTCAGTGACTTCAGCCGAGAGGGGTACTTTAGTCACAGTAGCCTTTGCGGTCAATGCCATCGGAAATGCTGTTCCTCCATTCTTCGTCTTTCCGCGAGTGCGATACTAAGATCACTTTATCAGGGATGGACCAATAGGATCTGCTGGAAGTGCAAATCCTTCTGGCTGGATGCAGGATGAATCATTTATTCATTTCCTGGAACACTTCAAGAAACATACAAATGCTTCTCCTTCACATAAAGTCTTACTTGTGCTTGATAACCACTCTTCACATATTCACATTAACGCACTAGACTTTTGCAAGACGAATGGCATTGTGATGCTATCTTTCCCTCCCCACTGCTCACATAAACTCCAACCGCTTGATCGATCTGTATTCGGTCCGCTGAAGAAAGCTGTAAATCGGACCTGTGATGCATGGATGCGAAGCCACCCCGGCAAGACAATGTCAATATACGACATCCCAGGGATTTTAGCTACTGCTATGCCGCTTGCTCTTACACAATCCAACATTCAAGCTGGCTTTCGCACAACTGGGATTGTTCCATTTAATCGGCATTTGTTTACTGAACTCGATTTTGCACCTGCATTTGTGACAGATAGGCCAAATCGTGTAAATACAATCGAGGCACCTGAGGGCCCTATTCAGAATATTACTACACCTGAGGATAAAACGCCAACACCATCACCTTCTATTTTAACTCTCGAACCACCAGAAGAGTCCGAGGAGCTTTCTAATGCAGCTCTTTTTGTACAACAAACTGTAAATATGCCACAGTGTTCACAAGTCCCAGACAGAGAACAAGAAAACATCATTGCAGATCCAGAACCTTTGATTACACTACCCGGACATCAAAGTAGTGGTAGTGTTCAGCAAATTTCATCCAAACCCTCTACAAGTTCTCAATCCGTTCCTGTGTTGACAAATCAAACGGAAAATATCGCGACTTCGAGTACACCACTTACGTTTTCACCGGAAGCAGTACGACCACTACCAAAAGCTCCTCCAAGGAAATTAACAAACAGGGAGCGAAAAACCAGGAAATCTACAATCTACACCAGGCCTGCACAGCGAGCCTTTTTCAGCGCCTAGCGGCAAGCAACCAGCTGTACGCCGTTACTAAGGGTAGAATCGGTGAGGCGAACTGCAGTAGTCTAGGTGCTCGACGAGCCCGCACCTACACTACTGCATTTCGCCTCACCGATTCTACCCTTAGTAACGGCGTACAGCTGGTTGCTTGCCGCTAGGCGCTGAAAAAGGCTCGCTGTGCAGGCCTGATCTACACAGATACACCTGAAAAAGAAAAGATAAGAAGCGAACATGAAAACAGATTGAAACGAATCAAAGCTAAGCAAGTTAAGAAAAGATTAGATGGAGGAAAGACTAAAAGAAATGCTACAAACAGGAAAAAAACTAACACGCAACATGAATCATCATCATTAGAAGAAGAGGAGTGCTACTGCCTTGTTTGTATGTCAGCATATTCAGAAAGCAGATCCAGGGAAAAATGGATACAATGCACAGAATGTAAAATGTGGGCGCATGAAGAGTGCACAGAAGGTAGTCTTAGTTATGTATGTCACAATTGTGATTCCGAATGATCTCGTAACCACTTAACTATTTTTTACTAGAATATAGATTTTTATAGAAATAATAAGTCTTTAGTTTTTTCTTAACCTATTTTATAGCTGAAGTGCTAAAATTTTTTTTTTAAAGCTGTTGTAGTACACAAACATTACAAAAAAAAATAATCGTCACCAACATCTGATTATTATATAATTTAAGTTGTACTTAATATAAACCTTTGAAGGCTGATTAAAAATAATGTTAGATTATAAGTATCGTGAAAGACTTGAATATTAATAAAAAAATATTTGTGATGTTCAACTGTGCCATTACGAGTAGTAAAATGTTATTAGACGATGAATAAAACATGTTCATTTATTATATTTTGTATTATTTGCATGTGTTTCAATTGACCCCAGGCACTGTTTCAACCGACCCTGGCATGGGGACGGTTGAAACAAATTACACTTTTTTTTAAATTTGATTTTACACATAAAATACAATACAGTAATCTCAAATAACATTGCCCATTAGTAGACAGATATGTGGTCTTTCATTTAATATATTTCCGACATCGCTCGCTTAACTAATCCCGATGCAATGAACGATAAACGCTAAAATGTGTCAACCGTACCCAGTCTACCCTACATTCTAAGGTGCAAACTGAACGTTATTACAATTTCAAACAGTTTTACCATTTCTGTGCAGAAAAAACTGCTGAATACCGACCTGCAAAAACGGCCAGCTCACGTGACATGTCTACCCCCTTAATCTACGAATCGTCCATCTATTGGCCTGTTTACCCTATTTGGCTAAAATTCACAGCCAATTTTCCCGAAAACGATGCACGATATCAAAAAAATTTGTTCTATATTTTCGACTTTTTTTAATGTAGAACATCCCTGATTTTCTCCCATTTGTAGCCGAACACTCTCTATGTATATGTGGAGAACTCTGAGTTCAGTTTGATTTCAAAGTAAATATTACCGGACTTTCGGGTAATACTTTTCATACTTTCTAGAAAATGTCAATATAAAAACATTCCAAAGCTGTGCATGGCAAAGGCATGGCGTGGGATGAAAATCTCACGGCATGCAACAACACTTCAACGCCACTGAAAATGTTGAAAATGGTTCATTCAATTCGCTTTGGCAAGTACTTTTCAATTACGAATAACAATTGCAATACACCTTTTACACAGATATCAATTTTCGTACTTATGATTTTCATATTTTAGCACTATTTTGGGGTATTGTGTTTGCTGTGTCCGATTCATGTGACACGTATGATAAAGCGACATAAGGTTGTATTACTTGACAAATTTGCATTATTTTTTAGAATCCGAAATTTGACGAAAACAACTTTCCGGAGCAATCTCGCAAGAAGGCTGATAACTTTTGTAGAAACCCTACCGGTGACATTGGCGGGCCATGGTGTTACGTTAAACAAGAACACTTTGAATATGTTCAGAAGGAATACTGTGATGTTCCATTCTGTGATGACAGAGGTATTTTTCGCATCTATTAATCCCTTCATAACTTTGGACGAAATAATATCTCGCGACCCGATACTAGCCGTTCAACGTTGTTGACGAGATATCTCGCAACTGAACACTCGCCATCTAATACCAACGGTTTGACTCTATAAACGAAATACTTCACAACTAATTCTATGCGTATGACTAAAAGGAAGAAATAAATGTAGCTTTTATTAATTTTCTGAAATTAATTATATTCATGTTTTATATGACATAACTCGAAACATGGTGTTATACATAAAGCAGCATTACAACACTAACAACAATACCGCGTTTCCGTACATTTCCCATTTTCTTTGCATACTACGCAACATTTCGTTGGGTACTTTTTCTATGGCGTTTGCGATATTGTTTGCAGGGAAGCATCGGGACTTCGGACGAAGTAGGTGTCTTTTACTGCTTTTTATGATTATAACCTCACTTTTCAAAAACAATAGGCAGGCAAAATACTTCAAGTGACTTCAAGTTCACACTTGTACGTACATCCACATTAGTCAGGTTGAAAGCCTCCCTACTTCTCTTGAAACTTAGAAGAGACTTGAAAGGATATTTCAAGTCAAGTTGTGACCAGGGGGGTGACACTCAAATGGGGGCATTGTCAGCACGATTATAGTAGGATCACTTCTTGTCAGACGGCGCTGTTCTTAATGGAGGTAAGAAAATCGTACACTAGATGGTACTGATAGCGTCACGTTGTAGGGTTCGATAACACGGGGAAGTAGGAATCCCTCTTGACGGCCCTACGCCGTAGAGATGGATGTGCTGGTAATGACTTCCACTCGTTTAATAGGAAATGAAAACTATGTGTATTTTTGTACAAAGAACGCCAGAGTCTCCTACGGAGATCGAGGGCGTCTTAAACATCAACTTTAATCAAGTCTACGAATGCGCACAAGCGCAGAACGCGTGCATCCACACGTGGATTAAACACTATAATGTATTACACAAGATCAGGACACGTGGTCCACAATAAAGACTAACAGCCCCAAGCGTGAATTTACTTAACGAAGTCACCTAGTGACGTGGCGCGCTATGCAAACCGCATGACAACGCATGCCGGCTCGTGCAGTCTCCCCACCACCAAACAATCCTTGGAGTGGGAGAACAGCCGCTCCCCACAACGTTGAGTGCGCCCCCAGCCGGACCTGGCGCCATCGGCGCGATTTGAAACATTGTAAACAATTGAAAACAATTGAAAACGTTTTTTCGTCGTTGATCATGATTGATCCGTCGATCCACGTTTTTTGTATCTGAGTTGATCTGAGCTGATCGCATTGTATCGTATCTTATCGTATTTCAGCGTGGTCTGGCATAGTTTGACAAGCGCATATTTATCATTATTTAATTGTTATTTACTGTTATTTATTGTCATTTATAGTGCATCTTTCTACATATTTCGAGAGTTGGTATTTATTTACTAAACATTACGAGTAGCTTACTACCTATGCGTAATTCTAATCAACTTCGTTTTATAGCAATTAGGAACTTAAAAATCGTAATACGGTGTCCGATCGTAGCCTTTGACGTTCTGAAAAACTCTGGAGAATACGAGGACACATATTAGGCCCTTGCAAAGGATTTCGTAGCAGAGTTTACAACATTGATTTACACATTTGATATCCCACATGTCGTTCTATTTTATTTTCAGTTTTAACATTATAGTTAAAATTATAAGTACATTTGATTTAACAAAAAAATTTCTGATTAGCTTTCATACTTTTTAGCAGATTCATTATGGTTACTTGTGCAGTCCCTGGGTGCGAAGATAGGTCATCAAGCGTAGATACACAGCGTAGTGTGACACCAACAAGTAGCAAAAGTAAGAGAATTCGTATTTGATAGATAATTTAATTGTGAATGAATTAAGAATGAATTTTTGTGTATGTAAGTAATCAGCGTTTAGTTTAAATAGGAAACGGCCTATCGTGCAGGTTTTGGCAGATAGGTGGTGTTGAGTTAATTGAGGAATCCTTTTAGAAAATACTGTATTTTATATGTAACACTTCCTGTAGTGTAATTTTATTAATATAAACGAAAGTACAAAGTCGTGTTATTCATTATTTACATTCTCTTTTCAGGGCTTTCGAATACTATATTGAAAGACTTAGGTGTTACAAAGTCATCTGACTTAACACCAAAGGCTAAGAAACTCTATATAAGAACTAGAAACTTAAGAAGCACTGTCCTATTGTACAAAAGAAGAGCTGCTACGCTCAAAGAAAGATTAAAGTTAGCAAAAAATATGTTTGATACCTCAGCAAATGGTCTGAGAGGAGAAGCTGTGAAGTTCTGTATACAACAATTGTCGAAAAAACCAGTAAAATCACAGGCAAGAAGATACAGTTTAGAAGAAAAATTGATGTGTTTGGGCTTGTACAAAATATCAGGCTCTGCCTACCGCTTTTTAGCACGTTGGTTCCACCTCCCATCCAAACGCACAATTTTAAGAATTTTGCAGAAGATACCCATTAAAGCCAGGATCAATAAATTTTTAATGCAAAACTTAAAAGCATATATCGATTAAATGAAACCGAACGACAAACTGTGCTCCGTCATATTTGATGAAATGGCATTATTACCACATGTGGAATACGATAAATTCCAAGATGACATTACTGGGATCGAAAATAGGGAAATAGTGGACCATGTATTGGTATTCATGGTGGTATGTATGGTATTCAAGGGTGTTTTAAAGCCATGGAAACAAACGATATCGTTTCAATTTTGCAAGAGAGCAACAAAGGCCTTAGAATTAAAAACATTAATAAACCATACAGTAGAAGAATTAAATGCAATTGGTACGTAAAGTATACAATTCCAAAATAAGTTTTATACTTACAGATATTCATTTTCACTAATTAGCCATTTGTCATTTTACAGGATTAAACGTTGTAACGCTGATTTGCGACCAAGGTCCGACCAATCGATCAGCGATTAAAAGTTTAATCGCGAATGCGCGGGAACATTATCTACGCAACAATATGGAGCCACGACGCCGCAACATAATTAATAACACTGAAATTATTCAACTTTATGATGTTGCACATCTTCTAAAAGGTATACGGAATAATTTGCTAAATAAAAATTTAGTGTGGCAAGAAAATGAACTCATCGTAGCAAAATGGAAAGACATAGAAACAGCCTACGAAATAGATAAGGGATATGTACACTCAAGAGCTATACGACAAATTACCGAGCAACATGTTAAAATAAATAAAATTAAGAAAATGAAAGTATGTTATGCCGCACAAGTTTTCAGCCATTCAATGTGTTCGGCCATAAGTAGCATGGCTCGAAACTGTAAGTATAGAAATTATATCACTGTATTAAAGAATTCGGAATCGTTGCACCATTGAATTATAGAATACCGGGGGTCTGTTCCGATTCGCGCATTGAGCACATGAAATTGGTGACATCGTACGATTCCCTAGAATTTCTCTCATTTGCCACCAATCCAATGCCAATTTCATGCGCCCAATGCGCGAATCGGAACACACCCTTGGATCCTATGGACGAAGTAACCGATGAAAAGAAGTCGGTCGAGAAACTCTAGGGTCCGAATAGTATATCCCTATTGGTTGGCGCGACAACGTCGACGAATACAAAGGGTGCGTTCCACTTAGGCCCAAATCGCCCGCACGGCCGTGATATGTAATGGAAATCACGGGTGTTGCGGGCGATTTGGGCCCAAGTGGAACTTACCCAAAGTAAACAAACTGGACACGGGCGGCGGGAGCCAATACGAGCGAAGAACTTGTTTTGCCCCTGTGACATTTTTCCTGACTTCTTTTCATCGGGGCACAGTAGTTAGGAACCGTTTTTCAACCACCGTCCAAAAGTCTCGAATTAAATTTAAAGTAATCCATAATCCATTTGTATTTCAGACGAAACGGACGCCACAGGAAAATTTACTATGAGAAGAGAGGCAAGTGGGACATCGAAAATATGCAAGTTTTTTGATACACTATTCGATAGTTTAAACGTTTCCTCGCGGGGTATTGTACGTGGAAAAGAGTATACAGACTGTATTCGACCAGACAGTGCGCACAGGTCTCTGTGGCAAAAAGCCATTTGGTCGTTACAAAAAATGTATTTCCAGAAAGAGGGAACTATTGAACAGATACGACCACCCTCATTAAAAAATTTTATCTCTACGATCCAAGGGTTCATAGATTTAAGCAAATTATTATTTCAACATAATGTCCCATATTATTGTTCCCGTATGCTAAATCAAGATTGCATAGAAAATTTTTTCGGTCAAGTTCGTCAACATAGAGGGAGGCACAATATCTTAACGACGAAACATTTTATTCAATCTTATAAGACCATACTGATTAGGAACATCACGTTCCACTCTGTCATGGCAAAATGTGAAGAGACGGGTGATACGTCCTTGCTACAGATGCGTGATTTCATACATAAGAATATTTTAGACGGTCATGATAGAAACGTAATATTCCATGAATCAATAGAAATTCATCAGCGCATTCCAAAAATATTAAACTGTGATATAAATGTTCGAGGGAAACAATGTTTGATAGAATTTTTAGATAAAATTATCTATAAAATTACATGTCCATTTTGTAAATTACACATTGAAACCGCGGATGTAAATAACCGTTATAAGTCGTATTTTATAAGTTGCGTGTTAAACATTTGTAGGCACAAAATCTATCCTGGACTGCAGGATAGTTTTGGGGCCACTTGAGTGGGCTGTTTATTGCCCTGTGCCGAGGGAAAGGACGCGCCAGGGTGAAATTGGGGGTCACCGGAAAAGAGCGCTCGGAGGCCACGCAGAACGTAACTGTCGAAGAAGACAGTCAGTCGTTTCGACGGTCTTTAGCCAAAGCAAACTCTGTGTACTATTTCATATACAATAAATTGAGTGTTAATTTTTTAAGTTAGTAAAATTATTTATTACACATTTATAATATATGTAGGTTTATGATTACAACTTACACATTTACTACACACCTAAAAAAATTATCAGTATATATACGAAACAGTATGTAGCTTTTAGTTTTATCTGCGAAGATAAAGAAGCAACTATCAAGTATATATCTGATAACGTAATAGATTTTTATATTTCACGATATTGTAAACATATTAATAATGTACTACAAGGTAAGATTTTAGTCGATGACAATACCAAATCACACATTTTACAGCAAGCAGCACGGCTGCATAATAAAAAATCTAATTAAAGAAACAAATGTGTAATAATATGTCATTTCTTTTTCCTGAAAAGCAAATGATTGAGGTACTATGTTTCTGTACGACTACATACCATTTCAAATTGTATATAAGATGCATAAAATATGATTGTATAGTCGCACAGAGCATAGTATTTCAATCATTTATAAAATACAGAGTTGTTCACTTAACTCAGAACCCGCGCGCGAGAACAGAAGCCTTTCTCATCTGTTCTCGCGCGCGTTTTCTGAGTTAAGTGAACAACTCTGTATAATGAATTTAAATAAGGCTTTAATCCTAGTTTCGAATTTACCGCCTTCGGTCATTTGGTTCGGTCACATCTCGGTAGAGACGGTCTGTTACGCGTTGACAAAATAATACATTGATTAGCACCCCCCTGGTTGTGACCGTCACCGGTGGCGAGACAGTTACCGATGGGCCGGAGAAGGGATTGGATTGCCGACTCAGTCGGTATGGCCGGGTTCGGCGAATGGGTAAAGGCTTGTTAACAGATAACAGTGTTTGTTGGTTTTGTAGTCGGTTTGGTAGCGCGGCGGAGGAGCTTCGGAGCTCGAGCGGATCTGGCAGCGCGTCTATTCGCGGCGGCGCACAGTGGCGAATTTGGCCGAAATGCTGGCCAAAAATGAATCTACAATTCCCGTGTAAATTATTAAAATATTTTATTGTAATATAACTCTAAGAAGCTAAAAGTATAATTTTTTAACGTTTAATGTTTAATTTGTTGTTTTAATTATAATTATATTATTAAAAATATTAAAAGTATTGTGGTTTGTAGTTTTTAGTCAAATAATTATGCAGTCATTACTGAAACATTAATATTTGTATATATTTTAACATTCTTATATTGCATACATATACATATACAGGGTGTCCGCGGGAAGAGTGAACAGCGCGATTTGTCGTAAAGTATTCGAGGTAAAAATATAAAAAAAATATGGAATGGATGGTTCGAGGGGGCCAACTTATTAGCCCGAACGAATTTTTTTTTCGATTATTATTATAAAAGATACGATGGTCAAGTTCGGTTTTTCAAATGGAACTATTTTTTTTGAAGTACTGAGTTGATAGTGCGTTCCAAGACAAATTCAATAAGCATCAATGTATACACTTTATTTCCACTGGTTTTTGAGATATTGCGCTTGCAAATTTACTGATTTTCACTGCAAGAAAACCCTCTGGAATAGCAAGGACCGAGGGCGGTCTTGCTGGCGCCACGGGTGGCATTGCCCGTTGAAACAGATACCTACCTGCCAAAGGTCTCCGCCAGATATAGCAGGCCCAAAGGCTGGACAATTCTTTTCCGTCAGAAATGCTACTTAGGTAGGTACATCTGCGGTATCGAGAAGCGCATCGTTACTTTTATTTCGCATTTACTTCTACGCTCGGATGGCCGGTTCTTTTGGAGGGATGCAAGTTGAATTGGTTAGGTTAGGAGGTGTGAAAGTTGCTAGACAAAATTTCAACCATAGGGAGCAAATTGTATTAGAACCAATCGGATTTGCATCCCTCACAAACGGCTGCTAGAGAGCAAGAGGCCCTCTTCACAGCAATACATCCTCCCCAATGCCCACCTTCTCTCGCACGGATACGTCCACGCATGCTTTTGTTTTGATGTCGAATCTCGTGTTTATACTCGGGAGGACCACGCATCGACAGCGGGCTACCCAGTTATTGAATTCAGGAGACGATAGAAACACTTTATTACAAAACACACATGTACAATAATTAAAGTAAATCGTATTGCTCTCGGGCAGGAGTACTGATAATGATCGAACTTGCGCCCCACTTCGCACAGACCGATTACACGGAGGGTAGTCGGGTCACACACTGCACAAATGATAGAAGGGTTTCGCAACCGACACCCATCGATTCCTTATGTTTCGCCGATGAAACTGACACCACGAACAACGTAATTCGGACCATAATGAAGGAAATTCCATGGAAAATCGATTTATATCAATTCAAGCTGAATTGACTTGGTTAAAAATAGATCGATTTACATGAAATTGGTACGATGTTAATCGATGGAACGCCAGGAATCCATTGAATGGTAATTCTGGAGCAACGCCCGTCAAGGAGTTGCAGCTTGGTTCCCCGTGGCGAGGACAGACCTTCGCAGTGCCTCTACCGATGTTTATTGCTTTTTCCGGAAAAAGGTATGAATCCTGGGCCGAACGTAGCGAATTGACGTCGAGCCCCCGCAGTCGAGGGTGAAATATCCATTACAACTTATTAAGAAATTCTTTTCTTCATCGTATCGAAAGGGAAGTGACGCCAATGGATTTCTTATGTTTTTCTGATGAAAATCATACTAAATATCATGCAAATCGGACAACTTTTACATAGGGAATACAAATAGCTTGTATCAAAGTAGTCCGATTTGCATGATATTTGGTATGATTTTCGTCAGAAAAACATAAGGAATCCATTCGCGTCACTTCCCTCTCGATACGATGAAGAAAAGAATTTCTTAATACGCTGTAATGGATATTTCACCCTCGACTGCGGGGGCTCGACCTCAATTCGTTACGTTCGGCCCAGGATTCGTACCTTTTTCCGGTAAAAGTCATAAGAATCGAGCGAGACCCTGCGAAGGGTTGTCCTCGCCACGGGGTACCAGGCCGCATCTTCTTGACGAACGTCGGGCGACTCCTGCCCGAGAGGAATACGATTTACTTTAATTATAGTACATGTGTGTTTTTTAATAAAGTGTTTCTATCGTCTCCTGAATTCAACAACTGGCATCCAGACATCTGCGCTTCTACAATCCATCGGCAATACTCCTCGTGGAGAGACACGGTAAGAAAAGGGGTAGCCCGCTGTCGACGCGTGGTCCCCTCGAGTATAAACATGAGCTTCGATATCAAAACAAAACCATGCGTTGACGTATTCCGTGCGAAAGAAGGTGGGCATTGGGGAGAAGGTATTGCTGTGAAGAGGGCCTCTTCAAGAGTGCAGCCGTTTGTGAGGGATGCAAATCCGATTGGTTCTGATACAATCTGCTACCTATAGTTGAAATTTAGTCTAGCAACTTTCACTCCTCCGAACCTAACCAATCCAACTTGCATCCCTCCCAGACGAACCGGCTATCCGAGCCTAGAAGCAAGTGCGAAATAAAAGTAACGATGCGCTTCTCGATACCGCAGATGTACCTACCTAAGTAGCATTTCTGACGGAAAAGAATTGTCCAGCCTTTGGGCCTGGCGTAGACCTTTCGCAGGTATGTATCTATATCAACAGGCAGTGCCACCCGTGGCGCCAGTACTTACTACATATCTCTGTCAGCATTCTGTGGCGGAAAACTTTCTTTACTTTTCAGATCACCCCCTGATCCATGGGTTAAATGATGGAGGTAGTATTTGGGGGCAAGAACACAATTTGAAATTGATTATCCAGTAAAAGTATTACTTTTCAGGTCGTGCGACTCTCTAGCTGGTATTTTTTCACGTCTGGCTTGAAATGATTATCGAACCAGTCCGTGAACACTGCTTTTCTGTGCTTTGACCACCACTGGTTGGTTATTCATAATTGTATACTTTAGCGGCCTTGGTTTTTTGTATTTATGAATGAACACGGGCATCAATTTGTGGGTTTCTGTCATTTTGGAGCAGAAGCCGCACTTACTTGATCTTTCTTCATTTTTGTACCCATTAGCGTGTTTTTCCTTATGTTGTACTAATATCTTCGAGCTTTCCACATAAATTTGCTTTCGTCTAAACTATGGCGATCTTTTTCTGTGGTGGAGACCACAGCCAGGGTACCAGAACGACCACCCCCCATTCCTACCTCTTCCGCCGGAACGTACCGAGCCGTGCACCCCGATCGTGACGCGCCGTTCGCGCACCGCCACTGTATCGCACTCCGCCGCGACCGATCCATTCACCGCCGGGTCTGAGCCGCGCTCCGCTGAACTAGCGTACGCCGTAGCTTAAGGTTCAGGTTAAGGGGGGAGACCACTGTCTCAAATCTGAAAATTTTTTTTTTTTACATTTTCTGAAAGGCGTATGTTTCAAGAATGTTCTCTCCAAATTTGATGAAGAAATTCGCAAAATTTGACGGAGATATGGTGTTTTTCGTGAAGCGGTGTCAAACGCGCGACTGAGCCACGCGGAACTTTGAACGCGTTTTTCTCAGAATGACATTTCTCAACCGCGTTGACGGTCTACAGAGAAAACTATACGTCCAATTGGCTTGATCAAGGACATTTATTGTACGGAAAACCCGTCGCTATTACGTGACGATCAGACATTTTCAATTTTCAACCTGCTTCTATTTTTTTAGCAACATTTACCCAATTTTGTACCCCGAAAACATGACTTTTTTCAGTGGTCCGCCATTTTGTTATTTTTACAATTTTGACATTTTCCGATCGTCATGTAATAGAGGTAAGCTTCTAGTTTTTAAATATTATTGTTTTTTTGAATTCCGATTAACCATATGGCCTGGGCACTGTCAACGCGACAAGCATATTTTTGCCGCAGCGCAAATTGAGACGAAGAGGATACAGGAAATGAATTCATGAACTTGATTGAAAAAATTGTTTTTTTTACCCTTCAATATGTACACATTAACTATACTAAGCAATAAATTGATTTGCTTGCATCGTTTGGTTGAAATAAATTCCCGAAAACACCCTTACTTTTCGGACCATTAAAAATCGGAAAAATCAATTTTTTCAAATTTACATTTTCATTTACCTTCCACACCAGGCGCTACCGCGGGCAACGTTCTGCTCTTCAGCGGCACCATCGGGGAAGGCAAGGGTGACTTTTCCTTGTTCGCACAATGATTTCGAAAGTCTTTGAATCCGAACCCGGACTCACCGATTGGAACGCAACTTCGTGGGTTTTTAGAGTGACTCAAAACAAGAACAACGGAGTGTTTGATTTGTGCCCTATCGCCCTTTAAGGGGGTGAAAACTACCCTCAAAGTCAAATTGCCACTTCCATTTTTTCACGTATAACTTTCAAAGTACAACAGACAGAAAGAAATGTTTCAAACAAAAGTTTAGTGGCGCAATAAGCGCTACAAAATAACGGTAACAAAATTTTTGAAAAAAAAATTTTACCTCGCGTTATTTTGAACAATTCTCCCATTTATATAATAACTAAAAATATAGGGTGTTTTTTTTGTGAATTCAACCGTGTATATGAATTGTATAATGCACTATCGGCTTATGGAGTTACTCGATGGCAAGTACACGGTTCGCACGGTTGCGCGCTCACAACACATAGTAAATTGCATACCACCACCATCACCATTTGATTTCGTCAACTACCTAAATGAACGATTACAAAAAATAATGTGTAATCAACTACACAATTACAGTTTAATCGTAATTTGTAAGATGTAATTAGATTACATTTTGCCCAACTCTGAATTTATTACTTATAAAATAAAGAAGCTTATCGAGCTATTTTTAATGGTATACATATTTGTTTGTAGAAGGTATATTTAATCATTTGATAAAAGTGTTGATACAATTATCATATTTGTTTTGCACGAGGTACATTTAGCACTAGGTGTTTTCAAGTGTATGGTTAATTATTGATAATTTCGCATGACTGTTTGTAAAGTTTTCGTTATTAATGCATAAGATTAACTAGTCATGCCGTTTTTGAAGAAACAAACTTATCTGGAATGGGACATCCTTGTATCCTTATCTTTCTGCCTCATTATAAATACCAAGTTTTCGCAGCTCAACTTCATACTCGTTGTCACTGGCATTCTTTTAACTGCAAGCAGTGCAAGTTATCGATAAAATGGTGCACATAAATCCGGCGAATGTAATTAATTTACTGATAACTGCTCTACATATATCTAGAATACCGCCGTCTCCTATTAATCATAGGGAAGTGGAATTATCAGAAATTATACATACCATAATAGTTGATAGTAAGAATGACGTTTCATTCACAACCGACTATGTTACAACCCTAGAATTTGAAGATCTAGCGTGGCCCCAAGAATGTGAGTTTGTTCAAGACGATAATATCCAGGAAGACGAAGAATTTACTATGAATGAATTTGATGATGTGTGTGTCCCAGGGGAAAGTGGTAACGTAGATTTAAAGTATAAAATTCGAGCTGTTGAGTTTTGGAGAAGCGGCTCAAAAGATAGAAAACCTCTCGGCAGTGTGCAACATCAATTCAGGAAAGTTAAATCAGTTCAACAATTGTATCGCTGGGAAGCAGCGTTGGCGAATGGCGGTACACGCAGAGAACAGCTGTTATCTATCGTGCAAAATGTGTTGGACGAATTTCAAACTGCTATCGATCAGGGCTCATTGATACATGACATTGATATAAGAAGATGGGCGCTAGAAGCAAAAGAGGAGGTCAATCTTCCCACATTCAAAGCTGGCCATACCTGGATCATGAATTTCAAAAAAGTGCACAACATCGTTTCGAGAAAAGTTACAAAATTCGTCAGCCGTTCCGCACAGCAAGACAAGCAACATTTACATTTAACTTCTTCCGAATTCGTAAATCAGGTAAAACCATACATTGCTACACACAATCCAAGTAATGTATACAACGCAGATGAGAGTGGATTTAATTCAGAAATCCATTCCGGTCGTACGTTGACACACCGTGGTGGAAAGACTATAGAAGCATCCGTGCAATCAGTATCCTCAATCACACACAGTTATACGATTCTCCCTACGATTTCTGCGAGCGGTCAGTTACTGTCACCCCTGTTTATGGTGTTAAAAGAAACAACCGGGGAATTTGGTCCCAGGGTGGAAAAAACTTTATTCAGACCGGCTAATGTGTTCTTGACTGCTTCGAAATCTGGGAAGTCGTCATCGTACCATTTTAACATTTGGTTAACAGAAGTCTTTTGACCGAAGACTGGATCTCAAAGTGTCCTGTTGCTTGATTCATGGAGCGGCCACTGTCCTTCTACTTTTCAACAAAATATTCCGGCCAACGAACAAGTTATTGCGTTAACCATACCGAAAGGAACAACATGTCTGATACAACCGCTGGACGTTTTTGGTTTTCGGATATGGAAAAATTTTGTAAGAACTTTTTCAGACCGCGTCTTACTATACAATCTTGACGTAAATTTACATTTGCGAAATAATATCATCAAATTGCAATCGCTCACACATATTCAATTGTCTTCTCCGAGATTTCAGGAATTATTTAAATACGCTTGGTATAAAAGTGGATACCTTGAACAAAGACCATCGCGGTTTGAAAATCCAGTAGACTTTTCTTTCAATTTTCTTGAAGCATATACCTTGCCACGCTGTCATCTGTGTAATAAGCCTGCTATTATAAGATGTGCTTGGTGTAAAAAATATCTATGCATAGAACATTTTTTTGATGAACATCATGCCTGTGAAAACTATGTGGAATGAAATGCATATATGTATACACGTATTTTTAACCGTAGGGTTAAGAAATAACTTGTTAAGAATAGACATTAAATGAATATTTATATACATGTCTGATACAGTACAGTGCAACGCATGTGATTGCAGCACAGTATGCACAAACATAAAACATCATAGATATTATAGACAAAACATAATCGAACAATTTTGATATAATACTTTATATTTTGATATTTTTATTTTATCATATTTGGCACCGTCAAGGCCTGCAGCAAATAGAACGAGTCTTATTATGCAACTTACTATGTGTTGTGAGCGCGCAACCGTGCGAACCGTGTACTTGCCATCGCGTAACTCCATAAGCCGATAGTGCATTATACAATTCATATACACGGTTGAATTCACAAAAAAACACCTATATTTTTAGTTATTATATAAATGGAAGAATTGTTAAAAATAACGCGAGGTAAAATTTTTTTTTAAGAAAAAATTTTTTTTCAAAAATTTTGTTACCGTTATTTTGTAGTGCTTATTGCGCCATTAAACTTTTGTTTGAAACATTTCTTTCTGTCTGTTGTACTTTGAAAGTTATACGTGAAAAAGTGGAAGTGGCAATTTGACTTTGAGGGTAGTTTTCACCCCCTTAAAGGGCGATATGGCACAAATCAAACACACCGTTGTTCTTGTTTTGAGTCACTCTAAAACCCACGAAGTTGCGTTCCAATCGGTGAGTCCGTGTTCGCGGTGTTCCCTTGTTAGGCACGTTCCACTAGTTCTCACCCTTTAGGTGTCCTTCTTCGTGACTAATGCATATCATTTTGCCTGACTCCCAGTAGCGACGATAGCAAGATTCTTATATTAATTCACATTTTATTTATACGTTACATGTTTACAATATTTTCTGTACAATTGGTTCCGTACAGCTTATTTACTAGGGGTTGAAGTTAAATTTATTGTATTGGAGATTGATTTGCGGGAAATGACGGGAGGGCAATCTTCTGGCGAGGACCAGGGGCACAGCTCCGCGAAGGTCGTGTCGTCTCCACTGGTTGATATGGGCCTCTGTAGCTCGCTGAACATCAGCTAGTGTTGGCTGGGCCTTCTTGGTGTTCGTGCGGTCAGCTACTTGATGTACAGCTGGCTGTCCGCTATCTCCTCGATCTGGCTGTCCTACTCGCTGCCGTCCGTGTATTCTTCGCTCGATCTCCTTTTATCGTAATTTATGTTGATAATGCCTTATCGGCTAGTCATTGCACAATATTTGTTATAGTGTTTTCATACGAGGTGATTACAATATCTCAAAGTACGAAATAGTAAATGTAAATGATTTAAAGGGGTTAATTAATATTTGACTCCACGTCGCGGGATGTAACGCAGAGATATCGTAATATCGTCTCATGGAGCTGTCGGAAACGGTAAGATTTTCTTCTTGTTGTTGTTGTTGTGATTCTCTAGTAAGATTCCGAAGTTTAAATTGCGACATGTTTGAATATCATGAAATTGTTTTTTATTTGTATCTAAACTGAGGATTTTATATATATGTAGATAATCGAAGCGTAAAATGATGCTGTGACCTTCGCTAGGCTATGTATTTATGTACGCATAATTTTGCAGGAAGGATGTCGTGTACATACTTATTCAGATATTTTGATACATGGACACCTTCGGTACTGCATAAATTTAATGAGTGTTTTTGTACTATAGGGGAGGGTAGGGTAAAGCGGAACGGGTGGGTAATGTGGAACATCAATGTTTCCCTTAGATAAGAGCTGCGAATGAGATAGTATCACGTGTCATGGGACCAAACGGTTCTCACAGCATTTCGTGATAGACCACAGACCCGTGCACACGTCATTTTTCGATTTACAGTGTTGTAAACATTTCCGGTATTGATGTTTCGATATTGTGTTGCAGTTACGACCATTTTTCTTCATTTGGATTTAGAAAATTTATAACGGCAAAAACACCGTTGGATTTATATTCTTTACACTACATTTTGACGTTTTCCCCAGTTCTTTGCCTCACGCTGAAGTGTAAATATTAAATGATTACTAAATTACTGATTGTGGGGCAAAGCGGAACACTTTGCGTGGGGTAAAAGGGAACAGCTATTTAAGGCTGCCGTCTCAAGTTTGTTATGGTCCGAATCGATCGAAGCGTCCCTTGTAAACAGACGGACACTAATGAAACTACTGCGGTCGATAAAAAGAACTTTTACAGAGGTGACATCTCCAGGTACTCTATGTAGACGAATTTTTGACCCATAGTTGCCACATTTTCTGTTCTCTCTGTCTCTGCCGCGCTGTTGCCACAACTCTCTATCGAGATGTCTTGAAGGAATACGGCACGAGTGCTGTGTCTAGCGTCAGAGCCTCGCTGAACGTAAAGGAGGATGGCAATAATGAAAGATAGAGAGGTTGGGTAGTGAAGTTAGGAAACATATCAATGAAACAATACTTATTTGCGTATCATTATCTCTTCTACACTTCGCAATTCTTATTATCTTCTCTCATTCTGTGTAATTCCTCTTCTCCATTGACGGTCTTCCTACAATTATATCAAATCGATTGTAATGAAATCGCTCATTTGCTGTAACAACGACACAACTCAAAATTTGCAGTTTTTGAGTTATTAGTATAGAAAAAGTGGTTGTTGTCTAACAAAACTTTTCCCGTTAACAAAACTCGTTTCCCCAAAAATCGTGAATTTTGAGTAATATATGTCGTAGTTGCAGCAAATGAGCGAAATGTAACGTATGTAGTGAGGGCAATATTTATATTTTCTTGTGAAAAAATATAATGATATGATTGTTCAATGATTGTTTATTTTGTTTGTTTTAATAGAATGTAAAACGTTCACATTTTCTATCGTATCGGCTTGAACGTTTCAGTAACATACTGGCGAGATTTTCCAGACGAAAATGAATTTAAACACGATATAAATCGGATTATTTTTAGCATTATTAAATAGATTAGAAATGTTACGCATTTATATTTAATTATCTAGTACAGTTCTAGAAATAATCCGATTTATACCGTATTTGAATTCATTCTTAGGCACGTCGCGCCACTGTAGTGGCTTTCGCGGATGTCATATTTCTGAACGACACGCCACTATAGCGGCTCACTGTATCGTTTACACGTAATTCGCGTTGAACTCTGCCGTACAGAGAAACAGCCCCACGTAAAACTCAGCCGTGCCTAAGAGGTTAATGTGGAAAATCTCAGCAGTAAGTATGTTACTGAATACTGAAAACGTCACGTTTTACATTTTATCAACACTGTATGCCTCTCTAACCGAGATTACAAGCCGCCGCCGAACAGCCCAAGTCCTCGCTGGTCGGGACAGGCGTTGAACCCGTTTCGTAAACAGAGTCCTAATTCCGAGTGTTCGTTTCTCGCTTCTTTCTGGGCGAAGGGGGGAGCCAGATGGAATGCTTTGTCTGCGCGACGGGCGTCAATGCAAAGGACGGAGTGTCAGGCGTCCGAAAGATGGAGAGAGACAAAACATGATCCCGTCGTCTGTCTCGTACCGCTCTCGCTCGCTCTCGTTCCATCTCGCTCTCGCCTTCGCCGGACAGGAGTGAAACAGAAGTGGTGGAAATAGCGAAAAATCCACATAGTGTACCCCAAACCGAACCCGTAACAAGACAATACTGTAGTATCTTTTATTTGAGTTTATCCAGATATTATCTTTGCCCATTTCTGTTCTCTAGCAGCTTCGCCGTGATTCATTCAAGCCTTCCTTACGAGAAAATAGTAATGGAGGAAATGCGGCAACAGCGCGATATACCTCTCGATACGTCTCGGCAACTATGTCTTTCCTATATTTATCGGCTAGCTTGGACTTCTACCGGTTCTGATGGTAAATGGCGCGAAAATACCATCAGCGCTGGGGCGGAGAATCCTTGAAGCTTCATTCTGTCATTTCTCGAGTCTGTCTCAGTACACGATTCATAAATTCATTATTATTTCAACGTACGATGCTTATTAGCGTTCAAACGCACCAGACCACCCTGCACGAATGTCTACCGGAGGCAACTATACCCGCAAAAACCTTCTTCTTGCCGATTTCAGGACGAAAGTCGGTTGAAACGGTTTGTTTACTACATCGCGTATAGGCAGGATCGGCGAAATCATTATGCAAGTCATGTGCCGCATAAGGGCGCCAGCAGAATGGGACGCTAAAAAACTATATCGCACGCTTAATAATAAAGGAATCCAACTCCCACATAAACGAAATGTACACCCCGTAAAGACAAATCATATTAAATAGAAAACAGGTGCAAAAATTTTGGGGCACCAAAAATTTTCTTGCATACGGGCGCCAGCTAACCTCGCGTCGGCCCTGCGTATACGTCAAGCTGGTGCTACGTGCTGCGGTACACCACTAGCGCCACCAACGGTGAAGCCTTGAAGCCTCATTCTGTCAGTTTTCGATTCATAAATTCATTATTATCTCAACGTATGGTGGTTATTAGCGTTCAAACGCACCAGACCACCCTGCATTGATGTCTGCTAGAGGCAACTGTACCCGCAAAAACTTCCTTCTGGCCGATTCCAGGACGAAAGTCGGTTGAAACGGATTGTTTACTACACGCGTATACGTACACGCTTTTCTTAGCTTGTGTGAGCGTACGCACACATTCAAGGCCCGCTGAGACGGCAGCCTTAAGACTCCTGTTGAAGACCCGTGCCTTTTTTCCTTTCCAATTTTAAGTTATCACCCTCCAAAGTTAAGCGTTTCATTTCACCCTACTCTCCCCTGACACAAAGTACTATACATATACATTGTACATATAGGTCGACAATGCGGTGCACATAGTTTATTTCATAGTTGTTAAACTTGCGTACAATTTATCCTTAATTCTGTCCTGTGATAAGGCTGTTCATGGCTGTTGATGGTGAACCTATCTAAATTATAATATTAAAAATTATATGGAGTCATTCCTTATGCAAATCATCTTTGTAAAAAGAAGTGATATCCCCATAAAATACTTCAAAAAAGTAAAAAAATTACGCCAAGTACATGAAAAAAAACACGCACGAAAAAGACTATTATAAAATAAATCATAAACAAATAGAAGATAATAATAATTACAATATACGGAAACTACAGAGGCAGATACCAAAGCGTGATTGCAAGTTTCAGATGTGGGAACGAAGAGCGGGGAAGCAAGTACTGGAAGGAAGAAAAAGAGATAGTATGCAGACTATGTAATGGGGCTAGAGAGACGTTGGGTCACATGCTCAAAGACTGTAAGGCAGGCCTGCCCCATCGGGTGCAAATACCTCCTGAATTTCTGGGACCCGGGCAACAGCCGAGCGCGGGACTTTAAAGTTGCTACACATTGCGAAATTTGTAATAAGAGAACTGCATGAGTGTGCGTCCATGTAGGCTCGTACCACGACTCTTTGCGATTCTGGGCGCCGGGTCAGGAGCCAAGCATGGAGCTATTTCGTTGCTCGGTTTCACGCTCGGTTGTGCTATTCTTTGCTACTATAGAATTATTTATTATGGTAAGGAACCCCGGGATGATGCATATGTGTAACAAGCAATAAAATTGAAAATATAGAAACGTATTATACAATTTCACCGAAACATAACATATTTAGAATGTTATTACTATAAAAATAAATAACTTACAAAGATAAAGAACAGAATTTTATTGAACGATATATATACACACACATTTGCAAAAGTTAAAAATTATATACTAATAAATATATACATACATATTATATACTATATAATTATATATTATATACTATATAATTATATATTATATATTATATATTATATATTATATATTATATATTATATATTATATATTATATATTATATATTATATATTATATATTATATATTATATATTATATATTATATATTATATATTATATATTATATATTATATATTATATATTATATATTATATATTATATATTATATATTATATATTATATATTATATATTATATATATTATATTATATATTATATATTATATATTATATATTATATATTATATATTATATATTATATATTATATGTTATGTTTCGGTGAAATTGTATAATACGTTTCTATATTTTCAATTTTATTGCTTGTTACACATATGCATCATCCCGGGGTTCCTTACCATAATAAATAATTCTATAGTAGCAAAGAATAGCACAGCCGAGCGTGAAACCGAGCAACGAAATAGCTCCATGCTTGGCTCCTGACCCGGCGCCCAGAATCGCAAAGAGTCGTGGTACGAGCCTACATGGACGCACACTCATGCAGTTCTCTTATTACAAATTTCGCAATGTGTAGCAACTTTAAAGTCCCGCGCTCGGCTGTTGCCCGGGTCCCAGAAATTCAGGAGGTATTTGCACCCGATGGGGCAGGCCTGCTGTAAGGAGTTGAAAAGAGAAAATTCAGCGATCAGAGGGATATTAAAGGGAGAAGAAGAAGCAGCGGAGTGGATGTACAGTATTGTCTCAATATGTACCCGATTTGGTGTACATGATGTAGGCCTGTCGCTATCCCCACCATTTCTGTTTCACTCTTGTCCGGCGAAGGCGAGAGCGAGATGGAACGAGAGCGAGCGAGAGCCCCTAAAAGCGAGCGAGGACAGTACGAGACAGACGACAGCGTTCATGTTTTGTCTCCCTCCGTCTTTCGGGCGCCGTGACACTCCGTCCTTTGCGTGCGCGACGGGCGTGCGCGATGGTCGCAGGCACATACGGAAGCACGAAACCGCAACGCAAAAACTTGACGCAGGCCCGGCTCAAGTTTTTTTTGCGCCCTAGGCCAACTTTTCAAATTACGCCCTTTATTATAATACATTTATTTGAGATTATTAATAACCTTACTTTGAATTTTTATTCGTAGTTTAATCCACTTATAGTACAACTTGTAATATTTAATTCTAAAGTTTATTTTCAGCAATAGCAGCAATGAAAATACATACCATTTTGCACCACTTGTCGACTTTCGTCCCTATAAGCAAAATTGGACGTCTGCCTAGGGCAGAAAGTCGACAAGAGGTGCAAAATGGTATGTATTTTCATTGCTGCTATTGCTGAAAATAAACTTTAGAATTAAATATTACAAGTTGTACTATAAGTGGATTAAACTACGAATAAAAATTCAAAGTAAGGTTATTAATAATCTCAAATAAATGTAATATAATATAGGGCGTAATTTGAAAAGTTTGTCTAGGGCGCAAAAAAGATTTGTGCCGTGCCTGGCTATCTGACCGTCGCGCGCATGCGTTGGGCAGTCACGATTCCATCTGAGTGCCCGCACGCCCGCGCGCAAGAAAACCGGTCCATCTCGCTCACTCCTTCGGCCAGAAAGAAGCGAGAAACGCACACTCGGAATTAGGGATCTGCGCATTCTGAGTGCCCAAGGCCAGTCCCGACCACCGGGCACACACGGAGACAATACTGTATATGGTTCTGGAAAAAAGGAAAATAAAAGAAGAACAAGATGTAGGAAGAAGTCAAACAAAAGCACAATCCTGAGTTAACAGTCCCAGAAACACACTTACACACATAATACATGTAACCCCATTTTGAGGTCGAAAGGCAAAACATAAACCTATTTATTAAAACCAACAAGTGATATCAGCGCATAGGTTCGGTCATATAAACAATTAGTAAAAGCTATTTTGCAATTATGTATTCGACGTTTCGGTCTATGATTTAGACCCTTTTCAAGAAAGAAACTGAAACTATTGCGTTTGCTTTAATACGTTAAACACGTTATCTGAAGACGTGCACCTTGTTAGTCGGTTGGAGAGTGACTGAGGTAAATAGTATACAAGCGAGAACATCCGAAGGGTATAGAAAAATAACGGTCATAAACATAGTCAAAGTGAAGCTGTAATTAATTATTGTTTGAATCGACTTATAAGCAATATTTGTTGATAATGAGTTTAAAGTCTGTTTGTTTTATATTTAATTAGAAAGAAGATAAACAAATTAAAGCTTTTTTGTTTATACAGAAAAGAAATTTTAACCCAGACAACACCACGCAAATCATACCACCAATTATTATATATGTGGTAAGGTGACATTCAAGATGTAAAGGAGCATAATTACATATGTAAAATTTTTATGTAACATTGTTTGAAACATATGAAGGAAGTGTGAGGTCCAAAAACTCCATTAGAAAGGTCACATCATATGTCCTTACTTTCTCAATAAGGTTGCGTAATAATCTTGTATCTTCGGTGTTTCATACCTAAGATTTACGCTTGGTTGTTTAATCATATGTAATGTCTCTAATAGAATTCTCCGACTCCATATGGCTTCCCTATCAACAACTTTGACGTTGTCGTAGTCAAATCTATGATCAAACTCAAGTGAATGTTTAGTTAGAGCGGTGTGTTGAAAAGGAGATAAAAAAACATTTCTTTTATGTTCATAAATCCGTCTATCTAAATGTCTCGAAGTCTGTCCAATATAAACTTGATTCCAACCCATACAAGGGATTGAATAGATAATGTTGGAGTTTTTTAATAAAGGTATTTTATCTTTAATTGGAGGGAATAATTGTTTGCTGTAAAACGGTAATTTGAAAATAACATGTATTCCTACTTTCCTAAAGATTCTTTTTAAGTCGTTTGAGATGTTATGAACAAACGGTATGACCACTGTATTTTTCCAACTAGCTGGTCCGATCTTTTCAGCTTTTGTCTCTTTACGTTTTTCCATTAATAACGGATGGTAGATTTCAAAAATACGATCTCGGATAATCGTTGAGACCATCTCCATAGGATAGCCGTTACGTTTTAACGTGTTTTTAATAAGAGTTAAATTAGCTGGTCGAAATTCCGGGTCAGAAAGTAAGATAGCACGATCAATTAATCCCTTTATCAATCCTACTTTATGTTGCATGGGATGCGCAGAGTAAAAGTTTATATATCTCCCGGACCAACTCGGTTTATGATACCAATTCGTGATTAGTTTATTGTTAGATCTGCAAACTATTGTATCGAGAAAGCTTAAACAAGAATCTTTTTCTATCTCATACGTGAACTGAAGTCTATTATGGAAGCCGTTAAACGTATCCAACAGTGTTTGTAAATTATCCAAATCAATGCAAGTAATAATGTCATCAACATATCGTTTATAAAATTTTAGTTCAAATTGTACCTTTGTGAGAGAGACCGTCTCTAACCTTTCCATTACCAAATTGGCGATGACAGGGGAAATGGGAGATCCCATGGCCGTTCCAAACACTTGCTTATAGAAGACACCGTTGAACGAAAATACATTAGCGTTCAACACGAACTTAACAGCCTGGAGGAAATCATCTCTATTGATCTTAGTGTGCAATTCAATTTCGTTCCAACGATGGTGTAAAACCTGTAAAGCTAAATCAATGGGTATATTAGTAAAAAGGGATATCACATCCAAAGATACCAGCCGCATTGACTCATCAGGTATTTGGACCTTTCTAATTTCATTGCCGAAGATACAAGATTATTACGCAACCTTATTGAGAAAGTAAGGACATATGATGTGACCTTTCTAATGGAGTTTTTGGACCTCACACTTCCTTCATATGTTTCAAACAATGTTACATAAAAATTTTACATATGTAATTATGCTCCTTTACATCTTGAATGTCACCTTACCACATATATAATAATTGGTGGTATGATTTGCGTGGTGTTGTCTGGGTTAAAATTTCTTTTCTGTATAAACAAAAAAGCTTTAATTTGTTTATCTTCTTTCTAATTAAATATAAAACAAACAGACTTTAAACTCATTATCAACAAATATTGCTTATAAGTCGATTCAAACAATAATTAATTACAGCTTCACTTTGACTATGTTTATGACCGTTATTTTTCTATACCCTTCGGATGTTCTCGCTTGTATACTATTTACCTCAGTCACTCTCCAACCGACTAACAAGGTGCACGTCTTCAGATAACGTGTTTAACGTATTAAAGCAAACGCAATAGTTTCAGTTTCTTTCTTGAAAAGGGTCTAAATCATAGACCGAAACGTCGAATACATAATTGCAAAATAGCTTTTACTAATTGTTTATATGATCGAACCTATGCGCTGATATCACTTGTTGGTTTTAATATTCTAAAAATACGGTCGAAATTATAAATTCTTTATATAAACCTATTTACTTCTAATAATTACAATATAAAGAAGTATGTGAAATCAAAATGAGCTACAAGTACATAATGGGGCTTTGTAATAATCACGGACATTGTAATAATGTGAAGATAAAATCTAACGTCTAGACATTTGCCTAGATTTCCCCGGCCTGGAAGTCAAATACTTGGTGTGGCCAGGCAAGATATTCTTAGATCATCAATACTCATACCCTTCCCTTACCCAGGCTTTCAGATAATTTGTCACTTTAAAACTCTGATAATATGAGTACATTCTTATTCTATTGCGTTTTAAAATAATGCCAATATCATTCATCGACACCTATACCTTTCCTCTCACAAGCGTTCAGATAATTTGTCAATTTAAAACTCTCACAATATGAGTACTGTTTAAACGGTTGCCTGGTGAAGGCGTTGTGGATCACCGGTGGTTTGGCCAGGGAAGGGATGCACGCCAGCGACTTTAAGGACACTTCTATATTCGGAACGTGGGCGTCGTTCACAACGATGACGAGCACACCACAGAAATACAGCACGAATAAACACGACTCACAAAACATGTAATTAACTCGGATAGAAATATATGTACAAACTACGTACACTGCGCTGGGCGCGATGGCTCGCTGGGCCGTTTTCGTGAACGTTTTACAGTCTGTTCAACAAGAAAGGAACCGGCAAGTTTCCGAGAAAAATAAATGATATTTTTCTCTCTCTTGCTCGGCGCTATTGCATCATCGATGGGCTACGTCGCCAATAACTATTCACATTAGTATCGCTCGAGATATTGTCGTATATCGACGTGCAGCATAATGAGTACTGCGTACGCGAAGCGATTTGAGGCGGTCTTCCTGTGCACGTACCCGAAAGGACCAAAATTATCCTATGCCGCTGCCGCGAAAGTCATCAAAAAGTCAAAGAAGTTCGTTGTGAAGTGGGTAACACAGTTCAAATCAGTGAAGAACGTCGATGATCGTCCAAACCGAGGGAAAAAGAGATCGACGACAAACACGCAGGACAAAACGATCGTGCGGCTGTTCGAGAGAAACCCCACTCTCCGACTGCGCGAAGCAAAGGTTAAACTGGCCAAAAAGGGAATCCTTGTCAGCATAAACAAGATCAGGCAGCGTTTACATGAGGCAAAAGTGTTGTACAGTTCTACAAGCTCGAAACCCTTGCTTTCAGAAGCCCACATTCAAAAACGCATGAGCTGGGCATCCGAAAATATCGATCGTGATTGGTCGAAAGTAATTTACTCTGATGAAGTGACTTTCTGGGCGTGGGTTCGAGTGAAGCGTGCTTGGTCCATCCGCGGTAGAAATTTTATGCAGCGCACTGTCAAACATCCAGTGAAAGTGAATGACTGGGGATGCTTCTCGGAGCGCGGATTCGGCTGCTTGGAGCTTTTCACCGAGAAATTGAATGCAGAGAAGATGGCGAAAATTTACAAGCGTGGCCTCCTTAGATCAGCCAACAAGATGTTTGGGGCCACTAACGATGATTGGGTTTTACAAGAAGATAATGATCCGAAACATTGTAGCAAACTCTGCAAAGCCTGGAAGGAAGAAAATGGCATCATTACGATGGATTGACCCTCCCAATCTCCCGATGCCAATCCCATCGAAAAAGTGTGGGGCATTATGAAGACCAAGCTTGCAGGAAAGTCTGTGTACAATTTGAGGCAGCTTACAAACGCCATTCGCAAAATTTGGCGTTCTGTTTCGACAGATTACGCTGAAAAACTAGTTGAAAGTATGCCCAGACGATGCCAGGCCATACTCGATAACGGTGGCGATTTTACTGTTTACTAATTATAAACGCCTCAGCACTTTTAATGTGCTTTCATGTACAAGAAAAGAGAAATACATATCTTTTGTACTATTAAAAAAAATCGCGGTTTCTTTCTTGTTGAACAGACTGTATAACCGTGGGTCGCTGGGCGACAATGATTTTGAATACGTGCGTGCGAGAGCGTCTGATGGTAGTCAGGTGTTCGAGGAACTAACGGCCGAATTCCAGGAAGGCGAACGCTCGAGCCGTACAAAATCATGTGACCCGCGTAATCGTCTTGACGAACGGTGCGTCACCGTGTTTTCGCGCTCCCGCACGCACATTTCAATTGACGCGAAGCGGCGCGTTTAACCTCGGCCGTAACAAGTACACTTTCATTATTTTGCGTTTTTAAATAATTCTGATTCATCGACACCTTGACCTTGCCTGACCACGCCAAGTATTTGACTTCCAGGCTGCGGACATCTAGGCAAATGTCTAGATGTTAGATTTTATCTTCACATTATTAAAATGTCCGTGATTATTACAAACCACCTTTATATACTTGCAGCTCATTTTGATTTTACATATTTTTTTTTATATTATAATTATTATTATCTTCTTTTTTTATGATTGATTTTATAATAGTTTTTTCATTTTGATTTCACATATTTTTTTATATTGTAATTATTATTATCTTCTATTTTTTTATGATTTATTTTATAATAGACTTTTCCGTCCTTGTTTTTTTGATGTACTTGACGTAATTTTATTACCTTTTTGAAGTTTTTTATGGAGTTCGCGTTGACTGTTCAAACTTTTCAGGAGAGCACACGACCGTTCTTGTACATAAGAAATTGACAGCTTATATGCGAAAACCCTAAGATTTGTGTAATTATTTATTTAAATTTGTTATATTATGTAAATTTTTAATGAAATTTGAAATATTTAATGTCACAAGGCTCAGGTTACGCTCGACTAAGGAAAGTCGCAGAATGCCTGCACATTGTCGATGCACAGCCCTGGCAACGTTTCATAAAAACAATTCATAAAACCAAATTTTATGAAAAAGACGTTTGCAACGTAACATTATTTTTAGTCCGAAATACATTTATAATTGAAGTGTTAGCACATACACAATCTACTTATCATACAGCTACTCTTAGAATAGTAACATACATTTAATTTGTACGTATTGAAATTTTTATTTTTCAGATTGCCTGATATTTGCCAAGAATGTATCAAGTTATTCTGTAATAACACAGTTGAATACACGTGATGGTAACATTTCATTTGGGATTAAGTTATGGAACCCGAACGACGAAAAAAAGGTATGTGTTATTTCTTACAACATTTTTAATGTGTACACGTATGGTAAATATTAAGGAGGTAAAACACTGTAAGAAATCGAAAAAATCGATTTTTCTTTTTTTATATTTTCTGAAAGACATAGGTTTCAAGCAGAGATAGGCATTACTTAAATAAAAAGTTGTTTAAATAACGTATCAAATAAAAGAGACTTTATCTTTATTTGTCTCCAATTAGGATAACCCGGGCCAATATTTATTTGATGTACCACGGATGAATCAATTTATTGGACGGGAATTCATCCGACGGTCACAAATAATTTTTTTATTTGAAGGCCTTTGATCCAACGACCACAAATAATGTTTTTATTCGAAGGCTTTCTGAGCTTCAAATAATTTTCTCGCACTTACTTATTTGAATCATTATTCGAGAATCATTTGAACCTCAAGTAACCGGCGAGAGTTATTGTGGCTTTTACACGCAGGTGGCGAAAAATCTCTCCGTACGAGGGTATAGCGCCGCGATCAACCCTGTCGTAGCTAACATTTTTTAAATTAAGACTGTTACGCAACCAGTTGACATTGTTTTCAAACTGCATTACAGTAATCCGGGGTGCGAGTGGTAAACCGATCATAAAAGCGGAGCGTGCGGCTCGCTTACCTGGGCCGGGAAATTCCGCACAGCTCTTTGCGGCGTTAATTTGAAAGAGACCATCCTAAAATTTTCGATGCTCGGGCATCACTGTTACCCAGCGGTCGCTGGTAACCCTCCGAACGCTGGGCCAGTGCATGGTTGTAGTGGAACGCGTCCGTGAGGCGGTGTTGCCATTTTCGTCTCTTCGCGCGCGCGTAGGTTGCATTTTTAACGGATAACCCTGTATATGCGTATACCAACTTTTCTTATTACGTTGATGAGTAGAACCAATCCTGAATAAAATGTCTCATAAACGCGTACAAAACCGGGTACCTGGGTAAAACCGAGACGTATTATTATTTTTTAAACTGCCTTAAATTTTCCCGCGTCGTTGCAGCGACATATTGTCGCCATCTGCATTATTTTATCAACAAAAGGTGATCGTTTTACAAGCTTGCTTACTAAGGTTATATCATCATGCTTACTAAGTTTATATCATCTTGTGTGTTCCTAAAGGCTCTGATCTAATTTTCAATAATTAACAAAACTTCAAACACTTTTGACAGTGTTATGGTAGATACTTGTTATGTGAATTATGATAATTGTTGCATATTAAACTGTAAATAATTATAAGGTTTGTTTTTACTTCGCCAATGTATTGTTGATAATTCGTAATATTTAGGAAATTGTATGCTGGGGCAAAACCGGACGGGGTAAAACCGGGTATCCAGTTTTGGGCAAAATATGTATAACAAAGAAACGAAAAAGATGAATTTATCAAAATTAAAACTATGTCTGAATAAAGGATTACAACTAAAGAGTAAGAAAACCACAAAATGCCAAAGGATAATGATAACAGTGGTGATGAAAACGGTGAAGATATTTGCATTTACGTCCAAGATTCATATAGTTCATCGAAATTGAGTAAAGGTTGACTGCTAATCTGGAAGGCTGTGCGTGAGCATACCTTATGATGCATGCTGACCTGCTTACATTATGATCTATCCCACAATCGAATCTCGATCGGCCACAATCGTTTGAGCTGTGTGTTCTCCATTGTGCTAACGAGACACACGCGCGCAGAAATCACACAAAACAGAATCAGAAACACCCCTCCCCCCCCCATAAGAAAATATCACATCTCTTGCACTAAATCTTGTGAAAAAAATTTTAGAAAAGGACACAAATTTACCCGCACTGCACACGTAAAAAATCAGATTTACACACGCTCAAACAATTGAAACTGATAACTCTTACTGATTGTCTACTTAGCGATGTGATGTGTCAATGCTCGTTGAAATAAATTAATATCAGCGGAGCTGGGTTGAACATGAGGATCACCAAAAGAAAACAGTTGAATGAGTTTATTTGTATACTTGCTTGGTTGATGTGGCAAATTCGAAACATTTGGTGAGACTGACGTCGTCGCTGGTCAATCCAGGAGAGTTACTCTAAACTAGCGCTGCCGAAAGTTTAGCACGTATGCTCTCGGGGTTCTCCCACTCTCATTCGCGTTGCCAAGGATACCGCGCAAAAATCTCAAAAAGTACTGAACCAATCATTACGAAATTTTAACTACAGCATCATTGAACAACAAGAACGGACATAGGCTATGTAGTATGTCTCAAAAATGCTTTATTAACATGTAATTTATATGAAAAGTTTCATGTGTACAGCTGTTTTGCAGACCACGTGACCCGTGTATACTAGGGCTGGGACTATTCGAATAATTTAATATTCGAATATTTTACAAGTATTCGAATGCTATGAATAAACTTCGAATATTTTACAAGTATTCGAATGCTACGAATAAACTTCGAATATTTGAGTATTCGAATGTTATTATTCGAATTCACACCATACCAATGTATTCAAATACGGATGTATGTGAATACATCGGTGTCACGTCCCGGGTGGAGGGCTTTATGGACGATGACATGTAGCGTACGGGATCAGGCGAGAATGTAATAATTCAGCACGCTGAGGATTGACGGAACTCAGGCGAGAATGCAAGTTTTCAGCACACTGAGGATTGGCGGGATCAGGCGAGAATGTAATAATTCAGCACACTCTAATCGACCAGGGAAGGTTTATATGGCTAATACACGCCCGGGGACACCCGTTAGAGCACTTTGTATTTGTTTTGACTAGGTAATTGCATTTACCGTTACATTCACATAAGAAGTTACTCGTAATACTTCCGCGAAATCCGTCTAGTTATACGGCTGTACACGGCCTATGCAAAAGAACGTTAGTAAACACTGTAGGCTCTTTCGCGTTCGCGAACCGAGATCAGCTGTTGCTGCAGCTTGTTTTGGTTTTGGAATCCTCGCGATCGCAGAATAGATACAATAATTCAAAGCGTGATTTAAATAGGAATTGTTTATTCAATTCGAAGCACTGTGATACGCCATGCACTATTATCGTGATGGTGGTTAGGTTTTATAATTATGCGTTGGACATTAAGCATTAGCACATAACATTTATATAAATGGTAAGCAATAGCAATATATGTATGGACATGAAATACAATATATGATAATAAAGTAGAATGATATAAGCAATGGGCGTTAAGGGGGGTCACTCAAGTGAAAATAAGCTACCAGTAATTTTACAGATAAAAATTTGAAAATATTTATATCCATATTATTTTTTACGCTGAAATAAATTATGTAAGAGTTAATATAGTGACAATTTTTTTCCCGTGGATGGGAACGACGTCAAATTGCGTTTTGAATCTTTGACATCGATTACTGTCAAGTTTATTAACAATAAACAAAATATTCTCTATACGAGTTGAGAGAGCATTCTTTCAGCTTTAAAATGAGTCGAAGACGGAGGCATTATCTTGAAAAACGACCGAGATATTACATTTTAAGCGATGACGCGTCAGTCGATTTTGATACAATTTTTAAAACTTTAACATTAAATATTTCGAAAACTATTTGACATAGGCCTTTAAAATTCAGTATACTTTGTTTTTGCAAGGTTATCGACAAATGCTGTAATTTTGAAGAGAATCGGTGAAACTAAATTTTTTCGTCTATCCGTTTTGACGTGGAATAGCTCATCCGTGAGCGTCCACACTATCAAGCCGGGCGATTGTGGACGCTCAGGGATGTGAATTGGATCGAGACCGGACCGTGACCGGACCAATAGTGTGAATCTGGCCTAATTTATGGAGACGAACGGCAACCCCTCCATGAATTACCTCGACTGTATTGCGGACCGGTCAACCGACCAGTCGGAGAACCGGTCGGGCCTTCAGTTTGGTTTGATTTGGTTACAAATCGGGTCTGAGATTCCCGATCGAGAGGCAATTGGTCTGGAGTTATGGTTCCCTTTTACAACCTCTCAGTGTTACGATCAGAATTTTGATCCCTTTTCGCTGCGGGTACTGGTCGCTTGACCGGTCAGGACCGGTCTGAATTGCGGTTACTGCTTCGGTCTCGACTCCCTGGTATACTCAAACTGCAATGAAAGGAAAGTATGCAACTCCGAACCTTCTGTCACATCTGAGGTATAAAGTAATTTGGATCTACGTGCATTTCGTTTTGGTGCTTCTCATAGACAACGCAGCTCTGCCGATGTTAAGTTATTTAAACGAGCATTGACACATCGCGAAGTAGACAAACATTCAGTCCACCCGCGAGTTTACATAGAAAAACTTCCTTTAAGTTTATTTATTAACAGCTATTAGTTGGAATTGTCTGAGTGTTTATGTCCCTGTTTTTTTTCGTGAAGAGTTTTAGTGGAGGTTGAGGGAGAGCATCCAATATGTTTGCATTCATTTTTGGAAAGAAAACCTCAACATTTCATCGGTAATGCATGATGATCTATAAAAAATATAAACATACGAATTTTCGTTAGTAGCTGATTCATGTGGCGTGCCAGATACCCGTGGGTGGACAGTTTATCTGTACCGGATAAGCAACATCGTGGTGTGGGCCGTTTCGAACGTACGCAACGATCTTGCATACGAACGGGGATTACTGTAACGGATTTTTGCGCGATCGCCTTAGCTAGAGCAATGATGGCATTACAGAATCATTATATGAATGCCAGTTTATGTTGATTTTTTTATAATAATTTTATACAATTATTAATTACGTTTTCTTAACTTAATTTAACAAAATCACACATTACTTGCAGGGTGAGGCAAGAATTTTGCTTAGTCTTCTACCAGTTCCCGCTTCTGCTGAAAAAGTAGCTGAAGAGTGGAGTGCTGGTGTTGAGCTGATGTTTGCAAACTTTGGCAGTGGCCAGACGTTTCCAACACATGACGTTAGTATTAGTTACTTTGAATATTTGAGGAAGATAGTTATGGTTGTTGTGAAACTAATTGCGTGATTTGCACTCTGGAAAAAGGTTTTTAATTCCTGTCGCAAATCATCATAATGTTGATTGATTGATTTACAATGGCTATTGATAAATTCATTATAAATTTTACCTGCTAATAATCTGTAGAGCGGATTATAGTGTGACGTAGGTGTGTTGTAACCTAGCCAACGACCGGAAGTTACAACCGCCGCGCATTCCGATATCATGCGCAAGCACCAAAGAGCGGACAGCGATCCGCGAGCACTATCAGCGTTCTTACGAAACGCCGAAAAGTGGGCCAAAGGCGGTGACCCCTCTGGTCCCCGCTTCGCCCCTAATTAGCTATAAGAACTCCCACAAGCAAGAGGACGGGGTGTTTGTAATCAGCACGCAATCGAGACCGTACGCGAAAAGCCTGTCACCCAGATCGGGACAGAATAAACTTGTTTAACCTTACGGTGAGTTCCAACTCTTTAACCCGCAACGATCCCCTACCTTCGGTTTCAAACCGAATCCTTCCGTCCCGGCATTCTCACCCGAACCTTCGGAGCCCGTTGGACGACGACCGTGAAGGACGGCCAGGAGCAGACCCGAGATTCTCAGTCGGAATCTCGACCTCAGGCGCCTTGGTACAACAGGTGTAATAGATGTGAGAATTTGTTTCAATTTATATACGAATTGATTAATGATTATAACATGAACATTCAACCTGTGACAAAGTTTTGTCTCTCTATAACATTTGTGCTTATACAGTTATGGATACCTTGTAGTGAAACTATTTATATGCAGAACGTGCTGATTATTGTTACAATCATTATTTTGTTTTACTTGTATTCAGCGGATATGAACAAATTATATTATTTAAGTTTTGTATGAATTATCACAAAAGATTTGTGTATTGGAGAAGAATTTGTTGTTCTCTTCTTACAATTTGTTACCATAACGTGAAATTAGTTACTGATAAAGTGGTTACTGAATATGAAACATAAACATATAAATACTCTAGAATAATACATATTGTTACACCTTTTGTTTAACGGGGGTTGCTCGGTTTGCCATAATATCAATTTGATACAAGAAAAGGGAATACAAGGTAAACAAGAACACTGAACAGCAAGGAATATCTGGACTCGGTCTAGACTCAGCACCGTTCAGCCTGTGGTTTGGCGGGCAAGGGCGCCCACCACTGCCCAGGGCAAACGCTGCGGGCAAAGCCTCGGGCAGTGACGTCAGCTATCGTTACAGCGGAGTGGGGAGAAACGGTTGAGCAGGCTCATAGATGCGTAGGCAGACATGTGTTAGTAGTTTCATTCAAATACTGTTGAGTCGACCCGACGGTGATCATCTGACGGTGTCATCTTGATCATCTGTACCGTATTGCCCGGGAAGGCGTGACTTACCCGCCGCCGACTCGTGGCTGCCCCGGGTAGTCTGATCTGTTGCCCGTACTCCTGAACGGCTCTAGAGTGTAGAAACACGGTAGCGTCTCGACGCCACATACATGTTTTGATACTCTGCATATGTCGACTGTCGTTACCACGCTTAGAGCATATATACATGGAGGTCTCATTGACAGCTCGAAACTGTCGCCAACATCGTGCGACAGAGAGAAGTATACTTGAAGTATACTTCTCTCTCTCACACCAGTTCGCACATGGCTTTCTCTCTCGCGTGATGTTGGCGACAGTTTCGAGGATAGGAAACATGAGGCAATGTCATGTCCAGTAGTATATACTCTAAGCTGCCACGTATCTTTTACGCGAAACACGGCTATCCCAACCTTACCTGAAACTTATTTCATTAATATCTCAGCACGCGTGCAATATTTTCTAAATTTAAGGGCATTTTTCTTATGTAAACCACATATAAACTTTCGAATAAGCCCAACTTCAATCAAATCGGTCCACGCATGATAGAGTGTTACGTCCCTACTTCTTATTCGGGGCCGCGATTTTTAGGGAGTTTATATTTTCAATCCACTTTCGAGCAAATCCTGTGATTCTATGTTCTCGGATAGTTGAGCGCGAGATTTTATTGGCATTAACGCGGAATATTATGCTGCCTACTTTTTATTGGTCGATCGGAATGAGTTGCCAGGGGATAGGAACTTCTGATATTCCGTCGATCTCCGGTGCGGGGTTCTGCTTCGGTGGGGTCCAATCCTCACACACCACCTAAATCCCGTAACTAGTCGGGGGTGAGATTTCCCTGACTGAAGAGGTGCTGGCCACTCCTAGCAGGGCGGAGAATTCTGCCGGTGCACTAATGTATCGGGCCGCCAATCTTCGAAGCTGGACTCATCGCCCCGCACGATAATTTCGTGGCATTCGTCTTTCGGAATGTATAATAATAATTATTTATCGACCGATAAATCACTCTCCACCTTCCACACCAGGCGCTACCGCGGGCAACGTTCTGCTCTTCAGCGGCACCATCGGGGAAGGCAAGGGTGACTTTTCCTTGTTCGCACACTGATTTCGAAAGTCTTTGATATTTGAACTAATCGCCTCGTTCAGGATTTACGCTTAATATCTGGTAAAACCGCGGGCAGCGTTCTGCTCATAGGTGATACCATCAATCAGCGCGACTCGTGAACTGTCAATACACATTTTCGTAATTTTAATTTATTTGTCCAAAAAACGAACGCTCGATTTATAGGATGGGTAATTGGAGTGGAATCACTTCACTCACTGATTTGATATAAGAAAAACAATCACCTTTATTTTGGTCGTTGATTCTAACACTTTTCCTTAAAGTCCTTTACAGTTTATTATCTCGTTGCAAAAGTTTAAACTTGAATATTAACGATAATAATGGTAATAGGCACTGTAATAATGAGCATAGTAATGAGCTCCGCGGGTGGTCAGTCCCTTTTTTATAGGGCTGTCGATCACTCCTTCTCTAGGATTTGTCACATGACAAATCATAGATGGGAGACCCCATCCGAACCCGGACTCACCGATTGAAACGCAACTTCGTGGGTTTTTAGAGTGACTCAAAACAAGAACAACGGAGTGTTTGATTTGTGCCCTATCGCCCTTTAAGGGGGTGAAAACTACCCTCAAAGTCAAATTGCCACTTCCACTTTTTCACGTATAACTTTCAAAGTACAACAAATAGAAAAAAATGTTTCAAACAAAAGTTTAATGTCGCAATAAGCGCTACAAAATAACGGTAACAAAATTTTTGAAAAAAAATTTTTTCTTAAAAAAAAATTTTACCTCGCGTTAGTTTTAACAATTCTTCCATTTATTTAATAACTAAAAATATCGGGTGTTTTTTTGTGAATTCAACCGTGTATATGAATCGTATAATGCACTATCGGCTTATGGAGTTACGCGATGGCAAGTACACGGTTCGCACGGTTGCGCGCTCGCAACACATAGTAAGTTGCATACCACCACCATCACCATTTGGTTTCGTCAACTACCTAAATGAACGATTACAAAAAATAATGTGTAATCAACTACACAATTACAGTTTAATCGTAATTTGTAAGATGTAATTAGATTACATTTTGCCCAACTCTGAATTTATTACTTATAAAATAAAGAAGCTTATCGAGCTATTTTTAATGGTATACATATTTGTTTGTAGAAGGTATATTTAATCATTTGATAAAAGTGTTGATACAATTATCATATTTGTTTTGCATTTAGGTACATTTAGCACTAGGTGTTTTCAAGTGTATGGTTAATTATTGATAATTTCGCATGACTGTTTGTAAAGTTTCCGTTATTAATGCATAAGATTAACTAGTCATGCCGTTTTTGAAGAAACAAACTTATCTGGAATGAGACATCCTTGTATCCTTATCTTTCTGCCTCATTATAAATACCAAGTTTTCGCAGCTCAACTTCATACTCGTTGTCACAGGCATTCTTTTAACTGCAAGCAGTGCAAGTTATCGATAAAATAGTGCACATAAATCCGGCGAATGTAATTAATTTACTGATAACTGCTCTACATATATCTAGAATACCGCCGTCTCCTATTAATCATAGGGAAGTGGAATTATCAGAAATTATAACATACCATAATAGTTGATAGTAAGAATGACGTTTCATTCACAACCGACTATGTTACAACCCTAGAATTTGAAGATCTAGCGCGGCCCCAAGAATGTGAGTTTGTTCAAGACGATAATATCCAGGAAGACGAAGAATTTACTATCAATGAATTTGATGATGTGTGTGTCCCAGGGGAAAGTGGTAACGTAGATTTAAAGTATAAAATTCGAGCTGTTGAGTTTTGGAGAAGCGGCTCAAAAGATAGAAAACCTCTCGGCAGTGTGCAACATCAATTCAGGAAAGTTAAATCAGTTCAACAATTGTATCGCTGGGAAGCAGCGTTGGCGAATGGCGGTACACGCAGAGAACAGCTGTTATCTATCGTGCAAAATGTGTTGGACGAATTTCAAACTGCTATCGATCAGGGCTCATTGATACATGACATTGATATAAGAAGATGGGCGCTAGAAGCAAAAGAGGAGGTCAATCTTCCCACATTCAAAGCTGGCCATACCTGGATCATGAATTTCAAAAAAGTGCACAACATCGTTTCGAGAAAAGTTACAAAATTCGTCAGCCGTTCCGCACAGCAAGACAAGCAACATTTACATTTAACTTCTTCCGAATTCGTAAATCAGGTAAAACCATACATTGCTACACACAATCCAAGTAATGTATACAACGCAGATGAGAGTGGATTTAATTCAGAAATCCATTCCGGTCGTACGTTGACACACCGTGGTGGAAAGACTATAGAAGCATCCGTGCAATCAGTATCCTCAATCACACACAGTTATACGATTCTCCCTACGATTTCTGCGAGCGGTCAGTTACTGTCACCCCTGTTTATGGTGTTAAAAGAAACAACCGGAGAATTTGGTCCCAGGATGGAAAAAACTTTATTCAGACCGGCTAATGTGTTCTTGACTGCTTCGAAATCTGGGAAGTCGTCATCGTACCATTTTAACATTTGGTTAACAGAAGTCTTTTCACCGAAGACTGGATCTCAAAGTGTCCTGTTGCTTGATTCATGGAGCGGCCACTGTCCTTCTACTTTTCAACAAAATATTCCGGCCAACGAACAAGTTATTGCGTTAACCATACCGAAAGGAACAACATGTCTGATACAACCGCTGGACGTTTTTGGTTTTCGGATATGGAAAAATTTTGTAAGAACTTTTTCAGACCGCGTCTTACTATACAATCTTGACGTAAATTTACATTTGCGAAATAATATCATCAAATTGCAATCGCTCACACATATTCAATTGTCTTCTCCGAGATTTCAGTAATTATTTAAATACGCTTGGTATAAAAGTGGATACCTTGAACAAAGACCATCGCGGTTTGAAAATCCAGTAGACTTTTCTTTCAATTTTCTTGAAGCATATACCTTGCCACGCTGTCATCTGTGTAATAAGCCTGCTATTATAAGATGTGCTTGGTGTAAAAAATATCTATGCATAGAACATTTTTTTGATGAACATCATGCCTGTGAAAACTATGTGGAATGAAATGCATATATGTATACACGTATTTTTAACCGTAGGGTTAAGAAATAACTTGTTAAGAATAGACATTAAATGAATATTTATATACATGTCTGATACAGTACAGTGCAACGCATGTGATTGCAGCATAGTATGCACAAACATAAAACATCATAGATATTATAGACAAAACATAATCGAATAATTTTGATATAATACTTTATATTTTGATATTTTTATTTTATCATATTTGGCACCGTCAAGGCCTGCAGCAAATAGAACGAGTCTTATTATGCAACTTACTATGTGTTGTGAGCGCGCAACCGTGCGAACCGTGTACTTGCCATCGCGTAACTCCATAAGCCGATAGTGCATTATACAATTCATATACACGGTTGAATTCACAAAAAAAACACCTATATTTTTAGTTATTATATAAATGGAAGAATTGTTAAAAATAACGCGAGGTAAAATTTTTTTTAAGAAAAAATTTTTTTTCAAAAATTTTGTTACCGTTATTTTGTAGTGCTTATTGCGCCATTAAACTTTTGTTTGAAACATTTCTTTCTGTCTGTTGTACTTTGAAAGTTATACGTGAAAAAGTGGAAGTGGCAATTTGACTTTGAGGGTAGTTTTCACCCCCTTAAAGGGCGATATGGCACAAATCAAACACACCGTTGTTCTTGTTTTGAGTCACTCTAAAACCCACGAAGTTGCGTTCCAATCGGTGAGTCCGTGTTCGCGGTGTTCCCTTGTTAGGCACGTTCCACTAGTTCTCACCCTTTAGGTGTCCTTCTTCGTGACTAATGCATATCATTTTGCCTGACTCCCAGTAGCGACGATAGCAAGATTCTTATATTAATTCACATTTTATTTATACGTTACATGTTTACAATATTTTCTGTACAATTGGTTCCGTACAGCTTATTTACTAGGGGTTGAAGTTAAATATATTGTATTGGAGATTGATTTGCGGGAAATGACGGGAGGGCAATCTTCTGGCGAGGACCAGGGGCACAGCTCCGCGAAGGTCGTGTCGTCTCCACTGGTTGATATGGGCCTCTGTAGCTCGCTGAACATCAGCTAGTGTTGGCTGGGCCTTCTTGGTGTTCGTGCGGTCAGCTACTTGATGTACAGCTGGCTGTCCGCTATCTCCTCGATCTGGCTGTCCTACTCGCTGCCGTCCGTGTATTCTTCGCTCGATCTCCTTTTATCGTAATTTATGTTGATAATGCCTTATCGGCTAGTCATTGCACAATATTTGTTATAGTGTTTTCATACGAGGTGATTACAATATCTCAAAGTACGAAATAGTAAATGTAAATGATTTAAAGGGGTTAATTAATATTTGACTCCACGTCGCGGGATGTAACGCAGAGATATCGTAATATCGTCTCATGGAGCTGTCGGAAACGGTAAGATTTTCTTCTTGTTGTTGTTGTTGTGATTCTCTAGTAAGATTCCGAAGTTTAAATTGCGACATGTTTGAATATCATGAAATTGTTTTTTATTTGTATCTAAACTGAGGATTTTATATATATGTAGATAATCGAAGCGTAAAATGATGCTGTGACCTTCGCTAGGCTATGTATTTATGTACGCATAATTTTGCAGGAAGGATGTCGTGTACATACTTATTCAGATATTTTGATACATGGACACCTTCGGTACTGCATAAATTTAATGAGTGTTTTTGTACTATAGGGGAGGGTAGGGTAAAGCGGAACGGGTGGGTAATGTGGAACATCAATGTTTCCCTTAGATAAGAGCTGCGAATGAGATAGTATCACGTGTCATGGGACCAAACGGTTCTCACAGCATTTCGTGATAGACCACAGACCCGTGCACACGTCATTTTTCGATTTACAGTGTTGTAAACATTTCCGGTATTGATGTTTCGATATTGTGTTGCAGTTACGACCATTTTTCTTCATTTGGATTTAGAAAATTTATAACGGCAAAAACACCGTTGGATTTATATTCTTTACACTACATTTTGACGTTTTCCCCAGTTCTTTGCCTCACGCTGAAGTGTAAATATTAAATGATTACTAAATTACTGATTGTGGGGCAAAGCGGAACACTTTGCGTGGGGTAAAAGGGAACAGCTATTTAAGGCTGCCGTCTCAAGTTTGTTATGGTCCGAATCGATCGAAGCGTCCCTTGTAAACAGACGGACACTAATGAAACTACTGCGGTCGATAAAAAGAACTTTTACAGAGGTGACATCTCCAGGTACTCTATGTAGACGAATTTTTGACCCATAGTTGCCACATTTTCTGTTCTCTCTGTCTCTGCCGCGCTGTTGCCACAACTCTCTATCGAGATGTCTTGAAGGAATACGGCACGAGTGCTGTGTCTAGCGTCAGAGCCTCGCTGAACGTAAAGGAGGATGGCAATAATGAAAGATAGAGAGGTTGGGTAGTGAAGTTAGGAAACATATCAATGAAACAATACTTATTTGCGTATCATTATCTCTTCTACACTTCGCAATTCTTATTATCTTCTCTCATTCTGTGTAATTCCTCTTCTCCATTGACGGTCTTCCTAAAATTTTATCAGATCGATCGTAATGAAATCGCTCATTTGCTGTAACAACGACACAACTCAAAATTTGCAGTTTTTGAGTTATTAGTATAGAAAAAGTGGTTGATGTCTAACAAAACTTTTCCCTTTAACAAAACTCGTTTCCCCAAAAATCGTGAATTTTGAGTTATATATGTCGTAGTTGCAGCAAATGAGCGAAATGTAACGTATGCAGTGAGGGCAATATTTATATTTTCTTGTGAAAAAATATAATGATATGATTGTTCAATGATTGTTTATTTTGTTTGTTTTAATAGAATGTAAAACGTTCACATTTTCTATCGTATCAGCTTGAACGTTTCAGTAACATGCTGGTGAGATTTTCCAGACGAAAATGTATTTAAGGGGGGAGATCACTGTCTCAAATCTGAATTTTTTTACATTTTCTGAAAGGCGTATGTTTCAAGAATCTTCTCTCCAAATTTGATGAAGAAATTCGCAAAATTGACAGAGATATGGTGTTTTTCGTGAAGCGGTGTCGAACGCGCGACTGAGCCACGCGGAACTTTGAACGCGTTTTTCTCAGAATGACATTTCTCAACCGCGTTGACGGTCTACAGAGAAAACTATACGTCCAATTGGCATGATCAAGGACATTTATAGTACGGAAAACCCGTCGCTATTACGTGACGATCAGACATTTTCAATTTTCGACCTGCTTCTATTTTTTTTAGCAACATTTCCCCAATTTTGTACCCCGAAAACACGACTTTTTTTCAGTGGTCCGCCATTTTGTTATTTTTTACAAATTCGACATTTTGCGATAGCCACATAATAGAGGCAGGTTTCTAGTTTCTAAATATTATTGTTTTTTTGAATTTCGATGAACCATATGGTCTGAGAACTGTCAACGCGACTAGCATGTTTTTTCCGGAGCGCAAATTTTGACGAAGTGTATACAGAAAACGGATTTATTAAAAAAACGAATTAACGAATTTGATTAAAAAAAAATTTTCTTACCCTTCCATATATACAGTATTGACTATACTAAGCAATAAATTGATTTACATGCGTTGTTTGGTTGAAATAAATTCCCGAAAATACCCTTACATTTCGGGCCGAGACAGTGGTCTCCCTCCTTAAGGGGGGAACCTGGTGTAACTAGCTGAAAATCGAGGCATTTTTCCGGAATTTTTTTTAAAGAAAGTATTTAATTGATCTTTCTGAAACTTTCGGGATATTGTATTAACAGGATAAGGTAGATAAAAAAAAAGTTTATTATTTGGTTTCAGATGAAACCAAAAATCGAACAATTTTCATTTAATTTATGAGTGTACGGATGAATCGTATCAATTTATTTCTTAAAAGATGCAAAATTGAACAAATGGCGGCCTCTTGAAAAAAGGTCCCTCTTTCCAACGAAATTTTGCCTTAAATGTGTAAACAAAAGTTATTTATTTAAACAATATCATTATACCCATAGCTTAGATCTGCAAAGAAAATGTTCACAAACATCCGTGCACAAGGCCAAGTCGATCAGTTGAATATTTTTGGAATTACATTGCCCGCAAATTGTAAAACTATCGTTTCGAGAAAAACGCATTTAAAGTTTTCTGGTAACCTGGCGCTCCGTAGCAAAACCGGCCATATCTGCTTTAATTTTTCGAATTTCGTTTTGCGGCTTTGGGAACGTATTCTCGTAATGTTCAACTATTGATTTATGCAAAAAAAAAAAATCGATTTCTTTGACCCGCTACACCAGGTTCCCCCCTTAAACACGATAAATCGGATTATTTTTAGCATTATTAGATTAGAAATGTTACGCATTTATATTTAAGTATCTAGTACAGTTCTAGAAATAATCCGATTTATACCGTATTTGAATTCATTTTAACCTCTTAGGCACGACGAGCCATTCTAGTGGCTTTCGCGGATGTCATCTTTCTGAACGACACGCCACTATAGCGGCTTACTGTATCGTTTACACGTAATTCGCGTTGAACTCTGCCGTACAGAGAAACAGCCCCGCGTAAAACTCAGCCGTGCCTAAGAGGTTAATGTGGAAAATCTCAGCAGTAAGTATGTTACTGAATACTGAAAACGTCACGTTTTACATTTTATCAACACTGTATGCCTCTCTAACCGAGATTATAAGCCGCCGCCGAACAGCACAAGTCCTCGCTGGTCGGGACCGGCGTTGAGCCCGTATCGTAAACAGAGTCCTAATTCCGAGTGTTCGTTTCTCGCTTCTTTCTGGCCGAAGGAGGGAGCGAGGTGGAACGCTTTGTCTGCGCGACGGGCGCCAACGTAAAGGACGGAGTGTCAGGCGTCCGAAAGGCGGAGAGAGACAAAACATGATCCCGTCGTCTGTCTCGTACCGCTCTCGCTCGCTTTCAGTGCCTCTCGCTCGCTCTCGTTCCATCTCGTTCTCGCCTTCGCCGGACAAGAGTGAGACAGATGTGGTGGGGATAGCGAAAAGTCCACATCGTGTACACCAAACCGAGCCCGTAATGAGACAATACTGGAGCATCTTTTATTTGAGGTTATCCAGATATTATCTTTGCCGGTCTTTGTTCTCCAGCCGCTTCGCCGTGATTCATTCAAGCCTCCGTGACGACAAAATAGTAATAGGGAAATGCGGCAACAGCGCGATTCGACTCTCGATACGTCTCGGCAACTATGGATTTCCTACATTTATCGTCTAGCTTGGACTTCCGCCGATTCTGATGGTACATGGCGCGAATAAACCATCAACGCCGGTGACGGAGAATCCTTGAAGCCTAAATCTGTCATTTCTCGAGTCTGTCTCACTACACGAGTTATAAATTCATTATTATTTCAACGTACGGTGCTTATTAGCGTTCAAACGCACCAGACCCGTCTGCACAGATGTCTACTGGACGCGACTATACCCGCAAAACCTTCCTTCTTGCCGATTCCACGACGTAAGTTGGTTGAAACGGATTGTTTACTACATCGCGTATACGTATACGCTTTTCCTAGCTTGTGTGAGCGTACGCACACATTCAACGCCCGGTGAGACGGCAGCCTTAACCCATTTCCACCTATCCAATTGTCTTGAAACTTCGCAGGCGTGTGTAGATATGATGACAATACAAAATTATGACGAAAAGACGGGAGGGGAGAAACAATTACCCCCTCATCATGTCAAGCCGTCCAACACTCAATTGCCACACAGCAATCCGATGTTTCATTTCCGATCGAACTCCAGACATAACAAAAAAATCGCCCCTCCACTCTGTAAATTCCGATAACAATAATCGATTGCGTTGCCATGACAGAATAAATGAATGTCAGTCGTCCCAACCCTATAATCGTGTGACGTTCATTCTATCCGACTGTAAGTTTAATTAATACATAAGCGTACTGCGTTAGTCGAAATTATTATTAGACCGCGACTACCTCTAAGGAGCTGTCGCGTTACGAGTCTTATTTAGAAATAAAACATTGTTTTATTTCACATCCACTGGTTTCACGGGCTATTCCGAGCCGTCCAGCAGGACACTTGCGAACCAACATACTGTTTGACCAATTTCGCGGATTTCCCCGTGACATCAATAAATATAACCCATAACCACAAATCCAAGCGACTTGAAATCAGCCTGTAACCACAAATCCCCATCTCAAGACGGTCAACTACTAAAACTCCTTCCCCTATTCGCCCTACGAGGCATGAATTCCTCCCTCATATTTGAATTTAAACAAATCCCTCATTCAGAAAATCCTTATCTCGAGACCACGTCTCACCCCCTCTCTATGACCAAAGAAGTCAAAGCCACACTCACCCCTTTCCAATCAAACCTCCTAAAATCAATCCAACGGCTTGAGTATTCCCTTCTCGTACAAGCCCAAGTAAAAACCCCGGAAGCCTTATTCTATTGTCAACACGTTCTAATTATAGGTGCATATTTTATAAAAAAACCCGGAAGTCATATTGCGACGCAAATTTCGTAAATAGGCCAAGGTGCATACCTCGCGTACCCTTCATACCTGACATTCCAGTAAATCATATAAATACGAGGGCCCGAGAGACAGAGGTCCTCTTCTACGGAAATACTCCCGCGAAAGTGTATATCTATATATATTCATATCTAACTCCGGATTAGAGTCAGTGTACAAAGAATTAATCACCGACGTCTATTGTAAGCTGTTATAACTACCTTTATTACCACGGCATATCATCTTCATTTCATATATTTTGTATTATTAGCGCTTATTGCATTTTATATTATTTTCTTGTATTAACGCTTATTATATTTCATATTATTTTGTATTAATAACGCTTATTGCTTTATATTATTAGTTCTTGCTTATTGCTCTATATTATTTACTAACGCTTGCTGCTTTACGCCATTATCATTTGCTTATTGCATTATATATATTCACATTGCTAATATTCATGTGTCTCATACTCATCCATATCTATATTGCTATTATTAACCATTTACATAAATGTTTATGTGCTAATGCTTAAAGTCTAACGCATTATTATAAAACCAAACAGCTATCACATTAATCGGTGCATGGCATATTTTCATATTTCGAATTGAATAAACAATTTTACTTTAAACCACGCTCCGGATTATTGTGCCTATCCTTTAGTTACGAAGGTTCCAAATCAAACAGGTTACCGCAACAGCTGATTTCGGTTCGCGTACGAGAGAGTTCTTACAAGTGCGCATAGTTTCGCATAGTCCGTGTACAGCCATATGGCTAGACGGATTTCGTGGAAATATTACGTGTGGCTTTTTATATTAATGCAACGGTAAATCCAATTACCAAGTCAAAACAAACAGAAAGTGCTCTAACGGGTGTCCCCCTGGTGCGTATTCGCCTTTTAAACCTTCCATGGTCGATTAGTGTGTTGGATTTAAGATTCTGGCCTGTCTTTCAGCAATCCTCAGTGTGCTAAATTTCGCATTCTCGCCTGACCTCCACCAACCCTCAGTGTGCTGAATTTCGCATTCTCGCCAGACTTCCATCAATCCTCAGTGTGCTGAATTTCACATTCTCGTCTGACTTCCACTAATCCTCAGTGTGCTGAATTTCGCATTCTCGCCTGACCTCCACCTACCCTCAGTGTGCTGAATATCGCATTCTCGCCTGACTTCCACCAATCCTCAGTGTGCTGAATTTCGCATTCTCGCCTGACCTCCACTAACCCTCAGTGTGCTGAATTTCGCATTCTCGCCTGACCCCCACCAACCCTCAGTGTGCTGAATTTCGCATTCTCGCCTGACCTCCATCAACCCTCAGTGTGGTGAATTTCGCATTCTCGCCTAACTTCCGTCAGACCTCAGTGTGCAGGATTACAGATTCTTGCCTGACTTTTACCCCCACATAGTCATCGTCCCAAAGACCTCTACCCGGGACATGATATAATTTTGGTGACAGCGGTGGGATCCGTTTACTTTTAATAGAAATAGATTCTCTAGCATATGGTACCCACAATAGCCCAATATCTAGTATGTGCATTAGATACCCACGTCTAGGTGCACTATCTTACCGAAGCCATAGATTACAGAGCTTGACGAAATATATGCAATTGATGATCTGTGTTTCTGGGAGCACAGCAACAACTATTGAAGGAGACGACATTTGTTTAAATTGCTCCCACCAAGATCCAACAAACAAGGTGACAGTATATCAAATACATTATTTCCAATCGCCCCATATATTCCCCAATTGCCCTCGGTGCAATACCGTATTACTACAAACTTGCCCCATAAATAGGTGCACCGTGTGCACAGAACAGTACCTCCTCTCAAATAGGAGCTACGTTCAATTCGACAACCCTTGGTCGGGTATAGAATACCCCGAAGTCTAAACAAATTACAAGACGCGACATAATTTTGGTCACTTAAAAATTTTAGATTCTCTAACATACGGTACCCATAATACCTCGATATCTAATATGCGCGATTCACGTCAACGTCAAGGCACATTATACTACCCGAGCCGCAGACTGCGGGGCGTCTTGTCAGATTCAAACGCGTTGATCTGTATTTCTGGGGGCGTAGCAACGACCACGGAAGGCGAAGATATTTGCCTAAATTGCTTCGATTTGGACCTGGTGCAAGTAGACGAAATATACCAAGAACACAACCACCAACCAAACGATATATTCCCTCGTCGCAGAAACCTCTTGCTCCGAGTGCGTCCCATAAATAGTTGTACCGTGTGCACCGAGCATTACCGCCTCTCAAGTAGGAACTATAACAGGTTTAATAGTAACTACCCGGGTAGAGAGCACCGTAGGCTTTAAATAACGGCTACCATACGCCCCAAACAAGGAAAATTCCGAATAAGCCAACTAGAAAGTAGAATCGAACGAATTTAGCATGTCCGTGTACGACGAAACTGACGATTCTTGCATGATGGACCAAGACTCGGGCCTTTCCATTAACGCTGTAGACACCGCGACCGCCGAATTGTTGGAACGGGTGCAATTGTTAAAACAAAAACAAGCTGAAATTGAAAGCTTGCACGCGAAAATCGTTGTAAATGAAGAATCCAATACGCATTCGGGCGTAGTTACCGGATCGGGCGGCCCCACGTTGGAAGGTCTTTCCAATCAGATGCAAGCCATGCATGGAATGATGGAAAAACTTCTTGCACCCTCGCCATTTGCGAATGATTTTGCCACACCGGGATCCTCCCGTTTCGATAGGGAACCGGTATTAAATCGTAACAAGGTCCCGGAGGTATCAAACCGTAACAATGTTCCGGACCAGGATCCATTACCCCAGATTAAGTTAAAGGACGTCATAGAAACGGTCCCAACTTTTAACGGGCGTAACATACCCGTAGAACCATTCGCGAGAGCCTGCAATAGGGCTAAGGCTCTGGTTTCCCCGCAAGCCGAACCCCAGCTGGCGTAGTTGTTGCGAAATAAGTTGCAAGACCTTGGCCGTTGAGGATCGGGTCTTCGACTCTGTAAATGACCTTATTAAACAACTTAAACGCACATTCTCCCCCGCTGAAACATCGAACCACTACCGTGGAGAACTCGCGAACGTTATTAAAGAGACCAACGAGCACGTATTGGAATACATCTCACGCATTAAGGATCTCCGTCTCGCCATCTTGGAAGAGGATAGAGAATATTACCGCGACTTCGCACGGAATCACCCTCAGGACCTGGATCGTCTAACGTTAGATTCATTTGTTGATGGCCTTCCGCCTCATATAAGAACAAGATTATTGCAACACCATTTAGAAACGCTCGATGAAGCGTTCGATCTCACTGTCCTCGTGGACAAAAAGATTGATAGGGACCGCCTCAGGTTTTCCGAGCAGAAGGCTCCGGAATTAACGTGCCAACTCTGTAGTAAGACAGGACACGACGCACGGTCCTGCCGAGGCAACCAAAATATAGCCTCCCAACCTTCCGAGAGGTACCCTCCAAATCGCATTGCGGAATATGGGAGCCAGGCACCCAACCCTCTGCTCCCCTACTGGGATAAAACCCGACCTCCTCCTTCAAGACATACAGAATTGCGTATCTGCGCATACTGCAAGAAGCCCGGACACCTGATCTCAGAATGCAGGAAACGTCTGTTTAACCGCAACAAGAGAAACCCTGGAACCTTCCAAGAACGAGATTCGGGAAACGCTCCGCCCCTACGGTCCACTATGAATGCGTACCGTGGAACGGGCCAAACGGGAGCGCGTCCAATACTAATACAAGCGGAACCAAGAATGCGGGAGGTACAATCGCCACCGCGCAGTTAAATCCGGTTGGCGAAGCCCCGTCTGTGATGATTCACTCCCCAGACTTCGAGGAAACACCAGAATTAATGATCAATACTGGGTCTGAGGCTAACTTGTTGAAAATTCAGGCCGTGAAACGAGTCCAAGACGTCGACACGAAGAATAAGTTACTACTCAAAGGCATCTCTCCGGACCCCGTCCCCACGCTTGGAAAAATCAAAATAACCCTTTTGGGCGACGATGCCACGTTCCACGTGGTTAAAAGGACTTCCCAATTAAACCGCAAGGAATATTAGGGACAGAATTCTTAAAGGGAAGGAATGCCACAATAAATTACCACACGAAACAGTTGGACTTTCATGGAAACTCCATCCCATTTGTGAACAGAAACCAAGTCGTGCTACCCGCCAGGTCAAAAACCACTTTCTTCGTTCACGTATCTAACTCAGATGTAGAGGAAGGATACCTGCCCTTGTTAGATTTAGGCACTGGGATTCACGCTGGTAACGCTCTTGTCCGTAATCAGGACGGTAAGGCATACTTGCAGAGAATAAATTCCAACGAAACGGACACAACAGTCGAAATACCCACCGTTGAATTGGAAGAATTCGAAACGATAATTCCAGAACCCAAATTAAAACGACAAAAAGAGACGACGACGCCTAAAAGCGTCACTCCTATCTCCGCCCTAATAAAAATTAAGCCCCAACTCTAACTCGAGGCACCCGCGAAGGTGCACTCACTCTCATCCCCTGTGCATTATACCAAATCAACCCTCCACCCAAATTTCCCTGAGTCTCTTGCTGTTGCGTCGGGAAGAGGAATATCGGCAAATTCCGGAGAAACCACTTCAAGGATGGAACAAGTACTCGGATTAATCTCAACGGAACATATGAATCCGGAGGAAAAGCTCCATGTCCAAGGAATTCTAAGAAAGTATCATGACCTTTTCCATCTACCAGATGAGAAGTTGGGTCATAAGAACGCCATCCAGCACGGGATCCAGACAACGGACCCAGTACCTGCCAATACGAAACAATATCGCTTCCCTCCAATACATAAGAGGGAAATCGACAAACAAGTACACAAATTGCTGGAAGATGAGATTATAAAGCCGTCATTATCGCCCTACAATTCGCCCATCTGGATTGTGCCCAAGAAGCCAGTACCCGATGGGGAACCCCTGTGGCGAATGGTAATTGACTTTAGGGAACTAAACAAAAAGACCGTTCCCGACGCATATCCGCTCCCGAATATCAACGAGATATTGGACCAATTAGGAGGAGCAAAATACTTTTCCGTATTCGACCTCGCTTCAGGATTCCACCAAATACCTATGAAAAAGGAAGACGCACCAAAGACCGCCTTTTCTACACCTCATGGACATTATAAGTTTGTTAGGATGCCATTTGGGCTTTGTGATGCACCAGCTACCTTACAACGTTTGATGGACCACACCCTTACGGGGCTTCAGGGCACGGAAATGTTCGTCTACCTGGACGATATTGTCCTCTACGCAAGTTCCCTTACGGAACACTTAATCAAATTTAAGAAACTCGCCCACCGCCTACGAGAGGCGAACCTCAAACTGCAACCTTCCAAATGCAAATTTTTACAGAAAGAAGTTGCATACTTGGGCCACGTGATCACCGAGGAAGGGGTAAAACCGGACCAGTAGAAAATTCAAGCCGTCCGGAACTACCCAGCACCTCGCACACCAGAAGGAATTAAGGAATTCCTTGGATTAACCGGATATTATAGAAGGTTTATCCCAGATTTTTTTAAATCTGCTCGCCCGTTATCCCAACTATTGAAGAAGGACACAGCATTTGAGTGGGGACACTCCCAGCAAACTGCTTTCGACCACTTAAGGTCAGCATTACAGAAAGTACCTATCCTACAATACCCGAATTTTGAGCTGGAATTCCATGTCACTACAGACACCTCTGAATATGCTATAGGAGGAATACTGAGTCAAAATGTCGCGGGAAAAGAGTTACCGATTGCTTATGCTTCCCGTCTACTGAACAAAGCGGAAATCAATTATGCAACCATCGAAAAGGAACTCCTAGCCATTGTTTACTGTGTCAGGTACTTCCGACCTTACCTTTATGGAAGGAAATTTATTTTATATACCCACCACCAACCCTTAATCTGGCTACATAAAGTAAAGGACCCAACGTCACGTCTCGTTAGGTGGCGCTTAAAATTAGCGGAATACGAATACGAAATCCGTTATCAACCGGGAAAAAGCAACAAACTTGCTGACGCCCTGTCCCGTAATCCTCCCGTAGTGAAGGCATATCCCATACGACCGCGGGAGGAAACCGATGATGATTGGGTGGACTGGCCCACGCAGAACTCAAATATTTGCAAAAAGCCTCGAACCACCAAAGCAACAAGTACCCGCCTAAAGGCGAAGCCTACGAGGATTCAGCCGCACCGAAAGGTACGCAAAACTCCGACACCTATAATCGCGCCGCCGGATCTCCCCCCCCCCCCCCCCCCCAGTAAACCTACCAGAACCAATGAGTAGCGTTGAAGTGGTAGACCAGGAAAAGGAAAAGGAACAATTAAGTACTCCTTACCAGGTCATTTCGCCTCCGCGATCTCTAACACCACAGGAACAGGGCGACTCTGGTTCCGAGGTGAAATCCAACGCTACGTATGAATCGACGTCAGACTCGGAATCATCGATAATCGAGCTGAACGATTCCCCGGAGGCAGCATACGATACAGACCTGATAGGAACATCAGGATAACGCCATTAATCAGTCGCGACTTGTTGTCCCTACGAAAAGAAACGCTCGTGTTCTTTTTAAGCGCCGATGGGAAAACTTGCGACGACGGAGCTAAACAGCTGCAGGAAACGGGAATCCTGACAATAACAAACAACCTCACACTGGGCAGAGCCCACGTAACTTATAATAAGGGACAAATTCTCGTCAGGTTAGTTATTAAGGAAACACAAAATACGCCTTTAACCACTACGACATGGGGCGAAGCCCTTTCTTCCCTTAAAGACATGGTGCGCGAACTTATAATATATTCATTCAGTATAGCCAAAACGGCAAACATTGATCAATTAAGCTGGCAAGATATCATTATGGATATCCTCGAGGCTGTCAACGAAGAAGACATCAGTGTCACCGTATGTTTACAAATAGTCCGAATCCCAGAGGAATCGGAACGACAAAATATTATTACGGAAAACCACGCATCCGCATTAGCCGGACACAAAGGAGAAACAAAACCGTACAACCGAATTCGTCACCATTACTTTTGGAAGGGCATGAAAAAAGCCGTGGAAGACTACATTCGAAGCTGCGCGGACTGTCAACAGAAGAAACTCGTTCGTGTTAACACCAGGCAACCAATGATCCTTACCGACACGCCTGGACGCGCCTTTGATAAATTTGCGCTGGATATAGAGCTATTCCACGTCAAAACGGATAGAGGAAAAAATTTAGTTTCACCGATTCTCTTCAAAATTACAGCATTTGTCGATAACCTTGCAAAAACAAAGTATTCTGAATTTTAAAGGCCTATGTCAAATAGTTTTCGAAATATTTAATGTTAAAGTTTTAAAAATTGTATCAAAATCGGCTGACGCGTCATCGCTTAAAATGTAATATCTCGGTCGTTTTTCAAGATAATGCCTCCGTCTTCGACTCATTTTAAGGGGGCCGTCTCACCGGTGCCTTGAATGTGTGCGTACGCTCACACAAGCTAGGAAAAGCGTGTACGTATACGCGATGTAGTAAACAAACCGTTTCAACCAACTTACGTCGCGGAATCGGCATGAAGGAAGCTTTTGCGGGTATGGTTGCCTGCAGAAGACATCCGTGCAGATGGGTCTGGTGCGTTTGAACGCTTATAAACACCGTACGTTGAAATAATAATGAATTTATGACTCGAAAACTGACAGAATGAAGCTTCAAGGCTTCTCCGTAACCGGCGCTGGTGGTATATTCGAGCCACGTAGCACCAGCGTTATACGTATACGCGACGTAGTAAACAAACCGTTTCAACCAACTTACGTCGCGGAATCGGCATGAAGGAAGCTTTTGCGGGTATGGTTGCCTGCAGAAGACATCCGTGCAGATGGGTCTGGTGCGTTTGAACGCTAATAAGCACCGTCCGTTGAAATAATAATGAATTTATGACTCGTGTTTTGAGACAAACTCGAGAAATGACAGAATTATGCTTCAAGGATTCTCCGTCACCAGCGCTGATGATATATTCGCTCCATGTACCATCAGAACCGGTGGAAGTCCAAGCTAGCCGATAAATGTAGGAAATACATAGTTGCCGAGACGTATTGAGAGTCGAATCGCGCTGTTGCCGCATTTCCCCTATTACTATTCTGTCGTCAGAGAAGCTTGAATGAATCACGGCGAAGCGGCTGGAGAACAAAGATGGGCAATGATAATATCTGGAAAAATTAGCATAAATGTTCGGTTCGAGAGGCATACATACGGTGGATTATGTATTGATAAAATGTAAAACGTAATGTTTTTAGTAACATACTGCTGAGATTTTCCAGATTATAATGAGTTGAAACACAGTATAAATCAGTTTATTTCTAGAACGGTACTAGATAATTGACTATAAATGTAACATTGCTAACCTGATTATGCTAAAAATAATCCGATTTATACCGTGTATTTATTTTCATCTGGAAAATCTCAGCAGTATGTTACGGAAACGTTCATGCCGATACGATAGAAAATGTGAAAATTTGAAGCGCGGTACCACTGACTCTGTCAGTGGTCACAAGTGCCAGCAATGGCACTTGTACTCGCGGATCATACGATCACGCGAGTCGATCCACGACTTTATAGTTTTTAACGTAAGGAGTAATAAAGATATATATCATCTGCAGTAACCTTTATCCAAGAAGGTTTCGTGGACACAACGGTACCCCGTCAGATTGTCATACGAGCGGCCCGGGATCAAGTCCCCTGCAACCCATAACTTTTTTTTCAAGTTTTTCCCGTGGAAATATATTTTGATAACATTACGTATTATATAGTGCGTTACATATTACTCTATGCAAATTTTAACATTGAAAATGCATTTATTACATAACGTAAGGGTGGACTTATACCTGCTAATTTTCGCAGTACAAAAATTTGAAAGCACCGGTGAAAGAGATGATTAGAATAATATGTTATGTTATAAATGCATTTTCAACGTAAAAACTTGCGTAGAGTAATACGCAACGCACTATATAATACGTAATATTCACAAAATATATTTCCACGGGAAATATATATCCATCTATGCGCCAAAAATAACTAAACATAAATATTGCACAGAATGACAGCAGATAATAAGAATTGCGAAGTTTAGAAGGGATATTGATACGCAAATTAGTATTATTTCATAAATTATTAAAATAAACTATCAAATTAAAGAGACTTTATCTTTATTTGTCGAGCCGAGCGACATTGTATCGCTCACCCGCCTAACCTGTCGCCTGGAGTTGCTCGGCGATGTATCATCGATTATGCACAAACAGAATTTCTTTATTTTTCATCGTACCAATATAAAAGTGTTTCTGCCGATATTGACAGAAAATAATTTAAATCGGACTACTTTGAACGAAACAGGCTTTCAATTCTGCAAATAAATTTTATGTGTAATATTGTAATGACAGTTCAAATTGTGTCAGGTTTGATATCTTTCCATCTTTCCTTTTTACAATCCCGGACCTCTCTATCTTTCATTGTTGCTACGTTCAGTGAGGCTCTGCCGCTAGACGCAGCTCTCGTGCTGCATTCCTTGAAGACTTCTCGATAAAAAGAGAGACCTCTGTGGCAACAGCGCGACAGAGGCAGAGAGAACAGTACATGTGGCAACTATGCGTCAAAAATTAGTCTAAATAGAGTGACTGGAGATGTCACCTATGTACAAACTCTTTTTATCGATCGTAGTAGTTTCAATAGGGTCCGTTTGTTTACTGGGGACGCTTCGATCGATTCGGATCATAACAAAAATGAGACGGCCCCCTTAAAGCTGAAAGAATGCTCTCTCAACTCGTATAGAGAATATTTTGTTTATTGTTAATAAACTTGACAGTAATCGATGTCAAAGATTCAAAACGCAATTTGACGTCGTTCCCACCCACGGTCCGGCTTGAAAAAAATACCATTCGATTCGTTGACCCTTCAGCTATTAAATGCGATTTTGGGAACAGTCAATGAAAAAATAAAACTTACGATAGTGCACTTACGATCGTAAGTTTTATTTTTTTGTTGACTGTTCCCAAAATCTCTCCACTTTTCTTAAAAAACGCATTTATTAGCTGAAGGATCAACGAATCGAATGGTATATTTTTCAAGCCGGACCGTGGGTGGAAACGACGTCAAATCGCGATTTGAACTTTGACCGTAAGTGCACTATCGTAAGTTTTATTTTTTTGTTGACTGTTCCCAAAATCTCTCCACCTTTTTGGAAAACGCATTTAATAGCTGAAGGGTCAACGAATCGAATGATATTTTTTTCAAAGCCGGAACATGGGTGGGAACGACATCAAATCGCGATTTGAAGATTTGACATCGATTACTGTCAAGTATTTTAACAATAAACGAAATATTCTGTATACAGGTTGAGAGAGGATTCTTTCAGCTTTAAAATGAGCCCAAGACGAAGGCATTATCCTTAAAAATGACCGAGATATAACAGTTTAAGTGATGATGCGTCAGCCGATTTGGTTTCAATTTTTAAAACTTTAACATTAAATATTTCGAAAACTATTTGACATAGGCTTTCAAAATTGAGTATACTTTGTTTTTGCAAGGTTATCGACATATGCTGTAATTTTGAAGAAAATCGGCGAAACGAAATTTTCCCTCTATCCTATTTGACGTGGAATAGCTGTATAGTAGGGCCGCTACCTACTACGAGAGCAGGCAATACCTACATTCTAACCATGCAAGATTTATTAACAAAATACTTCGTGTGCGAGCCCCTTAAACAATCCACATCAATAAAAATCGCGAATGCATTTATAAACCGATTTATCTGGAAATTCGGAGCTCCTAGAGCCATCCTCACTGAGCAAGGAGCGAATCTCACTGGTAATTTTATGAAAGTTATAGCGCGAAAATTTAAAATCAAACAATTTCGAACCACAGCATTTCACCCACAGACTAATGGTTCTTCAGAGCGATCACACCCCGTTTTAACCGAGTATTTGAAAATGTTTATCGGGAGCTACAGCGACTGGGACGAATGGACTGACCTGGCCGCGTTCTCTTATAACACCAGCGTCCACGAGGGCACTGGTTACACTCCACACGAGTTAGTATTCGGGAAAATAGCCCGGGTACCCACCAGGAATCGGATGCCCGAAGATTTTGAAAATGAAACATACAATCACTACCTCTCAAAATTAAGTACGAGGCTGCAAGAGCTGCAAACCGCTGCAGCGGAAAAGTTAAATCAGTCCAAACTTCGTTATAAAAAGTATTATGATCGGCACATAAACGAAGAGACCTTCAAACCGGGGGACCCAGTCTTCGTATTAATAGAACCGCGAAAAGGAAAATTTGGCGACCAGTACTCTGGTCCCAACACTATATTGGAGGTAATCCCTTCACAGAATCTAAAGATCTCGTGGAAGGGTAAAACAAAAATAATACACGCAAATAAAGCGCGTCTTGGTCGCGTACGAGAGAATCCCGGTTGACCCCAGTCATATGATATAGGTACATTAATCCATTTATTACATAGATCGTTATACTTGCGCACAATGCCGCATAAAAGGGCCCCCAACCCCAACAAGCCGCGACAAAATGGGGGTGGCCTTAGGAGGAAGCTCTCCCGCCTGCCGTGGCGGCGCACAGTGGGGCATTTCGGGTCGAAACGCGGCACTAAGTCCTTTTCCAAAAATATTGCCAAACTGCAAATTTTTTGTTACAGGTAGTTGATTGTGTATTTGGGTGATAATGTAGCATGATTGTTTTTCACATTCATTAATTTTTAACGCGACTACACGGTTTTGAAAAGGACAACCACGAAACTCTCCAGAACTTGTATTGTTATTTATAATTTTGTTGTTTGTTTAATTCAACTAATTTTTGGTGGGATTAAGTGTTGGGATATGTATTTGAAGTGTGCCAAATTTTATTTTGATATCTCTGATATTTTTGGAATTATGCCTTACTGAATTTTTCAATTTTCATTGTTTATTTTGAACGGGAGTTCAGTGGAGTTCAGTGTTCTTACTGGTCACATTGGAAAGGGTGAAGCCTTACCTTTATCGTTTAGAAAAAATTGGCTGCTACTAGCTGCTACTGGGGTAGTTAGAGGGGCGAGAAGGTGTCTTTGACGTGTTCTTTTTTACAAAAATGCCTTTCCTGCCATTGAAATTCAAAGTAAATGAAATATTTTTATGTGTGAAAGATGCGGAGCTTTTTCCTATGTACAGTTTGCACGATATTGTCGGCAATTTGTACATAGCCAGTGGAGAAGTCCTCAGGGTGAAGCTGGTACGTGTCGTAAATCGGAAGGATCAGTCGCCACCATTGCTCCGTTTTCTTTCAGATACATGGCCGTAAACATAATATGGCAAAAGGAAATAGTGTTTATAAATGTTCCATTATAGCAGTATGTGGGAGAATTTTTGTTCGTTGAATTATGACGCCCTTGCAAAATTCTTTTTGACTGGACCGTTTCGAATTGAAGCGTCTCGAACGTGATTGCAGTGTCTACTGGTTGTAACAAGTAACACATTGCGAACGGATCATCAGAATTCTCATATTTTCATTGTTGTAACTATACGAAGCACAAAAATACCTAGCCCCTGGGTGTAGCAACTCTCAGAATACGAAACCGTTTTGATTTGCAAAGGTAGTTCTCCGATAGTCGCATTACAATGTATCCATTTGAAAACAAGCGAAGATCGTGCGTTTTCGCTCTCGAAGAGTCACTCAAACGCAGTGTCCACTCGCGAGGAATACTCTCAAGAGGACTCTTAAGATTTAGCATTTAGAACAAGTGACACGTCAAATTATTGAAGCGTTGTTTCATTTGTGGTAACACATGTGTCGGAAGTGATATCTTTTCACAAGAGATACCTTGTGTTATCTTGTTATACGATTTTGTATAATAAGACAATAGACGTGTTTTGTATCTTTATCAATACCGTGAAATTCAGTGATCAGTGATGGAATTAAGCCCACCAGGTATGTAATTAAATTTTATAAAATCACACATGGTAGCACTGAACTTTTGGGTGTTACACCTTCTTGAATATGTTGCATTTTCTTGTGTTGCTTTCCTTATTTCAAGATTTAAATTCAAAAATAGGTTTGTAAATTTTGTTAGGTCCATCGGGAGCGAAAATTATGACCATGATGCAATTATATAAAATCATGCAACAGCATCAAAATGGAAGTTTCGCCGAGAAACTGGATTTTTTACAAGCGACATTGATGAGTCGTGAAGGGTATTCCCTCAAAGAAAAGACCATTTTAAGAGGTAAATTACGAATTTTTAAAAATCGTATTAAAACCAGATGGCAGGCAGCTAAAAGACGATCTGATTTATTCTTGATCCAAAATCGTAATTGGCTTACGCAAACTATAGATTTGCCAATAGCAGCAACTAAGCAAGGACGGCCAAAGATACCTTTTATTGAATTAAGTAAACGCGGGAAGCGGAAAAGAACAGAGCAAATCCGGAAATTGGAGACGGAACAATTAAGATTTGCTATGGAATCCAAATTACGGGAGTCAGGCGAATTAGATGCTTCCAAATTGATGCGAGATATTACTGCAACTCCAACTAGGGCGAAGAAATTAAGAAAGGCATATATTCAAAGTATGCAAAATGAACCAAAACGGTAATCATTGTTAAATGCTCTAGCGATATATGTAGATGCTGACTTGTCGCGAGCACAATACGACATAATCCGCACAAGTGATAAGAAGCTTTTTCCCTGTTATAAAAGAATTCAAGCAGCAAAAAGAGATTGCTATCCAGTAGAAGAAGCATTTCGTGTGACAGCTACTTGTGCCGAAGTACTTTTGCAACACTTGTTAGATCATACGGCAACCAGATTATTTACATATTTCAACGAAGTAGTTGCAAACTTGGACAAAAGTGAGCGTGCTCCTTTTGAATTAATCAGCAAATGGGGATGCGATGGTTCTCAACAAATGCAGTATAAACAAAAATTTGATAATGAGGAAGATTCTGATAATCAGATTATCCAAAGTTCGATATTACCGTTGCGATTGATTTATGGTAAGTAATAGCAACCCTGCGAATGTAGAACGTTTTTAAGGTTTCAAAATATTTGTACTTTATACGAACATTTTCTTAAAACGTGGTTTTAATTTTTAGGAACAGATATTATTTGGCAAAATCCGTCACCGTCCTCACCTCGTTACTGCCGACCAATACGCCTCCGATTCAGAAAAGAAACGACCGACATTATTCGGGAGGAAACCGAATATATAAAAACACAAATTACAAACTTAAAATATACTAAAATTGATGGTAATGAAAGAATAATTTGAGCAACTTTGAAATGATGAAAAAGTGATAATTAAATTTAACTTAATTGCTTCAAGTTGAAGGAAGTTCATTGTCGGTGAAGCATACAATGATATTGACCATGGTTGATGGAAAAGTGTGCAATGCCCTCACTAATACGGTATCGACAATGAGATGCTATATTTGCGGGGCCACGTCGAAGCATTTTAACAAATTATCAAGAACACCTGAAGTTGATCTAAATACATTAAAATTCGGTCTGTCGATTTTACACGCCAGAATACGCTTTTTTGAAAGTTTATTGCACTTGGCGTACAAATTGCCTCTGAGAAAATGGCAAGTCAAAACTGAAGCCGACAAGAATGTCATGAAAGCGAAGAAGAAAGAAATTCAGGACCAATTTAGAATCCAATTGGGCTTGTTAGTTGATGTACCAAAACAAGGATACGGTAATACTTTGGAAAAGATTTATTTATCTGTATTAAAATAAGAATATTTTTTATAAAAATGAAGTTGCAAAACATGACTGGTAATATAATGTTTTAGGAAATACTAATGATGGGAATACAAGCCGTAGATTTTTTATGGATCCTGGACTGTCGGCTGAGATAACTGGTGTAAATATGCGGTTAATAAGAAGGTACAGAGTCCTGACCATTAATATTTTCTCTGTATTGCTTATCCACATTCCAATTTTATAAAATTTTATCCTTGTTTCATATTTTTAACACAATTCTTTCTATTTCTCAAAGGTTTAAAGTCATCTTGGAGGCCATATCAAGCGACCGCGAGATTGACGTAAATAAATTTGAAGTTTATTGCAGAGGTACAGCCGAGCTATATATTCGTTTATATTCATGGCACCCAATGACCCCAACAGTACACAAAATACTAATGCATGGGCCATTAGTAGTGGCAAACGCATTAGTACCAATCGGACAATTATCCGAGGAAGCGGCAGAAGCACGAAACAAAGACATTCGTTCGTTTCGTTTACATCATGCCAGGAAATTTTCACGGGAACAATGCAATAGGGATGTTTTAAACAGGTACGATTACATATCGATACCCTGGCTTATGGCATGGCGCGTGTTACAACTGATTTTAACAATTGACGATTACTCATTTACTTGAATTATATATAAATAGGCTTTTACTCACTTCTGACCCACTGATCTCCAGTATGCGGAAGAGGTCAAATAAAAAATCGGAACCGTTCTTAAGAGAAACGAAGAAATTATTTGTTGCGACAGAATCTTCTGATGATGAGGACCAAGATGAAAAAGAGAGCGAAGATGAAGATGAGGACGAAGAGGAAGACGAGGACCAAGAGGAAGACGAGGACGAAGAGGAAGACGAGGACGAAGAGGAAGACGAGGACGAAGAGGAAGACGAGGACGAAGAGGAAGACGAGGACGAAGTGGAAGACGAGGACGAAGAGGAAGACGAGGACGAAGAGGAAGACGGGGACGAAGAGGAAGACGAGGATGAAGAGGAAGATGAAGAATGCTGAAGTAATTCAGCAAAGTGAGATAAGCATTTCATTACCGAGCAAGACTGACTTCCCGCTTATACCTCAAATCTGTGATAAATATCTTTAACTGTTTACATTAATAAAATATGTTTGTTAAATAGTTTTGAAATTACGTAAATAAAGATTTTATAACTATTCAATATTATACGATTTAAATGTTTCCCAAAAGTTTATTTACAAATACAGTTAAGGGGGCATAGTAATTTTTTGCCCGAAAATTAACCAATCTTTGTGAATTTGTTTCTATATGAAATTGAAAAGCTAGAAAGATAGTGTTTGTTGCAGATGAAAGATCACTGATTGAAAGTATTAAAAATAGACACCATTCCTCCCCTCGCTATAAGCTCTCAAAGGTTGCTCGCGGAATAAGTAAAATTACGGTGCCATAAATTCCGCCTTCTATGCTTACCTGAAACATAAAAACAAATCAAGACATTAAACTTTATTACATTTTGTTTTGTTGACCGAGTCGATTCTTAAATTTCGCATTTCAAATAAAATGGCGCGCCATTGCAAACTGGCAAACCTATAGGGTGAAGCCAACAGTAGTCGACCATGGATCAGTAGTCGACCACTTTCAGAAAAAAAAACAGGAAAAATAAGGTTTTTAGAAGTAACGACCTTTTGAACAAAGTGCAGTTCTCTAATTGCACTCTATCTACACTCTGTTCAAAAGATTGTCACTTCTAAAAACCTTATTTTTCATGTTTTTCTGAAAGTGGTCGACTACTAATACATGGTCGATTACTAGTGGCTTCACCCTACTTTCAGTGTCGAAAATCGATACCTACAGTTGTGACAGTCCGCCATTTTATTTTAAATGCGAAATTTAAAAATCGGCTCGGTCAACAAAAAAAAATGTAATACACTTTAATGTCTTTATTTGTTTTTATGTTTCAGATAAGCATAGAAGGCCGAATTTATGGCACCGCAAGGGACCAACTTTGAGCGATTATAGGGAAGGGTGACAGGGTGCCTTTTTTAAATAAAAATTCTTTTAATACTTTCAAACAGCGATCTTTCATTCGCAACAAACCCCATGTTTCTAGCTTTTCAGTTTCAGATAGAAAAAAATTCATAAGGACTGCTCAATTTTCAGGCCAAAAAAGTACTATGCCCCCTTAAATAAACAAATTTCATTAATTTTCTGTATCAATAGGACCACAAATATACGCCCTAACTCAATGAAATAAAAAAATTAACGATAAATATATGATTTCAGTCAGAAAATGTTTTGTGCCGCGTTTCGACCCGAAATGCCCCACTGTGCGGCGCCGGGAGGCAATTCAGGAAGGAAGAAGCATCTCGCCCCTCCTCCCAAAGGTTGCCTCTACGACCATCATAAGGGAGGCAACGCCGATAGAGGTGGGCATCACCATCAGTGACTCTCCCCCACCATCTCCGATGGACATGGAGGCGCTGCAGGAGGCCACAACTCCGCCGCCCCGTACTGCCCTCCCCTATGTGTGGGGATAGACGAGGGGGGACTTAACCGCCCACCCCCACATCTTTACCACTCCCCACAACCTCCCGAAATCCCACCTCCTTCCACCATCCCTCCTTGTCCAGGTGTAGTGGAAATCCTGGACACGGGGTCACCTACAAAGGTCCCAGACCACACGGGGCTGACACCCGAGTTCTTGCGATGGTTCGATGACCTTTATCAGAGCAATCAGGACCTCACTTTCATCCTGGACGACGCCACACACCAGAACCTCTCCTATTCCTATTCCCCATAAATGTTCCCAATCCTTTCAAACCTTCCTTCCCTGTAAATAGTTCCCCTGTAAATAGTTTTCCTTGTATATACCTCTCTTACATTATATTTTTATATATATTTATATTTTCTTCAGGCCCGTATAGCCATACCTTTTGTTTTTTTCGAGCAACAATTCCTTTTTATTTAAATTTTCTGCCCGGTCCTTGCTCTTGGTGAACAACTGCAAGGGCGCAAGATGATATAACTTGAATCAAATCCACCCTACTCCTTACTGTTAAGAAATGTACGCATTTCTTCACATAAGGGGGGAGGTGTGATGTCTCACTATTTTTCGCGCGGTATTATTTCAAGACTCCCTCATAAATCACTCCACAACTCCACTGAAATTCCCCAAACCTCAACTCTTACCCTTTTTTCCTAATCACTGATCACCTTGACGATGTACCTTAGCGGTCCCCATCTCAAGACGGTCAACCACTAAAACTCCTTCCCCTATTCACCCTACGAGGCATGAATTCCTCCCTCATATTTGAATTTAAACAAATCCTTCATTAAAAAAATCCTTATCTCGAGACCACGTCTGACCCCCTCTCTATGACCAAAGAAGTAAAAGCCACACTCACCCCTTTCCAATCAAACCTCCTAAAATCAATCCAATGGCTTGAGTATTCGCTTCTCGTACAAGCCCAAGTAAAAATCCCGGAAGCCTTATTCTATTGTCCACATGTTCTAATTATAGGTGCATATTTTATTGCTAATTCCAATTGTATTCTCATCCTCCGTTCGAACACTGATTCCTCTGTCACTTTTTATACTTGACATTCCTTTATTGGCCACAAATCAGTTCAGTGCTGAGATTTTCAGCTTCGGTTTTAAGGAAATAGCGGGCGAGGCCTGTAGTTGACACAAAAACTTTTATAAGAGGGACATCTTCTGTTAAAAATGTCGTATAAAAATCGTTTTACGATGGAAAATAATAAAAACTTGGTTGAGACTAATTTAAACGAATCAAAGTCGGTAATAGATTAATAGCACATTCGCCAACCTGCACTAGTGATATGAAACATTTTATTTTAAGTCGACTTCATAGTTTTTTCTTATACAACGCCCGCGAATTCCTTAAAACCGAAGCTGAAAATTTGAGCACTGAATTGATTTGTGGCCAATAAAGGAATGTCAAGTATAAAAAGTGACAGAGGAATCAGTGTTCGAACGGAGGACGAGAATACAATTGGAATTAGCAATGTTGATTTCACAATCTTTGCGTGAGAATGTTTTTAATGTTTTTCGTGAATTAAAGGCACAATTGGAATTAGCAAAGATGATTTCACAATCTTTGCGTGAGAACTTTTTTCGTGAATTAAAGGGAATTAGCTTCTTTCATACATGAGTCATGTTTATGGGGGGGGGGGGGGGGGGATTTCATCACTTTTTTCATAATTTGTGAATTTTTGTTGTGTTGATCTTATCAAGCTAATGTACCGCCGGTCACTCTCTAGGAAATTTCACCACAAAGAAAACGTATATATGCGAGGAAAAAAATTTATTACCTAATAAATTATAAATAAATTAACAATATTAAGTTAATAAACTTTTCCGCCTTAACGGCTTTCCTCCTGACCGCCACGGCCCCGACCACGACCACGGCCTCGGCCACGATACTGTGCGTGGATATTAACGTATGCGAATTTTACATGTTCGTTTACGTTAAACTCAGATATATTTCTTTTTTTTTAATAAGTTTATTAAATATTTTCTAATTAATCCTACCTTTAACCTTGATTAAATATGTAAATTATGTTATACGTGTGGTAATACTGCAACGTCCCACGGGGACTCAAACCCGGCGTTACCAACCGTCGATAAAGTAGAACCGTACTACGTTACCACACAACCTGTACTACAATACCGCGCAGTCCCATTGTACATACTTTTATACATTAATATTAAACTAAGCAGATATTAGTGAAACAAATATTGTAGAGACGTTAAGAACAATTAATTATAATTACTGACAAAAACACAAAACAAAATAATATGTATTAAGCGAGAAAAATGTGAAATAACGAATACCGACTCACTGCGCATGCGCCAGCCCGCCAATTTTCCAGTATAAAAGGAGGCGCACGCAGCGCAGCGCTCAGTCAAGCTACATTCAAAAACCACGCTCTTTAGTTGACGAATGTTTAGACCTAGAGGAAGCTTAAGTTTCAACCAGTGAGATTCAGCTCGCCCTGGAAACGGTAGCGGCTGTTCTTATTACAGACATTGCCAAGAGTCTACGAGATCGCTCCGTAAACGGTAGCGGCCGTGCTCTGCAATAAATACATAGCCACGTAGCATTTAAATATAAGATAAAAAACATAAAAATACAAAAACATAAAATATATAATCGTAGAGTAAGCAATATTATATTCGTTATTAGGAATAAGTGTTGTTCAAATAAAGTCATTGTTAAGTTTCAGTTGGATTTTACTCCTTTACTCTACCAACGAACCCCCACCTATCCGATTCTAGAGGGACGCCGCTCTCTTCTCGAGAACCTGCTAACGTTTAATCGTCCCCGGGCAACCGGACGTTACAATACGTATTCAGTGGATTGGTGGATTTTGTGTTAAATTCGAGTTTTCAGATTGTTTGAAATTGAGGTGGATGAGCACGCTGGATGAAAGTTAGATTATGTACACATAAGCACTACACTACAGTTGTGAGAAAATATGGTCTTTATTGTAAAATCACTCGCGGAGTGAGCACGAGAACAGTTCTTTGAGTTCGAAAATGACAAATGAGTAGAAATGAATCCTTACAATCACGTCGTGAAAGACACACATACACGCACCACGCGTTCGCGAGAAAACAAGCAAATCGCGAAGCAAGTACACTTGTGCTGTAAATGTTTGAGTGCTGAGCAGAGATGAGAGAATGTTGAGCAGAGACAATACTTTTGATTATTCGAAATGATGCTGAGAATTCACACGTTGCTATTAACGATCCGCGCACGAAACGTCTTTACTCGCACACAATGTGTACAAGAAGGAGGTACAATATGGCTGATCATTTCCGTTGCGCGTCTTCTCGAACATTCTCGAGAGAGGATCGACGTGGGGAAATCTGATTGGGTGATCGATTGTCGCTGACTTCTCATTGGCTGATCGATTGTAGATCAGCCATGAGCTCCTCTGCCCAGGAGGTGCTGCGGTGAGCTGAGTGCGGTGATGGGATGAACTAATTGATTCTCAAACACAGATATGTAGCAAACATACAAGAAGCAAACAGAAGATCGAAGCTGAATAAAATCGTGGAAACGTATGATTTCTATTCAATTTTACCGTTGCAAAAAAAGAATATACACATTTTTGGCGTTTTTGGGCCATTTCGTTTAATTAATTTTGTCGTTGTCAATACATTTCCATGCTGATCTACCATCACGTATCATGCATGAATATGAACTGTTCTGGGGATGAGGACCGTTATGAAATATGGCACTTAGTAATTTATATTTTTTATTACATATTGATATTGGTTGTGGAGCAGCGGTAATTTTACAATTAATTTCTTTAATAATGTTGCCATTTTCATCATAAGAGAACAACAACAATTGCATTATAATAATTATTGGCGGAGTAGTAATTTCAATTTTAGTAAATATTTGCTCAGAACATTGTTTGCACAGTTTTTGGGAACTCGGTTTCCAACCAATCGGTAAAGCAATATTAACATAACCTTGTAAAGGTGTACCTTTCTTTGACTTTAAACACAATTCTTTAACTGTCAAGGGGAGAATATAATGGCTGGTAGTGGTTGTTTCTTTATGAGAACATTTTCTGCAGTGTACAGATGTTATCATTTCAAATTGAACTATTTTTTGGAGCCCTTGTAAATTATTGCATAATGCTAAGAGAAATTCAGATGCGTCATGTTGTATCTTTTGAAAAAATTTGCCTCCTATGAACCTCCCGCCGCTATCGCGCGAGATCTTCTTTACCATCGTGACGTTTCAAAAATGTTAACAACTAACACTTAGCAGGTTATGATTGAATGACAGCTAAGTGACATTTATAAATTATGCTTTCGAGGCGACACCTACTGGCGTCAAGTGGAGGAGGAAAACGTGACGTCATAACTCTTAATCCTAAAAGTATCATTTTGATAACTATTAATTCAGAATAAATCTTATATCTTTTAGACAAATAGCTTGATACATTAAGTAAAACGACATATGGGTTCGAAAAAAAAATGATTCCCTTAATCATGTAAAAACACCGGCACTATGTCATAAAATAAGATAATAAGGCTAAAATAGCTCCGACGACCTGTCAATTTCGCTATCTTTCGTGCATAGAGACAGTGTGCCTATGGGTAGAGGGGAAGGGGGCATTAGCTTCCAGACGCGACCGCGTTTGTTGATAATGCGCCTGATTAAATACTTTTTTTATTGCATTATTACAATGTTTATGTATTTTATTTTTAAACTGGGCCCCCTCGGTCACCACGGCCCCCATGGTCGCCACGGCCCCCACGGTCGCCACGGCCTCCACCGTCGCCATGGCCACGGCCACGGCCTCGGTACTGGGTCGATACAATATCCCGAAGTGTTGCCGCCTGTGATTTTAAACTCACGGCCTGAGCCCGCATCGCCTGGAGGATGGCCCATTGTTGTTTTTGGGCCCGTAGTCCGCACTCTCTGACCGCTCCGCTGGTGCCGCTCCGTTGTGTATCCTCCTGCAATTATTTAACGTGAGCAATTCGTTTTTTTTATATGTTTGGCACGCGATGATAAAAATGTTCGCCCTCCCTTGTTATAGGCTGAACCGAACAATTTTTATTTTGTTAAAACGTTAGTTGGTATTTAATTAAAGTATTTTGGAATAATACCATGTGCCGTGGCCGGGCCCTGCGTTAGCTGGTGCGGTGGACGGGATGGTGGTGGTGGCGGCGGCACTGTATTTACGGCTGCAAGCGGCAGCCAAACTTGCTGTCCTCCTCTGTTTTCTGCAAATGTGAAATTTTTTTTACATTGTTAATAGATTTAAAAATATCTAAATAAAGTAACAATTTTAAGTGTTAAGAATTAATACCGTTTGCCACAGGCTGTTGGTGTGTGATTCTGCATGCTGCCTGCAGGATCCCAGCATCATTCGAGTCTGGAAAAATATATTTGAACAAATGTATATATAAAAAAATTATTTTATTTATTTAATTCTATTGTATGTTTGTCGTTTTTTAAACTTACCATCAAGAAGGGCGTCCTCCTGTTTTTTCTACAAAAATTAATAAATAATTAATTTACAAAAACGATCATCTAGTGTTTATAAAAGCGGCGTTTGATTGAAGATAGCCATTCGTTAAGTATCAGTGGACATAGACCGTAACTGTATAACAACTAATTCATCCAGAAAATATTAGTCACGTTGAAGCTTATTCTTACTCAGATGTGTTTCATATTTCTGATCGTTGGCGTTACAGGTTACAATATGCTTCAACGTGTCTAATATCTTCTTGTTGTATTACTTGTTATTATACACTTCCAGTCTAGGTCCACTGATAGTAAGCGTAGGCAAAGTGCAACTCTGCTTGGAGTATATGAATAATAGTAGAGTTTTTTTTATTACTTACAGTTGCTTCATCCGTCTCCATCTTCTCTGATGCCATGGTCAGCTACTTTTGTTTTCTAGCTTTTCTGTGAAACTGGCCTAGATGCCTTGGAAACATTCGACAAACCAATGTCGGAGCCATGGCCGTCTTATCGGTCATTGTTCGGGTTATCGACATCGCAGTGCCATCTATGGCGTGAGATCGCGATTAATCAGCGATGATTCACGATATGGCCTGCCTGCTCATGTGGAGCATCGATCACTGCTTCCTCCCATCGACCGGCTATCGATGGAAAGGGAACTCGATCTCGCTTCCCGGAAACCGACTTCGGTTTCCTCGTTCACTTGCTTTGGACATTCCGTCGCTTACGTGTGCGTGCTAATCTCTCTGCTCTTTTCTGCAATCCGCTTGCTTAAATTCTTGTGAGATTTAAACGCTGCTACATAATTATTAACTCTCTGTGCGTGGCTTAATTAGAAATAAGGACGTTTTATTGCATGTGGAAAGGTATTTATAGACAATAACTAGTGTACATAGTGCAAATTAAATCATAGATTAAGATCCAGTCACCCTTTAATTTAACCGCGACTCATTCCGGACTAATCCAAGAGCGATCCAAAGCTTAACTTAAAACAGTCATAATAATATAAAGGGTAGGTGCACCATTTGTGGCCACTTTTAGGATTTCAGTGACTTTCATCGTAATTATCTTTAAAATTGTACTGTTGTGCCCGGGCCGACACCCAAGCGTGTCGACACCGCGTACATTCCGATTGCCCCCATCGAGCGGCCGGAATTCGGCACAGCAGCGTAAGGGATCTCGGAAACGCACAGAGACCCGTCAGCACATGGCGAAACCTCTAAAAAGCAGGCAAAGGCGGAGACCCCGATGGTCCCCGCTTCGCCCCGATTACATTATAAGAACGACGTATGAACAACGAGAGCTCAGACTTGATAAAGCTTTGTTACGGGATCCATACCCGAACCTTACGAGACTCATGCCAAAGTAGGCATAGTGTCCTTGTCACCCAGATCGGGACAGAATAAACTTGTTAACCTTACGGTGAGTTCCAACTCTTTAACCTGCAACGATCTCCTACCTCCGGGTTCTTAACCGAATCCTCCCGTCCCGGCACAATCACCCGAACCTCCGGAGCCCGTGGACGACGATCGCGAAGGACGCCCAGGAGCACCCCGAGATTCGCACCTAGAATCTCGACCCCCAGGCGCCTTGGCACAACAGTACTTCAAATCAGGAAACTAAAAGCTTTACTAAATTTTGCACTATCTTTACTATTAATGTCTAAGTTACCATTAACTAGAGAAATCGTTAAAGAATTAATAAAGTTAAAAAATATTAGAAATCCATTTTTCACCGTGGCACAAACGGTACATCTATCCTATCTCCTTCAAATTAGAGCATATACGACTAGCGCCCCGAACGCAGCGGCTTTTTGAGTTTTTCGTTAAACCGCGAGAGACTGATTTCAAGTCGTTTGGATTTTTGGTTTAGCCTATGGAAGGCAATCAATGTTGCTGCCAGCGACAAGCACGCCACGGCCACCACCGACACCATCACCGACACCATCACCGACACTACTACCAGCACTACCACCAGCAATGCCACCATCGCAGCATCTGCAACAGCCAGCCACGGCACATGGTACTAATTTTTAATACTTTAATTAGATATCTTTTTATCTTTTAGCAATATAAAAATTGTTCACTTTAACCTATATCAGGGGAGGCGATCCTTTTTATTTATCTGCGCGTGCCAAAAATTTATAAATAATATTTATCGATTTGCTGACATACCGGGCAGTTTTTAATAGAGGAAAAATTAGTAGAAATTTAATCATTGCAGAATTTTATTGAGACAAGTTTATAAATTAAGATAGATTTTCATAATAAGAATTAACCAGATTTGAGTAATAATTAATTAAATATTAAAAAAGTTCTCACGCAAAGATTGTGATCATCTTTGCTAATTCCAATTGTACTGTGACGTCGTGGCCCCACCACGGTATCGCGACTTAGTGTCGACGAGCGCCACCAGAGGTCTCTAATCTTTCCCGCTAGTCCTAACTCTCAATATCATTCGTATATATACAAGTTCCAAATCACATCCTCTGTGTCCCCGTGTGTGTCTAGGGCAGGGGCCGTCAGCTATAGCCCTACTGATGAGTCTGACTGGCGGTCCCAAGACGAAACACACCTCTTCTTTTCCTCCTCGGTCCTCCAACGCCGATCCACCCGCCCCGCATAGTTACTCCATAGTGGCGTTGCCGGGCCGGCCTTAGGGTTTACGGTGCGTCGGAGGCGACGGGGCAAGAACTCCCCCTTCTCGTCCTGAACGTTCCGGCAATTCAGGACGTGACAGTACCTTTATTTCACGAAAAACATTCAAAAAGTTCTCACGCAAAGATTGTGAAATCAACTTTTCTAAGTCCAATTGTATTCTCGTCCTCCGTTCGAACACAGATTCCTCTGTCACTTTTTAAATTAAATTCTCGTTCTCCTCTCGAACACTGATTTCCCTGTCACTTTTTATACTTGATATTCCTTATTGGCCACAAATCAATTCAGTGGTCAGATTTTCAGCTTCGGTTTTAAGGAATTAGCGGGCCGTTGTGTTTTTATTATCTTCCATCGTATAATGATATTCATACGGCGTTTTAACAGAAGATGATTCTTGTAAAAGGTTTTGTGTCAACTACAGGCCTCTCGCCCGCTAAATATACTTAAAATCTGAGCACTGAATTGATTTGTGGCCAATAAAGGATTGTTAAATATAAACAGTCACAGAGGAATTAGTGTTCGAGCGGAGAATGAGAATACAATTGGAATTAGCCAAGTTGCTTTCACAATCTTTGCACGTGAACGTTTTTAATTTTTTTCGTGAATTAAAGGGAATTAGCTTCTTTCATACATCAGTCATGTTTATAGGGGTGAGGGGGGGGGGGGGAGAATAAAAACACAACGGCCCGCTAATTCCTTAAAACCGAAGCTGAATAAGGAATATCAAGTATAAAAAGTGACAGGGAAATCAGTGTTCGAGCGGAGAACGAGAATTTAATTTAAAAAGTGACAGAGGAATCTGTGTTCGAACGGAGTATGAGAATACAATTGGAATTAGCAAAGTTGATTTCACAATCTTTGCGTGAGAACTTTTTTAATGTTTTTCGTGAATTAAAGGTACAATTGGAATTAGCAAAGATGATCACAATCTTTTCGTGAGAACTTTTTTAATGTTTTTTGTGAATTAAAGGTACAATTGGAATTAGCAAAGATGATTTCACAATCTTTGCTGGTGAACTTTTTTAGTGAATTAAAGGGAATTAGCTTCTTTCATACATGAGTCATGTTTTGGGGGGGGGGGGGGGATTTCATCACTTTTTTCATAATTTGTTATCAATTACTAAGTGCCCTATTTCATAACGGTCTTCATCCTCAAAGCAGTTCATATTCATGCAAGATACGTGATGGTACATCAGCATAGAAATGTATTGTCAACAACAAAATTAATCAAACGAAAGGTCCCCAAACGCTGATAATGTGTATATTCTTTTTTTGTATCGTCAAATTTGAAAATAAGTGGGTGTTTTTTAAACGAATTTCTTCAGCTTCGATTCCTCTGTTTGCTTCTTGTACGTCTGCTACATATCTGTAAACTCAAATTTTTACCAATTTCACTAATCCAATTCTCTTGAATCTTTGGAGGCGTGCGTAGTTCGGATGACAATATGCTATTTTAAAAACCAAATAACCTCGAGGTGGTAAAAATTGTAGCCAATCAGCAATAATCAATAAATATTACCCATAACCACAAATCCAAACGACTTGAAATCTCTCTCTCGCGGTTTTACGAAAAAGACAAAAAGCCGCTGCGAATACGCCCGCCACGGCCACGGCACTGGGCAGCTTCATAGATAAGCTAGAATCAGAAGGATAATGGCTGACGCAAACATGGAGACGGATCCAGAAACTATAAGTAATATAAAAACACTCTACTATTTTTCTTATTATATTTCTTTTATAATTTATTTAAATGTTTTAAAAATTTACAAATTTCGGCCGCCACGGCTGCCTCGGCCACCACGGCCACGGCCACGGCCATACGTCTGGGCTCGCACTAGCTTCTGCAGGGTGCTCGCCTGCGAGCGGACGCTTATTGCCTGAGTCCGCACCGCCTGGAGGGTGGTCCACGTCTCTTGGCGGGCCCGCACCATCCGGCCGCTCCTCTGGTGCCTTTTTGTCGTATATCCTCCTGTATTTTAGTAAATGTCAACAATAATATTATAATAATTTATAGATTTTTTGCACGCACAGAAAAAATTGTTCGCTTCCCCTGATACAGGCTAAACCGGACAATTTTTATATTGTTAAAACCTAAAGAGGCCTTTAATTAAATTATTAAGAAATAATACCATCTGCCATGGCCGGGCCCTGCATATTTTGTTGCGGGGGACAGGGTGGTGGTCGCGGCGGAGGCGCCGTAGATGCGGCTGACAGCGGCGGCGCCGTTGTTCCGGTTATTAACGGCCTCCAAACGGGCTGGTCTTCCTGTGGTGGTGGTGGAGGCACTGCGCTCCCCGACAAACTGTACTGTCGGTTCGCTGTGGACTTTACAAAGCCCAATAGCATTGGATCGCTACTGGGATTCTCGACGAAACGGGTATTAGAACCAGGACGGTGGCCCGAATCGGACGATCCAATTAATATTATGAATGTGAACATTGGCCGTATAGAATGTAGCGTGACCGCTGGCGCGTACAACAATGGGAGGCGTGTTGTACATACGATACAGGAATTTTCTCCGAGAGTTCCACTAGGATATAAGATATCGGAAACGCCCGCGCAGATCATTTACCTTCCAATCACCGCACGGGTCATTACGGATCTAACGATACGCGCTGTGGATCAAGACGGACGGTTGCTTGATTTTCGAGGTGAAGAGATTACCATCAGATTGCACGTACGACGGCGATGACGATAATACATATTGTTGCGAGCACCCTATGTATAGGATTCATGGCCAACTGGTGCTGGCGACGAAGACAAGAGACAGCGAGAAGAAGGCGATCGGATCGATCGCCTGTCAAGCTGTCATTCGAAAGTCAGCCACCATTACTAGCAGACGTCTCGATATAGGCTCAGTGCTGCGAACATTGCATTTTTGAAATCATTGGGATTCATTGTGCGCATTTAGGTTGAAAAATGGCTGACATTCTAAGTATTGGAGGGAAGCCGACGTTTGATGATCGCATTGTTAAGCTTCAGACTCACACATACAACCCATACGTCAACACGACGTTTGGTTACAGCGATGAGATAAGAATACCGATACAGCAGCAGGATTTATACACATTGCCGTGTGAAAGTTTCCTGTATGTGGATGGGAAAATTTAAGATATATAAGCCAAAAGATGCATTAACGGTGACTTTGGGAAATAATTGCGTGGCGTTCTTATTTGATGAGATTCGATACGAGCTGAATGGCGTGGAGAGTGATCGCAACGTTGGAATAACTAGCACCTGCAAGGGTTCATCGTTGATGGAAGATTTATCGTGAAGGAAGTGGCCGTCCTACGAAAGGGGACAATTCTCTCGCACTATATTTTTGGGAGTCCTATGCCACAATTTCTTCTTTAAAAATCCGACAAATCGAGCATTCGGAGGTTGGTGACAAAACATCATGGACTACGTTGGGACGACGGAGACGTTCCGTACAGAATGGCTAAACAGCTAATTACGAAAGCTGCAGCTGATGCGATCGCTGAATAAGATGACGCATCCCATATCGTATACGTTAAAGGGCTGCAGAAACGCGACTGGCTTGCAGATTTCCTGGATGAAAATACGAGAGCGAACGTTGTCATTGAGACGCTGGACATTGACTACGAGGATATCAAATCTCTAAATAAGCTAAATGTAGTTAATACTCTGCGATGCGGCAGACACGGAAACACTGTGCCATGCAAAATGTATTTAAAATATTCAACAGGTGGTCCAAACACCAGAGAAATGCATAAATAAAATATAATCAATTTTTAATGTATATGAAAATGTTTTTTCTTCACCCTCCCCAACCTCCTACATGTGATGTACGCTAGATTAAGACGATAGTTATGCAGAAGTCGTTTGATACCCGTTCAAACCCGTTCAAAACCACTCAATACCCGTTCGATATACGATCAAAACCGTTCAATACCCGTTCAAAGCCGTTCGATGCACGTTCGATACCCGATCAAAGGCGTTCGATTCACATTCGATACCCGATCAAAGTGATTTGGTCTAGTCGCTTGATGTGTCCAAAGAAGATGGGACATATGGTTCAGCCAAATGATGCATGCGAAGAAGAAGAAAGGAGAGCGTAGGCCAGAGAATAATTCGAAGAAGATGATAGCCGAACTAAGAATCGTCAGCGAAAATGAATGTGGAGAACAACAGTATCTTACTTTTGCAAAGCTACGCACTTCTCGATTTCATGATATGAGTTTAGATGCGAGAGCCTGGAGATGCAGCGAGACCAGTTGTCTTCAAATCGTTGAAGACATCAGTTGAATTTTGAAAGTGCAAATTTGTGCGACATGTTCTGTGCAACGATGGGATTTTCGAGGATTGCCCCGGAGTGTGATCCAGAGGTATGTACTTTTCCCCCTCCAGGGTCGGCCACCTTGAGCGTGGTGAGGGGGCTCCGGGAATGCGACTATGTTTCCCTTCGGGCGCTACGTTAGGGACTCGTTCCTAGCCTAGTGGCTGACGGGGGATGCTGCCTTCCTGGCTAAGGGTTGGCCAGAGAAGGAGGTTAGGATTCTACGATGGACGGGACGTTAGGAATCCGCCTGATATAGATCGGGTGTTTAATCCGTCGGGCCATTACATCTGGGCCCGAGACTTGGAGAAACCCGCTGGGCGGTGGGGCCGCCGCCCTTAAGACACAGAATGATCATTGACAACAAACGCGGTGCCTCGGATGTTAATGCCGCTGTCGATAAGAATTCGACCCTTCTGCACCCCGTCAGCAGTGGAGAAGGCGTAAGGACGACTGATGACAATGAGTTGATGCTGCGGACATTTGTCACCGGGAATAACCCGGAAGAAGCCACAGCTGCAGACCAGGCTAGTATAACGAACATGAATGTTATAGAGATCTCAGACTCGCTGTCACCGGCGGGTCTTACGCAACAGGAGATTTTGTTGTGTCGGGAAGCTGCGGAATCGATGAGAAACATCGTTACGGAGGTAACCAGATTAGAACGTGTGAGCCCTAGACTTTCAGGGCTTTTACAGCCGGAGAGGGTTAAGAAAGCCATTCAGACGACGAAGGGTAGGAGTGCTCGTACCTTGGACCGGGCTGCCCCGACACCGAAAGATAAGGGCCCTAAAGACGGTGGGAGGGCAGCCGTGAATATGAGTACAAGTAGAGGTGGTGAGGTGGGTGCCGAATCTTTGGTGCCCACGCGATCCGGGGGTGTCAATAGAAACCCGGCTACGAATAAGAGGATGGGTGCTATTCCCAAATCTAGGAGACAAACGGATAAGGGAGGCGACTCTACTACTGCTCCTACTACTAACGAGGAAGAATATAGACGCCAGAAGGGCAGGAGGGTAGTGGTAACGGGCAATGACACGTTATTAAAAGAGTTGAAAGTTGCATATGATACCTTCAGGGTCCTTAGGGACCGAATCATCTATATGGATAAATATATTTCGGAGGCCAGGAATGTCAAGGCTGCTATGAAGCAGAATAGCACGGACGCAATGCGGACGGCGATGCAGCTAGGAAAATCTTTGAAGGATTTGGTTCTATTGAGGAAGGATGAGGTTTCGGGGATCTCAGAACAGCAGAGGGTAATTGGGCGGGGCTATCGGGATGTTTATACACAGATGACGCCCAAAGTTTCTAATGCCCGTGGGCTGGCACAGGAGGATGGTTTGGGGACCCAGGATGTGCTCGCCCCTGAGACGAGGGGTAGTAAAAAGGACCCGGGTAAGCCTCGGAGGAAAGGAAAAAATGGTGTTACTGGAAGAAGGGAAATCCCGATGTCCTCTGAAGGTGATAGAAGAACGATCACAGACCACGAGAGTGGTAGGGGGATCGAGACGGAAGGGGAGACAGGCCAGAGAAACAACCAGCGCTCAGATTACGAGACGGCCGGGACTGAGAATGAGGGATGGGAGCCTGTCCGTCAAAGAAGGGATGCGGGGGGTACTGTCCTCCCCCCACCCCCTCGGGCGCGGGCCACTAGAGAGGGCGTCAGCAGGAAGAGGATGGCAGTGAGGTCGGAGGCTGTGTTCGTCAAAGCCCAGCCCGGCAGGTCGTATGCGGACCTCTTCAGGCAAGTGGCTGCTGGGGCCCCTGATGAATTGAGCGAAGTGGGGTCAGGAAGACCAGAGCCGGGCACCTAATTATGGAGGTGAAGGGTGGAGGCGACGTGGCGAAATTACATGCCGCGGTGGACCGGGTAGTGGGCTCGGATATGGGCGTATGTACGCTGAGGCCTATGCTCACGGTGGAATTGCGGGACTTGGACCCTATAGTTGAGAAGGATAGGGTGATGGCGGATTTGTCAGCCAGGTATGAAATCCCTATGGACCAGATAGTGCTGAAAACCATTAGGGAAGCATATGCTGGTGTCAGGGTGGCGATCCTTGAGCTGCCGGCCAGTACGTGTAAGAAGATTAAGGACGGCGATAGAGTTAAGATAGGATATGTGATCTCTAGAGTTCGCATTATGCCTAATATCATAAGATGTTATCGCTGTCATGGATTTGGACATATGTCATATGGATGCAGAGCGAACATAGGCGGGGAAGAGATATGCCGCAGATGTGGAGTTGTGGGGCATTCCATCAAAGAATGTAAGGCGGCAAAACGGTGTGTCTTGTGTGTGACTAAGGGTGCGCACGAGACGAAATGTGCGCATATTGCTGGCTCAGTAACATGCCCGGTATATAAGGAGGCTGTCAGGATTGCGGCTGGAGGACGGAAAGTACGTTCGCGCTAAATCTACTACAGATTAATTTGAATCATTGCCGGTTGGCGCATGATCTTTTAAAGCAAACTGTGGTGACGTGCAGGCCGGACCTGGTCATTGTGTCCGAAGCCCTCTATAACCCAGGAGGATGGATAATGAACGACTCCCGGACAGCGGCTGTATGGGTTACGGGTATAAACCGACAGATGGTGGTGGATGAGGTAGAGATGCACGAGACATACGTGAGGGTCAAAAGAGGAAATCTCACCGTCGTAAGTGTCTACTTCTCATCCAATCGGGATATCGACTTCGTTGGGGAAGCCCTGGACACGTTGGTAAGTCACCAGTGGGTTAGAGGAGAAGAGGTGATTTTTGCAGGCGATGTAAACGCCAAGTCTCCACAATGGGGGTCGCGGTGTTTGGACGCCAGAGGAATTATCCTCATGGACTGGCTTGATGAGGCAGGGCTGGTGACAATCAACCCGAGAGGGGGGCCTACCTTTGTTGGCAGGGGTAATCCGTCCAGGATCGATATCGTAGCTGGCACCCCTGGGATTTATAGCCGGTTGATAGACAGCGGTGTCCTGGACGAAGATACGGGGTCCGATCACGCTTACTTGTGGCATGTCTTTAGGGACGATGGGAGACGCAGCGTTAATACACCAGCTATGGCTGCGAAGTGGCGGGTAAGGTCGCTGGTGATAGATGCCTTACTGGAAGTCTTCGCGAGATACACGGGGCACCTTGGTGTTGTAGCCATGGATGTCACTGAGGCCGCGGAGTTAGAGAGAGCTATACAGGTTGCGTGTGACGCTGCCATGTCAAGGGCGACGGGCAGAGGTCCAAATAAGATAACTAACTATTGGTGGAGTCCGGAAATAGCCGATTTAAGGGCAAGATCCAATAAGGCTAAAAGAATTATGACTAGGGTGCGGAAACGGTACCCAGATGTGTGCCCGCAGAGACGGGAGGAATTCCGAGTGGCACGGAAGCTCCTTAATAAAGCAATCGGTATTGCTAAGGAGAAGGTGTTTCATAGATTTTGTGAAGAATTAAAGGAAAATATCTGGGGACGCCCTTATCTAGCGGTCATGAAGTTCGTTAAAAGTAGGGGTTTGACCGGACCACTTAAGGCACAGGCGGCCAGTCGGATTTTGGGGTCCTTATTTCCGGTCGCGGAACGGGCTCCTATGGCACGCAGACCTATACAAGACCTGGGATATATTGCTGAAGGACCTGAAGGTGGGGGGAGGGATGACACATTCCCCTTGGCCACGGTCGATGAGATATTGACAGCAGCCAGACTGATGTCCACTGGTAAGGCGGCGGGGTTAGATGGCGTACCCCCAGAGGTGGTTAAGGCCCTAGCTACTACTTTTCCTGGACATTTTTTAGCACTTTTTAATGGCATTTTAAGCAGGGGGGAATTGTTTCGTACATTCGATATTTATTATGTTTAATGTGCCAATATTATATCATCGTTTGTGTCTATGTTCTAGGACCATGTGCCAATAATTTTAAGGGGGGAACCTGGTGTAACTAGCTGAAAATCGAGGCATTTTTCCGGAATTTTTTTTAAAGATAGTATTTAATCGATCTTTCTGAAACTTTCGGGATATTGTATTAATCCGCTTTAATTTTTCGAATTTCGTTTTGCGGCTTTGGGAGCATATTATCGTGATGTTTAACTATTGATTTATGCAAAAAAAATCGATTTCTTCGACCCGCTACACTAGACTCCCTCCCTTAAATGTGCCAAAAAAAGTTATTTATTTAAACAATATCATTATACCAATAGCTACGTTCTGTGAAGATGTGAACATGTTCACAAATATCCGTGCACAAGGCCAAGTCGATCAGTTGAATATTTTTGGAATTACATTGCCCGCAAATTGTAAAACTATCGTTTCGAGAAAAACGCATTTAAAGTTTTCTGGTAACCTGGCGCTCCGTAGCAAAACCGGCCATATCTGCTTTAATTTTTCGAATTTCGTTTTGCGGCTTTGGGAACGTATTCTCGTAATGTTCAACTATTGATTTATGCAAAAAAAACAAAAATCGATTTCTTTGACCCGCTACACCAGGTTCCCCCTTAATGGCACTCATGGCGCGGGTCCTGGCGGGGGACGGGTCCCAGGCTGCACCCCTAGAGGAGCGAGCACATACGGCGGTCGGGGCTAGTATTGACATCGAGGATGGCTGCACGGGTACGACAGCCATGGGTACCATACCGTCAAATGGGACCCCTGCGGCGGCCGCGGTCCCCATCGCCTCCCTGGATCGAGGGACGAAACGTAGACATCTCTGGACATGGCCGTATCTTTCTTAAAAAACATCCTATTTTGATGAGGTTTAACTTATTTTAAAGGTAAATGATCATACTTTCCGACAGTGAACATAAAAATTGCGAAAAATATTGTTTGCACTCTGTAGCATTTGACAAACATCAACAAATTTTTGCAGCTCGACACACTCTTCTTTGAGGGCGGATTTTACCCCTTGGACACCCATTTCGATAAATGTGATTCAACGGGTCGGAAAGTAGAAAGTTCAAACTTTAAAATGGTTTTTGTTTCACCAACTTTAGATGAATTTTAACAAAATTATGATAGTTTGAAAATTTACCAAATTTTAAAATAATTTTGTCTGGTTTTCTGTGCAAATATAAAGGACTTCAGGGGATGAATTATTATTTTCTACAAAAATGAATACGAGAAAGGAAGGTAAAACAGACAGTTGGACGAAACGTATAAATTGCTGGACATTCAAACTTCTTGTATGTGACCTATCATATCTTTATCAAAATTAGCATAAATATTACACACATAAACTATTTTATTTTTGTCATTTTTTGTTGATCTTGAACTAATAACCGGTCAAAAACTCAAAAACAGATATCGAAGATAAATACGTATAGTGATATGTATTAATATGGAAAGTTGCTTACACAAATGCTTTCATAATGCACATTGCAGACACAAGATAAAGTATTTAATGTTCCCCGAAGTACTTTTGTTATTAAATAAAGAAGTCAATGAAGAAAATTTAGAAGAATTAATGGACATGCAGAACACACCAGAATGTGATGTAGACACGGACAGTGAAACCGGCAAGCCTTAAAAAGGATCTACATAAAATCAGTATTTATATGAAACGGAAATTACTACAAATATTGAAAAGTGTACTTTATTGTCTCAATTTATGCATAGTATTTTATACAAATATTACGTTTGATCATAATTTCGACTGCCCAAATCTATTTCTGAAACATATATTTCTTCTTAAGAAAATAAGAAAGCGATGCGATGCTTCGCCGTTTATTTATTAAGCTTTAATTAACTTTAATAATAATAACCTAATTTTATGAATTATCATTCGCTATATCATATTTATATTCATTTCCATAAAGACATAATCAATCGGGTACAAAAAAAGGAATGTCTATATACATATTTACTCGTTTCGTCCCACATGCGTACACAATTTTATAAATTCTGCTCAAAATCGCAAATTCTCGCAGCTGGAGTTTGGATTTTCTAAAACTAGAATGTTTTGTGATTATATGGGTATACAAATTTTTCTGGAGAATTTTGGACATTTTTTTAAATCGACAAAAAACAATTTTTTTTGACAGGTTGAAAAACATAAATAAAATCATTAAATTTTGGGTTTTTTTGTTATGAACAACTTCTTTACAGTCAACCCCAATGTGTCGTATGATTGTAGATTTTTTTTTCATTATATTAATACTAATTATTTACATTCATATGACAGCCGTCTCCAGAAGACAACGTATTTACTGTTAAAAATTCGGGATTTAAAATGTTTAAAAAGTTTCTTTTTTCATAATTTCGTATCCCTTAATACTCAAGGATAATGCCCATATAATTATATCAATAAAAAAAGGTACTTCATATTTTTGCCAATGTCCGGGAATTTGTACGCGTCGTCCCACTGTGCGTCGCCCCCACGGCGGTTCGAGGGGGTGATGTCGTCGTCGTTGTCATCGTCGGTGACAACATCATCACAACCGTCGCCATCCCCGTTATCGTCGCCACCCCCGTCATCATCACCGCCACCGCCATCGCCACCACCGCCGGCATCGTGGATGGACGAGGGGCTCGCGACGCCACCCCTGTCATTGTCGTCCGGACGATGATAATATTTAAATTCTGTTCTATTTTTCTATTTTTTCTTTTATTCATTTTTATATTATTCCTTTATTATTAACCATTTTTATATTATTCCTTTATTATTAATCATTTTTATATTCTATTTTTTATATTTTTCATTTTATATTACATTCTTTTTTATATTATATTTCTATTTAATTGTATTTTTATATTTTATATCCATTTATATTTGTATTATTCTATATTTTTTTGTAACAATATATATCTTAAACATATATTATTTCTCCATTTTATTTACCCATCATCCTTCTCCTTTCGCCACATAATTCTAAGATTTGCAGATACTGCATAATTCTATTTCGCTCGAGCCTTCTTCGCGCCGTTGAATGACGTCATCTTGCATAGCTTTCTCAGAGGAGTCAAATTACACGTGATCGCGTGATACGCCGCGACGTTAAATCGGAACGCTTCGAAATACTGTTAGCTTTATTATAAAATATGATTGTACCACCAAGTAGCGCTGTCTCTTTCCCTCTCCCAGATTTTAGCTTTAAAAGTAATGCTCTCTCTTTCCCTCCTCCGAATATGTGGTTTGTAAAACGTCGATCTTTCCCGAGATCGTCCGAAACAATTCCCAATAAAAATAAATTATTATTTCTCTGCGTTGGAAATGTCGCATATTGGTTTGAAAAAAGTTTCGGAGGTGGGCCAAGGTCATTCCCTCGCTCGGAAAAAATTTCCGGTGGTGGATCGGGGTCTGAAAAAGTTCTCGGGGGTGGATCGGGGTCTGAAAAACTTTCTGGGGGGGGGGGGGTCATTCACTCCCTCCGGTTAGTTCTAAAAAGTTTTCGGGGGTGGGTCCAGTCTGGAGAGGTCTGCGCGACGGCTCGGCCTGGACTGATCCCCTCGCGGCTTCCCCCTCACCGCGGCTCGTGCGCGCTCAACCTGTCTTCGTCTCCCCGCAGGCCCTGCGCCCATGTGTCCCTCCACCCATGCTTCCCTCCGCCGCGCTCCCCCGCGCACCCTCACTTCCCCCCGTCCCCACGCTCCCCTCAGCCCCATGGCTTAGAATCCCCTTAGCCTTACTACTCCTACACAGGATCTTCGCGCACGCGGCTCGCTGTGTCGGATTCGTTGTTTACAGTTTTACACATATTCCAAAACTCTAATCTATTGTTGGGATTATACAATCGTCAAAAGGAGGAGGTTCTCAGCCTGAATTCAATTACCAATGTGGAAATATGGAAATCTATTTATTTAACGCAAAGGACTCGTGTAGTTAGACACACATAGGGTAGAAGTATCGGTACAAGGGATGTCACGTCCCGGGAGGAGGGCTTTAAGGCTGCCGTCTCAGCGGGCCTTGAATGTGTGCGTACGCTCACACAAGCTAAGTTGAGCGTGTACATATACACGTATAGTAAACAAACCGTAAATTACAACTTTCGTCCTGGAATCGGCCAGAAAGAAGTTTTTGCGGGTACAGTTGCCTTCAGCAGACATCCGTGCAGGGTGGTCTGGTCCGCATGAGCGCTAATAAGCACCGTACGTCGAAATAATAATGAATTTATGAATCGTGTACTGAGACAGACTCGAGAAATGATAGAATGAAGCTTCAAGGATTCTCCGCCACCGGCGTTGATGGTATAATCGTGCATTTTACCATCAAAACCGGTGGAAGTCCAATCTAGCCGATAAATGTAGGAGAGACATAGTTGCCGAGACGTATCGAGAGTCGAATCGCGCTGTTGCCGCATTTCCCCTATCACTATTTTGCCATCAAGGAGGTTTGAATGAATCACGGCGAAGCGGTTGGAGACCAGAGATGGACAAAGATAATATCTGGATAAACTTAAATAAAAAATACTACAGTATTGTCTCATTACGGGCTCGGTTTGGTGTACACGATGTGGATTTTTCGCTATTCCCACCACTTCTGTCTCACTCTTGTCCGGCGATGGCGAGAGCGAAATGGAACGAGAGCGAGCGAGGGCGTTACGAGATAGACGACGGGATAATGTTTTGTCTCGCTCCGTCTTTCGGACGCCTGACACTCCGTTCTTTGCGTTCGCGGCCGTCGCGCAGGCAAAGCGTTCCATCTCGCTTTCCCTTTCGGCCAGAAAGAAGCGAGAAACGAACACTGGGAATTAGGACTCTGTTCGGGATACGGGCTCAACGCCGCGCCGGTCCCGACCAGCAAGGATTTGGGCTGTTCGGCGGCGCACAGTGGGGCATTTCGGGTCGAAACAGGGCACTAAGTCCTTTTACAAAAATATCGCCAAACTGCAAATTTTCTTTTACAGGTAGTTGATTGCATATTTGGGTGATAATGTAGTATGATTGTTTTTCACATTCATTAATTTTTAACGCGACTACACGGTTTTGAAGAAGAGAACCACGAAACTCTTCAGAACTTGTATTGTTGTTTATAGTTTTGTTGTTTGCTTAATTCAACTAATTTTTGGTGGAATTAAGTGTTGAGGTATGTATTTGAAGGGTACCAAGTTTGATTTTGATATCTCTGATATTTTTGGAATTATATCTTACTGAATATCCCAATTTTCATTGTTTATTTTTAACGAGAGTTTAACTGGGGTAGTTAGAGGGACGAGAAGGGGTCTATGACGCTTTGTTTTTACAAAACTGCCTTTTCTGCCATTGAAATTCAAAGTAAGTGAAGTATTTTTACATGTGAAAGATGCGGAACTTTTTCCTATGTACAGTGTGGACGATATTGTCGGCAATTTGTAAAAAAGTACTATGTCCCCTTAAATAATAAACAAATTTCATTAATTTTTCTGTACCAATAGGATCATAAATATACGACCTAACTGAATGAAATGGAAAAATTAACGATAAATATATGATTTCGTGGAGCGAAATGTTTTGTGCCGTGTTGTGATCCGAAATGTCCCACTGTGCGGCGGCTTGTAATCTCGGTTGGAAAGGTATACAGTGTTGATAAAATGTAAAACGTCACGTTTTCAGTATTCAGTAACATACTGCTGAGATTTTCCACATTAAAATGAATTCAAATACGGTATAAATCGGATTATTTCTAGAACTGTACTACAGGGTGTCCCACGGTAGACTGGACAGCGCCGTAGCTCCTAAAGTATTGGAGATAAAAATTTTTAAAAAATAGGGAATTGCATGGTTCGAGGGGGCTAATAAATTAGCCTGAACGAATTTTTTTTCGATTATTATTTTAAAAAAATACGATGGTAAAGTTCGGTTTTTCAAATGGAACTATTTTTTTTTAAGTCCTGAGTTGATAGTGCGTTCCAAGACAAATTCAATAAGCATCAATGTATACACTTTATTTCCACTGGTTTTTGAGATATTGCGCTTGCAAATTTACTGATTTTCACTGCAAGAAACTCCTCTGGAATAGCAAGGACCGGGGACGGTCTTACTGGCGCCACGGGTGGCACTGCCTGTTGAAATAGATACATACCTGCGAAAGGTCTACGCCAGGCCCAAAGGCTGGACAATTCTTTTCCGCCAGAAATGCTACTTAGGTAGGTACATCTGCGGTATCGAGAAGCGCATCGTTACTTTTATTTCGCACTTGCTTCTAGGCTCGGATGGCCGGTTCGTCTGGAAGGGATGCAAGTTGGATTGGTTAGGTTCGGAGGAGTGAAAGTTGCTAGACTAAATTTCAACTATAGGGAGCAGATTGTATCAGAACCAATCGGATTTGCATCCCTCACAAACGGCTGCACTCTTGAAGAGGCCCTCTTCACAGCAATACCTTCTCCCCAATGCCCACCTTCTCTCGCACGGAATACGTCAACGAATGGTTTTGTTTTGATATCGAAGCTCATGTTTATACTCGAGAGGACCACGCGTCGACAGCGGGCTACCCCTTTTCTTACTGTGTCTCTCCACGAGGAGTATTGCCGGTGGATTGTAGAAGCGCAGATGTCTGGATGTCAGTTATTGAATTCAGGAGACGATAGAAACACTTTAATACAAAACACACATGTACTATAATTAAAGTAAATCGTATTCCTCTCGGGCAGGAGTCGCCCGACGTTCGTCAAGGAGATGCGGCCTGGTACCCCGTGGCGAGGGCTGCCCTTCGCAGTGCCTCACCCGATTTTTATGGCTTTTACCGGAAAAAGGTACGAATCCTGGGCCGAACGTAGCGAATTGGGGTCGAGCCCCCGCAGTCGAGGGTGAAATATCCATTACAACTAATTAAGAAATTCTTTTCTTCGTCGTATCGAAGGAGAAAGTGATGCCAATGGATTCCTTATGTTTTTCTGATGAAAATGATACTAAATATCACGCAAATCGGACTACTTTGACACAAGCTAGTTGTATTCCTTATGTAAAAGTTGTCCGATTTACACGACATTTGTAATGATTTTCATCAGAAAACCCCAAGGAATCCATCGGCGACACATCCATATCCATACGATAAAGTATAAAGAATGATTTTATTTCCTAAACAAATACAGGGTAATTCTGGAGCAACGCCCGTCAAGGAGATGCGACATCTAGGCCGTTATTTTTGATAATTTCAGTTATATTAGGGTGAAGCCACCAGTAGTCGACCGCTTTCAGAAAAACATGAAAAATAAGGTTTTTAGAAGTAACGATCTTTTGAACAAAGTGCAGTTCTCTAACTACACTCTCACTACACTCCATCTACACTCTGTTCAAAAGATTGTCACTTCTAAAAGTCTTATTTGTTATGTTTTTCTGAAAGTGGTCGACTACTGGTGGCTTCACCCTATAATGAATTTATAAATAAACTAGTATGAAAAGTAAATTACTTCGCTAAGGTAACTAATAATAACAAACTTATTAATATCTAAATTTTATGTCTCCACTTAGCATAGTGAAGTATTTTTTCCATAAAATGGACTTATACCACTTTCAAAAACAACGGCTCATAGAGTAGATGTCCCTATTACTGTCAATGTCCCTATTACTGCCACTTTATTTATTTTGCTTTATAAAAATGTAACGTAGGGTAAACCAGTCAGTGGATGACCGATTGTTTAAATGAGAAGCCCAGTAAATGACCGCATGCTTTTAATAAGAATCGTACTTATTAATGTTTGCTTAATACGCGTAACTAAAAGTATGGGATATTAAAAGTGCAACTGCACTCCATTTATAAACATGTAATATTTTTAAATTTATAATCGACATTACTTTGCCTAATGGTCATTCACTGGTATGCGGTCAATTACTGTTTGGTTTACCCTATAAAGAATAGTATACAACAATAATATTAATAATAATAAGAACAGTCACAATTAAATAATAATATTATTGTTGTACACTATTCTTTATACATTACATTTTTATTAAGCAAAATAAATAAACTGGCAGTAATAGGGACACCGACAGTAATAGGGACATCTACCCTACAGTGAATTCCAAAAATATTCGGACCCAAAAAATATTCGCCGTTCATACCAAACAAACTTCAGAGAAACACACACACATTCAACATAACTTACTTGCACCACATCTTTCAACAGTTTGTTTTTCTTCTCCTCGTTCTTCTTCTCCTCCGCCTCTTTCTTTTTCTCCTCATTTTCTATTCTTTTCTCCTCCTGCGCCTGCGTCATGCCGCGCTCTTCTCATGGTCCCGACGTCGTCGGGAGGGCATCCTTCATCTAGAAATGAAATGACGAATGTATTATGTTCTGGCAAAAGTGAGATTGTACAGCGTGATTCTCTCGCTAGAGACCGCAACGACAATGCCGCCAATAAACCGCGTTTCGCTGAGATTCGTGGAAGTGCCGATTTCTACGTTCTGCATTTCTCATCAGATCTTTACGAAAATGGCGTCAATCGATGTCGTGCCGATGAAAATGGCCCCACGCTAATTTCGATAAAAATAGTCCGATTTACATGACATGATTCTAATCGGAAGAAGACCAGGAATTCATTGGTATCACTGCCATATCGATTCGATGAAGAATAAGGAATTTTTTAATACATCGTAGTGAATCTCGTCGCGAGCGTCTAAATTCACGAAACTCAGCGAGACGCAGCTTATTGGTGGCATCGCCTTTGAATACTCTAGCCAGAGAATCACTCTGTACAATAGTATACAATATAATACTTACATTTTCAAGATTCTGCATTTTCGCCACTTTCTGAAACTGAAAACTTTACTGAAGACTTTACTGAGCAGTCGCTTGCAACGGATTGACTGCCACGAATCATCCAGCTACAGCTACCGCTGATGGAGGGGGAAACACCTCCATGAACTGTGCCTGCATCAGTCACGCACACATAACCACCGCTCCTGCAGATGTGTCCCCCTCCATCAGCGGTACCTGTACCTCGCCGATCCCCGCCTTTGTCTGGTGTGTAAAGCGTCGTTTGTTTCAGAACGCACAAGAGACCAGTGATGCCAGATTCGGGACGGGAGCGCTCGAGAATTTCCCCCACCGCGCGCACACTACGCCGGAGCTGCGTGTCCATGAGTTGGACTCCGAAGCGCTGAGCTTACGGACACGCAGCTCCGGCGTAGCGTGCGTGCGAGGTGGGGGAAATTCTCGAGCGCTCCCTTCCCAAATCTGGCATCACTGCAACAGACGAATCTTCGGATTCACGTTTCACGTTCACGGTTCGCGTTTACGTGTTTGTGTAATGGGCAGAAGGAGTTTGAGTTGTGTTGCGTTGTGTTGTATTGTGTTTGTGTTGTGTTTGTTGGTTTAATGTAAAATGTGTGACACTCTAAATGTGAATATGCAAGATGTGCAAGAAGATATGGACAATAATTCTCCATTTCGTCCGCGAAAATTACGTCCGTCCGCAAGGAGATTTTCGAAACGGAAAGTACATCGCCAAAAAAGAAGGTCTCCAGCCCTTCAGAAGAAACAAAAAACGCAAAAACGGCAGACGGCCCTGCCGTAGGACAAAGTCCAGAAGAAGTGGCCGAGGAGAGTATAGTAGAGGAACCATCAACATCCGATGGACGAAATCATACACATCAAGAGATAATGTACTTGCCATCTGATGAAGATACTGATACGGCCAGTTCGGGAGAAACTGAAGAGGCGCTTGAAGACTTTGATATAGAAAGTAACGAAGAAGAAAACTTCGTTATAGAAAAAGTTGCGAAGAACGTGCCGCAAGAGCAATCGCGTCTCCTAAATAGCAACGATATAATGAATTTTACAAATGTGCTTGCTCAATTGCAGAAAATAGGTCAGCACACAAAACGTAGGGAAGACTGTGGCATTGAACACCTACGAATAACTGGTGTGAAATGGTGTGGCTTCAAGAGCATCTTCAACGTAACGTGCACTTTATGCCATTACAAAGCTGAAATCCGCAATCAATCGGACGAAGCCGAAGAAGTGGATAGTAATCAGGGCGCCGTTAATGCAACAATTTTATGTGGAGGCAGTTATGCCAAGCTGGAACACACTTTTGCAGGAGTGAACATACGTTGCATGTCGAAGAAAGACTTCGTGAAGAATCAAGAGGAATTCGTCAAGTCTGCAATTGCCGCTGCAGAAGAAGAGATGTTAGCAGCGGCTGAAGAAGAAAAACGTTTGGCGATTGAAAGAGGCGACGTTCTTCCCGGATCAGGGACCTCTCACATCCCTGTTGTGGCCGACGGAAGCTGGATGAAGAGATCCTACCGCAGTGGATGTTACGATTCTGCGTCTGGAGTCGGCGTGATAGTTGGCTATCACACGAAAAAAGTTTTATTTTACGGCGTTCGAAATAAAGTTTGCAGAATTTGTCGGATTGCTGCGAAAAAGGAGAAAGAATCCCGAAAGCACACATGTTTCAAAAACTGGAACACAACTCGAACATCGACTGCTATGGAAAGCGATGCTATAGTAGAAGGATTCAATACTAGCGTAGAAAAACGTGGGCTCGTTTATTCTACTCTGATTGGTGATGGGGACAGCAGCGTGTATAAGAAGATTATTGATGCTGACCCATATAAGAGACAGATTCGCGTAAAAAAAATTGAATGCACGAATCATTTGTTGCGAAACTTCTGCAACAAAATGAAAGCGATTGTGAAGAAGACTACACCTGGACCATTGAGGCAAGCTGTGGAAAGCAGCATTCGCCGTATACGCACGGACGTCGTAAAAGCGGCAAAGTTTCGATACAATCAAAATGTGTCAATCGAGGAGAAAACGAAGAATTTGTATGACGACATACAGAATGTTCTGAGCCACGTGTTTGGTGAACACAAAGAGTGTGCCCGACTCAAATATTTCTGCGATGGAAAGAATAAAGAAAATCAAAGAAACATCGTTCCAGAATTGATGAATATTGGTGTGTACCAAGACGTACAAGAAATACTTCGTACACTGTTAACTCATGCGGAGAGCTTACTCTACAACACCAATAATAACGCTGTGGAAAGTTTGAATGCAATAATTGCCAAGTACATTGGCGGAAAAAGATTAAATTTCGCCGAAAGAGGATCCTATACAGGAAGATGTGCTGCTGCTGTCGTGGACTACAACAGTAACCAAGTGCACTCGCGATTGAACGCAGTAATGAATAAGAAAACGCCCGAGGTTGTTCGCCAAATGGAAGAAAAGAAGAAGAAAGAAAAGGAAAAGAGAGCTGCAAAACAGAAGAAAACGAAGGTTGCGCGATATGTACGCAAGGAATTGCCCTCGCGGAAAGATTCCGATTAGGGACCAAACGCACAGAAGCCAGACATGCCATCCGAAATGTATGAACTGGAGCGGGAAAAGCATATGCAAATGCTCAGTGACTGGCAAGAGAAAAGACACGCTATTGAAGATGAAATCATCGGACAAGCAAAGAACCGCAGATGGTTGCAGTACAGGTCCAAATTGTTGACAGCATCCAATTTTGGACAAGTGTGCCGTCGCCGACCTGACACGCTTTGCGCAAATGCAGTGAAGCCATTTCTGTATCCGTGGATAATTAGTGCACCCGCGGTGAAATACGGGAAAGAATGCAAGAAAATTGCTCGCGAAGAATTGAAGAAGCAATATACAGATATTGCAGAATGTGGAATTTTCATCGACAGCTGCATCCCCTTCTTAGGAGCTTAACCGGATGGAATCATCGGTGAAGAGGGTATTGTGGAAATCAAATGCCCCAAATCAGCGGAGAACTTTTCGCCGGAAGAAGCTATTGGAAAAGTACCCGCTGTCCGGCGCATGTTCAAACGTAAAACAGGTATTTCAATGAACAAAGCGCATCACTATTTTTATCAAGTGCAAGGTCAGTTACACATTACTGACAGAAAGTACTGTATATTTTACCTTTGGACCCCGAAGGGACTGAAATCTATAAAAGTAGAAAGAGATGATGCGTTTTGGAAAACAGAAATGGAGCCAAAACTGGTTCAATTTTATTTAGAATGCATGCTACCCGAATTAATAGATAGTCGGCACAATCGGTGCATGCCTATTCGGGAGCCACAATTTATACTAGCAGAGAGAACGAAAGAAAAACCGCACCGCGCTGTAAAGCGCGGTACCACTGATTTTGTCAGTGGTCACAAGTGCCTGCAATGGCACTTTTACTCGCGGATCCTACGATCACGCGAGTCGACCGACGCCGCCGTCGCTTTCCCAAGAAAGTGACGAGGGAAATAATAAATTTAATTCACCCTTTAATTTTTTCAGACACATTTCTAAGTTCACAGAAGCAGACAGACGGAATCCGATTCGGCTAAAATGCGCCAGGCTGATACATACGGGCGCCGCAGGTATGCATGATGTTCGACGAATTATTGAAACAAACTTTTACTTTTATACCAAACTTACCGAAATGTCTGCGATCACTTGTTACAGGCGGACTTTTTACCAAATTACTACAAACATGGTGTATGGGACAGTAATGCCAGGACAAATGGAATAATAAGTAGTACCATATTTCAGGTTAAGTTTAACAGCTCATAAATGTACTGTAAAATTTTGTACACTTATGAAACAACAATTAAGTATTTCCTAATGTATTTCATAATGTGTTACAGATCCACACTGCCTACGTTATCTTTCTGTATGAGCGACCTGGCAAAATTTTAGGAAGACCGTCAATGGAGAAGAGGAATTACACAGAATAAGAGAAGATAATATTACAGTATTGTCTCGTTAGCGTGTGTCGCTGTTCGTGACCGGCGTTGAGCACGTATCGCGAACAGAGTCCTAATTCCCAGTGTTCGTTTCTTGCTAATTTCTAGCCGATGGGGGGAGAGAGATGGAATGCTTTGCCTGCGCGACGAGCGCGAACGCAAAGGACGGAGTGTCAGGCGTCTGAAAGACGGAGCGAGAAAAAACACCATCCCGTCGTCTGTCTCGTACCGTTCTCGCTCGCTTTCGGTGCCTCTCGCTCGCTCTCGCCTTCGCCGGACAAGAGTGAGACAGAAGGGGTGGGGATAGCGAAAAGTCCACATCGTGTACACCAAACCGAGCCGCTAACGAGAAAATACTGTATTCTTCGAAAAATATACACTTTTTTATCTGTAACTGTCCATTTCAAGGGGGCGAAAGCTAGAATGTCGAATTTCAATTCTCCAATGAAGTTGGATTGATTTATTGTGATGACTGTAACTTGATTAGAGACAAAAAGAATATATAAAAAAATGTTCTGTTAAACGATTTTGTCAAAAAGGCACTAACAGCTAAAAAATACTTCTATTCTTGAACTACAATTTCGATGGTGTTTTTTTTAACTTTAAATAAAAACGTGTAGCAGGATATTTCATAACAGAATATGAATCAATTTAGTACAGCATCAAGTGTCGGAATGAATTTATTGCGAGATATCCTGCTCCACGATTTTATTTAATGTGCAAATAAACCATCGAAATAGTAGTATAAGAAAATAATTATTTTTTAGTTTTTAATGCATTTTTAATAAAATCGTTTATTAGAATTTTTTTATTTTCTAGTTTTTAGTGTTCGTGGATTTATATTTCATAGTTCAAACATCTGTACAAATATCTTTTATTGCTGTATGCAGTTTAACAGTTTGCTTGAACGATTTGTGGTTATGGGTTATTATTTATTGGTGACTGGCTAATTTTGTCAACCCCTTGGGTTTTTTCCATAATTTTGTATTGTCATCCAAACTGCGCACCCCTGCAAAATTTCAAGACAATTGGATGGTTGGAAGTGGATTCAAATTGAGTTTCCAGATTTGAATCAAACATACAAACAAACAGGGGATCGTATCCGAATAAAATTGTTTATGAGACATTCCAAAATATACGTATTGTTAGTACTGATCTCTAGTTTATATTGATAAATTTTTACAATCGTGGAATTACAATTCCGAAAAAAAGCATGTACAAAAGTATTAAATTGAAATATACTTTTGTCCAAATTGATGTTTTAAAAAAATGTTTACGTTATTAAATTTGTATTTAAATAACAGACATTTCTTGTTGATAAAACAGATAATTTGATGTATAGTTAGATAGAAAAGAAAGCGTCATATGTTTTTAGACGAATTATAGCATTTTAGATTTCTTTACGATCGGCGTGTTACACTTCGGTGATGTACCTTATTCAAATTGTATGCTTTGAAATTGCACATTGACTGTACAAAGTATTACATCCTTCTATGTATAAATAAATACTATTGATATGCAAATCAGTATTGTTTCAGTGACATGGTTCCTAACTTCACTACCCAACCTCTCTATCTTTCATTATTGCTATCCTCCTTTATGTTCAGCGAGGCTCTGATGCTAGACGCAGCAATCAGACGCGCTACATCTACAGCTGATACAAGAGGAAACACCTACAGAAGCGGTGGTTATGTGTGCGTGACTGACGCCCGCTGTTCCGCACTCATAACCACCGCTCCTGTAGGTGTTTCCCCTCCATCAGCTGTAGTTGAAGGCCGCTGATCCCTGCTTAGACGCAGCTCTCGTGCCGTATTCCTCCAAGACTTCTCAGTAGAAGGAGCTGTGGCAACAGCGCGGCGGAGACAGGGAGAACACAAAATGTGGCAACTATGCGTAAAAAATTCGTCTACATAGAGTACCTGAAGATGTCACCTCTGTACAACTTCTTTTTACTGACCGCAGTAGTTTCATTAGTGTCCGTTTGTTTACTGGGAACGCTTCGATCGATTCGGACCATAACAAACTTGAGACGGCAGACTTAAGGAGAATGCAATAATTCAGCACACTGAGGTTTGATGAAACTCAGGCGAGAATGTCATAATTCAGCACTCTGAGGATTGACGGAATCAGGCGAGAATGCAAAATTCAGCACACTGAGGTTTGATGGAACTCAGGCGAGAATGTCATAATTCAGTACTCTGAGGATTGACGGAATCAGGCGAGAACGCAATAATTCAGCACACTGAGAATTGGTGGAATCAGGCGAGAATGCAATAATTCAGCACACTGAGAATTAGTGGAATCAGGCGAGAATGCAATAATTCAGCACACTAATCGACCAGGGAAGGATTAAAGGCGAATAGACACCCGGGGGACACCCGTTAGAGCACTTTGTTTTGTTTTGTCTCGGTAATTGCATTTGCCATTGCATCAAATAAGAACTTCCGCGAAATTCGCCTATACACACGGCTGTACACGGCTCATGCAAAAGAACGTTAGTAAACAAAGTAGGCACTTTCGCGTTCGCGGAGCGAGATCAGCTGTTGCTGCAGTTTGTTTTGGTTAGGGAATCTCCCTGGCCGAAAAATAGACACAATAATTTGAAGCGAAATTTAAATAAGAATTGTTTATTCAATTCGAAGCACTTTGATTTGCCATGCACTGTTATCGTGATGGTGGTTATGGTTTATAATTATATGTTGGACGTTAAGCATTGGCACACAACATTTATATAATTAATAAGCAATAGCAATATGTATATGAACATGAAATACAATATATGATAATTAAGTAGAATGATATAAGCAATAAGCGTTAATAAGTCAAAATAATATAGAAAAGCAATAAGCGTTGATAATACAAGTAATAAATGAAAGAATATAATACAAGAATGAATGTTGGTGATATGCAAGGTTTTAAATGTAATTATAAAAGCTTACAATGATCGATGAAAAGTTGTTCGTTGTACACTGTTTTAATTATACTGGTCCTTTCGCGGATTTGTTTCGTCGAAAGAGGACTTCTGTCTCGGTCCCCTCGTATTTATATAATTGTTGCGGGGGTACGCGCGGTATAGGCCTTGCCCTATTTAATAAATAAGTCGCAGTAGGATTTCCGTGTTTTTTTACAAAGGTGCGTCTATTATTAGACGCGTTTCTGTCACGTACACCAAATATTCGTCGCAATTATACTTCCGGGGTTTTTATAAACGGTAAAAGGAGATACTCAACCCGTCGAATGGATTTCGGATGGTTTAATGGGAAAGGGTTTTTTGTGGGCTTGACTTGGAGGTCGTAGAGAAGGGGTGAGACGTGGTCTCGATTTAAGAGGTTTTTGGGGCGAGGGACTTGTTTAGATTTAGTATGAGGAAGGGAATTCGTGCCTCGTAGGGCGAATAGTTAGAAGGAGGTTTCGTACCGACTATCTTGAGATGGGGACCGCTAAGGTACATCGTCAAGGTGATCAGCGATTGGAGAAAAGGGGTAAGAGTTGAGTTTGAAGGTTTTTGGTGGAGTGATTTTGATAATAAGAGAGTGGTTTTAGAATAATACCGCGCAAAAAAATGGTGGGGCATCACAGGGGTTTCCCAGAACCCCTGCGTTGTCACAGCTTTTCTAAAGATTTATATTATTCTGAATATTAAGGTTTTCCTTTGGCAATATTAAGAGATGTCTCCTTTTTTATAGCCGGTATAAGATGCAATTATGCATGACTCATCCAATAATTCTACCGTGTCTACTGTACGCAATATAGAGTGCGATCGCTGATCGTCTGCCTCCCCCCCCCCCCCCCAGCGGGAGATCGCAGCCGCCGTGCGAGCACAATCAGCGATCACCGGAGGGATCTGCGCCGATCACGGTACCTGACGATTCTCGCAGCCGAACTTCGCGGGGCGGCAGTGCTACGGCGCCGGCGCGAGCCCAAATGGGCAGAAACGGGCCAGAGCGGGTACACGCCAGGAACACTCATGCGGAACCTCTCGGTGCCACGGACGCAGATACCGCTACCACGGACGCAGATATCGTTGCCACGGACTCAAATACCTACGCCACGGACCTCGACTACGTCAAGGTCAGCTGCCGCTCTGAACATCAGCACCCAGAGCCAAATCGCAGGTTACGACTAACACGGTACGAAATCCCCGTCTAAGCATCAAACGACGAACCTCCGATCCTTCATCCCAGCTAACCGCTCTCGCTACGCTGTTCGTCACCAACCACCAACGCAATCATTGCGCCATCCGTCCGTGCTCGCCGCACCCCACCGCATTCCCCGTTAACGCAAACGACAACAAATATACTGTTGCGCCGGGGTGTTTCCATCGCCGGCCACCCTGACGCAAAGGATAGCATAATATGCGGGTGTACACATGACTCGACTATATTTCAAAATACAGAGCAATAACGGTATACAACAGTACACCCCACAAGTCCGAACGCTATGGCGCTCGGTACAAGACAGTCTTCTTGTCGGCCGCCCGATCGTCCTCTTGAAGGGGGCCGACCTTCTTTCCTCTTCGGCTGCGAACACTAGCAGGCCATGCACACCCAATGCTCGCAACAATACTATTAGGTGTAAATTATAGATTAAGATACGGGGATTGTAAGCCATCAGACTGACTGCAATAAAGGCGGTTGTTTCACCCGGACCATTCAGTGTCACTTCATTCGATCAAAGGTACCTGGCACTCTGACTGAGTCGGAATCTCTTGTTCCGTCCCACCGGTGGCCACGGCACAAAGTATAAAATCTACAATCAGAATATTTATGACATATTTTCAGATCGTAACAATCGTATTATATTAGAACTTAATGGACTAGATAATTTCAAAATATTGCGTCGTTTTCGAGAATTCAAGGATATTCGCGTTTACTGTTCGAGCGTCTCAGAAGAGCACACGACTGCTCTTATACATAAGAAATCGACGGCTTGTATACGAAAACCCAAGATTTTGTGTTATTATGGGCAACTCCAATGGAGGAACGAGCAATTTTTAAATGAAAGTTGAGTTTTTTACTGTCAAAGGTTCAGGTTGCGCTCGATTAGGGAAGATCCCAGAACGTGTGCACATTGTCAAGGCACAGCGCGGCCGATTTAAGATTGACAAATGTTAAAATTCTGGTCGGAACGTAACAGGTGATAGGCCGAATTAACGTAAAACGGAAATGTGGTGTGGAATGTCGAAAAAGACAAAGGGGTGTGCAAACATGAAATTTACAAAAGTAGCTATGTAATCTTTTATCAATCGTGATTAAAAGAGTACACAGACTTTGAGTTAACATAAGTTTCTTACTTGTACTAAATTTTTATTTAGAAGTATTTACAAATAATAACTTTACAGATATTTTGGGTCACCCAGGCATGGTTTTTATCACACAGAACATTTCATTAACAGACAAATTAAAATTATCGTTAAAAACTTGTTTTGTTGCAGGAAGATGACAATTTCGAAAAAACTCCCGAAATTTTACTTGGTACAAAATGGACTGGAATATGGGTGACATGGGCTGGTGGTTTCATATCTGCCGGTATTGAGGGTACTTTGAAGCCACTAGTTATGCAAGAATATAAAAAGAAACATGGTATCACCAAAATGTATCCTGAAACGTTTTTGCATTATGGACTTCGAGGAACTGATGTTTTATGGAGCACTACATTCTGTCAAACGTGTATGTTCTTAATTATTTAAAATCAACATATCTGAGTATAACGGATTATTATCGATCACTTGTAAATAACAATAAAATTTTTATATAAAAATTTCAGTGTTATCCCGTTATAAGATTGGATTAGGTCCTCGTTAGAAGTACCTTCCTATACCCCCCCCCCGTACCATATTCGATTGATCATTCTTTAACAAAGCCCCATAATATTTGTATAAACCCGCGCTTAAAATACTTTCATCAAATGACTTTTAAGATTCAAATAATTCTTGAAGTGCAGGTTTAGATAATTACAATCGGCGGAACTATGAAATGTTACTAAATTGTCTACTCAGAGAATTAACATTACTTAAATATTTACACTGACAATGTGTGGGGTCAGCGCACAGTGCAGGTACGAATCGTTAAAAACGCGATAAAAAATCATTACGTTCACATTTTATGGTTTCCCTAGTAGCATTTATTTGTTCCCAGCAGAGTTGGGCAAAAGTTTATCTAAATAAAAATCTCAAATAACGAACAAAAGATAAATACTTTTTATTCGTTACTCGAGGCTCGAATAATCGAAGTTATCTTTATTCGAAGAGCAACGAATAAATAATTTTGTTCAATGAGAATTTATTCAACGAATAAGGATATTTTTTTGAAAATTATTTGAAGGTCAAATAACTCTGGAAGTGGAGTGCGAGAGAGATGGGACGACGGAAAAGGTGTATTATATTGATAGAAGATCTTCTTTATTTCGGGATATTTGTCTAAGACTGTCCATCTTTATTTGTCTCGTCAAAGAAATGTAATATCTGTAAAATAATAATATGTATGAAGCATTATATATTTATTAACTAGGAAAAATATATTTACTAATTAGGTAAAAATATACTGACCTGCAATGATGCCTTTGATGAATAGTCAATAATTTGGTTCGTTTGATTGTCGCCGAAATCGAAAAGCTCTTCATGAGTCGATGTTGTGGGCGTTTGTGTACTTGAAGACTCGCCGTTCTGTTTCAATTCCCGTATGGTTTTTTTTTCGAAGAGATCCCGGAGCTCCTTCCGATGATGTTCCGCGATGCACAAGAACCACCGGTGTTTAAAATGCGGATGTGACAAAGCCGCAAGGGCAATATTCAAAGCCTCCGGTGTTGAAAAATTCAAATAATTTTCAAATCTAGTTTCTAAACTTGTAAGGAGAGATGCAATTAAAGGTTCGCAAAATTTCCATGTCTTGTCTTTCAAAATGTTCAACTTCCGTTGAAGAGACAGCAAACAGGGTAATAATATTCCATAATGTACGTTGCTTTCACCTTGTAAAATGTCTATTGAACCCGCTATCGGTGATGTACACTGTAAATGTTCTTCCATGTATAGGAAATCATTGGCTTTTAAAATATTCTTGATTTCCAAGACTTTCCCTATTTCTGCGATTTTGTCTCTACTTTCTAATATTTGTTTTAATAAATCGTAGAGAGAATTCCACCTAGTTTCACCAGGTTTACTTAACGTGTGGCCAAGTATTCTTTGGATTTCTTCTGCAGATTTTGGCCTCATAGCGGCTTTCCACAAAATATTGCATTCTTCGATTGTTGCCATGTGAATCTTCGATATCAATTTATTTTTACGGATCGTGCGCATCATATCTGTCGTTATATATAAATTTAATGTATGCGCAGTACACCTAATGTGGCGAGGCAACACATGCTTCATAAATGGCTTGTGGACTAATATAATATTTTCTTCTCTTTCTTCCTCATCTTCTTCATCTTCCTTATTTTCCTCATCTCCTTCATCTTCCTCATCTTCCTCATCTTCTCCATCTTCTTCATCTTCTTCATCTTCTTCGTCTTCAGTTGACGAATGCGACGAATCATTTTCATCTTCTACTGTGACAGAAGATTCATTCAGTCCAAACATCTTGAATGCCTTAACAAAATTACTTGCGTTATCGGTAATGGTGGCCACGATTTTATCGCTTGTCAGCCCAAATTCTGTATGAATACTTGTCAACATGGTCGTAATTCTATCAAATGAATGAACACCGGCGAAGCGGCGACAAGCAAGCGCCGCTGATTTCCTTTCGTATTTTGATGAAATCCAATGCGCCGTCACACCAAAGAAACTTCTTCTTCTTGCAGACTAGATATCTGCTGTTGTGCACACAAATGAAACCTCGTTTAGTTCATTTTTAATATTGCACGTATTTTCCAAAAACAGTTTGTTCATGATTCTCCCCACTGTGCGTCGACTTATACTAGTAATTTTTTCATTACATCCCAGGTTCTTTAGCATGCAGCGAAAGTAAGTATCTTCCACTGATTTCAGGGGAATCATTGCACTAATTACATAATTTGTGACATCCACTTCGAACTGATTACGGGCGTTCCTGTTTGCTTCTTTTTGGCCATGTCGACAATGTCGACATTCTTCTGAATTCACACTTTCCTTCCTTCTCTTTGATTCCGCAATATATTGCTCAAATTCTGCTTCATGTTTCCGCTTTAGGTGTGAGCGAAAATTTGACGATGACGTCAATTGTCCCTTTATCTCTACTGCTTTTGGCGAACAAATTTGACACAAGCCAACAATATTTTTCTCATTAGACTTTTCTTCAATAATTTTAAAATATTTGCCGTTTAAAATAGTAGGTAATTGTTTATTTACCGAAGCAGACCCTTCACTAGCCGATGCATTCACATCACACACACTCATTTTAAAGGTTAATTATAATAACAAAGATGATAATAATATAATAAATAACTGATAACACAAATAACACAAATAACTGATAACTGATAACTGATAACTGATAACTTTAATGAATAGAATGGAACGATTTAAACACAAATAAGGAATTCTCAAGGGTTTTAAATAATACGTCTAGACGCGTCTGTTCGTTTTTGCTGTCGGGGCTCGAGTGAGTCTTACAAGGACCATCGGTTTTACACCTTATATTAATTACAAAAATGGCTTAGTTTCTAAGAGCCAATCGCAAATTTACTAAATAGTTAGCTAAATTCCTATTCGTTGATCCAATTCCTTTCGGTTATTGATTTTTACAAGAACAAGCGTTTAACAACATTGCGCTGGAATTATACACCCTGGAGAAGGGAGGAAGGAAATCAGCAGCGCTTGCTTGTCGCCGCTTCGCCGGTGTTCATTCATTCGATAGGATTACGGCCATGTTGACTAGTATTTATACAGAATTTGGGCTGACGAGCGGTAAAATCGCGGCCACCATTACCGATAACGCTAGTAATTTTGATAAAGCATTCAAGATGTTTGAACTCAACGAATCTTCTGTCACAGTAGAAAAAGAAAATGATTCGTGCATTCGTCAACTGAAGATGATGAACCCATACAGCACACTTCGTTGCAGCTGCATTGCAGGAACGTTGCTGCAATATTGCGTTGTTGCAGGTTGCATTGCAATATTGTAAGAACGTTCCTGCAATATTGCCGTGCATTATTGGAGTGGCAATGATCCTACAATATTACAGCAAAATTACAAGAACGTTACTGTGCAATGTTCCATTGGCAACGATCCTACAATATTGCAGCAATATTGTAAGAATGTTGCCGTGCAATGTTCCATTGGCAACGATTCTACAATATTTCTGCAATATTGCGCGCTCATCGACGTGCAATGTTCCAGTGGCAACGATCCTACAATATTTCGGCAATATTGCGCGCACATCGACGTGCAATGCTACACTGGCAACGACCCAGCAAAATTGCCTACATATTGCCGTGCAATACTGTAGTGGAAATATTGTAGAAACAGTACATCAATATTCTGAAGCAACTTTAACTTTAACGAAATTTGAAATATGACGACGAGTAGATTCTACAACATGTTTCTGGATATGCTAGAATTTTTCGTTGACCGTTGAAGATATGAAAAAAGTGTTATTGTGAGAGTTGATTGTACATGAATTTAAATTATAGAAGAGATTTGAAAATGAATTTAATTTGTTTAGATAGAGTAGATACTATATATTTTAATGTGTGAAATTATTATTATTATTATTATTATTATTAAACGTATTTATTGTACAAACACGTATATACAATCAAGAGAAAAGAGAGATGAAAAGACAAATGCAAAGGTTTAGTCTAAAGACTACTTTCCAACCTAACCTAAAATGACACCGAGTTATAGTTAGAGTCCGCACCTACAGTGTTAAAATCCCTAATAGGTTTGTCAAATGAGTCTTCGTTTTTTAATAATTTGAGTTTAAAGTTTTGTAAGGTAGGAGTATAAGTTCGAATACGTAAGCAATTTTATAAATCAGCAGTTGTAGCTGCGGCGGTAAAGTGTTCGCCTACGATGCTACAGGTCCTCGGTTCGAATCCCCGTGGGGTAAAAATATTTTCTATGAGAAAAACACACGGGCGTTATACTACTACGATTCTGCACACATATTCATGACGTCGTGTCCCTCACTGCCCGAAACGTTACGGTGGGACCATTGCTGTAAAATTTCCGAAACGTTGCGGGAATATACTCCTGCAACATTGCTGAGGCGGACATAGGAATGAACCTGCAACTTCCCTGCAATGATACGGTGCAAAAGTATAATCTCTCACCGCAATATTTCCGAAGAGTTGTGCAGGATCATTGCCACAATTTTGCCGTTTCGTTGCAGAATCATTGCCGGAACATTGCAGGACTACATGTTTGCAATGCTGCCGCAACATTGCAAAAATACATACCTGTGATATTGCGAAGGCGGACATAGGACTGAACCTGCAACGTCTCTGCAATGTTATGGTGCAACATTGCAATCTTGCACCGCAATATTGTAGAAACGTTGCTGCAATATTATGGTGTTGTGTGGGAAGATGAAGAAGATGAAGAAGATGATGAAGATGAAGAAGATGAGGAAGATGAGGAAGATGAAGAAGATGAGGAAGAAAGAGAAGAAAATATTATATTAGTCATTAGTCCACAAGCCATTTATGAAGCATGTGTTGCCTCGCCACATTAAGTGTACTGCGCATACATTAAATTTATGCATAACGACAGATATGATGCGCACGATCCGTAAAAATAAATTGTTATCAAAGATTCACATAACAACAATCGAAAAATGCAATGTTCTGTGGAAAGCCGCTATGAGGCCAAAATCTGCAGAAGAAATACAAAGAATACTTGGCCACACGTTAAGTAGACCTGGCGAGACTAGGTGGAATTCTCTCTATGATTATTTGAAACAAATATTAGAAAGTAGAGACAAAATCGCAGAAGTAGGGAAAGTCTTGAAAATCAAGAACATTTTAAAAGCCAATGATTTCCTATACATAGAAGAACATTTACAGTGTACATCACCGATATCGGGTTCAATAGACATTTTACAAGGTGAAAGCGACGTATATTATGGAATATTATTACCCTGTTTGCTGTCTCTTCAACGGAAGTTGAACATTTTGAAAGACAAGACATGGAAATTTTGTGAACCTTTAATTGTATCTCTCCTTACTAGTTTAGAAACTAGATTTGAAAAATATTTGAATTTTTCAACACCGGAGGCTTTGAATATTGCGCTTGCGGCTTTGTCACATCCGCATTTTAAAAACCGGTGGTTCTTGTGCATCGCGGAACATCATCGGAAGGAGCTCCGGGATCTCTTCGAACAAAAAATCATACGGGAATTGAAACAGAACGGCGAGTCTTCAAGTATACGAACGCCAACAATATCGACTCATGAAGAGCTTTTCGATTTCGGCGACAATCCAACGAACCAAATTATTGACTATTCATCAAAGGCATCATTGCAGGTCAGTATATTTTTACCTAATTAGTAAATATATTTTTTCTAGTTAATAAATATATAATGCCTCAAATAAAGATTAGACAGTCTTAGACAAATATCCCGAAATAAAGAAGATCTTCTTTCAATACAATACACCATTACCGTCGTCAGCACCAGCTGAAAGACTATTTTCGTATGCGAGCATTACAAACTCGCCAAAGTGTAATAGACTCTCAGACAACAGCTTTCAAAAAAGAGTTATTTTGAAAGCGAATTTGGACAAACAAAAAAGGAAAAACTGAAGTTGGGGAACTCAGTAGTCTACAAACTGTACAAATTGTCATATTTTAAAAAATATAAAATTATACATTATTGAAATAAGCCATCAAATTAAAGAGACTTTATCTTCAATTCTGCAAATAAATTTTATAGGTATGTAATATCGCTAATACTGACAGTTCAAATTGTGTCGAGTTTGGTATCTTTCCATCTTTCATTATTGCTACGTTCAGGCGAGGCTCTAACCCAGGCCTGCCCCAAAGGGTGCAAATACCTCCTGAATTTCTGGGACCCGGGCAACAGCCAAGCGCGGGACTGTTCCATTGCTACCCATTGCGAGATTCGTGAGAGAACTGCATAAGTGTGCGAGCCTATTAGGACGGCCGCACACTCATGCAGTTCTCCCGCAGCCCATGCTGTGGTTAGCAACGTAACAGTCCCGCGCTTGGTTGTTGCCCGGGTCCCAGAAATTCAGGTGGTATTTGCACTCTTTGGGGCAGGCCTGCTCTGACGTTAGACGCACCTCTCGTGCCATATTCCCTCAAGACTACCTCCTCGCAACATGCTCTCCTGCTTACCGCACTCTAGCACACGCCCCCCATCTCTCTCGCTCTCTACTTCCAGAGGTGTTTGAGTTTCAAATAATTTTCATTAAAATTAACCTTATTTGTCGAATAAATTCTCATCGAACTAAATTATTTATTCGTTGCTCTTCGAATAATGATAACTTTGATTATTCGAGCCTCGAATAACGAATAAAGATAAAGCATTATTTATTGGATCGTTATCTAAATAATTTTTTATCTAGATAATGCCCAACTCTGGTTCCCAGATAGCACTCGACGTCTATGAGCCGTCTTTAAGACATCTGTTTCAGACTTTCAAAACGTCTTAAAGACGTCTGCTATTTTCTGAAAGACGTCTTAAAGACGTCTATAGAAATTTTTGAATGTCATGAGTCAGGAAACCGTACATCTTTAAGGCGTCTTTTGAACAGTATGTAAGACGTCTTATAAACGCCCTGTAGACGTCTTTTAAACGTCGCGTAGACATCTGTTTCAGACTTTCAAAACGTCTTAAAGACGTCTGCTATTTTCTGAAAGACGTCTTAAAGACGTCTATAGACGTTTTTTAATGTCCTGAGTCAGGAAACCGTACGTCTTTAAGACGTCTCTTGAACAGTTTGTAGACGTCTTATAGAGATCTTTAAGAGCTCGTGAAACGTTTTAAAGACATCCATTTCAGACTTTCACGACCCCTCAAAGACATCTTCTTAAGGACTTGATTAGGTCTAACGCAGCTCTATAAAAGACATAGTTAAGATGTCTGCCACTTAATAAAAATTAATGAAAAAAACTTAATAAAAATTCATTTCATTTATTTGATTACAATTTTAATTATTGAAGAGCTATACTTCTGTATAATGTTAAATTATGTTAATGCTATACAGTCGGGGACAAAAGTAAGTGGACAGCTAGTGGAAATGGTTATCAATGAACATTAGTCAAACTAATACTATTGTTATAAACTTATTTATGTATTATATATTTATTTTACATACATTATTTAACAAATACTTTAAATTGATATGTACATAAATTCTTTTCTTCATCGTATCGAAAAGGAAGTGACGCCAATGGATTCCGGGCGGTCTCCCGATTAAAATTATACCAAACATCATGCAAATCGGACTACTTTGACACAAGCTATTTGTATTCCTTATGTAAAAGTAGTCCGATTTGCATGATATTTGGTATGATTTTCATCAGAGAAACATAAGGAATCCATTGGCGTCACTTCCCTTTCGATACGATGAAGAAAAGAATTTCTTAATACGCGGTAATGGATATTTCACCCTCGACTGCGGGGCCTCGACCTCAATTCGCTACGTGCGACCCAGGATTCGTACCTTTTTCGGAAAAAGCCATAAAAATCGGGTGAGGCACTGCGAAGGGCAGCCCTCGCCACGGGGTACCAGGCCGCATCTCCTTGACGAGCATAGCTCCAGAATCATCCTGTACCTGCCTATTTCAGAAATAAAATAATTCTTTATTCTTTATCGTATGGATATGGAAGTGTCGCCGCTGGATTCCTTGTAGTTTTCCGATGAAAATCATGCCAAATGTCGTGTAAATCGGACTACTTTTACATAAGGAATACAAATAGCTTGTGTCAAAGTAGTCCGATTTGCATGATATTTGGTATGATTTTAATCGACGGAACGCCAGGAATCCATTGGCGTCGCTTTCGTACAGATCTCATGAGAAATGAGGAATTCGAAGATTTCTCACTTCTTAATAGGTACTCCAACCCCTTCGAGGGTCGAAAGCCATAAATTCGGGGGGACACCACGGGGGGTTGTTCTCGTCACGGTTGCGAGGCTGTATTGTAAAGCAATATCATTGCTCAGTATTGCCGATAATGTTCGCTTCGTGAAGTCGTATCCACTGGAGCCGCCAAATTTGGCTAATTCGTTAACCTGCAATATAAAAATTATTTAACACTGACAAATGAAGTATAATTTCGTTTCAAAGATATAGCGTGACCGAATTTTTAAAAAATTTGAAACTTTGCATTATTTCTGCATACAAGATATATATAATTACAAAGATGGTATTTTACTTACTCCATTGTCAAAATGGCGTTCATTTTTTAAAATTTCTTCAAATTGTTGAACATCTTCCAAACTGGTCAGCGGAAATGTGATGTCAAACTTGCGGAAAAGTGATTTGCTTTTTCCATTTATTTCCGTCCGTTCGCTCCGTAAATCTCCGATACAATTTTTTATCTCCCCCGTAAACTTATCCATTTTTTCTGTAGTTCGTTTCACCTCTTCTAGCGAGTCCGTCACGAGCGCTCGAAGCATGTGCATCTGAGCCATCAGAGTCTCCACGTTTTTCCCCTGTACCGCGCACCCGCTGCACGAAGGGCGTGCGTGTTTATCTTCTGTAAATTATTAATAACATTTCATATTTGTTCAGTATTATTGTTCGTGTTAAAGAATATTTCCGTGTATAATATCCTCATACAAATATATTAATTGAAGGGTCGGATGCAATCAGGGGACTAATGCTTGACAATTTTTGAAAAATTATTGTCCAAAAGCTAAGAAAGATTAGAAAATTAAATGTTATTAAAATAAATTTTTAAAAAAAAAGTGTTTTAAAGCTCGTCACGACACACATTTCTTATATTTACAGTTTATCCAATCGTTACTATTAGAGTTAAAAATTATAAACAAAAATTTTTTTGTCGTCCAAAATCATTATTTCTTTAAACGTAAATTGCGAAACTTGAGTAAATATTAAGGGATCGTTATGAGACTTAAAACATAACTTGAGAAAACTCTAGCGAAGTCGTAAAATGAATGCACAAAACCCTTATGTTAAAAGAGGTAATAATATTTAATTAAAAAATAATACTGGATGTAACCCATGTTTGTCAACATTCGCTATTAAAAATTATTGAGGCAAATTTGAGGTACATATAACTTGCAACGACAAAGTTTTTCCTTAATATACAAGGAAGGTTTTCACAAATTTTCACACTGAATAATAAATAATTGTAGAAGATATGACGATATATATAAATCTCGCACGGCGCTAACGGTCAACAGACGCGTATAATGCGCTATTTTGCAATTTTAGCATTCACGTTAACAGTTGGCGCCGTGCGAGATTTATATATAGGGGAAGGGGGGGGGGGTAAAACGGAACGTTTAACTTTGGAGGATGATAATATAAAATCGGGAGGAGAAAAAGACACGAGACTTCAACAGGAGTCTTCAGTGCACTTTAGACTATAAGAAAATCAAAGCCATTGTTAAAAAAATCTTTGGGAACGACGGAAAATGAAATTTACCGAAAGTATTGAAATGAGGACCCGTTGGATCCATGTCACGCGATACCAACTCATTCGCAGCTCTTAACAGAAACATTGGTGTTCCGTTTTACCCCACTTTCCCCTATCGTCATAAGTATCTTCTACAATTATTTATTAATCAGTGTCAAAATTGGTTAAAATCTGCCTTGTATATTAAGGAAAAACTTTGTCGCTGCAAGTTAAATGTACCTCAAAATTGCCTCGATACTTTTTAACGGCGATCGTTGAAAAACATGGGTTATGTCCAGTACTTCTTTTTAATTAAATATTATTACATTTTCTAACATAAGGGTTTTGTGCATACATTTTATGGCTTCCCTAGAGTTTTCTGAAGTTATGTTTTAAATTTCATAACGATCCCTTAATATTTACTCAAGTTTCGTAATTTACGATTAAAGAAATAATGATTTTGGACGATGAAAAATTTTACGTTTATAATTTTTTGCTCGAATAGTAATGATTGAATAAACAAACTGTAAATAGAAAAATGTGTGTCGTGACGAGCTTTACAACACTATGATTTTTAAAATTTATTTTAATAACATTTAATTTTCCAATCTTTCTTAGCTTTTGGACAATAATTTTTCCAATTTTTTAGCGTTAGTTCGCTGATTACATCCGACCCTTCGACTTACCAATAGCGATGTGTGTCTTCTCTCTAACTTCATTTTCCTTGTCCTTATCTTCGCGTTGTATAATAATACTCTTGTCTGAAAATAAAAATTATTTTTGTCACACAGATACTAAGTAAATAAAAAAAAAGGAAATAAATACTTTCAGGTGTTGAAACTTTATAGAGTATATTTCCCCTTTGCAGTCACCCACCGAACTTTTCCACTTTTATCATTTTCGGCGTCTTTGGTAAATAAATTTCCTCCTCCGAATCCGAATTGCTAGAAGAAAGATGTTTCCGGATTCTTTTTCGTATCCCGGTCACTTCCTTATCTGATTGCAGATCACTTGTCTCTTCCGCCTCTCGAGCCTTCGTTCGCGCTTTTGCGTAATCATCTGAAAGTAGATATTAGTAAATAATTGAATTGCATATTTATCCTCTATAGTAATTACAACCTATCAAAAATGGCATTCGCGAAAATGGATATTTCGTATTGCGTCCAGGCGTCGTTGACCGGCACACACTTCTTCAGAGCGGTGGCGAGTCGTGGAAAGGGCGGCGTAGGCCAGAAACAAAAATTGTCCTCTATCCAATGAGACGGTACGGCTTCGACCGTTTTTTCGTGAAGAAACATCACGATCGTCCACGATTTTTCTATTTTTGCGAACATATTTGCGCGCTAAACTGCAAATATAGTACGACATTGATATTAAACATCTGGTTGTAAGGCCCGGTGCAGGCGGGCGGTTTGCGGGAGTTTGTCCTCGCGAAAATATAAAGTTGTGTTCTAGCAATCTAAACTGCCGCAAACCGCTTGTCTGCGCCGGCTCTTATTAAAAAAAAAAAGAACAGAACGATGAGGCAACAGGATTCGAATTGGGACAGTATGTAGTGAAAGCACTAAGAAGGCTGAAGGAGAAGGATATTGTAATATAAAAAGAAATATGCAACTTTTGTTGAAACTTCTTCTTGATATCTCTCACCGTTCTCGAGATATTCCACGAAAAAGAAACCGCATTTTTTTACGGGGTGATTTCACCCTCGAAAACCACACTATGGCATAGAGGTGTGACTATCGATAAAGTTATCGATAAATGTCGACAATATCGACATGTTATCGATATTTCAATGTATCGATAATATCGTTAAGATATCGTTAAGGTGAATAGAAGTAGCTGAGGTAGAATGCAACACATTAATTGTATAATAAAATCATTTAGAATCTTTATATTGCAGGCAACATATTAGTGTATTTTGACTGTAATCTTGTACTTCTGTCTGTAAGAAATTGTGGTGAATTTATCGTTGGGCCGTACATTCTGCCAGACAGGCTGGACGGCCCAGCGTATAAATATTTTTTAGAGCATGTTCTGCCGGATCTTATGGACCATATTCCATATGAGATCCGACAGAACATGTACTACCAGCATGACGGAGCTGGGCCTCATTATGCCGATATTGTGATAACTTTCGATGCCGATAGTGAAACCTTTCAGGACAGGTGGATCGGCCGCGGCGGGCGAGAGGCCCACGTTGCGTGGCCCCCACGGTCACCGGATATGAATCCGCTGGATTTTTTCTTCTGGGGCTACCTGAAGGTAATTTGATTATTGCTGTTACTCTTTACTTATTCCTGTTGTAGATAATTTTTTTTTACTTACGTTTTGTATTTGTTGTACAACAATCATTTCAGGATGAGGTGTATCGTCAGCCGGTGGACACACCTGAGGAAGCAGTAGCGCTTATCCACGCAGCGGTGGAGAACATAACGCCGCAGACATTACAGGGTGTCCAACGACAATTACTTCTCCGCGCTCAAACCTGCGTGGACAATGACGGTCGCCATGTGGAGCTGTTCTTTAACTGATAACAATCGGCCCCTTTCGGGGCCACCAATTTTTGAAACGTAGGAACAACACGTTCCATAAAAAGTAAACAAAGTCATCAGTGTTAGTAACCGTGCAGTGAAGTGAATATTCGGTACGTTGACCTGGACGCACCTGACATTGCGACCCTTAACTTTGGGTAGTGTCGTATACCTGGGATCAGCTGTGCACTGGGCTCGTCCATCGATAACCAGGATCGGTTCAGTGACCCAGTGACACAAGTTTTCAAGTTGCAGGTGAATTTTCGTCAAGGGTGAGTTTTAGTTACTTTAATGGTGATCATTCATTTTTAAATTTAACGCAAGCTATGGCTTATTTCCGGCGACAATTCTCAAAAGTCTCGTACGAAAATATTTATTCGGGCTTTTTAAACAGACTTATTCGTTATCAGCAACAGTGCTGGCCGTTATTGAGTTACGGATTTTTATCACTTTTCGTTAATTTCCCGTTACATTACCTTTTCGTGGATACGTTATTAACACAAGGAATTTGACGTATTCCTTATCCTCCCACTTCAAATAATTATTATTTTCGAATCTTCTAAAAAAATTGTGTATTCGTCTTTTTACGTTACACGTGATTTTCATCCATTTATCCTTTATTCATTATTCACTTCAAATAACAGACAAACCATGACAACGTGGTCGATTTTATTTGTTACGTCTTTTCATTTGCCATTCTATGCAATTTTCTTCGTTGCATGCCGAGTTGCTTGTTCACAAGTCGCAGCGCGGCTCGTAGCCACGCTAGCGCGGGAACTCGGCCGTCAGACTCGCGCTCTGATTGGTCGGTGCTTTTTGTTAATATCTCGTTAACCAAACCTCGGAGAGCTTTTTCGCAAAGGAAAAAGTTGTTTGCAATCATCCCCCGAATCACCCCCTTTAAGGACCCGCAGCATTTTTGGGACACCCTGTATACTACTTCCGAACAATCCCGTCGAAGGTATGTACTCGAGTAACTGCCGCGCAGCGTTCGGTTCGGAGCAATTGTTTTGCAATGATAGAGGGGGAAACACCTACAGGAGTGGTGGTAATGGGTGCGTAAACTGACGCTAGCGCCAAGCCAGGCAAGTGGTCCAAACTTGGGAACCGAACGCTGCGCGGCACTCGGCAGCAGTGATGCCAGAATCGTGGGACGTGGGACAGAGCGCTTACCCCCACTGTGACCTACCGTCGTCTCCCACTATGCCCTACCGGCGTCCCCCACTTTCTTCCCACCGCACTGCACACAAGCATATTTTTACTCATGTCCGTGTTAGCTGCTTGTTGGGCTGCCGTGCACACGGACAGGGGTAGGGATATGCTTGTATGCAGTGCGATGGAAAGAAAGTGGGGGGCGACGGTAGGCCATAGTGGGAAACGACGGTAGGTCATAGTGGGGGTAAGCGTTCTGTCCCACGTCCCACGCTAGTTATCCCACAACTGGGGATGAGTGAATGATTTGGAAACCTACTTATTCTATGGAACATATACTTTATTAGTTTACTATTAGCCTATATTTTACACTTTTAGTTTATTTTTAATTTCAGTGTATATTTAGGTTTAGTATATATTTGGTTTCAATGCATATTTTGTAAAGGTATATTTTTACTATATTTTTTATTTCGGTATATTTTTAAAGCACGTGTTGCCTTTCCTTAGAATTGAAACTAAGTTTTTACATATTGTTCCTTCGTTAATTGAAAATGAGTGGCAAACCGAATGTGCAAAAGTATTATAAGCGTGCTAGGAAATCGCTAAATTATTCCCACCCGGAACCGTCAACATCATTTGATGCCAGATTTTCGGACAGTAAAGATAATTTTCCAGTGAATGATATTCACACCTTACCTGATTTTAGTTTTCAGTCTTGTTTAAATAGTAATGAAAATAATGCAGAGTATTCAAATTTCACGCAACAAATTGAACATGACATTCCTTTTGTAGATTCTCCGGTTTTAGATAATGCAGGGGAAAATAATTGTCGTATTAATAATTATACTATTAATAATGTCACTGCAGAATTGTCAGATCAAATGAATAATCCTGTCTTGTCTTCTTCGCTAGCACAGTGGGCTTTAAAAGATAATGTTACTCATTGTGCGATTAATGATTTGCTTTGTATTTTAAAGAAATCAGTTTCATCCGATTTACCGTTAGATGCTAGAACACTTTTAAAAACAGTCAGGAAAGTAGAAACTAGAATTTATGAACCGGGGCATTATCACCATTTTGGTTTGAAAAATAGTATTCTGAAACTTATTAAGTCCTCGGGTGTGTCACATGTCAAAGATAACACAATTCAAATTAATGTTAATATTGATGGCTTACCGCTGTCAAAAAGCTCCGATAGTCAAGCTTATCCCATTTTATGTAGCATCGTGGGATTTTCAAATGTTGATATGGTTGGCATATATCATGGTTATAATAAACCTAAAGATGCCAACTGTTTCTTACATGATTTCGTACAAGACGCAGTAAACATTATTAATAATCCAATTTTAATTGATGGGCAGGTGTATCGAATACAAATAAAATCTTTTATTTGTGATGCCCCGGCAAAATCATTTATCAAATATACCAAAGGGCATGCTGGCTATAATTCTTGTACAAAATGTAATACAAAAGGAGATTTCGTAGATAGAACATGTTTTCCGGAAATTTGCAACATCACTTTACGTACAGATTGCGATTTTAGATTACAAGTAGACGACGAGCATCACACAGGCAAATCAATTTTAGAAAACATTCCTGGAATTAACATGATAGAATCCTTTCCCCTCGACTATATGCACTTAGTGTGTCTAGGCGTTGTAAAAAAATTACTAGTTAATCTGTGGGGGTATGCAAAACCCAGCACAAAAAAGTCACGTAAAGAAGCATCCGCCATATCCTGCTCTCTTATAAATCTTGCGAAAAGTATTCCAAAAGAATTCAATAGAAAATCTCGAAGTTTGAATGATTTGAAAAGATGGAAAGTAACGGAAATTCGACAATTTTTATTATACACTGGACCAGTAGTCTTATTAAATAATATAAAGAAGGACAAATATTTGAATTTTCTTTCACTACATGTAGCGTCAATTATCTTATCGAATTCTAGATATTTTGAACATATAGATTATGCAACAAAATTATTAAAATATTTTGTTAAGACCTTTAGAATGTTATATGGACCACACACGATTTCGCACAACGTTCACAATCTGCTACACCTCACAGAAGATGTCAAAAATCATGGACCACTCGACAATTTCAGTTGTTTTCCATTTTAAAATTTTTTGCAAAGCATCCCTAAATCTGTTAGAAAGGGTGACAAACCTTTACAACAAATAGTGAAAAGGCAAACAGAGAAATCTAACTTTATGGCAGAAGATATCCATCCTAATGTTGTTTTTCCTCTGCTTAAGAATGAACATTTTAAGAGTCCACTAATGGAGAATATTACAGAGTCTAAGCAGTTCAGAACTATAGCTTTCAGAGATTTTATTTTAAAAATTAGTCACCCCAACAACTGCTGTTGTCTTAAAGATGGTAGCATTATTATTATAAAAAATATAGTATGTAGAAATAAATGTATTGAAGTAATTGCACAAAAAGTTTTGGTTTTAAATGATTTTTATAACGATCCATGCAAATCGTCAAATATAGGAATTTACATTGTACAACGACGCCACTTAAGCCCTCTTCAAATTTTTAACGTAACAGAAATTTCCCATAAATGTGTCAGATTAAAAACTGATGGAAAATTTATTATTTTCCCATTACTACACTCCATTTAATATTCATAAGTATGACTCTCTCTGTTTGTCACTTGAGATACTCATTCAATCTTCGTATTATGTAGTATGTAGTGTTTACAGTAACAATATTAATTATTCAGATTTCGAGTTTTTCTGGCCTTAATGCTTATGTAAGATTCTGTAAATCTCTGTAAGTTAGAAAGTAGATGCTTAGAAATTATATAAGAAATGCCGCGGACGGACCAACCAACCAAGGCCAAGACATAGGAGACGGATATATTAGGAAGTGTATCACCAAATAATAAGGTGCGTAATAATACAGACAATCTTTAGACCCATTTTTATTTATAGTTGTTCGTATAGGGTATTAGATAATTTCACATCTCCTTTTCAGACAGGATGCCCGCTATTCTCAGATAGCACACGACGTCTATAATCCGTTTTTAAGACTGCTTGGAAGTCTTAAAGGCGGCTTGTAGACGTTGTGTGCTATCTGGGTTCGAACTCGGAGGTCAATGCTACGAGTAGGGAGTTACCACCGGAGTCGCAGACTACTTATTCGTATCAGCGTGGCGTTTCAGGGATGAAGATCGTCTCCAACCAATCAAGGCCAACACATAGGAGATGGATAGATTAGGAAGTGTATCACTAAATAACAAGGCGCGTAATAATACAGACAATCATTAGACCCATCTTTATTTATAGTTGTTCGTATGGGGTATTAGTTGATTAGACAGTTGCTCTTTTTGAGAAATCTTTATACAGGGTGTTTCACCAACTTTGCCCGTATGAAATATCATCGTCACTTCAAATAATAATCGAAAATGTTGCATGTAAATGTTGTGTGGTATAAAAAATTCATAATATAGTATCATCAGTTTCTTTGCAGGTGGAGGCAAATAGCAGATCTGCAGGTCGATTTTGTTTCATTAAGTTCTTGATGAATTTGTAGAGGTTCGCAACGCGTTCAGATATTTCGATCAGCATATAAAGATTAGAAATTGAATCATCGAGACGACCGGCGGAAACACAACAGGCATCCGAGACCATGACCAATTGACAACTTCATAAACGATCGAGAACCGAACATTCCCGAAATCGGCCGAGCATAATGTCGACCACCAGCAGCGCAGACGGCATCAGTATTGTTGCGTGGGCTCGCGAGTAAAAAACTTACTATATTTATTAAGAGCAGCGGTAAGCGTTAATTTAAGATAGTGTAAAAGTGTAGGGTTTAAGTTAGTACAATAAATAGTTTATAAGAGACATAACGTGATTCACTATTCTTACAAATTCATTGTTTTTCGATTTCTGACTTAGGTACACCACGTTCATAATCACCGACAAATATCTATTGTAAGTGCAGACATTCTGTATATTTTGTATACACAAATACTTCTGTATATCTGCACTAATACCTGGCACACAGACGTCAGATCATAAGACTGAAACACTTCGAGCAACTACAAATAGGATCAAGGAGTGTATAAAGTAATCTAGCGAGAAGGGATGGTAGTTTTTATAAGTCTTTATTGATATCAAACAACACATTTGTTACTGTACAATCTTCCATGCAATAAACTCTTTTAAAAAAAAGTATTTTGGGTAGATGCGAATAACGATTGCTTCGTAAACGGAAAGTCCTGGGTTCGATTTCTCTCGTCACCGTCAAATTTTTTTTCCGAACCTGGACCTGATAAAGACGTCTTTAAGACGTCTTAACTCAGTCGTTTAAAAGACGTCCTGGTACAGACGTCTTAAGGACGTCTTAACTGAGTCGGTTAAAAGACGTCCTGGTGCAGACATCTTAAGGACGTCTGTAGACAGACGTCTTAGAAATGTCTCCGCGCAGACGTCTTTAGGACGTCTTAACTCAGTCGTTTAAAATACGTCCTGGTACAGACGTCTTAAGGACGTCTTAACTCATTGTCAGTCGTTTAAAAGACATCCTGGTACAGACGCTTTAAGGACGTCTTAAAGACGTCTGTAGACAGACGTCTTAGAAATGTCTCCGCGCAGACGTCTTTAGGACGTCTTAACTCAGTCGTTTAAAATACGTCCTGGTACAGACGTCTTAAGGACGTCTTAACTCATTGTCAGTCGTTTAAAAGACATCCTGGTACAGACGCTTTAAGGACGTCTTAAAGACGTCTGTAGACAGACGTCTTAGAAATGTCTCCGCGCAGACGTCTTTAGGACGTCTTAACTCAGTCGTTTAAAAGACATCCTGGTACAGACGCTTTAAGGACGTCTTAGAAGTGTCTCCGCGCAGACGTCTTTAGGACGTCTTAACTCAGTCGTTTAAAAGACGTCCTGGTGCAGACGTCTTAAGGACGTCTTAAAGACGTCTGTAGACAGACGTCTTAGAAATGTCTCCGCGCAGACGTCTTTAGGACGTCTTAACTCAGTCGTTTAAAATACGTCCTGGTACAGACGTCTTAAGGACGTCTTAACTCATTGTCAGTCGTTTAAAAGACATCCTGGTACAGACGCTTTAAGGACGTCTTAAAGACGTCTGTAGACAGACGTCTTAGAAATGTCTCCGCGCAGACGTCTTTAGGACGTCTTAACTCAGTCGTTTAAAATACGTCCTGGTACAGACGTCTTAAGGACGTCTTAACTCATTGTCAGTCGTTTAAAAGACATCCTGGTACAGACGCTTTAAGGACGTCTTAAAGACGTCTGTAGACAGACGTCTTAGAAATGTCTCCGCGCAGACGTCTTTAGGACGTCTTAACTCAGTCGTTTAAAAGACATCCTGGTACAGACGCTTTAAGGACGTCTTAGAAGTGTCTCCGCGCAGACGTCTTTAGGACGTCTTAACTCAGTCGTTTAAAAGACGTCCTGGTGCAGACGTCTTAAGGACGTCTTAAAGACGTCTGTAGACAGACGTCTTAGAAATGTCTCCGCGCAGACGTCTTTAGGACGTCTTAACTCAGTCGTTTAAAATACGTCCTGGTACAGACGTCTTAAGGACGTCTTAACTCATTGTCAGTCGTTTAAAAGACATCCTGGTACAGACGCTTTAAGGACGTCTTAAAGACGTCTGTAGACAGACGTCTTAGAAATGTCTCCGCGCAGACGTCTTTAGGACGTCTTAACTCAGTCGTTTAAAAGACATCCTGGTACAGACGCTTTAAGGACGTCTTAGAAGTGTCTCCGCGCAGACGTCTTTAGGACGTCTTAACTCAGTCGTTTAAAAGACGTCCTGGTGCAGACGTCTTAAGGACGTCTTAAAGATGTCTGTAGACAGACGTCTTAGAAATGTCTCCGCGCAGACGTCTTTAGGACGTCTTAACTCAGTCGTTTAAAAGACGTCCTGGTGCAGACGTCTTAAGGAAATAGTGAGAAAAAAGGTAACGGTAGTAACGTTCATTAATTCTTTTAAATGTATAAATACAATTATTTTTTTTTTAACGTGGGGAAATCTTCAAAATACACCCCGACACCTCCAGAGGGGAATCCCCCGAGGGCGCCAGGGTAGTGTGGGATTTTTACCCATTAAAACCCCACGGTCACCATCTCACTATTCACACAGTGTGGAAAAAATAAAGTGTGAAAAAAATAAAGTATGAAAAAAATAATATACAGACACAGGGGGAATCGAACTCACGACCGCAACAACACCATGCCGACGTCTTACCGAATTTTTTTTTTATAAAAGTGTTTATTTATGGACATGTAAATACAGTTTTAATAATGCTTAGCAAAATAAACCTAATAAAGAATGCTTTATATATTTCTTTGGCTTAGTTAATACTTGCACGGAGTTCCCGAGGCTACGTCTTACCGAACGCTCCACGGCATATTCTTAAAATGAGGTTATGGCTTTTATGCTTTCATCGGCGCTACGGAATGTTTAATAATTTACATGCAATTATCTCTGTTATTAAGGCCCAATGGCAGAAACGCTCGGACACGTATTTACTTATTTTCAATATAGATTCATCGTGCCAAGGCTCATCAAAATCGATGACTACCTCACCGTGGACTCCCCTTGTAAGACGTTCAGAACAACAACAGACGTGAAATGGACGTCTTAAAGACGTCGTGTGCTATCTGGGTTGGGAGTTTGTTGGGTCAATGACGTGTTATCCGTTGGCCAAATGTGGAAGTGTCGGGCTATTTTTAAATGGGCCAACGATTATAACCAATGCAGGCACAACTGAAAATTTCTTTCCAAAAGACGTGTTAAGGGAGGAAGCTACTGTGAAAAATTTTTTCGATTTTTTTTCTTTCTTTATGCTTGGGGTCTCAAGATTATACCTGCACAGTTTCAAAGTAGATTTCGACAAATTCTAAGAGCTACGGAAGATTTTGTATAGGTAGTGCAGCGCTCGGAACCGAGTGCTCGCGCGAGTAGCTTGAAGTCGATCGCCCGGACAGTTTATGTCCAAAAACCCGAATGTATCTAATAAGAGGGATTATGACCTTATATTTTGTTTAGAACTAGGTAGAGAATCACTGGCCACAAGACTGTATACAACTGCGATCTTTGAGCTGCAGAAAATAACTTCTGTCGAAACTTTAAACGCGAGTATCTCGAAATGACATTTTTCAAAGCGGCGCATTAATAACTCATTCAATTTTTATTGAATTCACTAGAAATTTTCAGGGAATATTCGTAATACAATTATCTTCAGTTAAGCGTACCAGTTTTTTGATAAAATATTAGTTAAATATATGTATTTTCAGTTGGTAATAAAGATTTTTCGTAGAAAGTTACATTTCATTATAATAGAATGTCTTGAAAATAGCATTTATTTTCGACCATCACAGTGGCTTCCCCCCTTAAAGACATCCAAAAGACGTCTTGAAGAACTTCAAAAGATGTCTTTTTCAGGTCTGTTTTAGGAAAAAATTCGCCGTGAGAAGAATCGAACCCAAACTGTCCGCTTACGAGCAACCACTGTTCGCAACTACCTTTTATTTTTAAAGATGTTTATTGGTTATGCAGGTACTTTTTACATCGTTCGCGTGAACAATAAATATAAAAATTTGTTAAATAAATAAATAAATACTTATAAAATAATCACATGAAGAATTATATTTTCAATCATTTTCTTGTTATTTGTATATTAACAATAATTTATTTATATTAACTGCTTCTTCTAAAATAATACATAACTAGTGTTTGAAATACAATAATATCTCGGCAGATCGACATAGTTTGGAATGGACAGTGTTACAGTAACAAATAACTGCAAAAGTCAGCTATCAACAAACCCGTCACGAGAGTGACAAACTGTGTGAGCGACAGGAACAGCATCCATACCTTCCCGGCTGATTCACCTAGGTTGAACCGATCTGAACAGAACCGAACCGCTCCGACTCGTAATTTATGGAGAGATTTCTGTTCCTTTCCATAAATTAACTCGACCGATTGCGATCGGTCAACCGACCAGTCGGCGGACTGGTCATGCCTTCGGATTGGTATCGTTCGGTTTCGTTAGAGGTACGGTCTGAGATTCTCGGTCGAGAGGCAATCGGTCTGGAGTTTCGGTTCCCCTTCACAACCTCTCACTGTTACGGTCAGAGTATCGGTCCCTTTTCGCTTCGGTTACTGGTCACTAGACCGGTCAAGACCGGTCGGAAATTCGGTTTCTGCTTCGGTCTCGACTCCCTGTACAGAATAGCTCTTTAAATTTTCTTGCATATGTAACCGAACACCCTGTATATATTTAAAAAATTGTTGTAATTCACAACAGTATTCTGATCCTTTAAGTTTAACTTTTCTCTATATGAATTTGTTTGGGAATGAAGTTAGTTTCCCACGCCGCCACACTCATTTTCATGGCAGCACCTCGCGGACCGCGACACAGCGCCACTGATCTACCAGCGAGCCGCTCGCCAGCGCCTATCGATCGACCAATCATTGAAGATCGATACGCCAATCAGCGCTCCGCATTGAAGATCTAGCGGAACGGAAAAGACGCGCAAGCGGAAGTCCGCCATTCTTGCACTCTCTTGTATCTCTTCGCCGGTAACGGTCACGTGAAATAGTGTTGCGCATTTTTGTATTTTACATTTGCTCAGCTCACGCTCAAACCAGTGTATTCTTGCAGAGAATAATCGCAACTCGTTGAACACTCAGCTCATTTGAACTCTCATCAGTCCTCAATTAATATAATTGCGTGGACGCCACGTGGGCACCACGCGGTAACTCACATTTCTCATTTATTCTGCAACGCAGTGATAAGTATTATCACTGCGCCATTCGCTCACACAGTTCACAGTGTTTTTAATAAATGTCGACGAAGTGTTTTCACTAAAACTGTGTACTTTAATTCATAACCTGTCTTAGGTTCCTCTCTTCTCAATCTCAATCCTCCTACCATCTCAAACAGAATTTTTATATGTATCATATTCTCTCGACTAACATTGTGGTGTTTGTTGACTCCGCAATTTTATTTACCTGTATCTTTGTTTTCAGATTGCGAAGTTCATACCACATTGGGAATTGATTTTTCTAGAGTTTGGTCTATGGAAAAGAATAACGATACAATGGACGTTCGATTTTATGTTCGTGCAAGCCAAAATGTTCACATACGTCTATATCAGTCACCTGCAATAGAATATCCTTCTGTAACGGTAAATATCTTGAATTTTATGTACCAATGTTGGGAGCCCGGGTGTGAAATGTTATTGATCGATTGTATTTTAACAATATAGTGTTGCGCGGGAATGTTTCCTCGCTGACCATTCTAACGCAATAAGTTAGTAGAAGGGGAACAAACACAAGGACACAATTATATTTGGCTATACACAAAACTCCGAACAGTAGCTATAGGGTTGTACAATGAGGGACTACTTAGTACAGTAAATTCTCGTTCTAAGTTCACCATCCCTGCACGGGTACGCGCAGGGACTTACAATTTACATCGTGAACAGCGCAAGCAATTAGCACCTCATTTCGGGTGCGTTCCAATTTATCACAGTGAGTGCATAAAATTGGTGGCATCGTATTGGTAGCATCGGACGATTCCCTAGAATTTCTCTCACTGCCCACCGATACGATGCTACTTCCGGTGCAGCGAGCGTGCAGCTGTTACGTGCCGACCATTTTTTTTTCCTAAATTTCTTTTATGCCATCATTGACATCTGATCCAACCATTACGTGTTATGGGAGTTCCCCTCAATCAATTGTCAATGATTAATAAACCAAATTCCTACGGTAATAATTTTATGCTTGAAGCCTGTCACGCCATGACATTTTTCCCACGAAAAATTTGTCGACAACTATCTTTCAACAGTGCACGACGTTCTTAGAACGCCGGATGCGATAACATTTTGAAAACCTAAGCACTGAGAGGCTGGGAACGTTCCGAGGCGAGGACGGTTGGGCCGTGTGCATGAGGTGCAGAGTCAGCAATTTTGGCGCTCCTTGTTCAAAGTCCCAAGTGCTCGGGCCTACCCTGCGTTCGTTCGTTACAGTCGGCCAGCAAGTCGCATAGTGCGCGGTCGTTCTGTCCGAGGGACATATTGCCATATTGTATAATAGGCGTTTGAGCCGGAGTTCCATCGTGTCTTAGTGAACGTGGAAGAACTCAGTCCCCATAGAGACTTAAATATATTTTTGCGTGTTCACCAATTTTAAATTCTACTGTGTAAATTTTACTTGTTTTTAACTACGTCTTGTTTAAATCTTACATATTTTGTAACTTAATATTTAAATCCACCCTTTATACGAACATTAACACAAGTGTACTGTGCGACGTGTCCTGCGCTTCATCATCCTGTACCACAGGCCCCTCCAGGTCACACAGAGGAAGCGAGAGAGAGAGAGACAGAGAGAGACATAGAGAAAGTAAGCCGTTCCGAATTTTAACACACTTCTAGAGCCGAGTCGGTGAGTGATTCAAGTATCTATGATATTTTACGGAAGCGATAATTAATCCAACCATTACGTGTTGCGCGAATCATTCCTCGATAATTGTCGCATTCCCTTCTACGCGTACTGCATTTATAAATTATTTCCAATGTGATTATAAAAAAAAACGCCGACCACACTATTTTTCCTAAATTATTTACCTAGAATGTGTAATACCGAAATACAAACGCGATAATTGATCTAACCACTTAGTGGGTTACGGGTTTCCCTCGGTCAATTATTGTCGATTAATTAATGTCCACGAACTACAGTAATGCCTCGTTAGAATCCCGACGATCGGGGCTGGCGGCGGGACACTAACGCGATGCGGACACTATTTCCTTGGAGTAGTACATGCTCTAAGACTATTCCGTGCGGCCGATGCCGCGAGTGAGAAAACCCAAGAGCAGAGCGAGAGGGAACGAAACAGTTGACACGAAGTTGCCGTCGTCTCTTTCGTTCTCTCACTCTCGACCGAAGGATTCCAAGAAATGGTGGGGATAGTGAGCGGGATTATAACGCATGGTAAAAACGGGACACTAACGAGGCATTACTGTATTGTTCATCGTCTGACGTTCTCGTCAATAGTTAAGGGGGTAGACACGTCACGTGGTCTGGCCGATTCGGCAGGTCGGTATTACAGCAGTTTTTTTCTGCACTGAAATGGTATTATCCATAGATACGCCGCTGCCTGATGCACGCGAGAGGGAGCTGTTTGCTATTTCCGTATTCTATTCTGAATAAGGAAAGAAATTCTCAGCTGTTGCGTTGTACTTACAAACATTTAAACGGAAAGTCGGCTGGTACTGCAAACGTAGAAAATTCATTGTACATTTCAATTACTTGAAATGTGTTTATGTTACAATATTCTACGTTAGCAGTAAGGAATTATAAGTAAAAAGGAAAAATAGATGAGGAGATGTCCCCAGAAAATGAAGTTTGTTAGGTTAGACATTTTTTCATTAGCAAAACATTGAGACAGAACATGAAATACACTTATAACATTGCAGAAGTAGTTATGAACAAACATTATATATAAGATTGTGTTGGATGTTGAATTGGGCTAGTAAAAATGCGCAGGCTGGATGCGCGTGATTATTATGTGGTCCCCTCCTCGAAGTGACAGAAAATATAACCTATATATATGCTATATGGCAATAAATGTTTAGCGCCTATTTCGTTCAATTGCGCTACATTTGTGAACTTTTTATCATCCTTCCAAAACATTATTATTACGCCGCAACAGTATCTTTAGGAAATCGGGTATAGCGCATAGGTTATGTTTTCTGTCACTTTGTGGACAGAAAACCTGGTCCTCCAAGAGACAGAAAATCCGCTCCTCGAAGAGACAGAAAACATAACCTATACTCAATACCTGATTTCCTAAAGCCACTGTTGCGGCGTAATAATAATGTTTCGGAAGGATGATAATAAATTCACGAATGTAAAGCAAAAGAACGAAATAGACGCTAAACATTTATTTTCATATAGCATATACATAGGTTATATTTTCTGTCACTTCGAGGAGCCGACCACATACTAATCACGCGCATCCAGCGTGCGCATTTTCAGTAGCGGATTTCATGAACGAATTCTGAACTGGATGTATTATGAAACACAATGTTTATGGGGTTTATTACTATTTAATTTGTAAAAGTCTGTCCATATAACCGTTGGCTATTAACAAATAATATAAAAAAAAGTATTAAAAAATATTGGGAAACACCGATGTTATGAGATTTTTTCAAAGGATAGAATAATGATTACACGGGAGTACACACGACTGAACTATATTGTTACATAGAGCAATATCGGTTACAAAACAGTTCGGTACAAGATAGTCTTCTGGTCGTCGTCCAGATTGTCCTCTCGAAGGGGGTCGACCTTCTTCTATCTTCAGCTACGAGCACCAGCAGGTTATGCACGGGCCTATACCCGGTGCTCGCAACACTGCTCTCCCCTCTGGAAGAGCGGACGTCTCGGCCGCATTGAATCCTCTTTGGAATCTTCGTACTCCTGCCTAAAGAAGTGGTCGTGCAGCCCCGTGGCTTCTTCAGACATCCGCCTCGGCATTTGCCTTCTCGCTCAGGGGAAAACCACGGAAAAACCCTGAGCAAGGCGTGGGTATAACGGGACTTCTCGATCTGCCACGACGAAACGCTCCAACTTCTGGTCCCGCGACGTCTCTGGAACTCTGCAGCTTCCTGTCCCACGACGTCTCTGGAACCCTGCGGCTCTTGGTCCCACGACGAAATCCACGGGGAGCTCGGGCGCGTTCCTCTTCCGTGTGTCCCACGACGAAATCCACGGAGAGCTCCGGGTCAAGCAGTCAGGCACGGGTACCGCGGGGCTTCTAATTCTCCCTCGACGAAACGCCCCTGGCCCTGGTCCCGCGACGTCCCTGGAACTCCACTCTGGAACGTCCCACGTCGACTCCAACGCTCCGACGCTGCATCCTCCTTCGTGCAGCCTCCGGAACCCCGTGCAGACTCCAGCGCTGCCTCGTTTGCAGGCAGCCTCCTCCAGAAGGACGTCCAACAACGTCTCCACTGCTTCGGCGACGTTCCCTCCTCCTCGTCGAATGCTTGGTCGCGGTCGACCCTCTCCCCCAGGGACTCGTCCTCGATGTCCTTCCGGTGGCCGTACAAGCTTGAAACTTCAATCCCTTCGCGGCTCCGGATTCCATGCAAAAGAGACGGAGAAGCATTAACATTAACTTTCATTTGAGAGAATCCGTTGGAGCTGAAAGAACCGGGAAGATGGAAAGGCGAGACGGAACCGATAACAGGGGATCACAGCCCATGAGCATGTTATCGGCCCGTTCCCTGATCAATCTGCCCAGCACCCCAGCTCGTCTGCATTTTCTTTCTTCTGGGCTTCTTGTCCTCTTCTCCCTCTCTCAGGCCTTGGCTTTGAGATGGTCCCATTCCTCTTCGTGGCTTCTGGTGCTGACCCAGGGGACCGTCCTGTGCGTCCTGTTAACGCTCCCGTTTCCGCGACATCTCCTCCAGCCGATCCAAGCAGTCGCACCGCTTGTCCGACTGGTGGTTGGAGATGCCATTTCACGGCTGCTGTCCACCCTGTTGACGCGGACCTCTTGGTTCGCACAAACCGGGGAAGAGCCAAGATCCACGCCAACAGGGCTAGAGAAGCGGTTCCACGTATGTCCGCGCTCCACTGCGGACTGCTACTCTGTCGTAGCACAGACGGGGAATTCGGGAACGCGTATCCAGGCCGCGGTGGCAGTCCCCCGACACCTTGTCCCTCGTCGTGGGGTTTCGTGCTCTCTGAAACACTTTAAAGAAACAGAGGGCTAGGCTACGAAGGTAGCCTCCGCAGCCCAGTCCAGTAGATTAGCTTAGACTAATCTTCAGACTCTTCGTTCAGAACTTCAAACTTTCTCCTCGAACGAGAGACTTCCTGGACCTTTGGTCGGCGAACAACCCATCCTGTCTAAACAACTCCACTCTTCGGGGCTCTCTCTCATGGGGAATTCGGCCATTCTGCGACGATGATCGCTCTCGAACTCCCTCCATCGCAGCTCAGTAACTCTGCGCACGCCAGGCGCCTCCACATTGCTTATTCGCCAGCTCTTCATATGCGCTGGATGCACTCGCCGGTGCATTAGTCACTTTGGATTGCAATTGCTTATTCGCCAGCTCTTCATATGCGCTGGATGCACTCGCCGGTGCATTAGTCACTTTGGATTGCAATTGCTTATTCGCCAGCTCTTCATATGCGCTGGATGCACTCGCCGGTGCATTAGTCACTTTGGATTGCAATTGCTTATTCGCCAGCTCTTCATATGCGCTGGATGCACTCGCCGGTGCATTAGTCACTTTGGATTGCAATTGCTTATTCGACAGCTCTTCATATGCGCTGGATGCACTCGCCGATGCAATAGTGACATTGGATTGCAATTGCATATTCGACAGCTCTTCATATGCGCTGGATGCACTCGCCGGTACTATTGCGATGTTTTCATCCATCGATTTGTGTACTTTTTTGTGTACTCGTACCTGCTCCTCCTAGTTTTATGTACGGAGGTTCTCTAATCGGCTGTTGTCGATTGTATCGACTATCTATAATTTCTGGCAACATGCAATCCTCATAGAACTTCTTCAGTTTTTCCTCCATCTCTGTTGCCCAGAATCGATCATCTCTCGAAACTGTTGTAATTTTCATTCCTTTTGGCGTCCATAAACAAAAATAGGCCCGTTGCGTTTTCGTTATGTGCAATTGTCCTTGCACTTGATAATAGTAATGATGATTCTTATTCATTTCATTACCCTTGTAAATACGCCTAATATTATCAAGTTGTTTTATTGCTTCAGCAGGTGATAAATCCTTGGCCGATTCAGGACACTTTACTTCGACGATTTTATCATGGTCCACGAGGCCGTCAGGAGTTGCACCTAAGTGAGGCACAGTGTCATCGATGAAGAGGCCACACGGTAGAATATGCATTCCTAATTCTTCTTGCATTTGTTTCAAGGCGTTTGCCTCATTTTCCCTTCCGTATTGGAGAGAATGTAAATTGTGGAGTTGCGGGTACATTATACTCTTCGCAATATTTGCCCGTGGTGTAGTCTTTCGTAATCGGCATACCTTGCCGAAATTGGATGCAGTTAATAATTTCTTCCTATAACCAATCCATTTTTCGCTATTCGCCTGATCGCGAGTTTCCACTTGGATCTCGTCTCGCCTCGTTTGCCAGTGAAGGAGTATATCCGCGTGCCTTTTACACTCGGAAGAGTATACTGTCTCTTCCATATCTGGTTTTGCCGCGTTGGGGCCGTAATCGTGGTCGCACGATTGTTTGTTACTTCGAAAGGAGGATGCTTTCGCTTCTTTTTTATACTCCCTTGCTTTTTCTGCTGCGCGCTTCCGACGTCCTTCCAGCTTTCTTATCATGGTTGGCGGCTCTTTATTCATTGCCGTACTCAATCTGCTGAACGCCTCTTTTGTGTTATATTGGACGACTGCAGCGGAGACTCTACCCTGATACGAGCCTCCTCGTCCAAAGTTTATCCTTTTGCCTCCGATGAATTTAGCAATTATGTTATTAAAACCTTCAACAGCATTGTTATTTAGACCGCGCAGCAAACTGTCAGCTTTAACGAAAAGTTGCTGCATCGCTTCTTCGATACTTTCATAAATACCAGCTTCTCTTAGTTGTGGAACGTAGTCTACTCTGTTGGGATCAGAGTATTTCTTACAGAAGTATGCTAACTTCTGGCATTCCTTGTGTTGACCGAAAACGTGACTCGGTACATTTTTCAAGTCTTGCTTCAAATTTTGAATTCGTTCCTCGAGTGGTACTTCTTCTCGCAACCGGTATTCCGCAGCTTTTTTTATACCAGTACGCAGGCGGAGAGCATTATTCTGTACGACAGCTCTTAGATCTTTATTGCGGCCTTTTGTTCCGATTTCGTTTATTCTTTTACTGAAATTGCGTAACAGGTGATTGGTGCATTCGATTTTTTGTACCTGCACCATATACTTTCCATATGGATTACTGTCCAATATCTTCTTGTACACACTGCTATCGCCATCGGCAACTAATATATGGTATATTAGGCCGTGCATATCTATGCTGCAATTGAATCCTTCGACAATAGCAACACTCTCCATGCCAGTTGAACTCTGATAACGACCCCAGTTCTTGAAGCAACGATGCTCGCGCGGTTCTTCCTTCCTCGTACCTGCTATTTGGCAAGTCATGCAGAATTTATTCTTCACGCTGATGTACAGCACTTTCTTCGTGTGGTATCCCACGATGGCTCCTACGCCAGAAAGAGAATTGTAATCTCCTCCGCGGTAGGATCTTTTCATCCAGCTGCCATCCGCGACAACTGGGATCAACGGTAGATTGGATTCTGCATGTACGTCGCCTCTTTCGATAGCTAATGCTTTTTCCTCATTTCCAGCATCTTCCATTTCGCGTTGTGCGGCCACTTCGAGGGCATCGATTAGCTCAATCTGACATTTCTCGTAGATCCTTTTCGTCATACAGGACACGTTCACGGCAGTCAGTATGTCCTCCAGTTGATTATACCCGCCGCCCGTCATCATTGTTGCGGAAACAGCGGCGCTGTTGATATCCATTTTGGAATCACTCTTCCGAAGACAGGATATGCACTTTGTGTATTTGCACATTTTGCACTCTACATAATACACATTTTCTAGTCCATTCCGTTGACATCTAATTATTTCAAAATGTTCGATGCCACAGCCAATAGTCGAATGTTTTCGAAGATTTTTTATTTGTTCGAAAACATACGGAAAATCAACGAAGTCTCTTCCTTCTGAAATTGGATTTTCCGGCTGCTCTGGTTGTGCATTCTCCACCACCCAGTAATCGGCATCAATTCCAATATCTTCATCCGTTTCTTCGTTGATGTCTCTTACGGAATGTATCTCATCCCTGTCTGCGTCGAAATCAATTTCTTCTTCGTTCGACTCGAAATGCACATGTTCAGTAGGTATACTATGAGAGTTCTGAGCCCTAGGGCGAGGGGGTGCGGTGGTGCGAGGGGGGTACCGCGCCCGGCGTGGGGAGGGTGGAGGGGGTACCACGCTCTTCGACGAGATGGGTGAGGGTGATGACGTCACAGGGAGGATTTCAAAATTTTCAAAATGGCGTCGCGCGCATTTCGTATTGGCGCCACCTACCGGGTGTTTAAGATACTTTGAGTCTGCGTCGGTGTTTGGGGTCCGTGTTGGTATTTGGGGCCCGTGTCGGTAAATTTCCTAGATTTTTCATACATTTCGTATTGACGCCACCTGGTGGATGTTGGAATTTTAAGATACTTTGGGCCCGCGTTGGTATTTGGGCCCCATGTCGATAAATTTCCTAGGTTTTTCATACATTTCGTATTGGCGCCACCTGGTGGATGTTGGATTTTTAAGATACTTTGGGTCTGCGTTAGTATTTGGGGCCCGTGTCGGTAAATTCCCCAGGTTTTTTCATACATTTCGTATTGACGCCACCTGGTGGATGTTTAAGGTACTTTGGGCACGCGTCGCCGCCGCGCAATCACCGTACGCGTGCGGGGATCGGTGCGCAGGCGCGACCGCGACCGATTCGTGGAAATTCGCGTCTTCAACGATGATTTCTGAGAAAGAGGGTGGACCAGGAGAAAAGATTTTTTGTGAGGAAATATTTGAATCGTGGTACCGGTACAGCACACGTGCAATGATGTAAACATAGAACGATAATTATTGTAAATCAATCGTCGCGATAGCCCATGGAATAAACACGACATTGCACCGTGCCATGCCGCGCACATGGTGGATGTTGGATGTTTAAGATACTTTGGGTCCGCGTTGGTATTTGGGCCCACCTTGGTAAATTTTTTAGGTATTCCATACATTTCGTATTGGCGACACCTGTCGGATGTTTAACCCTCTGTTGTCACACCTACTTTTTCGAACGCCGTTGTCACACTGGGTCAATTTGACCCTGTCAATTTTCAATCAGTTGTTATTTAAAAACTATTTGTTAAATTAAGTTTCAAAAATTCTGGGATAAAGTTTGAATATTGTAGAATATATGTCCATTGTTGAAAGTTGACACTTAATGTGTGATCATGTTTAAAAAAAATTTAAAACAATAAGAGTTCCTACAAAAAGACTTTTTGCTTAAAAATCATAACTTTTTTAATTTTTAATATTTTTAGGAAAAAATTTACAGTTATACTCTTGGGATATGCTGCTTTGATAAAAAAAAATAGTCCTATATCGGAGCATTCAAAAAGGTATTTATTGTGCAAACTGAATGGTGGCATCATTTGGGTTGAAAAACTCTTGCATTTGTATAGGAAATTTTTTTTATTATTATTCCAAGAATATAAAATTTAATTTCAGCAATAACAATGTATGTTAAATTAAAAATAAGTCTATTACAGACTGCCACAGTCATTACATATGTACCTAAGTACAAGTTATCTTTAATTTCGACCGTCTATTTAAACAATTTATGATATCGGCGCATATATTCGGTCATATAACAAATATTAAAAATTAATTCAACGCTATTTTGCGAATATAATGTTGTGAGTTTATTTCCAACGTTTCGGTCAAAATTCTGACCATCTTCTAGGAAAGTTAATAAAATCAAAAAATATATTGCGTGTGCTGTTGAAGTTAGACACTACCGTTTAAAATGAAACGTGGGACTCGTGAGCAGGTTTACTGGTGACTGAGGTAAACAATAGACAAACCAAGAACATGTAGAAGGTGAACTAAGATATGATCAGAAGAGACCGTTAAAAATTATGAATACTATAAACTCTCCAAATTTTACTGCCTTGAAAACTAACATTTTTACTAATGTAGTAAATTATACATACACTAATAGGTGTTGAACAGCACTAATTACATACCATTAAAAAGATATGTAAAGCCGTCAGATCATAGACATTAAATTAGAGAGATTCAATGAAGAAATACATCATAAGACATTACTTCCTCAGTAATGTTGCGTAGTAATTTTGTATTTTAGGAGTTTCATACCTAAGATTTACGCTCGGCTGTTTAATCATATGCAAAGTCTCCAAAAGAATCCTGTGGTTCAAGTTAACTTCTCTATCAACCACTTTAACGCTGTCAAAGTCAAATCTATGATCAAATTCAAGTGAATGCTTAGTTAAAGCAGTATGTTGGAGGGGAGACGAAAAGATATTTCTTTTGTGTTCATAAATGCGTCTTTCTAAAAATCTAGCAGTTTGTCCAATGTAAACCTGGTTACAACCCATGCAAGGAATTGAATATACAATGTTTGAGTTTTTACATAACGGTATTTTATCTTTTATCAAAAGAGTGAAATACGTTACGCGTGCATAAGTATCACGGGACATGAACTCTTTCGTGAAATCGTACGAATCGTTGCGGGATATGATTCCACGGCTGCGTACCGAAGAACAGTGCTATGAATGGTTAATATCATGTGGCGAGTACTTGCACCTCATCCACGAGCATTTTAAGACCCGAAAAGTATCGGGATCGGAACAACAACGTTCGACATTACTTACGAGTAGTTTTGAAATAGTGCGAACGTGTGTTCGAAACAAAATAGCGTGCATAGTCGCTGAACTGGACGCGCGAGACGCATTGCTCGCGTCATCGTCTTCCGATAACGATAGCGATGGTGAGGAAAACCATTTATGGACGTTGCTCAGTTGGATGACGAATCACTAAAGATCGAGAGACATAAGATCCGCGACGTGTTAAGTGTACCAACATTATCCGAGTCGTCATGCATCAGCATCTTTCAACATGGATTTATGCAATTGTCACGCGAACATCGTCAAGTGTTACGTTATATCCCGCGATACAGTACTGTGTGTAAATGCACATTACATTGCATCGTTGCTGATAAGGACGTGTACCTTAAGCGTACGAAGTACATTACCGCGATCGTGTGTACGCCGTTGACGCTTCTACATGACATTGAGAACGGAATGGTCGAAGTACTGAAAGTACTGAGTCCTGATACAACAACAATTCCAGCGAATAGGTTTTTGGGTCGGGAATTGGCCCGATATTTGGATGATCGTACGGGCTTGCCGCTAAACTCGACACTCGTCCTTCTACCGCTGAGTTTTCGATTTCCGGATTGCGAGTATGATCGTATCACCTGGAAAAGCCGCATCATGAAATCAGGTGAAATCGAGAGTCTCTGGGAAGTTAACTATTTGTGAAGAAGTGAACTCTTTGTGAATAAGTGAATATGGAGGGGTTCATGGACACGTACAGGGTTTAGTCCCGGATGTCTAAGCTTTTACGCAGAATTGCGGAATTTCGAGACTGGACTGATCATTGCGACACGTGCCTGCAGCTCATCGACGAGTACCAGTGCAGCGGAGGAGTGTCCGTGGCCGCGAAACAACGCATGGTATCGCTGATCGCGCGAATAAAGATATTGCGCGTGACCGTGCGGGAACAGTTTTCGCGAGTAGGGTGTGGGGATTCGGCTCGACCGACGGCACCTAAAGTCGTATGGGAAGACGTGGAATCCGCGTTTATTGGACGTATTTCAACCGGCGCTGTCATCAACGTGGGACACGTCGATACGCGTCGATTTTTTAGAGGGTGCTCGACGAACTGTAATCTCGCGCGTTACGGACGCTATCACGACGCATAAGAGCGTGTCCGTGAATACAAACTTGAACGCGGAGTTTATCTTGGGTGAAAATACGGACATGAAAAGTTTCGGTACGCGAAATCGTGTACTGTTAATGACTTCGAACGTGCGCGAGTGGTAGTCGAAGTACGTGATCGCTCCCACGCTAGTGATGCTCGAGGAGTTTCAATATCGCGACAGTGGATGGACCCTAAGGGCTGTGCTAAATATTCTAGTGAATATTAATAAGCATAATTCACTTCGAGCCGGTTGCGACATACCGCTTCCGCACGCCGTCGTGCTGAAAAAAGGCGGTTGTGAACGTAAAGAGCGGGGACAATGCGTGCTTTTAGTGGTCTGTCGTCGCCCGTTTGTATCCTGCTGCTACGAACGTGAGTAGGATCTCATCGTATCCACACTACTCGGAGGTGCTTCGCACGCAGGATATGACTGTTCCCGTGACGTTGGACCAGCTGGCCAAGTTCGAGAGGTTCAACGACGTATCCGAAACGTGTACACGTGGTCGGACGGAAACTGCGTGCCTCTGCGTTTGACCCAGGACAAGCGAGAGAGAGAGAGGGAGACACGCGAACCTACTACTGCTGCAGGATCCCAAGGAGCGTCAACTTTATCATTTCGCATGCATTCGCAGCATGTCGAGACTGATTTCGAAGCAGCTCGGCAATCATAGGCATCAAGTATTCCTTTGCGAAAGGTGAGTAAAATACGGAATATTTCAATCGATGTATTATTTATTCTTATGTTCTATTATTAATGCTATTGTTATCGTTGCAGATGTCTCAACTTCTTCCATTCGTCCGAGCAATTGACCAAGCACAACGTGGACTGCCAGCGTCTGAACAAGTGTACCGTCGAATTGCCGTCCCTGGATGATAAATGGTTGCAGTTCAAGAACTTCAAAAATAAGGAACGAGCGCCATTCATCGCGTACGCGGACTTCGAATGTATGCTGGAGGACGTCGAGCCTGCGGAGCGGAGTCGTACGTACACGTATCAGCAACACAGAGCGTACAGCGTGGGATACTACGTTCATTGTTCCACCGACGCGTCTCTGTGCCGTTATCGCGCATATCGTCACGATTTCGTGTGCGTGAAGTGGTTCGTACAGGAACTACGTGACTTTGCGAACATTGCGTACTCGTGGTTGCGGAACGCGAAACCGATGAACTCGTTGACGAGACAACAACGTCTCAGTTTTGAAAACGCGATTGTGTGTCATATGTGCGGACAACCCTTCGTCGACAAGGACAAAAAAGTGCGCGACCATTGTCACTCGACGGAGGAGTACGAGAAACCCATTGTATAGTATGTTTGCATGTTGTATGTTTATATGTTTGCATGTACATATGAATATACGTTTCTTTCTTTTGTTCATGTTATTTATTTATTTATGAATATCTAATATATGTACAGCGTAGAATAGCCAAAATTGTATTTTATACGTGTTAGTATATATGTATATATGTATATATTTTTTCTTACTTTATTAAGATTAATTGTACGCATATACGAGATGAAGAAGGAGAATGTGAATAATTGAATAAATGGACAATGTATATCCGTCGTCAGGCGGCCCAATTTTTGCAATCCTGAACTCAATCCCCTATCTCGGAAGGGGTGGAGATATTATTCTGAGATTTGGTCTATGTAATCTAGACCAAATATTTAGAGAAGACACGAAAGATCAGCTCCCCACGACTTCTCGAAAAAATGTTATCCCAATTTAAAAAAACGCAAAAGTTACAATTGTACCTATGCCGCCAGACGAGGGATATATTTATATATATTTATATGTATTTATTTATTTATTTATTTCAGTAACACATAGTGCGTTTATAATCGGGAATCATAGAATATCCTTGTCGCTTATCCACGAGTTCCGCGACGAATCAAATCCAAGCCATTTAACGTACACCTGGTTTCCCTTGTGACGAATAATCTTCTCGACTAGATGGACGTCCGGATTCGCGACCGAATGCAGTTCGTACTCGTAGAATCCACCCGAGATCGGCTCTCCCACGGAATCGCGCAGAATGTACGTCACCGAGTAGGTTAGTTGTACGGTTACGATTTCGAACACCTCGGTCGACCAGTTCGGAGTGTACCCGTTCTCGAAGAGGGTCTTGAACTTGCTCACGCGTACCTTGTCACCGACTTTGAATTTTGCGCGTCGTCGAATACCTTTCGATAAGGAGGGTGAGAGGGGTTCATTCGCGGCGAACGACAAACGCGACGCGGGGGTCACGTCAACGGGTCGGGCGTTGATCGTTCGGTGCTTGCGATGATTGTAGGTGTGTACGAGCGTAGGTAACAGGTCGATCCAACGATAGGACGCGTTCAAGAAGAATTGTTTCCACATGAGGTTTTTTCAGCGTAGGATTGAAACGTTCAACGATCGACGCTTTCATCACGCTGTGCGTGGAGTAGTGGTTGATCTCGCGGGTCTTCACACATCGTTGAAACTCCGCGTTGTAAAACTACTTACCCATGTCGGTTTGTAAATTTCGCGGACATCTATCGCTCTGCCGCAATATGATCGTGAACGCGGCAGTTCACGTCGTGTCCGCTTTTTGTTTTCACGGGTACGGCCCATGCATAGGGTAATTGTGGGAGAGTTGCCGCACGTTACGCAAAATTGTCACCGTGTTTAAATTTTGCAATGAAAATGTTTTCCAAGGATACATATTATTAGTTCAACATCTTGTGATTCTACTAGCATTAAAGAAAATCAAAATTTTAATATTTGTCACCCTTAAAAAATTGAAACTAAAAACATCCTTTGGTAGGAGAGACGCCGCACATGCGGGAGTGGTGCCGCATTTCGAAATACGTTTAATTTTCGATTTAAACTTGTTAATTCTAACTTTTTATATAAAAAAAAATAGTAAAAACAAAGTAAAATGAAACATTTTTATTTTATACAATTATAAAATTGGAAAATTAAATGGGTACAGTAGGAACAGATATTATTTCTGCTTTTCGAATTTTTTTTTTATATTCAGTTGGCATCTTGAGATTAAAATAAAAAAAATGTGAAAAAAGAGTACATAGTCCACAAATATGTTTCGATTACAAGATTATTCATTTAAAAATAAATAATTTGCCTTGAGATACCACGTTAGCTATTTTAAAAAACTTTTTAGGAGTTTTAAACATTAGAAACATCATTTAAATGGACTCAGTTTCCGAAACAGTACAGTATCAAAGTGCGGCATCTATCCGAAATAAAAGTGCGGCGTCTATCCGAAATGCCCGGGAGAGGCGCCGCACTTTCGTATTTCGACATGCTATGTCGAAAGTAACCTATTCTGCCAAGGAAATATTCTACATCAGGGTTGTCTACTGACGACTCACGAGATGCCGGGGGCTCCTCCGCCTTGCGGCCACGCTGACGATCGCAGTAAAATTCGTCCGTCCCTACACAGACATAAATACATTCGATTGCTACGGCCGGCCACGGCAATACGTTGACCGTGTATTACATATAATTATAATTAATACGACAATACGAACTGATATATCCTTAACAGCGAAGACCAAGAAATGTATTATCGAGTTGCATTGTGTAATTTGCAAGCAGATCCGTTCGTTCATCAATGTTTGGTTCTACATACAGATGGGAAAGTGCGTTTTCCGTTATGACAAAAATAAAAAGTAAATATCGGTCAAGATTAGCGGACCATTCATTATCTTCGCTGTTAAGGATACCCATAACAAAAATTGATGTGGATATACCATCCCTTGTCAATAATATGACGCGGACTCAATGGCGCGTTCACATTCACACAGACGAGTAAAAGTAAGTATATATCAATTCGTATTGTCGTATTAATTATAATTATATGTAAACGTATGGCCGTAGCCGGCCGTCGCAATCGAATGTATTTATGTCTGTGTAGGGACGGACGAATTCGACTGCGATCGTCAGCGTGGCCGCAAGGCGGAGGAGCCCCCGGCATCTCGTGAGTCGTCAGTTAGACAACCCTGTTCTACATGGTCCCTTTAACGTATTAACAAATGTTGTATCAAGAAAAACTATGAATTTTTAGCTACTATATTAGTAAAAATAGACGCGACGTATAACTACTTTTGTGCTTGACTTTTATCTTTTTTATAAATTTATCATAAATAATATTTTTGTTTATTGTATGTCCCTAAATATCATATTGAAGTAAGATTATTTCCAGTATTATTCCTTTCATTCATTTTTATATAATATCATTCAGTATAGGGTAAAGCCACTAGTAGTCGACCACTTTCAGAAAAACATGAAAAATAAGGTTTTTAGAAGTGACAATCTTTCGAACAGAGTGCAGTTACAGTGCAGTTCGAAAACTGCACTTTGTTCAAAATATCGTCACTTCTAAAAACCTCATTTTTCATGTTTTCTGAAAGTGGTCGACTATTGATACATGGTCGACTACTGGTGGCTTTACCCTAGTATGTCCTCCTCTGTACTTGGTTACATGTAGCATGTCCATCTTCCAAGTATTATTATCAAATTATTATTATAATTTTGCAGATTCTAACTTATACTACTAATTACATATTTTCACTGATACCTATATTACATATATATGATAATACAATAATGCAAAAAGTATTTATTTAATTATAAAGTTCCACTGAATGTTTGAACCTGTTTTTCTCAAAAACGTTAACACTGGACATACAATATGTGTGCGCTAAGCCATCAATGTACATTAGGAAAAATTTATTTGCAGGTTTGTTGTGCCCGGGCCGACACCCAAGCGTGTCGACACCGCGTACATTCCGATTGCCCCCATCGAGCGGTCGGAATTCGGCACAGCAGCGTAAGGGATCTCGGAAACGCACCGAGACCCGTCAGCACATGGCGAAACCTCTAAAAAGCAGGCAAAGGCGGAGACCCCGGTGGTCCCCGCTTCGCCCCGATTACATTATAAGAACGACGTATGAACAACGAGAGCTCAGACTTGATAAAGCTTTGTTACGGGATCCATACCCGAACCTTACGAGACTCATGCCAAAGTAGGCATAGTGTCCTTGTCACCCAGATCCGGACAGAATAAACTTGTTAACCTTACGGTGAGTTCCAACTCTTTAACCTGCAACGATCTCCTACCTCCGGGTTCTTAACCGAATCCTCCCGTCCCGGCACAATCACCCGAACCTCCGGAGCCCGTGGACGACGATCGCGAAGGACGCCCAGGAGCACCCCAAGATTCGCACCTAGAATCTCGACCCCCAGGCGCCTTGGCACAACAATTGGTGGCAGCGGTGGGATCCTGCCAACGTAAGGACCAAGACTGACCGACGGTGACAACAGGACTTAGCGGAGACAACGACCCACTCAACAGTAGGGCAATCCACTTCGCAGTATTGACGGACGTCAGCAAGAGGACGCCGCCAGGAAAATCTGCTACTCACACCGAGGCGAGCGATGCAACACCTGTACATGTGCTGTAAGTGAGAAATACCACACTCAGCGAATTCAGGCTGCACGCCACAATTCTCATGCGCCGAACGAAATCACTAGATAAAAATATCGAGCGTAATTTAGAATTAGCCGAGCGAAAAGAAATTCTTTCGCCTAGAGCAATTCGCCGAAGTGCCCCGCGTAGATTCTTTAAAGTCCGTACGAAACAACCCTCCGACGAAGCTATCTTCAACGCAACATTCGAAGTTTTTCGTGAAATCGGAGAACGTACGCGACTTGCTCTAGACGTAAAAACGAGCGACGAACGTAGCGTTCCGACCGTATTACCAATTACGTCGAGTCACGCCGGACACCTAACCGCCAGGAGACTATATCCGTACGACGAGTTAGATTATAGTTTAATCCCGAGCGAAGACCTAGCGACGAATACCAAAATGCCGCCCACTCCTACGATATCCGCAAGCGGAGACGCAGAGCAGAGTTCAGTAGAACTCGGAAGCCGACTAGCCAACATAGAACAACTACTCGCAGGGCTAACCACCTCTGTAGCTAGCCTAACCGATAGAATGTTAACCATGAACGATAGGCTGGAAACACTAGAGTCAAGGGAAGGTCCACCCCAGGACTCGGTAGACCGGGAAATAGATAGACTAAGGGACACAATGAATTCCATGCACGCAACCCCCGGCCCCTCAGGCAGGACCACGGTCCATTTCGACAATTTTCGCGAACCAGAGGAGGAACCGAGGCGCACTAGTCGATTTGTTCCCCCGGAACTCGAGTTAAACAACCTATCCGACGCACCGACCTTAACAAGTACTCAAGACGTACTCAACGCCATAAAAACCTTACCCCCGTTCAACGGAAAGGATCCCACGGAATTACCCAGCTTCCTGACCGACTGCAAATATGTGTATTACGGATACCAAACAGCGGAGGCGAAAGCCAAAATTCTAAGGGGAATAATCTCGATGCGGGTCAGAGGCGAAGCCTTAGACGAAGTACAGACGCGCCACGTAGTCTCCATACAAGACTTAGAGGATGTACTAACGTCAGTTTACCGACCCCCCCGTACAGCCTCATCTGTACAAAGGGATCTGTTATATAGTAGGCAGGGCCCCAAAGAAAGCGCGCATCAATACGGAAATCGCGTAGCAAAATTATTAAGAGAACTGATAGCGACCGGAATTCACAATGAGGATAGTCTGTTAGAGAAAAAAGCAAACGTGAAAATATACAAAAGACAGACACTGAGTATATTCGAGGACGGACTCCGCGACGACCTAAAAATCTTAGTAAAATCACGGAGACCCGCCGACCTACAAGAAGCAATCACGATAGCCATAGATGAAGAACGGACTATCGTAAAACGACCAGCGACGCGCGAGACAAACTCCTCTTCAGACACACACCAGGCAGCACCACGGTACTGCGACAACTGTAAACGATCAGGGCACGACACTAAGGAGTGTTGGAAAAACAGGTATAAAGATAAGCAACATGGGAAAAAATTCTTTCCGGAAGACAGCCGTCGAGTGCAAACGGTAGCAGTCAAGAAAAAGAGTGAGAAATCGACAGGGCGCGAATCAGACGGTCAGCAACCGGCCTCGGAGGAAAAACGACAGTCGCGGCACAGAAGCACTGATAGCGCACATTCCACACAAAGCAGTCGTGACAGCTCCGAATCACCGGACCGCGACTCACCTAACCAAAAATTTGTGAGAACCTACCGCACGTTCAAAATAGGATCCCTCTCCCAAGACGGACATACCTCCGATAGAATAGGAGTAGAAATAAAGGAAAGCAAGAAAGAGGATAACATAATGATAATAGATAACGGAGCAGAAGTATCTGTAATTGCCAAGAGAGCTCTTCCAGGAGACATAATAATGGGACAAAGCGATGTCGTACTTATTTCATTCTCGGGAGGAAAAACGGAAACACTAGGAAAAATAGATGCCACGTTTTACATGAACGGGAAAGAAGTGATACATCCCTTGTACGTGGTAGAGGGAAACACCCTAACAAACGTAGACGGGATACTAGGAGTAGATTTCCTCTAGGAAAATAGATTAACCATATGTTATCCCAGGAAGAGCATACTAGTAGACGGAGAACCGTGGAAAACACTAAATACGAGTAGGGAACTAACAATACCCACGCGTACACCAAAATTAGCAATGATTCCGCCTGATAGTAAACGGGATAAATTAATAGGAACCCAGCTGCTGGTAGACGGCGTGTATTTAGAGGAAGGGCTACCGAGACCCGAAAGGGGACAACGCGTAACCGGCATTAGGAATATAACAGAAGAGGCCAAGAAAATAACCGCGCCGCGAATCCAATTAAGCAAAATAACGGGTCGCGAAATAATGCACTGCAACGATAGCGCCGCAGCTGTTCGCGCCTTGACCGCGAAGGAATCACTGACAACGCGCATTACTCGAGTCGTAGGTCAGGTAGACCGCGAACACATGAGTGAGAAAGAAAAAAAAGAGTATGATAAAAAGGCATGCGAAATAGGATTTAAGAAAGGTGATAAAGTTTGGCTCTACGACGAATCCAGACGAGATCAAAAATGGGTAGGTCCCTACATAATAATAGAAAAGAACTCGAAAGCGAATATAATGTTAAAAAAGGGAAGAAAAATCCTACGCGCACACGCGAATAGAATAAAACACTTTATCGAATAAAAACGGTCGGAAATACAACAAATTTAGTATCACATTGTATCACAAAGAGTATTAAAATAAGTAAGACGACTAGATAATTTAAGAAAGATTGTATCACAGCATTATCGAGATGTAAGCTGTCCGAATATAACAAGTGTGAATCGGGACAGTTCTATGCGAATACGCGAAAATCGTGACGGGCTAGGGCGCAGGGAAATTTCCGATAATAATTGTAAAAATTTCCCCTAAGCACCCTTCCTTTAAGGGGGGGGGGGGGGGAATGTTGTGCCCGGGCCGACACCCAAGCGTGTCGACACCGCGTACATTCCGATTGCCCCCATCGAGCGGCCGGAATTCGGCACAGCAGCGTAAAGGTAGGATTTCCAAGACACGATTCGCCGCGGCGGCGGATCGCGGCGGCGAATCCTAAGCACCGCTCTTATGGAGAAGCGTGTATCCGTTTTCCTAGGCGCGTTTTCCAACCGCTCTGTCAGTGTGTCTGTCTCGGCAGCTACCTAGGCTACTCGAGACGCAACACAATGCGATGAGTGTCTGTTTTTCGCCATTATGGCGGAATCTCCTGGCGGGTGGCTAATCGCGGCGGCCAAAAGCTTGACTGCTCCAAACTGAGTCTAGCGGAGACCGCCGCGCGATCCATCCCAACAGTGGGACAGAATCCCTAGATATAAGGAAACTAGTTGAAATCCAAAAATTATGGGATTATGTTTTCTTTATATATTTCTTGTAAACTAATAATATGAGCACCTAAAAAGGGGGAAAATATCATGGGGGCAACTTCTGATCTGTGTGTAAACACGTGTCAAAGTTTGTATGTTTTTATTTTGTGCAAAATTTTAAATCGAAGCGAATGTGGAGAAAAAATTGTAAACCTGTATCCATGTTATCCCGATACCAATATACTAAATAAATAGGTACTGTTCACAAAGTGTTAATACATTCCTACGAAATTATTCAATATTTGGGCAACCTGCCACTCGGCTAATTGGGAGAAGGGACCCAACACACCAGATATAAAGATTTTAAAAAGTATAGAATAGATTGTATGTACGCACAAAATAGTCACATTGCAATACAAACGAAGAAGTTTTAAACCTTTTATCGACTTCTTGAGGTCCAGTAGTAGATAGTTTTCAAGGTATCTTCGCCAAAAAAAGACAAAGAACTTTTTTTATAAAGTAGCTTGATATGACATGTGTGTAATCCATGCGGCATATTACACAATAATCATTCTTGCACAATTCTGGCCGTAATGCTTGCGGTAAAATTCCCCACAAACCCCAATTTGGTAGCACTTTCTTCTAAATTGTTTATTAAAATCTTTAAAAATTTATGTGCATCTAAAATGCCATCTATAAAAACGAGATTTCTAGTGCTGTTTGCAACCATAGACCCCCATAACATCAAGGAACCACCGCAGTACTTTACAGTAGGGCGTAAATTTGTAGTATTCATTTCTGAATTCGGTTTTCTTCAGGCATAACGGCCTCTATCCGAACCGAATATATTGATAATATATTAAAAATTATTTCTACCAAATTGGGGTTTGTGGGGAATTTTTATTTATAGCAAGACAACGACCGCAAGCATTACGGCCAGAATTGTGCAAGAATAATTATTGTATAATATGCCTCATGGATTACATACATGTCATACATCCCCATAATGTCTGGACATTAACCTCATCGAATATTTGTAGGCTGAAATTCACAGGACATTAAAAAAGTACTTCGAAAGACATAGTACAACAAAAGATTTTAGAAGTATGGAATTCTATCGAATCTAAAATAACTGAAAAGCTAGTGCACAGCATGCGACAACGTCGAAAAAACGTAATATTAATATAAAATAAAGTGCGTATAGGTAATTAATGCCGATGGAATACTTTCGTGACCCTGCTTCAGTACATCTGTGCAATGAATGTTTCATAACTTCTACAAATCTAACATGTATATTTTATTCTTTAGGTATATCTTTTTTTACGGGTGCACAAACCAAGCTTTTGTTGGACAAATGTCGGCAAACGAATGCCATCATTATTATATAAAAATTCGCAATTGGGGGTGCCAACTTCACAGACCTCGAATCGTCGTCTCATTTCGTCCTCGAGACTCTATATGTAAATATGTATATGTACATACTGTATTGTACAGGGTGATTCTGAAGCGACGCCTGTCAAAGAGATACCGGCTGGCACCACGTAGGCAGGTCAACCTCCCGTGATGCCGCACCAAACTTTATGGCTTTCGACCCTCGAAGGATTTGGAATACCATTAAAAGTGGAAAAATCCAAGTTCCATATGTCTCATCAGATCTCTGCGAAAACGGTGCCAATCGATTCGCTATGTTTCGCCGATGAAACTAACACCAAGAACGACGTAATTCGGAGCATAATGAAGGAAATTAGATGAAAAATTCGTTTGCATAATTTCAAGCTATCTTCGTTAAAAATAGCCCGATTTACATGACATTTGGTATGATTTTCATTGGAAAAACGTAAGGAAGCCATCGGTGTCATTTCCATAAAGATACGATAAAGAATAATCAATCTGATTTTTCTGAAACAGGTATACCGACCTTAGAATAGACCCTTTCAAGTGCTCGAACCCAGTGGGTCCTTTAACGCGGGACCGGAGGTCTCCTCGCCGCGGAGACGGGCCGCGATTCACCGTCGCGATTTTGCCGCCGCGGCGAAATCGTGTCTTGGAAATCCTACCTTAAGGGATCTCGGAAACGCACCGAGACCCGTCAGCACATGGCGAAACCTCTAAAAAGCAGGCAAAGGCGGAGACCCCGATGGTCCCCGCTTCGCCCCGATTACATTATAAGAACGACGTATGAACAACGAGAGTTCAGACTTGATAAAGCTTTGTTACGGAATCCATACCCGAACCTTACGAGACTCATGCCAAAGTAGGCATAGTGTCCTTGTCACCCAGATCGGGACAGAATAAACTTGTTAACCTTACGGTGAGTTCCAACTCTTTAACCTGCAACGATCTCCTACCTCCGGGTTCTTAACCGAATCCTCCCGTCCCGGCACAATCACCCGAACCTCCGGAGCCCGTGGACGACGATCGCGAAGGACGCCCAGGAGCAGCCCGAGATTCGCACCTAGAATCTCGACCCCCAGGCACCTTGGCACAACAGGTTATTCCGTTGTTGCCCTAACTGTATCAATTACTAAATAAGAACGACAGCGATTTCAACTGATGTATGTGTTACGGTAAAAGCTTGAGTAAATGTATTCATTCCCAGCAGTTCCTAGTCAATGTATGCCTAAAATGCATATAACCTAACCTAGAATCGTCCGAAAATGCATGCATTGACCGCATCACGCTTTTCTCGTAACTCGTATATCCAGCTAACGCTTTACTTTTGCTATGATTCCACGTTGGCAGTCCTCCCGAGTAGGCGCCATCTCGTATCCACTAGCTGAACTAAATTTGTCACGTGACTTGCTCTGTATTATCGCCAATATGGCGGAACTCGTATTTTGGGAATGCAATCACGCGCTGACGTTTTTTGTCCTTATATGAGCAGATTTTGGACTGGGTGAGGTCTCATTCGAAAGAGGAAGGTTCAACGTAGCCCGCTCTGGTCATCGTTTGAGTCACAAAACTCTTTTAGTGACCTACACTTACTTGGAATCTGCGAGTGTATTTTCTCCATTTTTATCTCTACTTTGGACACTCGTATTATCACATATCAACATAATCTCTTTGAACCATGACCAGAGCGGGCTGTATTGAACCTTCATCTTTCGAATGAGACCTCGTCCAGCCCAAAATTTGCTCATACAGGGTCATCGTTTAATCCTGCAACCCGCGCGCGCGCGAATTTGTAAAATGGCAACGCCGCCTCACGGACGCATTCCACTACAACCATGCACCGTCCCCGCGTTCGGAGAGCTGCAAGCGACCGCTGGACAGCAGTGATGCCCGAGCTTCGAGAATTTTGGGCTGGTCCCTGTCAAATTAACGTTGCAAAGAACTATTCAGAATTTCCCGGCCCTGGTTGAAAATTTTGGGGTCTTTTTCGTATAACTTTTGAACTGTAAGACATATCGGAATGCAATTTGCGCCAAAAAATGAGGAAAAATTATTCCCTCTTAATGATGGATAATTTAACATATTTTACGTTTACTTAATTTTTCTTTTATCAATTTTTTAACCATAATTGTTTAAAAAGCTGTTGGAAACTGTTTATTTGATAATGTATTTAACGCTGTTTTTAAAATTCGTGGTGTTGATAAACAATAGGCTAGTTGATTCTGTATCATTACATTTATAAATTGAGAAATTAAATTTTTATTCAATTATGTGTTAGTTCTGCAGACCTCAGAATCTATTGTTCTGGTTTTCTTTTTTATGATTTTATCCTTAATGCGGTGCATACCTAGGTCAGACATAAGGGGTAACTAATGCGACGTGTCTTTGATTGTAGCGGTGTTTGAATTTTTTTTCTAGAATTTTTGTGTTAGAATGTTTTAGCTACTCAAGGCCACGCCTATACCGGCTTCCGTTAATGTCATTTTTTGAAACGATGTGCCGTTACTGTGGTTTTTACAAGCAGGTGGCGAAAAATCTCTCCGTACAAGGAACCGTCAACCCTGTCGTGGCTAAAATTTTTGAAATTGAGACGGGTACGAGATCTGTTGACATTATTTTCAAACCTCATTACAGTGATCTGGGGTGCGAGTGGTAGACCGATCATAAAAGCGGAGCGCGCGGCTCGATTACCTGGGTCGGGAAATTCCCAATACCTAGCTCTTTGCGACGCTAAAATTTTCGAAGCTCGGGCATCACTCTTGTCCAACGGTCGCAGGCAGCTCTGCGCTGGGCCGGTGCATGGTTGTAGTGGAATGCGTCCGTGAGGCGGTGTTGCCATTTTCGTCTGTTCGCGCGCGCGCGGGTTGCTGGATTAAACGATGACCCTGTATAAGGACAAAAAACGTCAGCGCGCAAACCCATGTTTCGAGCCTGATTGTGTCGGTATACAGCGCGCTGCATTACCCGTGTCTACCCCCTTAATTGCGACCTCTGAAACCGAATCGAATCCTTTGTAATCGGGTGTAAAATATTACATATCGCACTTGAGCTTTTTATATTTTGTTTATCGAAAAACGTTCATATTTGTTGGTCATCTAGGACTTCGCATAAATCCATGTAAATTCCCATTTTTGTACCACCTTTCAATTTTCCTTTTTGCTTATTTTTGTAATACATGGTAATATTTACTTAAATCCGTCTCATTCTGTTCGAACCTGTTTCTACCAACATACCACATCCTGATTCAGCAACCTGTATAGGTTGAAAACAAAAGCCGTGCCCAAAATAATCTACTTAAATTAATCTTTTAAATTCGTTAAGCGTTGCGTGAGAAAAATTGGACAAACCGCTCGGTCGCTTAAAAATTAACACCCTCACGTAACACAGCAAACGCAGAAATTTCAGAGGTGAAGCAGTCACTGCGCAGCGCGCATGCGTGTTTGTTTCTACAATCTTTGATTATTTGAATTTCTCTATTTCCAATCATCTTCATTTTCGCTTTCATCACTATTATTTAATAGTATCGAGGTTATTGTAAATAACGTTTCTTTCTCCATAGTAGCATTTGCAAATTTTAAGAACGCATGAACCGCAGTAACGAAATGAAACGATATGAATGCACGCAGCGATTACGCTGCGATCTCTGCACCCACTGCGTGAATTGGAACGCACCATTCGGCTCGACCTCGTGTTTATTATGTTTCGTCGGAAGCGGCAGTCAGCAGTCGTAGAAAAGGATAGCGAGTGGAAGCGATGGAAAAATAATAAACATCGCCTTTTATACTTTTCTGGTTCCGAAGGGGGTCTCTCCCAGGTAGGAATCCGGAATATGGATGATGATACAACGAACAAAATCTGGTGATGTTACAACGAGGATTTACTGTAACGGGAATAGCATCGAGCTCTTTTTGAGACATGAGATGCGATCACTTTTCGAGACAGCACTGTAGACGCCACAGATATGATAATTGCGTGTCGCCAGAGCCAGACCGCACTTAGGGGTCCATACTGTATTAGAAATTAGTTTTCCTGATATTCTCCTAGATAGCACACTCACTTGATACTTAAAATTTTTAATTTTTTAGTACAATTCAAAAATTAAGTATCACAAGTTAAATTATGTAGATCAGTGATGAGCAATCCATGGCCCGCCTGAACATTGACATAAATTAAAATTCTTGGATGAGTTATATTTATGTATTTAATATTGCGGCCGGCGCAGAGTAGTAGGTTTCCACTTGTGTCCTACTTCGGACAAAAGGTTCCTCACCACTGATGTAACTAGTGGGTCATTTCTGTAAGATCTTCCGCATAGGTACATATATGTACGTATTTAAAAAAAAATTCATAGTACGATAATGATTTAAATTATAGGTAACAATAGGTCAACATATTACCACACTTACGTATCAAGAAAGCAATGACTCTGCCAAACACTATTTGAGGGAAATTCCAAGTAAAGGATCTCTTGACTTTTGGTCCTGGAAAGAATATAGTATTAGGTTTGTGAATTTTAATTAACAAATTGTAGTTTATTTTTGTATGCTAAGAATACATTACTCTGCAGCATTTTTGGAGAACATTTACGTCTATTTTCACAAAAAATCAGAGGTGCCATCGAAATGTTCTACGCTAATGAGAAGTTATTTGCTAGTTTGAGATGGTTCAGTGTTGGAAGTGAAAATTCCATCGCACATTGGACACTTTTCTGTCCTCCAGGAGGTAATGATACACTACTTATTTCACCTATACTCATTGTAAAGATGTAGATAATACCCATATAGACCGATTTCCTTCACACAAGAACTACCGAATTTAACACCTTACCTTATAATATCGAGTGGTGCTTGTGGGGCGGTTTTCGGACCAAACATGAGAAACATGGATGGGTCTCGTGGTGCGGATTTTGTGACGAATATGAGAAAAACGAGTGAGACTCGTGGTGTGTAATTGGCGCACCCATGTTTGGGCCATTGCGCCAGAGATTTTTGGTTTGACTACGGCACGCGGGAATCAAATCATAAGGTAAAGGGTTAACACTAGGGGTGTACGGGTACCCGAAATTACGGGACCCGATTTGCGATTTGGGTGCCGATTTTCTTGCTTAAAAATTCTTACATCTGATCACACTGCAAAATAACAACTTAAAAGTTATCGGGTACCCAAGATATAAGAATATTTAGGCAACAAAATCGGCTCCCGAATCGCAAATCGGGTCCCATAATTTCGGATACCCGCATACCCTTAGTTAACTCAAACTCATAGTGTTTCGCTACCATGCTTTACGTGTCCACAAGTAGGCGCGCGCCCTCACCCTGACCTAGCCCTGACCAAGTTTACCGGAAGATACATTGGCACAACTCATTTTAGTAACTACAATCAACAGTGCCAATATTTATTTGACTGTTACATGTAGAAGTATGTCGAAAGATATATGGGACAAATTATTGTCAATATATGAACAAAGTTGTGGTCAACGAATTGACAGATTGATGGAATCCTTCGTTATCATGAAGACTAATGCGAATGAGGATATAGCAGAGACCAGAAATAACAGTTATTTTTTTAATTTTTTAGAAAAAATCATTGAGAAAAAGTTAATTTTTATTCAAATGGAAGTCAGTCTTCATTAAATACTGCATAAATTTTCCGAAAAACGAAGTGATTAAAAAATATTAAGACTTATCTGTTTTGGTTACTGATAACCAGTATTGTCAACGGAAATATTTTTTGGTCGGAAATTGTTTTCGGTTACGAATGACCATTACCGATGACCAGAATTTTTTTTTGTTACGAATAACAATTATCGTTAACGAGAATTTTTTTATGGCATAACCAATATATTCTGCGGGAATTTTTTTTTGGTTGGGGTACGACCAATACATATTGCAGGTATTTTTGTTTGGTTACAGTATAACCAATATATCTTGCGGGAATTTTTTTGGTTACGGTACCTACAGGGTGTCCGCGGGAAGAGTGAACAGCGCGATTTCTCCTAAAGTATTGGAGGTAAAAATATAAAAAAAATATGGAATGCATGGTTCGAGGAGGCCAACTTATTAGCCCGAACGAATTTTTTTTTCGATTATTATTATAAAAGATACGATGGTCAAGTTCGGTTTTTCCAATGGAACTATTTTTTTGAAGACCTGAGTTGATAGTGCGTTCCAAGACAAATTCAATAAGCATCAATGTATACACTTTATTTCCACTGGTTTTTGAGATATTGCGCTTGCAAATTTACTGATATTCACTGCAAGAAAACCCTCTGGAATAGCAAGGACCGAGGGCGGTCTTGCTGGCGTCACGGGTGGCATTGCCCGTTGAAACAGATACCTACCTGCCAAAGGTCTCCGCCAGAAATGGCAGGCCCAAAGGCTGGACAATTCTTTTCCGTCAGGAATGCTACTTAGGTAGGTACATCTGCGGTATCGAGAAGCGCATCGTTACTTTTATTTCGCACTTGCTTCTACTTGCTTCTAATCGAAAAAAAATCGTTCGGGCTAATAAGTTGGCCTCCTCGAACCATGCATTCCATATTTTTTTTATATTTTTACCTCCAATACTTTAGGAGAAATCGCGCTGTTCACTCTTCCCGCGGACACCCTGTATAACTTATCAAACACCGCATTACCCGAAATAATCGAGCTACCCAAAACAATCGGGCTACACGACACAGTCGGAATACCCGTAGGTCCATCTGTCTCGGGCCCCCACCCGAGCCCGCCCGATTTCACCCGACCCGACCCGAACGCTCGGGTACCCGACACATTCGATTTTACCCGCACATACCTAGTACGCGTACACTCGGGGTGCGTTCCAATTTATCGCAGTGAGTGCATGAATTTAGGGGCATCGTATTGGTGGCATCGTACGATTCCCTAGAATTTCTCTCACTTTTCACCAGTACGATGCCATTTCCGATGCAGCGAGCGTGTAGCAAACATAGAAATTTCAGAGGTGAAGCAGTCACTGCGCAGCGCGCATGCGTGTTTGTTTCTACAATCTTTGATTATTTGAATTTCTCTATTTCCAATTATCTTTATTTTCGCTTTCATCACTATTATTTAATAGTATCGAGGTTATTGTAAACAACGCTTCTTTCTCCACAGTAGCATTTTCAAATTTCAAGAACGCATGAACCGCAGTAACGAAACGGAACGATATGAATGTACGCTGCGACTACGCTGCGATCTCTGCACTCACTGCGTGAATTGGAACGCACCCTCGGGGTTCTCCCACTTTCGTCCGCGTTGTCAGGGATACCGCGTGACGCTAACCGCGGAGATGCTGGCTGGTCTAGCCCGTCATAGTACTGTTACGAGCCGGGGCTGCGGCAACGCGAGAGATCGGCGAGAAGAGTATTCCCCAAGGAATACGGTTTATGAGTTAGTTAGTTAGGGGCGCGGACGAACCTGATGCGAAATCAGGGAGCCGCTAGGATTATTGACGGCGAGGACGAACCTGATGCAAAATCAGGGAGCCTCTAGGAATGGAGTCACACGCGGACGAACCTGATGCGAAATCAGGGAGCCGCAGGAGGGTGAAACGTTGTGAACGAACCCCATACGAAATCGGGGAGTCACTAGAATGAAGTTCACAGACGAACCTGGTGCGAAACCAAGGAGCTGTTAGGAGGTTGGATTATTCACAGACGAACCTGGTGCGAAACCAGGGAGCTGTTCGGAAGTTGGTAGATTTACAGACCAACCTGATGCGAAATCAGGGAGCAGTAGGATACGGACGAACCTGATGTGAAATCAGGGAGTCGCGGGAAATGTTAGTGATGCCTCGTAACTCTTAATTAAAGTTTGATACAACTCGAGCGGTGAAGTTGTATTAGTGGGTGAGTGCTACTAATATTATAAGGATCGCTGGGTAAAAGATGGATTTAACGAAATCGACTCGATTTACACGTGAACACCATTCGTATATTCAATAATCAGTTATTGTACAAATGTAAGTGTCGCGATTAGTTATTAAATCAAATGTGTAAGTTACCAATAATTGCACGGTGTTGACGCACTGGCGATGCGGGGCGTACAAGTGGCTATTTCAAAGTGCCAAATAGAATATAAACCGGACTCGCGGATTCTATGAGGTTAAATATGATTCTGGCGGAGACTTTAGCCCGATCTTACTAGATATAACCAACTCTGTACGAGCGTGACACGACGTGACTCTACGCGTAACTGTATAGCTTTTAACCTACGAGGGTTGAAACCAAAGGGTTTATATAGTCCAAAAATGAGTAAGGCACGCTGCGCGAAAGAAAGATTGGAAGGGGAAGCAAGCGCTTGAGGTTTCCCTACGATGGACAGCGTTGTTCCAGAAGAACACATAAGTACAAGAGATACAACGCACAGTGGTCTGTCCAATAACAATCTAGCGGGACAAAAGTCGCAGGTCGAACATAAATCGTCAGTTAGGTGCAAATGTTTATTATTTGTTTGAAAAACACCATCCACGTTGTTTTACCACCCTTAAAATTTTCACCTCAGCCCCAAAGGGGTTTTAAAACCAAAATTCGTATTCTGGGTGTTTCTGCAAGAACGTGGAGCACCTACGTTCCTACCGTAAACGCGCAATGAATTAATTCACACGACAAAGTGTAAATGATTACTTGAGAAGTTGAAACTGTACTTTAATGGCGTCGCAATAAACGAGCACGTTTATTCTCACTGCATAAGAATTTATCTAATTACCACAAAACTATTGTAACACACACTTAATAATGGAATTAACAACCACGCAAGTAGGCGAAGAGGAATTTCTATGAATCCCAAGCTAGGAGTGAATTATCGGAGCGCCGATTGCTCTTTGTGATTCGCGTCGCAGAGGGACACGATATGTTCGGTTTCGCGTTTCACAGGCAAGAGAGCGATCGCGGAGATGGTACGGGCCAAGCCACCGGTTCGGGAACGCGGACACCTGGCCAATCTGCGAGGACCACGTACGTGTCGCGAGACAATGCTAATTAGGAGGGAGAAACAATATGTAATTAGTCCAGGTGTCAATCCCAGTAGCTACACCGGTAGCAGAAGCGCGTTCAAAACCCGTGCTTCTTCGCAACAGCGGGCATGCGCACGTTTGGTCGTATCGCTGCTACCAATCCCAAACACTGGGGTTTCTTAGAATGTAGAAAGCGAATATGAACTGTGTTTTGTAGAGAAAAAGTGTTTAAAACCACGTTATTTAGAATTAATTACACATTTTAGCTCCTAACATCACCATTTTTGAAGGTAGAATTATTTGAATTATTTATAAAAATTATGTAGAGTTGCAAATATTTGCAGCTACAACTTGTGAATATGTACTCTATAAAGCAAATAGAATAAAACAGCAGACAAATTTTCAGGTTCCACGAGGTTCCTGAACATCTAGAGCTTTTCCAACGAAAGCTATTGAAAAATTCCATCATGTTTATGACTATATTTTACTTCTGTTCGTTGGAAATTAAAATACTCATAGCTGAAGCTTGATTTACTACTTACTTGTACCTCTACAATCCATTATTCAAAATATTAACAATTTAAATCGCGATTCAATTGAGCACTTACGATATATATTTGATACTGATGCATTCTAACAATCTGTTACTAAGCGGCCGACTCGCGTATGTTTCGCGGATTGTTACTTTTAAGTAAAGTTGCATAGCATATCATTCCAATATCTCTGACTCAGTAGCTTGTGGTATGACGAAGATTCATTCATTTTGGATGGTCATGATTTTGGACTTTTGTCCTGCTGGACCATCAATACCGACCACTGTGCAACGCCCCGAGCTCAGTTTTACACGAGTTTGTAAACGACGGAAAAAGAAATCATCGGGCGTTTGGACTTGAACCCGCAATCTCCAGATTCGTTGTGCGCTGATCAGCCGCTTTAGTCACCACGACCAACGCCTACTCCCCGAGGTCCCTTATATTCCGTCGCTACATAATGCACAACACTGTCGAGGCGCGACGTATGTGCCACTCACACCATAGGTCGTTCCCTAAATGCCACAACAACAACTCCTACAATTTTTACACGAGTCTTACACAAACCAGTGGCACAAAGCATATATACATATCTTGTACTAACTGCGCATATTGTTAAACTAAATGTTCTCCTACAAAAAGAATTATCTATTTGACCAACAAAACTGTAAGCAATTAGCATTCTTACTCTTTTAGTGATACCATTTCCGGTGGTCATTGCATTGCGAACTCCTATGGTATTTCTCATTATTGTCTATTATTAACGCTTATTGCGTTTCATGTTATTACTATATTGCTAATGCTGTTGCAAATAAATAAGATACCTCTAATTTTACATAACGCTTCAATTTATTATAATATTATATTAATACGTCGTTCTCATAGAAATCTTAATTATTATAAGCTAACTGTATTGCAAATCGTCAGTGCGAATCGGCACTGCTTATAGTGTTGACAAGTCTTACTTTTGCTCAATTCTTATATGATCATATGCCTAGAGGTATTCCGCGGTAATATTAGGTGCCACCTCTTATCTTATTGCACGAGCCAAATCCTCTTCACGTATCATATCATTTAATTATTCAGTATTATTATTTTACTGTTCGTACAGGTCACACAAGACCCTAACATGTGAAGCTTGCTTCACGTATAACTTAGATTTTTATGCTATGTCCTAATTAGATGTCGCACAGCGATAAAACCGTTGTCGTCCGACCAACCGACCAACACGACTATAAACAAACAGAGGATTTTCTATGGGTTTGTCTAAATTGGCAATGCATGCGATGCGGCAACTTCGTCTATGTCAGTCGTTTTGTTTGAATTTCAAACCAGTTTGTTTTTTTGTCGGATCGCACGCACGATGTCGCAAAAATCAATGGATATTTTCGTGGAATTACTGATATCTGAAGTACAAAAACGGTTGCAAATAGTACTCTACAATCGGCCGTATATGGACACTGTTGCATTGTCGTACGACCGAGTGAAATCGGTCGGTTGAACGAGAACGATTTTGTCGCTGTGGGACATCTAACAAGGGGAGTCCACAGTGAGGTAGTCATCGATTTTGATGAGCCTTGGCACGATGAATCTATATCGAAAATAAGTAAATACGTGTCTGAGCGTTTCTGCCATTGGGCCTTAATAACAGAGATAATTGCATGTAAATTATTAAACATTCCGTAGGACTTCCATTTCCGGTGTGAAAGAATCGACACGGCTGAGTGAGTGGTGCGAGTGGAATCATCGGAAAAGGGGTTAGCAGGGCAAGTAGGGAGTGGAAAGTGGGAGCGCAGCGAGAGGGGGAGCAGGGAGTGAAGGGAGAGAAAGGGCGAGGAAAAAGGGAGTGAGGGAGATAGGGAAAGGCAGATAGGGAGAGAGTGAAGTGAGGTTAGGGTCAGACGAGAGAGAACAGAGCAGGAAAAGAAAAGGCAGCAAAGCGATAAAGGAGATAATGAGGAAGGGGGAGGAGTTGGGGGAAGGGAGAGGGGGCGGAAAGGGGAAGGGTGGTGGGACGGCGAATGTAGGGAGAAGAAGAAGGAGGTGAGAAGGGAGTTAAGGAGGTGGAGGGGTGGGAAGGGGAGCAGGGAGGCTTACAGGGGCAAGAGGGGAGAGTACAAAGAGCTGTGTGATAGGAAAAAAGAGGACGAGAGGGAGAGGCTGACAAGGGAGGTGGCGGAGGCAAAAACCGAAAATAGGGTGTGGGAGATAGTGAATAGGGGAAGGAAGAAAGGAAGAGGGGTGGACGAAAGGATAAAGAAGGAAGAATGGAAAGAACATTTTATGGGGCTACTAGGAGGAGTGGAAAATAGGGTAAGGTTGGGAGGAGAGGATGGTGGGAGAAAGGGGGAGGAAGAGGGAATAAGTATAGAGGAAGTAAGGAGGGTAGTGAGGAAGCTGAAAGAAGGGAAGGCAATGGGAGGGGACGAGATCCCAAATGAAGCATGGAAGTACGGGGGAGAGAGGGGACTAGAGTTAGCGGGGGAGATTTGTAGAAGGGTATGGGACGGGCAGGGGTGCCGCAAGGTTGGAAAGAAGGCATCATAGTACCGATAGTGAAGAAAGGAGGGGGGGCAAGGGTGCAAGATTATAGGGGAGTGACACTGATGCCAACCCTGTATAAGATTTACGCGTCCATACTAGTAGGAAGGTTAGAACAGGAGGTGGAGGGGAAAGGAATGATACCGGACAATCAGGCGGGGTTTAGGAGAGGAAGAGGCACGGTGGATCACATTTATGTGTTGAACCACCTAATAGGGAAGCAGATACATAGGAAGAAGGGGAAATTGGTGGCGCTCTTCGTCGATCTACGGGCGGCATTCGATACGGTAGATAGGAGGAAGCTCTGGGAGGCCATGGAGAAGAGAGGGGTGAGGGAGGGGTTAAGAGAAAGAGTTAAGGAGATATATAGGGAGACAACAAGCAGGGTAAAGGTGGGAGGGGAACTAGGGGAGGGATTTTGGACGGCGAAGGGCCTAAGACAAGGATGTCCCCTGAGTCCGATCCTCTTCAACCTGCTAATAGCAGACGTGGAAGAGGAACTCAGGAAAGGAGGATGGGGAGGGGTAGAAGTAAGAGGAAGAAGAATATGTTCGTTGGCGTATGCGGACGATTTAGTGCTGCTAGCGAAGAATGAGGAAGAAATGGGGAGTATGATTAGGCGGCTGGAAAGGTATCTAGAAGGAAAGAGTTTGGAGGTAAACGTAGGGAAGACGAAGGTGTTAAGATTCAGGAAAGGGGGAGGAAGGGAAAGAAAGGTAGATTGGAGATGGAAAGGAAAGGGGATAGAGGAGGTAAAGGAATTTAAATATTTGGGATACGTTTTCAAGAAGAACGGGGGACAGGAAGCACAGGTCAGGGACAGAGTGAGAAGGGCGGGGGTGGTAATGCGGCAGGCATGGGGAATCGGGAAAAGGAAATTCGAGAAGGACTGGGGAAAGAGGGTTTGGCTATACGACACACTGGTGTGGACGGTGGCGGGATACGGGGCAGAGGTTTGGGGGTGGAAAGAAAGGGAAGAAATGGAGAGGATGCAGGAAAGGTTTTTAAGGTGGACACTGGGGGTGGATTGGAGGACGCCAGGATACATGGTGAGGGAGGAGACGAAGAGAAAAAAACTGAGGACGTGGGCGGGAGGAAGGGCATGGAGATACGAGGAGAAATTGAGCAGAGGTGAAGGAGGGGAGCTGGCCAGGTGGTGTCTGGAAGATGTAAGAGAAAGAGAAAGAGGAGGGGAAGCGGAACTGTCGGCGTGGGAGAAAGACAGAATAGAATTCAGAAAGAAGAGAGGGGTGATGGAAGGAGGGGAAGGGGTAAGGGGTCGAGAGGGGTGGGAGGGGTGGGAGGAGGAAGACAGCAGGAGGCAGGAGGAGGAGAGAAGAGAAAAAATTATAAAGTCGGCGTACAACAAATGGTACAGGGAGATTGTGGTAGGGGAAGTCCCAAAATACCTGAAGGCAGGATGGGGAGAAGCGAGGTGCGGGAGATTAGCCAGATTCAGGCTGGGAAATGAAATGAGGGGGGGGAGGTATTGGGAGGAGGAGGAGAAGAGGAAATGCAGGGTGTGTGGAGGGGAAGAAGAGACGTGGGAGCACGTTCTGGAGCGATGCTCAGGGGAGGAGGGAAAGGGAAAGGGGATAGGGGAAATTCTGGACGAAGGAGGGAAAGGGGAAGAATGGATGAAGAGGTGGGAGGGAAAGAGGAGAGAGAGAGGAAGAAAGGGGGGAAAGGGGGGCATGAAGGAAGGAGGCAGGAAGGAACGAAAGAAGGAATGGAGTGAAAGAACGGAAATGGAAGTCTAAGGCGAGGGAAGCGAGCGGTAGTAGAGGGTGGAAGTAGTTTTAAGAAGCGAAAGCGAGTAGGCTAAGGATAGTTTAAGAGTAGGTTAAGAGAGAGGAAGACGGCGGAGGCGAGCGAGCGGGGGCGTGCGAGCGGAAGAAAGAGGGGAGGAAAGCGTGCGGAGGAGTAGAATAAAGTAGAATTAAGTAATTTAAGTAGGATAAGGACGGAAACACATGTAACCCTTAGGGGAACCATTAAAGTTATACATACATATTAAACATTCCGTAGCGCCGATGAAAGCATAAAAGCCATAACCTCAGTTTAAGAATATGCCGTGGAGCGTTCGGTAAGACGTCGGCGTGGTGTTGTTGCGGTCGTGAGTTCGATTCCGCCTGTGTCTGTATATTTTTTTTGTACTTTATTTTTTTCACACTTTATTTTTTCCACACTGTATGAATAGTGAGATGGTGGCCGTGGGGTTTTAATGGGTAAAAATCCCACAGTACCCTGGCGCCCTCGGGTGATTCCCCTCTGGAGGTGTCGGGGTGTCTTTTGAAGATTTCCCCAAAAAAGAAAATATACTTGTATTTAAACATTTAAAAGAATTAATGAACGTTACTACCGTTACCTTTTTTCTCACTATTCATACAGTGTGGAATAAGTAAAGTGTGAAAAAAAAAGTATGAAAAAAATATACAGACACAGGCGGAATCGAACTCACGACCGCAACAACACCACGCCGACGTCTTACCGAACGCTCCACGGTATATTCTGAAACTGAGGTTATGGCTTTCATCGGCGCTACGGAATGTTTAATAATTTACACGCAATTATCTCTGTTATTAAGGCCCAACGGCAGAAACGCTCGGACACGTATTTACTTATTTTCGATATAGATTCATCGTGCCAAGGCTCATCAAAATCGATGACTACCTCACTGTGGACTCCCCTTGTAAGTAGGATAGCGTTACAGTGTCAATTAAACTCGCGAACAAACATGCTACGAATCTCTGGGTGTATGAAAGCTTGTGCTATCACACAGGAATGTATTTGTAATTGCCTACCTCTGCATGTATGATCAGCTCAGTGTATAACAGCTATTAATTAACACTCGATAGATTACATAACATTTTGTACATGATTTTTTAAAGAATAACATACTATTGTGAGCTGGAAACAAGTCGGTATACCCACAAGCTGAAATCTCACAAGGGCAAGGGAAATCGTTTGCTCGCTCCATCCCGTGGTATATTAGAGGTCATGTAAATACCAACATTACCGACACAGCAAGCCGCTAGATATACGCCGTACTATAGGCTGCTAGAGATCCGTGAGCAACGGGCACGGACGCACGTATCGACTAATTACTATATATCATATAAAGCATTATTAAAGCAATCTTTAAATATAATAGAAACCGTGTCTCTATTAACCTTAACTCCTATATCTTTGCAATAGACCACACATCCAATCCCTTGCAATAAAGTTCGCTCCGTAACGCAGAATGCGAACGAAACAAATCACGACAACCCGCAGATATGGACAGCCGCTAAAGGGGCCTCCAGACGCTGATACATGTTGCAGTGAAACATTGATACATGCTTCATGATACAGGTTTTATGAAACTGGCATCTTCCTCGCGCGCCAAGCCGACATTTCAGTTTGTGAGTAGTCCGACTTATTTCCAGCTCGCAATAGTGATTGTGCCGTTCAAATCTAGAGTAAGGTCAAATTTCATATAACTATACAAAATGTAAACATCACGAATTTAAATTAATTTTTGTAAAATACTTTAACAGAGGCAGATGTTGTAGAAGAACCGTCGTTACCAAATTGTAATTATGATACAAAGTCTTACGACTACAAAGGTACTCAGTGGACAACAATTAATGAAATCCCTTGTATTCCATGGATATCAAAAGAGGTGAGAATTAATACAAAATCGACATCTGAACGTTTAACAATGAGGAAGATGACTGCAACTTTTTTCCACCCGTGACGCCACCAGCACGCATTCCCATTTATACAATACATAAATGAAAAATTCGCGCGCAAACAATTCACACATACGCACTCGGGCACAACCATAGTACATGCGCTAGTGGCGCCATCTGCGCCGAGCTTTGCGTCATCTTCCTCAATGAAGTAGTTAGAAGTTCTTACAGGGGGTGTAATAATTTAGTTACCTACACGGTCTTGTTTTTATCAACTAAAAGTATTTAAAATACAGAAGAAACAATGTTATACAAGGTCAGATGGAAGTTTTATCACAAAATTTACAAATATATATTACAGCCCAAACTAAATGTGAATATGTAACGTACGGTTGCCCGGAGACAACTGAATGCTAACAGGTTCTCGAGAGGAGAGCGGCGTCCCCTCGAGTGTAGGATGGGTGGGTGTTCGTTCGTAGTGAGTTAAGGATTAAAATCTAAGCCTTAAACTTAGCAATGGCTATTTATTCAGCAACACTTAATTCTAAATAGCAACAACAAACTAATATTACTTACAGCTATGATTATGTATTTTGTTTTTTGTGTTTTTTTATGTGTTAAATTATGTGAACAATATATATGAATATGTTGCAGTGTATGGCCGCTTCCGTTTCCGGGGCGAGCTCGTACTCTTGGCAACGCTTGCTGAAAGAACGGCCGCTTCCTTCTCCGGGACAGTGATGCCAGATTCGGGACGGGAGCGCTCGAGAATTTCCCCCACCTCGCACGCACACTACGCCGGAGCTGCGTGTCCTTGAGCTCGGCGCTTCGAAGTCCAACTCATGGACACGCAGCTCCGGCGTAGTGTGCGCGCGGTGGGGGAAATTCTCGAGCGCTCCCGTCCCGAATCTGGCATCACTGCTCCGGGACGAGCTTGTTACTCTTAGCTATGCCTGCTGCTAGAATAGCTGCTTCCGTCTCCGGAGCGAGCTCTCTTCCGTTAACAGAGTCTGAAGTGACTACTGTGCTGCGTACGCCTTATTTTATACTCGGGATTTAGCCATGTGGCGCATGCGCAGTGAATCGTTTTACAATTTACTCGCTCATTATATTATATCCTAATTTATATCCTTACTTAGTGCTTATAATTAATTATTCCTACTGTTCTTACGATATTTGCTTCTTTAGTATTTGCTTAACTCATAAATTATATATAATGCTTATTAAATAAGTTTCTTTTGTTTTGCAGCGATTTAAAAGAAACGGAAAGAAATTCAGCGACCTACTTGTAACTTCTACTTCACAATACCTTTGGTTCTGCACTGAACCTATAAAAGAAGCAAAATTATGAAAATTATAGCTACGAAATGGCGGTTTTGAAGAAAGTGCGTTTTTTTGTTGGACAAAGATGAGGTTTTAGTTTCGTTTCATAAAGAATAAGAGTTTTTATTTACTTTAATTTACGTTCAGGCAGAAACTACATATTTTGTGAACATACTCGAATTTGATTTGAATCGATTGGAACATCCGTTTTTGAGTTATCACTACAAAACAAAAGAAACTCTTTTTAAAAACCTCGTTAATGATCTATTTGGTATGATTGTTAATGATATGTGCGTTATATATAATGCATATTTTTTACTAAACAAATATGTTTTTAATGCTTATGATGTTAACACACTTTGTATCAAAGAAGAAGTCTCAGCATTACTTTATTTCTTTGTAATTGAATAAAAAAGAAATGCTTCGTTTTCGGCAAAAACAACTGCTTAGTACCTTTAAGGGGCCACCAGACGCTGATACATGTTGCAGTGAAACATTGATACATTCATCTTGCATCTGGCTCACCCTCTTGGCTGATGAGGTAGATTCCAGTGTCATGAAACCTATATCATGAAGCATGTATCAATGTTTCATGTAACATGTATCACCGTCTGGAGGCCCCTTTAAGTTGATTGTCAGGTGCTGGAGAATATTTTTTATTTGGCGTGGTACGCGAATTTCACACCTCCGATTTCACGCTTCACTGAGTTTTATGGCTTTCGACGCTCGAAAGCAGGGTGGCTATAAAAGACAAGAACAGGATAGTCATTAAGGGGATATAACCGTTTGAAAGTGTCAAAAATCGGATTTTTTCTTTTTCATATTTTCATAGATTGATGTTTTAGAAATATTATAAATCAAGTCCGATGCAAAAATTCAGAAAACTGACAAAGTTTTAAGCATTTGAATGGAACCACCCAGCTAGCAGAGGACGGCGCGGCATGGCGGTTCGACCGATCGCAGCGGAACTATATTTTTCATTACGGTGGCCCTAAAAACTCGCGCTATGTTCAACCAATTCACTTCCAATTTTGCATGCAGGATCCCAATAAGATTCCACATCGTCCAACGAGAGCTTTTTTATTCCGATTCCCCGCTTATTTTACTTTACCTTTGATCTCTCACACTTTCTTCATTTTTTAAAATTTTCAACATCGGCCCCGTTGGACGATAGCTATTAACATATTTTACAAGAAGATTTTATTGTTTTTGATTTCAGACACGACATACAGCTTATTTTAGGGCCACCGATTAGTCGTCTAAAATCAAGAGACTTTCGAATATGTATTCATAACTATTCTTAACTGAAACTATTATTTAAGTAGTTCATAATACTGTTGCGAGCACCCTATGGATGGAATCCAAGGCCTGCTGGTGCTCGCGACAGGAACAAGAACACGAGCGAGAGGAAGGTGATCGGAATGATCGCCTGTCAAGCTGTCATTTCTAACCCAGACGCCATTGAGAGTAGACTGGTCAAGACCATAATTATCGTTCACGTCTTTGTAATTCTTCACAGTTCCTTATACTTAATACAGTTTGTTCATTCTTTGTGTTCCCCTGTTCTATTCGGTTCCCTTTGCTTTTGTGCGAGTGTGTTATGATGCCCGCCGAGCGAACTCTCCGTTGCAACAATACTATGTAAAGATAGTTAAAAAACGGGAAATCTTCATCAAGCCGTTGACTTGTAAAAATGTCCCCAAAATGTATATATTTTAAGAGGGTTCAAACGGGTATACCCCCTTAAGAAGTAGAAGATGTTAAGGTCCGCATTTCTCATCAAAACTCCACGAAAGTTATATGTAATTTCGTTAACTATAGTCTGAACTATGTCGGGTTTGGTAATATTTTCATCGGGAAAACAGAAGATATTGATTGGTGTCACTTTCGCGAAGATTCGATACGAAATGCAGAACTTCATATTTTTCACTTCTTATGGCTAGTGCAACATTGTATTCACCGTACCCTATTCTCAAAAGTCGATCGCTTGATTAGGAAAAGTCCCCCGCAAAAAAATTGTAGTAGGAATGATTTTTTATCAACCATCTCCTTGACGGGCGTTGCTCCAGAATTACCTTGTATCTGTTTAAGAAATAAAATAATTCTTTATTCTTTATCGTATGGATATGGAAGTGTCGCCGATGGATTCCTTGGGGTTTTTTTGATGAAAATCATTACAAATGTCGTGTAAATCGGACAACTTTTACATAGGGAATACAAATAGCTTGTCTCAAAGTAGTCCGATTTGCATGATATTTGGTATGATTTTCGTCGGAAAAACATAAGGAATCCATTGACGTCACTTCCCTTTCGATACGATGAAGAAAAGAGTTTCTTAATACGCTGTAATGTATAATTCACTCTCGACTGCGGAGGGTCGACTTCAATTCGCTACGTTCCGCCCAGAATTCATACCTTTTTCCGGAAAGAGCCATAAAATTCGGTGAGGCCTTGGGGAGGGTTGTCCTCGCCACGGGGTACCAGGCCGCCAGAGTGACCCGACTACCTTCCGTGTAATCGGTCTGCGCGAAGTAGGGCGCAAGTTAGATGATTATCAGTACTCTTTCCCGAGAGGAATACGATTTACTTTAATTATAGTACATGTGTGTTTTGTAATAAAGTGTTTCTATCGTCTCCTGAATTCAATAACTGGCATCCAGATATCTACGCTCCTACAATCCACCGTCAATACGCCTCGTGGAGAGACACAAGGAAGAACAGGGGTAGCCCGCTGTCGATGCGTGGTCTTCTCGAGTATAGACACGAGATTCGATATCAAAACAAAAGCATGCGTGGACATATTCCGTGCGAGAGAAGGTGGACATTGGGGAGGAGGTATTGCTGTGAAGAGGGTCTCTTCAAGAGTGCAGCCGTTTGTGAGGGATGCAAATCCGATTGGTTCTGATACAATCTGCTCCCTATGGTTGAAATTTAGTCTAGCCACTTTCACTCCTCCGAACCTGACCAATCCAACTTGCATCCCTCCCAAAAGAACCGGCCATCCGAGCGTAGAAGCAAGTGCTAAATAAAAGTAACGATGCGCTTCTCGATACCGCAGATGTACCTACCTAAGTAGCATTTCTGACGAAAAGAATTGTCCAGCCTTTGGGCCTGGCGTAGACCTTTCGCGGGTAGGTATCTATTTCAACAGGCAGTGCCACCCGTGGCGCCAGTAAGACCGTCCCCGGTCCTTGCTATTCCAGAGGAGTTTCTTGCAGTGAAAATCAGTAAATTTGCAAGCGCAATAGCTCAAAAACCAGTGGAAATCAAGTGCATACATTGAAGCTTATTGAATTTGTCTTGGAACGCACTATCAACTCAGGACTTCAAAAAAAATAGTTCTTAATACGGAGTGAAAAACCGAACTTGACCATCGTATTTTTTAAAATAATAATCGAAAAAAATTCGTCCTTCGAACCATGCAATTCCCTATTTTTTAAATATTTTTATCTCCAATACTTTAGGAGATACGGCGCTGTCCAGTCTACCGTGGGACACCCTGTATATGATAATACAATAATGCAAAAAGTATTTATTTAATTATAAAGTATCATTGAATGTTTGAACCTGTTTTTCTCAAATACGTTAAAAGTGGACATACAATATGTGTGCACTAAACCATCGATGTACAATAGGAAAAATAATGTAGGTTAGTCCGTTGTTGCTCTAACTGCCTCAATTACTATAACATAAATACGACAGCGATTTCAAGTGATGTAGGTATGTGTCACGGTAAAAGCGTTAATTTAGTAAATGTATACTGTTCCCAGCAGTTCCTAGTCAATGTGTGCCTAAACTGCATATAACCTAACCTACAATCGTCCAAAAATACATACATTGACTGTACAGGGTGATTGGCTCGAAACGCCTGATCCGCCTGGCAACCGTGACGAGGTCAACCCAACTCCCCGTGGTGTCTCTCCGAAGGCTTTCGACCCTCGGACGGGTTGGAGTACCTATTAGGAAGTGAGAAATCTTCGAATTCCTCATTTCTCATCAGATCTGTGCGAAAGTGATGTAACGAGTTAATTACGGTGGTACGCGAATCTTCCCCTCACCACGCGCCCCTGGCGCGGCCCGCCGCTACCGAACCCGGCCGCTAGATGGCCGCGCACCGAGCGACGTTCTCGCTGGTGAAGATACCACGGCGCTCCATATAGGCCGGCGCGGCGGGCCCGTCAGGCAGAGTCTGCCACGAGCGATACGAGCGAACGGATAAGCACTCTCCCAACGATCTCTTGTAACCCAAGCTGTACTTGTCGTTGCGACTTTTTGGTTTCCCCCACCTCCACGGCTCCTAGAGAAACGCGAGTTCGCCGATCTCTAGACGCAGGTCGATATCCACTGTCGATCTTAGGGTCAGACCTCGTCTGTCCCGGAGGACATCCTACAGTCTCCGTCTTTCCCGCGGGTTTCACCCACAGGGCGAGCGGACGAAAGGCTTCACGGTCAGGGTCATTGGTGGAGACAACAGCCAGGGCACCAGAACGACCACCACCCCCCACTCCTACCTCTACCGTCGAAACGACTCGAACACGCGAACGCGACCGTGACGCGCCGCCCGCGAACCGCCGCATTAACCGTAGGTTAAGGTCTAGGTTAAGCCGTACATCCGCTGTTAGGCCGGGTTCCCCTATACATTAGAATAAGAATAAACGACCGTTACACAGTTCACCTTGTCTCGTTCTCTCGGTCACCCTTCCGTTTAGCTAACCTCGTCGAAGCGAGGTTACAGTGACGCCAATAATTCCTGGCGTTCCGTCGATTAAAATCATACCAAATATGACGCAAATCGGACTACTTTGACACAAGCTATTTGTATTCCTTATGTAAAAGTAGTCCGATTTACACGACATTTGGCATGATTTTCATCGGAAACCACAAGGAATCCATCGGCGACACTTCCATATCCATACGATAAAGAATAAAGAATTATTTTATTTCTGAAACAGAAACAGGGTAATGGTGGGCAGGGACAACACCCCGCAGTGCCCATCGAGTTTTATGGCTTTTTTCGGAAAAAGGTATGAATCCTGGGTCGAACGTAGCGAATTGAGGTCGCCGCCTCGCAGTCAAGGGGTGACATATCCATTACAGCGTATTAAGAAATTATTTTCTTCGTTGTATCGAAAGGGAAGTGACGCCAATGGATTCCGGGCGTTCTCCCGATTAAAATCATACCAAATGTCATGAAAATCGGACTACTTTGACACAAGCAATACAAATCATAAAAGGAGTAGGCATTTTTTACCACACTCTCTTATTTTAGTGATCAGGGACAGGGTTAAATGAATACAAAATTGTTTTAATGATTTTGATGCAATGTGAATAGGGCTCTCGTACATCCTGTATCGTGCGTTAAGACATCTCGCGAAAGTTTCAAATTTATTTAGCAATCTAAGAATTTTTATTGTGTTCGGTACTCTTATTCCAGTCTGCTTGACATTTCGGTGCTGTACCTTTCACATAATATGTACACATAAGAAACACACGTTGTTGAATGGATTACACGTCGAAACGATTTCGAATAATTACAACAGTTTTGTATTCATTTAACCCTGCCCCTGCTCATTGGCGTCACTTTCGGACAGATCTGAAGAGAAATAAGGAATTCGAAGATTTCTCACTTCCTAATAGGTACTCCAACCCGTCCGAGGGCCGAAAGCCTTCGGAGAGACACCACGGGGGGTAGAGTTGACCTCGTCACGGTTGCCAGGCGGATCAAGCGTTTCGAGCCAATCACCCTGTATCACGCTTTTACTGTGGCACATGTATCCAGCTAACGCTTCAGTTTTGCTATGATTCCACGTTGGCAGTTCTCCCGTGTAGGCGCCATCTCGTATCCACTACTTCAATTAAATTTGTCACGTGACTTGCTTTCTATTAACGCCAATATGGCGGAAGTCGTATTTGGGAATGCAATCACGGGCATACGTTGTTTGTCTTTATAAGAGCATATTTTGGGCTGGGCGAGGTCTCACTCGAAAGAGGAAGGTTCAATGCGGAGCGCTCTGCTCATCGTTTGAGTCACAAAACTTTTTTAGTAACCTAAAAATGCTTGGATTCTGCGGGTGTATTTTGTCAACCTTTGCCCTACTTCGGACTGTCATATTATTACATATCAACACAATCTTGTTGAATCATGAGCAGAGCGCTACGCATTGAACCTTCCTCTTTCGAATGAGACCTCACCCAGCCCAAAATTTGCTCATATAAGAACAAAGAACGTATGCCCCCAAACCCATGTTTCGGGCCAGGTTGTGTCGGTATACAGCGCGCTGCATTACCCGTGTCTACCCCCTTAATGAGATACAAATATTGTATTGCGTTGTACATAGTTTTTTATTTACTTCTTAATACTAGTTAAGCTGTGAACATTTAATTTATATTGTACAAATTGTTAGGAACCGATTTGTAATGAACAATAGTCATGCTAAAATTAATGAATCTTCTTCTCTGTTCCATGCTTTTAACAAGGTACCAGAGGAAGATAAAATCGACAACAAATTTGTTGACGGATCAACTTTAAAAGCATTGAATAAGTGCCGAAACCCTACTCATGATTCCAACGGTCCCTATTGTTACGCATTCACACCTTGGGAAAGTGTAACTACATCTAAACAGTATTGTCCTATTCGGAATTGTCAATCATCAGGTACGTAATATAAATGAGGTGTAATTCTACAGATGCAGTATGTAAAATATGTGAAGTGTTCCGTATCTGGTTGTACAAGCTGAAAGATGGCTATTCTGCACGAAAAAAATAAGTCAAAAATATAGAATACAAGTTTCTCATAACTCATTTCGTTTTCGAGAATATTGACTTTAAATTTTATCTTCGTAGTCGTACACCGATGTACAGTTTTAAGATCTGGGCACACATATCAGTTCCGTGTCAGTTTCGTGTCCATCCTGTGTCCACTTATGTCACTGATGACTGTTCAAAGATATATATTCGCACTGTACAATTGGCCTGCTCTGGCTCATTACAATCATGAAAAATAATTAGAATTATATCACATTTGGTGTCATTTTCATTAAAAAAAAAACACCAGCAAACTATTGGTGATACTTCTATGAAGATGTAATACGCAATATATAAAAATTGTCATTTTCATTATTGAATGGTCTATTGCTGTCTTTGTCTTTATGACTCGAAGGTTTACAACCCCTGGCAATAAGTTTGGAACCAAACGCAAAGATACGAAACTAACAAGAAATACCAATATTTTTTATATATAATATGCAACGGTATACATATGTAACGCACGGTAATGTTAAATTGGTTTATTTTAAAGTAAAATCACCTAAAATAATTAAGAATTTCGTTTATTATGTAATAAAAAATATGGAAGAAACAAAATGTTGCTTGGAAATAAGTATGGAACGGACCGAAGATCTGGAAAAAAGTATGGAACAATATAAATTTGCAAAGAGATTAACAATAATTTTTTCAGTATTTATATTACCTAGTATTTTCGGTAATGGTATAGATAGAGGGCAACCTCACGGATTTTGACGACCTTGAAATATGTTGTCAAGGATGTTATTGTGAACAACTTTTTCCCCTAAACTTTTTGGCGGTCGACCTTCGTTTTCGAGATATTCGCAAATTTATGTGGTAATTATTTAGAAGTTTTCCATCCTCACCGATTTCAATGATTTTTGGATATGTTATCAAGATCTAGATTCTGAACAACTTTCTCCTGTGCATATAACCGCCGCTCGGCTTTATTTTTCGAGATATTCACGAAAACTTGTTGCTACTACTACAATGTATTCTGCCGTATATTTACCTACCTACAGTACGCGTCCGTGAGAGCGTATGCGTCAGCATGGGACAAAACAAATGATGAAACTGACCCTCGTTTCTGAGATATTTGCGAAAAACTTCTGTTGATTTATTCCGACGCAACGCCTTCTACTTTCCAACTTTACCCGGGTATTAGTATTGGTTTGGCTAGGCCAGTGCGGGGGCGCGCGCCCGCTTGCGGGCGCGTAAAGCATGGTACCGGACCGATGTGCCGGCGCCGCCGAACATAGTCGGGATGTCCAACAGGTGTTCTTGAAAGCACTCTCTTTCTAGCGAAAAAATGATGTTTTAGTTAAGCTCAAATCGGTTCGCTACCATGCTTTACGCGCCCGCCAGCGGGCACCCCCCCCCCCGCACTGATCTAGCCAAACCAATACTAATACCCGGGTCAAGTTGGAAAGTGGAATGCGTTGTGTCGGAATAAGTGAACAGAAATACTGTACAGTGAGACGATCGTGGTGAGGTGATTAAAACAATTTTCCTTCAAATCCATGAGGAAAAGTTTACCAAAATTTTTTGCGCATATCTTAAAAAGTAAGGCCGACCGAAGGTTACATGTATAGGAAAAAGATGCTCAGAATCATGCCCCCTACAACATATTTCAAGGTCATCGAAATCGGTGATGGTCATGCTAATCGACAAGCTTACCGAAGTTTTTCGCAAATATCTCGGAAACAAAGGTCAGCTTCGTTATTTGTTTTGTCCCATGCTGGCGCAGACGCTGTCACGGACGTGTACTGTAGGTAGATATACGGCAGAATACATTGTGTAGTAGCAGCAGTTTTTCGCGAATATCTCGGAAACGAAGGTCGACCGTCAAAAAGTTTAGAGGAAAAAGTTGTTCAGAATGACGTCCTTGACAATATATTTCAAGGTCGTCAAAATCCGTGAGGTTGCCCTCTATCTATACCTTTACCGTATTTTCTGACATTTGTACATGCATATTAGTTAGTTACTTCACGGTTTTCATTTCATTATTCTCTTTTCAATACTATTTTCCTGAAATATAGCATAACAAAGCCACTGGTAAAGTTGATACTCTAATGTTTATGTTTTGTCACTGTTTACTGCACTCGCTTACTCGCGAGTCTCGATCATGTGCCACAAAGTGGGAACAATACTGTAAACATAAGTCTACGACATCTACCGAAGTCAGTGTATCTTGAGACAGTAAACAAGCAAGTCGAATGAATAAAACATGCCGCCACGCAAACATTTATCTAATGATTTAAAGTTACGCATAATTGCATTATTGAAAGAAGGCAATACTCAGCTAAAAGTAGCTGAAATTTTGAATTGTAGCCGAAGTGCAGTAAGTAAAATAAAAGGAAAATTTAACGAGACGGGCAGTGTGGTGAATCGCAAAAGAGGCGGACGTCCGCGCTCAACTTCAAAAAGAGATGACAGACAATTAAGACAGATCGTAAAGAAAATGAGAAGAGCCACATCTCACGAAATTAATGAAAAGTGGGCACAGAACGTATCCGATCGAACTCTACGAAATAGATTACATGAAATGGGGTATTCTTTCTGCAAAGCAAAGACAAAGCCATTTCTCACTAAGGAACACAAAAAGAAACGTTTAGAATGGTGTAAGAAGTATGCACATTGGACTACAGAAGATTGGAGTAAAGTTGTTTTCAGCGATGAATCGCGTGTATGCATCGGAGGAGGAGATGATGCAGGACACTTCGTCTGGAGAACACCAATTGAAAAATTTAGTGAAGATTGTTTGAATTTTAAAATAAAATATCCAAAGTCGTATATGGTCTGGAACTGTATGACAGCTCAAGGAGTTGGGCAAATATGTATTTTGTATAAAAATGTGAACTCTGAAGTATATATTCATATATTAGAACACTTTTTAATACCGAGTTTAGATCAGTGGTTCGAGGATTCGGACGATTTTTATTTTCAACATGACAATGCAAGTTGTCATCGAAGCAAAATAGTTCAAAACTACCTTCAACAAAAAGGCTTTCGAACCATAACATGGCCAGCAAATAGCCCAGATTTAAATCCAATCGAAAATTTGTGGGCACTTTGGAAACAATTTATACGCGACAAAAAACCAAAAAATAAAAATGAACTTTTGGAAGCCATTAAGCTGTCATGGAAACAAATTTTGCCATCACAGTGTGAAAAGTTGATTACATCGATGCCAAAACGTATACAAGCTGTAATACGTGCACGTGGGAACGTCACAAAATACTAGGTAATATAAATATTAAATCAATTATTGTTAATTTCTTTGCAAATTCATAATGTTCCATACTTTTTTCCAGATCTTCGGTCCGTTCCATACTTATTTCCAAGCAACATTTTGTTTCTTCTATATTTTTTATTACATAATAAACGAAATTCTTAATTATTGTTGGTGATTTTACATTAAAATAGATCAATTTAACATTACCATGGGTTACATATGTATACCGTTGCATATTATATATAAAAAATATTGGTATTTCTTGTTAGTTTCGTATCTTTGCGTTTGGTTCCAAACTTATTGCCAGGGGTTGTAGGACCTCCGAAGTGCATGGTTCGAAAGCTTCGACCCAAGAACCCATCAGGGTCTTAAGAAAAGGTCCCATTCAAGCGACAGGGTACCTTGAGAGTACGGCAATAGAATCGACATTAGCGTCATTAACAGGGGCAAGTGCAAACTGCTCCATAAAGGAAGGATACAATATTTTTTTCAACACTAACACTGACGGCGCAGAACTGACCTGTATGACTGCTATAAGCAAAATTTTAAAAGTTATGGTATAAGAGTTAATATCTTTAATCAGAAATCGGCAACACTCACAAGGAGAAGGCGCAGCTTTGGACATCGGTTCTGGAATGAGACTGGGTGGACATTGCAGTATACACCTAGTATTGTAACAAGTTCTAACGATGGGACACTGATCTTCTCCTCACCACTCGCGCCTAGCGCGGCCCGCCGCTACCGAGCGGGGATGCGAAATGGCTGCGCGCCGAACGGCACTCTCGCTCGGGAAGTTCACGTGGCGCCGGCTATAAGCCAACGCGGCGGGCCCGTCAGGCAGAATCTACCACGAGTGGTGCAGGTGACTGGTTAGACTTCTCTCAGCGATCTCTTGTATAATCAAGGTGTATCACTACGTATTTTTTTACTCCTCTTACCTCCACGGCTCCCAGAGGAAAGCGAGCTCGCCGACCTCTGGATGCAGGTCGATAACCTCAGTCAATCTTAGGGAGGACATTCCATAGCCTCCGTTTCCCCCGCGGGTTTTACCCTCTGAGCGGGCGGACTTGAAGTTTCCAGGCCAGGGCCATTGGTGGAGACCACACCGAGGGCACCAGAATGATCACGACCACTACTCCTAGTCCCACCGTCGACACGCGCCGAACTACGCTCCCGCGGTCCGATTCCGACCCAGGTTAAGTAGAAAATACTCTGTTAGCCAGCACAGACCTGACAGGTAACCTTCTCGGAACGAGGTTACAGTGTTACAAAACCGTAAAATGGTTTTATCAAAATGGGCCTTCGTTTTCGAGAACAATAGTTGCGCAAACATTGTTATCAAGCAACGGTCGTAACTGCGATAGTAAGGTATTTGGGAGACTGGCGTAAGTGAGAGTCGTTACCACATCGCTGTCCTCACATTTAAGAAGTTAAAATTATAAAAGTGAACCTCAAAGTGTTGAACATAAGTAAGTCTATGCCGCGGTTTAATAGTGGAGTAAATTCTATGAGGCCGAAACCGCTGCAGGGCTCGCCAGCCCACTTTTTCGGGCTAATGCCTGACCAACAAGCACATGGCGTTAAGCAGGGCGCCTCCGCGACAAGTCCAGACAATGAAAATGCAATACCGGGACCTAGTAATGGGGCTAAATTCAGAAAAACACCCAAGATACATTCCTTGGAGCTCGATTGGCTCTATACAAGCTTCCTGTAGGAAAACAACATTCCTCGAAAAAGTACGGTTATGCCTAACCTCTCCAAGTCCCGTAATCACCGGCCAACCACACCATCTGGAAGAAAGTCGGAAAACTCTCCCACTTCGCAGGGGGCCCTGTCCCAATTAGACGGTTGGGAATATTCCAAAAAACCGTGCAAATCGGTGACGGGTCACCCGTCTGACCAGAAACCAGTGCTGGAAACCAATCACTTCCAACAACTCTCTAAGGATTGTGATATGGAAATGGACACTAACATAGAGGACACACCTAACCTTACTTTGTCGCCGAAAAGTAAACACAACAAAGCACCACCCATATACACTATAAAGTCTACCATCAAGGTAATCATCAATGCTATTTTGTCCTTGGGCATCCCGAAATCGGCGTTCCAGCTCAAGGAGGTCAACAACGAAAATCACACCATATACGTAAACGAAATTGATCACCACAAACTCATCAGCGATAAACTGCGTGAACTGGGGATTAAATTTAATGGTGGGAACTATTCCTACACGCCGAACCACCTCAAGTTAAAATCCATCGTACTCAAAGGTGTCAAAGGTGACTTCATCACCGAGAATATTAAACAAGAAATGGAAGAACTTCAGCTCCCAGATATCAAAATAGCGAGCATTTCAAGGTTTGTGTTTAACAGAAAGCAACCGGATAATTTCCACTACCTTCTGCAACTATCGTCGGACAGTCAACCCTTAGTAATCTTTAAGGTAAAAACTCTAGCATATCAGAAAGTAAGGTGGGAACACCTTAAAAAACCTGCTCTATTTCAATGTAAAAACTGTCAGAGGCTGGGCCATGCCAGCAAAAATTGTAACCTCGCCTTTCGCTGTGCCAAGTGTGCACAATCGCACGCCCCAGGAGCTTGCAGCATCAAAGCAAGGAGCGAATCAGACGACAAAACAACTCTCAAATGCGCAAACTGTAATCAAACAGGTTACCCAGCGTCATAGAAGGGGTGCTCAATTATTGAGTTCGCCCTAAGTAAAAAAAGAGATCGCAGATCGCTACAAGTTTGGAATAAATAACAGAAAGTCAACCATATCTCAGCAACAGTTAGAAATAACATATCATTTGCCCAGGCGACAAAGAATTTTAAGCAACAGCACTACACTGAGACAGAGGAAGTACCCGTATCAGCACCTTTCTCCGGAGGATCCACAGTATCATCACACCAGGGGACCAGAGCACCGCAAGCGGAAGTCCAGAGCGAACAACCACCCATCGGCTGGATAACAGACTTCAAGAACGAAATCGCCTCCCTGATAAGGAGGCAGTTCCAGACTCTAGCGGCCCAGGTTGCTACTAACACAGAGAAAATAGACTTTCTACTAAACGCGCTAGGGAATTGTAATGAATAATAACAACCCCCACAGTAATCAGATCAGGCTAGCAGCCATTAATGTCAATTCATTAGTAGCAAACTACCGCAGATTGGAACTGCTCCAGTTCACGCAGAATCATAATCATGATGTTATTTTCCTATCAAAAACTAAATTTAATCAACAGCATAGAATCACTTTTAGGAATTACAATATAATAAGAAAGGATAGACCAAACTGGGTACAGGGCGGAGGAATAGCAATCCTAATTAGAAAGGGGATAAGATACGAAGAAGTCTGACTAATACCCCCTGATAAGTACGAAATCTTCGAATGCTCTATTCAAAGTACCTACTACTAACCAAAAGTCTTTATTCTTAATTAGTATATATGCAAAAAATGATAACAGACGGCTGTTTATTAACGAATTAGATGATCTAGTAATCAAACGGGCAGGTATATGGAGCAATGGGAATCCCTACGCGACTGCTTCTATGGGTTGAAAATAATAACGCACGCATTCCCTGCGTTTAAGAGGGTGGGGTTGTTCTGCCTTGTGGGACCGAAAAAGTAAGTGATATTTGCGACTTTTTTATAAAAAAAAACTATTAAACGCATTTATTTGAAATTTGGCACGTTGTTTTATTGTACTTTTAAGTATGTTACATGGGCCCTTCAGGTCCATCCCGTGCTTGCTGTCCGCGCGTCGCTTTCTTTTGCAAAGGCGATTCAGCGGAATCGCCTCGCGTCTAGCAATCGCGTTGTGCTGAGTCCGTAGCAACAGCGTTAGGGACAACGAACGCGCTCAGCCCGGGCCCTGATTATTTCTCAATAATCAAGGAATGGGTGAAGCAATTGACAACCGCCAACGGGACAGTTTCCCCCATTCATGGGGACTGTCTGAGGTTCGACCCGCAATGGAGATCCGCGGGACAGGGATTCGTTTTCGAGAGCTCGTGCTAGGAAGTTGCGACGAGCCAGCGAGCCGTCTAGATTTCGCGACCTCGCCTCCACGTAGACACCGCGTAAACCCGTCCGGACGGTCGAGATCAGCCCTGGGTAACTCCTTCCGATATACCGAGAACGGCCTAGCCGGGAGAGCCCTTGTGCGCGATACGAACCGCCGTTGACTCCGCGAAGACGTGCGACGGAACGAGACAGAGAAAAGCGACGGACTCCGATTTCGCCAACTTCCGTGTGCTACCAAAGAGCACAGCGAGCGACCACGACCTGCGCTAGGTTGAGCGACCTAGAGAGCGCACGAAACGAGAGACGGCAAGCGTGCCGACATCCGAGCGCACAACGATAACAGGGACGGAGCGCCGTCCCTAGGGTATGTCCTAATTGTTACTTTAATCTTTTCTTCAAGAATATATTTCATTCCATTGTTTTTCCCATGAATTCCGTGTAACCATTGATTTGACCCCTTTTCTCCTTATCCTCCCATGGTAAATATGGTCAAGGCGTGCTTTAGCACCTTAAAAGAGCAAGAACCCTGTGAATCATCCTAGCCGCTCAGGGCGATTCGCAAAAGTCCCTTCAGGACGTAACAAACTGGTGTCAGAAGTGGGATTCACTTCTTCTTTTCTAAAATCTTTCTTATTAGAATAAAAGTACGCGCCGTCGCTACGAACCGCGACCAGCTGCAATCTTATCTGCTCGTAACTTGACTACACTTCCTAGTCCTCACAGTCTCTTGTAGAGCACTGCATAACCATGACAGGTGGTATTCTGAGATCACCCCATGCACAACATTTATCCAATACCCAAATACCTGAGACAGCCCTTCCTATAATCCCTCCTCACTTACCGACGATGTCGAGCAATCGACCATCTTTCTAATCTAAGAGAGTGTATCGGGCGCTTGACAACATTCCCCGTTTCGACCCTGATTTCATAACTTTGGAGGATTTCGCTGCCTCAATACAGCGTGCCATAGAGCGCGCACCGCCCGGTCAAGAAGAAAGATTTCTTACCGAGCTCATATTCAAACTAAAAGATCCTATTAGATATTATGTCGAAGATAAAGGTTGTAAAAGCGTGGCCGATCTGCTCTCCCTTCTAAGGGTCCGATATTCCCCATGCCGCGGTTATGAGGAGCTCCGGCTGGAACTTGAACGTATAAGCATGTTTCCCCCCGAGCGTCTAATAGACTTTATCCACCGCGTGGGCCGCCTGTACAGACAGGTAATCGTAAGGGCGAAAGAATTGATTGGGGAAAATGTTGAGAGAACTATAAAGGACGTGGAGCGAATAGCTCGGACCTCGTTTATCACGGCTTTATCCCCAAGAATTTCGACTAAAGTAGCACTATCAAATCCCGAATCATTGGACGACGCGTTTGATTTAGCGTTGCATATACAAAGACGAGAACAAGAATTGTCCGGTTTACCGCGCGAGGAAGTGCATGGGTACACACCGAACGCGCGTCCCCCGTCACCATATGACCCTCAGCGTAGATGGACCGAATGGCGGCAGCCGAACGAAGGTGACTCGTACCGCGATCATCATTCTCCGTATTCCGGTTATAGTGCTCCTCGCTATCGAGACGATTATTATCGAGATCCGTATTATCGCGACCCGACGCCAGAGCGCCATCCAGCGGCCTTGCTGACGAGGCAAGGCGATCGCCCGTTAGACTACGAATGCCGACCGTACGCGCCCCGCGGAAGAGGAGGACGTGGAAAATATCAGCGCGATAGGCGGTACCAACCTCGCGAGCCTCAGAGGTATGAACCGCGCGATCCCCAAAGATACGAACCCCAAAGATATGAACCGCGCGAATCACCAAGTTATCAACCCCGCGAGTCTCGCGGATATGAACCTCGAGAATCGGAAAGATATGAACCCCCTCGTGAATCGCGAACATACGAACCCCAAGATTCGCAAAGATCGGAGGAACATGGAACTACCCCTGAGAATCGCAATCATTTAAACTTCCAGCGCGCCCGCCCGTTCAACCGGAACTAGGCGGGCGGGTCCTCGGCGCAAGCCCAAAGATCACCTCAAAGCCAGATCCCTCAACGACGCTCTTACGAGCGACTCCCCCCGCATCCGGGTCAAGGCCGAACAACTGGAGAACGGTGAGGGAGAATTTATCGTAGACACGGGTTCCGCATTGAACCTGTTAGAAATCGGGTCTGCAAGCTCAAGGGCCCGGGTTTTAAGTACTAAACCCCTCGAAATCACCGGTTTAAACGGGAAGGTCTTGACTTTGGGGACGACCGTTTTGAAAATTAACGGTAGTTGGGCATTATTCCATGTAATACGTATGCCCCATTTACCTAAAGGGACTGCGGGCCTCGTCGGAAGCCCGTATCTGCTCCAGGAGGAAGCCATCATCTCTTACCACCAGCGCACGATGGTAACCGCGAAGCACCCGATCAGTCCCGTAATTTTCTCCAACTTTGAAGATTTAGAGGGTACATTAAATGGCTATAAGCAGTGCCACCAGGACTATCTGGCACGCTTAAGCGAATCCGAGCCCAACGCGAACGAAATAAACATTTGCCTCCCCAGAGACAGCGACTGTCCCGAAGAGAACGCACGGGATTCCCCTTCCCCCTTCCTTGAAGAAGAATTTGACGCTAACGAAGATCAAAATCTGGGAGATTACCGCGTTGAACCAAAACCTCCCGAAGAACGGTTACAATATATAATCGAAACATTGAAATTGGAAGAATTAGATACAGAACCGCGCCGGTCAATCGAGGATTTGGTCGTAAGGTATTCAGACAGGTTTTTCGTACCCGGAGACCCGCTCGGTGGAACAACGTCAATAGAGCACACCATCCCGTTGAACGACTCAACGCCAGTATTCACCCGACAATACCCGCACTCCCCGCTGCTGGACGAGGAAATCGCCAAACAGACGCGAAATTTAGAAGAGTTGGGAATAATCGCCCCCTCATCGTCACCACATAATTCACCCCTGCACGTGGTACCACAAAAGAAAGACGAGAAAGGAAACAAACGGTGGAGGGTAGTAGCCGATTTTAGAATCACCAACGCGAAAACGATCGACGACCGTTTCCCCGTACCGCGAATTACAGATATCCTTGATAGATTAGGCGGAGCCAAATATTTTTCAGTTTTCGACTTGGCGAACGGTTTCCACCAAATTCCAATGGCACCCGAGGACCGCGCAAAAAACGCGTTTACTACTCCCAACGGACGCTACGAATACCTTCGCATGCCGTTCGGACTAAAGAACGCCCCGGCCACTTTCCAGCGTTTAATGAACCGCGTGCTGGGAGGGCTCATCGGTAAAGAGTTATTCGTATATCTAGACGACGTGGTCGTGTACTCGCGTACACTCGCGGAGCGCGAGCAATGACTCGAGACTTTCTTCGAACGCTTACGCGAGCATAACTTAACCTTACAAACAGAAAAGGCCAAGTTCTTGAAGGATAAGGTCATATACTTGGGCCATATAACAGCGGCTGACGGAGTAAGACCCAACCGCGAAAAAATCAGGGTCGTCGTCGCCGCCTTCCCCGTACCGAAAACCCGAAAAAATTTGAAGCAATTCTTGGGTCTAGTAAATTACTATCGTCGCTTTATCCCCGACATGGCTAAACGCGCTAAACCTCTTACGAGTCTGACTACCCCGAAAATTCCATTCTATTGGTCAGAGAAACATCAGGAAAGTTTCGAAGACCTACGCCAGGCGCTTTGCAAAGAACCGGTCTTACGTTATCCAAATTTCGATGAACCTTTTATTATTACAACCGATGCCTCCGACGTAGCAGTTGGCGCGATTTTAAGCCCGGACAAGATAGGCGAGGACCCGCCAATAGCATACGCCTCCCAGGTACTCAATTCTTGCCAAGAAAATTACTCAACTCCAGAAAAGGAGTGCCTCGCGATAATTTACGCTGTAAAACAATTTCGGACGTACATATATGGGCGGAAATTCTCCTTGGTGACCGACCACCGGCCACTCCAATGGTTATTCTCGGTAAAGGATCCGGTATCGCGACTTGCTCGTTGGAAAATCATACTCGCCGATTACGACTACGAAATCATCTACAAACCCGGCATAGTAAATGCAAACGCAGACGCGTTATCACGAGACTCGGTCTCACACGTTTTCCGACAATCCCAAAGGAAACCGCACCAAATAATGTAAACGAAGGAATAGGAACGCGCGTAGCGGAGCGCCGTCAAGGACAGCCACGGCCGAATTATGAAGAGCCACCTTCTTTCATGGACGATTCCACGCTAGATGGAGACGACACAAGAAATATAGAAAGCAGAGCCTACTCTACCGCTATGGACCCAGCTGAAGGACGAACGGGAATGCCCAAATTCCAGGATGAAAACAAAGATCAGGAAGAAATTTACGACGACTCCATCCTAAGCGATAATTCTAGCGTGGGTCCAATTAAACCGGAGGAAATCACCATCTTGAAGAGTCTTGATGCCGAGGACCACCCCACTGACGAAGGGGAAACATGGGGGCACCACGAATTTGAAAATTTTAAAGAGGGTTACTCCCCCATGATAACTGAATGCCCATATGCAGGCCAATACACGGAAGACCAACTCGCGTTCTTGAAGAGTCTTGACGAACCACCCCGCTATGAACCCATAGCAGGTGACAACATTGATCCCACCTTTAGAACCATCGACACGCCCTCAGGCCCTGCGATGGAAATGGAGATTAAAATCGGGACGAGTTTCCCCAAAAAAGGGGGGAAAATATCGGATCCCCTCGAGAACGTTAGCCCACCGAAGACAAAGTCACGAATAAGCCCGAAGAAGAGAGTGTCATGGGGTATACCTCTGCACGATGAAGCCCTGGACATCCCGCAATCAACCATGATTTGTCCGGAGGGTGAAACCCTGGAGGAACTGAAAGATCAATTGCCTCCGAAAGAAATTTCTAGCACAACTCCTAGACCTGACATCATCCAGATGCCCAGAGTGACCCCCGAGTCATTCACCGACCCACCAAGTTTTCGGCAAATCACGTGAGAGTCACCTGAATCCCGGGGAAACACAATGCAGACGTCGGAATACGAAATCCAACTCATGCAATGCAAAGTGAAAATTGTAAAGACCACGCTTGCATCCTCCCCAGACAACTATGTTCATTTCATATCATCGGATGGAATACTACCCAGCCCAATTTGTAAAACTTTAAAAGCTATAGGACTTCTCGACGAAACAAAATTATTATCTGAAGAATTAATCAGAAATCGCGTAATAATCACCCGTAATGAAGAAGGAAAAGTTTTTAGCATCGTAGGAGCGAGCAACTTTTACCATGAAATGAGAGAAGCCGACCTGGCATCAGCACTAACAGCGCTCAGGGACGCCGCGGAGACCGAATGCGTCCACTCGTTTCGTATAGCGGCGCACGGCGAAACCTTACACCAATTCAACGCCGAAACGCTTGAACGACATTTCCTTATTATTTTCAAACGAACGCCCATCGCAATTCAAATCTGCACCGGCGAAGTTCAACAACCCCCGGAAATTGAACGGGAAAATATTATTCGCCACTATCATGAAAGCCTGATAGGAGGGCATAAGGGAGTGACAAAAACGTACCGACGCATACGCAGCCTATTTGATTGGCCGCACTTACGCAGAAACGTAGAGGATTATGTGCGAAGTTGCCAGAGCTGCCAAGAACAAAAGCTCGTACGAATTAAAACTCGGGAACCGATGCTAATCACAAATACACCTGCACGGCCTTTTGATAAAGTAGCCTTGGACACTGTTGGACCGCTTCCTTTTACCCCCAGCGGAAACCGTCACGTATTAACAATGCAATGCCAATTATCAAAATTCTGCATGGCCGTGCCCCTACCCGACATACGAGCCATTACCGTGGCCGACGCGTTATCGCGTTACTTTATCGCGATCTTCGGTGCGCCACGCGCAATATTAACGGACCGCGGAACAAGCTTTATTAATAACATTGTTTGAAGCAAAGCAATCTACTTGTAGGCGGAGAAATTCACTAGGATAAACTGCACTGATTTTAGTTGTCTGTATTTACAATATGTACAATAGGATGATTAAAGAATCGTCTATCGTGCGCGAACACTTTGTATCGCCACGTGTTCCCCTTGTAAGAGTTTATCACGGGCGTAATTCTGCGGCAGCAAATGCGCGAATTACTTCCTTAGTAAGTTAGTAAGTAAGTTAGGTAGCAATCCTACTCGGCGGCAGCAAATGCGCGAGTGGGTCCTCTTTAATTTAGCGGTAGCGATTTGCTTCTCTCGAGCTCGAGAGAGACATCAATATTTGGTATAGCGCGTGTGAAGATGATTAACGGCGACTGACTCCCGGAATTCACCGTCGCCTTCCGGGAAGCCAGATTGGGTCCCCCTTCCATCGATCTTCGATCTATCGACCGCGATCGATGCTCCACACAGGCAGATGTGTCGCGCGCCAAATCGAACCAGATCCCGACGCTTTTCGGCGCGAGATGGCGCCAATTATCCTATAACTCAAACATTCCCACCCGCCTTCGTCGATCGACGAATGTTCCTGAACGTTGGCCGACGCTGATTGGTTGGTTCGAGATGTGCGTTCGGTCCGCGGTGGCGTCGCCCTGCCTATGTGGAGGTCGTCGCGTTAGTAGCGCAATATAACCTATGGTGTCGTGAGTGGACCACCATCTTCTTGTGCCTGCACAAACGGTAAGTAAATTAATTTACAGATCGGTCGTACAAATTCAGATCGCGACGTTCTTATTTTTACGACGCGTGTTAACCCGTCCGAGCCCGGATACAATCCTATGATGCGGGCCAGCGGCCACTTGGACGGAGGCAGCAATTCGGACTACAGGATACAGAGGTCCCCGACGCGTGGCTGTGGGTGTTGTTTCGTCCACTTGTGACGTGCCTGCAAGGATTGTAGATACTCCTGTGACCAACGCCGCCAAAATTGCAGACGCATCTGCTGAAGCAGGTGCCAGCGGGACAATCGTGCAGCAGGGACGTCTTCCACGGGAGGGTCGGGTACAGTGAGCAGTGGCTCTCCGATGAGGAAGTGCCCGGGCGTTAGTGCAGCGAGGTCCTCGGGGTCGTCAGACAGCGGTTGCAGGGGCCTCGAATTCAGACAAGTTTCCACTTGAGCCAGCAGTGTCGTCAACTCCTCAAAGGTTAGCCGCTGATCACCTATAACTCTACGAAGGTGATGCTTTAGTGACTTCACGGCTGCCTCCCAGGTCCCCCCAAAGTGTGGTGCGGCAGGAGGATTGAATTTCCATTCAATGTCTTCCCTCTGTAGACGGTCCCTCACGCTTCCCGCCTCCTGGTTAAGCGTTGGGACCAGGGAGCGGAGCTCCCTTGCAGCTCCTACGAATGTAGTTCCTTGGTCGCTGTGGATTACGCTACACAGCCCGCGTCTAGAAGTGAAACGCCGCAAGGCAGCCAAGAATGTTTCCGTACTGTAGTCCGAAACCAATTCTAGATGGATGGCTCGAGTCACCAAGCATTGGAACACGGCTACATAGCCCTTGTAGGTTCGCTGTCCTCTCCCCCGTGACGCCAATAGGACCAAAGGCCCAGCATAGTCCAGTCCCACGTTACGGAAGGGTCGGTCGGGGGTTGACCCTGACGGCAGGGAGATCCGCCATGAGCTGCTGTCCGTGTGAGGCCCTCCATCGAGTACAGGTGATACAGCGGTGGATAAGGGCCTTCACGCTTTGACGCCCTTGAAAAATCCAATATCGTTGGCGAAGCGTAGCTAAGGTAAGTTGGGTACCTCCATGTAGAGTCCGGTGGTGAGCTTCTGCCACGAGCAGCTCTACAAATTTTCCCTTTCTTGGTAGGATAACCGGCTGTCGCTCATTCAAGGACAGCGGAGCATGCCGTAGCCGTCCTCCTATGCGCAGGAGTCCTTGTTTGTCCAGGTAGGGATTGAGACGAAGTAGCTTACTGCTGCTTGGTAACGTAGCTCCTTGTTTCAACCGCCGAATCTCCTCAGGAAACTCTTGTCGCTGAATGATAGTGAGCCAGAGCGTTCTCTTTCTTCTGTGATATACCGTCGAGTTGTACGCATGTATAAAAAGCAAGTTTGTTCAGTATTATATTAAATACATTCATAATAAATAATTTCATACATATATATATATTAAAGAGCAACGTGTAGACAACGTTCCCAGAAAATCATTTCTGAACAAACAGAATCAGAAACAGGAGGAAAAAGGAAAAGAGGAAGGAAGTGCGAGCAGTATAGAGAGCAGTGTGGGTAGCGTGGAGGGATATGAGAAAGGAAAGAGAGGAAGAAGAGGGGAAGGAGTAGGAAGGAGTGAGTGCAGGCTTCAGGAAGTGTGGGAAGACGGTGAGGTCGCTGACAGGAAGGGAAATAGAAAAGAGGAAGGGAGTCAAGGAGGAGGGCGGAAGCATGGAAGGTGTAAATAGAGAGATGATGTCGGAGCTAAGGCGGGTGAAAGAGGAGCTGAGAAAGGAGAGGGAGAAGTTAAGGGAGGTAAAAGAGGAAATGAGAAAGGAGAGGGAAGAAAGAAGATGGGTGGAGAAGGAGTGGAGGGAGGAAAGAAGGAGATGGGTGGAGGGGCTAAGGGAAGAAATGAGGTGCAGGGAAGACTTGGTGGAAAAAGTGGATAGATTAGAGGCATGGGAGGGAAGAATGGAGGAGAGGATAGAGAGAGTGGAGAGATGGGAAAAGGAAGGGGAGAGGAGTTGCGGGAAGAGCAACACGGAAAAGGTAGAAGAGGAGGATTGTAGGTTTAGATTGAGGACACTGGAGTTGAGATAGGACAAAAAGGAACGAGAGGAGAGAAGAGGGAATGTGGTGATAAGGGGGATGGAGGTAGAGGGTAAGGTGGTAAGGGACGAGGTAAATAAGTTATGGGAAAGGATGGACCTGGAGGTAGGGGGGTTTAAAGATGTACAGAGGATAGGAAAGAGGGAAAAGGAGGGAAAGGAAATGGTGCTGGTGAAGCTAACGGGCAGAGGGGAGAAAATAAAAGTGATGGAGGCGAAGAAGAAGTTGAAGGGTAGGAAAGAGAGGATTGAGGATGACCTCACGGAGGGGGAGTGGAGGGTGAGGTGGATGATAGAGAGGGAGGCAGAGTTGGAAAGGGAGAGGGGGAAGAAGGTACAGGTAGGTTATATGAAGATGTGGGTAGACGGGAAGATGAGAAGGTGGGATGAGCTGGGGGACAGGTGGTACGAGAACCAGGGAAAGCGGGGGGAGGGGAGTGGGAGGGAAGGGAGTGGATGCTACAAAATTAGCGTTTTGGAATGTGACAGGATTGAGAAAAAATGATGAGGACTTCTGGATGTGGCTGGAGGAATGGGACGTCGTGGTATTAAGTGAAACGTGGATAGAGGACAAGGACTGGGGATACGTGGAGAAAGGGATGCCAAGGGGATATGTGTGAGAAAGTCAGTGGGCAAAGAGGGAAAGCAAGAAGGGAAGGGCGATAGGTGGGATGATACTGGGGGTGAGAAAAGGGCTGGATATGGAAGAGGGGGTACTCAGAGAGAAGGAATGGCTAATGGTGAGGAAGGTGTGGATAGGGGGGAGTGGTGGAGAATAATAGGTGTGTATGTGAACAAGGATATGCAAAGGAAACTGGAAGAACTGAAGGAGTGGACACAGGAAAAGGAGGTTGGAGTTAGAAACGTTATCGGGGGATACTTTAACGCGAGGACGGGGAGGGTAGAGGGGGAGGTACGGGACATGGAAGAGGAGGGTGGAGGCTACGGGTGAATCAGGGAATCAAGGGATAAGGTGGTGAACGGGAAGGGGAAAATGCTTGCAAGTTTATAGAGGAGAGGGGACGGGAAATCCTTAACGGAAATGTAGAGGGAGACGAGAAGGGGGAGTGGACATATACAGGAGTTAGGGAAAGTTCGGTGATAGACTATGTGCTGGGAAATGAGGACACGAGGGAGATGGTTGAAAGAATGGAGGTAGGAGAGAGGGTAGACTCAGACCACCACCCAGTAGTGTTGTGGCTGAAAGGGGAAGGGAGGGAGAAAAGTGTAAGGTGCAGGACGGGAAGGGTGAGGCGGTGTGAGCGAGGGAACTGGGCGGAGGAGGGGAGGAGGGAATTTGTAAGGGAATTTGGGAAAAGGGCAGAGGAAGGTACGGGACATGGAAGAGTGGAGGAGGACTGGAGGGAACTGAGGGAAAGAATAAAGGGGGCGATAGATAAGGTGGGAAAAGGAAGGAGGAGGGGAGGGAGAGGAGGGTGGTGGGACGAGGAGTGTAGGGAGGAAAAAAGGAGGGTAAGGAAAGAGTTGAGGAGATGGAGGAGGGAAGGAGGGGAGGGTGAGAATATAGGGACAGTAAGAGGAGATATGGGAGGATATGTGAGAAGAACAGGAAAGAGGAGTTAAAAAGCTGGGAAAAAGAGTTGGAGGGGGTAAGGGCGGAAGGGCAACTGTGGAAGGTGTTAAATAGGGAGAGGAAGAGGAGAAAAACGGTTAACGGAAGGATTAAAATGGTGGAATGGGAGCAGCACTTCAAGGGAATGTTAGGTGGTGTGGAGTGGAGGGTGAGAAGGGGTGGGAGAGGAGAGAGGAGGGAGGACGGGGAGGAGGAGATAGGAAGGGAGGAAATAAGAAGGGTGATTAGGAGTTTAAAGGAGGGCAAGGCGGGGAGCATGGGATTCAGAACGAGGTGTGGAAGCTAGGTGGCTCAGAGGTGGAGGAGTGGCTGTGGGCAATGTGTAATAGGGTATGGAAGGGTGAAGGGTGGCCGGAAGGATGGAGGGAGGGGGTGGTAGTTCCAGTGTTGAAGAAAGGGACGGGGGATAAGGCAGAACACTACAGGGGGATATCGCTAACGCAGACTGCGTATAAAGTGTACGCGTCAATGTCGGCGGAGAGGCTGACGGGGAAGGTGGAGGAGAAGGGACTGCTGCCACCGAGTCAGACGGGCTTTAGAAGGGGACTGAGGTGCATGGACAACATCTACGTCTTGAATTATTTGATCAATAGACAGGTGGGGAGGGAGGTGAGGAAAATGGTGGTGTTGTTCATGGACCTGAGGGCGGCGTTTGACTCGGTGGACAGGGGGTCCTGATGCAGGCGCTGAGGAAGAGAGGGGTGAGGGAGGGGCTGGTGAGAAGGTGTGAGGAGGTTCTAGAGGAGACGGTGTGTAGGGTTAGGGTAGGGGAAGAAAAAGGGGAAAAGTTTTGGACAGCTAGGGGGTAAAGTAGGGGAGACCCTTGAGCGCTAGCCTATTCATGCTGCTAATGGCGGGCATAGATGAGGTTTTGGAGAAAGGGGGATGAGGGGCGGGAAACTGGGGATAGAAAAGTTTACACGTTGGCGTATGCCGATGATGTGGCGGTACTGGCGGAGGATGAGGAGGGTATGAGAGGGATGATCCCGATGCTGGAAACGTATATGGAGAGGAAGGGGCTGGAGGTAAATATAGGGAAGACGAAAATAATAAGGTGTAGGAAAGGGGGGAGATGGAAAAAGGTGCAGTGGAGGTGGAAAGGAGCTGGAGGAGGTAGGAAGGTATACGTACCTAGGGTACACGGTGATGAGGAGGGCGCGGCAGGAAGCACTCATAGAGGAGAGACTAAGAAAGGGGGCAGATGTGATGGGGCTGGTGTGGGGAATAGGCAAAAGGAAATTTGGTAAGGATTGGGGAAAGAGATTGTGGCTCTTCGATAAGCTGGTGTGGCTGGTGGTGGAATGGTGTTACGTGCCGGTTACTTTTTCAAATTCATTTCTAAATCTTTGCGATATTTTCGCAATTCACAGATGTCGACGATTGATTCAACCATCACGTGTTATGGGAACTTCCCTCAATCAATAGTCGATTATCTGTGGATATTCTTAATAGTTGTAATTTAATTCAGCTTAAAGCCTGTCACGCCACGGCATATTCCCATACGAAAATCTTCCAACGCCGTCGACGTTCTTAGAACGCCGGATGCGATAACATTCTGAAAACCTAAGCACTGAGATGCTGGGAACGTTTCGAAGCGAGAACGGTTGGGCCCGTGTGCATGAGGTGCAGAGTCAGCAATTTTGGCGCTCTTTGTTCAAAGTCCCAAGTGCTCGGGCCTACCCTGCGATCGCTCGTTAGAGTCGGCCAGCAAGTCGCGTGGTACGCGGTCTTTCTGTCCGAGGGACATTAACTATTTATTAAAATAGTCGTTGAGCGAGAGTTCTATCGAGTACTAGTGACCATAGAAAAGACTCAGTTCCCTCGTAGAGACTGTATATAATTATGTATCATCTAATTCAATATTCCCTTTTATTCACTATTTAAGGCAGTCGGCTGACAAGTCGCATAGTGCGTGGTCGTTCTGTCCAAGGGACATATTGCCCTATTATATTAGGCGTGTGAGCTGGAGTTCCATCGTGAATAGTTAAAACTTAACGTGAAAAGACTCAGTCCCCGTAGAGACTCAAACATTATATATATTTTTGCGTTTTTCACTGTTAAATTATAATCAACCTTAACCGTTTAATTAAATCATTTAACCTCTACCGTTTAATATTTAAAAACAATACATTGTGAACCGACTTTTGACATTGGTGTGTTGTGCGACGCTCCTGCGCTTCACCATCCAGTACGCGGGACCCTCCAGGTCACCCGGAGAAAGAGAGAGAAATGCAGAGAGAGAGAGAGAGAGAGTAAGCCGTTCTAAAAATTAACAATTTTCTGTGCCGAATCATTAAGTCCTTTTAACTACAGGGTCATCGTTTAATCCTGCAACCTGCGCGCGCGCGAACTTGTAAAATGGCAACACCATCTCACGGATGCATTCCACTACAACCATGCACCGTCCCGACGTTCAGAGAGCTGCTTGCGAGCGTTGGACAGCAGTGATGCCCGAGCTTCGAGAATTTTGGGCTGGTCTCTTTCAAATTAACGTTGCAAAGAACTATTCAGAATTTCCCGGTCCGGGTTGAAAAATTTGGGGCCTTTTTCGTATAACTTTTGAGCTATAAGAGATATCGGAATGCAATTTGCGCCGATAAATGAGGAAAAATTATTCCCTCGTAATGATGGATAATTTAACATATTTTACGTTTACATAATTTTTCTTTTATCAATTTTTTAACCATAATTGTTTAAAAACTCTTTACATACATTTGATAATATATTTAACCCCTCAGCGTGATATGACGAGCAGGACTCGTGAGAAAAAGGTCCTCAACGGCGGTATGACGAGCACTGCTCGTCCTGCCATATCGATACGATAAAGAATAAAGAATTATTTTATTTCTGAAACAGGTAGGAATCCTCGGCCGACCGCGGCGATTCGAGGTCGACACCCCGCAGTCGAGGGTGAAATATTCATTACAGCGTATTAAGAAATTTTTTATTCTTCAGCGTATCGATATGAAAATAACACTAATGGATTCCTTATGTTTTTCTGATGAAAATCGTACCAAATGTCATGTAAATCGGACTACTTTTACAACTTCGATAACTATTGACTGACAGATACGAGGTATGTATTTTGTGCCCGCCCAAGTATTTACTTTTCCAGCAGAGTCGACCAATAGCACTCAAGTTTGACAATACTTCTTCAGATCCGCTATGTAGTAACACCTTAACAGCAGGGGTCAAGGTTTCAACCAATGACATTCATCCCGCAGTTAGGAACTGTTCTGGACAGAAAATCTTCCAGCTTGAGGGGTTAACGCTGTTTTTAAAATTCGCGGTGTTGATAAACAATAAGCTAGTTGTTTCTGTATCATTACTTTCATAAATTGAGAAATTAAATTTTTATTCAATTATGTGTTAGTTCTGCAGACCTCAGAATCTATTGTTCTGGTTTTCTTTTTTATGATTTTATCCTTAATGCGGTGCATAAATAGACCAGACGTAAGGGGTAACTAATGGGACGTGTATTTGTTTGTAGCGGTGTTTGAATTTTTTTTCTAGAATTTTTGTGTTTGAATGTTTTAGCTACTCAACGCCACGCCTATACCGGCTTCCGTTAATGTCATTTTTTGGAATGATGTGCCATTAGTGTGGCTTTTACAATCAGGTGGCGAAAAATCTCTCGGTACAAGGGTATAGCGCCACGGTCAACCCTGTCGTAGCTAAAATTTTTTAAATTGAGATTATTTTCAAATCTTATTACAGTAATCTGGGTGCGAGTGGTAAACCGATCATAAAACCGGAGCGCGCGGCTCGATTACCTGGGCCGGGAAATTCCCAATACCTAGCTCTTTGCGACGCTAAAATTTTCGAAGCTCGGGCATCACTCTTGTCCAACGATCGCTGGCAGCTCTCCGCTGGGCCGGTTCATGGGTGTAGTGGAATGCGTCCGTGAGGCGGTGTTGCCATTTTACAAGTTCGCGCGCGCGCAGGTTGCAGGATTAAACGATGACCCTGTATATTATTGTACGGAATTGACAAATGATCCAACCTCTTTAGTGAGTTGTGGGTTTTCCCTCGATCATTTGTTTAATTCCTTTTTGGGCGTGTACCGCGTTTTATTAAATTCTATTACTTTGTGTAATTATATTGCGATCACATGATATTTTCCTAAACCGTTCATTTTGAAAAATTAGAACTTGTGTAACGTACCGCTACGAACCGCCATACATTTTTCCTAATTTAACCATTGTTTTAGTTAGACCTAAGTTGTAACACGCGAAACACGTGCAAGCAACATCCCATGCGGCGGGAAAAACATTGAACTCAAGTGACGCGTAACGCATGCGCATAACCGCATATTCAAACAGTAGACTCAGTGCCGCGAGTGAAGCGCGCACGCATGCGCACGCCGTACGGTAAACCGGACGCCGAATTTACCGAGCATAGTGAGCAAGTGGCGCGAACCAGATGTTAATTATGATTGGTGCGCGAGATCGCACAGCCAGTGATTGGTGCGGGCTACGTACCACAGATTGGTATAAATACAGGGCCGCCAGCAGCAGAAAGGCAGACTTGGTTCTGCCACCGAACCTAGAAGACATAGGTCGCTTTAACTAGCCCCTTCAGTTTCGAAAAGTCTAAAGGAAGTTTATCTTAAATCTTCTACCAAACTTCCTTTCGAGGTCGCTTTAACTAGCCCCTTCAACACCTTTACGAAGTCGCTTTAGCTAGCCCCTCTCACCTTCCATCCGAGGTCGCTTTTACTAGCCCCCTCGATACCTCAATCCTCCCAAGCGTGGGCCAGCTGATAGGCACCAGAAGCCACTATCAAATCGAAGGAAGGAAGCTACTAATTCAACTACCATCTGGGGACGCCCTAACCGGCTACCTGGCTACCATCTGAGATCGCTTTCACTAGCACTCAGCTACCATCCTAGAAAGCGTGGGCAAGTTTATAGGCAACTGGATGCTACTCCAAATCCAAGAGAAGGAACCCTCTCCAGTTCTCAAACTCTAACATATTAGACCGATCACAGATCACTTTCTGTATTATACATCGATTTAGCGTCGAGACTTTACGTTTAATTAACGATTTAGTATCGTTACATTATATTACCTTTAAATATCAATTAACCATTAGTTCCAGACATTCTATATCAACAACTAGAACGATTCTTGTGTTCTGTTTTACCGAGCGAAACAACAAATTCTATTTTCTTTATTACCGACTTAGCGTCGTAACCAAAAAAACCGAATTATATTCTTCGTTACCGACTTAGGGTCAATCAATCACCGACCGATACGTCGTTACGTATTAACATTAGTTCTATTAATTAATTATAATAATCCACACGACTGAGCGTCGTACTATATGTTCAATTTCGACCTAGAGTCACTAACATTTATTCTTGAATAAACCATTGTTATTTTCACGTTAAAAGAAGGACTCTCGTATCTTGAAATTCATTTCTTAATCGCACGCCACCCGAACCAATCCCACAAATTCACAGGTAAACCGCTCTACTTGTGAATCTCCTGTAAAGAACGACAACGTCTCGTTCGAGAACGTTACACTTGTGTAAACATTGATCCAACTCACTTACAATTAGTGAGTTGCGGGGTTTCCCTCGGTCAATTGTCGTCCGTAAAACATTGCTTATAATTGACATTCCGAACCAATATTGTTCACCTCGCGCTTTGTATTTGTGAGTCGTCTACGACTCTTTACACAAATCCATGTAAATCCCCATTTTTGTTCTACCTTACGAAAACTTCCTTTACTTATTTCTTTTGTAATACATGGTATTTTATTGATACAATTCCGTCTCATTTTGTTTCGAACCTGTCTCTACCAAAACACAACTTCCTGACGGGTTAACCTGTATTGGTTGAAGCAAGTACGTATCCCAAAAACAAATCTATTTAAATTCGTTAAGCGTTGGGTGGGAAAAATTACACAAACCACTCGGTCATTTAAAAATTAACGCCCTCACGTAACAATATGGTGTGGAGGTGTGGGGGTGGAGTGCTAAGGAAAAACTAGATGCCTTTCATGAAAGGTATTTGAGGTGGGTGTTGGGAGTGGAGAGGAGCACGCCGGGGTATTTGGTGAGAGAGGAACTGCAAAGTGGGATGTTGAAGGGAAGGGCCGGATTGATAGTGTGGAGGTTTGAGAGGAAGCTGGAGGATGGGGGAGGAGGAGAACTGGTCAGGTTATGCTGGGGTGAGATAAAAGAAAGGGCGAGAAGGGGTAAGGTGTTGGATGGCTGGGAGGTTGAAAGGAAGCAATTTTTCGAGGGAATGGGGTGGAATGTGGAGGAGGTGGAAAGGATGAGGGAGAGGGGGGTTGAGGGGGAGGAGCTAGTAGTGGGAGATAGAAGGCGACAGGAGGAAGAGAGGTGGGGAAAGATATGGGGAGCAAAGTAGAACAGGTGGTATGGGGCGGTGAAGGGAAAGGGAGTGCCGGGCTATCTCAAGAAAGGATGGGGGAGGGTAGGTGGCAAATAGTGGCGAGATATAGGCTGGGAAATGAGATGTGGGTGGGGGAGATATTGCGAAGGGGAGGATAAAAGGTTGTGCAGGATGTGTGGGTGGGGGGAGGAGACTTGGGAGCATGTGTGGGAGGTATGTTTGGGTTGGGGGAGGAGAGAGGGTGGCAGGGTATGGTGGGGGAGGTGCTGGGAGATGAGGGAGAGGGGGAGGGGTGGTTGAGGAGAATAGATAAATGGAGGGGGATGGGAGTGTACAGGAAGTGGATGGAAGTGTAAATGGACAAATGGAAGTGAATGAGGAGCCGAGCGGAAGCGGAGGTCAAGGTTAGGGAGGGAGAGGAATCGGTTGCGTATGCGTAGGATAGGGTAGGGGAAGCGTGCGTGCGAGCATAATGTGGCGGCGGGGAGGATTTGGCGAGGTTTCTTACGTTAAGGCATAGATTAAGTCTAAGTTAAGTGCACTTAAGTAGAAAATGTATTGGCGGAGGTAGGAGTTTGTAAGGGGGAGATTGTAACCCCTAGGGGACCAATTAAAGAGCATATGTAATTAATCACAATTACTTCCCTTCCGTCCTGCCTATCCTGAAAAAGGGAAAAAGTCAATCAGATCCCTCAAACTTATCAGCTTAAAACCCAAAATTAGTAAAAATTTTAAAGCTGTAATCAGCGATAAAATAATGTATTTTTGCACTACCAACAATATAATCGCGGACCATCAGTTCGGCTTCATATACTAACACTCGTCTACACATGCGATACACAAGCTCCTATCCTATCTGCATATAAAGGTGAGCAATAGCTACTTGGTAGGCGCGGCCTTTTTGGACATTGAAAAGGCGTTTGATTCAGTTTGGTTAAATGGATTGATTTACAAACTCCATAAGAAGAAATTCACAACATGGTTGATATTTCTAATTTGGGATATGATCTCGAATAAATCCTTTTCCACTTGGGACGGCAATTCCCTTTCCACAGTAGAATTTTTGATAGAGGAGGGATTACAACAGGGGACAGTAAATTCCCCAGTGCTCCTTAAGGGGGGAGCCTGGTGTAGCGGGTCGAAAAAATCGATTTTTTTTTGCATAAATCAATAGTTAAACATCACGACAATATGCTCCCAAAGCAGCAAAGCGAAATTCGAAAAATTAAAGCTGATATAGCCTGTTTTTCTACGGAGCACTAGGTTACGAGACAACTTGAAATGTGTTTTTCTCGAAACGACAGTTTCACACTTTGCGGGCAATGTAACTAAAAAAAAATTCAACCAATCGACTTGGCCTTGTGCACGGATATTGGTGAACATTTTCTTCATAGAACTAAGTTATTAGTATAATGATATTATTTAAATAAATAACTTTTTTACACATTTAAGGCAAAATTTCGTTGGAAAAAGTGAACTTTTTATTCAAGAGGCCGCCATTTGTTCAATTTTGCATCTTTTAAGTCATAAATTTGTTCGATTTGTGCGTACACTCATAAACTAAACGACAATTGTTCGATGTTTGGTTTCAGATGAAACCAAAAGACGCTACGTTGCCTGCAGTGCAACAATTGCGTCGCCAACGGACTGGGCATAAGCCCTTATAACTTTGTTATTTGCCGCTCTTTTTTAATCATTTTTTTTATCTACCTTAACCTGTTGATACAATATCCTGAAAGTTTGACAAAGATCGATTAAATACTTTCTTTAAAAAAAATTCCCGAAAAATACCTCGATTTCCAGCTAGTTACACCAGGCTCCCCCCTTAATATATACATAAGAGATCTGCCTAGACTGTTCGGCTTTAATACGCAAGGGAATGCGGGTCTACTGGCTTTTGCCGATGATGTGGTTGTGTATACATACTGGAATAGGGTGAACCTAGACCAGTCCGACTTAAACACGTTAGTAGACCAAGTTAATAGATACTACATGTCATGAAATCTAAGATTAAACCCACTTAAATGTGAAACGGTGCTTTTCCGCAAACCTCTTGCTGGTCTTTCCTCAAAGGCGAAAGCAGGTAGCAAAGATTTCTAAATTTCAGCGACCATCCCAGGCACGGCTAACCTGTAATTAATTCCCCATACGAAAGTCGTTAGGTACATGGGGGTCCATCTGGATTACCTGCTTCGCAGAAATAGGCACACAGATGCACAATTTGAGAAAGCCAATAAGGCTTTTTCTAGTTAATAGTAGATTGTTTCATAACAAATACCTCACCCATAGAGCAAAACTAATACTATATATGTTGTTGGTCCGCCCGATTATTAACTATGCCGCCACAGTTCTTTGGAACTTAAACCACACCGCGGCCGAGGAAATTAGAGCGCTAGAAGGAAAATGCTTGCGTTCATGTCTACGACTTCATAAAACACAGTGCTCTGATTGGCAGCATTATGTCAAAAACCAAGTTATATATACTAAGGCGAATATATCGCGTATAGTCTTGTTTATGATCGGTCTCACTCGAGACTGTTGCAGTAAGCTGCCGAGCATGAACAATTCGGTCATTACAGCCCTCGCTTCTAAAGACCAGGCAGTCTCTCGTAGACAACTAATCAAGGGCTATATGTCGCCTCAAGCGTTCCCCTATTGTGACAATCTGGGTCTACTCCAAAACGCCGATAACATCCCGTTCATCTTCCATTGGCGCCGCAACAAGGCTGATAAGCGGATCGCGTATAAAGCCGAGCGGCGGTTATATGCACAGGAGAAAGTTGTTCAGAATCTAGATCTTGATAACATATCCAAAAATCATTGAAATCGGTGAGGATGGAAAACTTCTAAATAATTACCGAACCTTTTAGTTTACCCGGTATGTACGTTGCCTGCCGGTCACTGCGACGTATATATGCAGAAACAGCAGATAAGCGGTGGTCTCGTGTTGACGCATACGCTACCGCATCATGCACGTACAGATCGGATTTAATGTAGTGGTAGCAACATAATTTTGCGAATATCTCGAAAACGAAGGTCGACCGCCAAAAAGTTTACAGGAAAAAGTTGATCAGAATGACGTCCTTGACAACATATTTCAAGGTCGTCAAAATCCGTGAGGTTGCCCTCTATCTATACCATTACCGCGGATTCTTCCAGTAGCAAAACGGGGTGATATATTACCACATCTACCGCTGCTAGGTGTTCTCGGATCATTAGCTGGTGGAGCGGCGGGGATCGCCAAGGCGGTAAACGATAATAAGGCGGCGCAACATCAGCTGCAGGAAATGCAACGCCATAATCTCTCCATGAAAGGTCGTGGACTTTATCTCGCACCATACACGCGCGGACAGGGATATCGAAACGAAAAAAAAACGTCGAAAAGAAAATAAAAATGCCCGCGGGCGTAACTACCGATGCACAATTGGAGAAGTTGGCAAAACGTATGCGTATTCCATTCTTTAGAGGTGTTTTTATGCGTAACGCGCTACCAGCGGGAGGAGTACGTCGAAACGAGTGCGGTACCGTACATTTGGACAATGTCGAGGGACCGGGGACTCATTGGGTGGCGTATGCGAAGAGAGGGTGTCGAGCTATATATTTCGACAGTTTTGGGAATCTTCGACCGCCTAAGGAATTAGTAAAATATCTGGATAAAGATGCTGTGAAAATTGAATATAATCGAACGGCTTATCAGAAGTACAATTAGAGCAATTGTGGACAACTATGTCCACGCTTTCTACTAACGATCGGTACCAAATTTAAGGATTGACTTCCCACCACTCTGATTCAGTACTAGTCGAGCCGTGCAGTTCGGAATATGTCGTTAACATTCACTCTGACAAGAGTAGCACCCTCGCGGTGAGCTACTTCCCACCCATAGATTTGAGCGACAATTATTACGAGCTTGATCTAACTACCTTTGAAACTTATCAGACAATACCGAACATCGACTCGAACAATGATAAATTCTACTTCACCGTAAACTATGATATCAACAACAACGGCGTTGACACCACTTATGAATACATTACGATTCCCCACGGCTCCTACGAACTAGACGCCATTGCCAAGTATTTGAAGCAGCGATTACTCGAACGGTGTCCTCAAAATCTCGGCGGTACCGATGGCGGTGACAACGATGTGTATCCTATAGTGTTGCGTCCCAACAACAACACCATGAAAAGCGAGCTGTACTGTCGGTTCGCTGTGGACTTTATAAAGCCCAGTAACATTGGATCGCTACTGAGATTCTCGACGAATCGGGTATTAAAACCAGGACGGTGGCATGAATCGGATGATCCAATTAATATCATGAACGTGAACATTGTTCGTATAGAATGTAGCGTGACAGCTGGCGCGTACAACAATGGGATGCGTGTACATACGATATATAAATTTTCTCCGAGAGTTGCACCAGGATATAAGATATCGGAAACGCCCGCGCAGATCATTTACCTTCCAATCACCGCATGGGTCATTACGGATCTAACGATACGCGTTGTGGATCAAGACGGACGGTTGCTTGATTTTCGAGGCGAAGATATTACCATCAGACTGCACGTACGACAACGATGACGATAATACATGTGGTGCGAACGAAAGAGATGCTTGCATTGAACGACTCCAGAAACCCGTTTCTTCCAAGTGAAATCGTTTACAACAACAACAACAACAACAACAACAACAACAACAACAACATCTGCAACAACATCTGCAACAGCTCCGATCACGCTAAAAAGAAGAGGCTCAGTGCTGCGAACATTGCATTTTTGAAATCACTGGGATTCATTGTGCGCATTTAAGTTGAAGAATGACTTACATTCTAAGCATTGGAGGGAAGCCGACGTTTGATGATCGCATCGTCAAACTCGAGACTCACACATACAACCCATACGTCAACACGACGTCTGGATACAGCGATGAGATAAGAATACCTATACAGCAGCAGGATTTATACACATTGCCGTGTGAATGTTTCTGTTGAATATCGCGCTTTCTCTTCGTGGTGTGATTGGCTGACCGAGCAGATGTTTTTGTATGATTGGTTGATCGAGTGATTGTGAATGTCTATTGGATGTTGCGTGGCGCTTCGGTCTTACGGCGCGTATGCTAAGTATTCTTTTCTTTTTCTGTGTGTCTCTTCTTTTCAAGCGATATACCTTGAGAGCACGTTGTTTCGTTGCACAGTAAATCTCTTTTCTTTTGTATTCAGTTCAATTACGAATAAATTCTTTTGTACAATAATAAAAGTTTCCTCTATGTGGAGGAGAAATTGAAGATAAATAATCCAAATGATGCATTAACGGTGATGTTGGGAAATAATTGCATGGCGTTTTTATTTGATGAGATTCAATGCGAGTTGAATGGCGTGGAGATTGATCGGAACAGAAATGTTGGAATAACTAGCACGCTTAAAAACTATGTATCGCTGACATCTGGCGACGACAAAAATATGGAGAATGCTGGATGGGGCTTGAAATGACCTGAGGGGCTAATAGTGAAAAATCATTTCAATTTTTGCATCCCACTCAAATATTTGCTGGGATTTTGCGAAGACTACAAACGCATGATTATTAATGCGCGTCACGAATTGATTTTAATACGGTCGCGCAACGACAACAATTCTTTAATAGGATCATCGATGTTAGAACCAGAAATTGAATTACTTAAACTACAATGGCGGATGCCTCATGTGCCGCTGAACGACGTTAATAAGCTCTCGTTGCTACATACTTTGGAAAGTGGACAAAACCTGAGCATTTGTTTTCAATCGTGGGATCTGTACGAGTATCCTCTCTTACAGAGCACGACTAAGCATTCATTGGCCGTGATGGCATCTGCACAGCTGGAGAAGCCGCGATGCATCATCCTTGCTCTACAGACTGATCGAAGGAATGTGATGAGCGAAGACGTTACTAAGTTCAACAACTGCAAATTGGCCAATGTAAAACTTTTTCTCAACTCGGAATTTTACCCATTTGACGACCTGAACTTGGACTTTGACAAGAATAAGTACGCCATCTTGTACCACATGTATACACAATTCCGTAAATCATATTATGGTTATAGTTGCAACGAGGCATTATTCACTGTGGATGAATTTTTACAATTTGGCCCCCTCGTGGTGATTGATTGCTCGTGACAAAATGAGTCGATCAAGAATGGCACCGTGGATGTGCGTATAGAATTCGAGTGTAAAGAGAATGTGCCTGCAAATACTACGGTCTACTGTCTGATTCTGCATGATCGGGTGGTTGAATACAATCCGCTGACAAACATGGTGCGCAAAATAAATTAAATTGCCATGCTACTTGCCCGCCCTCTCCTGTACCAAATTCATACAAAGTTTCATCGTGAAAATCGAGATGCTTTACGAGAAAGACTGCATTCTCTCGTCTGTCTTGGAAGCGAGTGGACCTCCAAATTGTACGGATAATGGTTGTACCAACATTCGTTGACCTGCAAGGGTTCATCGTTGATGGAAGATTTATCGTGAAGGAAGTGGCTGTCTTACGAAACGGGACAATTCTCTCGCACTATATTTTTGGGAGTCCTATGCCACAATTACTTCTTACGAAATCCGACAAATCGAGCATTCGGTGGTTGGTGACAAAATATGATGGTCTACGTTGGGACGACGGAGACGTTCCGTACAGTATGACTAAACAGCTAATTACGAGAGCTGTAGCTGATACGATTGATGAAGAAGATGACGCATCCCATATCGAATACGTTAAAGGGCTGCAGAAACGCGACTGGCTTTCAGATTTCCTCGATTTAAAAAACGAGAGCGGACGTGGTCATTGAGACGCTGGACATTGACTAGGAGGATATCAAATCTCTAAATAAGCTAAATGTAGTTAATACTCTGCGATATGGTAGACACGCGAAACACTGTGCCATGCAAAATGTATTTGAAATATTCAACTGGTGGTCCAAACACCAGAGAAATGCATAAATAAAATATAATCAATTTTTAATGTATATAAAAATGTTTTTCTTCACCCTCCTCCCAATCCAACTTCCTACATGCGATGTACGCTAGATTAAGACGATACCCGATCAAAGTCGTTCAATACGCGTTGAATACCCGTTCGATGCAAAGTCGTTCAATACCCGTTCGATACCCGATCAAAGACGTTCAAAGCCGTTCGATGCACGTTCGATACCCGATCAAAGTCGTTCGATGCATGTTCGAAGCCGTTCAATACCCGTTCAACACCCGTTCGATGCACGTTCGATACCCGATCAAAGTCGTTCAAAGTATGTAATACTTGGTATTGTTTTGTGTGCTTCATGTTTAATATGTTTAATGTATCAGTGTTATATCAACGTTTGTGTTTGTGATCTAGGACCTGCCACTACCTGTGCTGAGGGCATGGCTGGTGGGCCTGGAGGCCAGAGCGCTCCAGGTTGCACCCCAAGGGGTGCAGATGCGGCGGTCGGGGCAAGTGGTTGGCCCCATGATGGCTGCGCGGGTGCCACAGCACGAGCCACAGGCTGGACCGAGGTGGGCCCCTTATCAAATTCCACGGCCGCCGTCACCGCAATCACCCCCATCACTCCTCCATCACCCCCATCACCGCCGCCGCCTCCTCCATCACCCCAAAATTTTCATCAATTTTAATTTGTAACAATATATTATATTCTTAAACGTATATTATTTCTGAATTTTATTTATCCATCATCCTCCTCCCCACATAATTCTAAGATTCGGCGTTTATTTCGTTCGAGCCTTCTTCGCGCCGCCAAATGGTAGGTATCATCTTGCATAGCTTTCTCAGAGGACTCATATTACGCGCGATTGCGCGATACGCTGCGACGCTAAATCGGAACGCTTTGAAATACTGTTAGCTTTAAAAAACTTTAGAATGCTTGCTACATATCTGTTTGAAATAATATTTCTACATAATGGTCCGTTGGATCGTTGATTAAAAATTATTATTTCTATGCATTGGAAATGTCTATATGTCGTATATTGGTTTGGAAAAAATTTTTGGGGGTGGGCCAAGGTCATACCCTCGCTCGGAAAAAATTTCCGGTGGTGGATCGGGGTCTGAAAAAGTTCTCGGGGGTCATTCACTCCCTCCGGTTAGGTCTAAAAAGTTTTCGACGGTGGGCCAGGTCAGGAGAGGTTTCCACGGCTGCTCGGGCTGGACTGATTCCCTCCATCATCGCGGCTTCCCCCGCTCTGCGCCTCGTGCGCGCGCAACCTGTCTTCCTCTCCCCGTTGGCCCCGTGCCCATGTTTCCCTCCGCCGCGCTCCCCCGCGCGCCCCCACTTCCCCCCGTCACCGCGTTCCCCTCAGAGGACCTGCGTTAGAACCCGCCTAGCCTTACTACTCCCCTTAAAGATATTTTTTATAAAAATGGCTAGCCATTCGGGGCTAATACTATCCTCAGATTTTTATGTACACATTGGCACCAATATTTTCTGCCCGGTTTCGTTAAAAAATTGCTCGACCCGATCGCGGCCGCCCCTCGTAAAGTAGGTACATTTAAAAAGATCATAAAATTTACAGTAAATATGCGAATTATATTGTTGCGGGCACCGGGTACAGGCCTGTGCATGGCCTGCTAGTGCTCGCAGTCGAAGAGGAAAGAAGGCGGTCCCGTTCAAGAGGACGATCGGGAGGCCGACAAAAGGACGGTCTTCTAATATACGCCATCGCGAGTGGACGTGTCGGTCTATATTTATAAATGTATAACCAATGTCCTGTATAACGAAATATAGCGGAGTAGTGCAATGTGCACTTGCATGTGTGTTATTATCTATCCTTTGCGTCGGGGTGGCCGGCGATGGAAACACCCCGGCGCAATAATATTAATTAAATTTCATTTAATTTCAGAGAAGAAATTAATAATTTTATATTTAATTTCTAGAATGTCGAATGGCTGGAACCGCAAACGACTATGTAGGAACATTGTCAGAAACGCGTGCAGGATACAAGTGTAGCAATTGGCAAACTGAGTACGAGGCCAGTTCAGTGACGAAATCAACTGTATTTTCGACTTCAAAGCGCACTCCCAGACCTACTCGCATAAGACCTTTTCAACAGAAGAGGCCATATAATCCGCAGGAATTGCTTTTTGCGATTCTGACAACGCCAATCATTCGTCCAACAGTTACACCTGCATCAGTTCTAAAATTGATTTCGAAACATAGTCAAAAATACTTTAATGATAGTCTCTACCCGGACGGTAGTGCTAAAAATGCTAGCAATTATTGCAGAAATCCGTCACGTAATATTGCTGGTACTTGGTGTTACACTACAGACATTTCGATACCACAGGATCTTTGCAACGTTAGAGATTGTGAAAAATCAGGTAAAGCATTAGAAGCAAATATTCTTATCCAATGCAGTAGGTATCTATTTCTAGCCACGTATTCATACATATATGTACATTTCTGTATATTGTTTACATCAGCGCTGTCCAAGCCAGAGCTCGCGAACTATTTGGGGTTCTCCCACTCCCGCCCGCGTCGTCCGGGATAGCGCGCGACGCTAAAGAGGCGACTATAATCCCACAAATGACGTGTATATTAATGACACGCGTCGCCACAACGAGTGAATGCTATTACATATTCCTCGTGAATTTTGTGTGAGAACGGCACGGTTGGAAGGAGAAACAGGCGCGTGAGCGATCCGACCGCTGGACAGCGCTGGCGTGCATATTCTCAATATTTGTGTAGCGGTAGCATATCGCTGAGGTGAGAGGCAAGAACCGACGCGACGGCAGGGCACGATGGCGACCGAGCGCGATTGAAATTCGAACGTGATCGCGAAGTACCGAACCGCGAACGGCGTCAGCGACGTTCGTCGATAATCGCCGAAATGTACAAAAGTACCAAAAAAAGGCGAGCGCAATATGCCTAATGATCAAATCAGCTTAAAGTCGAGAGTGTAACGAAATGGACAAAATAAAGACCTATAAGAATACAGTAGGTAGTGCATTATTTTAGGATCCAGTTTTTAGTAAGCGAATTGAAGTGTTACATTAGTGACCCTCAACATTACGAAGCCAGAAAAGAAATGGAGTAGAAGTATACCATTCCTCTGGCAGAAAATGAACCGTCAACAGTGGAGCTCGACAGAATGTGCTGCATTTTGCTCTTCTGCCCAAAAAGTTCGGAAGTCTGGTTTTGGCATCTGAAAGCACAGTTTGCGTTGCACCGGATAACGATGGATGTTACCAAATTCTGGTATGTGATAGCCAAACTGAGTCCACGACACGTCGGGGAAGTGAGAAATGTTATCCGTACTCCACCGACAGATGCAATCTATCCAAAACTGAAGCAGGACCTGATTACGGGGTTATGCCTACCTGCAAAATTCGGAAAAATGGATTTTGGGGGTTTTGACATTTTCTTAAAGTATGACATCTCAAAAGTATTGTGTGAAAGTTGCAATGTGATCCGACCAAAAATAGCGGAGCTGTGCGAGTTTTACTATAGGTATGTCCTGGAGGATGTAAACCTAATTTAAAACTTGAAACGTGTTTTTCTCGAAACTTCATTTTTAGAATCGGGGACCAAAATATCTCAAGAACCGCTGCATCGAATGATTTCAGCTTTTGTAGGTTTATTCTATATATAATAATCTTGTCCTTAATCGTGGCTTTTTCATTTCCGTTGCGTAGTTTTTATTTTACACATGAAAAATGACCGATTTTTGCGACGGAAATCGATATTTTAATTTGAACAGCCGCCATTTTGTAGCAAATTAATTTTTCGGGATAATGAACGATTAAGTACAAGATAATTTAATATACTACCTAAATTCCTTGGAATTTTTCATTTCAAATGAATCAGGTAAAAGTTAGAGTGGTCACCGCAAACTATTGAAAAACAGTCGCTGCCTGGAGATTGTGACGTCCCACTATTTTTCGCGCGGTATTATTCTAAAGTCTCCCTCATAAATCTCAACACAACTCCACCAAAATCCATCAAACTCTAGTCTTACCCCTTTTTCCCCAATCACTGATCACCTTGACGATGTACCTTAGCGGTCCCCATCTTAAGACGGTCAATTACGAAAACTCCTTCCCCTATTCGCCCTACGAGACACGAATTCTTCCCTCATATTTAAATTCAAACAAGTCCCTCTTCCCAAAACTTCTTTATTCGAGACCACGTCTCATCCCCTCTTCACGACTCACCGAGTCAAAGTCACTCTCACCCCGTCCCAATCAAAACACCCAAAATCCATCCAACGGCTCGAGTACCGCCTTTTCAGAAGCCCAAATAAAACCCCCGGAAGTCCTATTGCGACGCATATTTCGCGCATGAGTCATCAACATGTTCTAATTATAGACCACATATTTTGTATATGAGTCATGGTGCATACCGCGCACACCCTTCATACCTGACATTCCAGAAAATCATATAAATACGAGGGCCCGAGAGACAGAGGTCCTCTTCTACGGAAATACTCCCGCGAAGTTCTAACATATATATACAATCCTAAACCTAGAATCAGTGAACGACGAATAATTTATCTACGACAACTACCGTAAGCAATTATCATTAACTATTGTTCCACGGCATATGACAACCATTCACATTATCTCATATTGTTTCATATTTCTAACGGCTATTGTAGTATATCATTATTTCATGCTTATTGCTTTATATTATTAATTCTTGCTTATTGCTTTATATTGTTTACTAGCGCTTACTGCTTTACACTATTATCATTTGCTTATTGCATTATATATATTCACATTGTTAATATTCATGTGTCTCATACTCATCCATATCTATATTGCTATTACTAACCATTTATATAAATGTTTATGTGCTAATGCTTAAAGTCTAACGCATTATTATAAAACCAAACAGCCATCTCATTAACCGGTGCATGGCATATTTTCGTGTTTCGAAATGAATAAACAATTTTATTTTAAATCACGCTTGCAATTATTGTGTCTATCCTTTGGTTACGAAGGTTCCAAGTCAAACAGGCTACTGCAACAGCTGATTTCGGTTCGCGAACGCGAGAATGCTTACAGTGTTTACTTACGTACTTTTGCATGGACCGTGTACAGTCATATTCTAGACTTATTTCGCGGAAATATTACGCGTGGCTTCTTATATAAATGCAACGGTAAATCCAAACGAAGCCAAAACAAACATAGAGTGCTTTAACGGGTGTCCCACTGGTGCGCGTTCGTTTTTTAAACCTTCCCTGGTCGATCAGAGTGCTGGATTTGATATTCTCGCCTGACTCCCATCATCCCTCAGTGTGTGAGATTTAATATTCTCGCCTGACTCCCATCAACCCTCAGTGTGCTGGATTTAATATTCTCGCCTGACTCCCATCAACCTTCAGAGTGCTAGATTTAATATTCTCGCCTGACTCCCATCAACCCTCAGTGTGCTGGATTTAATATTCTTGCTTGACTTTTACCCCCACATAGTCATCGTCCTAAAGACCTCCACCCGGGACGTGACAAGATCACTGATATTTCTTTTATTTATTTATATTTTCCATTGAAATAATTACTACAAGTAGTATAAGATGTACATTTTCGAATACATAAAGGTTTGTTTAAAAAAGTCTTCAAGTTTTTCCCCTAAAATATCCCGAAAATACTTGCGTTTTCAGACCTTGCAGGTAGGCATAACTCCTTAAACAGCTATCGAGCTTGCAATCTCAGATAATTCGGTAATTATTGGAATATGACGAGATAGGGGACCGGACACTCACACAACTCCTGCAGCACATACAGTACCTTGGGGGAAATATGGGGTCAAAGGATATCTTGCGATCATTATAAATGGTCGGATTATCTGCAACCATGCAGGCAATACTCATCACGCAACACGACACGCCACTGCAGAACGTCGCAGAATTGGCAAACAAAGTGATCAGCATATACCCGGTGCTCGCAACAATACTATTACACTTCTTATACAGATGATCAAATTGTCTCGCAAAGGTGCGTCTATCTGTTTTTTGTAGCCCTAGAGTGGAAATATTGAAAGGATACAGGAATTCCTTAAAAAACTGGTCTTACCCACTCTAAAGGCAATCATAGAACTGGCAATAAAATTAGTCAATTTTAGATCAAACAACGAGCTTTGACGATTTGTTTTATGACTAGCCACTTTTCGTCTTTTATTTGCGGAAATGTAGTCAATGTACCCTTTCAAATCGCTCGGTATATGGTTCCTTTTAAAGTGTGTAACAAAATTAGATGAGACGGTACGGGAACCCTTGATTTCAATTGTTTTGAGAATGCATTTAATATGCTCAGCGACAGCCTTTTATTATTCGAAATAACGCATCGAAGGCGCGTGTGGCGCACCTATTGTCGGGATCAGATATACAGGGTCATTCGTTAAAACTACAACATACGCGCGCGCGAACAGACGAAAATGGCTAACACCGCCTCAAGGACGCATTCACCTACAACCATGCACCGGTCCAGCGTTCGGAGGGTTACCAGCGACCGCTAGGTAGCAGTGATGCCCGAGCTTCGAAAATTTTAGGGTGGTCTCTTTCAAATTAACGCCGCAAAGAGCTCTGCAAAAGTTCCCGGCCCAGGTAAGCGAGCTGCGCGCTCCGCTTTTATGATCGGTTTACCACTCGCACCCCGGATTACTGTAATGCGGTTTGAAAACAATGTCAACAGGTCTCGTACCCGTCTTAATTTAAAAAAATTTAGCTACGACAGGGTTGACCGCGGCACTATACCCTTGTACGGAGAGATTTTTCGCCACCTGCGTGTAAAAGCCACAATAATGACGCATCATTCCAAAAAATGACATTAACGGAAACCGGTATAGGCGTGGCGTTGAATAACTAATAGGTGAAACATTCAGACACAAAAATTCTAGAAAAAAAATCAAACACTGCTACAATCAAAGACACGTCATATTAGTTAGTCCTTACGTCCGATCTATGCATGCACTGCATATAAGGATAAAATTATAAAAAAGAAAACCAGAACAATACATTCTGAGGTCTGCAGAACTAACACATAATTGAATAAAAATTTAATTTCTCAATTTATGAAAGTAATGACACAGAAACAACTAGCCTATTGTTTATCAACATCATGAATTTTGAAAAGAGCATTAAATACAGTATTAAATAAACAGTTTGCAAAAGCTTTTCACAACAATTATGGTTAAAAAATTGATAAAAGAAAAATTAAGTGAACGTAAAATATTTTAAATTATCCATCATTAAGAGGGAAAAATTTTTTTTAAATTTTCGGCAAATTGCATTCCGATATCTTTTATAGTTCAAAAATTATACGAAAAAGGCCCCAAATTCATGAACCCCGGCCGGGAAATTTCAAATAGCTCCTTGTGACGTTAATTTGGAAGAGACCAGCTCAAAATTCTCGAAGCTCGGGCATCACTGCTGTCCAGCGGTCGCTGGTAACCCTCCGAACGCCGGGCCGGTGCATGGTTGTAGTGGAATGCGTCCGTGAGGCGGTGTTGCCATTTTCGTCTGTTCGCGCGCGCGTAGGTTGCAGTTTCAACGGATGACCCTGTATTGGTCGATGAGTTACGTGAGGGGTATTCTCCTACCATACCGTTTGCCTGCCACGGTGTTCTTTTTATCAAAGTTTTCTGTCTCTCGTTCCATTTCGCTCTCGCTTTCGTAGAACAAGAGTGAGCCATAAGTGGTGGGGATAGTGTCAAGATCCTTTTCTTTCCTGCAGGAAATCCCTAACGGATATCCCATCCCCCGGGGGAGGGACGGAGTTATGTGGTGTTTACGCCCACTAAAAACTCCAGGGTGGCCTCCTGACTGAAGAGGTCCACACGACGGAGGCGAAAACTTGGACGAGGTTCAAACAGAAAGATGTGTTTGCCCCCCCCCCCCATGCACTGGTACCACTCCTGCGAAGCCCCCTGTAGTAGGGGGTACCGAGTAATAACCCCCTCCGGTTAAATTTGTTCCGTGTTATGATGGGGTGGCGCGATGAAACCACACATCACATCGCCCATCGCTCGGACCGCTGGCGCTGCTGCTAGAGGCTAGCGATCACCCGCTCTTCGGACTTTCACGGTCCCGAAGGCCTGTAAATTGCAATATCAATAAAATAAAACAGAAGGCCAACCACACGGTTGCTGAACCGCCACCTCCCACCGTACGCTCCGGTATTTCTGTGCCCGGAACTCCCACGCTACATGTCCCACGCTACGGTCGATGGTGTGCGGGGGGGGGGGGGCACTATTGCCTCGATTCCTGTATCTGCCCGGAGCTGCTCTTCCTCGTCCTCCAAGGGTACCCCTCCCAACTGCTCCTCTGCGTCCATCTAACCTACCAGGATGCCCCTCCCATTCCCGTACCCGTTCCGGCTCCTCCCTCACGGACATAACTACCTCCGCGAAGGAGGATACGACGGTCCGATCCTCGTGACTCCTCAACATGCACTGAACTAAGCCAGGCGTGCCAATGTTAGGTCCCACGTGTGACACGAGGACTCGCCGATTGTGTGGCCGACCTAGTCCACGTCGCGGGGGCCGCTGTGGTGGCACCGCGGTGATGCCTCCTGCCCAATCCAGAACAGGTACTTGCCGAAGCATCCGTCTCCGGTCAAGACGAAAGTCAGTCAAAGGAGAGCCTGTCGTGGCTACGCCCCACCCAACGGTCGAAGATGGGATGGAGCGCCTCGACAACGCGACGGCCGATGTGCTCGGGCTCTGCCAGCCACTCCAGCAACCGCTCCTGCATTCGCTGCCGGGCCTGGAGGTGCGCCATAAGGTAGAATATCGTAGACGCGATTCGCCGCGGCGGCCAAATCCTAAGCACCGCTCTTAACCACTCAGTGTGGAAACTTTTCTGCCTAGAGCAGAACCTAGCTGCGGGATGATTCCCATTGGTCGAAACCTTGACCCCTGCTGTTAAGGTGTTACTATATAACAGATCTGAAGAAGTATTGTCAAACTTGAGTACCATTGGTCGACTCGCTGGAAAAGTAAATACTTGGGCGGGCACAAAATTCATACCTCGTATCTGTCAGTCAATAGTTATCGAAGTCCTGTTTTTGCCCTATTATTAGTAGTTGAGTGTTGTGTGATAGGTTTTAAAACACCCTTCTACACACAAACCAGCTTGGCAGTCTGGACACCAAAATACGGTTTCCTTCCTGATTTGATGTGCGTAACATACCACACATCTTTTTGTTGGTCTTGCTTTTCGTCCTGAGGGTGGTATTCTTTCCGCAAAATGTCTCTCAATTATTCGGGGTACATTGTTGTTGTTTGTAGTATGTCCTCCTTGAACTTTCCTACTGGTGTCTCCATATTTTATAAGTAAGGCTTCTATAAGTTTTGTGCGGAATTGTAGCTGGTCAAGTTTTATTCCAGGTGAATTTGCTTTATAAATAATCATGGTATTCACGATGGCAGCATTTAGAAGGCGCAGGAATATTTTCATGTACCATTTAGAAAGTTTTTTTCTTTCTATTAGGTATGGTTGAAGAAGTTGATCTTTTAAATCAATGCCTCCCATGTATTTATTATAATCCACGATGACTTGTGGCTTTAGTTTTGCTCCTTCATGACACATGCTATCAGTGTGGAAGGTGGAAATCATTGTTACGTTCTTCTTGTCGGCCCATTTGAGAACTGATACTGGTCCCCAATGTTGGGCAATAACTTCCCGCTTTAACTTTGCTTCTGTTACATGTTTTGGAACGTTCTGTCTATTTTTTCTCAGAGTTCCCGCACAATCTGTTCCATGCTCCTTGAGTGTGATAGCTAGCGATGGTGAATTGTAGTAGTTATCCAGCCATAATTTGTAACCCTTCCCTAGCAGAGGCTCTACGAGGGAGAGAACTATAGCAGTTGTTTTATATTTATCCCTTGGAGCGATAGTATTTGCCATTACAGTGCTTTTCCCAGTATATATTGTGAATGTCCATAGATATCCTGACGTAGACTCGCATAATTCGTATGTTTTTATGCCAAAGTTTGATGATTTTAGGGGTATAAATTGTTTAAACGAAAGTCTTCCTTTCCATTAAGTTAATGACTCTATTGCAAAATTCTGGTGGGGAGTGTATAATAATTTAAATTTATTGTTCATATGTTGCGCTATAGTATCAATTTTGAATAATTTATCAGGGCCACGATATAAATGTTGATTTTCGTTATCTGCGAAGTGCATATATTTTCTGATGGCTTGAAAGCGTTCATATGACATAATGGAATTAAATATTGGCGTTGCTATTGTAGCGTTTTTGGTGAAATAGGATCGCAAAGTCTGTTTCTGCACTATTCCCATTAGCATGAAGAGCGCCAAAACTACGTAAATTTTATTATTTGTGACTGGTGTCCAATCTTTTACTCTAGAGCGTCGCGGAATAGGAATAGAGACTTTCCTTAGTTGCTGCGCCGCGTAAATATTCGTTTCCCTTACAATTAGGTCTATTAAATCTTCAGAGAAAATTAATTCAAATATTTGTAGGGCTTCAGTTACACCACGGGCTTGATTTTGAGGTCCAGCACAGCCAGTAAATTGTTCACTATGTCCTCTGTAATTTTTCATGTCCTCCCATGTAAAAACTGTGGGTTGACCCCTTGATGTGCCTGTATTTTCTTCTTCGCGATGTTCTTCACTTTGACTTTCGATTACTGCAGAAAAATGTTCTTCAACGTCTGACAATGAGTGTGAAGAACCAAAAACACTGTCATTGTCACTGTCACCACTCGATGAATCTTCTTCAGAGTCATTTATGATTCTCTCACAGTCTTCACTTCCTTGAGCCATGATTTAGCACTACCACGACGATGCGCGAAGTAAAAACGATTTAAAATACTAACGATAAGTGGGATCACCTAATGCTTAGCGTTCGAAACTCCACTAAGTACTGGTCGTACTGACCGGTGTTCCTTGACGAGAAAACACAAATCGTTGTAGATTGGCTGTTGAAGGAACGTGGAGGTAATTTTAGCATTTTTCTTATTGGTGGGAGTGACTGCAACGTATATTGTTGTAGAAAGGAAAAGATTAATTGAACGTGAACATTTGATGGCGAAATGTGCCGCATGCTAAAAATGTAGCTGCCTGTACGAATTTTATTGGGGTTAGTAGACATTGGCCTTGAAATATGACATGTTTTACCTGTGATGCCAAAGACCGTCCTAAAATCCCAAGTTTATGATCCCAGGTAACCAGGATTGACGGACTGATCACCATACCTTACAGAGCCATAAACTGACAAGGAGTAGTATATATGCTTATTCGCGTCAAATAGCGAAGTCCGCTGACTGCACGTGGTCCTGCCTGCGCCACCCTCCCTTCAAATTAACTACGGATTCCTTATCTCTCGATTATAAACACGCGTCCAAATTTCAAAACAAATGCATACGTTGACGTACAGAGTGATCCAGGGCCACTGTACTCAAAGAGGTGCTGTCTAGCATCCCGTTGTGAGGGCAACCCCCCCCCCCCCGCAGTGCCTCACCGAATATTATGGCTTTCGACCCTCGGAATGGTTGGAATACATTAAGGGGGGCAACCACTTTAGGAGACCGATAATTAGATGATTTTTTGGATTTTTTTATTGCGAAAAAAAACGGAAATTTCCGCAACTCTAACAATAATTTTTTTATATTTTCATATATCTCTGGTAATTTTTTCAAGTTGTATCATCCATTATAGTAAGGTGTAATCCGCTGTGTCCCTTGGCGTGTCCTCATTGTCGTTGTCGACTTGCGGGAATTGTGCAGCTCACAATTAGCATCTGAAATAGTCCAAAAAATGTTGATACATTCTTGAGATGTTTTTAAAGAACATGAACTTGAATTTTGAAAAAAAATCGAGAATTGAATGTTGGAACGTGTTTGAAAAGAAAATGATCGATTTTTAGCATTTTGATTCCCGTCATTTTGCAATAATAAATATGTTTTAAATAATCTAAGCTTTCCAACTTTAGGTTCATGTTTTAATAAATTATATTATGTAAACGTGTTCCAAATTTGAAGATAATCCATCAATTAGTTTTTGAGTTATGATTCCCGCAAATTGAAAAAATGTCGTTTCGAGACAAACACGTTTAAAGTTTCACAAACGAAAAACTCAAACTCAAATGTGTTTAATCAAATGATAAAGTGTCTTACCGATTAATCAGCGATTCCAGCACCATACAGCAGTCCTTCCTCTTCCTCATGGAACTTATTTGAAGCTTGCATTTCCTCTTTACGAGCTGTTCGAGCTTCTTTTGTCTCTAATGAACTTCTCCTATTTTGCCGAGCCACGCGCATCTGATCCATTTGCTCAGCATATCCGTAGCTCTGCCTGCCAACTACGATTTGTAGTTCATTCATGACCATGAGTAGGGCTGAATTTCCTTCATTGAACAAAATGGCAGCAAAAAATGCCGCTACCTCGATTATTTTGTACCCAGAATGGAGATGTTTTGGAGCTAATAGCCAAACGGTCGAGTTAAAACTTTCGTTTGCATTCTGGGTATGACCGCCTAAACATCTCTGCAATAAATCCTCTCTTGATAGATCTTCATATATAGGACGAATATGCTCTTGTACATCCGGGCGTAATGGGGGTGGATGTGGCTCAGGCTCCGTTCCGAGAGCTGTAGCCTGCTGCCAATTGCACCAGCTGTCGACTCCCTCCGGGCAGTTTTCATGTCGAGGATTTTCGTCTGTAGACTGCAGATGATAGAATGTGGCCATTATAGCCTTTTTCATGTCCTCCACGCTGTTAATATTTCTACGAATTGCCAATCCGTAATAAGTAGCAAGTTTCTTCAACAAAGCCTCGGTCAATTTTCCTTTGCCACTCAGTTTTTCTTTTTTCCTGATATTTCGCAGGCGAGTTCCCATTCTTTTCTGAACGTGGCAAATACATTCGCTCTTGCAAACTGGAAACTCATCGCCGTAAGGATTGAGTTTCAGGATTGAAAGTTTTTTAATCACCATCACCAATGTAATTTCTATATTTCACTCCCTACAGTTCTTCTGATCTCGAAAACATCTCTTTGATGGATTCTACCTCCATGCTTCCCGAAGAGCCATAGTGATTTTGGGCACAGTTTTCTTCATCATGTTCTTCTTTCCACTCTTGATATTCTACTGTATTTTGAGGCTTAGTTTTCCAATATGTACACGCTTGACAATAACTACTTTTTACCATCATATCGACGACTTTACCAGAATAATACCCTATGAGAGTTGTTATGCCAAACAACGATTTAAAGCCACGTTTTTTCCAACTACCGTCACCAGATACTTTTAAATCCAGTAGTGGTCTCTCGCGTTGCTCATTTTCTGTCTTTTCCTCCTCTACAGCTTTTTTACAGCAAAATTCAAACACTTTCTTCGAAGTCACATGGATATGACTGTAAATTTTATTGTAACTATCTTCAGCCAAACCGCTACCGATGTCCATATAATTACAGAATGTATTTAACCCCTGTCTACCTATGCCTAAGAGACGTATGACGAACACAATTCTACGATTGATTTCAAAACCAGTATTGATGAAGGGACCTGAATTTATTTCTCTTCGTCCACATCGGCAATTGATAACAATCTTAAAACCAAGGCCTCTGATTCCAGTTTCTTCAAATTTTATGTTCTGTTTGCAACTCCCACAAATAAGGATATCAGACAACGCCGTGAACACAGTGAAAAATTCAATGAAACGATAACAGTGTAAGGGGTTCGCGCGAACGTTTTCACTCGTAGCAGTACTAAGTTTTTTCGCGCTAGCACTCGGACCCGCGGTTTCACTTGCATCCTTTTTAGTAAACTGATTGCCATGGAAAGATCTCTTCCGTGGCTTTTGGCGTCTTTCAGATGTGTTATGATCACCTTTGGGTCATTCCACGCCAACTCAGACACTTTTCGGAGTAACATTTCGGATTTTGGTACAACTCGGATATGTTGTAGTCTTTAGTGATGCATAAACATATCTCGAAGGATTTTTGAAAATTTCAAAAATTGTGGATGTTACAGCTCTTTGAAATATAGTGTTTACTTTTTTTCTAAAAATTGTAACTCTTGAACTAACAAACCGACAAAAATGACCTTTTGAGTGCTTGCAGTGGAGATATAAGAGTACCTAATAAAAATTATTTCACTGGAAAAAAACAAATTTTTAACCATTCATTTTGCAATTCTTGTAAACAAATGCAATTTTATAATTGAAGGCAACTTTTTAAAAAATTGAAAAAATAGGAGGATATAGCCCTGTTTGTCCTCTTTATGGACATGTTTGGAACACGATGGAGACTTTAAAATTGGCCAAATGAAAATTATTTGAATGGAACGCTGCGTCAAGTCACTCCGGCTCGACTGGTGGCTCGGGCCGTGCGATACTCGCAGCGGCCAAGCCCGCTATACCTGCCACTTTTATATAGGGTTTATTGCAAGGTTTATTGCCGTTTATAGTTACTGGAAACTCACTCTCTGTCGATGGCACTTATTGTTTGAAACATTTAAGTTGCCATTGTTCAATGGAAACCACGAGAAGGTGGTGAGTATTCTTCCATCGGGAGAGGATGGGGTGTGATGGGATTATGTTAAAGGATAAATATTTTGTCGTATCTTTGAGCGTCTTTTGGAATAAATGACCGGTTATGTAATTACTTATTTGATAATTGCTACAACTTTTGATTTGTCACTGTATGAATAGACTTTAGCTTTTAAATGAGACACTGTATCCGTTGGTATAAATGAATGAAAGTTTCGAGTTCCACAAATTGTTTTTGCAAGTCCACGTCTCTCTAGTAATAATCGTGAATGTTTTTGATATTGTTCTATTGAGATGAATTGAAAATGAATGTTTTGAATGTTGGCAGTCGCCCAATCAAACAATTCCTTTGGTGTCGTTATTTGTTCTTCTAGTGGTCTTTGTAAACTGGCTCGAGCTGCAAGACGTTTTAATGTCCCCCCAATACCATCGCATGCATTTTTGCCATGTGATGTTGCAAAAAATTCCATTCGGCGTTAATTCCGAAATCTTCGAAATGGAAACTGAGATTCAGTAAATTATATTTATTTTTATATTGTGATGAAGCCCCATCGGAGAAATATTTGATTTTATTAATAGCACTATTAATAGCACTATTAATAAAATCAAATATTAGTAGCACTATTAATAAAATCAAATATTTCTCCGATGGGGCTTCATCACAATATAAAAATAAATATAATTTACTGAATCTCAGTTTCCATTTCGAAGATTTCGGAATTAACGCCGAATGGAATTTTTTGCAACATCACATGGCAAAAATGCATGCGATGGTATTGGGGGGACATTAAAACGTCTTGCAGCTCGAGCCAATTTACAAAGACCACTAGAAGAACAAATAACGACACCAAAGAAATTGTTTGATTGGGCGACTGCCAACATTCAAAACATTCATTTTCAATTCATCTCAATAGAACAATATCAAAAACATTCACGATTATTACTAGAGAGACGTGGACTTGCAAAAACAATTTGTGGAACTCGAAACTTTCATTCATTTATACCAACGGATACAGTGTCTCATTTAAAAGCTAAAGTCTATTCATACAGTGACAAATCAAAAGTTGTAGCAATTATCAAATAAGTAATTACATAACCGGTCATTTATTCCAAAAGACGCTCAAAGATACGACAAAATATTTATCCTTTAACATAATCCCATCACACCCCATCCTCTCCCGATGGAAGAATACTCACCACCTTCTCGTGGTTTCCATTGAACAATGGCAACTTAAATGTTTCAAACAATAAGTGCCATCGACAGAGAGTGAGTTTCCAGTAACTATAAACGGCAATAAACCTTGCAATAAACCCTATATAAAAGTGGCAGGTATAGCGGGCTTGGCCGCTGCGAGTATCGCACGGCCCGAGCCACCAGTCGAGCCGGAGTGACTTGACGCAGCGTTCCATTCAAATAATTTTCATTTGGCCAATTTTAAAGTCTCCATCGTGTTCCAAACATGTCCATAAAGAGGACAAACAGGGCTATATCCTCCTATTTTTTCAATTTTTTAAAAAGTTGCCTTCAATTATAAAATTGCATTTGTTTACAAGAATTGCAAAATGAATGGTTAAAAATTTGTTTTTTTCCAGTGAAATAATTTTTATTAGGTACTCTTATATCTCCACTGCAAGCACTCAAAAGGTCATTTTTGTCGGTTTGTTAGTTCAAGAGTTACAATTTTTAGAAAAAAAGTAAACACTATATTTCAAAGAGCTGTAACATCCACAATTTTTGAAATTTTCAAAAATCCTTCGAGATATGTTTATGCATCACTAAAGACTACAACATATCCGAGTTGTACCAAAATCCGAAATGTTACTCCGAAAAGTGTCTGAGTTGGCGTGGAATGACCCCTTTTGGATACGATGACATTTTGCGACTGTAGAATATTCACGATACGTCCTAGGCAAAAGCCGAAGCTAAACTGAATCCAGAATGACGATGACGCTTATAGTAGCTCCTATTCTATTCCTCTGACTCATCTGTTCCACCCCAAAACAAAGGTACAATGATCTACGTCACCAGGTGAGTCATAAAAAGGGACTACCTGACTCAGCGCTCGTGGATACCTGAGCGCGCTTGGGAGTTGAGCGGAGAGTCTTTATCATTTATATACATACAGTTAGAAGGAATCCGAATATCGTTTTGAAATTTTCAGGGTATATTCTTAAGATATTTTGCTAACGATTTATGAAATAAAAAAAAAAGATTTTTTGAAGCATCTAAAGTCGTTGCCCCCCTTAAGAAGTGAAAAATGCCCAGGATTTCCGCATTTCTCCTCAGATCTTTGCGAAAACGACGCCAATCGATTCCTTATATTTCGCCGATGAAAGTAACACCATGAACGGCGTGATTCGGAGCATAATGAAGGAAATTCCAGTTAACATTCATTTATAAAATTTCTCTCTAGCTTCGTTAAAAAATAGTGCGATTTACATGAAATTTGGTACGATTTGATCGGAAAAACATAAGGAATCCATCGGTGTCACTTCCGTATCGATACGATAAAAAATAAAGAATTATTTTATTTCTGAAACAGGTATGAATCCTCGGCCGACAGCGGCGATTCGAGGTCGACACCCCGCAGTCAAGGGTGATATATCCATTTCAGGGTATTAATAAATTCTTTATTATTTATCGTATCGATATGGAAGTGACACCAATAGATTCCTTATGTAAAAAAAAATTCGTTCGGGCTAATAATTTGCCCCCCTCGAACCATGCATTCCATATTTTTTTCATATTTTTACGTCCAATACTTTAGGAGAAATCCCGCTGTCTAGTGTTCCCGCGGACACCCTGTATATATGTATATATAATAATGGCCTCTGAAAAATTTTCCGGCGTTGGGTCAGGTCTGGAGAGGTTTTCGTGGCGGCTTGGTTAGGACTGATTCCCTCCACGATTATGTTTTCCCCCACTCCGCGGCTCGTGCGCGCGCAACCAATCTCCCACTCCCCGCGCGCCCACACTTCCCCCGCCCCCGTGCTCCCTCCATTTCCCCATGGGTTAGAACTGTCCTAGCTATACTACTAACATCATTTATATATTCTATAGAATGCATTATAAGCTCCTATATCAGGCCTGCCCCGTAGGGTGCAAATACCTCCTCAAGTTCTGGGACTAGGGAAACAGCCGAGCGCGGAACTGTTATCTTGCTAACCGTTGCGAGAGTTTTGGGACAACTGCAAGAGTGTGTGTGCGCCTATATGCGTGAGGCCCAGCTATATGGACTCGTGGTACGAGCCAGTATGAACGCCCGCACAGTCTTGCTGTTCACCCGCAGCTCATGCTGTGGTCAGCAACGTAATAGTTCCGCGCTCGGCTGTTGCTCGGGTCTCAGAATTTGAAGAGGTATTTGCACCATACGGGGCGGGCCTGACCTATATCAAGATAAATATCAAACATAATGCAACAAGCGTCAAGTATACGAAGTAACAAAGTTGCATATTAGAGTAAGGGTACCAATTACTGGGGTAACAAGATTTGGTCGCACTTTATTCGACTATTTCTCTTGATTTCTTATGGAAGAACAATTCATTAGGTGCTTTCTTTTTAAGAATGATGTATTTTAAATTGGAAACAAATTGTTTGAACGTCAAAATCTAACGTAACAAAAAAATATTGGAAAATCAAATGATTGACATTTTATACCTATTACTGCGGTCAAAAAAGAGTAGTGTGCCAATTATTGTGTACCCAATACAGCGGATGGGTATTCTGATCTACCGCGCGAGTTTCACTATCATTTTCCAGAATTTTTTATAAGCTATCAAAGTAAGTAGGATAGGGTAGGGCTAAATCTCCGGCGGGTAAAAAGTACCGAATTCAAAATCTCTATTCCTAAACAATGTATCGAGATTTGCAGTATACTAAGTAAAAGGCGAGAAGAAACGGAGGTGACCACAGAGTCGTCAGTCGCTCCTAGACGTTCGTGCGAATTACACGACACCTACTTTATTTTGTGTATCGAAAACTAAAAAAAATACGTCGTCTTTGTTGTTTTATACGAAGTAAACCACAGTTTAATAGCGTATCAACCAAGTACGTTAAGATTACATGTTCCTTTAGTAATGTGCGCATGATATTATTTATTGCTGTATGATAATATTTTCTAACGTATATATCGTAGAAACGATGGAGGTACCATTCGGGCAAAAAATCCCTCAGACTGAAAAAATATATTTTATTAGTTGTTTTCATAATAAGATGGCCAAACTATAAAGAAATGATGCCAAAGTCTTTAAATAGTATTTTTGTTTTAGTTGAGCGATTTTTTTTAATTTTTAGTTACAGCTAAGCGTTTTTTCAGTTTCAAATAATGATAAAAATTAAATAATGTCCTAATTTATTAATGAAATAAGAATTTTTAACAGAATAGGCTTTAAAAATGGCTCAAAAAATTGTTTGTGAATTTTTACTTGACCGGCGTCTGAAATAAATCATAAAAATGTAATCCTTGCCCAATATACTAGTGAATGAACAAAATACCCAATAAATGAATACCTTCGTCACATCCCGGGTGGAGGTCTTAGGGGACAATGACATTGTGTTTCGAGGGAATCGTTCAGGCGCGAATCTTTAATCCATCACACTGAGGGTTTTGGGAGATCAGGCGCGAATCTTAAATCCAGCACACTGAGGGTTGAATGAGGCCAGGCGCGAATCTTAAATCCAGCACACTGTGGGTTTTTGGGAGGAGGTCAGGCGCGAATCTTAAATCCAGCACACTGAGGATTGAAGAGAGGAAGTCAGGCACGAATCTTTAATCCAGCACACTGATCGACCAGAGAAGGTTTAGTAAGCGAATACACACCGGGGAGATATCCGTTAGAGCACTTGTTTTGATTTGTCTCGGTAATTGGATTTACCGTTGCATTAAGGTAAAGAGTTACCCGTAATAGTTCCGCGAAATCCGTCTAGACATACGGCTATACGCGGGCTATCCGAAAGAACGTTTGTAAACACTGTAAGAACACTTGCGTTCGCGAACCGAGATCAGCTGTTTCAGCAGCCTGTTTTGAATTAGGGATCTTCGTAGCTGTTCAAGAAAAGGAGCATCCGTGCGCCATCTTACAGAGCCGTTAATAATTAGGCAATTCGTAGCTCAGCCCGTTGACTCATGTGGAGCAGCGATCAACATCCCTTCCCTCGATTTGCGATCGATGGAAGGGGAAGGCTCTTCCTTCCAGGAAATCGACCGCGATTTCCTGGATCTGGCTCTCTCTGTTCGCGGCTTCGCTACAGTATACACACTCTATCTCACGCTACGCTTTGCTCACTTGCACTTATCGCTACGCTACGTTATTACCTGCTTGTAACGGGCATCACTGCTTACGTGCTTATCGTGTTCGCTTGCATTAAACGTTTCTGTTAAATAATTGTGATTGTGATTGTAAATAGAATATCGTTTGTTTGACATTGTACAGAACTAAATATAAGAGTAATCGTGAACGTTTCTATAAAGTCCGTGTCCTAACAGATAAAGATTTCTCGTCGTGCTTTAATAATTCTCTTGCGGTCCTTTACGCCGATCCTCTAACAAGCTTTATAACATTTTTGGTCCTTCGAGCCGGATCGGCGCTTGTGAAAACAGTTCGCGACCGTTAACTAGTGCCGGGTAACCGTCGCGCGTGACCTCCACCTGCAAAACAGTGAGTCATATCATAACGAGTCAGCACGACCTTAACGGCCGAATCTTGCACGCGTTTGAATATCTGAAGACAATGGATACGTTACTAGAAAGTCAAAACGAGCTGGTGCGCCGAATCTCTCGTGCTTTCGAGAATCTAAAGAAACTAGGCTCTGCCAAAATTACCTCCGGAGCCGTCGAGACGCGATTGAACCTGCTGCGGAAAAATTGGGCTAAATTCGATCAGCAACACGATCAGCTGCTTGGGCTAGTCGCTCCGGGGGAGAGAGAGATACCTTACTTTACAGAGGCATTCTACGAAGTGGCGGAGGAGCTGTTTCTTGTCCAGGAGACGTTGTTTGTCGACACGCTACAGTCGCTCAAGCCTGATCGCCACGAGGCTGAAAAGGCAGACACTCCCACGGCAGCAACCGTGCATTCGAAGGCTTCCTTACCCCGACTACCACTCCCAGAGTTCGACGGGAATTACGAGTCCTGGCCAGCATTCAGGGATCTCTTCCGATCCCTCGTCATCCGCGACGGGAGTCTCACGGATGTAGAGCGTCTACATTACCTTCGGGGCTGCATAAAGGGAGACGCTCTCCTTGCTCTCAGGAATCTCCCTGTGAGAGCCGCGACTTTCGCCCGCGCTTGGAACATGCTGCAGGATCATTATGAAAATGAGAGGCTGTTGGTACATGCGCAGATGGCAACAATTTTTGGATTGCCGACGCTCACTCAAGAGTCGGCCACGGAGCTCAAGACCTTCTACTTTACCGTTTGCGATTGCGTCGAGACCCTTGCAGCTATGGACCGCCCGTTTGATGCATCAGGAGACTGGTTGGTCTACTGGGTGGTCGAGAAGCTGGATCAACAGTCGCGCAGAGAATGGGAGACGCAGCTCGGCTCCCAGACTACTCCTCCCACTTTTGAGGAACTAAAAGGGTTTGTAAAGAGCCGTATTACCACCATCGGAGCGTTGGAAGCAGGCAAGACTAAAGGCCAACCGGAAGGAAGCACTACTAAATCTACCGGGGTTCAGAAGTCAGCCAAGGTGTTGCAGGTCACCAAGGCCAACCGCCCTCAAACACAGTGCGGGTTATGTGGAGGCAACCACTTTGTGCTTTTCTGCGGAAGCTATAAGTCCAAAACCGTGCGCGAACGTCGGGCAGCATTAACGGAGGCTAATCTGTGCTTCAATTGCCTCGGACGCCATCAAGTGAAGGAGTGTGGTTCGGAGAAGCGGTGTCAACTGTGCAACGGGAAGCACCATACCACCATTCATGAGGACGGCGCGAACGCTAACACCGTCGAAGAGGCTACTGCTAATGCCTCCAGCTGCACATCGAGTCCCATACCTGCCGTGCTCCTGGCTACTGCGCGCGTGAAAGTGATGCAGCCCGACGGAGAGTCGAAAATTGTGCGAGCACTCGCCGATCAGGGCAGCGAGGTGTCCCTTATCACCACTGCGTTGGCTCAGCAGCTGCGCCTACCGCGGAGAGCAGCTAACATACGCCTCATCGGCGTCGGGAAACAGCAACCTGAGCAGGTACGAGGAAAAGTGCAATTGCGATTCACCGCACACACCAACGCTACGGAACAGCATGTCGTAGAAGCTCTGGTACTGCCGCGAATTACTGCGTACCAACCACGCCTCGGCAACCGGGCGTCAACATGGACTCACCTCCAAGGCCTTACACTAGCGGATCCCAGCTATGATGGAGAAGGGCCTATTGACTTGTTACTAGGAGCCGATGCCTATGCTCTTATCCTGCGGGATGGTCTCATTAAGGGTGGCATTATTGAACCCATGGCCCAGAACACGACGCTGGGTTGGATCGTGTCGGGGCCAGCCACGAAGAGATCAAGAAACGACGACGTCGACGGCCATGCTCTCGCGACACTCCAGTGCACAGCGACTGAGGAGCTCGTGCCGCTAGTACGACGATTCTGGGAACAGGAGGAACTCGTAACGACAACGGCCTACACTGCCGAAGAACAGAGCTGCGAGGATCATTATCGGACCACTCACCGGCGGCTACCGTCCGGTCGCTACATGGTCCGACTCCCATTCCACAGCGATCGAGAGCTCGGCGAGTCCCATCATGGGGCCCAACGCATGCTGCTACGGATGGAGGCCAAATTCCGCAGGGACCCCGTCTTCGCGCAGGCCTACGGAGAATTTATGCGTGAGTACGTGCAACTCACACACATGACCAAAATTCGCGGGGGTATTACAGGACCACATTTCTATCTACTACATCACGGAGTGCTAAAGGAGAGCAGTACAACTACTAGACTGCGGGTGGTATTTAACGGTTCGTACGTCACCTCATCGGGTCAGTCCTTGAACGAGCGACTGATGATAGGTCCCAATCTGCTTCCCAGTCTGCACCAACTCGTGCTACGTTGGCGTATACATCGTGTCTGTCTCACCGCAGACATCGAGAAAATGTACAGACAGATACTCCTCCACCCGGACGACCGCCAATTTCAATTGATTCTATGGAGAGAAAGCGAAGACAAGGACATCGACACCTACACTCTCAACACGGTGACGTACGGCCTAGCCTGTGCGCCTTACCTTGCTATTCGGACGCTGAAACAACTGGCCAACGATGAACGAGCTCGACATCCAAGAGCGGCGGCCATTCTGGAACGGGACGTGTACGTGGATGACGTCGTGACCGGGGCCGACTCTGTGCAGGAGGCACTTGCACTGCAAGACGACTTACGTCAACTCTGCACGGTAGGCGGCTTTAACTTACGGAAATGGGCGTCCAACCAACCAGCACTGATGGAGCAGGTCCCAGCCGGCGACGCTATTCCGGAATGCAAGTGGCAGGCTGGCGAAATTCATCAAGCCCTGGGCGTCCACTGGAGCCCAGCCGATGACAGCTTCAGGGTCCGAGTGCAGCCAATCCAACCGGACTCCGAAGTGACGCGGCGAACGGTTCTATCTAAAATAGCGAAAATATTTGATCCATTGGGCTTGGTATCCCCTGTAACGGTCAACGCCAAAATATTTATGCAATCACTGTGGCTTATCAATTTAGATTGGGACACCCGTCTACCGTCGATGGAGACCGAATATTGGCATCGATTCCTTAGCCAACTGCCAGAGCTGAACCGCATCATCGTCCCTCGTTGGCTCGGTCTACATCGGTCACCTCAAAGCCTTGAACTTCATGGCTTCGCCGATGCTTCGGAGCGAGCCTATGCAGCGGTGATATATCTCCGAGTGGTGGACTGCGATGGCGCCATCCGAACCCAGCTGGTCACTGCTAAGACCAAGGTGGCTCCATTAAAGAAAATCTCACTACCACGGCTCGAACTCTGTGCTGCTACCTTGTTGACCCGGCTAGCAATGCTCACATATAAGAATCTGGAATTGGAGAACACGGCAGTTCACTTGTGGAGTGACTCTACGATCACTCTCGCATGGATTCAAGGTCACCCGTCACGCTGGAAAACTTACGTGGCCAATCGAGTGTCGGAAATCCAGCTCGCACTCCCTGATGCTCACTGGCACCATGTCTGCAGCCGGGACAATCCAGCAGACTGCGCCTCGAGAGGGCTCGCTCCCAACCAGCTACCAGACTTCGATCTTTGGTGGACCGGACCCTCCTGGCTGACCTCACCATCTGGACGGGACCACGAGGAGCAGCTTACTGTGCCGTCAACGGATCTCGAAAGCAGAACTACCGCCATCGTGTCGTCCTCGGGTGATCCTGCATATGGCGAGGAAATTTTAAACAGGCACTCATGTATATCCTCTCTCCTTAGAACCACCGTCTGGTGCTTGCGGTGGCTCCCACAACATGCAGCAGCTACACGAGGAGAATACCTGAAGCCGGCAGAGATAGAGACAGCCCGAATCCGATGGCTCCGTCTTGTTCAGCATCAGACGTTCGCAGCTGACATCCAGCAGTTGGAAGGAGGACGTACTTTACCAGGTCGTAGCAAACTGCTAACACTGCATCCGTACCTGGACGATCAGGGCCTCCTGCGAGTTGGAGGTCGCCTGCGACACTCTGCGCTGCCTCTGGACGCCCAGCATCAAGTTATTCTCCCAAATGACCATAGACTGACGGAACTAGTGGTTGACGAGGCCCATCGACGCACGCTGCATGGAGGGACGCAGCTCACGTTGTCCACCTTGAGGCAAAAATACTGGATACTGCAGGGCAGACAGCGAGTCAAGGCCCTGATTCACCGCTGCGTCACCTGTACACGATGGCGAGCAACCACGGGACGACAACTTATGGGAGACTTACCGGAATCCCGGGTGACTCCTGCCCGCCCCTTCTTACACGTGGGGCTCGACTACGCTGGACCCCTCACGCTTCTGGCCATACGGGGAAGAGGACACCGTACACATAAAGGCTACGTGGCTCTCTTTGTATGCTTATGTACTCGTGCGGTTCACTTAGAGCTGGTTTCAGATTGCAGCACTGAAGCCTTCCTCGCGGCTTTACGGCGTTTCACCTCTCGGCGAGGACTCTGCACCGTCCTCCAGAGTGACCGTGGCACCAACTTCATGGGAGCTGCCCGTGAACTACGGGAAATGTTGACTCACATGGACGACAATCATGAGAAGATCCGATCTACCTTGCTGAAGGACGGCATTGAATGGCGCTTCAATCCTCCTGCTGCTCCTCACTTCGGAGGGCTTTGGGAGGCCGCTGTGAAGTCCACTAAATATCACCTCCGTCGAGTGTTGGGCGATCAACATCTTACGTTCGAGGAGATGACAACGTTACTCACCCAAATTGAAGCTTGCCTGAACTCTCGGCCTCTGCAGGCGATTAGCGACGACCCTGGGGACCTGAACGCCCTGACACCAGGGCACTTTCTCATCGGAGAACCACTCCTCAGACTGCCTGATCCACAGCTCGATGGCGTCTCACCATCTCGACTTTCTCGCTGGCACCTCCTGCAGCAAATGCGACTGCAGTTCTGGAAGCGGTGGAGCGCGGAATATTTGCAAGCAATGCAAGCTCGCAACAAATGGACACAACAACATCCGCAGCCCCAGATCGGCGATCTGTGTCTGATTAAATCCGAGCTGACATCGCCTGGACAGTGGCCACTGGCCAGGGTTACGCGGTTGCATGCTGGGTCCGATGGGTTAACTCGCGTAGTAACTGTTAAGACTGCATTGTCCGAATTTGTACGACCAATTACTAAGCTTGTTTTCTTACCTTGTGCACAGGTCTAGGATCACACACCACATCCACACATTTCACTGCGCCTTAGATCGCACTCACTGGTTCCACTTGCGTTGCCTGACGCCTCCACATGAGCTCAGCGGCGCTACTGCTATACATTCCGGACCACGCCCTATCGACCAGCGCATCGATCGCCAGCTAGCTTCACACTATTCATCGGGCGATGAATGCCGGGGAGTAAATGTTCAAGAAAAGGAGCATCCGTGCGCCATCTTACAGAGCCGTTAATAATTAGGCAATTCGTAGCTCAGCCCGTTGACTCATGTGGAGCAGCGATCAACATCCCTTCCCTCGATTTGCGATCGATGGAAGGGGAAGGCTCTTCCTTCCAGGAAATCGACCGCGATTTCCTGGATCTGGCTCTCTCTGTTCGCGGCTTCGCTACAGTATACACACTCTATCTCACGCTACGCTTTGCTCACTTGCACTTATCGCTACGCTACGTTATTACCTGCTTGTAACGGGCATCACTGCTTACGTGCTTATCGTGTTCGCTTGCATTAAACGTTTCTGTTAAATAATTGTGATTGTGATTGTAAATAGAATATCGTTTGTTTGACATTGTACAGAACTAAATATAAGAGTAATCGTGAACGTTTCTATAAAGTCCGTGTCCTAACAGATAAAGATTTCTCGTCGTGCTTTAATAATTCTCTTGCGGTCCTTTACGCCGATCCTCTAACAAGCTTTATAACAGTAGCCGAAGGATTGACACAATAACTCGAAGCGTGATTTAAGATAAGAATTGTTTATTCAACTCTAAGCAGTGTGGTGTTGTTTGGTTTTATAATTATGCATTGGACATTTAGCATTTGCACATGACACTTATATAAATGGTTATAAATGGCACAGTATATGTATGAACATGAAAACATGGGCATAAGCCATGGATAAGAGTATGAAATGCAATATGTATTAGTAATGATTGCAATATACAACAATAAGTGTTAGCAATAGTATTAAGTATAAAACGATAAGCGATAACAACAATAATAATACAAAATAATGAGCGTTTGCAATAATAGCAATACGAAGCGATAAGCATTAACAATATGAAATGATGTAAATGAGGATGATATGCCGTGTAACTATAATTGGTAATCGTAATTGCTTACAGTGGTTGCCGTCGAATACTTCGTAGAACACTGTTTCTATTTTAGAGTCAAGATATAGGTAAATTTTCGTTGGCGTATTTCCGTAGAAAGAGATATAGGTAAACTTTCGTTGGCGTAGAAAGAGTTTCCGTAGAAGAGCTTCCGTAGAAGAGGTTCCGTAGAAGAGCTTCCGTAGAAGAGGTTCCGTAGAAGAGGTTTCCGTAGAAAGAGGACCTCTGTCTTGCGGGCCCTCGTATATATACTCTTTTCAGTTTGTCGGTATGATGGGTGTGCGCGGTATGCACCGAGACTTCCGAGGTTTTTATAGGTACCAAAGGTGAGTCTATAATTAGACTTGTAGACAATAGAATTTTAATCTTCCGGGGTTTTTATAGGCGCTTGTACGAAATATGCGCAGCAATATGATTTCTGGGCTTTCGCGAAGGGAAACTCTACCCATTTGATGGAGTTCGGGTGGTTTGATTGGAAAGGGGTGGTAGTGGCTTTGACCTCATTTGTCATAGAGAGGGGGCGAGACGTGGTCTCGATTTAAGAGGGGCTTTTGGGACGAGGGACTTGTTTGAATTCAAATATGAGGGAGGAGTTCGTGCCACGTAAGGCGAATGGGGAAGGACGTTTCGTAATTGACCGTCTTGAGATGGGGACCGCTAAGGTACATCGCCAAGGTGGTCAGGGATCGGGGAAAAGGGGTAAGAGTTGAGTTTGAGTGGTTTTGATGGAGTTGTGTTGAGGTTTAAGAGGGAGAGTTGTGGTAATACCGCGCGAAAAATAGTGGGACGTCACACCTTGTAAGATTGAACATAAAGAATAATACTTCATTTTCCGACGAGAAAACGCTGAAAACGCTACAAAAGACGGAAGGAAGTTTAGGTGAGGGACCTAACCATAAAAAAATATAATCTATATATTATAATAATAGGAACCTCACAAATTTATTTATGTCAGAACACAGTTTACACAATATAATGGTTAACTGTCATCGTACGTGTTTTGTTACTAGGTTTCTCGCCGTGAAAGGCAGCACCCGAAACCACAAAACAAAAAATTTAATAAGCGGCAGAGAAGACCAAAAAATATTAGTATCGCCGTTATCTCAATAAATTTTCTTTCATTCTAAATATAAGATCATTGTTTTCAATGAAATAGTATTCTTGTTAACACGAAAAAAGTCAATTTGTTCACTCACTGGTCAATTGTCCCTCCCTCCGTAGTTTGTAACTTGTAATATCCCAGCGCTAACCCCTTTTATCCCAGATGGCACTCGATGTGTATGAACCGTCTTTAAGACATCTGTTTCAGACTTTCAAGACGTCTTAAAGACATCTGTTATTTACCGAAAGACGTCTTAAAGACATCTATAGACATTTTTGGATGTCCTGAGTCAGGAAACCGTACATCCTTAAGACGTCTTTTAAACAGTATGTAAGACGTCTTGGAAGACGTCTGTGAGACGTGTTATAAACGCCCTGTAGACGTCTTTTGAACGTCGCGTAGACGTCTATTTCAAACTTTCAAGGCGTCTTAAAGACGTCTATAGACATTTTTGAACATCGTTAGTCAGAAAACCGTACGTCTTTAAAACGTCTTTTAAACGCCTTGTAGAGACGTCTTATAGACATCTTTAATTGGTCGTGAAGACGTCTTAAAGACGTCCATTTCAAATATTCACGACGCGTCAAAGACGTCTTGGTCTTCGTAAGGTCTAGATTAGGCCTCTTTCAAGAAATATTAAGCGCGACTTGATTCGTCTTTATTAGAATTAATATCTTTTAATGAAATTAAGTATATCATACTGGTCAATATTTTCATTTTTTAATAAAAAAGAAGAACGTCTTGCAATAGCGAATGATCGAGACATTATTTAGCATATTCAAGTATTAAGTCGAAAATATCATTTTCCATCACCAAAAAACGTCGGTACTCGAGAGTGGCGGTATATGATCTGCCCAGCTCTCTTATAGGGATGGCTGCTGTATCCTACCTGCGAGAAGCGCTCGGCCCGGTCGCCACCTGGCGGTCGCGTACTATCCATCGCGAACCGGCCAAATCATGACTTGTTCATGTATATATACGTCTTTAAGTATATATACGTCTATTAAAAAACGTCTCGGCATGGACGTCTTAGAGATGTCCTAAACACTTACTCGGATAGACGTCTTAGAAACATCTCAGGACAGACGTCTTAAAGGCGCCTTAACACAGTCGTCTAAAAGACGCCTCCACACAGACGTCTTAAAGGCGTCTTAACACAGTCGTCTAAAAGACGTCTCTACACAGACATCTTAAAAGCGTCTCAACACAGGTCGTTTCAAAAACGTCTTGACACAGACATCTTTAAGACGTCTTAACACAGTCGTTTCAATGACGTCCTGGTATAGACGCCTTAAGGATGTCTTAAAGATGCCTGTAGACAGACGTCTTAGAAATAGCTTCGCAAAGACGTCTTGAAGACGTCTTAACTCAATCATTTAAAAGACGTCCTGGTACAGACACCTTAAAGACGTCTTAACACAGTCGTTTAAAAGACGTTCTAGTACAGACACCTTAAAGACGTTTTAACACAGTCGTTTAAAAGACTGTACCTGGTACTGACGCCTTAAGGACGTCTTAACTCAGTTGTTTAAAAGACGTCCTGGTACAGACACCTTAAGGGGAGGTTCCGGTCTAAAAGTCGATTTTTTTATTACATTTTTCGATTGTTCAACCTTTCAGGAATACATGTTTAAAAGGATTTGTTGAAATTCGTAAAATTCCCGAAGTTATAGGCATTTGAGTAGCGGCAAATGCATGGGCGCAACACCGGCCACTCGGCGCTCAGGTAAAACTTTAAACGCGTTTTTCTCGAAACAGTGTTCTCAAAACGGTGGGACCTGTATCTCCAAAAGTTATTATCCGATTCGACTGAAACTTTTTTTATTTTGAAGAATATACTTCTGGCTAGGGGGGGAGTAGTATGGTAAGGCGGTTTCCAACCCAGGTCCTCCGAGGGGAGCGCGGGGGCGGGGGGAAGTGAGGGCGCGCGGGGGAGCGCGGCGGAGGGAAACATGGGCGCGGGGCCTGCGGGGAGAGGAAAACTGGTTGCGCGCGCACGAGCCGCGGAGTGGGGGAAGCCGCGATGATGGAGGGGATCACTCCAGGCCGAGCCGCCGCGTAGACCGGACCCACCGCCGAAAACTTTTTAGAGGGAGGGAATGACCCCCGAGAACTTTTTCAAACCCCGATCCACCACCGGAAATTTTTTCCGAGGGAAGGGACAACCTTGACCCACCCCCAAATATTTTTCCAAACAATTATGTGACATGCGGCGCGAAGAACGAAATAGATTTATGCAGTGTCTACAAATCTTAGATTTAGGAGGCGAGGAGGAAGACTGAATTAAACGGATATTGAACGGCTTCGAACGTGCATTGAACGGGTATTGAACGGCTTTGATCGGATATTGAACGTCTATCATACCACTTTGATCGTGCATCGAATGGCTTTGATCGGGTATCGAACGTGTATCGAACGACTTCTGCATAAGTATCGTCTTAATCTAGCGGACATCAAACGCATGAGGTTGGGTTCGGTGAGGGTGAAGAAAATTATACGCATTAAAAAATTGATTATATTTTATTTATGAATTTCCCTGGTGTTTAGACCACCAGTTGAATATTTTAAATACATTTTGCATGGCACAGTGTTTCGCGTGTCTGCCACATCGCAGAGTATTAACTACATTTAGCTTATTTAGAGATTTGATATCCTCGTAGTCAATGTCCAGCGTCTCGATGACCGCGTCTGCTCTCGTACTTTCATCGAGGAAATCCGCAAGCCAGTCGCATTTCTGCAGCCCTTTAACATATACGACATGGCACGTGTCATCCTCTTCTTCATCGATCGCATCAGCTACAGCTTTCGAAATTAGCCGTTTAGCCATACTGTATGGAACTTCTCCATCGTCCCAGCGTAACCCATGATGTTTCGCCGTTAACCAGCGGATGCTTGATTTGTCAGATTTCGAAAGAAGATAATGCGGCATCGAACTCCCAAAAATATAGTGCGAGAGAATTGTTCCCATTCGTAGGACAGCCACTTCCTTGACGACAAATCTTCCATCAACGATGAACCCTTGCATGTCAACGAACGTTGGTACAACCATTATCGATACAATTTGGAGGTCCACTCGCTTCCAAGACAGACGAGAGAATGCAGTCTTTCTCGTAAAACATCTTGATTTTCACGATGAAATTTTTTTGCGAATTTCGTACAGGAGAGGGCGGGCAAGTAGCGTGGTAATTTAATTTATTTTGCGCACCATGTTTGTCAATGGATTGTATTCAACCACTCGATCGTGTAGAATCAGACAGTAGGCTGTAGTATTTGCAGGCACATTCTCTTTACACTCGAATTCTATGCGCACGTCCACGGTGCCATTCTTGATCGACTCATTTTGTCGCGAGCAATCAATTACCACGAGGGGGCCAAATTGTAAAAATTCAACCACGGTGAATAATGCCTCGTTGCAACTATACCCATAATATGATTTACGGAATTGCGTATACATGTGATACAAGATGGCGTGCTTATTCTTGTCAAAGTCCAAGTTCAGGTCATCATATGGGTAAAATTCCGAGTTGAGAAAAAGTTTTACATTGGCCAATTTGCAGTTGTTGAACATAGTAACGTCTTCACTCATCACATTTCTTCGACCAGTCTGTAGAGCAAGGATCACGCATCGCGGCTTCTCCAGCTGTGCAGATGCCTTCACGGCCCACGAATGCTTGGTCGTGCTCTGTAAGAGAGGATACTCGTACAGATCCCACGATTGAAAACAAATGCTCAGGTTTTGTCCATGTTCCAAAGTATGTAGCAACGATAGCTTATTAACGTCATTTAACGTCACATGGGGCATCCGCCATTGTAGTTTAACCAATTCAATTTCTGGTTCCAACATCGGCGATCCTATCAGAGCATTGTTGTCGTTGCGCGATCGTATTAAAATCAATTCGTGACGCGCATTAATAATCATGCGTTTGTAGTCCTCACAAAATCCCAGCAAATATTTGAGTGGGATGCAAAAATTGAAATGACTTTTCACTATTGGCCCATCGCGCCGTTTCAAGCCCCATCCAACATTCTCCATATTTTTGTCTTCGCCAGATGTCAGCGATACATAGTTTTTAAGCGTGCTAGTTATTCCAACGTTTCTGCTGCGATCAATCTCCACGCCATTCAGCTCATATCGAATCTCATCGAATAAGAACGCCATGCAATTATTTCCCAACGTCACAGTTAATGCATCTTTTGGCTTATTTATCTTCAATTTCCCCTCCACATAGAGAAAACTTTCACACGGCAATGTGTATAAATCCTGCTGTTGTATCGGTATTCTTATCTCATCGCTGTATCCAAACGTTGTGTTGACGTATGGGTTGTATGTGTGAGTCTGAAGCTTGACGATGCGGTCATCAAACGTCGGCTTCCCTCCAATACTTAGAATGTCAACCATTTTTCAACCTAAATGCGCACAATGAATCCCAATGATTTCAAAAATGCAATGTTCGCAGCATTGAGCCTCTTCTTTTTAGCGTGATCGGAGCTGTTGCAGTTGTTGTTGCAGTTGTTGTAAACAATTTCACTTGGAAGAAACGGGTTTCTAGAGTCGTTCAATACAAGCATCTCTTTCGTTCGCACCACATGTATTATCGTCGTCGCCGTCGTACGTGCAATCTGATGGTAATCTCTTCACCTCGAAAATCGAGCAACCGTCCGTTTTGATCCACAACGCGTATCGTTAGATCTGTAATGATCCGTGCGGTGATTGGAAGGTAAATGATCTGCGCGGGCGTTTCCGATATCTTATATCCTGGTGGAACTCTCGGAGAAAATTCATGTATCGTATGGACACGCCTCCCACTGTTGAACGCGCCAGCGGTCACGCTACATTCTATACGAACAATGATCACGTTCATGATATTAATTTGATCGTCCGATTCGTGCCACCGTCCTGGTTCTAATACCCGATTCGTCGAGAATCCCAATAGCGATCCAATGTTATTAGGCTTTGTAAAATCTACGGTGAACCGACAGTACAGTTCGCTTTTCATGGTGTTGTTGTTGGGACGCAACACTATTGGATACGCATCGTTGTCACCACCATCGGTACCGTCGAGATTTTGAGGATACCGTTCGAGTAATCGCTGCTTCAAATACTTGGCAATGGCGTCTAGTTCGTAGGAGCCGTGGGGAATCGTAATGTATTCAGGAGTGGTGTCGACGCTGCTGCTGATGTCATAGTTTACGATGAAGTAGAATTTATCGTTGCTCGAGTCGATGTTTGGTATGGTGTGATAAGTTTCAAAGGTTGTTAGACCAAGCTCGTAATCATCGTCACTCAAATCTATGGGTGGAAAGTAGCTCACCGCGAGGGTGCTACTCTTACCGGTTAGAGTGAATGTTAACGACATATTCCGAACTGTACGGCTCGATTAGTACTGAATCAGAGTGGCGGGAAGTCAATCCTTAAATTTGGTACCGATCGTTTGTAGAAAGCGTAGACATAGTTGTCCACAATTGCTCTGATTGTACTTCTGATAAGACGTTCGATTGTATTCAATTTTCACAGCATCCTTATCCAGATATTTTACCAATTCCTTGGGCGGTCGAAGATTTCCAAAGCTGTCGAAATATATAGCTCGACACCCTCTCTTCGCATATGCCACCCAATGAGTCCCCGACCCCTCGACATTGTCCAAATTTACAATACCGCTCTCGTTTCGACGTACTCCTCCGACTGGTAGCGCGTTTCGCATAAAAACACCTCTAAAGAATGGAATACGCATACGTTTTGCCAACTCCTCCAATTGTGCATCGGTAGTTACACCCGCGGGCATTTTTATTTTCTTTTCGACGTTTTTTTTTCGTTTCGATATTCCCTGTCCACGCTTGTATGGTGCGAGATAAAGTCCGTGACCTTCCATGGAGCGATTATGACGTTGCATTTCCTGCAGCTGATGTTGCGCCGCCTTATTATCGTTTACCGCCTTGGCGATCCCCGCCGCTCCACCAGCTAATGATCCGAGAACACCTAGCAGCGGGAGAAGTGGTAATATACCACCCCGTTTTGCCACCGGAAGAATCCGCTTTTTCGGCGCTCTCTTTGGAGTACTTTTGCGGGGTTTTGTTTTCATCCCCATTCCGATTTTCGTCTTGGCTTTCATAGCTGCCCAAACAGCTGTAGCAGCACCTCTTTCACCCAGAGTCGAGTCTCGCGCAAAGATGCGTTTTCGCGCTTTGTCAGCGAGAACTTTATCTGCCGCGTGCCTTTCGCCGAGGTCGTTGCTGCGCGAATACGCAATATCGTGTTCGCGACACGCCGCGTCCAACGGATTGATGCCTTGATCCCCTCTAGCCAATCGTTTTGCCAGATGTGTTCCTGGACCGCAAAACTGGTATCCCGGAATATGTGATTCGATAGGTAGCGCGTTTATCGCTCGATTTAACAAACCACAGCCTTTCTTTACTCTCGTCGGCGACATTCGCTACAGTTTTTAATCAATGGTGCTGGACCGTCGATATGCGTTCGCTGCCAAGGACGATTATAATGCTCCAGACACCGACGATACTGCCGAACCTCAGAATCGGCTTCTATGTGCTCGGGGAGTCTGTCCCACAACTGATCAATGTGTCTCCCAAACTCTCGGAGTAGAATAATCTTTGGTATATATTTCAACTGCTCAGAGGTTAGGTCTCGAATATCGCAATTATCCGACAGGATCAGAAGCATTTTGAATACTGAGCTGTTGTGAGTCGATGCGGACCTATAAATAGGGTGCTTCGACGTATCAAAATCATTTTTCACAGTTTGCGGAGAGGATGCGATTCGTGCGACAACTTGTAACGATACGCGTGACAAATTTTGACGATAAATCACGAGTGATGTCTTCGAAAACCAGACGCAGACATGGTAGCATGCTACCAAACACTATACGCTGCCTCGTTTGTGGCCCATCAAATTGCGGAAAGACAAACGTGTTGGTGAGCTTGTTGGAAAGTCCTCACGGCGTCCGCTTCGAGAACGTGTACGTGTACTCCAAGTCGTTGCAACAGCCGAAATATCAGTATTTGGAGAATTTATTGACTCCGATAGATGAAATTGGCTACTTTACGTTTTCGAATAACAGTGACGTCATCCCACCGTGCGAATCGCTTCCGAATTCTATTTTCATCTTTGATGACGTGGCATGCGACAAGCAAGATACGATAAGGGAATACTTCGCAATGGGGCGCCACTCGAACGTTGACTGCTTCTATCTCTGTCAGACGTATGCAAAGATACCCAAACATCTTATCCGCGACAATGCCAATCTGTTGATTCTGTTTAAGCAGGATGGTACCAACTTGAAACATGTGTACAACGATCACGTAAACACTGACATGTCTTACGAGGATTTCTGCGCTTTGTGTCGTAATTGTTGGCAACGGGAGTATGGTTTCATAGTAATAGACAAGGATAGCGCGATGTCCAATGGACGTTACAGAAAGGGATTTAACGAGTTTGCCATACCGTGAGACGGTCAATTGTCATCAACACGTCGGTGGGAAAGCAACGTCAGCGGTACAACGATGATTGATATCGATACTCTGGAGATTAAGGATCGCGAGAGAATAGCGAAGGAAATTGCAAAAACTAGCGAATCCATTCGCAAGAAACATCAGGCTTTGAAGACAGGCAAGATGGAGGAAGATGTCGCGTTGGAGAGATACTTCAAACCTATCGTCGAACCCTTAAAACATATTGTGGAAAATACCTCAGCGACAGAAGCTAGCACATCACCACCGATGAGCATAGACGTTGAAGGGAATGAAACATTAACGCCTAAAAAAATCCATCCGAAAGGGAACACATCGCGCAAGACAAAGAGGAAACGGCACATGTCGTCTGAATATTCACCCATAACCTCAACACCAGTTCAATCGAAGCATAAACGACGGAATGCTACATCAAACGAGTCTCCCGTTCCTCACACACCAATAAGTACATTTCCCAGTGTACAATCGCTCGCAACTATTGATGACGACGTTTTCGAAACTAGTCCCAATGAGTCGTTTGTAACATCTATCAGACAGCAACTTCAAACATCCGAGGGACAAGAAACGTTTCGCAGTCATTTCGGTCCGCTGGGGCAAAAATACATGAGCGTGATCCTAAGTGGTGATAAGGATACAACAATGGACTATGTGTACGGTGTATACTTTGGCAATAGTGGAACGATGCTTGGGGATAAGGCTTTCGATATAGACAAGGATGATAATATAATCATAGATGGTGTAAGATACGGAGGAACATCCGGTCTTTATGAACTGATTTTCAAGAGAATTCCCAATGATGCTATATACACCGATGCTGATAAACAAAAATACAAAAGTATACTGCTGGCGACGAATGCCCACAGACGCGGTCATGGTGCTAAAAATCCCATATTGAGCAACAAGGGATACAAGTACAGACATGTAATTGCACCGCTAATCCCACGCGCATCAGTCAATAAAGCAGGGAAAGGTCTTAGGACACCACGAGCCATGGTGGTAAACGATAACAAGATCGATTACGTACACTGGGACGATCCCAACGAGCTGGTGGATCGATTGCGTTTGCTGGAAGCGTCACGTCAGGCGGGTAACAACTCTCATGATCCCGAAATTCTATCGATTGTCGAGGAACTACGCGAGGTAGGCCTCATTATATAAATTAAGCCGCACGCCAATGATGTGCACTGTATGCGTCGAGATGCCGATCAACAAATTTGGGGTATCGCTTGAGAAGAGTGGAGCAGCTAGAATGGACTATTACAAATGGAGTGGTTTGCTTCGAAATTATATGCGAGATAACGCTCTTTGCGTGGTTGGTGCCGACTTTGATGCAAAATCATGCAAGATACGACGCATAGCTCAACCGGTGGCCGACACCGATGCCGTCAATAAACTATACATGGAAAAGAACATTAAACTTTTGAGAGAGCGGCAGGAAGAATTAGAGAGGAAACTGATCGCGTTTCAAAGAGATATGCTGACGCTGCAAAACAGCGTTCAAAAGATATCGCAGGCGTCGAATTCTATCCCGCAGCAGCGCTGCGAAGGAGAATCATGCGAGGCGGATGAACTTGCCCCCCGGGCCGATTGGGAGCACTTAATGAACGTGCCCGATAATTATCGCATCATTCGTGTCAAAGACACCTCTGCGATCAAACATGCAGCCATTATCGAAATCCAAGAGTAAAGAAAACCACGGCCACAAGAAGCTACAACTCGTTGAGGAATTGCATGCTCCAGCTCGAAGACATTTTCCGCGGAGGCGTGTCATAGTGCATGGATACGATGATCTGTGGCAAGCTGACATTGTAGAAATGCGTCCATACTCACGATTCAACCAGGGTCACCACTACATACTCACCGCCATCGATGTGTTGAGCAAGTATGCATGGGCGTTGCCGCTCAAGACTAAAAGTGGCGCTGAGGTGACTAAAGCGTTTGCAAAGATATTTAGAGATCGATATCCGAAAAATTTGCAAACCGATCAAGGAAAAGAATTTTACAACGCTGATGTGCAGAAACTCTTGGCAAAGCATAACGTTAATCATTATTCGACGTATTCTGTGATGAAGGCCTCCGTCGTAGAACGTTTCAATCGAACTTTGAAAAACAATATGTGGAAACTGTTTACGCTCAATGGAACCTATAGATGGACCGATGCGCTACCAAGTCTACTTGCAGAGTATAACGCACGAAAACATAGAACCATCGGAATGCGTCCTTGCGATGTTACCCCTGCGATCGCCGATAAGCTGCTAGCCACCGTGTACAGCAACATAAAGATCGCTGCTCCAGCGAGATTCAAGTTGGGTGAGTTTGTGCGCGTGAGCAAATTTAAAACCATATTCGATAAAGGCTATACGCCGAATTGGACAACGGAGGTGTTCAAGATAGCCAAAGTACAAGCAACTAATCCCGCAACGTATCTGCTGGTCGATTCCTGTGGAAAACCTGTTGCCGGAGGATTCTATGAACACGAGCTGCAACGCGTCACCGATCCTGATGTGTATCTAGTGGAAAAAGTCTTACGTAGGAAGGGGGATAAGGTGTACGTCAAGTGGTTGGGATTTGATAAATCACACAATTCTTGGATAAATAAAAATAATGTATTGTAGCATAATAATAGATGGTTCAATAAATACAATGATACATATATATGTGTGAACAATTTTTATACATTAATTCCACCATTTATATTTTTACACAATAAATAGAATAAACACAATAATAATTTTTTATACATTCTCAAATAATTTTATATTATACAATAAATACAATTTCTATTTTACAATGGGATATTATAATGACCTCAGGGCAGAGTGTCGATCGAATTGGGTACGATATGCCGCTTGTCATCGTGTGGGCTTAGAGCGATTTTAGATTCCGAAATGGTGTACACTTTATGAAATTTAGACCGTATGCATGATTGTCTGCGAACCATTTCGATCTCCCTATGCAAACATTGCGCGTAGTCGTCGAAAGTTATCGTTCTGGCTATGACGTTGGTCTTGACGCCTTTCGCCTTTTTCGTATCTTTTTTGCCGTCTACGCGAAGTGCATACATTTTCGCTCTAAGACCTACGAATTCGGTCATTATCGCACCGTTATTTTCATCCTTCATCAGCCCCGGAACCTTCTTATTTACGCGCGGCATATTATATGGATTGTCGGTAGGATAATCGCTCGTGTCGAATCTATCGATATTGTGTTTCATGGACTCGTAGATATCATCGCATTGAATGTGATAAATGAGACTATCTGTGTCGGTATATAGAATTTTACAATTTTTTCCATGCTTGGGCGACATGTACTCGTGGTGAAATTCGTACAAACAAATTTTTGATATGTCCAGAATGCACATACCCACATATATCGGCTTGTTGAATTTCACCTCGAGTTTTCGCAATTCAACAGCTATTAAATTTTCCGAAAAAACACTTCTGCTGTGGAAATTCGGTTCCGCGATCATTGCCTCCGCACCATATCGCCCTTCCCAATGTGTCAAAAGTTTTACATCCACGTGATTTCGTACATTTTCCATAGTTTTACCAAATACCGCGTTGTTCATCAATTTGTACAAATTTTTCTCAAAGTCGTTTGTCGCGCTTGTTCTAAACCGTGTATTGAGTTTGATGTAATCGCGGAGCCAGGGAGATTGAGCGAATTGAAGCACGCGGTGTATCTTTGTAATACGAAGACCGTGTCGCGTGCACTGTTGAAGGTTGCGATAATGGATAACGTAACGCTGCTTATCGTATACCGTCGCGAGTAATTTGTCCTGCCTGCTACCAGGTGGTTTGGCACGCGTCGGGCAGAACGGTAGATCGGCATGAGCGTCGTGCAGACGTTGCGGATATTCCAGATCTACCTCAAGAATGTATCCCGTGGGCGAATCGATCGGGATTGAAGACACGTCAAAATTCGCAACATCTTCGACCCATTGAAATTTAGCGTATGGTAGGGGCTGACACATTGCCCATCCATACAAATTGTTCACGTCAAAGTACATCAAGTATGATGACTTTTCCGATGCGTCGTAAGATGACATGTACTTGTTATTGGCATGTGCGTATCTTCCGGAACATTGACTTAAACCCCCACGTATACCGCGTTCGATAAACATAACCATATCGATGTCTGTGAGCAATTCGAATGTAATTTTAGTATGTTTTAGCATTGCATCCCATGTGAAACCAGGTAGAGTATAATAATGTGCTGAATCTAATCCGTAACTCTTGATACAACTTTCGCGAAAATTTTCAAAAATATCTGCCAATAACAAGACATCTGTTTTCAAATACAAGTCGCTGTATTCGCCCAAGGTTCTAATCTCGAAACGCTGCCAGACAGTCTCGGCGTGCGCGTAATCGCTCTCGGATACAGTCTCACCCGTTAACGAACTGTAGAATGACTCGCGCGGCGGTAAGCATGGGTCCTGCAGTTTGTCCCCACAATCAAGGGATTCGTACGGAAAAACACCCTTTCGTGTCAATAAATTGAAATCCTCGGTGGATAATGTTTCAAATTGTGATTGTAAAATTTTTAATTGATCTGTGCTAAGAAAGGATGCTAATTTGTCGAGACTGGTGTTGAGAAATTTGTACGAATCGATGAACCGCAATTTAATACAATTTCGCGAGTCTGAATCAGCCGTATCTTCGACATTTTTTCTGAAAGAAATATACTTTTCTTTAGTTATGGGTAATACGTCAACGTGACCTTCGAAAGCGATAGCTATTTCCTCGATAATGAAATGTGAATCATAGCCGGATAAATTGTGGAAAACTATGGGGATGTAAAACGCGTTTTTATAATTTAAATTGCACTCCGTATGTGCTGGGCCTCTAAACCGTCCGGACAGATGGCAATGATCGTGGACTCGTACATCGCTAGCCTCAAATGGTTTTTCGCAAATATGACAGTGTGTTGCATTGCGAAATGTCGACAACTGTTCGGGAGTTAAATCCAGCATTGGAACATTACTGGACAAGATGGGTTTGACAAAGTTTGCAAAATTTTTCAATTCGTCTACGCACCATGAAACGCAATCTGCGTCGCGAAGACATCGATACGTCGACAGCGATGTATCGTACGAACAATGCATATAATAGGCAATACTGTGTACTTTATGGTACTGATACGCGCATAATTTATCACCCATTCGGTGACTGTCCTCCATTTTTGCGATGATGCACTCGAGATCTGCGTACACCACGAAAGGGAGCCGCTCCTTCCTGCAATGGTTGTCGAAGTTGAGGAGATTTTTGCCTTCGCTGGGCAGCAGGATGGCGCAGTCATTCATCTTGCCACAGTCCAGCGAATGAAGCTCCAACTTCGCGGCAGATCCGAAATAGTGCATGCATCTGTAAACCCAAAATTTTTTTTATTTAATTTGTTTCGCGAGACATTTCATCATTTTATATACATACCGATCACAGATGAATTTCTTGGCTTTATTCTTGCTCAGCTGTGCGCTCACCAGCCGGGACAAGTTCTTGATCCATACAAAGTGTCCTACATCGCCGTGCTCTTGATTCGGTGTGCAGAGCAGATTGACGTGTCGATCCCTTTTTTGGCTAGTGAGGCGCAACGGAAAGACTGTCGACCCTTTCTTCGTCTCGAAGGTGTAGATGATGATGGAGATTTCGTTCAACCGCTCAAATTTTCCAATTTGCCTCAGGGACATTGGGAACTCAATGCCCTGGAGATTTAATATGGAAGTATAGTGCGGGTATGAACTTGGACGATCGGGATGTCTTTCCGCAGGATGGAGAGCGGCAACCACTGCCCACGCGAAACATGCATTGTCCGGGGATTGCACATTGATCGTTGCATTCTTCAACAATAAATCCTGTGGCAACTTGAAGTGGCACCCCGCGCGCAGCGGATTGTACTTGTTGACATTGACGGTCAGGTTGAGGATTCTCGTCAATGCCCATCCGCTGTCGCGTTCCTGGAACTCTTCCAACGATGTCAGGGTGGGTTCGACGACGCATCGTTGGTACCACTCCTGTAGATCGGATGTGCGGAAGAGTTCGCAGTTCCGGGTGTTGATGCTCTTACTTGCACGTTTATCGCCCGCCACAAATTCGCCGTTGAACACTGTGTTCACTTTGAGGTTCCGCTGTTTCCTCAAAGCACCCCGCACATGTTCCAACACAATGGTTCCTGCATCCTGGAGGAAGTTGCGCGGCTCGATATAGTTCGAATTTAGCACGGCACCGGTTAATACGCGACTATCGAACGCAGCGTCTATTCCGCGCCACAAAAGTCCTGTGCTCGAATGTCCTGCACCTTCGCGCACAAAACGTCCGCGCAACGAATGTTTCAGCCCTTCGAGCTGCGCGATTCGAGCAACCAACGATTGCCGAACACCGATCGATAATCGAGGACGTTTCACTCGGCTCTGTTCTTCCAACGATTCGATGCACTCGTTGCACCGTTCTTCCCACGCGAGGTATTCTTCCCGTGAAATCAATCGCGCAGATTGATCCAACACTTGCACGAATTCTCCCATGGTCGTAAATGGAATGTAAATGTAATGTCTTTTCCTCGCAACACGTTGCAACGATTTGAAGTTTTCATGCAGCATGTATTACTTCAATCTACAAGCGGGTTTTTTAATTTTCATTACCGGCTCACAAAAAAAATTGAAAAAACGACCTTTACTATTTTTTTCGCTATTCCGACCAGTTGCATTTTTGTTGAAAACGACGAAACACATCAGTTGGCAAACTAATCATTCTAGCTTTTAAAAAAAAACTCAAGTCGTTTGAACCAATTCTAAAAAAGTTATGCGATTTTAAAGAGTATACGATTATGGCTGCGAGTCACTGTACACACTTTTTTATCTGTAATTGTCCATTTCAAGGGGGCGAAAGCTGGAATGTCGAATTTCAATTCTCCAATGAAGTTGGATTGATTTATTGTGATGACTGTAACTTGATTAGAGACAAAAAAATATATAAAAAAATGTTCTGTTAAATAATTTTGTCAAAAAGGCACTGACAACTAAAAAATACTTCTATTCTTGTACTACAATTTCGATGGTGTTTTTTAACTTTAAATAAAAACGTGGAGCAGAACATTTTGTAGCAGAATATTCATCAATTTAGTACAGCATCAAGTGTCGAAATGAATTTATTGCGAGATATCCTGCTCCATTTTCTTTAAAATGAAAATACACCATCGAAATTGTAGTATAAGAAAATAATTATTTTTTAGTTCTTAATGCATTTTTAATAGAATCGTTTATTATAAATTTTTTTATTTTCTAGTTTTTAGTGTTCGTAGATTTACATTTCACAGCTCAAACTTCTTTACAAATATCTTTTATTGTTGTATGCAGTTTAACAGTTTGCTTGAACCCCACAGTGCTAAAAGTTCGTAAAGAACGCGAGTGGTTGATTGTTGATTGGATTTGATGTTATGGGTTCTAATTTATCGGTGACTGGGTAATTTTTTCACCCCCTTGGAGTTTTTTTTCATAATTTTGTATTGTCATCCAAACTACGCACCCCTGCAAAGGTTTCAGACAATTGGATGGTTGGAAGTGGATTAAAATTGAGTTTCCAGATTTCAATCAAACATGCGAACGAACAGGGGATCGTAGCTAAATAAAATCGTTTAGTGACACATTTCAAAATATACGTATTGTTAGTACTGATCTCTAGTTTATATTGATAAATTTTTACAATCGCGGAATAACAATTACGAAGAAAAGCATGTACGGAAGTATTAAATTGAAATATACTTGTGTCCAAATTTATGTTTTAAAAAAATGATTCAGACAATTCTTGTTGATAAATAAGATAATTTGATGTATAATTAGATAAAAAAGAAAGCGTCATATGTTTTTAAAAGAACTATAGCATTTATAGATTTTATTACGTTCGGCGTGTTACATTTCGGTGATGTACCTTATTAAAATTGTATGCTTTGAAAATGCACATTGATTATACAAAATATTACATCCTTTTACGTATAAATAAAAACTATTGATACGCAAATTAGTATTGTTTCATTGACATATTTCCTAAATTCACTAGCCAACCTCTCTATCTTTCATTGTTGCTATCTTCTTTTACGTTCAGCGAGGAAATAATTTAAATCGGACTACTTTGAACGAAACGGGCTTTCAATTCTGCAAATAAATTTTATCTGTAATATCGTTAATAATGACATTTCAATTTGTATCAGGTTTGGTATCTTTCCATCTTTCCTTCTTATACTTTCGGACCTCTCTATCTTTCATTATTGCTATCCTCTTTTACGTTCAGTGAGGCTCTAACACTAGACGCAGCTGTCGTTCCGTATTCCTTCAAGACTTCTTGATAGAAAGAGCTGCGGCAACAGCGCGGCAGAGACAGAGTGAAAATGTGGTAACTATGCGTCAAAAATTTGTCTACATAGAGTACCTGGAGATGTCACCTCTGTAAATGTTCTTTTTATCGACCGCAGTAGTTTCATTAGCGTCCGTCTGTTTACTGGGGACGCTTCGATCGATTCGGACCATAACAAACTTGAGACGGCCCCCTTAAAGACGTCTTAATATGGTCTAACAAGGGGAGTCCACAGTGAGGTAGTCATCGATTTTGATGAGCCTTGGCACGATGAATCTATATCGAAAATAAGTAAATACGTGTCCGAGCGTTTCTGCCATTGGGCCTTAATAACAGAGATAATTGCGTGTAAATTATTAAACATTCCGTAGCGCCGATGAAAGCCATAACCTCAGTTTAAGAATATACCGTGGAGTGTTCGGTAAGACGTCGGCGTGGTGTTGTTGCGGTCGTGAGTTCGATTCCGCCTGTGTCTGTATATTTTTTTCATACTTTATTTTTTTCACACTTTATTTTTTCCACACTGTATGAATAGTGAGATGGTGGCCGTGGGGTTTTAATGGGTAAAAATCCCACACTACCCTGGGGCCCTCGGGGGATTTCCCTCTGGAGGTGTCGGGGTGTCTTTGGAAGATTTCCCCACGTTAAAAAAAAGAAAAAATACTTGTATTTATACATTTAAAAGAATTAATGAACGTTACTACCGTTATCTGTTTTCTCACTATTCATACAGTGTGGAAAAAATAAAGTGTGAAAAAAATAAAGTATGAAAAAAATATACAGACACAGGGGGAATGAATCGAACTCACGACCGCAACAACATCACGCCGACGTCTTACCGAACGCTCCACGGTATATTCTTAAACTGAGGTTATGGCTTTCATCGGCGCTACGGAATGTTTAATAATTTACACACAATTATCTCTGTTATTAAGGCCCAATGGCAGAAACGCTCGGACACGTATTTACTTATTTTCGATATAGATTCATCGTGCCAAGGCTCATCAAAATCGATAACTACCTCACTGTGGACTCCCCTTGTAAGACTTTCAGACCAAAAACAGACGTAAAATGGCGTCCTAAAGACGTCGTGTGCTATCTGGGATCATAGTTCTCTAGAACTCAGTTCTCATATTTAACGCCGTGTAAACTATCCATCAAGGGCGAACACGTGGCGTCGTGCACGTGTGCAATTGTTTCCCCACGGTTATTCGTTCAACTCTTGTTAACCGGCTCAACGTTCATGATCATCGCTCAAAATAACATATAGTGTATTTTAGAATAAAGACTATACTCATTTTATTCAAGACTGTGTTGTGTGCACCTCTTCACTGTCGTTCCTAACCTTAATTTCAATTGGCGTGCTCACCGCGGAACTATTGATCAATTTCTCAAACACTATGCAATGGACGTTTTGCCCCGTGCGTGGGGCGAGAAGACCATTTTGCATTGACAAACATTTTGTGGTATAAATCAACAGAAAATTACAGTATCAACAAACGAACTTCGTGAACGTAAAGCATAATAGTTATAGTTTATACAAAATAACACCAGACATCTCCAGATCATTAGTACTAATTTTTACATTGGTTTATACGAAAAACGGGACTTTTAGCCCCTACCCTATAGTATATTACATTTGTATCGACATATCGACTTTTTAAAATTCAAAAGGACGATTATTGGAACCTTATTGTTTTTTTTGTTCACACGTGACAATTCTGTCTGTACCGTAACAAACATCAGTTTGAAACATATGCGGAAATGAAAATATTTCTGACTCTATTAGTTACAACAATGTGAAACCAAAATCCTTTTCGGAAGAGCACAATCTGCAATACGTGCAAATACACTTTTTGTATAACTGTAACTCTATGTATCAAACTTGAAACCCAATGTCTAACACGAAAAATTGCAATTAAAATGTTTATGTCTTTATAGAAATATTTTATCTCTTAAAGCTATTAAATAAACTCACCTAATTTTGTTTATATATCTGTGTGTGTAACAGAATATGAATATATCACTTGGAAATGTTATATTTATAGAATTTAAGTGTTACTCAACATTATCTAATAATTAATTGTAATTTGCAGAATCATATACATTTTTAATTAGAGGAGATGGAGCAGGTAGACGTTTATATATTTTGCCTGAATATCGTGTCGAAGGTTTACGCTTTGCATTGAAAACTTGGGAACCAGATGAACCAGATTCTATTTCATTCGTCTTTACAGTCGATGAGGATTCAACAAAATCACGTTATATTCTTAAAATTGGAGCTTTGGATAACGAAAAAGTACTTCTATATTATGAATCGGAGAGTGAAGGTAACTGACGGAAACTCATTTTATAAGATACAGTTTGAAAATCATAGTGCTTGGATTGTTTTCAAATCACCCTTTATTTCAAATTGATCTTCGATTGAGGAAACAATAAAATATACAACGTTTAAATATTACATAGTCGAAATTTATTATTTTAATCTGGTATTGAGATACACATCTACTACACAGGATATTCCCGAATTCGTGATGTAACTAGAAAGGAGGTGATTCGTTATGCAAAAGTAAGTTGAATATATAGAATGAAATATTTTCATTTAGGGGCTTTGTTTTCAAGAAAATTGATATTAAAACTTGTCTGATACACGCGTACTTGATTCATGATCAGCAGAATTGATCAGTAAATATGCTACAACTGTAAATAAAATTGTTGAATAAGTATAGTTCTGACTTGCTTGTTGGGTGTGTGCGAGAGCGCGAATGCTCTTTTATGGTGGTTAAGAGAAGATCCCGAACCCGGAAATTGAAAAAAGTATGAAACTTTGTGAATTACAGGGCAATTTTTGTTTGCTGCCCAAAGTCACTCGAAGCGGGTGGAATTAACCCCTGAAAATTCGGCTACATCCGATTTTATTTTGTAACTCGCAATCTGTAAAAGATAGCAAAAAAGTTTCAAGACAAATGTTACTGCTTTTAATTAGGACTATCATTTGGTAACATACAGTTCTTACATTTCGCGAATTATAACACAAAATCGGAAAATAGCCGGAATTTAAGGGGTCAATTTCACGCCCTTACTAGGAACACTATTCGGATGATGATGGAATCGCGCAGATTTTTTTATATAGATCGAAAGTATATGCCACCACGGTCACAAAAATGTAAATTAAAGATGCTCCCAAAAGCTGGTCTGACCTTGAAAAATCAACAAAGGTGGAACAGGGGGAAGAAGAAAAATGAAGGAAAGAGAATGACAACACTGTCTGTTGAAATTAAATTATCTCTATTATATGAAAATCCATTATATCAAATGAATGATAATAGATTAAAGATAGATAACAATTAGAAAAAAATAATGATAATGAATAAAATTAAAGTAGGTAGGCTATGCTGATTCTGGGACCGGATGGTGAGGGGGTGAGGCGGGGCGGGGGGTACCGCGCTCTTCGGCGAGATGGGCGCGGGGATGAGGCGGGGAGGGTGGTACCGAGTTCGTTGGTGAGGGGGATTCCAAAAGGGCGTCGACCGAGTTCGTAGGTGAGGGGGGGATGACGTCACAGGGGAAGGGGATTTCAAATTTTCAAAATGGCGCCGCGCGCGCAGGTGGAGTTCGTGGGCGAGGGGGTTGGCGTCACAGGGGAGGGGATGGATTTTCAAAATTTTAAAATGGCGTCGCGCGCATTTCGTATTGGCGCCACCTATTGGATGTTTAAGGTACTTTGGGTCCGCGTCGGTATTTGGGCCCGTCTTGGTAAATTTTCCATGTTTTTCATACATTTCGTATTGACGCCACCTGCTGGATGTTTAAGGTACTTTGGGCACGCGTCGCCGCCGAGCAATCTCCGTACGCGTGCGGGGATCGGTGCCCAGGCGCGACCGCGACCGATTCGTGGAAATTCAAATCGCGTCTTCGACGATGATTTCTGAGAAAGAGAGTGGACCAGGAGAAAAGATTTTTTCTGAGGAAATATTTTAATCGTGGGATCGATACAGCACACGTGCAATGATGTAAACCAGGCCTGGGATTTAAGTGATCTGGGAAAATCTAGTTTTCCCAAAGAAAATCTAGTTTTCCGAAAGATATTTGAAATTTTGATAATAAAACGTATTTTTCCAATACATTTTTTATCGCGCGACACAGTGGAATAGGCCTATAGGGGATACCACTATAAAAAAAAACGCATCGATGATAGTATCCCATGGGTGATGTGGAAACCTATTGATACGGGGGGCGCCGAAATGCGCTACGCGCGGTTCATATGGTACGGGCCTGAGGCCCTCCAAGCTCCTTGGCTGCCGCGGGGGTCAAGACGCGCGACGAGAGAAAGGAGGCGTTGCCTCCGACAATCGGCCGCTGCGTTCACTTAAATCCCAGGCCTGATGTAAACATAGAGCGATAATTATTGTAAATCAATCGTCGTGGTAGCCCATGGAGTTAAAATACTCTATCTAGCATGTTTTCATTTTTCAAGATATGTTGAAATATTTGAAGTTCCACACGCATTTTACCTTTTAACACGTTGACTGCCATGGGGTTCACCGGTGACCGGCGCTCGACTTGGCTACAGCGCCGTAGGGGCCACCGGTGACCGGCGACGCATAATGAAAAATTCACGTTGGCGCCTTGGGCAAACCATGGAAAATGCGCCTGGCAGTCAACGTGTTAAGTAAAGTTAGAAAATCCTACGTGTTCCGTAGAGATCTAGAAACAGTCTAATGTATTTAACGTAACTGCTTTCCAGATGGTTAAAATATCCAACTTAAAACAATTAATTAATCGGTACGTTAATGATACATTACCTACTGGTACACCTATTACAAAAACTTGTATTAGGCTGTGTTGTGCCCAGGCAACGCCCAAGCACACGTGTCAGACATACCGCTATATATTATACATACTGTATTACGTTACGGAACGTTCGAGACGTTTCCAAGCTAAGACAGCCGCTAGCGACCGAATCTACAAAATCAGCAATATGCGAACGCATCGCGCGATCGGGCATGGTAACGCGTACCACGCCCAACAGGGATATAAAAACCAATTCGACACCGCTAACAGGAGATTCTAGACCTGGCTCTCGACCTGTTAACACGGCTAAAACTCTTGTACATCTCAGTCTAGTTAAAGTTTGAATAAAGACTTAGTTTTGAGTTTAATCGAACTTGGTATAGTTCACCCAGTAGATTCCCATCTTTTGTTCACTCCCGAACCTACGATATCACCAAATCCCGCACCAGCCTTGCGAGCCATCACGCAGGGCACAACAGCTGTTACGAAATCAAAGAGGAGATATAAATGTATAATATGAGGCATCACTTGACAAGGACAGAAATAAATTAGGGAAATCTCTACACAACCAAGCTAAATGCCCATTCGGCAATGATCGGTAAACTTTGGCAATAATCAACAAACTGCGGTAAGGTACATTTAGTCGATTTGAATATCCCTCTCGAATAGACAACCAATAAGGTCAAGTAAGGACTTCAAAGGTTCCGCCCGGAGTGACTCCTCTTATTATATCTCCTCTTTGACGAAATAACATGTTTTAATTTGAATGAAGAACAACAGAAGGAAATAGTAAAACTTCAGTTTTCTCGGTTGTTTGAAAATGCTAGATAATACATCCTAACCATCCCACGCTGCGCAGGGCCGCCTTTGCCAATGGGCTAAATGGGCTATAGCCCAGGGGAGCCCATGATCCAAGGGCGCTTAAGAATCAAATATGTTGAAATGCTTTCTTCTCTTCAATTTTGGAGACAAAAATTTCTTTCTGGAGCATCCTTGCGTCATGATCCGCGCGGATCGAACCGCAAGTGACGGTGAGAAAACGCATCATGTTCTATCTTTCACTCAATACATGATGCCACACCAGGGCGCTCAATTTGTTAAGACGCTCCTGACGCTGCGTGCGGACGGTTAGAAACGATGCATTTGCAATGATGGGGGAGGAAACACGTATAGGAGTGGTGGTAATGTGTGCATGAACTGCGCCTGCGCCAGTCACGCACACATTACCACCACTCCTATAGGTGTCTCCTCCTCCATCTAGCGAAGCTGAAACTCGCCGATTCTTGCCCGCGCATTCTCGTTTTTGGTGCCTACAGTAGTGTATCGATAATGAGCGATAATTCAAATGTAAGTAATAAAAAAATACTATTCATATATCATATATTCATAGCAAAGCAGATTTATTGTTAATTAATCATATATTCTAGTCCGGCTATCTTTATTCGTTAGTTTTATCGTGAGAATTTATTTTTATTCGTGAGAAATGTATTCGCGATTCGTGAGATAAAACTAATGAATGTGCTACAACATTTTGAAAGGCACTTTGCCTATGTTAAGTATAAGTGGAAGTAGACCGTAATTATATAATATAATAGCAAGTAAAATAACAAAAAGGTATTAGACACGTTGAAGTATATTCTAACTTGAAACGCCAAGGATTAGAAATATGAAATACATCTGACAATGGAACATCCCGAACCCGGAAATTCAAAAAATTCTGAAAGTTTGCGAATATGTAGGGGATTTCCTCCTGATTACAACGCAATTTTTGTTTGTTGCCCAAATTCATTCGAAGCGGATGAAATTAACCCCTGAAAATTCAGTTATTTTTCGATTTTGTGTTATAACTCGCGAACTTTAAGAGATAGAAAAACAGTTTCAAGACAAAAGTTACTTCTTTTAATTAGATCTATCATTTACTAAAAAAAATTATTTTACAGTTCACGAGTTATAACGCAAAATTGGAAAATAACTGGATATTCAGGGGTGAATTCCACTCCTTTAGAGTGAATTTGGGCAATAAACAAAAATTGCGTTGTAATCAGGAGGAAATTCCCTACATATTCACAAAGTTGCAGAATTTTTTGAACTTCCGGCTTCGGGATATTCCCTTGTGAGTTAAAATATGCTTCTATGTATCCAATATCTTCTTGTTCCAACAAGAAGATATTAAACACGTTGGTAAAATTAACGAATGTGCATGTAAGCTATAACATTTTGAAAATCTTTGGTAAGGCACTTTGCCTAAGTTAAGTATAAATGGAAGTAGACCGTAATTGTATATAGCAAGTAAAACAACAAGAAGATATTAGACACGTTAAAACATATTGTAACTTGGAACGCAAATGATTACATATATGAAACACATCTGAGTTAAATTAATATGCTTCTATGTATCCAATATCTTCTTGTTACAGCATTATTTTTTTATTCCAACAAGAAGATATTAGACATGTCGAAGCATACTGTAACTTGTAACGCCAACGATTAGAAATATATCAAACATATCTCAGTTGAACGTAAACAAACATGTAAACTACAACATTATGAAAGACTATGATAGGCACTTTGCCTACGTTAAGAATCAGTAGACGTAGACCGTAACTGTATACACAAGTAATACAACAGAAAGATATTACACACGTTGAAGCATATTCTAACTTGTAATGCCAACGATTAGAAATATGAATCACATCTGAGTTAAAATATTATTCTTTGTATCGAATATCTATTTGTTGTATTACCACCAACACTACCACCAGCAATGCCACCATCGCAGCATCTGCAACAGCCAGCCACGGCACATGGTACTAATTTTTAATACTTTAATTAGATATCTTTTTATCTTTTAGCAATATAAAAATTGTACACTTTAGCCTATATCAGGGGAGGCGATCCTTTTTATTTATCTGCGCGTGCCAAAAATTTATAAATAATATTTATCGATTTGCTGACATACCGGGCAGTTTTTAATAGAGAAAAAATTAGTAGAAAATTAATCATTGCAGAATTTTATTGAGACAAGTTTATAAATTAAGATAGATTTTCATAATAAGAATTAACCAGATTTGAGTAGTAATTAATTATATTTACATAACGGATCAAATAAAAGTGACTTTAATTATTATTTTTTACTAATTACAGAAGGACGTGTAGCCCATCACCAGAGGAGTGGAAGGAGGGTGAGAGAACAACAGAACGCTAGGTCCGCATATCAAATCATGCGGGACCAATGTAACATTCTCCGCACCCTGGTGATGGGGCAATTTCGTGGCCGTGGCCGTGGTCGTGGTCGTGGCCGAGACGACCAGTCGTAGTATTTTTAAGCTTATTCTTTTATTTTATATATTTTATTATTTTATATCGTTTATCTTTTTTTACATTTTATTATTTTATATCTTTTTTTATATTTTATTATTTTATATCTTTTATCTTTTTTTACATTTTATTATTTTATATCTTTTTGTTTGGGATTGGCCCAAACGGCCACAGGCCAAGCTGGCGCGGATTGGTTGCCGAAACCGCGCGCATTACGAACGACTAAACGTGACCAGATCGCGGTATGTATGATCGCGGTGATGAGATCGGTCAGGCCATCTGTCGACGCGCACCTCAGCTAATTAGACAGCTCTCTCTACCGTGCGACCGGCTTTGTGTCGGCGGTACAGTCCTCGTCTCGCTCGTGCCGAACAGCTGTTGACTGGGGTGCTGACGTCACAGAATTCGGCGACACGGGCCGATCCATCACCGCGATCGCTCTCTTCTGTTCGAACCGCCGACTAGGCTACAGGTACTCTCTTACCTAGCGCACTTGCATCTATCTGGAACGTCCCAGGACTTCCTACTCGAACTGCTTGGTTCTTATTGTTGCTCGCGCGTGCTTTCGCGTTTTTGCTCTTAAGTGCTACATAATTAATCTTGCGTTAACTAATTACACTCATTGTAATTTGTTGTGTATTTGTGTGTAAATACAAAGTGACCGTGAACTCGTTAAACCTATAGATTATACTTACTGACTATTTTAAACGTTATCTTAAGTCTAAATTTAAACCTAAACAGCGAACGCACGAAGCCTCGGCGTTTCGCTACTAAACATTTGGTCTTTCGAGCCGGATACCGGTAAAATCGCGAGAACGTTCGAGTGATCGGTTCCGGAACCTTCTACCGCGACCACGTGGTGACCGCGTCCACTCTTGACCTCTACGATGGCCGATAGAATCAGTGCGCAGATCGACTTGTACCACCGTTTAACCGCTGAATAAAATCGTTTAAGAAGCATAGTGGCAGAAAATAAAACTATATTTTAATCAATTTTCCATTTCTGGCCATGGGGGTGGCCACAACTGATACAATATAGTATCCAGTTGTGGCCACCCCATGGCCAGAAATGGAAAATTTATTAAAATATTGTACCATCTCTTGCCACATAATTTTCTTCGTAATAGTGAATTGAATTTGATAATTTTATACTTTCAGAATAATTTTGAAACTATATTTAACCTATATCTACCATAATTTATATATTAACATACTTTGATTAGTAAATATGGGAATTTTAACTACCGTATATCCTTAACGATTATTTTAAGAACAGCGAACCGTTTACACATTTCTTACAAATATAATGTTTTTTCGCGTAAGCAATGAATGTAACCTTATATTTCTGACGGTACTCTAAACAAAATATTTGCGGTGTGAAATTCTACACACAATTATGTGTCTAGAAGCAATTCCAAGCTAAAAAACCGCGATAATTATGCACATGGCCAAAAACAGTACAGTGGCCACAAACGGTACATCTACCCTATAAAAACAATATATTAATTTGTAGAAACGTGTGCGAAAGAAGATGCTTCTCTGTCGAACCTTCTCCTGACAACTTTCAAGTCTGTGCGTCCCCTCTGTTTCTATACGCTCTACATAAATAGTCTATTAAAAATTTTTGGCGACTTACCTTGTTAATTGAGACAATAATTCAGTGTCCTATGTGGTGTAAAAACTCGTGACATTTCAAACAATTTTATTATAACTGTTTGATATTAGCTAGGTTACGTTCACGTCGACAAATGTGCTCTCTCTGTCTGGCTGTCACGTGACAACGATTTGTTACGCGATTGGCCGAAAGTGCAGAAACCTTCTTCCAATGAACGACGTGGATATTGGAGACATTTCCTCTCCCTTTCATGTTCCCCTCTTGCCTACACTTTACGATGACGACGACGACGATTCTTAATTTTAAGAACATAGAATTCAGCAAATACAACTTTACATCGGAATATCTCAGCTCATATGGCACGTAGGAACAAAACGAAGACACTTTTCTGATGTAAATCAAACCCAAGCTATCCATTAAGACTATTAAAAAGCTAATCGGATCAGCCGTTATTGAGATTCGGTAATCTCAGGGTCCTCGATAGCGGGTCGCGGCGTAATATAGACACTGGTGTGTCTCGCGCTGCGCATATATCTATATACAGTAATTCCTTGTTAGTGTCCCGTTTTTACCATGCGTTATAATCCCGCTCACTATCCCCACCATTTCTTGGACTCCTTCGGTCAAGAGTGAGAGAACGAAAGAGATGACGGCAACTTCGTGTCAACTGTTTCGTTCCCTCTCGCTCTGCTCTTGGGTTTTCTCACTCACGGCATCGGCCGCACGGAATAGTCTTAGAGCATATACTACTCCAAGGAAATAGTGTCCGCATCCATTCTCAGAGTCCTCTGGAGAGAAGCCACGCTTCAAACCTGGAGACGCCGCCATTGGGCAAGGCGTCGACAGGGCATTCCCCACCGGAGGAAACGACATTGCACTTGATCGGGGGTATAATTTCGGTGTCCTTTGCTGGCTATACACTGCTACGCACTATAACTCCGATACTAACGACTCGAATCGCTGCAGATAGCCAATAACGCAAAAGACGGCAAACAAACTAGCGGCGACCCAACTGTACCGAACGCGGTCCTCTGCGAAACTCGGGAAAGATCGGAGTGTTCCAGAGAGCCCAAGCAATGTCCAGTCGCTCTGCTGAAAGCGGTACGGTTGTGGCAGGAAATACGCTTAAAGCGTCCACACGGTCGAATCCGGGCAATATCCAGTTGTTCGTGCTGGCGGTGAGAGGGCTCTTTAATCCCGACTCGAATTGCCTTGCCTCAGTCGTGGCGGGTCTTATGTCCTATTTCTCGGTAAATTGTAACTGCGGGAAACCGACGCGATCTGTTGACGCGGCGCGTGCTAATCACCGGTGTCACGGATCGCGGAGTGGATGGTACCGTGGTACATCGTACCACGGCTCAGCTGGATTCCGCTCATTTGCCGTCGTGCGGCCGCTCGTCCCTCGCTCGTTTCGTGACGCTACGTCACAAATTTATGAATTTTTTGCACATTTCAAATCTCTCAAATGCGCAGTTAAACTATTACGGGTAGTTCCGTCTTTAATAACGGTGTCCGACGAAAAGAATAGCATCCATACAGCAAGTTATGACGCAAATTAAATTTATATCAAGATTTATTCAACACAATTGTGTACCCCTTATGAAATTTGAGGGGTGGTTTCACCCCCTTAAACATGCAAACGGGACAAAATAAAAAGACACGTATATATTCCTTTTCGGTCCTCTATAATATGTCCTGGGAACCTCTCCTTAGTTGTAAAGAAAACTGAACGTGCCATCCATTTGAAGGACAATGTTAAGTCGCAGAGGGGATTAGTGACCTACAAGCGTACAACGATTGCTATACACCATTGAAAAAATCTCGCCAAAACGAATCGATTGCTACGATTTTTAACTTCGGAATCAAATGGGATCACCGCGAAAAATGGCCTCGAAGTTCGAAATTTTACAGTTTTGAACAAAAGAAACCTGTAGTAAAATTCCATCCGTTTCCATCCTGCTAGAGCATCGCTTACATCCCTCAATTTTTCCTCAGGTGCCTATCCGATGTCCCTCGTGCCGGAGGGAATTTTACTACCGGTTTCTTTTGTTCAAAACCGCAAAATCTCGAACTCCGAGGCCATTTTTCAAGGTGATCCCAGTTGATTATGAGGTTAAAAATGGTATCAATCGATGCATTTTGGCAATCGCTGCGACGCTCATACGTTAGTAATCCTTTTCGGGGACTTAACATTGTCCTTTGCAAGCACTGTGAGTGCCAATCCTATTTGTCCATAGCTAATTGGCTTTCACACATGTGATGGTCTGGCGACCGCGCTGCCAGAGCGCGCCGCCTGTACCTCGGCAACAGGCGCCTTCTCGCGAAAGGCACGTTTCCTCACGAAATAGAAGTGTTCTAGACGGGAATCAGTGACTTTGTAGTGTCCTAAACCATGCTCATGATATAGAGTAGAATGTTAGCGACGAAAAAAGGCCAACCATGCTAAGCTATCCCACAATCGAATCTCGAACGGCCACAATCGTTTAAACTGTGTGTATCTGTACCGACGCGGTCCTGAATCGTATCCCGATTCCACTGTACTTGCTATACCTTGTCTTCCTGCGAAGTGAAGAAAATTATACACATTGTTCCTTATTCTGAATAGATTCTGAATAGATTCTAAAGACTGAACGTCATTATTTATAACATTCGGACAATTACCCTTTTCACGCGTACGCGAACCGCGATTATCACAGATCCGAATACACTATTTTCTACAAAAGTGGCGTTGGACCGTGGACCTACCAACGTTACCATCTTTTAGCACTATTGGTAACTTATTTACAAAGGGAAATTTCATTAAAAGTCTATATTATAATGTTACCATTGGCAGGTAGAACTTTTTCTGATTATTTTTTTTTTATTAATTTTGGCACTTACAGTGATTTCTACAAGAACTCTTCAAGTGCCTTAGTTTTGTTTTCGTTTCTGTTTTTCCTAAAAATGTTTGAATTTGTATAAAGTTATGATTAAAAAACGATGATGGCACTTTACCTTGCGCAACTGTAGTAGTCCTCCAAAATAATATTAGACAAATATTATATTAGAGAATAATATTATAATAATATTAGAACAATATTAAAGTTTCTGTATAAAATGAATTACCGTAATAACCAATCTTTCATACCAATAAATGTACACGTAAAATGATTATTCCTGATACATAAAAGTAATAGGTCATGTGTTACTTAATTTTGTCCTCATTGTAGAGATTGACTATTCATTACCTACACATTAGTTTTAAATTTTATCGAGTAAAATTATTTCACAACTGCATAGAATAGCTAAGTGCACAAAAGTTTTATTTACTTGCAGCCATTGCGTTAGTAAAAAAGAAAACGCTACCACATTTACTGTTTTTGGGAAAATGGAGTACCTTCATACTTCGCATTCCTCGAGGACAAATATTATTATATTACGAAGACGACCCTGTACCGCTATTTGAATGGAGCCATTCTAATCCAATGAATGCTTTCCTTCCTACATACTATTACTGCAGTAGTGAAAGAGGACGGACTGTTGGCATTGCCTTTGACGACGAAACAGGTAAGTTCACTATTTATTGCTTAGAGATTCAGTAACATGTCCAGAAATTTAGCGGTTCAAACAATGTAATTTTTAAAAGGCGTTCCTCTTTTTGAGGTCGGAAAAGTATGAGTATTTTCAGGAATTTATAGAAGACTAGCAAAATACCCCCGCGGTTCGCTTCGGTTCTAAGAGATATTGAGGACTTCATGAAAACACATTTCACCCCTTTTCACCACCCCTTTTAAAAATCATTATTTAAAAAAATAAAAACGTTAGAACCTTCCTCTCGTCAAGACGAACAAAGTGATGTAACACACTTGTGGCTACAGTTCATATTTACTGAGAAACCGCATTTCAAAGTATGCAACTCCAATTTTATATAATAATATAGATATAGATAAGCTACTGGATGAATTGTTTTCGGACCTTACACACATGTTAATAAGCCGGGGGCAATACATTGAAAAGTAGAAACTGTGTAAAAAAAATAAGAATTGGTATGTCTTTTCATGAATCCCATGTTTTAGTGATCTTAAAAAAATGGTATTTCGCTAATACCCCAAGAACGGTTAGTGTTATTGAAAAACGTTTTAGATAGACAGTAAAAAGCATTAAATTATACATAAAAGATACTCTATAGTATTTTCTCGTAAATTTAACCGTTTTTGCAATAACGCGTGCTCAATACATCTGTCGTGAATAATTTCATTAAAATTGCGCAGATGTTTTGACTGTACAACCTGCCATCTCCCTTGCTTCTTGCCATGCGGAAATATGTAGTTGTTGTTGGAGAGGACTTGGATTTAATTGTTTATATCACAGCGCTGTCCAATTTTAACATGGCGATTTCTTTGCTGAAACCAGAGAGAAGGAGAACACAGAGACAATCGTTTTCCGCGTTTAGCGGCTGTGATACGACATCAGCATTTTTTGACAAGGGAAAAGCAACACTGTGGAAGCTCTTGCAGACAAGACAAGATTTGAGAGAGGGTGCTACAATTTTTAATATAATAATTATTATTATTATTATTATTATTATATCATATCCACGGGAGAACCCTTTAACCTTTAGAGGGCCGGGCTGGCCACTATAGTGGCCACCTAAGAATTTGGATACTTTGCCGGTCATTTTGGTGGTTTATATGCATAAATTTTAAGAAAATAAAATTTACAATTTCAATGAAAAAATCCCGGCCCTCTAGAGGTTAAAACTACAAAATGGATTAACCTAGTACATAAGGTATGGCGTATAGATTAAAATTAAAATAAAAATTAAAATTACAATTAAAATATAAAATATAAACTGACATTAAACTGACATTAAGGAGGTGACGGTCTCCTGAGCACAAGAGCCCTAAACGCAGCCAGGGAGTCTAAGCACAAATCAATATCAGGGCGTCGGTTTAATTCTCCCATAGCACGGTTAATGGGGTCCGCACAGTAATTGCGATATTCGGGGACACACGCAGCAAAAAGGGGTCTAGAACGCAGTGATCGTTGCGGAGCATTAAAACAAATCCGCGCGACAAGCTCATGGCAGTCAATCTGACCATGGAAGACCTTATACAGAAATAGTAAGTCAGTACAAACACGGCGCTCGCTAAGGGTTGAGAGCCTCGTTTTTTGCAAGCCTGGACCGTAATTGTGATCACTAAACTGCATAGGGCTTCCTGAGGCCCTCATGGCCAAACTAAGGAACTTGTGCTGGACCCGTTCGATTAAGCCGGTATATTGTTTATGTCTCGGGCCCCCCCCCCCCCCTCCAACCCGGGCAAAGGGAAAAAATAATATATTAATCGTCCATTCAAGATTAAATTAATTTTTTAGTAAATAAGAATAAATTAAATTGTGACGTAATTGCGCATTACACGACCTTGGTTACATTGGGTGCGTTCAGCGGACTCAACTGTTGAGTGATCTCACTAGATTTTACTCCGAAACTGCACGTTCATTGGTCGACGCGAGTAACATCTAGTGAGATCACTCAACAGTTCAGTCAGCTGAACGCACCCATTGATTCCTAACTACGTACAGGGTGTTAAGAAAGTATTGTTCACCGCTTGGAGGGGTGAATCTACACCCCCGGATCGGTGGAGATTTGCAAAAAAATTTGCTGCAAAATTGTTTATAACATTGAAAATCAATGTTAAATTTTTTTTTTTCATCAACATATTCTGTTCGGCGTAAGGAGAAAAAGTTTGAAAGGAGCCATATGTCGCAAACGAACTGTTTCGTGGGGAAAAATTGTTAAAGATTTCGCAACGATTTGAATGTAGAGAGTTGCACGTAGATGCTTGGGCCCACCACCACCACTTTGCCGTTTGCCAGTATTTACTACCTGAAGGGTAGTGGCCTGGGGTGGATAGCTCCTGGGCTCTACGCAGACACAACACGGCGTTTAAAGGGACAGAAGACTGTGCAAGGTGCATTGACCCGGCTAGGCCTGAATTAAGTGGTATTTTCCCAACAGAAATTCGGAGTTGACTGTAACCAGTTAGAATTTCTACCTATCTTTTGATATTTTTTTTTTATAGAGGGGGAAAATGCATTACGCATACCCAGGCAGGGTTGCCTGGATTATGTGGGATTCGCCGCTGCTAGCGGGATACCCACTAAAAACCCCATCTTTCTTGGCCCCCTTCGTATGGCTCCCTATGCTACGGCCGGGACTTCACCTATCTTTTGCTTACGGACAGTTGAACGGATAGGGCACAACAATAGATTCTGCTGATTGACAGGGGGAAAAGTTTAAAAGGAACCATATGTCGCAAACGCACCATTTGGTGGGAAAAAATGGACTAAGTTGAATTTTGAAGGTTAGACGATATTAACTTATTAACTTACCAACGTTCCCTATGGTTCACCTCCTGCGTCTTCTTCTCACCCACAGGACACTCCCATCGTTGTTGATGGCGCGTAGCATCCGTGCCTGTCCGGTGGCTTCGATGTGACCACCGTCATTATCGAGACACTGTTGAAGTCTTGATTGCATGTTTCGGCGAACTTTTTCAAAAGTGTCCGGCGAATTTTGTATTGTTCGGAACGCTTCTTCTATTCGGTACTTCAATTGTTCCCGCGTTTCAATTTGTCTCCCCGATCTATACACAGTGTCTTTCACGGCTCCCCACATAAAAAAATCCAGCGGATTGTGATCGGGCGAACGTGGTGGCCACAAATGAGGTACAGGGTTACGTCCTATCCACCGTGTGCCAAACATCAGCTCATTTCACCCTGACTGCCAGGGTGAAATGAGCTGGTGCACCATCGTGCATAAAATACAATGCCGGGCGTCTGTTTGGTGGAACTACTTGGCGAAGTTGGCCTAACAAATCTCGTCGCAAAAAGCGCAAATATGTTGCACCGTTTAATCTGGGCAAATAAACAGGGCCAATAATTTGATTTCCCACAATTCCTCCCACACATTTACTGAGAAACGTCCCTGATTAAAGCGTTGGACGGTTGCGTTGGGATATGCATAGGTCCACACTCGCGTGTTTTGCCTGTTTTGTAGAGTCTCGCTGGAAAAAGTGATTTCGTCGGTGAAAAGCACATTTTCTAGGAAGCGGTTATTTTGTCGTAATTTCCGCAGCATCCAATGAAAGAAGGTACGCCGAGCAGCGTAATCACCTGGACGGAGTGCTTGGACCCTCTGAACTTTTAAGGGTCGTAGTCCTTCGCGTATGATACGTCGCACCGCCACGTGCAAAATACCTACGCGACGAGCAATGCCCCGGAGGCCCATTAGTGGAAAGGCACGCGCTAACGCGATCACGCGTTCTTCCGTTCTCCAAGGTACGCGAGGTCTACCTGGTCTCGGGTGATTATCGACTCCCACATTAAACTCTGCTACATTCAGCTCCGAAAAACGGTGGTCGATGCGTTGAAATTCCCGTCTGTACAGGACTTGCATTTCTTGGCCACTGTCCATCAACCACTGTCTATATTCCCGGGCTATTGAATAGTCTCTGTGTGCTTCGTCAATGGCACGAAGCATTTGCCGAACATTTCCCCCATCATGGCGACCTCTGCCTCTTAAACGTCGCTCCATGACACTCGGGTATCACGGATAATCACTAAATATTAACTAATAACTAATAAAAGATAACTATACTAATCACTAAACTACACTACTACACTATGTAATATATGTTCCGCGTATGTCCAATACACGCAACCACTACACGCGATGCGACGCGAAACCCGGTGTCTCAGCGATGAAGACTCTGTTTGTTTGATGTTCGCTCCTAAGTGTTTAGGAGGCGACGAAAATCCAACTGATGGTATTTCCTTGGTGTAGGAGGCACCTTGAGCTTTGGAAATTCCACGGTGGAGAGGGGAGCCCCCTCCTCCTTGAAGAACTAAACGAAGAAAATGCAAACATCTGGTTCCTCAAAAATTAACAGACAATTCGATCGGCCTGAGCGTCTCGTCCAGGGTGGCGGTTTATGACTCTATTGTTCTGCGAGTACGCGCTGGGGAACGGTGCGCCCGGGACCCAGGTCATCACGTGCAATCCAAGGAGCAATATAAGGATTAACTCAGGGTGAAGAACGTCTAGTAATGGTCAATTCGGACGAGCGATGCGGGGTCAATGCGATTTCGAATCGGTACATACATATATATATATATATATATATATTACACGTGACGCAATTTTCGCGGCAGTATTCTTATAGCGTTTGAATTGGCCCTATAAAGGTGGGATCTCCTAGCAGTGTGCCGGTGTAATGCAGAAGCATGCATCTGTTTCTCCTACGCGTCTGACGCGCGTCTGCCACAGCAGCAGCTTAGGCTACTCTAGACGCAAATGCACTGCGATGAGTGTCTGTTAAGGGGTTATACCTAGTCAGGCGGCCGAAAGGAGGCGAATGTTTGTGAATTTTTTTTTAAAAAGCGGTAGCATATATTTTTACAGAACTTTTTGCACTTAAAAGAACAACATTTAAAGAGCATTTGGTAATTTTTTCGTAGATAATATTTATGTTTAAAATAAAGTAACAACCGACATCCAAGAAGCCTTTTTAAAAATTTAATTTTGCGGTGAGCACTGCCATTCGGAACCAGATTATTTAAAATTAAAAAACAAAAAAGATTTCGTTAGTATATTAATGTATCTTCCGCCTAATGGAGGGAATTTCCGAAATATTAATTTAAAACAAAATTGCGGCTATTTAAAGTTGAAATCCTGATTTTTGGAAGAAATCAGGATTTCAACTTTAAATAGCCGCAATTTTCAAATGTCAAGAAAATCCGAAAATTTTTGTTTGCATTTTTGCATTCAACAATAGCTCAAAAATGCTCAGTTAAAATTTTGGATTCACCAGTGTGACGACCTTTAAATAGGTGTTTTTTGAAGATGGATTGTGAAGCAGGTATAATAGAGAGAAATCTAATTTTTCTTTTAATTAATAATTATTAATCAAAATGTTTTATGGAATAAAAAAATAATAGCGGCTTTATAGCGGCCCGTTTTCATATTTAGGGGGTGAAACCACCCCTCAAAATTCATAAGGGGTACAAAATTTTGTTGAGTCAAATTTCATATGGAAAAACATATCCAACAACCAGATCAATCAGAGGCGAACACATGAAAACATTTGAGGGGTGGTTACACCCCCTAAACATGCAAACAGGCCAAAATAAAAAAACACGTTGTGATATCCATCTGTTTTTCGCGCGGTACTATTCTAAATACTTTCCCATATATCTCAAAATCACTCCACCAAAGTCCCTCAAACTCAACTATTACCCCTTTTCCCCAATCGCCAATCACCTTGACGATGTACCTTAGCGGTCCACATCTCAAGATGGTCGGTACGAAACCTCCTTCTAACTATTCGCCCTACGAGGTACGAATTCCCTTCCTCATACTAAATCTAAACAAGTCCCCCGCCCCAAAAACCTTCTTAAATCGAGACCATGTCTCACTCCCCTCTTTACGACTCACTGAGTCCAAGCCATTCTAACCCCTTTCCTGTTAAAACACCCAAAATCTATTCGACGGGTTGAGTATCTCCTTTTACCGTTCATAAAACCCCAGAAGTCTAATTACGACGAATATTTGGCGTACGTGACATAAATATGTCTAATAATAGACGTACCGTTCATAAAAACCCCGGAAGTCCTACTGCGACTTATTTGTTAAATATGTCAAGGTTCCTACCGCGCGTACCCCCCGCAACATTCCTGTAAGGATACACACACAAAAACAGAAAATAATATAATCACACAAAAAAAGAAAATAATCTAATTACAATATAAAAAAAGATGTGAAATCAAAATGAGCTGCAAGTACATAAAGGTACTTTCCAACTGCGCTTAAGATGACACAACTACATATACACAGCTAAAATGCTGTGTTATTCCATTACTCATATCGCGGACATTTTAATTAACCCATCAAAAAGAATCCCATTTAAAAACATTGTCGTAAATTATTATTAGCTTTACAAAATTAATGATATACAAAAATTGCGCCAATTATCACAATGGCTATTTATACAAAGAAAAAATCACAATGGTACAATGAAAAAATGTATTAAATAATATTAAGCAGATATATTTTTATACAAATAAATATTTTAATACGAATAAATATTTTATTCAAAATACTTGGCGCTGCTCTCCGAATTGGTGTTGCTAAACTGAATAAATATGTATAAATTGCAATAATCTTTTTCTTTCTTTCCTGCGCGTGCGTTCGTGGATGTGTGTATGTGCATATGCTACGTATGATGTATTTTAGATCGCAGCGCCAAGTATTTTGAATAAAATATTTATTCGTATTAAAATATTTATTTGTATAAAAATATATCTGCTTAATATTATTTAATACATTTTTTCATTGTACCATTGTGATTTTTTCTTTGTATAAATAGCCATTGTGATAATTGGCGCAATTTTTGTATATCATTAATTTTGTAAAGCTAATAATAATTTACGACAATGTTTTTAAATGGGATTCTTTTTGATGGGTTAATTAAAATGTCCGCGATATGAGTAATGGAATAACACAGCATTTTAGCTGTGTATATGTAGTTGTGTCATCTTAAGCGCAGTTGGAAAGTACCTTTATGTACTTGCAGCTCATTTTGATTTCACATCTTTTTTTATATTGTAATTAGATTATTTTCTTTTTTTGTGTGATTATATTATTTTCTGTTTTTGTGTGATTATATTATTTTCTTTTTTTTTGTGATGTACTTGCAGCTCATTTTGATTTCACATCCTTTTTTATATTGTAATTATATTATTTTCTTTTTTATGTGAATATATTATTTTCTTTTTTATGTGAATATATTATTTTCTGTTTTTGTGTGATTATATTATTTTCTATTTTTGTGACGTACTTGCAGCTCATTTTGATTTCACATCTTTTTTTATATTGTAATCATATTTTTTATTTTTTATTTATGTGATTATATTTTTTTGTTAATTATACTTTATTCGTCCTTGACTTTTTCATGTTTCTTTGTCTTTTTTTTATATTTATTTGTTGATAATACTCTTTTTTTCCTCGACTTTTTCATGTACACTATTTTCTTTTTTTTGTGATTTTTGATAATACTTTTTTGTCCTCGACATTTTCATGTACTTGGCGTAATTTTTTTACCTTTTTAAAGTTTTTTTGGGGATCTCACTTCTTTTTACAAAGCTAATTCATGTACTTGGCGTAATTTTTTTACTTTTTTAAAGTTTTTTTTGGGGATCTCATTTCTTTTTACAAAGCTAATTCATGTACTTGGCGTAATTTTTTTACTTTTTTAAAGTTTTTTATGGGGATCTCACTTCTTTTTACAAAGATAATTCATGTTCTTGGCGTCATATCTTTTTACTTTTTTGAAGTTTTTTTGGGGATTCAGAATTTCAGCTTCTTCTTTTTTACAAATTTTTCCCTGTCACGGGTACTAAAAGTAAGGATAAAGTAAGGAAATCCCAATAAATTATAAATTCTGATCTATCTTCGTTACACGTCCACGCGTTTACGGCGCACTGCAGCCTATCGAGTGATGTTAGAAGATAAAGCTAGTTTGTAGCCAGTAAAGCTTACTCGGAATACTCGGAATAGCGCAAAGCAGTTCAACGAGTGTACTTTTATTATTTTTTGATTAAGGATAAATTCTACGTAAGTTTAACACCTTCCCCCAAAAAACATGTGCACTGCATTGCCGATCTATATGTATTATATGAATGTATAGTACTTTGTGTGCAGTACATAGTGCGCGAAGCAGCTTGCGGCCGTGGCCGGGGCCGGGGACGTGGCCAGAGCCGGGGTCGTGGATGGGGGCGGGGCCGTGGACGTGGCGGCGGCCAATAACATATAAAAAAATAAATTCGTTATTTTCATACATAAAAATGTGGTTATTTCATTTGCTCATGCAGCAGAGTTACTTTCTCTTTCAGCTGTTAAAATAATTCTCTTCATCTGCATCGTTAACTGAAAAATAGGACAAATTTACTAATTATTTATATAAATTATCACACGTGCTCACATTGAATGAATAATTGCGTATGCAAAACCCTACGTGAAAATTTGTGCGTACATAGTCCAACATAGATCACACTGCATCATCTCCTGCTTTGATGATTATCTGTAAATATATAATATATTATCACACGTGCTCACATTGAATGAATAATTGCGTATGCAAAACCCTACGTGAAAATTTGTGCGTACAGAGTCCAACGTAGATCACACTGCATCATCTTCTGCTTTGATGATTATCTGTAAATTATATATATATATATAAAGCCTCATTTTAATAATTATATACAACTTAACGTAGAACTTATTAATTATTTATAGAAATAGAGTGGCCTTTTGCTATAGTGAGTGTAGAGACTACATAATGTATCCAAAGCAGGTGAGAGCATATGGCAGAAAGTCTTGTTGCAGGAAATTTAAATGCTAATGGTAATAATTCAGCGAAAATGAATGAGGAGATCCAATATTTTTAACGCGCAATTTATTGATGTTGGAATAAAACTAATAATAATTTAATATGTTTATTGGTGAATTGAAATAATGGGAATCTAAAAAATTAATGAATAGCGTGACAACTACTGTGGATTTTATTAAAGTATTACGAATGTCTTTCACAAAAGATTGAAAAGCATCAAGGGAGATGTGTTTTCAGGGTACTTTCTTAACTAATGTGACTTGCTCTACATTGCAAGCAGTACACCATAATCTATTTTCTTAATAATTCTTAATGCTATGTCTTTTGATTGACAAATTTTGCCAATTTACCTTATTTGACAAATTCCCAGAAACTTGTGCGAAACAAGATGCTCTGTCTATCTATATATCTATTTAATCTTCTCCGGACAACCTCCAAGCCTGTGCATTCTCTTCATTTCTATCTATCCAAGCCTGTGCGTCCCCTTCAATTCTACTATCCAAGCCTGTGCGTCCCCTTCATTTTTATCCAAGTCCTGTGCGTCCCCTTCATTTCTATAATATATAATAAGCTTTACATAAAAACTCTAAATTGCTGGTATATACAAAAACAAGTATCTGGCAATTTAAATGCAATGTAATTTTTTACTACAATATATTATTTTGTACATGCATGATACAAATTTCCAGAAACTTGTGTGAAAGGAGATGCTTCGCAGTCGAACCATCTCCGAACAACTTCCAAGTCTGCGACTCTACATAAGAAATCTATTAAAAAAATTTTGGCGACTTACCTTATTAATTGAGACAATAATTCAGTCTCCTATGTAGTGTAAAAACTCGTGACATTCCAAATTCGGACAACTTACTTTATTTGACACTTAGCACTTGGTAGGTTATAAAATTCAAAATAGTATATATATATGTATGTACAATGACGGACGACGATCCCCGCCGAATAATCCCGAGAGTCGACGAACGAAGAACGAAACATGTGTTGGCTGAAGGTGTGTGTGTGTAACGCGTATATACGTATATTCTGTTTGACGACGAAAATATATATATGTACTATGGTTGACGAAAAATTCCTTGGAGAATCAGAAGAAGAATCTTACCATTTTCGACAGATTCATGAGACGATATTACGATATCTCTGTCATGCGTGGACCGATTTTATTGAAATTGGTCTTATTCGAAAGCTTATATGCGGTTTACATAAGAAAAATGCCTTTAAATTTAGAAAATATTGCAGGCGTGATGAGATATTAATGAAATAATTTTCAGGTTAGGTTGGAATAGCTGTGCGTCGAGTAAAGATACACGGCAGCGACAGGCATATACAAGGTGTCTTTTCTTTCATGTACTTGGCGTCGAGACGCTACCGCGTCTCTAGATAAACATGAGGTCCCGAGAGGCCAGAGATTCATTATCGTTCAATTTCTGTGTTACTAAACATTTTCATTATTCATTATTATTCGAAAGATTCGTTCAGTACTGTGTGCTACTAAACAGATTCATTATTATTCAAAGATTCGTTCAGTACCGTGTGATACTAAACATTTTTATTATTCAAAAGATTCATTTATCGTTCAGTGCTACTAAACATTTTCATTATAAATTCAGTGACCAACAATCACCATTCGTCAAACATTGTAAGATATTACAATTACCATTTATAATATTGTACATCACCACCATCATTTATATTTTGTATTACCGTTTCTATTGCTTTTCTATATTATTGTGTCTTATTAACGCTTATTGCGTATGTCATTCTTGTATTATTATTCGTATTATTTTCATTATCTTTATATTATTTACTCTTATTGTCGTTCATATTATCTTGCATATTAACGCTTATTGCGAACATTTATTATTTTGTATAACTATTCATATTATTATTTTCTATATCAACGCTTATTGCGATCATTTATTTTGCTTTCTATATCAACGCTTATTGCTTATGTCATTTTACTTAATTATCACATATTGTGTTTCATGTCCATATTCATATGTCGGAATAAAAGGAAAAGATGAAACCTCAGGAGGCGATTCAACGTCTGCGTTGACTCTTCTCCGCGCGACACGTCTCATTGTCTTTATTTTAATTTAACAAGAATTGAACACTATAATCTTAATATACTTTTAAGAATTAGAACCGAAATTGTAAGTCTATTTCAAATTGAAAACTAATGAATTCTCAAGAAGGGAAAGTTGAGCTGTCTCCACGTCCTTCTTTGTGTCTCTATCCTTTTCTTTTTTTCGTATTCAAATTATCATCATTTTTTTGGTTGCTAAACTACCACTTCCCTTTCCCTTCCGAGACTACATTCAAGCGCTCGCTAACACTCTGACGCTTGCGTTTTCAATTGGCGCCAAAATGATTTCGCAATTCAATCATGCGTGATTTCATGTCGTCTCCGACACGGCCATCTTGACAGGCGCCTGCCCTCGGGCATACACGTGATTGAATATAGATATTTAGTCGAGTGGGAACTCGAGAACCAACAGATTTTGTGCGATGTTTGCGCTCGGTCATTCTGAGAAGAAAATTACAGAAGAGGTAGGGGTAAGGCCAATTACTCAGATAGGTCTACTTTTTTTTAAAAAAAATAATTTACAATTCTATTCAAAATATACCGATCAAAAGTCCGCAAAACGATCATTGTAACCCCAATCCAACTTCAAACTTTCCCGACACTAGACTCTTCATTACAACAAAACCACACATCACCACTGATGCCCAGACCAGTCCTTCGGTCTGTTAACTTGTGTTTAGCGGACCAGTCCTTCGGTCACACACTCACTCAGGCAGTTTCCTGACTGCACGTGTATACAGTAACCCTGACATACACGCCATGTGAACAGTAACCCTGATGCACATGCTTCTTCACAACTCAGTCCTTCGGTTGTGAACGGCCCCGCACTGCATCACCTCTCCGCGCGCAGTGCAGCCAATAATTTGTGAGTCTCTCTTTTTTTTTACACAATGATCCTCGCCACAACGCTACAACGTATGGTGCGATCAGCAATCAGTGGTCTCGTGTCTAGTCTTTGTATAATAAGAGTCTTTTTATGTATCGTTTACTTTCCCAGCACATCATTTTCCAAACCGTTGGGAAACTGATGATCCGGTGCCTTCCTTACACGGTCATGCGGATATTTATACGTACGGTTAGAATTTAATGCTTTGAGTAGATATTTATCTCCCTCCAATACTTCAATAATTTTAAAAGGTCCCTTGAATTTCGCAGCTAACTTTGTCTGATTTCTCTTTTCATTTTCTAATAAAACATAATCCCCGACTGCATAATTTTGTACAGTCGCCTTATTGTTATCGAAACGTTCTTTATCACTTCTGGCATTTCTCATTATACTCTGGTTTGCCTGCTCCCTTAATTCTTGTACATTCAATATCGTTTCGTTATTTTTTGCTACCATCAAATTTAAAGGTCTAGCAATTTTTCCTATCATTAGTTACAGAGGAGTTGCATTTGTCACCCGATTGACCGTTGCATTCATAGCAAGTTGAATATCACCAAGAGCGTTCCCTACTTATCTCTACTGAAGTTAACATTTGCTGAAGAGTACTCATGACCCTCTCAACTTGTCCATTGGCTCGACTTCCTCCCGTAGCAGTAAGATGCAGCTTAATATTGTGACTAGCACAGAAGTTAGAAAAGTCCCTGCTAGCAAAACAACGTCCCTGATCAGCTACTACGCAATGAGGTGCTCCGAATAAAGCAACACCGAATTTTAAAGCTTTTATGCTACTGCTACTATCAATGTTAGTAGAATGAGTAAGTACAACAAATTTTGTGAAAGCATCTATAAGCACAAATACATATTCTTTCACTTCGCTTTTAACACTTAATTTACCAGATACGTCTAAATGAATTGTATGCCAAGGAATTGGATGCTTAGGAATTGGATGTAATTCTATTTGGACTTTACCTGAGGCAGGTTTTGAAATCTTGCATGTTATACAATTGTCTACAAACTTGCGCACATATTTTGACATTCCCTGAAACCAATAATAATCATAAATCTTCTCTAATGTTTTCTTCCAACCCAAATGCATAATTGATTCATGAACATTGTTGATTATCGACCACCTGTAAGCACGCGGCACAATTGGTAGGCAACGTGTTCGACCATTCTTTTGCACCTTTCGGAAAAGAACATTAGAACGAATTTCATAAGTCTTTCTAATTTCTTCGGATAGGATTTCATTTCGAAAATCTGAAATGATCTTTGATATTTCCTCGTCTTTTTCTTGTTCAACCTGCAGCCAGTCTTTTGATAACTCTGCAATATTTATTTGTTTCTGTTCGAGAGGCGTATTGACTACTTTAGCCGTATTAGGAAGAGGATTCCTTGATTGAAAATCCACATGATTCATACGACTACCTTCTCGATAGACGATATCAAAATCAAAAGACTGTAGATATGCCCACCAACGATGCACACGAGGAGATAAATCTTTTTTATTCTTGGAGGCCTTCACCGAACTGCAATCGGCGAAAGCCTCGGACACATATATTGTGCTTAATTACCATTAAACAGTAATAACGTACTCGTGCTTAAAGTAAATAAACCTCTTTATTTTTAAATCACGCTTCGAATTATTGTGTGCATCCTTTGGTTACAAAGATTCCAAACCACGACAGGCTGCCACAACAGCTGATTTCTGTTGTGAACGCGAGAACGCTTACACTGTTTACAAACATACTTTTGCATGTGCCGTGCAATTCACGGAAATATTACGTGTAGTTTTCTTTACATAAATGCAACGGTAAATCCTCTTACCAAAATCAAAACAAACATAAGGTGCTCTAACGGATGTTCCTCGGGTGTGTATTCACTATTTAAACCTTCCCTGGTCGGTTAGAGTGTTGGATTTGAGATTCGCGCCTGATCTCCCTTTGGCTTCAGTGTGCTGGATGCAAGATTCGCGCCTGGGTTCCCTTTCAATCCTCAGTGTGCTGGATGCAAGATTCGCGCCTGATCTCCTTTAAAATCCTCAGCGTGCTGGATGCAAGATTCGCGCCTGACCTCCCTTAAAATCCTCAATCTGCTGGATGGATTCGCGCCTAACTTTCCTTCCCCCCAATAGTCATCGTTCCTAAAGACCTCACCCGGGACGTGACAACGTATATCTTATTTTTCGGTCCTCCAAAACATATCCAAAAACCATAACAATCGGAGGCGAAACCTGAAAACCTTTGAGGGGTGGTTGCACCCCCTAAATATGCAAACAGGCTAAAATAAAAAAACACGTGTATCTTATTTTTCTGTCCTCTAAAACATATCCAAAAACCGAAACAATTGGAGGCGTACTTATGAGTACACGGGCGCGGTCGCTGGCAAGATACGCGGCATACTATTGTCACGTCCTGGGTGGTGAAGAGGTTATGGGACAATGACACGTGGGGTAAGGGTCAGGCGAGAATACCCTGATTCTGCACGCTGAGGTGGCTTGACGGGACTCTGGCGAGAACACAGTGATTCTGCACGCAGAGGGTTAGCGGGAATCTGGCGAGAACACGATGATTCTGCACTCAGAGGGTTAGCGGGAATCTGGCGAGAACACGATGATTGTGCACTCAGAGGGTTAGCGAGAATTTGGCGAGAACACGATGATTCTGCACTCAGAGGGTTAGCGGGAATCTGGCGAGAACACGATGATTCTGCACTCAGAGGGTTGGCGGGAATCTGGCGAGAACACGATGATTCTGCACTCAGAGGGTTAACGGGATCCAGGCGAGAACATGACGATTCTGCACTCTAAGCGACCAGGGAAGGCTTAAAGGCGAATAAACACCTGAGGGACACCCGTTAGAGCACTTTGTCTGTTTTGATTTGTGATTGCATTCGCCGTTGTATTCACATAAGAAGTGTCTCGTAATAATTCCGCGAAATTCTCTCGATGTACGGCTGTACGCGGCCCATACAAAAGAACATTAGTAAATACTGCGTTCACTGGCCGCGATCAGCTGTTCCCGCAGCTTGTTTTGGTGTGGGAATCTCCGTATTCGAGGAATTAACACAATGATTTGCAGCGTAATATAAAATAAGAATTGTTTTATTCAATTCTACTGCACTTTGACGGTTTATATAATATTATGCGTTGGACATTCAGCATTAGCACATAACATTTATATAATAATAAGCATAAAATATGTATGTATGGACATGAAATACAATATATGATAATAAGATGGAATGATATAAGCAATAAGCTTTAATAAGACAAAATTATATATGAAAGCAGTAAGCGTTAATAATACAAAGATATAGCAAACAATAAGCAATAATTATACAAAAGAAACATGAGCGCAGTAAGCGTTAATAGAATAATATAATAGAAAGCAATAAGCAATAATAATGCAAGTATAAAATAGATGATGGTGATATTCAATGTATTGAATAGTAATTATAAAATCTTACAATCTCGGTGAACGTCGTTTGGGTTTCACTTTAAATAAACTCGTAAATTGAAATGTCTTTACATCCGTTGATTACGTTGAAAGAGGGCTTTTGTCTCGGTCCCCTCATATTTATACAATCGTCGCGGGGGTATGCGCGGTATCGGCCTTGACACATTTAACAAAATAAGTCGCAGTAGGACTTCCGGGGTTTTTATAAAGGTTGTGTCTATTATTAGACACATTTCTGTCACGTACACCAAATATTCTTCGCAATTACATTTCCGGGGTTTTTATGAATAGGGAATTATATGTTCAACCTATCGGATGGATTTCTGGAGTTTTAATGGGAAAGGGGTGATCGTGGTCTTGACTTGTAGGGTCTTAGAGAAGGGGTGAGACGTGGTCTCGATTTAAGGGGTTTTTGGGGCGAGGGACTTGTTTAAAATTAGCAAGAGGGGGAGTTTGTGCCTCGTATGGCGAATAATCGAAGGAGGTGTTGTACTGACCATCTCGAGATGGGGACCGCTAAGGTACATCATCGAGGTGATCAGCGATTGGGGAGAAGGGGTATTTGTTGATTTGGAAGGACTTTGGTGGAGTGACTTGGAGGTTTATACGAAGATGTTTAAATAGTACCGCGCGAAAATTAGTGGGATATCACACTATCGTTTTCATTCAATCAGGAACACTTCCAAACTGAATTTGAACCTGGCAAGTACGTAGCATTATGCAAAAATGTCCGCTGGAAGAATACATAGGGGTGCTGGGTACAATACATCATGGTAAACCGGTTTTTTCAACCAAAAAGGCTGGCCACAGGTTAATAATACGTCACCGTGCACTCAGTGCACGACGCGAGTGCTCGCGGGACCCAAATAGGCGCGAGTACCGGAAGGTTAATTACGCATGTGTCGTTATCGCGCTAGGCAGTGTTAAGAAACAAATGGGCGATGATTGCCAAATTCAATATTGAAAAAAAACTACTTAAAGTTTGACGCCGAGCAGGTTCGTCTATAGTGACGGGGACTTGCCCTATTTTCCATGCGTTTATTCGGTTAAAAAAAATCGATTCTTTCTTTAGATTAATAAATGTATTATTAATTAAAAGAAAAATTAGATTTCTCTCTATTATACCTGCTTCACAATCCATCTTCAAAAAACACCTATTTAAAGGCCGTCACACTGGTGACACCCCTGAAATGCCTATAAAATCTGTAACGTTAGGAATTGTCACGTCCCGGGTGGAGGGCTTTAGGGACGATGACACGTGGGGTAATTGTCAGGCGAGAATGCAAGTTTTCCGCACGCTGAGGTTTTGGAGGGACTCAGGCGAGAATGCAAGTTTTCCGTACGCTGAGGATTAGAAGGAACTCAGGCGAGAATGCACGTTTTCCGCACGCTGGGATTTTGGAAGGAACTCAGACGAGAATGCACGTTTTCCGCACGCTAAGGTTTTAGAAGGAACTCAGGCGAGAATGCACGTTTTCCGCACGCTGAGGTTTTAGAAGGAACTCAGGCGAATATACACCTGGGGGACACCCGTTAGAGCACTTTGTTTTGTCTTGGCTGAGTGATTGCATTTGCGGTTGCATTCACATGAGAAATTCACGTAATATTTCCTCGAAATCAGTCTAGGCATGCGACGGTATACGGCCCGTGTAAAAGAACGTTGGTAAACACGATAGGCACTTTCGCGTTGCGGGCCGAGATCAGCTGTTGCGACAGTTTGTTTTGATTCGAGAATCCCCGTATTCGAAGAGTAGACACAATAATTTGAAGCGTGATTTAAATATGAGAATTGTTTATTCTATTTGGCACTTTGGTGACATGTTTATAAGTATGCGTTGGACGTTTAGCATTGGCACGTAACATTTATATAATAATAATCAATAGCAATGTATGTATGGACATGAGTTACAATATATGATAATATGAAAGCAATAAGCAATAATTATGCAAGATAATATGAACGCTGTGAGCGTTGATAGCACAAAATGATAGAAAGCAATAACCATACGAAATAAATGAAAGCAATAAGCAATAATTATGCAAAATAATATGAAACGCAGTAAGCGTTGATAGTACAAGAATGAAATAGATGATGGTGATATTCAATTTGGTAAAAATGGTAATTTTAAACGCTTACAATGATTGATGGTCGTTGTTGGTTTACACTGTTTTAGCAATACTTTTCTGTATATCCTTTCGCGGATAGATTTCGTTGAAAGAGAGCTTCTGTCTCGGTCCCCTCGTATTTATATAATTGTCGCGGGGGTACGCGCGGTATAGGCCTTGACCTATTTAATAAATAAGTCGCAGTAGGATTTCCGGTGTTTTTATGACTAGGGAATAATATGCTCAACCCATCGGATGGATTTTGGGAGTTTTAATGGGAAAGGGGTGATCGTGGTCTTGACTTGTAAATTTAAGAGGTTTTTGGGGCGAGGGACTTGTTTAGAATTAGTAAGAGAGGGGGGGGGGGGAGTTTGTGCCTCGTAGGGCGAATAAGTGAAGGAGGTTTCGTACTGACCATCTTGAGATGGGGACCGTTAAGGTACATCATCGAGGTGATCAGCGATTGGGGAAAAGGGGTATTTGTTGAGTTGGAAGGACTTTGGTGGAGTGATTTGGAGGTTTATGCGAAGGTGTTTCAATAGTACCGCGCGAAAAATAGTGGGATATCACAGAATTTCCATCCAAAATTTTAACTGAGCATTTTTGAGCTATTGTAGAATGCAAAAATGCAAACAAAAATTTTCGGATTTTTTTGACCGGCGGATGACTTTAAGGGGTTATACCTAGTCAGGAGACCAAAAAGACGCGAATGTTTGTGAATTTTTTTTGACAAAGCGGAAGTATATATTATCACAGAACTGTTTGCACTTAAAAGAACAACATTTAAAGAGCATTTGGTAATTTTTTCGTGGAAAATATTTGTGTTTATAATAAAGTGACAATCGACATCCAAGAAACCTTTTTAATAATTTGGTTTCGCGGTGAGCACTGCCATTCGGATCCAGATTATTTATAATCCAAAAACAAAAAAGATTTCGTTAGTATATTAATGTATCTTCCGCCTAATGGAGGGAATTTCCGAAATATTAATTTAAAACAAAATTGCGACTATTTAAAGTTGAAATCCTGATTTTCTCCCGTGAATTTTTGCATGAAAAAATCAGGATTTCAACTTCAAATAGCCGCCATTTTGTTTTAAATTAATATTTCGGAAATTCCCCCCATTAGGCGGAAGATACATTAATATACTAACGAAATCTTTTTTGTTTTTAATTTTAAATAATCTGGTTCCGAATGGCAGTGCTCACCGCAAAATTAAATTTTTTAAAAGGCTTCTTGGATGTCGGTTGTTACTTTATTTTAAACATAAATATTATCTACGAAAAAATTACCAAATGCTCTTTAAATGTTGTTCTTTTAAGTGCCAAAAGTTCGGTAGAAATATATGTTAACGCTTTTTAAAAAAAAATTCACAAACATTCGCCTCCTTTCGGCCGCCTGTCTAGGTATAACCCCTTAACAGACACTCATCGCAGTGCATTTGCGTCTAGAGTAGCCTAAGCTGCTGCTGTGGCAGACGCGCGTCAGACGCGTAGGAGAAACAGATGCACGCTTTTGCATTACACCGGCACACTGCTAGGAGATCCCACCTTTATAGGGCCAATTCAAACGCTATAAGAATACTGCCGCGAAAATTGCGTCACGTGTAATATATATATATGTACCGATTCGAAATCGCATTGACCCCGCATCGCTCGTCCGAATTGACCATTATTAGACGTTCTTCACCCTAAGTTAATCCTTATATTGCTCCTTGGATTGCACGTGATGACCTGGGTCCCGGGCGCACCGTTCCCCAGCGCGTACTCGCAGAACAATAGAGTCATAAAACGCCACCCTGGACGAGACGCTCAGGCCGATCGAATTGTCTGTTAATTTTTGGGGAACCAGATGTTTGCACTTTCTTCGTTTAGTTCTTCAAGGAGGAGGGGGCTCCCCCCTCAACTGAGGAATTTCCAAAGCTCAAGGTGCCTCCTACACCAAGGAAATACCATCAGTTGGATTTTCGTCGCCTCCTAAACAAACAGAGTCTTCATCGCTGAGACACCGGGTTTCGCGTCGCATCGCGTGTAGTGGTTGCATGTATTGGACACACACGGAACATATATTACATAGTGTAGTAGTGTAGTTTAGTGATTAGTATAGTCATCTTTTATTAGTTATTAGTTAATATTTAGTGATTACCCGTGGTACCCAAGTGTCATGGAGCGACGTTTAAGAGGCAGAGGTCACCATGATGGGGGAAATGTTCGACGAAGCACACAGAGACTATTCAATAGCCCGGGAAATTTATAGACAGTGGTTGGTGGACAGTGGCCAAGAAATACGAGTCCTGTACAGACGGGAATTTCAACGCATCGACCACCGTTTTTCGGAGCTGAATGTAGCAGAGTTTAATGTGGGAGTCGATAATCACCCGAGACCAGGTAGACCTCGCGTACCTTGGAGAACGGAAGAACGCGTGATCGCGTTAGCGCGTGCCTTTCCACTAATGGGCCTCCGGGGCATTGCTCGTCGCGTAGGTATTTCGCACGTGGCGGTGCGACGTATCATACGCGAAGAAGAACTACGACCCTTAAAAGTTCAGAGGGTCCAAGCACTCCGTCCAGGTGATTACGCTGCTCGGCGTACCTTCTTTCATTGGATGCTGCGGAAATTACGACAGAATAACCGCTTCCTAGAAAATGTGCTTTTCACCGACGAAATCACTTTTTCCAGCGCGACTCTACAAAACAGGCAAAACACGCGAGTGTGGACCTATGCAAATCCCAACGCAACCGTCCAACGCTTTAATCAGGGACGTTTCTCAGTAAATGTGTGGGCAGGAATTGTGGGAAATCAAATTATTGGCCCTGTTTATTTGTCCAGATTAAACGGTGCAACATATTTGCGCTTTTTGCGACGAGATTTGTTAGGCCAACTTTGCCAAGTAGTTCCACCAAACAGACGCCGGGCATTGTATTTTATGCACGATGGTGCACCAGCTCATATCACCCTGGCAGTCAGGGTGAAATGAGCTGATGTTTGGCACACGGTGGATAGGACGTGACCCTGCACCTCATTTGTGGCCACCACGTTCGCCCGATCTCAATCCGCTGGATTTTTTTATGTGGGGAGCCGTGAAAGACACTGTGTATAGATCGGGGAGACAAATTGAAACGCGGGAACAATTGAAGCACCGAATAGAAGAAGCGTTCCGAACAATACAAAATTCGCCGGACACGTTTGAAAAAGTTCGCCGAAACATGCAATCAAGACTTCAACAGTGTCTCGATAATGACGGTGGTCACATCGAAGCCACCGGACAGGCACGGATGCTACGCGCCATCAACAACGATGGGAGTGTCCTGTGGGTGAGAAGAAGACGCAGGAGGTGAACCATAGGGAACGTTGGTAAGTTAATAAGTTAATATCGTCTAACCTTCAAAATTCAACTTAGTCAATTTTTTCCCACCAAATGGTGCGTTTGCGACATATGGTTCCTTTTAAACTTTTCCCCCTGTCAATCAGCAGAATCTATTATTGTGCCCTATCCGTTCAACTGTCCGTAAGCAAAAGGTAGGTGAAGTCCCGGCCGTAGCATAGGGAGCCATACGAAAGAGGCCAGGAAAGAGGGAGTTTTTAGTGGGTATCCCGCTAGCAGCGGCGAGTCCCACATAATCCAGGCAACCCTGCCTGGGTATGCGTAATGCATTTTCCCCCTCTATAAAAAAAAAATCAAAAGATAGGTAGAAATTCTAACTGGTTACAGTCAACTCCGAATTTCTGTTGGGAAAGCACCACTTAATTCAGGCCTAGCCGGGTGAATGCACCTTGCACAGTCTTCTGTCCCTTTAAACGCCGTGTTCTGTCTGCGTAGAGCCCAGGAGCTACCCACCCCAGGCCACTACCCTTCAGGTAGTAAATACTGGCAAACGGCAAAGTAGTGGTGGTGGGCCCAAGCATCTACGTGCAACTCTATACATTCAAATCGTTGCGAAATCTTTAACAATTTTTCCCCACGAAACGGTTCGTTTGCGGCATATGGCTCCTTTCAAACTTTTTCTCCTTACGCCGAACAGAATATGTTGATGTAAAAAAAAATTTAACATTGATTTTCAATGTTATAAACAATTTTGCAGCAAATTTTTTTTGCAAATCTCCACCGATCCGGGGGTGTAGATTCACCCCTCCAAGCGGTGAACAATACTTTCTTAACACCCTGTACATAAAATCAATATTCAGTTTCACTCTTTATTGCCCCTCCCTGAATGAAATCCTGACTACGCCCCTGATCGTCAGCGTGGCCGCAAGGCGGAGAAGCCCCCGGCAACTCGTGAGTCGCCAGTTAGTCAACCCTGCTGTATACAATTTAAAAGTGTGCACTATCATACAGAAACTGTATCTCAGTCAATTATTTTTAAGGGAAGAGAAATTGAACAAAGTAAACTTCTTGTAAACATACTTCAACATACTTTATGATATTTATTTATTTGACACTTTATTGTTTTGATTTTTACAAAAATTATAAATACAATATTTAATAATACTAGTATTAAATATATCAGACATATTGTCTTTATGACTACATATAAAACTGAAATTTACATGATGCTTTACATAATACGCTATGAAAAACTTAAGATTACGCCTACTATAATATTTATGTAACATATATTTATTAATATTATATAGTTTTATAATGCACAGCGAGAAACATTCGTTAAAATAGTTTAATACATCATTTTCGTTATACGTGCGCTGTTCTACAATATGTCTTTTGCAAAAGGTACAATCTACTTTGGGTAATAAATTAATATATATATAAATAATGTTGTCTTCACCTTAGTGCTTAAGGCGGTGTCAAACACTCTGCGAATCCCTTGGTGTATCGCTGGCTCTTCTATAATCCTACGTTGTCCATGAGGCTCTTCAGTTGGAACAGTGTTATATGAAACATGTCTTGGCAATTGGCTCTGCTACTATGTTTGCCGGACACGTTTCGAACTAATAATGTTTTGAATAATTCTTCAAATTGGGTGGCATTTAGGATATTTGCTCTACCCCTGTGCTGTCGGATTTGACCGAAAAAGTTTTCCAAGGGATCTTGATTAAATTCTCTAGTATAGACGTTGTCCAATTTTTTGGCATATAATATTTTCACCATATCCACAAATCCCTCCACTGTGGCTATAAAATTCTTCAGTGAAGGTAGCACTATTTTTTCTGTTGTACCTTCGGCCTGGAAATACATATTCTTCATCTTTTGGACACATTCTCTCCAGTATGTCATGTGAATACTATTTCGCTTTACAGCACATTTTAATCCTGCGTTGTTACGTCTGATCCTGTTTTCATTTTCTTGTTCTTTAAAAATACAAAACGAAAGACTGGTTAAAGTAAGCTGAATGTAATATATTTGATATAGTACAAGTATAAGATGACATAATAGTAATATAAAATCATAAGTAAAATATAACACGAATAAGATAAAATAAAATAAGTATAAGATGGAAGAAGGATAAGGATCAACGACAATCGGTACATTATAAGCAAAACAGTGTGATATAAGAGCGGATAATTGTAATGTAATAGTAATGTAGCGGTTTCGGCGGTAGTTCGCTCGCTGAAGAACGGGCGATTTTACCGTTATGCGTTGGAGGCTCGGGTTTTCCCCCGTGTTGCTGGGTGAGTCAGGCGATGGCCAACGCTACGCGTCTCGCAGCCAGACTTGCCCAGGTAAGGGATTTTCGGCGTGCGGACGCGCTTTTCGCGCCAAAATTTGCCGCGCGTTCCCGGCGTCGCTTGAGGGACGCGTCCCTCTGAGAGGGTTGTATAAATAGCCTCCAGAGGTGACGCGCGCTCTCACAAAAAAGTACCAGCCCTTAGAGGTAACATCTCGCGTTGTGTCGCTCAACCCGCGTATATTTTATACTACCGTTTTAACTAATTGTGTATGTTCACCTTCAATTTATATATAAAAAGAGTGTGGTGTTTAAGTAGAGTAATTAGTCCTTGAACTCCCTCAGTAAGAACAAAATAAGATTTGTCGAATGTCTAATGTTCGTTGGGCTATATAAGTTTAGAACTAGAAGTGCCATCTTTGGAAACTATGTAATCCTAGAAGAAAATAAATAAATATACCTATATTACCTTTTGAAGTCTCACTGCTGTTCAACGAATCAAATAAATCATTGAAGAATTTCACTATCTTCGCTGTTCAGGTGGCATTTGTATGCATTCCATAGTCCTTGCTGGACGCTACATTATATGCAAAAAATATTTGTTTTTAATTCACATTCAATAATTTTTAATGTAAAGCCGTGTCCCCACTGCGTCGGCATTTGCCAATCGGTAAGGCCGCTCGCCTACATACAGCCAAGTCTGCGGATTGGGTTGCATGGTTTGAAAAGCGGAACGGGGCCGAACGGCATGCAGCATGCCGATTGGCAAATGTGTAGCGTTTAATAGTCACCAGAGTTTCCTAGAGTTTTTCCCATAAATTATAGATTGTTAATAAGTCTTTTTATAAAATAATAATTGGTTGGCAAGGAAGAATTACATAAGAAGGCAATGTATTTTATCAAGTTCGTACACGGTTGCATATCAGTTCCTTATGTAATAAATAATGTTAATTTGAAGTTTGGTAATTGAGTTTATTATAACCATATAAACAGATATTAAAAATTGACACAGCCAAATTGGTGACTCCGGCGTGATCCTTCTTTCTGGGCTTTGAGAGACAGGTTTGAATTACCGTACTTGAAAAAGAACTGCCTTTGGAGCGATCGCCATGACGACAGTCAAATTGTACAGTGGAGACACGCCTTATGATGATATAATTATTATACTTACGGATTTTAAACATTAAGTTAATAGCCGAAGACATTCTTTGGCTGAAAACTTGCGTTGCATAGCAAACATTCATTTTTTTAATTATTTGCCTTTGGACATGGTGCTTGGTGATTGATGGGATGGACGTCATGTCCTTATTCTCATCTAAGTTATCGATTGTAAAGGCGGCAATGATGTCGTTCCATCCGGCTACTTCAATTTCATTATTGCTCACCGTCCATATTAAAGTTTTATTTAATAAATTATTCCTTATCCCTTTTATTAAGTGTGGTGTATCGTATAAAGGGATAATTTCTTTGTGGTTAACGACTATACGTCTTCGTGGTTCCAGGCCATTTTCTATGTCAGGCCTCGAAATTAAGTGAACGCAGCGGCCGATTTTCAGAGGCAACGCCTCCATTCTCTTGCCGCGCGTCTTGGCCCCCGCGACGGCCTAGGAACTTGGAGTGCCTCAGACCCGTACCATATGAACCGCGCGTAGCGTATTGGGGCGCCCCCCGTATCAATAGGTTTCCACATCACCCATGGAGTACTATTATCGATGCGTTTTTTTTGTCAGTGATACATGATGTACATCATGTACGTCGTCCAGTCTCCCCGTTAATATTTTAGATTTGCCCAGCACGTCTAAACGTGCACGAAAATTTAGTTTTCCCAAACATATTTAAAATTGTTATAGTAAAACGCGTTTTTCCAATCCATTTTTTATCACGCGACACAGTGGAATAGGCCCATAGGGGATACCACTGACAAAAAAAAAACGCATCGATAATAGTACCCCATGGGTGATGTGGGAACCTATTGATACGGAGGGCGCCCCAATGTGCTACGCGCGGTTCATATGGTACGGGCCTGAGGCGCTCCAAGCTCCTAGGCCGCCGCGGAGGCCAAGACGCGCGGCGAGAGAACGGAGGCCTCTGAAAATCGGCCGCTGCGTTCACTTAATTCCGAGGCTTGATCTACATTAGGCATTTCGGCTTGGAATATCAACTATTGCCGAAATAATTAGAGAAGTTTGCTATTTCCTATGGGTTACTTTTAAAGACATATGTTTACCATTACCAACAAAAGAAAAATGGCTACAAATTGCTGACGAATTCAACACAAAGGCAAATTTTCCCAACTGCATAGGAGCTGTTGATGGTAAACACATCAGGATAATCAAACCGTGTAACAGTGGATCCTTATATTATAACTATAAGCATTATTTTTCTATTGTTTTACTTGGAATTTGCGATGCAGATTACAAATTCATTTATATAGACGTAGGTGCATATGGAAAAGACAGTGATTCCTCTATTTGTAAGAATTCAACATTTTTTAACAAACTACTGAATAATACTTTAGATGTTCCAGAGAACAAACCTATATCCGTAAATAATACTACACCGATGCCTTACGTTATCATTGGTGACGAAGCATTTGGGCTATCCGAAAAAGTAATGCGTCCATATGCTGGATCACAATTAACTACGAAGAAAGAGTATTTAATTACAGACTCTCTCGAGCTCGTCGATATATTGAATGTACATTTGGTTTAATAGCAAATAAATGCCAAATTTTTCATCGGGCTATAAATGTTAATACTGATTTAGCAATTAGTATTATAAAAGCCTGTTGCGTTTTTCACAATTACGTCCGAGACAGAGACGGGTATAGGTTTGAAGACACACTGTCAGTTCCTGAATTTCAGAATGTAATAATAAATGAAATACCAAGAGCAAGCCGACGTGCAGTATGTTACAGAGATATGTTTGCGGATTACTTAATGACTGAAGATCAAGTAGAATGGCAATACGACAAAATTTAATTGTGTTATTAATGAGTATACTTAAATGTAATTCAGTTATATAAATAAATATTGTAGTTACTACTTATTAGTCCTTACCTAAGTCTCTTTTTTCTTGTTCCGGCAGTTCTTCACCTCCAAATAAGTGTACTATTTCCTCCCACTGTTTTTTTTTACAATCACGGTCAGAATAATCAGTACTTGACATATCCCAAATTTCTCTGTGTCGAAACTCATCGCGTCTGTTTGCTAAAAAAGCCTTTTGTCGTGTAACGTTGAAGGCTTCGTAATCACAAGGAATGAGTATTTTCACAGTAGAATAATTCACGACACGAAGTATTGATTAAAATGCACTTTAATAAAATGACTTCCGATTCGGCGACTGTCGTAATATGGAATGTTCGGCTTTCGAGAAACTTTCCGCACACGTGTTCGCGTATACGTCCACACTACGAGCTCATTCGGCGAATGACGAGCGTTTCGACTCGTGATCGACAACTGCGAACATTCGTCGATCTTTGATTGTTCGCGTCCTTGAATTGGACGCTCGACAGCAAAACATTTACAAATCTACGCATATCGAACAAACAGTGTCCATCCATCCCATATCCTATCAATGCTCATTCACATTAGTACAGGATCATCGTTTAATCCTGCAACCCGCGCGCGCGCGAACAGACGAAAATGGCAACACCGCCTCACGGACGCATTCCACTACAACCATGCACCGGCCCAGCGCAGAGCTGCCTGCGACCGTTGGACAAGAGTGATGCCCGAGCTTCGAAAATTTTAGCGTCGCAAAGAGCTAGGTATTGGGAATTTCCCGACCCAGGTAATCGAGCCGCGCGCTCCGCTTTTATTTTCGGTCTACCACTCGCACCCCAGATCACTGTAATGAGGTTTGAAAATAATGTCAACAGATCTCGTACCCGTCTCAATTTCAAAAATTTTAGCCACGACAGGGTTGACGGTTCTTTGTACGGAGAGATTTTTCGCCACCTGCTTGTAAAAAACACAGTAACGGCACATCGTTCCAAAAAATGACATTAACGGAAGCCGGTATAGGCGTGGCGTTGAGTAGCTAAAACATTCTAACACAAAAATTCTAGAAAAAAAATTCAAACACCGCTACAATCAAAGACACGTCGCATTAGTTACCCCTTACGTCTGATCTAGGTATGCACCGCGTTAAGGATAAAATCATAAAAAAGAAAACCAGAACAATAGATTCTGAGGTCTGCAGAACTAACACATAATTGAATAAAAATTTAATTTCTCAATTTATAAATGTAATGATACAGAATCAGCTAGCCTATTGTTTATCAACACCACGAATTTTAAAAATAGCGTTAAATACATTATCAAATAAACAGTTTCCAACAGCTTTTTAAACAATTATGGTTAAAAAATTGATAAAAGAAAAATTATGTAAACGTAAAATATGTTAAATTATCCATCATTAAGAGGGATTAATTTTTCCTCATTTTTTTGGCGCAAATTGCATTCCGATATGTCTTACAGTTCAAAAGTTATACGAAAAAGACCCCAAAATTTTCAACCGGGGCCGGGAAATTCTGAATAGTTCTTTGCAACGTTAATTTGACAGGGACCAGCCCAAAATTCTCGAAGCTCGGGCATCACTGCTGTCCAGCGGTCGCTTGCAGCTCTCCGAACGCGGGGACGGTGCATGGTTGTAGTGGAATGCGTCCGTGAGGCGGTGTTGCCATTTTACAAGTTCGCGCGCGTGCGGGTTGCAGGATTAAACGATGACCCTGTATAAAACTTTATTACAATAAATTAATGTTATGTTTAATATCCTTTCGATCTTATTACAATTTTTTCAAAAGAACACCGTAAGAAAAGAATATTTACTAGTTTTCTCATTCCCAAGTAAATGCACCATTGCTTCTTATTGTTTTTTTACTGTCACGATTGGAGTCTTCATTATACGTCAAGTCCCAAATTGCCCAAATTTCGAGATTCAATTTGGAAAATAAATTTGTGGTCGCCAACAAAGTCGCTGGTCGTGTGAACGCGTGCATTGGAATCAAGGTACCTCGTTGGTCGCCGCACCCATTTGGTCTCCCGTGCGTCGGTCACGTTTTCGTGGTTCCCGGCGACTCGTTGTTCGCCGCGACCAAGTGCGTACGAACTTATATGTTCCCGTATACCTCGTGGTCGTCGGCGACTGATCGCCAAGTGCGTAACGGGCCTAAGACTGAACGCAACACATTCGTCGCTAAGGAAATTGCGATTCTGGCAAACAATCGCAACACGGAAACGACCATCTGTCATTGGATTTTCGTACCACCGTACTCCTAAGCTCGTCTGTCACCGTTCGAGAAGCGTCAAGCGACTTGGTCCACAACGTATCATCACGGACTTCGCTGGTCCGACGGCTGGGTGCCGTACCACAGGCTTCCAGAACTGATCGCCCGCGAACTCGCAACCGTCGACGTGGTGTTATTGAAGGGCGTGGAGAAAAAGACCTGGGTACACCAACTGCTCCTACGAACGGATCCAAACATAGTAGATATCGTTGAGATGTACGAGATAAAGAAGAAGAAGAACAACGACGACGACGACTACGACGACGACTACGACGTCACCGACGATGAGGATACCAATGACTCCGACGTTGAGGACGATTATTGTGGAATCTTGCCTGGCACGGTCGTTCCTAGCCTGAAAGCAATGCCTGAAACGAACACCGTACGATGCGCTTTTCACAACGGCGGTGACGGTTGTATGTGCACGCTAGAAAACGTGCAGAAAATTTGGAAGTATATGCGTTGCGAAATTTAATGTGAGTGGTGATTTCCTATATTCTATGTGAAAAAGAACAAAATCCTATATTCTGCTTAACCGTTTCTTTCTATTGTTGTTTCCAGGTTCATCGGAGCGTGAGCTGTCTTCTTCCTCATCGTAAATCATAGACAATTTGTTATTGTTCTATGGAGCGTGGACAGTATTTTCTCCTCATCGTACCTCCGAATCGTATTGATATTACTATTATTTATAAAAGTATATATACAATATAAAAAAATGATTTATATGAATAAAAAACTATTGTTTGTAGAAGAAGTACATATTTTTGAACCATTCATTCTCCTCCTCCTCCACATCCTACAACGTCGATGATACTTTTTTTTTAGATATTTCGTATATAAGTATCTGTTATTTTTTATGAAAATATATTATGAATATATATACAGTTTTAAGGTAGTACAAGCGTAAAGAAATCGCAGACACTTTGTATACAACAAGATTTTTAATATTCTTCTCTTCCTCCTCTTACAACGATGCGTTACATAAGTATTCATATACTCTAACATTATATACTAGCTGTGATACAATCACTTTTTATAGTACTAACGCAACGCGAGATTTTTTCGTTTATTTTCCTCTATACACTTCTTACTGTCTCTATTTCTCTATTTTTCTCTCTCTGTCGATGCTTTCGCAGAGTAATAGTAACAATGTTACTCTATGCACACTCAAAGTGATTGATTCTATACACTCTGATTACACATAAGTGTTTCCCCGTCGCTATCGATGCTCAGGTCGCAATTCAGAACCGTGTATCCGTGTATCCGTGTGTAAATTTACTGCCAACACATATGTCGGACATCTTCCAATAACACTTCTTCTTTCTCCTGTAAGTGATAGTATCAGAGATGACTTATACACAGTCGTTATGATTAAAGCTACACAACCATTGTGATGATCCCCGCCACTATTGATGTAGAGTTCCCACACCATAGTACATCCGTGTGATTGTGAAGTATCACCAATACATATTTCACTCATGATGCAACGACACTTACATATGTATATGTCGTTGACTCAGGAGTGAGATACGTACGTGTGATTCGGTTGGTGAAATTGAAGCACACACATAGTCGCTATCTACAAATATCGCATCGCTGTTGTTAGCGCAAACAACGATCTTCTTCACGATTCGATTACTATTATGACTGTTACTATTGTAGGGTCATGGAAAAAGGGAAGTCGCCTCAACAGGACTCGAACCCGCGATCTCTAGATCCGTAGCGCGCTGGCCAGCCGCCTTAGCCACCTCGGCTACCGCCGACTCCCCCACCCTCGCTATTCCGTGCCCTCTCTTATGGTGGGGGTTCCTGATCCCACACTATGAACAATGGTTATTGAACCGTGAAGAGTACCGTTGCTCTCGACACATATTCGTAGTTACGTTACTATCACTACACACATCGACGTACAGACTACTCACATCGACGTAAAAACTACTCTACACACACACCCACACACACACAACACTCTTCGGGGAGGGACGACAGCTTCCTCGGGGAGGGACGACAGCTTCCTCGTGGAGGTACGACAGCTTCCACGTAGAGGGATGGCCGCTTCCTCGTGGAGGGATGATCTCTGCCAACAAAGTCAACTACAGCACCGGTCTCCTCGACAGAATCTTCGGCAGCACATGTAACGAAGAATAAAAAACATCACTACGTAGCTCACAGTTTTATACTCCTTCTCTCTCTATGTTTCACTATTATTTTCTTATACACGTACCTATGCCACAGCAACCTCGAAACATCTGGATCTCCATGGCAGATTGTTGCTCTACTCTGGTATGGTTTCTCCTTATTCGCTGAAACAGTAAAAAAGTGTATGATATCTATCACATGTCGAACTTCGTAAGCGTTACGAGCAACTAATACTTGCCATATAGTTCTGTAACTGGTTCCTGTCGATGAATAGCTTCCTGCTTCGCACTTGTAATGAGTCGTCGCGGCGACAGGCTCGCATTTCTTAACGACTGCAATAAGCATGGCTAATGGTAGGGGTGGTCCACGAGTAGGGATGTACTTGCATCTCAGTCGTCAGTGACCATTCAGGTATCTCGATACTTGTACACTATACAGGCACTGTTATTCTCCTTCTTCTTCTCGCTGTCCTTCTTCTTCCTTGACACAGAATTGTGCTCACGTATGCTTTCACACCCTCGCGCCAACACATATATACATACCATGTTACTGTTGATAGGAGCCCACGATATATATTTTTATCGCGCGCGATAACCGTGCAGGTTTTGACTTGCATCTTCTACGCGTTATACCTTCGTATGTTTTGGCTAGGCGGACCGACACAAAGAGATAAATGCGGATCGTGACTCGCACTCCTTGTTCGAACGTCGCTGCTATCGGGGAACGATCTGACCTTCGAGCGATAAGAGGGTTGCGGATCGCTTTGAATTTTCGTGCCTCCGACGACGCGTGATGAGACATCGGCAGTACCCCCTCCCCACCTTACACATGTATGCATGCGTGCATGCGCGCGCGCGTGTGTGTGTGTGAGCGCGTTCCCCCTCCACCGTCTCATTTCCACGCCGACGGGTCGCCTTCCCCCTCCACCGGCTCATCCCCACGCCGACGGTGCGGTACACCCGCTCGCTTCACCCTCTCGCTCTGCGTTGGTCCAGAACCGGGTTAGCTTATCTACTGATAACCTTAAAAAATTGTCTCGAAATTCGAGATTTTACGGTTTTGAACAAATTAAACCGGTAGTAAAATCACAACCGGCCCAACGCACCTCGGTTACGCACCTGAGGAAAAACTGAGGGATGTAAGCGATACTCTAGCAAGTTGGGGCGGCAAATGTGCCCCACGACCTTCATTTCAGGGCCGTGTTGGGCCTGCGTTTGCCCTATGGGCCCCTTTCCTAATGCCCAGTACGAATCGCCAACGGATTAGCGCGCCATGCGCGCGATGGCGCTGTGACGTCGAACCAATCAACGCCAAGGTGGAAAACGAAACGGCGCTACCGTCAAGCCAAGCCAAGCTAAGTGAACAAGTACTAAGTATGTGACGTCAACTTCGCGGATTGGTGCTGGCCGCCGCTTCGTTTCCCATCTTGGCGTTGATTGGTTTGATGTCCCGACATCATCACGGCCAATCCAAGCTAGCCAAGGTAAGCGAGGCCACAGCCAACCAACGTCGACAACCAATTCCGCGGCGACGCTTGGCTTGGCTTGACGTTGGCGCCGTTGTGTTTTCCACCTTGGCGTTGATTGGTTCGACGTCACGGCGCCATCACGCGCATGCGTAGCGTTCCCCCACCGTTAATTACTCTACGGGCATATAATATTTCCTCCGTTCACTGTTCCTTTAAGACTTCTCGATAGAAGAAGCTATGGCAACAGCGCAGCAGAGACAGAGAGAACAGAATATGTGGCAACTATACGTAAAAAATTCGTCGACATAGAGTACCTGGAGATGTCACCTTTGTACAAGTTCTTTTTATCGACGCAGTAGTTTCATTGGGGCCCGTCTGTTTACAAGGGGCGTTTCGATCGATTCGGACCGTAACAAAAATTCCGGGGTCGCTCTTATGTGTATGGGAGTTCCTGATCCCATAATATTTTGATGAAATGTGATTAAATCGGTTCTACAGAGAAGGATTATTGTAAAATCTATGTAACATCCAATTAAAATAGTATTAGTATGGTTTAAAAGATACACATTAGCTCTTGTGCATCACTTAATTAAAAGTGTAAACACAAATACTAATTATAAAATGGTTTACGGCTGTTATTGAACTTAAAACACATTATTGATATTTATTCTAATCACGCTAATTTTTATTAAAAATAGGTTGTCATATAGAAAACACAAAGACTGATCGACAGTCTAGAATTTTACCGCTATCAGCGTGGAGTCCAAGAGAAGTAGTACGTCCAGACCAAGTAACAATTCATCTGCGAGGAAAAGGAGCCATTTCGATACCGTTACTTCTGTTTTCTGCAACTCCAGGGTAAATATTAACACTCTTAAAAACGTAAAACAGCAGGTGCTATGATTTATTTGTTGTCTTTATTTAGGTGTTATCTGTTGTAAAGGGTGTCTGCGGGAACATTGAACAGCTAGATATCTTCTTATGTATTGGAGATAAAAAAAATATTTATATGGAATTGCATGGTTCCAGGAGGCAAATTTATTAGCGCAGACAATTTTTTCTTTGATTATTATTTTTAAAGATACGACGGTCCAGTTTGGTTTTTTAAATGGAACTATTTTTTTAGAGATCACTTGATAGTGCGTTCCAGGACAAATTCAATAACCTAAATATGTATACACCTTATTTCCACTGGTTTTCGAGATATTGCGCTTACAAATTTACTGATTTTCACTGGAAGAAAGTCGGCTGGAATAGCAAGCACCGGGGGTAGTCTTGTTCGCGCCACGGGTGGCACGCGTTGGGCATTGCCTGTTGAAACAGACAGCTACTTACCATAGGTCTACGCCAAGAGTGGCAGGCCAAAAGCTGGTCAATTCTTTTCCGATACAATTTGTCTTGGAATGCACTAGCAACTGATCTCTAAAAAAATAGTTCCATTTAAAAACGGAACATGGCCATCGTACCTTTTAAAATAATAATCGAGGCAAAAATTCGTCTGCGGTAATAAATTTGCCCCCTCGAACCATGCAATCACATATAAATTTCTTTTATCGCCAATACGTTAGGGGATATCCAGCTATTCCGTCTTCCCGCGGACACCCTGTATAATCGTTGTATAGTGCATTTCATGCACATGTATTAGCACTTGCTCAAACATGCTCAAACTGTGACGACCGGAAAAATAAGCATTCTTTTTTAACAATTTTCTCGGGAATAATTTACAGTTTTGATATAAATTTTTTATTGCCTACCGCAGGCATGGCATTTAAGTGAACTTGACGGCCGATTTCCAGAGGCAACGCTTCCTTAAGAGAACAATCAAAGCTATGAAATTGTTTGCTCGTATTAGGAATAAACATAAAAATTTTGAGAATATGTGAAAATTACGCCTTACCATACAACTATATCCTCCCCGCATTGAGCCACGCCATCATCTCGCACGATCGGAACATAATAATTCATGCGTTTAACGTTTCCTCCGGCACTGGTACTGCACATTTTTTTCAGAGCACTATTTGTTCCGTCGAAAGTCACTGAGGCTACTGAGCTATTGATGGAATAGCGTCCGGAAGCCGGCTTAAATAGTGGTGCAATTGCTTCCCCCCACCACAGCATTTTAGTTTAAAGCTACCAACTTTTCCATAATGTTTTTCAATCTTAACGTCGCAGCATATCGCGCGATAGCATGTGACTTGAGTCCATCCGTCAAAGATAAAAGTCTTGCGCGCCAATTCGTCATAGGCGTGAATCATGGATAGAATTATGCTGTATCGACAGAAACTGCAACCATGTTGGGACGTATCATCGTTTATGCAAGCCTTAAATTCGAGGGAGGGGGTACACCAACAGAGTCAGACAGAGATCGCAAATCGTGGTGCCGGGCATAAAAGCGCGCTCTGAACTGCACAGAGCCACAAATTGTTGCAACCTGCTGCGCGGAAAGGGCATTACATTTCTTTCATTCCATTTACGATCACGGAAGAATTCGCGCAAGTAAACCGCCAATTGTTGGATCAATCTGCACGATTGATTTCACGGGAAGAATACCTCGCGTGGGAAGAACGATGCAACGAGTGTATCGAATCGTTGGAAGAACACAGCCGAGTGAAACGTCCTCGATTATCGATCGGTGTTCCACAATCGTTGGTTGCTCGAATCGCGCAGCTCAAAGGACTGAAGCATTCGTTGCGCGGACGTTTCGTGCATGAAGGTACTGACCATTCGAGCACAGGACTTTTGTGGCGCGAAATAGACACTGCGTTCGATAGTCGTGTATTAACCGGTGTCGTGCTCAATTCGAATTACATCGAACCGCGCAACTTCCTCCAGGATGCAGGGACCATTATGCTGGAGCATGTGCGGGGCGCTTTGAGGAAACAGCGGAACCTCAAAGTGAACACGGTGCACAGTGGTCTGGAAACCCGCTTTTTGTGGCCAAAAGTCAATTTTTCAAGTTTAATATACAGAAAAAAATTTTGTTGCTATAAAGTTACAATCCTTCAAAGCTCCTAAATCCAAGATATTATTCATTTTAAATACATCTGTGATGAGATACAGCGTTCTAAAGACGAAATCATAACATTTAAAGTAAAGTTAAACGTTTTAGTTACCAATTATAGAATATCAGAAATCAGTCTTTAATGATAGTTTTATACGTGTTAGCAGGTGTATTTCAAGTATTTAATCCAGTTATGAGCATTTTGTAATTCATATACAAATAGTACAAACTGTATAACAATTTAAGCTTTGAGAAAGGTTTTAAAAAAAATGCTTAAAAGTGCTAAACCTCGGACTTATTTTATAAGAAAGTTTAAACATCTGTTAAAAGGAATATGCAAGGTTTAGGTGCCACCTTTTGCCACTTTTAGCTCTGTATGGATTTTAACAAATAGACGCGAAGTGTGCTAGCGCTGCATTCAGAACTTGGATGCGTATCGTAGTATAGGAGCTATAGTTAACAGAGCAATAGAAACTTCATATCTTCTCATATCACATATAAGTTTACGAAACAGGCTACAAAAACAAAAACTCCAGAAACTTAAACTGCCTCCCGAGGTTTTAGCATTACTATGTTCCCCGTCTATTGAACCAGAACCAACAACATCCACATTTATAGAAGAGACAACTAACGATGAAGAAGATTTTGATGAAAATTATGAAGACAACGAAGGCACATTGCTGATCTTTAGGCACTTAGATAACTTAGAACTGGATTCAAATGAACTATACTAGGTATTTATGCTATCACACATTTTCAGTACGTTATGTCTTCGTTTACATGTAAAGATAGCGTTAAGATGGTTCTTTTCTTTCTTTTTACGAACTAGTTGTGGTTTTTTTAAAACAACTTTATCATAAAAATGAAGTTTTCTTCAAAATAATCGCCACTAAGGGGGTTTTATTTTTTAAATACGAAATTTGTTTTTTTTTTGCAAAATAATTGAGCATTTTTAAATGTGCTACTGTAAATAATCAAATTGTATCGTAGAAAGTCAATTCTTGTTAAAAAATGTCGCTTTAAAGGTATTTTTAATTTTGGCCACAAAATGCCGCTCTCCAGACCACTGTGCGGTGTTTAACGGCGAATTTGTGGCAGGTCACAAGCATGCTTGTAAAAGCATTAATACTCGAAATTGTGAACTCTTCGACACATCCGATCTACAGGAGTGGTATCAGCGATGTATCATCGAACCCACCCTGGCATCGCTGGAAGAGTTCCAGGAACGCGACAGCGGATGAGCATTGACGCGAATCCTGAATCTTACCATCAATGTCAATAAGTCCAATCCGCTGCACGGGGTGCCACATCAAGTTGCCGCAGGAATTGTTGTTGAAGAAAGCGTGGGGAGTGGTCGCCGCACTACATCCCGCGGAAAGATACCCTCATCGCCCTCCAGGGCATTGAGCTCTCAATGTCATTGGAGCAAATTGGAAAATTTGAGCGGCAAAACATCATCTCAGTCAACGTCTACAGCTTCGAGGTGGAGAAGACGAAGGGTTCAACTGCGTCTCACCAGCCGAAAGAGGGATCGACACGTCAACCTGCTCTACACACCGAATCAAGAGCTCGGCGATGTAGGGCACTTTGTGCTAATCAAGGACTTGTCCCGGCTGGTGAGCGCCCAGTTGAGCAAGAACAAAGCCAAGAAATTCATCTGCTATCGGTACGTATATAAACTTATGAAATGTTGAAATGTCTAGAGAAAAAAATTAAATAAAAAATTTTTTTTTGTTTTATTACAGATGCATGCACTATTTCAGATCCACCGAGAAGTTGGAGGCCCATGCAGTGGACTGTGGTAAGATGAATGAATGTGCCATTCTGATGCCTAGCCAGGATAACAATCTCCTCAGTTTTGACAACCACTGCAGGAAGGAGCGACTCCCCTTCGTGGTGTATGTCGATCTCGAGTTTATCTTGGTGAAAACGGAGGACAACCACCGAATGGGTGATATAGACAATAAATTATGCGCGTATCAACACCACAATGTACACAGAATTGCATATTATATGCATTGTTCGTAGGATACATCGCTATCGACGTATCGATGTCGCCGCGATGCGGATTGTGTTTCATGGTTCGTCAATGAACTAAAAAATTTTGCGAATTTTGCCGAACCCATTCTTACCAATAATGTTCCCATGCTTGATTTAACTAGCGAACAGTGTACGACATTTCACAATGCAACACATTGTCATATTTGCGAAGAGCCATTCAAGGCTAGCGATGTACGAGTTTTGTAAATCATTGCCATCTATCCGGACGGTTTAGAGGTCCAGCACATTCGGAGTGCAATTTAAATTATAAAAATGCGTTTTACATCCCCATAGTTTTCCATAATTTATCCGGCTACGATTCACATTTCATTATTGAGGAAATAGCTACCGCTTTCGAAGGTCACGTTGGCGTATTGTCTATAACTAAAAAAAAGTATATTTCATTCACAAAAAATGTCGAAGATACAGCTGAAGAATCGGACTCCCGAAATTGTATTAAATTGCGATTCATCGATTCGTACAAATTTCTCAATACCAGTCTCGACAAATTAGCATCTTTTCTTAGCACAGATCGACGTGTTGATGACAATTGACCATCTCATGGTACGGCAAACTTGTTAAATCTCTTTCTATAACGTCCATTAGACATCGTGCTATCCTTGTCTATTACCACGAAACCATACTCCCGTTGCCAACAATTACGGCACAAAGCGCAGAAATCCTCGTAAGACATGTCAGTGTTTACGTGATCGTTGTACACCTGTTTCAAGTTGGTACCATTCTGCTTAAACAGAATCAACAGATTGGCATTGTCGCGTATAAGATGTTTGGGAATCTTTGCATACGTCTGACAGAGATAGAAGCAGTCAACGTTCGAGTGGCGCCCCATTGCAAAGTATTCCCTTATCGTATCTTGCTTGTCACAAGCCACGTCATCAAAGATAAAAATGGAATTCGGAAGCGATTCGCTCGGTGGGTTGACATCACTGTTATTCGAAAACGTAAAGTAGCCAATTTCATCTATCGGAGTCAATAAATTCTCCAAATACTGATATTTCGGCTGTTGCAACGACTTGGAGTACACGTACACGTTCTCGAACCGGACGCCGTGATGACTTTCCAACAAGCTCACCAGCCCGTTTGTTAGAAAGCTTAAAATGAATATACGCTAGAAACTAGAGATTACTTATGGACACTAACTGTTAGATTTTAATTGGTTTTGTAGCACAAGAACATGTATTTACAGTCGTCACGAAATCACAATTACAGGTACCGTTAAATATATGTACAAAGTTACGGTTTAATAAATCTATTTACACTTACTGTTTAACCACACTTAATTTAGGATAGCGTTAATTATTAAGCGAGCGTGTAAGCGTTAAGTAAGCAGGAAAGCAGTGGTTACTCAGCAGGTGAGTAACTTCACGTGAATTAGAGCGAGAGCAAAGCGTATAGCGAAAGCAAAAGCGTGTTAACTGTAGCCGTGTCGCGAACAGAGAGAGCGATCGGAACGTCGACCTGGAACCAATGATGCCAGAATCGTGGGACGTGGGACAGAACGCTTACCCCCACTATGACCTACCGTCGTCTCCCACTATGGCCTACCGTCGCCCTCCACTTTCTTTCCATCGCACTGCATACAAGCATATCCCTACCCCTGTCCGTGTGCACGGCAGCCCAACAAGCAGCTACCACGGACATGAGTAAAAATATGCTTGTGTGCAGTGCGGTGGGAAGAAAGTGGGGGACGCCGGTAGGGCATAGTGGGAGACGACGGTAGGTCATAGTGGGGGTAAGCGTTCTGTCCCACGTCCCACGATTCTGGCATCACTGCCTGGAACGTAGAGCCTTCCCCTTCCATTGACCGCGCATCGATGGAAGGGGCCATGATCGCCGCCCCACATGAGCAAGCAGGCCGTTGCCAGTGCTTAATTGACGGTGGGCCTGGAAGATGTCGCCCAAATGCTACTTTCTTGAACACCGTTGGTCTTTCCACAATTTGATGGACCACAAATGACGCAGCGTATAGTGTTTGGTAGCATGATACCATGTCTGCGTCTTGTATTCGAAGAAATCATTTGCAATTTATTATCAAAATTTGTCACGCGTATCGTTACAGGTTGTCGCACGAATCGCATCCTCTCAGCGAACTGTGAAAAATGATTTTGATACGTCGAAGCGGTGGCGCGTCCTATTTATAGGTCCGCGCCGAAGCAAAACAACTCAGTATTCAAAATGCTTCTGGTCCTGTCGGATGATTGCGATATTCGAGACCTAACCTCTGAGCAGTTGAAATATATACCAAAGATTATTCTACTCCGAGAGTTTGGCAGACACATTGATCAGTTGTGGGACAGACTCTCCCAGCATATAAAAGCCGATTCTGAGGTTCAGCAGTATCATCGGTGTCGGGAACATTATAATCGTCCTTGGCAGCGAACGTATATCGACGGTCCTACACCATTCATTAAAAACTGTGGCGAATGTCGTCGACAACAGTAAAGAAAGGTTGTGGTTTGTTAAATCGGGCGATAAACGCGCTACCTATCGAATTTCATACCCCAGGATAACAGTTTTGCGGTCCGGGAACTCATCTGGTAAAGCGATTGGCTAGAGGTAATCAAGGCATCAATCCGTTGGATGCAGCGTGTCGCGAACACGATAATGCGTATTCGCGTAGCAACAACCTCAGCGAAAGGCATGCGGTAGATAACGTTCTCGCTGGAAAAGCGCGAAAACGCATCGTTGCGCGAGACTCGACTCTGGGTGAAAAAGGTGCTGCTATAGCTATTTGGGCAGCTATGAAGGCCAAGACGAAAATCGGAATGGGGATGAAAACAAAATTCCGCAAAAGGGCTCCAAAGAGAGCACCGAAAAAGCGGATTCTTCCGGTAGCAAAGCGGGGTGGTATATTACCACTTCTCCCACTGCTAGGTGTTCTCGGATCATTAGCTGGTGGAGCGGCAGGGATCGCCAAGGCGGTTGACGATAACAAGGCGGTGCAACATGAGCTACAGGAAATGCAACGCCATAATCGCTTCATGGAAGGCCGTGGACCGTATCTCGCACCGTACAAACGCAGACAGGGAATACCGAAACGAAAAAAAACGCCGAAATGAAAATAAAAATGCCCGCAGGTGTAACTACCGATGCGCAATTGGAGGAGGTGGCAAAACGTATGCGTATTCCATTCTTTAGGGGTGTTTTTATGCGCAACGCGTTACCAGCTGGAGGAGTACGTCGAAACGAGAGCGATATCATAAATTTGGACAATGTCGAGGGGCTAGGGACTAATGAGTCCCCAATGGGGTGGCGTATGCGAAGAGAGGGAGTCGAGCTATATATTTCGACAGCTTTGGGAATCTTCGACCGCTTAAGGAATTAGTGCAATATCTGGATAAAGATGCTGTGAAAATTGAATACAATCGAACGGCTTATTAGATGTCCAATCAGAGCAATTGTGTCTACGCTTTCTACAAACGATCGGCACCAAATTTAAGGATTGACTTCCCACCAGTCTGATTCTGTAATAGTCGAGCAGTTTGAGCGGAATATGTCGTTAACATTTACTCTAACCGGCAAGAGTAGCACCCTCGCTGTGAGCTACTTCCCACCCATAGATTTGAGCGACGATAATTACGAGCTTGGTCTAACTACCTTTGGAACTTATCATACAATACCGAAGATCGACTCGAGCAATGATAAATTCTACTTCACCATAAACTATGATACCAGCAACAGCATCGACACCACTCATGAATACATTACGATTCCCCACGACTCCTACGAACTAGACACCATTGCCAAGTATTTGAAGCAGCAATTACTGGAATGGTATCCTGGAAATCTCAACGGCACCGACAACGACGCATATCCTTGTAGTGTTGTTGTCCCAACAACAACACCATGAAAAGCGAGCTGTACTGCTCGTTGGGTGTAGACTTTACAAAGTCTAATAACATTGGATCCCTATTGGGATTCTCGACGAATCGGGTATTAGGGCCTTTTACACGGACGTTCCGGCGCGCGGTCCGGCGCGTCACGGGCCGCGCGGCCCGCAAAAGTACGTGAAGCCGGATCGTGGCGCTTCTTCGCGCGGGCCAGGATGTCTTACCCGTCACTACTTAGAGACTTCGAGTTCGGGTTCCCATTTCTACGTCGACTCCACATGCTTTGTACACGATCCACCACAGTGTTGTATTGTGTACTACCTGTTCGATGTATATCATCGATCTGCGAAACGATCGGCAAGGCACGATCGCGATATACGTTCGCGAAATGTATACAAATTCCTCGATATACCTGGCTTATAGAGGATATCATAAATGCTGTTACTGTAGGGTACACTGAAACATCTGTTTTTAGGAAGCTACATTTGGTTGACCTAAAGGTGCTATAAATTCTGGAAATGGTTTATGACTCAGTTATAACGACTGTAAAATTTTACAAGGGTTATTAAAAAATGTCCAAATGTTTCCCCGGCAATGCGTTGGCAAATGAAATTGCAATTAACACATTCACTGTTGTGACGATCATAATTATTACTATTGGTGGCAATAATTACCATGTCATTGTTTGCTTTATTATAAAAACTAATATTGATAGAGAATAAATACACATAGGTATGCAAATGATGTTATATGTAAGATAAATGCTGTAGAGATGTAATATGCAAGATGTTTTGAAGAAAGGGGGTAGTCTTCTGATTGTGCGTGATGCAGGTCAAATTTTTCACCCACGCTCTTGCGTGGCGCGCAAGAAAGCACCACAGTCCTGCCCGCGTGCTAGAAAGCACCACGCTCCTGCCCGCGCTCCAACCTCGACTCCAGAAGAGTTTACATAAGAGACAGAAAAGGTAGTTAGAAAAGGAAAAACGGCACTTGAAACCAGGCTCGTCGCGCACCTCAGGATTTCCGACAGTGCAGAAATCGTGAGGCGCGCGACGAGCCTGGCAGCCGATCCTCGCAGCCAAGACTCCAGAGGCAACGTCGTCGATAAGCCGTGCCTCGATGGGTTTCGAGGACTTCGACCCTCGCGACCAGGGAGCCCGTACAAATGTTGCCCCCTAAGACGTGGCGAATCGAAAATTCTACATTTCGCACCGGATCTTGGCGAAAGTGACGTGGATCGTTTCCTTATGTTTTCCCGATGAAAATGGTCCAAAAACGACACAAATCTGATTGTAATTAAGGAATCTTCATAATAAATTGATTTCCATAACTTCGTTAAAAAAAATTCGATTTATATGAAAGTTGGTAGGCATAATTTTCATTTGAAAAACATGAGAAATCCATCGGTATCACTTCCATATCGATACGATAAAGAATAAAGTATACAATTTTTCTGAAACAGGTATGAATCCTCGGCCGACCGCAGCGAATCGAGGCCGGGGACCCAAAGTGGAGGGTGAAATATTCATTACAGCGTATTAAGAAATTCTTTATTCTTCGTCGTATCGATATGAAAGTAACACTAATGGATTCCTGGCGTTCCCCCAATTAAAATTATCACAAATATCGTGCAAATCGGACTACTATTACACAAACAATACAAATCATGAAAGGGGTAGGCATTTCTTAAACGCACTCTCTTATCGTATCGATATGGACGTGACAAATGGATTTCTGGTTCACCCTGGCTCACACAGTCGATGGTCGTTCGAATATGAAAGGTCAACTTCAGATCAATTTTTTTGTAATTAACATGAATTGATGAATACGACATATTTGTTTGCATGGTTACATACTTTGTCCATTAGCTATCAGAATAGAGTAATGGATACACAAAACTACAACTTTCATACTAAACTACGTGTTTGCCATATTTTTTTTCTATTTCCGCAGCTATTTCCAACTTTCACTTTTACTCCTTTATACGTACCTACCTCTTCCTGCCGTTTCTGCTTCCATCTACCTACTTAATTTCAAGGGTTCGCACAGGCCTGGTCAGCGTCAGGAACATTTGGTGACCAGGCCTTTGCGTACCGGGGGACAGCTTTCTTATCCCACGCTTTCTTTTCACCCTCTCTATGTTTTTCTCTGTTTTTTTTTCTTTCATTCGCTATCTCTAACTCTGTCTAGTCTTTCCTTTTTAACCGTCGAAAATTCACGGAGCGGACACTTGGTCTCGAACCGGCTATCAGACAACACATACCGCGCACGCATTTTTACTATTTTCCCATATTTACTGTTAATTTATTACTGTTAATTGTTACTTTTAATTATTTCTCTTAGTTGTTACCGTTAATTATTACCGTTACTTGGTAGTGTTAATTGTTTCTGTTAATTGTGACTGTTAATTGTTATTTTTAATTGTTATTGTTAATTGTTATTTTTAACTGTTATTTTGGGATTATCTTGATTGAGTTTTGGGTATTATCCTTACACCAAACCACTTCAAGTGTAAGAAGCAATAAAGTTCGGAAAAAGGCGAAATTTATTCGCCAGAAAATTTCTGATCGGCGTGTTGGCAGCTAAGCCTGTGTGAAGAACGCGGTGTACGAAAGTGTGAAAAGCTTTATCATGTTTGCGGTGAACAGTAATCGTGACCGGAACATAGGTGTTGTTGTTGTTGCTGCTGCTGCTGTGCATTTAACAGTAGCAGACCGAAGAAGAAGCAGAAGAAACCGCCAGGTTTGGGTGAAAGAATACCGCGGACATTGCAATGATCAGCCCCTTGTTCGAGAACTTAGAGAAAATTATCCAGAGGACTACAGGAATTATTTAAGGATGGATGGCGAAGCGTTTGATGATCTACTTAGTTTAGTTCGAAACAGAATTAAGAAAATGGACACCGTTATGAGACAGAGCATCCCCGCAGAGCAACGTCTTATCGCCACATTAAGATTTTTGGCAACTGGGCGTAGCTTAGAAGATCTAAAATTTACAACAGGAATGTCAGCTCCTTCGTTATCCAAAATAATTCCTGAGACGTGCAAAGCAGTGTATGATGCCCTACGGACAGAGTTCTTAAAGGTAAGGGTTAAAAATTAATAATACGTGTAGACTAACAATAATACTTTATTAATGAAATGATGTATTAACGGGGAAAGGCTAATCCACGATCGCGAATTCATATGAAAATTTGTGTATTTTATTTATTTAAACTATTTTCAGACGCTCCGTTTGAATAGGGTAGGGTGGGGCTAAAAGTCCGGCGGGTAAAAAGTCCGGAATGCAAAATCTCTATTCCTAAACAATGTATTGAGTTTCAATGTATTGATTTTATTTTATGTATCGAAAACTAAAAGAAATATGTCGTCTTTATTGTCTTACACGAAGTAAACCACAGTTTAAAAGCGTATTATGTTAAGATTGTTTATTGCAGAATGATAATATTTTCTAACTTATATATCGCAAAAAAAAAAAACACAGATTTTCATATCAATTCGCGCTCGTATTTATAAAACTCTACGAACTACTACTATGACTTCCTTGAACATTTGACGCATGTTGATTCTGACTACAATAACTATCACTGGTTAAGTTCGTCGTTTCCCGGATCGGCACAGTATAGAGCTTGCAATCGTTATCGCATAAATCTGTATGAGGCTTTAACGATTTCAATAATCCTCTTCTCAAAACGGCTGTTATTAAGGTGTCCGCATATATGGCCTGCTCCGGATCCATTCTTTCCAATTGTTTGGCAACTTTTATGCCTGAGGCTTCGTACTCCGAGATCTCGAGTCTGGTGGTGGTGGTGGTGGGGTTGTTCAACGCGGCAGCGCACGATTTTAAAACATCAATCACGTTGTCATCCTTTTTTTTTTCTTTTGGCGCAGCGATTAATTTCGCCAGTCGGCCGTTTATTCGTGCTTTCACACGGTTGCACTTCTTCATCCTTCATACAAAGAAAAACACAAATAATTTAATAAAATAAGAAATAACAAAGCAATTAAATTTTGTTTATTTTTATATTGTATTTTGTTTTGTCATAGTTCCCGACTACCAAGGACGAGTAGAAAAAAATAGCGGAAGGATTTCACAACAAATGGGACTTCGTCAACTGCGGAGGTGCTATGGATGGAAAACATATACGAATTGTTGCACCACCGGATTCCGGGGCTTTCTATTACAATTACAAGAATTACTATAGTATTGTATTAATGGCGTTAGTAGATTCCAATTACGAATTTATTTTTGTCGACGTCGGACAAAATGGAAGGATATCGGATGGTGGTGTTCTGGAACATACGGAATTTATGAGGCGATTAAATAACGGGCAGTTGAATTTGCCTGATAATACTGAAACAGTAAAAAATTTAAACTTCGCCTTTTTAGGCGATGAAGCGTTTGCCTTAACTAACAATCTTTTAAAGCCTTATGCGCAAAGGGAACTGGACCACGATAAAAGAATATACAATTATAGGTTATCGCGAGCTAGGAACGTTGTTGAAAACACATTCGGCATATTATCCTCGCGATTTCGAGTGTTACATACCGCAATCAATATGACGGTGGAAAATATATCCTATGTCGTATTGGCTACTTGCGTTCTCCATAATTTCTTACGGAGACGGAGTGCAGCATATATGACGAACAACAGGAGTATGCAGGAGGGGAATCGTCAAAACGATGCAGTACAGTTGGATAATTTGCAACCCGTTAATCATAGGAATATAAATAACGCTGCAAAACAAAATAGGGACCGTTACAAAGAGTATTTTGTAGGAGAAGGAAGTGTTCCGTGGCAGGAAGATATGTTGAATGTGTATAGAGTGTAAGTGTTTAATGTATTAAGGGGTTAGGCCACCTTGGACGAAGCAAAATTGCAATCATTTTCGGCATTTTTTTAGGAAGATAATGAAATAAACAGAAAATTTAATATGAAGCCTGTTATTATACAACTCTCGCCAGAAATAATACGATTTTTATTTCCTACAAAATGGTGACGGCATAGCCATGATGTGCAAGATCTTGAGGAGCGATGCCTTCCACGGTGTTCAATCTGACGGCTATACCGTTTGACTTAGAACAAAAAACCAAAAAGATTTATTTTCTGCATGCAACATATATCGAAATAAATTTTTTTGATATTTATTAAGCTACTCTTATATTATACCAAAAAAATTAAAAAGAATATTTTCAATGTGTGTTACTTGTTTTCTTACAGCGTCAATATGGCACTTAAACAAAAACAGTGTGTTCGTGGTGCAGGTGATTTCCCGGCTTGGGCTTATCCGAAACAAAAAATTCGAAAAGATTCTTAATCTGTATGAGTGTCGCTATCGTCCGTACCTCAATTAACAATTTTTATTGAAAAATAACAAAATGGCGCCTGTTTTAAGGAAAAAGTTCCCCAAAATGGTGTATCTCAAATGTTCCCCGAGAAAAATCTCGGTTATTTTTCGGCAAAAATTGTTAATTGAGGTACGGACGATAGCGACACTCATACAGATTAAGAATCTTTTCGAATTTTTTCTTTCGGATAAGCCCAAGCCGAGAAATCACCTGCACCACGAACACACTGTTTTTGTTTAAGTGCCATATTGACGCTGTAAAAAAACAAGTAACACACATTGAAAAATTCTTTTTAATTTTTTTGGTATAATATAAGAGTAGCTTAATAAATATCAAAAAAATTTATTTCATTATATGTTGTATTTACTGAGAAAAAAATCTTTAAAAATAGCTTGATTTTTCGACCGTTCACAGTGGAGTACCCCATTAAATAAACTGTTGCGTATTCGAAAGTATATATTTTAAACTTCTTGTATTTTTTTTGCAATTTAATATATAAATAAATAAAGGAATTATAGGCGATCTATCCGCAGTGTTTTTTTTTTATTTAAGCACTTTATGGTGACCGTGACTGTAGCTTTCACCTGGTTCATCAGTAATAAAAAATTCGACCAAATTTAGTGCTAAATCGTGGCTTCTTTAATTTCGTTCCGTACATTTTTTTACAGATGAAAACTGATGTAAGATAATGAAAAATGAGAGTGATTGTATGGCGAAAGTCGATACTTTTACTATGAACAGCCGCCTTTTTATTTGAAAATAATTTTTCGGGATAATGAACGATTAAGCACTTGATAATGGTCACTGGTTTGGGGGGTGAATGTGCACCTCTGGACCAGTGGAGATTTGTTAAAAAATCTTGCTACAAAATTTGTTATAGCATTGAAAATGATGTTTCAACGATTTGATTGTATAGAGTTGCACATATAGGCATGGACCTACCACTACTCTGCCGCTTTGCCAGTATCTACCCAAATGGTGGGGCCTGGCACAGTGCGTACCCCTAAACGTAAACAAACACAATTCGACGTTTAAAGGGATAGAAGGTAGTGCAAGGTGCATTGACCTAATTTGGGCCACTGTGCCAGACCCCACCATTTGGGTACATAATACCAAAGCGGCAAAACAGTGGGTAGGCCCATGCCTATACGTGCAACTCTATACAATCGAATCGTTGAAACATCATTTTCAATGGTATAAACAATTTTGTAGCAAGTTTTTTTAACAAATCTCCACTGGTCCAGAGGTGCACATTTACCCCCTAAACCAGCGACCATTACTTTTTGAACACCTTGTACATTAAGTCGATCTGCGCATGTGTTAATATTATTGTTTGAATACTATTTAATTTAATTATTTTGTAATCATAATTCATGAAGTAATTCAAATGTAATTCTGCACATCTCTGTGCAATTGTAATACCTACATACTTAGTCACCCTAATAAACTATAATTTCATAAAATGACAACCATATGTTTCCTTTTTGTCTGTGTCCATTGTAAAATTAAATTCAGTTTCTTGTTTACCTTCAGTACTACATTCAAATGATATTTCCACGTAGTTGGAGCCACAGAGGCTCCCTAAGAATAAAAGTTTGCAGAGACAACATTTTAAAATAATGTTTGTATGTTTTTCGAATCGAATTAAAAGAACGCCGACGGTTAGACTCTCCCGCACGTAAGTTGTAATACTTGGAGGCAAAGTTATATTGCGCGATCTGTACACTAGAGTACTCCCCTTGAAGAGAAAATAAAAGTGCAATTTTTAAACGTATTGTAGAAAGGACATGGTTCACCGAAACGTTAATTGTCGCTTATTTTTGGGGGGGGAGTGTAGTAATAAAATAAATGAGGTCATAAATAAACTTACTGGATTGTGAGGCTGTGTACCAGTGTCGTCCAGGTCATGTACATCTGCATCTGCATCTGCAGCTTGAACCTCAATTTCTTCGAGTTGTGGTTCGTCCCGCCTCGCTTCCGCCTCATCCAGGAGAGATGTCTCTTGTTCTATATTAGATATGCTGGCACTTGGGGTATCTTGGTCTTTGGTGAATGACAGTAAGTCGTAGTACCACAGTGATGGCACCTACACGTCATCGGCCCCCTTCCCAGACCGTTTGGATGCCTCTACTCTTCTGAATTCTTTCCTGAATGACCCACGGAGCTTTTGAATCTTCTTACTAACAAAATCTTTGTCTGCATGCGGAAATATCTGCTTGCAATATGCAATAAGTTCGTCGTAACACTTTTTCTTTAAATTACGATTTAAATAATCATCCGATTTCACTTTCCACAGAGAAGGCATTCGTCTATACAAAGTAAGGAGCCCCGTCACTGCTTTGTGACTCCACTTTGTATCGTCAGACATAATTTTCACAATTATCACCCAGTACGTCACTAAACTAGCCGAAGTATACGAACACGTATTGACACCACGACTTTTCGTTAGATTCTGCCTTTCCTCCGTGTTTTCACTTAAAACGTAAGCATTGGTTCCTCCCTCCGTAGGTCAAATTCCGAATGGAGGTGGTTATGGCAAAATATAATTGGTTAAGGCGTGACAAAAGGGGCTGATTTGAGCCCAGGAGGTCATGCAAAACGCTTTCGTCCTTCGTCCCAAACGACGGTCTGGTAATAAAAATCAGGGGTTGTAAATACGTCTTTAGTTTATTTTTGGCGGCCACATGTCGAAGCTCCGCAAGGTATTTCTTTATTTGACCACTGCCTTGAGATTCCCAATGTTTAGCCCAGCAATAAAGACGTCGAGGGCTGAAGCCCATCAGTGACGGCATTGCGGAGAGTCCCAGCAGTATGGCAGTTAGAATTGCCAAGTGTTCGCCAGGCGCAGGATATAAACTTAAATATACCGAGTCTTAAGAGTCATGCATAAAAAGGATGACTATGTAGGCGTAGGAGCGTGGTAATTAGAATATCTTGTTTTCAGACATTGCTAAACTAAATTCAGTTTTATTATAAGTATGTAGAAATACACGTGGTTCCACTGAATACACGCGATTACTCGCGACGAGGGCCGATACACTTCGCGGAGGGACCCGGGAACAGGTAGTTCGCACGGGGTCCCGTCTACGCCGTGCACCCTTCAAATTACAGACGGATCCCTTATCGCTCGAGTATACACGCTTTTCTTCCTGTGTCTTGTCTCCGCGAGGCGTATGTATTGATTAGTGATGGGCATGATACCAGTCTTTTCTCATGAGTTTTAAGCAATACAAATCATAAAAGGAGTAGGGGAGAGTGGGGTAATCACGCACAGAGTGCTAAATATCGCAGAAGTCGCACAGAAAGCGCGATTTCAATGGTCAATTCATAAAAAACGTTCCTACAACCCATACCTAATGTATTTTTCAAACTCCTCTTTTTGTGCGTTAGAAAAAATTGCAATCGGTCGGAATATCGAAAAAATATAGTAAAGGCCATTTATATACTTTTTTCTGAGCCTGTACTGAAAATCCAAAAATCCCTTTTGTACATTTAAATAAGTTTTATACATGCGGAAAATTTCATCAAAATCGGTTAACGTTGCTCTGAGCTACAACACGCTTAAGGATATGTTCGGCATTACCCCGCGACATCAAAAAATAAAAAGGAATTTATTTCAGGGGTTAAAATCATGATTCAAGCCACGCCTTGGTCACAAAATGTTGGTAAAAAAGTGCTTTGTTTCAACTTAAAAAATCCCAATTGTATCATTAATTCAACAGTAATTACATGCAATTGAAAATGGAGAAAATATTACTTGAAACATGATGAAAATAATAAATTGTGTTTATTTTGACTAGCATGAGCGTTCTGTATTTATTACTTTCTGCCTGGCGTTGGATACGCCCTAAACTATTAGCTAGTGGAGAGGAAACATCAGTTTTCATTTATTAAAACCCTGTAACTATCGCGTTCGGGATTACTCCGCGTTCGTGATTACCCCACTCTCCCCTAGGCATTCCGTAGTCCGAACGATGACCAGAACGAGCAAAGAACCTTGCTGATTGGCCAAATTTTCCTTGGAGAGGAGGGACCTTCTCTCTGTGAGTTCGACGGTGTAGGAGGAACCCTCCTCCCCCTCTTTGCAACGTAGAGGGTGAAAATTAGACATCTGCTTACCAAAAATAACCAGATGGATCGCCCAGAGTCTCGACACGGTCGCGGTTTATAACCGTATTGTTCCGCGGGTCAGCGGTGGAACCCGTCGATGGAGCAATATACTCATCAACTCAGAGCGAAGAAAGTCTTAATCCTGAAAAAGGGCACGCTGTCGATTGCCCCTTTTCGACATCTGGCAGAAAAATGCTTCCTGACGAAACCTTCGGAAACGAGCAATTGCCTAGTTGTAAACGTCAGGGGCCCCTACGCTGGACAGCGCTGTTGTAAACGAATGAATGAATTTTTTCATATAATTTTTAAATAGGTACATAAATTAGTCCATTAGTACGTTTATTACGGTTACTTTCCTTATATTTATTCTCTTTTTATTAGGTTCTTTGCCCGTTCTGGTCATCGTTCGGACCACGGAATGCCGACCCCTTTCATGATTTGTATTGTTTGTGTAATAGTAGTCCGATTTGCACGATATTTGTGATAATTTTAATTGGGGGAACGCCAGGAATCCATTAGTGTTACTTTCATATCGATACGACGAAGAATAAAGAATTTCTTAATACGCTGTAATGAATATTTCACCCTCCACTTTGGGTCCCCGGCCTCGATTCGCTGCGGTCGGCCAAGGATTCATACCTGTTTCAGAAAAATTGTATACTTTATTCTTTATCGTATCGATATGGAAGTGATACCGATGGATTTCTCATGTTTTTCAAATGAAAATTATGCCTACCAACTTTCATATAAATCGCACTATTCTTAACGAAGTTATGGAAATCAATTTATTATGAAGATTCCTTAATTACAATCCGATTTGTGTCGTTTTTGGACCACTTTCATCGGGAAAACATAAGGAAACGATTCACGTCACTTTCGCCAAGATCCGGTGAGAAATGTAGAATTTTTTATTCGCCATGTCTTAGGGGGCAACATTTTACGGCCCCCCCCGAAACCCATCGAGGCACGGCTTATCGACGGCGTTGCCTCTAGAGCCTTGGCTGCCAGGATCGGCTGCCAGGCTCGTCGCGCGCCTCAGGATTTCTGCACTGTCAGAAATCCTGAGGCGCGCGACGAGCCTGGTTTCAAATGTCGTTTTGTCCTTTTCCAACTACCTTTTCTGTCTCTTATGTAAACTCTTCTGCAATCGAGGTTGGAGCGCGGACAGGACCGTGGTGCTTTCTGTCGCGCGGGCAGGACCGCGGCGCTTTCTTGCGCGCCACGCAAGAGCGTGGGTGAAAAATTTGACCTGCATCACGCGCAAGAAGAAGACTACCCCCTTTCTTCAAAACATCTTGCATATTACACCTCTTCAGCATTTATCTTACATATAACATCACTTGCATACCTACGTGTATTTATTGTCTATCAATATTAGTTTTTATATTAAAACAAACAATAACATGGTAATTATTGCCGTCAATAGTAATAATTATGATCGTCACAACGGTGAATGTGTTAACTGCAATTTCATTTGCCAACGCATTGCCGGGGAAACATTTGGACATTTTTTAATAACCCTTGTAAAATTTTACAGTCGTTATAACTGAGTCATAAACCATTTCCAGAATTTATAGCACCTTTAGGTCAACCAAATGTAGCTTCCTAAAAACAGATGTTTCAGTGTACCCTACAGTAACAGCATTTATGATATTTTCTATAAGCCAGGTATATCGAGGAATTTGTATACTTTTCGCGACCGTGTCTTGCCGATCGTTTCGCAGATCGATGATATACATCGAACAGGTAGTGCACAATATACCACTGCGGTGGATCGTGTAAAAAGCATGTGGAGTCGACGTAGAAATGGGAGCCCGAACTCGCTGTCTCTAAGTAGTGACGGGTACGACCTCCTGGCCTGCGCGAAGGACTGCCGCGATCCGGCTTCACGTATTTTTGCGTGCCGTGCGGCGTGTGGCGCGCCGGACCGCGCGCCGGATCGCGCGCCGGAACGTCCGTGTAAAGGGCCCTATTAGAACCAGGACGGTGGCACGAATCGGACGATCCAATTAATATCATGAACGTGACATTATTCGTATAGAATGTAGCGTGACCGCTGGCGCGTAGAACAATTGGAGGCATGTACATACGATACATGAATTTTCTCCGATAGTCCCACCAGGATATAAGATATCGGAAACACCCGCGCAGATCATTTACCTTCCAATCACCGGACAGGTCATTACGAATCTAACGATACGCGTTGTGGATCAAAACGTACAGTTGCTTGATTTTCGAGGTGAAGAGATTACCGTCAGACTGTACATACGACAACGACGATAATACGCGTGGTGTGAACGAAAGAGATGCTTGTATTGAACGATTCCAGAAACCCGTTTCTTCCAAGTGAAATTGTTTACAACAACTGCAACAGCTCTGATCACGCTAAAAAGAAGGGGATCAGTGCTGCGAACATTGCATTTTTGAAATCACTAGCACTCATTGTGCGCATTTAAGTTAAAAAATGACTAACATGCTAAGCATTGGAGGGAAGCCGACGTTTGATGATCGCATCGTCAAGCTCGAGACTCACACATACAACCCATACGTCAACACGACGATTGGATACAGCGATGAGATAAGAATACCTATACAGCAGCAGGATTTATACACATTGCTGTGTGAAAGTTTCCTCTATGTGGAGGGGAAATTGAAGATAAATAAGCCAAATGATGCATTAATGGTGATGTTGGGAAATAATTGCATGGCGTTCTTATTTGATGAGATTCGATACGAGTTGAATGGCGTGGAGATTGATCGCAACAGAAACGTTGGAATAACTAGCACGCTTAAAAACTATGTATCGCTGACATCTGGCGAAGACAAAATATGGAGAATGCTGGATGGGACTTGAAACGACGTGAGGGGCTAATAGTGAAAAATCATTTCAATTTTTGCGTCCCACTCAAATATTTGCTGCGATTTTGCGAAGACTACAACCGCATGATTATTAATGCGCGTCATGAATTGATTTTAATACGGTCGCGCAACGACAACAATTCTTTAATAGGATCATCGACGTTGGAACCAGAACGTGAATTGCGTAAATTACAATGGCGGATGCCTCATGTGACGCTGAACGACGTTAATAAGCTGTCGTTGCTACGTACTTTGGAAAGTGGACAAAACCTGAGCATTTTTTTCAATCGTGGGATCTTTACGAGTATCCTCTCTTACAGAGCACGACCAAGCATTCGTGGGCCGTAAAGGCATCTGCACAGCTGGAGAAGCCGCGATGCATCATCCTTGCTCTACAGACTAATCGAAGGAATGTGATGAGCGAAGATGTTACTAAGTTCAACAACTGCAAATTGGTCAATGTAAAACTTTTTCTCAACTCGGAATTTTACCCATATGATGACCAGAACTTGGACTTTGACAAGAATAAGCACGCCATCTTCTATCACATCTATACGCAATTCCGTAAATTGTATTATGGGTATAGTTGCAATGAGGCATTATTCACCATGGCTGAATTTTTACAATTTGGTCCCCTCGTGGTGATTGATTGCTCGCGACAAAATGAGTCGATCAAGAATGGCACTGTCAACGTGCGCATAGAATTCGAGTGTAAAGAGAATGTGCCGGCAAATACTACAGTCTACTGTCTGATTCTGCATGATCGGGTGGTTGAATACAATCCGTTGACAAACGTGATGCGCAAAATGAATTAAATTGCTGCACTATTTGCCCACCTTCTCCTGTGCCAAAATCCTACAAAAAATTTACAGTGAAAATCGGGATGCTTTACGAGAAAGACTGCATTCTCTCGTCTGTCTTGGAAGCAAGCGGACCTCTAAATTGTACCGATAATGGCTGCATTAACATTTGTTGACCTGCAAGGGTTCATCGTTGATGGAAGATTTATCGTGAAGGAAGTGGCTGTCCTACAAAAGGGGACAATTCTTTCGCACTATATTTTTGGGAGTCCTATGCCACAATTTCTTCTTACGAAATCCGACAAATCGAGCATCCGATGGTTGGTGGCAAAACATTATGGACTACGTTGGGACGATGGAGACTTTCCATACAGTATGGCTAAACAGCTAATTACGAAAGCTGTAGCTGATGCGATCGATGAAGAAGATGACGCATCCAATATCGTATACGTTAAAGGGCTGCAGAAACGCGACTGGCTTGCAGGTTTCCTCGATGAAAATACGAGAGCGGACGTGGTCATTGAGACGCTGGACATTGACTACGAGGATATCAAATCTCTAAATAAGCTAAAGCTAGTTAATACTCTGCGATGTGGTAGACACGCAAAATACTGTGCCATGCAAAATGTATTTAAAATCTTCAACTGGTGGTCTAAACACCAGAGAAATGCATAAATAAAATATAATCAATTTTTAATGTATATGAAAATGTTTTTCGTCACGCTCCTGCCAATCCAACTTCCTACATGTGATGTACGCTAGATTCAGACGATACTTATGAAGAAGTGGTTCGACACCCGATCAAAGCCGTTTGATACACGTTCAATACCCATTCGATACACGATCAAAGCTGTTCGATGGACGTTGGATACCCGATTAAAGTGGTACCATACACGTTCAATACGCGATCAAAGTGATTTGGTCTAGTCGCTTGAGGTGTCCAAAGAAGAAGAGAAAGAAGATGCGTGTGAATAAGGAGAGGATGGTCAGCGAAAAGGGATGTGAAGAACAACAGCATCTTATGCAAAACTACGCACTTCTCGATTTCATGATAGGAGGGGGTTTTTACATGTGAGAGCTAGGAGATGCAGCGAGACCAGTTGCTCATCAATCGTGACAGCAAATAGACAGATATTTTGTGACAGCCAATAGACAGATTTTTGGTGAAACACTTTCGTGAAACACTTTCGTGAACAAAACATGGGATTTTCACGAATCGCTCCCGAGTGGAATCACGAGCCATGTCGGGACAACCCAGATGTATGTACACCACAATATTTTTTTTACATTTATCACGTTTAACTTTTGAGGTCGTGTCAATATTATATGGCGGGTTTCAATATTCTAGGACTGGACACCTTCTACGCCCCCCTGGTCACCCGATTGGGCTGCGCCTAGTTGGCCATCGCCGCCGCCTTCTTCGCCGCAGCCACAGCCATCGCCGCCGCCACCGTTGCAACCCCCCGAGTGGTTCGAGGGACTGTTGCCGCCATCGCCCGCATCGCCACCACCCGAGTGGCCGGAGGGCATGTTCAATCCGCTGCCGTCGCCCCCATCGCCTCAGTAATTTTAATGTTTCTCATTTTTTTATTTCTTTTATTTTTTCTTTTGTTTTGTTTTCTTTCGTTTCGTTTCGTTCCGTTTCGTTCCGTTTCGTTTCGTTCCGTTCCGTGCCGTTCCGTTCCGTTCCTTTCCTTTCCTTTCCTTTCCTTTCCTTTCCTTTCCTTTCCTTTCCTTTCCTTTTTTCTTTCCTTTCCTTTCCTTTTTTCTTTCCTTTCCTTTCCTTTTTTCTTTCCTTTCCTTTCCTTTTTTCTTTCCTTTCCTTTCCTTTTTTCTTTCCTTTCCTTTCCTTTTTTCTTTCCTTTCCTTTTTTCTTTCCTTTCCTTTCCTTTTTTCTTTCCTTTCCTTTTTTCTTTCCTTTCCTTTCCTTTGTTCTTTCCTTTCCTTTTCTTTTCTTTTTTCTTTCCTTACCTTTCCTTTTCTTTCCTTTCCTTTCCTTTCCTCTCCTCTCCTCTCCTCTCCTCTCCTCTCCTCTCCTCTCCTCTCCTCTTCTCTTCTCTTCTCTTCTCTTCTCTTCTCTTCTCTTCTCTTCTTTCTTTTCTTTTCTTTTCTTTTCTTTTCTTTTCTTTTCTTTTCTTTTCTTTTCTTTCCTCCTCCTCCTCCTCCTCCTCCTCCTCCTCCTCCTCCTCCTCCTCCTTGTTGTTAGCTTTAGAGTGTCTGTTTGCTACATATTGGTTCGGTAGATCGGTGTGGGAGGGAATTAAACTTATTATTTCTCTGCGTTGGGAAAAAAATGTCTATGGAAAAGATATGGATGATATGGAAAATATATTTTCTGCTGACGCCACATAATTCTTTCTATGATTCGCGCCTTCTTCGCGCTGCCAAATGATATCATCGCATGCAGATGTCTTGAGGATTAAAATTGCGCGAGATCGCACGATACACTGCGATGTTAACCCGGAACGCTTTAAAAACTTGCTACCTTTAAAATGTATGTTTGCCACATATTGGTTCCCTACATCGTTGATTCAAAAAATTATTATTTCCCTGCGTTGGAAATAAATGTCTGTATGCCGCATATTGGTACGGAAAAAAAAATTCTGCTGACGCTGCGTAATTCTATGATTCGCACTGTCTTCACGCCGCCAAATGACGGCTACTCCAGAGGACTCAAATTACATATGTTATCGCGCGATACGCTGCTACGTTCAAAAACATTTGGAAATTTTTTCCACGCTAGGCTCCAACGAAAATAAAATAATTGTTTTTTCGGTCCACCCTATTCTTGATACAGTATGTCCACAACGATCAGATACAGACATATTTATTAGATTTAATTAGGATTTCGGATGCTAAATCAGACAACTTATACACTTGTTTGATACATTCTTTAAAGAAGAATAATTTGTTTCTCAACAATATGGTTGGGGTGTGCGTTGACAATGCAAATGTCATGGTGGGAGCACACAACTCATTGACTTCCCGTCTGTTAAAAGAAAATCCCCACATGTGTGGGTTCCCATGCATATGCCACTCGATGCATTTGGTGGCATCACATGCGTGTAAATGTTTGACATCGTTCATAGAGAAACTCTTACACACAATTTTTTCATATTTTGCACGAAGTCCGAAACAACTGTCTCATTTAGAAGATGTGCAACAGTTCATGAACGTTGAACAACTAAAATTTCTACAGCCATCAGGAACCAGATGTCTGATTGTCTTAAAAGAGTTTTAAATCAATGGCGACGGCAGCATCTGAAAAGGAGTCTGACGTCGCGATGGGAATATATGATTTGATGAATTGCCGTTTTACTAAGACGTATTTGAAATTTTTATCTTATGTCTTACATGCAATTGTTAACATGAACAAACTATTTGAGACTTCGAATGTTGTAATTCATTGTCTGCTCTCTGAATGTTATGGATTGATGAGATTATTGGCAGGCAATTTTATAAAGACACAATATATTGGGCGGTCCGATGTACATAAAATAGTTGTGGAGAAGGAAGAATTGGCACTGAAAACAATTTATCCAGGAGCGGCTTGCGTAAGCACGCTAGATGAAATTTAAAATAGTACCGGCCAAGGTGATCGTGAAACGATTACAGAATTTTATAGAAATGTAAAAAATTGTATCAATCCGTCTTCCAAAATATTGTAAAAAGAATGCCGTTCAATGAAATATTTTTACATTCATTAGATTTTTTAAACCCGGCTATAGCTTTAGACATTAAGGGGGCCGTCTCATTTTTGTTATGATCCGAATCGATCGAAGCGCCCCAGTAAACAAACGGATCCTATTGAAACTACTACGATCGATAAAAAGAGTTTGTACATAGGTGACATCTCCAGTTACTCTGTGTAGACTAATTTTTGACGCATAGTTGCCACATGTACTGTTCTCTCTGCCTCTGCCGCGCTGTTGCCACAGAGGTCTCTCTTTTTATCGAGAAGTCTTCAAGGAATGCAGCACGAGAGCTGCGTCTAGCGGCAGAGCCTCACTGAACGTAGCAACAATGAAAGATAGAGAGGTCCGGGATTGTAAAAAGGAAAGATGGAAAGATATCAAACCTGACACAATTTGAACTGTCATTACAATATTACACATAAAATTTATTTGCAGAATTGAAAGCCTGTTTCGTTCAAAGTAGTCCGATTTAAATTATTTTCTGTCAATATCGGCAGAAACACTTTTATATTGGTACGATGAAAAATAAAGAAATTCTGTTTGTGCATAATCGATGATACATCGCCGAGCAACTCCAGGCGACAGGTTAGGCGGGTGAGCGATACAATGTCGCTCGGCTCGACAAATAAAGATAAAGTCTCTTTAATTTGATAGTTTATTTTAATAATTTATGAAATAATACTAATTTGCGTATCAATATCCCTTCTAAACTTCGCAATTCTTATTATCTGCTGTCATTCTGTGCAATATTTATGTTTAGTTATTTTTGGCGCATAGATGGATATATATTTCCCGTGGAAATATATTTTGTGAATATTACGTATTATATAGTGCGTTGCGTATTACTCTACGCAAATTTTTACGTTGAAAATGCATTTATAACATAACATATTATTCTAATCATCTCTTTCACCGGTGCTTTCAAATTTTTGTACTGCGAAAATTAGCAGGTATAAGTCCACCCTTACGTTATGTAATAAATGCATTTTCAATGTTAAAATTTGCATAGAGTAATATGTAACGCACTATATAATACGTAATGTTATCAAAATATATTTCCACGGGAAAAACTTGAAAAAAAAAGTTATGGGTTGCAGGGGATTTGATCCCGGGCCGCTCGTATGACAATCTGACGGGGTACCGTTGTGTCCACGAAACCTTCTTGGATAAAGATTACTGCAGATTATATATATCTTTATTACTCCTTACGTTAAAAACTATAAAGTCGTGGATCGACTCGCGTGATCGTATGATCCGCGAGTACAAGTGCCATTGCTGGCACTTGTGACCGCTGACAGAGTCAGTGGTACCGCGCTTCAAATTTTCACATTTGCTATCGTATCGGCATGAACGTTTCCGTAACATACTGCTGAGATTTTCCAGATGAAAATAAATACACGGTATAAATCGGATTATTTTTAGCATAATCAGGTTAGCAATGTTACATTTATAGTCAATTATCTAGTACCGTTCTAGAAATAAACTGATTTATACCGTGTTTCAACTCATTATAATCTGGAAAATCTCAGCAGTATGTTACTAAAAACATTACGTTTTCCATTTTATCAATACATAATCCACCGTATGTATGCCTCTCGAACCGAACATTTATGCTAATTTTTCCAGATATTATCATTGCCCATCTTTGTTCTCCAGCCGCTTCGCCGTGATTCAATTAAGCTTCTCTGACGACAGAATAGTAATAGGGGAAATGCGGCAACAGCGCGATTCGACTCTCAATACGTCTCGGCAACTATGTATTTCCTACATTTATCGGCTAGCTTGGACTTCCACCGGTTCTGATAGTACATGGAGCGAATATATCATCAGCGCTGGTGACGGAGAATCCTGGAAGCATAATTCTGTCATTTCTCGAGTTTGTCTCAAAACACGAGTCATAAATTCATTATTATTTCAACGGATGGTGCTTATTAGCGTTCAAACGCACCAGACCCATCTGCACGGATGTCTTCTGCAGGCAACCATACCCGCAAAAGCTTCCTTCATGCCGATTCCGCGACGTAAGTTGGTTGAAACGGTTTTGTTTACTACATCGCGTATACGTATAACGCTGGTGCTACGTGGCTCGAATATACCACCAACGCAGGTTACGGAGAAGCCTTGAAGCTTCATTCTGTCAGTTTTCGAGTCATAAATTCATTATTATTTCAACGTACGGTGTTTATAAGCGTTCAAACGCACCAGACCCATCTGCACGGATGTCTTCTGCAGGCAACCATACCCGCAAAAGCTTCCTTCATGCCGATTCCGCGACGTAAGTTGGTTGAAACGGTTTGTTTACTACATCGCGTATACGTACACGCTTTTCCTAGCTTGTGTGAGCGTAGGCACACATTCAAGGCACCGGTGAGACGGCCCCCTTAAATGACATAGGAAGGACCATTTAGCCTGTATTTTAAAGAAATTTAAATCTAAAAATTTTAATGAGACGTCTATAATAGATGAGTGGCGTTCAGTGGCATATTTTTCGGTAGACAAGGATAAAGAAAAATTACTAAAGTCGGTATCAGATATATTAGCCGGTGAGTTTCGTGAGGGGTATTCTCCCAACACACAGTTTGCCTGCATCAGTGCTCATTTTGTCAACGATTTTTGATTCTGTTACGTTCGGAACGTAAAATTTTTCTTTTTGGCCAGGGTAAGCATCAACAACGCCTAGCGTTATGGGAAATCCCTCGTTCATCATATTCCTGCCTATTAATTAATAGTATTTTTGATAGAGCAAAAAACCCTTTCTTGGAGCGTCGTCGCCTCGATGTATTGCCGTCCCGCGATACAGATAAGGCGGTGCTGACGCAGTGGCGTTCTCACCAGAAAGTCGCTTTGGAAAAGACCCAGTGGTTCTCCTGTTGTGCCGAATCCGTTCTGTGTAAGCGACAGCGGTGCAGTTCAACAATGCCTTGCAGCATTGTGGGAGAACCCTCGTTGAGAACACCTCTGACCGTCGCGCTAAACATTGTAACATAATCAGTAACGGCTCCAGCATGAATGCGCAGACTGGATCACTTCTTAGAAGATTGACGGAATTGTATACTCTACATCCGATGCAGGGGAGGAGCGCGCCTTCCCACGGTCTTGTCGCTCGTTCAGAGCATGTGTGGATTATTAATTAATTACGAACTGTTTTTGTTAAATGTAAACACCTAACACAACTTCTGATAGTCTAAGGACTATGGGATTCCCCTAGTCAAAAGTTGTGTATATGAATTTATGAACATTCAGGGAAAGCCTCAGCATGTGTGAAATTGTAATGTGCAATGTCATGGTTTCCCTTTCGTACGTATGTTCCGCAGAAATCAATTATAAATTTGAATCAAGAGTCCGACTCGTAGGCATGAGCACTCACACACCACCTCACTATGTAGAGGGGTTCATGGTAACGCCTTCGAGCGATAAAATGAGTAGGTATACTATGAGAGTTCTGGCCCCTAGGGCGAGGGGGTGCGGTGGTGCGAGGGGGATACCGCGTTGGCGAGGGGAAGGTGGAGGGGGTACCACGCTCTTCGACGAGATGGGTGAGGGTGATGAGGGGGGGGGGATTTCAAAATTATTAAAATGGCGTCGCGCGCATTTCGTATTGGCGCCACCTACCGGGTGTTTAAGATACTTTGAGTCCGCGTCGGTATTTGGGGTCCGTGTTGGTATTTGGGGCCCGTGTCGGTAAATTTCCTAGGTTTTTCATACATTTCGTATTGGTGCCACCTGGTGGATGTTGGATTTTTAAGATACTTTGGGTCCGCGTTGGTATTTGGGACCCGTATCGGTAAATTTCCTAGGTTTTTTCATACATTTCGTATTGACGCCACCTGGTGGATGTTTAAGGTACTTTGGGCACGCGTCGCCGCCGCGCAATCTCCTTACGCGTGCGGGGATCGGTGCGCAGGCGCGACCGCGACCGATTCGTGGAAATTCGCGTCTTCGACGATGATTTCTGAGAAAGAGGGTGGACCAGGAAAAAAGATTTTTTTCTCAGGAAATATTTGAATCGTGGGACCTATACAGCACACGTGCAATGATGTAAACATAGAACGATAATTATTGTAAATCAATCATCGCGATAGCCCATGGAATAAACACGACATTGCACCGTGCCATGCCGTGCACCTGGTGGATGTTGGATGTTTAAGATACTTTGGGTCCGCGTTGGTATTTGGGCCCACCTTGGTAAATGTGGAAACAATTCTTCTTGAACGCGTCCTATCGTTGGATCGACCTGTTACCTACGCTCGTACACACCTACAATCATCGCAAGCACCGAACGATCAACGCCCGACCCGTTGACGTGACCCCCGCGTCGCGTTTGTCGTTCGCCGCGAATGAACCCCTCTCACCCTCCTTATCGAAAGGTATTCGACGACGCGCAAAATTCAAAGTCGGTGACAAGGTACGCGTGAGCAAGTTCAAGACCCTCTTCGAGAACGGGTACACTCCGAACTGGTCGACCGAGGTGTTCGAAATCGTAACCGTACAACTAACCTACTCGGTGACGTACATTCTGCGCGATTCCGTGGGAGAGCCGATCTCGGGTGGATTCTACGAGTACGAACTGCATTCGGTCGCGAATCCGTACGTCCATCTAGTCGAGAAGATTATTCGTCGTAAGGGAAACCAGGTGTACGTTAAATGGCTTGGATTTGATTCGTCGCGGAACTCGTGGATAAGCGACAAGGATATTCTATGATTCCCGATTATAAACGCACTATGTGTTACTGAAATAAATAAATAAATAAATACATATAAATATATATAAATATATACATTGCCCATTTATTCAATTATTCACATTCTCCTTCTTCATCTCGTATATGCGTACAATTAATCTTAATAAAGTAAGAAAAAAATATATACATATATACTAACACGTATAAAATACAATTTTGGCTATTCTACGCTATACATATATTAGATATTCATAAATAAATAAATAACATGAACAAAAGAAAGAAACGTATATACATATGTACATGCAAACATATAAACATACAACATGCAAACATATAAACATACAACATGCAAACATACTATACAATGGGTTTCTCGTACTCCTCCGTCGAGTGACAATGGTCGCGCACTTTTTTGTCCTTGTCGACGAAGGGTTGTCCGCACACATGACACACAATCGCGTTTTCAAAACTGAGACGTTGTTGTCTCGTCAACGAGTTCATCGGTTTCGCGTTCCGCAACCACGAATACGCAATGTGCGCAAAGTCACGTAGTTCCTGCACGAACCACTTCACGCACACGAAGTCGTGACGATACGCGCGATAACGGCACAGAGACGCGTCGGTGGAACAATGAACGTAGTATCCCACGCTGTACGCTCTGTGTTGCTGATACGTGTACGTACGACTCCGCTCCGCAGGCTCGACGTCCTCCAGCATACATTCGAAGTCCGTGTACGCGATGAATGGCGCTCGTTCCTTATTTTTGAAGTTCTTGAACTGCAACCATTTATCATCCAGGGACGGCAATTCGACGGCACACTTGTTCAGACGCTGGCAGTCCACGTTGTGCTTGGTCAATTGCTCGGACGAATGGAAGAAGTTGAGACATCTGCAACGATAACAATAGCATTAATAATAGAACATAAGAATAAATAATACATCGATTGAAATATTCCGTATTTTACTCACCTTTCGCAAAGGAATACTTGATGTCTATGATTGCCGAGCTGCTTCGAAATCAGTCTCGACATGCTGCGAATGCACGCGAAATGATAAAGTTGAGGCTCCTTGGGATCCTGCATCAGTAGTACTCTAAAAAATCGACGCGTATCGACGTGTCCCACGTTGATGACAGCGCCGGTTGAAATACGTCCAATAAACGCGGATTCCATGTCTTCCCATACGACTTTAGGTGCCGTCGGTCGAGCCGAAACCCCACACCCTACTCGCGAAAACTGTTCCCGCACGGTCACGCGCAATGTCTTTATTCGCGCGATCAGCGACACCATGCGTTGTTTCGCGGCCACGGACACTCCTCCGCTGCACTGGTACTCGTCGATGAGCTGCAGGCACGTGTCGCAATGATCAGTCCAGTCTCGGAATTCCGCAATTCTGCGTAAAAGCTTAGACATCCGGGACAAAACCCTGTACGTGTCCATGAACCCCTCCATATTCACTTATTCACAAAGAGTTCACTTCTTCACAAATAGTTAACTTCCCAGAGACTCTCGATTTCACCTGATTTCATGATGCGGCTTTTCCAGGTGATACGATCATACTCGCAATCCGGAAATCGAAAACTCAGCGGTAGAAGGACGAGTGTCGAGTTTAGCGGCAAGCCCGTACGATCATCCAAATATCGGGCCAATTCCCGACCCAAAAACCTATTCGCTGGAATTGTTGTTGTATCAGGACTCAGTACTTTCAGTACTTCGACCATTCCGTTCTCAATGTCATGTAGAAGCGTCAACGGCGTACACACGATCGCGGTAATGTACTTCGTACGCTTAAGGTACACGTCCTTATCAGCAACGATGCAATGTAATGTGCATTTACACACAGTACTGTATCGCGGGATATAACGTAACACTTGACGATGTTCGCGTGACAATTGCATAAATCCATGTTGAAAGATGCTGATGCATGACGACTCGGATAATGTTGGTACACTTAACACGTCGCGGATCTTATGTCTCTCGATCTTTAGTGATTCGTCATCCAACTGAGCAACGTCCATAAATGGTTTTCCTCACCATCGCTATCGTTATCGGAAGACGATGACGCGAGCAATGCGTCTCGCGCGTCCAGTTCAGCGACTATGCACGCTATTTTGTTTCGAACACACGTTCGCACTATTTCAAAACTACTCGTAAGTAATGTCGAACGTTGTTGTTCCGATTCCGATACTTTTCGGGTCTTAAAATGCTCGTGGATGAGGTGCAAGTACTCGCCACATGATATTAACCATTCATAGCACTGTTCTTCGGTACGCAGCCGTGGAATCATATCCCGCAACGATTCGTACGATTTCACGAAAGAGTTCATGTCCCGTGATACTTATGCACGCGTAACGTATTTCACTCTTTTGATAAAAGATAAAATACCGTTATGTAAAAACTCAAACATTGTATATTCAATTCCTTGCATGGGTTGTAACCAGGTTTACATTGGACAAACTGCTAGATTTTTAGAAAGACGCATTTATGAACACAAAAGAAATATCTTTTCGTCTCCCCTCCAACATACTGCTTTAACTAAGCATTCACTTGAATTTGATCATAGATTTGACTTTGACAGCGTTAAAGTGGTTGATAGAGAAGTTAACTTGAACCACAGGATTCTTTTGGAGACTTTGCATATGATTAAACAGCCGAGCGTAAATCTTAGGTATGAAACTCCTAAAATACAAAATTACTACGCAACATTACTGAGGAAGTAATGTCTTATGATGTATTTCTTCATTGAATCTCTCTAATTTAATGTCTATGATCTGACGGCTTTACATATCTTTTTAATGGTATGTAATTAGTGCTGTTCAACACCTATTAGTGTATGTATAATTTACTACATTAGTAAAAATGTTAGTTTTCAAGGCAGTAAAATTTGGAGAGTTTATAGTATTCATAATTTTTAACGGTCTCTTCTGATCATATCTTAGTTCACCTTCTACATGTTCTTGGTTTGTCTATTGTTTACCTCAGTCACCAGTAAACCTGCTCACGAGTCCCACGTTTCATTTTAAACGGTAGTGTCTAACTTCAACAGCACACGCAATATATTTTTTGATTTTATTAACTTTCCTAGAAGATGGTCAGAATTTTGACCGAAACGTTGGAAATAAACTCACAACATTATATTCGCAAAATAGCGTTGAATTAATTTTTAATATTTGTTATATGACCGAATATATGCGCCGATATCATAAATTGTTTAAATAGACGGTCGAAATTAAAGATAACTTGTACTTAGGTACATATGTAATGACTGTGGCAGTCTGTAATAGACTTATTTTTAATTTAACATACATTGTTATTGCTGAAATTAAATTTTATATTCTTGGAATAATAATAAAAAAAATTTCCTATACAAATGCAAGAGTTTTTCAACCCAAATGATGCCACCATTCAGTTTGCACAATAAATACCTTTTTGAATGCTCCGATATAGGACTATTTTTTTTTACCAAAGCAGCATATAACAAGAGTATAACTGTAAATTTTTTCCTAAAAATATTAAAAATTAAAAAATTATGATTTTTAAGCAAAAAGTCTTTTTGTCGGAACTCTTATTGTTTTAAATTTTTTTTAAACATGATCACACATTAAGTGTCAACTTTCAACAATGGACATATATTCTACAATATTCAAACTTTATCCCAGAATTTTTGAAACTTAATTTAACAAATAGTTTTTAAATAATAACTGATTGAAAATTGACAGGGTCAAATTGACCCAGTGTGACAACGGCGTTCGAAAAAGTAGGTGTGACAACAGAGGGTTAAACATCCGACAGGTGTCGCCAGTGATGCCAGAATCGTGGGACGTGGGACAGAACGCTTACCCCCACTATGACCTACCGTCGTCCCCCACTTTCTTTCCATCGCACTGCACACAAGCATATCCCTACCCCTGTCCGTATGCACGGCAGCCCAACAAGCAGCTCACACGGACATGAGTAAAAATATGCTTGTGTGCAGTGCGATGGAAAGAAAGTGGGGGACGACGGTAGGTCATAGTGGGGGTAAGCGTTTGGTCCCACGTCCAACGATTCTGGCATCACTGGGTGTCGCCAATACGAAATGTATGGAAAACCTAAAAAATTTACCAAGGTGGGCCCAAATACCAACGCGGACCCAAAGTATCTTAAACATCCAACATCCACCAGGTGCGCGGCATGGCACGGTGCAATGTCGTGTTTATTCCATGGGCTATCGCGATGATTGATTTACAATAATTATCGTTCTATGTTTACATCATTGCACGTGTGCTGTATAGGTCCCACGATTCAAATATTTCCTGAGAAAAAAATCTTTTTTCCTGGTCCACCCTCTTTCTCAGAAATCATCGTCGAAGACCCGAATTTCCACGAATCGGTTGCGGTCGCGCCTGCGCACCGATCCCCGCACGCGTAAGGAGATTGCGCGGCGGCGACGCGTGCCCAAAGTACCTTAAACATCCACCAGGTGGCGTCAATACGAAATGTATGAAAAAACCTAGGAAATTTACCGATACGGGTCCCAAATACCAACGCGGACCCAAACTATCTTAAAAATCCAACATCCACCAGGTGGCGCCAATACGAAATGTATGAAAAACCTAGGAAATTTACCGACGCGGGCCCCAAATACCAACGCGGACCCAAAGTATCTTAAAAATCCAACATCCACCAGGTGGCACCAATACGAAATGAATGAAAAACCTAGGAAATTTACCGACACGGGCCCCAAATACCAACACGGACCCCAAACACCGACGCAGACTCAAAGTATCTTAAACACCCGGTAGGTGGCGCCAATATGAAATGCGCGCGACGCCATTTTGAAAATTTTGAAATCCCCCCCCCCTGTGACGTCATCACCCTCACCCATCTCGTCGAAGAGCGTGGTACCCCCTCCACCTTCCCCTCGCCCACGCGGTACCCCCCTCGGACCACCGCACCCCCTCGCCCTAGGGGCCAGAACTCTCATTGTATACCTACTAAAATGGAGTGTAAACATTTTCGGTGCGGACCCACTTGGCCGCTGTCGAGAGCGTGAAGCTGCGACACTCTGTGACGGTAAATCGCGAGGTGCGTGTCATTGGGTCCGCAAGTGTTTTAGAGCTAGAGTTCTCCGGTCTACTGTGTAACCGCGTGAAAGACTCGACTTTGCGAAACAACTCTTTCTCCTAAACTTTGCTTACGATATTAATTTATTAGCTATTTACTAAAAATTATCATTCATTTCGCTCAGTTAAAATTATTATTATTCAGTTTCATTTTATAATTCAACTCGGGTCTATTCCATTCTATAATCAAATGTGTGCGTGTTCGCGTCTCCTTCCTCTTTCTGATTTAGGTTTATCAGCGACGCAGAAATCTCCGAAAATCAAAGAGCAAAATTAAATTCATATTGTCATTTATATTATTGTGACTGTCTGGTGAGTTGCATCTCTTATCACTTTCTGTACATTTTACTACATTGGTATAATTAACCGGTTAATCCGTATCTCACGATAATTTCTGACAGTCAATCGACTGTGGGATTCCCCTAGTCAGGAGTTATCTCCGATTATACGAGTACACCTGTTTTGTAAAATGATTCATTGTGTTTGGGAATGCACAAGTTCCTAAAACCGCCACGCCGTCTCTCACCGCAGCACTTCCTGGTCAGCGGAACTCACTAGAGATCATCACGTATTCCGCCTATCAGCGACGCGGATCGATAGGCGATCCGCCAATCAGCTGCGATCGATCAGCCTATCAGCCATGATCGATCCACCAATCTGCGGTGGTTGATCAGCCAATCAGCGCCCCTCATCGATGCTCTAGCGGAATCGATGCGACGCGCGGACGGAAGTCCTTATATCTTTTTCACCACCTTTGTCTCGCAGTTTGAAATGTAACGCTCACTGATCCACGATCGATCAATGAATCAGATGTCACCACGTCTATCGATCAACCAATTAGATTTCCCCACGTCTGTCGATCTTCGAGAATGCTCGAGACGACGCCGGTGACGGAAGGAATCATCCATCTTGTATTTACTCTTGTTCACGTAGCGTGTAGTGACAGACGTGTTACGTGCGATTCTCAACTCGTGAATTTTCTCAATGTTCAGTACATTCAGCCGATCAATTCCAAGCTCACCTCAAACTTTCTGAATCACTCGGTTATCTGTGTCAATCGTGGGTCAGTCGTGTGTGAAGTGTCGCTTCCCGTCGCTTTCACGTGCACTCACCACTTGTCGGGCAATTGCTCAAGGGCTCATTTCGTACACAAACGCGTATTTAAATTGGTAGAAGGAGGCTCAAGGGCCAACTTCACTAGTGTTTTAAATAAATTGACGCTTACTCAGTTTATGTGCTGTGCTTTCGCTTACACCTTTCTCACCGTCGACCTAACCTCAAACACCATCCAGCGGTTATCAAACCATTTCTCAAACACATTGAGCTTTTCCATATTTTATTATTCCAATATTTCGACATTAAAGTTTTATTTGTCATTAAATTCTACTCTTTCATTACCTATCTGATTCCATTGAAAAGACCCGTATCACGTCCCGGGTGGAGGTCTTGGGGGACAATAACACTGTGTTTCGGGGGAATCGGTCAGGCGTGAATCTTTAATCCATCACACTGAGGGTTTTTGGGAGGTCAGGCGCGAATCTTTAAATCCAGCACACTGAGGGTTGAAGGAGACCAGGCGCGAATCTTAAATCCAGCACACTGAGGATTGAAGGGACGTCAGGCGCGAATCTTTAATCCATCACACTGAGGGTTTTTGGGAGGTCAGGCGCGAATCTTAAATCCAGCACACTGAGGATTGAAGGGGGGTCAGGCGCGAATCTTTAATCCATCACACTGAGGGTTTTTGGGAGGAAGTCAGACACGAATCTTTAATCCAGCACACTGAGGGTTGAAGGAGGCCAGGCGCGAATCTTAAATCCAGCACACTGAGGGTTTTTGGAAGGAAGTCAGGCACGAATCTTTAATCGAGCACACTGATCGACCAGAGAAGGTTTAGTAAGTGAAGACACGGGGAGACACCCGTTAGAGCACTTGTTTTGATTTGTCTCGGTAATTGGATTTACCGTTGCATTAAGGTAAAGAGTTACTCGTAATAATTCCGCGAAATCCGTCTAGACATACGGCTATACGCGGGCTATGTGCAAGAACGTTTGTAAACACTGTAAGAACACTTGCGTCCGTGAACCGAGATCAGCTGTTTCAGCAGCGTGTTTTGATTTAGGGATCTTCGTAGCCGAAGGATTGACACAATAACTCGAAGCGTGATTTAAAATAAGAATTGTTTATTCAATTCTAAGCACTGTGGTGTTGTTTGGTTTTATAATTATGCGTTGGACATTGAGCATTAGCACATGACATTTATATAAATGGTAAGCAATAGTAATATATGTATGGACATGAAATTCAATATATGATAATAAAGTAGAATGATATAAGCAATATGCGTTAATAAGACAAAAATATATAAAGCAATAAGCGTTTATAGGACAAAATATAGAATTGTTTATTCAATTCTAAGCACTGTGGTGTTGTTTGGTTTTATAATTATGCGTTGGACATTGAGCATTAGCACATGACATTTATATAAATGGTAAGCAATAGTAATATATGTATGGACATGAAATACAATATATGATAATAAAGTAGAATGATATAAGCAATATGCGTTAATAAGACAAAAATATATAAAGCAATAAGCGTTTATAGGCGTTAATAGTACAAAATAATATGAAAGTTATAAGAATGGTAAGACAAAATGTATGAACGCAATAGGCGTTAATAGTACAAAATATATATAACGCAATAAACGTTAATAATTCAAAATAATATGAAAACAACAAGAATAATGGTACAAAATATGGATGATTTATATATCTTACAGTAATTGCCGTAGAATATTTCGTTGAACACTGTTTCTATTTTAAAGTCAAGATTTAAGTAAACTTTCGTTGCGGTATTTCCGTAGAAAGAGCTTCCGTAGAAGAGGACCTCTGTCTCGCGGGCCCTCGTATTTATACTCTTTTCAGTTTGTCGGTATGAAGGGTGTGCGCGGTATGCATCGAGACTTCCGGGGTTTTTATAGGTACCAAAGGTGAGTCTATAATTAGACTTGTAGACAATAGAATTTCGGGCTTCCGGGGTTTTTATAGGCGCTTGTACGAAATATGCGCAGCAATATGATTTCTGGGCTTTTGCAAAGGGAATACTCAACCCATTTGATGGAGTTTGGGTGGTTTGATGGGAAAGGGGTGGTAGTGACTTTGACCTCTTTGGTCATAGAGAGGGGGTGAGACGTGGTCTCGATTTGAGAGGAGTTTTTGGGACGAGGGACTTGTCTAGATTTAATGTGAGGGAGGAGATAATGCCTCGTAGGGCGAAGAGTGGAAGGGGATTTCGCAATTGACCGTCTTGAGATGGGGACCGCTAAGGTACATCGCCACGGTGGTCAGGGATCGGGGAAAAGGGGTAAGAGTTGAGTTTAAGTGATTTTGATGGAGTTGTGTCGAGGTTTATGAGGGAGAGTTGGGGTAATACCGCGCGAAAAATAGTGGGATGTCACACCCGTATGGAACTAGAGCATCAACGATCCCAAAATCTACCCCTTATTCTTCTGATAAGGTACTTAGATATTTAAAAATTAAAAGAATTGACTGTTACAAGTGCGGCGAGCTTCCTTGCTCTTCTTACGAAATATACCTAATACAACAAGTTCTGATAGTCAATCGACTGTGGGATACCCCTAATCAGCATTTGCCTGTATAAAACGCGCCGCTCGAACACTAAAGGCCGCGGCACGTAACAATTCGTTCTTTTTCCATCTCGCTCTCGCCTTCGCAAAACAAGAGCGAGCAAGAAGTGGTAGGGATAGTGCCAAGCTTCTGTCGTGTAGACCAAACCGAGCTGTCAGCGTAGAAACACACACATCAGAATAGGTGTGCGTTAACTACGAAAAAATTCAGGAGCTTTATTGGTCAGAACATTGATACTATTAGCTTCATCTCATATTGGTCTACGCATAGCTTCGTAACGCATACAACTATTACGCTAAGAACAAATAATAGCCAAACGGTTGCGTTCGGACGAAGCCGAGCAGCGTTCCCGTTACCCCACCATACCTTGCGAGGGACACGCAACTCCAACTGACAAATCCGCGATCGTCAAATGGTGGTGGCTGATTTCTTGTCGATTGCTGTTCCCGAAAACGAATTCACCGGCCAACATATTTGATACCGACTTTCGTAAACCCGATTGCCTGAAGAGCTCGTTATTTTTTTTATCGAAATTCTACGAAGTTCCATATTACGTGCCGTTCCATATTACCCGCCTTTACCCTACCTTTTTTAATGAGCATTCTAACAATTTTTTGAAGAAATATTGTAAATTATTTAGAATTTCAACATCTTTTGTTTTACAAAGATAACTACAGTACCATGCTTTTGTCGCCTTCTCTGATTGCAATACAGGAAAGTTTATAGCTTTCCCTTCCGAATTCAGTATGATTGAGTCAGAACCGGTGATAGTATGGTACGAACTTACCGCAAAATATGATTCTGAAGAAGACGTAGTCCGGATTGTCCACACAAAGCATTAATCCTGTCAACAACTTCTAATCATTCTGCTGCGAGCATTAAAGAAACTTCCACTTTTTGTTTACAATCTTTCAACAGTTTCCTCATTTCCAAAATGTACTTTTCCCTAATATGAAAACACCATTTTATTATACGCTCAGCTTCCAATATATTTGCTTCTCCGGACGGTATGCTAATAATTTTTTAAAGTTTTCTAATACAAGTTTCTTTGTTATTTTTGGTTGCTATATTGTTATATTTTACAACAATATAACGATACTTTTTTATTATTTTCTGAGTAACACGAGTTGTTGCTATTTTATTACAGTCATCTCCTTTATAGTCTGTTTCATAAGAGCGTTGGAGCTATATCTAAAAAACAAGTAAATATTTTTTAAAATTCAAATATTGTGTGAAATCTCCTTTATTCTGTAGTATAGCCTCACAGCGTTTCTGCATAGTTTTAACGAGGTTTTCAACGTAATCCGTTGATAATGATCTCCATAGCACTTTTATTCGGTAGCATAATTGTTTCAGGGTTTACACTTGCTTTCCTTGAAGTCTTATCTTAAGAAGTGCCCATACATTCTCAATGGGGTTCGCGTCTGGTGACTGTGAGGGCCAATTTAAAACATTAATACCATTTTCTCTTTTCCACTCGCTGCAAAGGCGGCTGCGGTGTTTAGGATTATTATCCTCTTGTAACACCTACAATGCATTATTTTCACTAAACCATACTCTAGCGGATTTCAATAAACATTTTTCATAAATTTGTAGCATCCTTTGAGCATTTAAATTTTCAGTGAAGAGGAACCAATTTCCAAAACCAAGGGAACAGAAGCATCCCCAAACATGGACCTTAACTGGATGCTTAACAGTTCGTTGTAGCATGGGATTGCCTTTGCTGGCCCAGGCTCTCTTTTTAAGTACCCATGCCCAAAACGAGGACTCGTCAGAAAAAATGACATTGTTCCAATTGTGACTACTATTTTTCTGGGCCCAAGCGTATCGCATATTGACGTGTTTCTCGGAGAGCAAGGGCTTTTGCAGCGTGCTTCTATATTTTATGTCAGAATCTTCTAATTAGTCTTTTTGTCGAAATAGCAAGCTTAATTCCCTTTTTTCAAGTTCTTTTTGAGCCTGCCGTAATGTTAACGAGGGATTTTTTTCGAACAGTCTTAAAATAACTTTATCCTGTCGCTCTGTTGTTCCACGTTTCTTCTCCCTTCCTTCAAAATCATCAACGTTTTTCACTATTTTGTACCGATTCACCCACTTAATAACAAAATTTGTAGATTTTCTCATATACCGACACGCCGCGGAAAAGCTTAATTGTGGCCCTATCGGATGCGTGCAAAGAAATACAGCTTCGTATCGCCTAGTGTACACCGCTCTCATTTTCAAGCATTCACTCGCTCGGACTGACAAAGTAATACTGATTCAATATGGGACGCGTGTCGAGTAACGCGATACTCTGTATAAACATACAAAGTAGATCTGGTAAGTGTTACAGCTCTTCTGGCCCTGTCAACTGAGAATTCGTTCCAACACTCTTATGGAACAGACTGTAGGGAAGAGGCTTGCAGGTTGCCACCCCTTAGCTTTTTTGATCATAACTCGTCATAAAATTAACGTATCGTTGATTTATGGCAGGGCTGCACAAGGAGCTGTTTTCGGCGCCTAGCGGCGAGCAACCCATCTGTCTCGTTGCTAAGGTTAGAATCGGTGAGAAGAACTGTAGTAGTGTACGTGCATTTGGTATGACTTGAACCCAGTCATATATACTGACGCTACGAGCCTACGAGCACGCACATACACTACAGTAGTTCTCCTCACCGATTCTAATCTTAGCAACGAGACAGGTGGGTTGCTCGCCGCTAGGCGCCAAAAACAGCTCCTTGTGCAGCCCTGATTTATGGTATAAGTTGGAAAGAGGAAGTGTAGAGCTACAATCCTGAGCTACAAATCATGCAAACTCTCGAAAAAGAAAAATTATACTGCAAATTATCGAAAGTATCTAAAATTGACTCCTTGAAATTTTGGCTTGCAGGTTGCCACCCCCTAGAAAAATTGCTGAAAGTGTAAAAAAACTCAAGTAAAAACCTGATTCAGAAAACTTTTCAAAATTTATTAAATTTTATTAATAAATTATATTATACAGTGGCCTTTTTTTCGTTATTTGCAGGCGTTCGTTTCGGTGCTTCCTTCGGTGAAACTTTGCGCTTCTTGTTTTCAGCGATGGCTTCCTTCTTCTCTTTTGCAGCTGCTCGCTTTCTTCGTCGTTCTGTAAGAACGTCAACATTTTCCGGCGAAGTCAAAACCGTTGTTTTCTGCGGCTTCGGACCACGATTCAACTTTTTCTGTGGTGTTGCTGCTCTCAAGGGTCCGATCGAAGAAATCACAGAGGTCAAACTGGAAGCGCGAGAAATGTCAGATGTTGATGGCTCAGATGCAGTTATACAGGGTCATCGTTTAATCCTGCAACACGCGCGCGCGCGAACTTGTAAAATGGCAACACCGCCTCACGGACGCATTCCACTACAACCATGCACCGTCACCGCGTTCGGAGAGCTGCTAGCGACCGCTGGACAGCAGTGATGCTCGAGCTTCGAGAATTTTTGGCTGGTCCTTGTCAAATTAACGTTGCAAAGAACTATTCAGAATTTCCCAGCCCCGGTTGAAAATTTTGGGGTCTTTTTCGTATAACTTTTGAACTGTAAGACATATCGGAATGCAATTTGCGTAAAAAAAATGAGGAAAAATGAATCCCTCTTAATGATGGATAATTTAACATATTTTGCGTTTACTTAATTTTTCTTTTATCAATTTTTTAACCATAATTGTTTAAAAAGCTGTTGGAAACTGTTTATTTGATAATGTATTTAACGTTGTTTTTAAAATTCGTGGTGTTGATAAACAATAGGCTAGTTGATTCTGTATCATTACATTTATAAATTGAGAAATTAAATTTTTATTCAATTATGTGTTAGTTCTGCAGACCTCAGAATCTATTGTTCTGGTTTTCTTTTTTATGATTTTATCCTTAATGCGGTGCATACCTAGATCAGATGTAATGGGTAACTAATGCGACGTGTCTTTGATTGTAGCGGTGTTTGAATTTTTTTTCTAGAAATTTTGTGTTAGAATGTTTTAGCTACTCAACGCCACGCCTATACCGGCTTCCGTTAATGTCATTTTTTGGAACGATGTGCCGTTACTGTGGTTTTTACAAGCAGGTGGCGAAAAATCTCTCCGTACAAGGAACCGTCAACCCTGTCGTGGCTAAAATTTTTGAAATTGAGACGGGTACGAGATCTGTTGACATTATTTTCAAACCTCATTACAGTGATCTGGGGTGCGAGTGGTAGACCGAAAATAAAAGCGGAGCGCGCGGCTCGATTACCTGGGTCGGGAAATTCCCAATACCTAGCTCTTTGCGACGCTAAAATTTTCAAAGCTCGGGCATCACTCTTGTCCAATGGTCGCAGGCAGCTCTGCGCTGGGCCGGTGCATGGTTGTAGTGGAATGCGTCCGTGAGGCGGTGTTGCCATTTTCGTCTGTTCGCGCGCGCGCGGGTTCCAGGATTAAACCATGACCCTGTATTGATGGGCGCGCTATCAACGACAATGCAGCGTTGCTCGTTTTCATTGAATTCCCTTTCAACGACGGAAGCCTCTGCATTTACTTCATCAACTCCAAGACTAACGAAATGCGCGTCGTTGAAAACACCCGGATCGTATGGACAAATTCCAGTAGCTCTGAAGCCGGCCACAATGTTTTCGGCTGTCGCATCTCGCAGCAAGGCCGTTGCAACCAGCTTGGGAATCACGCCCATGTCCAGTGTTTTGCCGGCGCTATTACGCATCCATGCGTTGTGAGCTTGATTGTATGAGCCTTTCACCGGCCCATACACCGAAACATCGAGGGGTTGCAAACGATGACTACAATGCGGCGGGAAGGAGAGCATCGTGACGCCATTTTCAACAGCCATGTCAATCGCTTCGATTGACAAACGCGAGCCGTGGTTATCAAGCACAAGAAGTGTTGGTGAATTTTTCGAGGAGTGGCTGTGCTTGATGAAATGCTCCATGAATTTCACGAAATCGGCCTGCTGCATCCACCCCGACTTGTTTGCAAAACCGACAGTTTCGTTGGATGCGTGAGTCAGAAACAGGGGATTCATCCCTTTTTCGGGAAGAGATAAAAAGGCGGCATCGAATTGTCTGACGCATTAAAGTAGTAAGGCTATGAGAGTTCCAACGCAGGTCCTCTGAGGGGAGCGCGGGGGCGGGGGGGAAGTGAGGGCGCGCGGGGGAGCGCGGCGGAGGGAAACATGGGCGCGGGGCCTGCGGGGAGAGGAAGACCGGTGCGCGCGCACGTGCCGCGGAGTGGGGGAAGCCGCGATGATGGAGGGGATCAGTCCAGGCCGAGCCGCCGCGGAGGCCTCTCTAGACCGGACCCACCGCCGAAAACTTTTTAGACCTGACCGGAGGGAGTGAATGACCCCCGAAAACTTTTTCAAACCCCGATCCACCACCGGAATGACCTTGACCCACCCCCACCCAAAATTTTTTTTCCAAACCATTATGTAGCTGAAATTGTTTTAATAATTTATTTTTATCGGATGATGTTTCAAGAAAGATCGACGTTTTACGAACCGCGTATTCGGAGGATGGGAAAGAGAGAGCAATATTTTAAAGCTAAATTCGAGAGAGGGAAAGAGACGGCACTACTTGGTGGTACAATAGCATGCATTCTGTAGATAGCAATTTTTAAAGCATCGCAGCGTCTCGCGCGATCGTGTGTAATTTGAATCTCCTGGAGCAGCCGTGCAGGATGGCGACATTTGTTATCGCGAATCATAGAAAGAATTATGCGGCGTCAGCAGAAACTTTTTTCCATACCAATATGTGATGGAAAGTTTTCCCCAACACAGAGAAATAATGATTTTTAATCACCGATATAGCGAACTGTTATGCAGCAAACAGACATATTTTTCCGAACCATTATGTAGCAAGCATTCAAAAGCTAACAGTATTCTAAAGCGTTCCGATTTAACGTCGCGGTGTATCGCGCGATTACGCGTAATTTGACTCCTCTGGAGCAGCCGCGTGCGATGACGTCATTCAACGGCGCGAAGAAGACTCGAACGAAATAAACGCCGAATCTTAGAATTATGTGGCGAAACCCCCGAAAACTTTTTCAGTCCCCGATCCACCACCGGAAATTTTTTCTAAGGGAGGGAACAAACTTGACCCACGCCCGCACCGATCTAGCAAACCAATATGCAACAGAAATTTTTTTTTCCCCAGCGCAGAGAAATAATTATTTTTTAATCAACAATCCACCGAACCATTATGTAGAAATATTATTTCAAACAGATATGTAGCAAGCATTCTAAAGATTTTAAAGCGAACAGTATTTCAAAGCGTTCCGATTTAACGTCACGGCGTATCGCGAGATTTCGCGAAATCTGACTCTTCTGGAGCAGCCGCGCTGGATGACGTCATTTGGCAGCGTGAAGAACAAAATACAATACGTGTAGAAACGTCGAATCTTAAAATTATGCGGCATCAGCAGAAAAAATCTTTTCCATATCAACAGACATTTTTTTTCCCAACGCAGAGAATTAATAATTTTAATCCCCTCCCTCACCGATCTATCGAACCAATATGTAGCAAACAGACACTCTAATGCTAACAATTTTTAAAAATGTTTTTCAATCTTAACATCGCAGCGTATCGCGCGATCACGTGTAATTTGAATCCCCCGTGATGGGACCGCCGTGCAAGATTACATCATTTGGTGGCGTAACGAACGCACGAATCATATAAAGAATTATGTGGTGTCAGCAGAAATTGGTGAGGTGAGAAGGAGGAAGACGGATAAGTAAATAGAGAAATAATATGTTTAAGAAATTTAATTACAATTAAAAGAATATAAAAATATAAACAGAAATGGAATATAATTTAACATTTTTTTCCTACGAGCATCCGCTAAAATATCATTGATGACAGATGCTACCAGTTCGCAATCTACAAGATAATCCTCGTTGTAGTATTCGCTATCACATATTATTTTAGCAGCACGACGCGTATGTAATGTTTCGCAGGCAGCATCGCTCTGTTACAACACAGTAACAAAAGATTTAATGTTTGTCCTCACATCTTCTGCAGTTTGATACAGCCGCGGATACACATAGCTTACACATGACTCAAGATTAAATAAAAATGATACTGTATTCAGTTTGAAATACAGCGACTTATTATGTAGTATCGTCTTTAGAATTGGAGGCGAGAATCATAGAAAGAATTATGCAGAGTCGATAGAAATTGGTGACAAGTGAAGGAGGGAGACAGACAAGCAAATAGATTGCAATATTTGTAAAATGATTACATATTGTTCAATTAATTAAAAAATAGAAATATAAAAATAGAATATAAATAGTGTATCGGCAGAACCATCTCTCTCTCTCTCTCTCTCTCGCTCTCTCTCTCTCTTTCTTTCTCCTTCTCTTTTTCTCTTCTTCACATCAATCGCAAGACAACTTGAACATTCTCGAACAGCTGATGGACTTCCTATTTACATTTCGCCACATCATACATACATACTATTCCACACAACACCTCGTCTACATTCATACGCACTCACGCTCTCGTGACCGACCCGAGTGCTCAGTTACACAGAACAGTAATATCTCAACAACATTCACCGAAAGTTTTACGTATCTATTGTATCGCCCCAATTCTTTATCTCTAAATAAACCGCACTATTCTCAACATCTTTGAGTTCTCTCTATACAAATAGAATATAAAGATACATTATAAAAAGAAAAAATATAATAATAATAATAATTTAATTTATTGCCCACTTTTGTGTTACAATTTAACGATCATATACTCTTTCCATTTCATTCCCGGGATTGTGTCAGTGTCAATCCTACCCATCTAATGTATCCGGCTGTGTCCTAACAATTTTTTTCTATTTTACAAGTGTTTCGTAATCTATTTTATGTATAGCGGTTTGAATAGCGCGCCCGACGTCTGTGCGAACGTAGCGCTACAGCGGAGACCGGTAACCAACCGAGTCGCGACTCCTGCGAGTCGCGAGTGGGGAGAGAGCCCTGCGACAGAGTTGCGTGAAGACGTGTTGTACCTACCTTATTAAATATATTCATTTTATACCTGTTAATCCTGCAGTTATATACCTTATCAGATCCACTACAGCTATCAGAAGTGGGATACGAATTGAATACGGATCGGAATTAAGTGTAGATTCGAAGCGAAAACGGTTTCGAAGTCTGGTTCGCGAGGCACGTGCGATCGCCGCCATATTGTCGGGAAGTGCAGAGTTTCTTCTTTCGGTGTTCGGTGCGAAGGTGCGACATTAACGTGTTAGAAAATGACCACGTTGAGCGATATCGCGGTTATTCGCGAGAATATTAAGAAGGCTTCGACCAAGTCCATTAGGGCTTTACACAAATTAGTGTACAGTGAAGAGGGTGATCGGAGAAATCGTCAGCGTTTACGGGCTTTTGAGGGCTTCGGTTATGAGAGTGGATCTAACGAGTTCAAAGCCAGGGTCGTTGGGGCGGCAGCTCTTCCTCTTGGTGACTTGGTCGGCATGTGCAATGTTCTGAGACTGGATTATGGAGGTACGGCGGAAGAGGTTGCGTGTCGAATTGTGGAACACTTATGCGATCTACGACTGTTAAAAGCAGTGGCAGTTGAGTCCGATACCGAGGAGGATTCGGACGAGGATTTGGATGTGACGGTGCAATCACGGTCGGCGGAGGTTGCCGCACCGACTCTAGCAGGGACAGCGACACAGCCAGCGAGGGAAATATTACCATCCTCTTCGAATGAGAGAAGGCCACCGAAATTTGCCTTGAATTTTCGCGACATCGAGGAAACGATACGTCCGTTCGATGGTAGTGAAGAATATCCTATTGAAGCATGGATCGTGGAATTCGAAGATAATGCCAAGTTATTGGGCTGGTCTGAGCTACAAAAATTATTGTTCGCTAAGAAGCGGTTGACCGGACTTGCCAGATTATTCACGCAAGGTGAACGGGGAGTTACCACGTGGGAGCGACTCAAAAGTTTGCTTTTAGAAGATTTCTCCACGAAGGTAAATAGTGCGCAGTTACACCAAACATTGTGCAAGAGGAAAATGCAGCGCACCGAGTCAGTTCATGAGTATTTCTTAACTATGAAAGAAATAGCAGTGAGGGGAAGCGTCGAGACGGAGGCGTTAATACAATACATCGTGGATGGGATTCCAGATGATGCAAATGCAAAAATGGGATTATACGAAGCGCGTACACTAACAGAGCTTAAAGAAAAACTTAAAATTTATGATAGAATTAGAAGCGCATTCCCACAGACGACAACGAAGGACGTTACCGGGAGGGCGGATACATCAAAGAAATCAACGACGAAGGCGTCTACGGCAGAGGATAAAAAGTCGGAAGTTCGATGTTTTAATTGCAAGGAAACCGGCCACACGATAAATAAGTGTCCAAAGCCAAGACGTAGTCGAGGATCCTGTTACGTTTGCGGTTCAAAGGAGCATCAGAAACGTCTTTGTCCGAAGCGGTTGGAGACAGCGGGAGGGGTGACAACAGTGGAAGAGGTGACACCAAGAACAACGACGAACACCGCTACACATATCGTTGATGTAAACACCGAAATAATTCCCTGTTATACCATCGAGGTGACTATGGACGTTGGTAAGATTGTTGCTGTTCTAGACACCGGTAGTCCTGTATCGTTTTTGTGTGAACGCGCTATACCCGCAGGTGTCAATATTGTTTCCCCGTCGAAAGCTACTAAATTCGAAGGCGTGAATCGTAGCAAAATTACAGTTTTAGGCCGACTCGAACAGAAAGTAAATGTAGCCGATTCGGAGGTCACAATTAATTTCTACGTGATCCCTAATTCGACAATAAATTGTATCTGTCTTTTGGGTCGCGATTTTATTGCTCACGACGCGCTGGAGGTTAATATTGGGAAAACGGTAAGCATTAAGCGAAGGGGTCAGACAGTTGGGGACGAGCCGATGGTGCCGGACATTTTGAAAATCGAGGTCGCAGACGATATCGATACTTCTGTATGTGTAAATGTAAACCAGAAACTGAACTGGAAATTGCAGAATGAGGTAAAGGAAGTAGTTGGGGAGTATTATGTACGTCCGGAAAGGCCTGAGATGCCTGCTACTAAATTAGAAATGGAATTAGTTTTAAAATCTAAGAGTCAACCTTTTTACTATAATCCTAGACGGTTATCTTATAGCGAAAAAACTGCAGTTACCGAAATTATTACTGATCTATTGCAGCGAAAGATTATCCGACCGAGTACATCAAAGTATTGCAGTCGTATGGTGTTGGTAGATAAGAAAGGGAAAAAAAGAATGGCCTTAGATCTTCGCGATTTAAACAAGATGACTGTAAGGGACAATTTTCCAATTCCACGTATAGATGATCAAATCGATCAATTGAAAAACAAGGTGTATTTTACTAAATTAGATTTAAAGGACGCGTTTCACCATGTTTTGTTAAAGGAAAATTCCGTTGAATATACAGCTTTCGCAACTTTTATGGGACAATTTGAATATCTCCGGATGCCTTTTGGATTGTCGAATGGTCCATCTTTCTTTATGAAATTTATTAATGCAGCTTTTCAAAAACTATTATTGGAGAATAAGATTTTGATTTATCTTGATGACATACTGATTGCTACCGTGACAACGGAAGAAAATTTACCAATATTGAAAGAGGTTTTGACTGTTTTAGTGAATAACTGCCTTGAATTAAAGTTCGCGAAGTGCGCTTTTCTATTGACGGAAATTGTCTATTTAGGATATCACATTGACGCAGAAGGAATTCGACCGAGTAACGAAAATATAAGGGCCATGGTGGAATATCCCATACCCAGAAATTTTCGGGAATTGCATAGTTACTTAGGACTGATCTCGTATTTCAGAAAGTTTATACGGAATTTCGCACTAGAGGCAAAACCATTGTACGACCTACTGAAGTCGAAACTAGCATTTAAATGGGACGATGAGACATTGAAATGTTTCGAGAAACTTAAACAGACAATAATGTCGGAACCAGTCTTGACAATTTATTCGCCTACCGCGGACACGGAGTTACATTGTGATGCGAGCGCGCACGGTTACGGATCCGTGTTACTGCAAAAACAGTCCGATGGAAAATTTCACCCTATTTCGTATTTCAGCAAAAGGACTATACAAGCCGAGTCGAAGTATCATAGCTTCGAGCTTGAAGCTCTCGCTATCGTTTATTCACTCGAGCGGTTTAGAATTTATTTGCAAGGAATTCCTTTTAAGATTGTGACTGATTGTAATAGCTTAAAATTAACACTAGAAAAGAAAGAAGTTAATCCAAGAATCTTGCGTTGGTCATTGATACTTCGTAATTATAATTATACGTTGGAACATCGATCGGGGGACAAATTACAGCATGCCGATGCGTTAAGCCGAGAATTTAGTGTGCTTGCTATCACTGAAAATACTTTTGAAAGAAACCTAGAGATCTTACAAAGTCAGGATCCACAGGTCTGTAACATTAGAGAGCAGTTGCAACATTCGGAAAGTCAATTTTATGAACTAAATAACGGACTTGTTTATCGAAAGTTGGGCAATAGGTTATTGTTCTATGTTCCATCATCTATGGAAGAGAATGTGATAAGAGCGAATCACGAAGAGATAGGGCATCAAGGCACTAATAAGACGTTAGAATATCTCTCACGCATTTATTGGTTCCCAGAGAAGAAACAAAAGATTCAAAATTATATTGGCAAATGTTTAAAATGCATCACTTATGCTACTGCAGCGAACAGAATTGAAGGGAGATTACATTGTCCTCCAAAAGGAAACGTACCTTTCTATTGTTTGCATATCGATCACTTCGGGCCCTTGGATAGAACGAAACATCGACATAAATTTATTTTCGAAGTCATAGATGCGTTCACGAAGTTTGTAAAATTTTATCCGACGGTTAGTACGAATACCGATGAAGTGATAAGGCATTTAAAAACGTATTTTTCTACATATAGTAAACCGCGCCAGATTGTTTCGGATCGGGGAAGTGCATTTACGTCTAATAAATTTAAGGAATTTATGGCTGAAAATGGAATAAAGCATGTTTTAATAGCAACAGCTACGCCTCATGCGAACGGGCAAATTGAAAGGATAAATAGATCCTTAACACCTATGTTAGCAAAATTAAGTACAAGCGTACAGTCATGGAGTCATTGTTTGGCGGACGTGGAGTATGCTTTTAATAATAGCGTAAACCGATCTACGGGAGATACACCGTCTAGATTGTTATTCGGCACAAACCAAGTTGGGCCAATTAGTGATGATTTGCGTTGTATTCTGGAGGAGCATTTGTCGGAAGAGCGAGATTTAGAAAAGATACGAGAGAACGCTGTTTCCAAAATACACACGTCAAAAATCGTTCCTATTATGATAAGCGACATAAACCACCTATTCAATATTCGATCGGAGATTTCGTCATGATTAAAAATGTCGACGTAACGCCGGGTATAAATAAAAAGTTACTACCAAAGTTTCGAGGTCCTTATGTAGTAAAGAAAGTATTAGATAGAGATAGATATATAGTATGTGATCCTGAGGGTCATCAATTGACACAGAGACCCTTTGAAGGTGTTTGTGCGCCGGAAAATATGAAACCTTGGTTGAATCCCAGGGAGACGGCTAATGTTCCATAAAACAAACAAAGTTGCTTTATTTACGTTATTTTGAATTAACCATTTATGTAAGTGTGCGTTTAGAATAGATAAATCGTACCCAAATTGCGTTAAGTATAAAAACTTTTTAATTTAGTTTAATTGCCTTATGATAATGTGTCCATCTTATGTATTGTCATTATGTACAAGTTTCTTCAGATTTTATTTTATTATGAATAGTTATTTTATGTAACGCATAGAGTGATAAGGTTTACACTTTAAGTTCGATTGCCGGTAAGCACCAAAACGAGTAATGTAACGAGATTGAGGGCAATCTCAGTGGTCAGAATGGCCGAACTATAGCGGTTTGAATAGCGCGCCCGACGTCTGTGCGAACGTAGCGCTACAGCGGAGACCGGTAAACAACCGAGTCGCGACTCCTGCGAGTCGCGAGTGGGGAGAGAGCCCTGCGACAGAGTTGCGTGAAGACGTGTTGTACCTACCTTATTAAATATATTCATTTTATACCTGTTAATCCTGCAGTTATATACCCTATCAGATCCACTACATATGTTGCATAATATTCTTTTATCACTTTCCTGTTCTTCCCATCTTTTCCTTCTTCCTATTATCTCCCATAGAATAGCCAAGTTTTTCCCTTCTCCTCTAATTACCTCTTTCCAATTCCTAAATACAACACAATATAAAAACACAATATAAATATAAAATTAAATAATAATAAAAGAAAATAAAAGAAAATACAATTAAATACGAAAATAAAATACAGTACAATACAATATAAAGAAAAACAATATAAATATAAAAGAGAATAAAATAATAAAATAAAATAAAAGAAAATACAATTAAATACGAAAATAAAATACAATACAATATAAAAAACAATATAAATATAAAAGAAAATAAAATAAAATAATAAAATAAAAGAAAATACAATTAAATATTAAATATAATATAAAAAGGAAAAATATAAAAATAGAATATAAATAGAATATAAAAATAAGAAATAAAGAAAATAAAAATATAAAAATTCAATATAAAAGTGCATTATAAAAAGAAAAAATATAATAATAATAATAATAATTTAATTTATTGCCCACTTTTGCGTTACAATTTAACGATCATATACTCTATCCATTTCATTCCCATGATTGTGGCAGTGTAAGTCCTACCCTTCTAATGTATCCGGCTGTGTCATAACAATTTTTTTCTATTTTACAAATGTTTCCTAATCTATTATATGTTACATAATTTTCTTTTATCACTTTCCTGTTCCTCCCATCTTTTCCTTCTCTCTATTATCTCCTATAGAATAGCCAAGTTTATCATTTCTCATCTAATTATCTCTTTCCAATTGCTGCCATTCTCTCCACTTACTTCACATGCTTCAATCACGTGTTTCACTGTTTCTTCCTCTTTCTTACAAACCATACATATCCTTTCTTCTTTCGATAGCCAGCCACGGAGACCTCTCCAGACCTGGCCCACCCCCGCCGAAATTTTTTATACCTAGCCGAGTGAGGAAATGACCTTGGCCCACCCCCGAAAATTTTTTCCAAACCAATATGTGATCGAATTTTCCCCTCAACACAGAGAAATAATAATTTATTTTTATCGGATAATGTTTCGGACAATGTCAGGAAAGTTCGGCATTTTACAAACCACGTATTCGGAGGAGGGAAAGAGAGAGCAATACTTTGCGTCGCAGCGTCTCGCGCGATCGTGTGTAATTTGACTCCTCTGGAGCAGCCGCGCGGGATGATATCATTTGGCAGCGCGAAGAACGCCGAATCTTAAAATTAGGTGGCGAGGAGGAAGACGGGTAAATAAAATTGAGAAATAATATACGTTTAAGAAATATATATTGTTACAAATATTATATAAAAATAGAATATGAAAAATATAATTAAGATTTATTTGGCTTAATTATCCCACTCGATAACATCATCAGCAAATAGCTTATTTAATGATAAATCCACAGGAACTTGCGCAGGGTCAGCTTGAATTGCAACAACGCTAGTCCAAAGCCCCAGAACGCTCGAACGAAATAGAATTATATAGTGTCTGCAAATCTTAAAATTATGCGGCGAGGAAGAAGACGGGTAAATAAAATGGAGACAATATGCGTTTAAGAATATATATTGTTACATAGAATGAAGAATGATAAATAAAACGGGAATAGAATATAGAAAAAATAGAAAAATAGACAAAAATATAAACTATTCTGAGGAAGGTGGTGAGGGGGTAGGTGGTGAGTGAGATGATGGGGGCGACGGCGACGATGTTGGCGATGGTGGTGGCGGTGGTGGTGACGCCGACGGCAAAGATGATGCCGGTGACGGCGTCGCTGGTGGCCACCAGGGTGGCGTACCATCAGATGATGATGATGATGATGTTGGCGATGGTGGCCCCGGGGGTGCCATCACCCACCCTGAATGCGGCGATGGAGACAGCGGCCTGCTGACATCTATCCACTGCGGTGGCGGTGATGGGGGTCGCGGCCACCGCAGGGGCCCCATCTGATGGTACGGCACCCACGGGCGTCGCAGTCGCGCAGCCATCGCGGGGCCAATTACTGGCCCCGACTGACGCCACATCCGCGGCTCCTGGGGGGGCACCACCGGGGGTGCGTCTGGTATCTCCGCCATGAGCCGCGCCAACATAGCTAGTTGATCCGCCAACAGTTCATAATTCTAGAACACATATACAAGCGTCGATATAATATTCAGCACATTAAATATGAAACATACACATCCACACAAAGCAATACAAGGTATTACATACCACTGGAGGCGGTGGTGGCGAAGGTGGCGAAGGCGGCGACGGCGGCGGCGACGGCCAACGAAGCGACGACGGGGGCGATGGTGGTGGCGAGTCCTAAAAGATAGAAACCCGTGATATAATATTTACACGACCGCCTGATTTAATCTCACTCGATTTAAAAGGTTAAACGCGATAAATGTTAAAAATATTGTAAAGTACATACCGCGGGGGCGATTCGTGATATTCCCATTGTCACAAAAAAAGAAAAACTTGTAACACAAAATGTCAAAAAACGACTGTTGTCTATCGTAGTTTGAATGCAACTGGTCTCGCTACATCTCCTGGCCCTCCCATCATGAAATGAAGAAGTGCATAGCTTTGCAAAGTAAGGTACCTTTGTTCTTCACCATCTTCGTCACAGACCACCTGCAGTTTCGCTGACCATCCTCTCCTTATTCATACACGTCTTCCTCCCCTTCTTCTTTGACATATCATTCGACTAGATCACACCACTGTCAATGTGAATCGAACGTCAATCGTACCTCTTCGAACGTGAATCGAACGTGAATCGAACGTGTAATGAACCACTTCGAACATGTTCTTTAATTGTTTCATTTGTTTGTACATATTTTCTATACTGCATGTTAGTCTATAAGGTGTATATAGTGTACATAAGACCTTTGTATTAAGGAGGTAGACACGGGTAATGCAGCGCGCTATATACCGACACAATCTGGCCCGAAACATGGGTTTAGTAGAATACGCTTTTCGTCCTTATATGAGCGAATTTTGGGCTGGGCGAGGTCTTATTCGAAAGACGAAGGTTCAGTGCAGCGCGCTCTGGTCATGGTTCGACGAGATTGTGTTGATATCTAATAATATGAGTGTTCAAAGTAGAGCAAAAATCGACAAAATACATTCGCATGAATCCAAGTATTTTTAGGTCACTAAAAGAGTTTTGTGACTCAAACGATGACCAGAGCGCGCTGCACTGAACTTTCCTCTTTCGAATGAGACCTCACCCAGCTCAAAATCTGCTCATATAAGGACGAAAAGCGTATTCTCGTGAAACGCATTCCCAAATACGAGTTCCGCCATATAGGCGATAATACACCGCACGTCACGTGACAAATTTAGTTGAGCTAGTGGATACGAGATGGCGCCTACTCGGGAGGACTGCCAACGCGGAATCATAGCAAAAGTGAAACGTTAGCTGGATATACGAGTTACAAGAAAAGCGTGATGCAGTCAATGCATTTTCGGACGATTCTAGGTTAGGTTATATGCATTTTAGGCATATATTGACTAGGAACTGCTGGGAATGAATACATTTACTCAAGCTTTTACCGTAACACATACATCAGTTGAAATCGCTGTAATGACAGATGGTCGTTTTCGTATCTTTTATAATAATAATCGAAAAAAAATTCGTTCGGGCTAATAAGTTGGCCCCCTCGAACCATGCATTCCATATTTTTTTCATATTTTTACGTCCAATACTTTAGGAGAAATCCCGCTGTCCAGTGTTCCCGCGGACACCCTGTATGGCATAATCTCTCAAATTTGATTCGCGAAAGAGTGAGAATTTTAGCTTCACGCCCTGTATACAACTAAGCATGTGCATTCAAGCCGCTGAAAAGATCAGCAAACACCATACAGCTCTGTTCTAAGATGCGTCCCGACTCGCCAGCTGAAAGCACAGATGGACACGTTTTACGATTTCCTCGATATCGTCCGTGACCACCATCAGCGACCGCTGTTCGCTCCACCTTTTGGCTCCTGTCCGCAGGTGCCCAGGAAGGACGGAGAACGGCTAGGATTAACCCCCTCGCGGATCAAAAAGACGGTCGTAAGTTAAAGAGTGCTCAGGTCGTTTCTACGTAGTCGATTCCGAGACTCGATTCAGTGGGCGAGTGTCCCAGGGACAAGCGTGTAAGAAACATTCACGGCATCCGATGGCGCGCGGCAAGAATGCCGCCGCGATGGGATACAATCGTGATCTAGACAAAACCAAGTACGCCAGCTTTAATAGATCCGTAGAAACGCATCGTGAAGCACCGTTTACAAGTATTTCGTAAAGTGATTCCGAAATACGCTTGATTATTTTGTGGGGACCGGACTACGGACGTTCCAATGACTTTTTCGCCATATTCCGCATGTATACGTGCGTACATACACTTAACCCTTTCGCTACGGCGGTCCGTTCCGCCGGGTGACCTCCACTGAACGGGACCTCGCGCCGCGAGTGTACACATTTCGCTACGGCGGTCTGCTCCGCCGGGTGACCTCCACTGAACGGGACCCCGCGCCCCCAGTGTACACATTGCGCGTGGACAGTCTTTGACGTTCAGGTTTACGTCTTACGCCTGCGAAACACCGTGACATATTTTTGGAAGAAAAGGGACTTTTCTTTAAAACATGATGTTTATAATTTCTTCACTAACAAATTTTTAATTAATCTTTGAAATTAATATTTTTGCACAATGAATCACAATAGTAATATAATGATAACATAATATTGAACAATATCTTTTTAATAATAGTATTCTGTATGAAATGTTTCAAAACAGGGAGAAACACATAACCCAACATCGCAGATCTTACATTCGTATCGCGATTCACGCCTTTTATTATTTTTTGCACATACCACACATTTTCTTACTGGATTCTTTCTTTTCGCATTGTGATTTTCATACACTGATGGAAAGTGTCTTGCAGTAAGACGCATTTGATTAATAGGACCAGATTTAGTACATTTGTTAGCGATTTCCGGTTGTTGATACTGTTTCAAAATTTGTCGGATTAACTCGAGATGGAATTTTGCCATCGATATATGTTTACCTGTTTTTATCTTATATAAGCAATAAGCATTCCATACGCATATGTCCAATAGATGATAAAAATATTTCTTATACCACTTCAGATTTTTTCTTTGGGAATGAATGGTGCTTATGACCATATCTGTTTTGTCGACGGTCCCCATGAAACGATTATAATCCACGACACACTTTGGTTTTGTGATCATTTCTTTTGTACGATAATGTATTTTCGTATTAACAAATTCTTCGGTGTGGAAAGTAGACAACATATATACCTCCCTTTTATCATACCATTTCATGGCTAATAAATATTTCGACGAGCGGAAACTCGCTTCGCCTTTTTTCAATTTATTTTCTATTTTTGGCATCCCTCTGCGTCTTTTTTGTACTGTTCCACAGGCGTTGGTACCATTTTCTTGTAAAAAAGTAAACAAAGCTGGACTTGTGTACCAGTTGTCGACGTATAGTGTATGGCCTTTGTCTAAATAAGGTCTTAATAGCTCTACAACAATATTCCCAGATATTCCAATATTTCCAATATTTGCAACATTTAATAGAGATCCATCGTAAATAATGAAGTCCTGAATAAATCCGGATTTGGTATCACATAAAATAAAAGATTTAATTCCAAATCTGTTTCTTTTCGATGGAATATATTGTTTAAAAGACAATCTGCCTTTATATAAAAGCAAACTTTCGTCGATGCATAAATCTTGAAATGGATAAAATGTATCCCTAAAACTTTGTCTAAGCATATCACAGATTTCGCGTATTTTATATATTCTGTCATTATCTACATTCATATCATTTGTATTGAAATGTAACATTTTCAGTAAATATAAAAAACGATCCCTAGACATTATTTGGCCAAAAATGTTGCTTCTCAAAAGTTCGTCATGAGACCAGTATTCATAATGCGATAATTTTTTGTTGCGCGACATCAATAGTTTTATGGCAAGAAAACAATACATTTCCGCAAGAGAAGTGCCCCGTGAATCTCTCAGAGTGTTATTATTTTCTACGCGATGCTGATAACTATTTGTCGTTCCAACAATGAAGTTGACAAACTTCTCAGAAAAGAATAATTTAAAATAATCTAAAATTGGTGCAGAAAAATTTATTGTTATTTGTATCCCCGAATGCTGTCTAGAAAATTTAAATATTTTAGGTTGAGCCGGTTCGGAAGTCCACGTAATATCCGATACATTTATCTCCGAAGTAATTGAATTTTGTTCTCCGGATTCGGATTCGGATGTGCTTAATATATTTCTTCGAATTCTTTTAGACGATCTAATTATGTCCTCTTCCGTTTCCTCTTCATTATTATTCCGCTTTGTTTCGTTGCTTTGACGTTTATTATGTCTACTCATTTTGAGAAAGCTACAAAATTTATAAAAATATATTACAATTAGAAAAAATATAAAAGTTAGAAAAACAAAAAGTTGTACCTTTCTACAGGTACAGGTTTTGTGTATTTTATTTAGATAAAACTTCACTTGAATAGCCTCAGGTAAAAATATGTTTGTTCGAATAAATATAAAGAAATTTTATGCGATGATTTTATACTATAAGTTAGTCCATGTAATATGGACTGGTTTGATGGAACTTGTTTATGTTGGTGTGAATATGGCTGTGAATCATAACAATCTCGTTGTCATGGAAACAAACGCTGTGTTCACACGAATAACCGCACTTGTTTAATGATGCTCAGTTATCAATTATCGGCAGTCGGTAAGTGAAGTCACAATCATTCAAAAATAGTTCTACATCTCGAATTTAAAGTCTTAGAACCTTTTTATTTTGTATTATTATTACTATTGTATTATTATGGGATGCGGAACGTTATTGAGTGTTGACCAGATTAGAAAAATAAAATGGTTTTGTGGAGAGCGACTATAGTCGCCCGTCGTATGCACATAGGCATCTTGTGGCGGGCGACTATAGTCGCCCGTCGTATGTACATAGGCATCTTGTGGCGGGCGACTATAGTCGCCCGTCGTATATACATGGCGTTATGTGGAGGGCGACTATAGTCGCCCGTCGTATATACATGGCGTTATGTGGAGGGCGACTATAGTCGCCCGTAGTACTGAAAGGGTTAATTTCTTAAAGAAAAATGCACGTTTCCTTTAGTTATGAACTACGGGTACTTGCCGAACCTGTCGCATATGTTCCCGGAATTCTTTTATAAAAATATTCGGGTTCGGTGTCTAGTCATCGGGCATAGCGGTTCCGAAAAGGAATTCGGCAGGAGACCCGACGGTGTCCATATGGACGTACAAACGCAGTCCCAGGAGTACCGTTGAGAGGACACGAGGTCAGTCACCATTCGTGTGACACATCAACGCGGCTTTCAGCACACGGTGTCAACGCGCCACCATTCCATTGGAAGCTGGGTGGTAGGCCGTTTTGCGAATATGCTCTTTGCCTACCAGCACGAGAAGCGCTGTAAAAAGACGTGACTCGAATTGAGCACCCTGGTCTGTTGTTAATATCCCGCTATTCAGGGCCGTGTAACATCACTGATGATAAGACCAGGTCACAGCGTCAAGCTTTGGAACTGCTCAGGGTGAAACTGAGGGAATTTCACCAGCAGGGGCACACGAATAAGACCATCAGGTATATTCATGGAGTGCCGACCATCGTCGAACGAAGACCAACTCGCGATCCAGCCTCAAAAAACCAATAAGCCGTCCCATGGTGCACTACCAGAATGTTCGAGGGCTGAGAACCAAACTAGAAGATTTGAAGAATGCTATTATGTGCTCGGCTGTTCACTACGACATTCTCATTTTTGTAGAAACTTGGCTTAATGAGTCTATCTCTTCGTCTGAGCTGGGCCTGAGTAATTTTAATATTTTCCGAGTGGATAGATCCTCTCGCACTAGTAGCTTCTCAAGGGGAGGAGGAGTCCTTATTGCAGTTAAAAGCTCGTTGTCTAGCTTTAGGATTCATCCTATATGTGATGATTTGGAACAGATCTTTGTACGGGTACGCCTTCTGTTCGAGAAATAGTACTCATTGCGCCATCTCCCGAGCCCGAGTTAACTCAGGCGTGGTGACGCATTGTTCTATCCCCCCTTGCTCATGTGGAGCATCGATCCTATCTCCCTTCCATCGATCGGTGATCGATGGAAGGGGGAGAGCTCGCGGATTCGAGGAAATCGAGCAAGATTTCCTCGAACTACTTAACGACGAGCCGTCCACCAGGTAACACGCTTCTAATCGCTTTCGCCTGCTAACGTTTTGCTTATATCGCTTCGCTTAAAACTGGATTCGGGCCGAATCCACGTGCTTTACCGCGGCTTTAGTAGAAATTGCCTACCGCGTAGGAATTAGTGCCGCTGAGTGAATTAGAGCTGCAAAATCACGAAATAACAATTGTAACCGTGCATAACGAACCTTTATTGTATAAACTGTAAATATTGTAAATTTCACATTAGAGTTACCATTAAAGTCTCCTAAAATTAAACTAAATCAGTTCGCGAGTGTTCCATCCGGTGTCGTGCGCTGTTCAGAAATTTTGCTAACATTTTTTGGTCCTTCGAGCCGGATCGGCGCCGTTTGGATTCTGTACTTCTGGAACGTTCGGGATTCCTCGCGAGTGTTGTGGGTAACCGTCGCGCGTGACCTCTGAAACAATGAGCCACTTAATAACGAGCCAACGCGACCTTAGCGGCCGAATCTCGCGCGCGTTCGATAATCTAAAGAAGCTAGGAGCTAATAATATGACAAAGGGGAATGTATCTGCGCGATTGGAGGCTCTTCGAAAGAATTGGGCCAAGTTCGAAGCCCAGCACGACCAATTGCTCGCTGTGGCCGATGCGCCGGGCGTCGTGGGCGATAAGTATTTTAACCTCTAGAGGGCCGGGATTTTTTCATTGAAATTGTAAATTTTATTTTCTTAAAATTTATGCATATATACCACCAAAATGACCGACAAAGTATCCAAATTCTTAGATGGCCACTATAGTGGCCAGCCCGGCCCTCTCAAGGTTAAAGAGGACAAAGCCGGCCGAGACAGAAGAGGAGTTCCTCACGCAGGAGGCCCTTTTTGTCGATAAATTAGAGGAAATTACTAAACTGGAACAAACCGCAGCCCGCAGCGTGGAGCGTGTAAGTAGGGACGATTCCCTACCTGCTACCGCGGCCGTTCGGTCAAAATCTTCGCTGCCGAAAATTCCGCTGCCGACTTTCGACGGCCAGAACAAAGCTTGGCCATCTTTCCATGGCCTATTTCGATCCCTCGTGGTCCAGGACACCACGTTGTCGGATGCGGAAGGCCTGCATTACCTGCGAGGGGCCCTTACCGGTGATGCTGCGAAACTCCTTCTTAATATGCCGGTACGCGAAGAGAATTTTGAAGCCGCGTGGAAAATGCTGGAAGAACGGTATGATAACCAGCGGTTGGCGATAAAGGCATTGATGGCGGCCATCTTTAACTTACCCACGCTTACCCGAGAATCAGGGCCTGAACTCAAAAACCTGTACTATACTTTATGCGATTCGGCCGAGTCTCTCGCTGCCTTGAAGAGACCTTTTGATGCCAGCGGCGACTGGCTGGTACACTTGGTGGTAAATCGGCTGGATCCCCAGTCTCGGCGAGAATGGGAGACGCAACTTGGGCAGACCAAAACTCCTTCGACCTACTAGAATTGAAGCTATTCTTAGAGGGACGAGTCAATACTGTGGAGGCCTTGGAGGAGCAGCAGAAGGTTCCAGAAGGACGAACTACGAAACCAGCTGGAACACAAAAAAACGTCAAGGTTCACCAGGTGAGCAAATCCAAGAGCTCCTCTCACCAGTGCAGTCTCTGTGGCGCTAGTCATTTTATTCTGTTTTGCGCGGACTATAAGGCCAAGAGCCCGAAAGAACGCAAAGAGGTCCTGCTAGCTAAACGCCATTGCTTTAATTGCTTGGGGAAACATCGCGTCGCCGACTGTAAATACGATAAGCGATGTCAGGAGTGCCAGCAAAGGCACCATACCTCGATTCACAAGGCGACCTCCATTCGTGCTCCAGACCAGACTTCGGGAGTTTCAGTAAATTTGGGGAGGTCCGAGACAAAGGAGAGCCTCCCTCGCGCCGCGGTGTGCTTCCCACCCGTTTTATTAGCTACCGCCAGGATCGTAGTACGTTCTCCGGATGGCGAGCCAAGATTAGTGAGGGCTCTGATTGATCAGGGCAGCGAAGTCTCACTAGCTACGGAGGCTTTGGTACAGCTGCTACGATTACCAAGGCGACCTTCGAATGTGCATTTAATCGGCATCGGCAACCAGCGAAAGGAGCGAGTGCGTGGAAGCATCCAACTGGAGTTCTCGTCACATGGAGGCGACGGCTCACGGCAGGCCACCACGGCGTTGGTGCTGCCACGGATTACGGCCTACTCTCCACAGGTCAAGGAGCGAATGAATGTTTGGACCCACCTCCAAGGTCTACCACTGGCTGATCCGGACTGCACGGATGGCACCCAAATCGATGTCCTGTTGGGTGCCGACATCTACTCCTTGATCTTGGAGGACGGCTTTCGCAAGGGGCAAGAGGGTGAGCCCATTGCCCAAAAGACGTCGCTGGGTTGGATTATTTCCGGCCTTGCTACAACTTCTAACCGCGACGATCCACGTGCTTCGAGTAGGCTCATCACGCTGAAGTGCGCGATGGAGGACGACCTCGTACCGATGGTCCAACGATTCTGGGAACAAGAAGAAGTGAGCCTGTTACCTGCCTCACCACGGAGTCTTCAAGGAGAGCAGCACTACCACGAAGCTAAGGGTGGTGTTCAATGGCTCCTATGCGACCAGTTCCGGGAAGTCACTGAACGACCTTCTACTGGTGGGACCCAACCTGCTATCGGGTCTTCTGCAGGTGTTACTGCGGTGGCGAGTACATCGGATTTGCTTGACTGCCGATATAGAAAAGATGTTTCGCCAAATTGTCGTGCACCCTGAGGACCGCCGTTTTCAACGGCTGCTTTGGCGACGGCGAGCAGATGAAGCAATTAACGAGTACGAGCTGAATACCGTTACTTACGGCCTGGCTTGTGCCCCCTACCTGGCCATTCGCACGCTGCGACAACTGGCTCAGGATGAACGCTCCAGGTTTCCACGGGCTGCTACGATCCTGGAGAAGGATGTCTACATGGATGACGTGCTTACTGGAGCCGACGGAGAAGAGGAAGCACGCGAGATTCAAGAGGAGCTGGGCCTGATCTGCAGGGAGGGCGGCTTTAATTTAAGGAAGTGGGTATCTAACGCACCCACCTTGCTGAAGGAGCTCCCAGGCGAAGAGGTCCCATCGGCCGTCAACTGGGAGGAAGGCACACTCCACACGGCTTTGGGCGTCCATTGGAACGTGCGCGAGGACGAGTTCCGAGTCCGGGTAGCAGAGGATCACGCTACCCCAGCGGTTACCCGTCGCACAGTCCTCTCCCGCATCGCTCGGATCTTCGACCCTCTGGGATTTCTGGCGCCGGTAACTATAACAGCAAAGATATTTTTACAATCCCTTTGGCTGTTGAAAATAGATTGGGACACCACGCTACCGCTAGCGGCCGGACGAGAGTGGACCCAATTCCTAGCGGGCCTGCCGAGCCTGGCAGAGGTCCGCGTGCCACGCTGGCTAGGACTTCACCCCAGGGTCAAGTATCTGGAACTCCACGGATTTGCGGATCCTTCGGAGAGAGCCTTCGCCGCCGTGGTATATCTGCGCGTCGTGGACCACGACGACCACGCGCAGGCGCACCTGATCACCTCCAAGACGAAGGTGGCTCCACTACAACGAGTCACGCTCCCGTGGCTCGAGTTGTGCGCTGCTGCCCTGCTGAGCCGTCTGGTGACCGTTACGAAGAGGACCTTGCAGCTGGACAGCGTCCCGACGCACCTGTGGAGTGACTCAAGGATAGCTCTGGACTGGATTCGCGGTCATCCGACAAGGTGGAAAACTTACGTTGCAAATCGAGTGGCGGACATCCAGCGGGAGCTACCGGACGCCCGTTGGCATCATGTGGCAGGGAGTGAGAACCCTGCGGACTGCGCTTCAAGGGGCTTGCCGCCCAATCAACTACCGAGCTTTGACTTATGGTGGAGGGGTCCAGCCTGGCTCACGGGATCCCCCCACTGGTTGACCGACCCTGTAGATCAAGAGGAGGGTACAGATCTGGAGGCCAGAGTCATATCCAACCTGGCTACCAGTGATAAGGAGGTAGCACCCAATTACCTCTTAAATAACTATTCTTCCATTCAGCGCTTGCTGAGGGTAACAGCCTGGTGTCTGCGCTGGTCACCACGTCGGCCAAGCCAAGACGGTAGGAGCCCCTGCCTGTCGCCTGCTGAGATAGAGGCTGCCCGTCTACACTGGATCAGGGTGATTCAACGTCAGGACTTCCAGGAGGATCACCGCCAATTGCAACAGGGAGCCCCGCTTACGAGTCGCAGTAAGCTACTACGACTCACACCCTTCTTAGATTCCCAAAGGTTGCTGCGGGTCGGTGGGCGGTTGAAGCATGCTGCGCTGCCATCCTGGGAGAAGCATCCCATCATCCTACCAAGAAAGGGCCATTTCCCAGAATTGCTGATCGATGAAGCTCATCGGCGAACTCTACAAGGAGGGACACAGCTTACCTTGGCTGCCTTACGCCAAAGGTACTGGATCCTGGGCGGTCGACAGAGAGTCAAGGCTCACATCCACCGCTGCGTCACTTGTCTACGTTGGCGGGCTGCGCCCGGCCAGCAGCTGATGGGAAATCTACCAGCGTATCGAGTCACCCCAGCGCGGCCCTTCCTGCAAGCGGGCCTGGATTATGCGGGGCCATTTTCCCTATTTGCTTCTCGAGGCAGGGGCCAGCGGACGCACAAGGGTTATGTTGCCGTTTTCATCTGTTTAACTACTCGTGCTGTTCACCTAGAAGTTGTTTCTGATTATAGCACGGAAGCCTTCCTCGCGGCATTACGGCGTTTTACCTCGAGGCGAGGTCTCTGCTCTACTATCCACAGCGATTGAGGCACCAACTTTGTGGGTGCAGCACGGGAGCTCCGGAGCCTGGAGCACCTCTGCAGCGAAAGTGAGGTTATGCAGGCCCATCTACTCAATGACGGCATCACTTGGCGGTTCAACCCACCTGCTGCCCCGCACTTCGGGGGAATGTGGGAGGCGGCCGTCAAGTCCACCAAGCATCATCTGCGAAGGGTCGTAGGCGATCAACACCTCACATTTGAGGAGATGACGACTGTACTTACTCAAGTTGAGGCCTGCTTGAATTCACGACCGCTGCAACCGCTGAGCGACGATCCGGGAGATGTCACGGCCCTCACACCAGGGCATTTCTTGATCGGCGATGCACTTCTCGCCGTTCCCGACCCACCAGTGGAAGACGTCCCCAGGTCACGCTTATCTCGATGGCATCTACTGCAGCAAATGAGGCTGCAGTTTTGGCGTAATTGGTCGCGCGAGTATTTACAATCACTCCAAGCTCGCAATAAATGGACGCGACCACACCCCCAACCACGAGTTGGGGATCTTTGTATATTAAAAAACGAGCTTCTGCCACCCAAAAAGTGGTCACTTGCACGAATCACGCAGTTGATCCCCGGGTCGGACGGATTGATGGAAGGGGGAGAGCTCGCGGATTCGAGGAAATCGAGCAAGATTTCCTCGAACTACTTAACGACGAGCCGTCCACCAGGTAACACGCTTCTAATCGCTTTCGCCTGCTAACGTTTTGCTTATATCGCTTCGCTTAAAACTGGATTCGAGCCGAATCCACGTGCTTTACCGCGGCTTTAGTAGAAATTGCCTACCGCGTAGGAATTAGTGCCGCTGAGTGAATTAGAGCTGCAAAATCACGAAATAACAATTGTAACCGTGCATAACGAACCTTTATTGTATAAACTGTAAATATTGTAAATTTCACATTAGAGTTACCATTAAAGTCTCCTAAAATTAAACTAAATCAGTTCGCGAGTGTTCCATCCGGTGACGTGCGCTGTTCAGAAACTTTGTTAACACCTTCAGTATAAGTACATTATTTTTGGTGCTTTATATCTCCCGCCAGCCTCCCATCCGGATCTTTTTGAGAAACATGTTGGCTGTGTTTCGCAGATTTTTCAAGACTTTAGTGAAGATGTTTTCTGCTTTTTTGGAGATTATAATCTCCCTAATGCAGTCTGGCCTACTGGTCTGGGTTTAAGCTGTTCCAAAAAATCGGGTATTCCATCTTTTGAGTCAACTGCCATTGATCTTCTTCTTGAGGGGTATAGCTACTGCGGCCTAGCTCAGGCGAATACTGTTTCTAACACTTTCAATAGTTTCCTAGATTTAATTTTTGTTAAAGACACCTTAATTTCAGTAGACAACGCCGTTGATGTCCTAATTTCTCCTGATAAATATCATCCACCGTTAAATGTGCATTTAACTGATTTAGTGGTGTCAACTGATATGAGTCGTGATTGTGTCCCTTATTTCGATTTCAAGCGAGGCGATTATCCTAGTATTATTAATCACTTAAATGCAATAGACTGGGATTCTGAGTCCAGGGGTATTAACCCTGATCTTGCAGTGGACAGTCTATATTCTCACCTTAATGAGGTTATTGAGGCTTTTGTCCCTGTGAGGACCTTTAGACCATCGCTCTATCCTCGGTGGTTTTCGTCTCGATTGAAATCGCTCATTCGTGACAAGAAGCGAGCGCACATTATGTATAAAACCCCAAACTCTAGAAGTGACTACTTACTATTTTCTAGTATTCGATCGCAGTGTAAATTACTAACTAAGTCGGATTACCGGGCGTATGTCGAAACTACTGAAATTTCGCTACAGGATAATGTAAGGTGTTTCTGGAGCTTTGTGAATGCCAAGCAAGGTAACCAGGGATTTCCTGCTTCTATGTGCAACGACAGTTCAACTGCTTCGTCGAGTTTGGCAATCGCGGATCTCTTTGCAACTTACTTTGGATCAGTTTATACTACTCCTAGTGCACAGTCATCGGCCTTAGACATTGACCATATCTCCGAAAAGAATCTTATCCTGAATGACCTCTCTGTTTCTATTAGTGATATTTTCACTAAGCTCGGTGGTTTTGATATGAATAAGGGCCCGGGTGCCGATGGCATTCCCCCTCTGTTCCTAAAACAGTGCAGCTTTATTCTGGCGAGACCTCTTTGGAATATTTTTAATGCTTCACTTACTACCGGAGCTTTTCCCAAGATATGGAAGTCTAGTCTCGTAACTCCAGTTTTTAAGTCCGGTGACCGAGCTGATGTACGTAATTATCGTCCTATCTGTAAACTATCTTTAATGCCTAAGGTATTTGAGGAGATAGTCACTGAGTTGTTGTCCTCTCAGTTATCTAATGTCATTTGTCCTGAACAGCATGGTTTTGTCCCGAATCGTTCCACATCCACTAATCTGGCGGTGTATCATAGTTTTGTATCTAGAGCCCTTGACGAGGGCCAACAGGTAGACACGGTATACACGGATTTTCGGAAGGCTTTCGATACCGTTGACCACTCGGTGTTGCTTCGCAAACTCTCATTATGGGGCTTTGGAGGGTCCCTTTTAACCTGGATAAAAAGCTATCTAACAGGGCGCGAGCAGTTTGTCAGGGTATCGAGTTGTCTTTCATCTCCGATTGGTGTTTCCTCTGGCGTTCCTCAGGGGTCGCATCTGGGGCCCTTACTGTTTAATATATTTATAGATGATATCGCTGATATTCTTTCAAACACCAATTTTCTCTTATATGCTGATGACTTGAAATTGTTTAGAATAATTCAGGGTGTCGAAGATGCTCGCAGTATGCAGGAGGACTTGGTAAGACTAGAGCGATGGAGTGTCATTAATGGGATGCAGCTGCACACGGATAAGTGTGTTGTTCTTAGTGCCTCTCGCTCTAGGTCACCTGTCAATTACTCCTACTATTTACTGGGTGTTGTGCTAAGGGAAGTTCATGAGGTCATCGACCTTGGTGTCTGCATAACACCCTGTTTCGATTTCAGGCCTCATTATATTAATAAGGCCATGAGAGCAGTAAGTTTTATCTCCAGGTTTGCAAGGCATTTTAAGAAAATAGAAACCCTGAGGTTGTTATACGTGGCCCTTGTTAGGCCTCATGTCGAATATGCTTCGATCATTTGGAGCCCTAGGCATGCGAAATATATAAGAGCAATTGAAAGTGTGCAGCATAAATTTTTGAGATTTGCCTTGCACACTCAAAGAAATCCTATGGACAGAACTGACCATAATTATCGCCAGGTACTTTCATCCCTTAAGTTAGCCACTCTGGAAGATCGTAGGCATATTGCGGATGCGATGTTTCTGTATAAGATTATTAATGGCTTCATAAGCAGTCCTTATTTGTTATCCTTTGTTAAGTTTAATGCGCCAGTGAGGGGCTTGCGGTCAAGGCCTATTTTTGTCTCTAGTCTGCCGAAGTATCGGTATTATGCATGTGACCCTATTAATAGAGCAATGAGTACTGTGAACCAACATTTTAGCAGTACGGACCCCTTCCTGTGTTCCCTTAATTCGTTTAGAATGTTACTTCACAGGATTGGTTATAACCAGAGTGGTGTAACGTAGTGTATCTGTTTTGTAAGGTTATAACGGTTATTATGCTATATACTTAGTATTAATTGTTGTGAATTATGTGTTCAGACTCTCTGTAAATTTCACTAGTTTTTTATTCTTTCTGTATACCATGGGATTTCCCGTATGTTAATAAATAATAATAATAATAATAATATTTTGGGCGACCCGTAACGAGGAATCGACACGTCCAAGAACGCTCTTGCAACCGTTTGAGCTGACGTCTCCGCGAGAGGCACGGCCTCTACCCATCGCGAGAACCGATCTAGTATCGTCAAGCAATAGCTAAACCCGTTGCACTTGGGGGGGGGGGGGGTATGTGGGAGCGTCATCCCCCTCCCTGCGGGCTGTGCAGGAGTAGGGTGCTGGCTGGTTGCCAGTGGGCAACGCGTTCACTTAGTTTGAAATCTTCTAGAGAGAAGGGTCTTGTCCTCTCTCCAGTAACGATTAGTACGGCATTACGTCATACGCATTGTACGGGGTAATTTCTTACCGCGTGGTCGCCTACGCTGAAAATAAAGCATTGGAGTGCACAAAGAAGCCTGGTTCGATTCAACCGATCCCAATCTTTTCGGACACGTAGCGACAGTAGGGCCGCAGAGGGTACCAATATTTCTCCTCACCATTTATTTCCTACATGTGGTTGCAGTAGAATGCGTGCGGGAGGCGGTGGTGCAGAATTCATCTGTTTGCACCCGCGGGTTGCAAAATAAATGGCTGACCATGTATAAGGCGCCAACAGTATTGGCATTTCGCTTTTTTAATATACACCCTTACTGTAATGTGTTACACCTTTAAACTGTGTTGACTATTTATTTTTACACAGGTTTTATGTGATTACACTCAGCGAAACGGACCACAGGGTATTGTTCACCAAAAATACATATCCTAATGTAACGATATTCCACATACAAAGGACAGCAACGCCTTTATTTACAACAGATTCGTGGACTAATATTACTATAAGGTAAATATCTGCATTATAACAAAGTCGTGTAAAATATAACAATTCATTTTCTATTGCATAAATAAGATTTTTTTCTAATAAAATTTCAAATCAATATACTAGAATCTAGATTAATATCAGGGAACATCACCTAGATCGTACGCTTCAATTTTAATCAAACATTGCACAGAAATGGAACTTTCGGCATTATTCGATACGTATATTTGTTCAGCTGACGCAATTGCTGATTACGGGGTGAAAGCAGCTTTCAAATATGGAAACGAAAAATCTTTTTTGTTGAATTTCTTAGAAAGTACTGAATTTAGAAAAAAGTTTAGATGGCGCCAGTATAAGCATTAATTACTTCATTTTCATTTATATTTTTGTTACTGTAATACCGTACGATTAATAGCTTCAAAGAAAGAAATTTGTTTACACAGACAATACCGCGAATGTAATCGAAAATGAACGGCTTTGATTTCATAAATCTGCATAAATATTATAAATCAGGGTTTGCTTAGAAAACATTTGTTGTTGTCGTGGCATTTAGGGAACGGCCTATGGTGCGAGTGTCAGTCACATATGTGGTGCCCCGACATTGTTGTGCGTTATGTAGCGACGGAGTATAAGGGACGGAGTTTCAGGGTAATATTGACCTACACATGACGGTCAGCGTTCTCGGAGAGAATACTTTACTGCAGCGCTGTCCATGGTCGCTCCCGCGGGAGATTGGGGTTCTCCCACTCTCGTCCGCCTTGTCAGGGATACCGCGTGACGTTAACTGCGAAGACGCTTGCCCGGCTAGCCCGTCGTGAAAGCCTTCGTAGCCTCGCGCGGTCTCCTGGACAACGGAAGACACGTTGTGCAAGAGAAAGATTGGAAGGGGAAGCTGGCGCGTGATGGGCCCCTACGCTGGACAGCGCTGCTTTACGGTGTAGGCAACCATCAGGGCGAACGGCGCTCTGCTCTAATCATCGCGCGTCCGGCGTCGAAAGTAATTATGAAGTACGGCGAAATTTGATTACACTTTTTGATACAGTATGTAAAAGTCACACTCTGTTTTTGATTGCTTGTAACTCTATACCAGATCTGTTATTATATACTTAATGTAAGTTTCTATTCGATGAATGGACAGATATATGCATGACATAACATTTTCCGTTTACCATTTTTTAATTAATTAAGACATACAGGGTATTCTAAAGTTAGATGGCCAAACTGTACTAATAAAATTAGAAAACAACTTATTACTCGTTTTAAGGGCGTATATTCTGATCATGTAGCAAAACGTGTAAATTACATTGTATTTATGCAAAAAATTATCTTATTTGATGTATGTACTTATATTTTACAGTATTGTTGCGAGCACCGGATATAGGCCTGTGCATGGCCTGCTCGCAGCCGAAGAGAAAAGAAGGCGGCCCCGTTTAAGAGGACGATCGGGAGGCCGACAAGAGGACGGTCTTCTAATATATGCCATCGCGAGTAGACGTGTCGGTCTACGTTTATAAATGTATAACCAATGTCCTGTATAACGAAATATAGCGGAGTAGTGCAATTTGCACTCGCGTGTGTGTTATTATCTAGCCATTGCGTCGGGGTGGCCGGCGATGGAAACACCCCGGCGCAACATTGGTGTCAGAAGTGGGATCCGTGGCCACGGATCCAGAAGATCCTGAGAAGAAACGTAAGGAGCTGGCGCGTGCGATACGCGAGGAGCCGTTACGTGCGAGACGCAAGGAACTGTTGCGTGCGATACGCAAGTAGCCGTTGCGTGTGATTCAGCCTGCAACTGAACAACGAGGGACAACTGCAGAAGCAGCGGCAGCAACGAGGGACAGCCACAGGAGCAGTGGCGGCGACGGTCGAGGCCCGCCGACATCGAGGGACGCACACAGGAACAGCGGGAGCGGCGGCGGCGGTCAAGGGCCGCCGACATCGGAGCAGTTCCCCGGGAGAACAGGACTTCAACGTGGGAATGCTGCCGGAACGGAGAGGAACCAGAAGGCCATCGCTGGGTTGGCTCTGGAAGCGCGGGCAGCCGACCTACGAAAAGGAATCCGAATTTTGGAGGAATAGGTCGTTGGGTAATGTAGAAAACGGCAAGAAACTGTTGCTGTTAAAAGTAATGCGAGTGTACGTCAAATAAGCTACGCGCGGAAGTTGGCTCTTTCATTGTCGTTTTAACTTCTGAGACGGGGAGAACGGTTTTCCGTGGGGACAGCGTGAGTCATCGAACACCATCCAGATATACGTTCAGCAATGCCGATTGGATTTGGAGGTGCAAGAAGAATCGAGGGGCTCGTCGAATTCGGGGAATCGTCACCATAAGAGGCCGAGTTTGGACGCTATAGAGGGAGCGTCGGAGTGTTGGTTGCGGGGATGCGACTCCGTTAGGAACGCAGAGACGTCCAGGAGTGCATGGACCGCACCAAAGGTTGGTGGGTGTGCGGCTCTGACCAAAAGAAGAAGATGTTCTTATGTTAGATCGAAGAATGTTTCCTTGGCAATGGTGTAGGAAACGAAATTATTTTGCAGAAAGACCAGTACGCCTCGCGGAGAGCCGCAGGAAGAAAAGGGGTGGTCCACTGACTGCGCCTGATGAGGCCTGATTCGTCCTCCCTACAAATGCAAGAGAGATCCCTTATCACTCAACTATAAACACGCATTGTAATATCAAAACTGAAGCACGCGCTGACGTTTTCGATATGAGAGAACGTGGGCCACATGGAGGAGATTATATTATGACCAATCGGTCCTGCATTCCTTTGAAACAGCAGCTTTCCACCTCTGTCCAGTAATATCTATCTTCTACCTGTGGCCCACGTTCTCTCGTATCGAAAACGTCAACGTGTGCTTCAGTTTTGATATTACAATGCGCGTTTATAGTTGTGTGATAAGGTATCTCTCTCGAATTTGTAGGGAGGACAAAGCGGGCCTCATCATGCGCAGTCAGCGGACCACCCCTTTTCTTCATGTGGTTCTCCGCGAGGCATACCGGTGTTTCTGAAGAATAATTTTCCTTCCTAAAGCGGTCTGTAGACGTTCAATATTATTGCGCAATATTCAATATTGCACAATATTATTGACCGTCTGTGGATCATATTGGAAGGTTGTGCAATATATTGTGTGAATCGCGTGGGGGAAAAATTGACGTGAGATAGACCTATTAATTAAGATTGTAGCGTAGCTCGTTAAGTGGCAAACGTTGCACTGTCTCAACTCCTTGTATCGGTATACTTGGTATACCTGGTATAAGGTTTCCACTTCGAACTATTTCATATTTTTCTCTTTATTGTATGAACAAGAGCAAATAATATGAAAGTAATTGCTGTTTTAATATAATTATGAAACACACAATGGAAACAACGTTCCTCAAAGAGGGGGGATCTTCCCTCTGTGAATTTGTTTGGGATTGGTCGCAGCGATGCGACCAAACGTGCGCATGCGCTCTGCTGCGAAGCAGCGCGACTTTTTGAACGTATTTCTGCTACCGGTATAACTGCTGGGCGACCGCGGTGACGGCCTGGTCGAGCCATCTCGGGATTGACGCCTGGACTAATTAGCTATGGTTTCACCCCACTAATTAGCATCGTCTCGCGAGACGTACGTGGTCCTCGCTGATTGGCCAGGTGTCCGCGTTCCCGAACCGGTGGCTTGGCTCGTGCCGTCCCCGCGATCTCTTCCTTCTTCCTTGTGAATCGCGTTGCGGTAAACATCGCTTATCAAGGCGCGAAAACAAAGAGCTATCGGCGCTCCGATAATTCCTCTAGCTTGGAATTTCTACTAATTCCTCTCCACGTGCTTGCGTGAACGTTAATATTTGCTTTATTAAATGTGTTTACAATATTAGTTTAAAATCAGAGAAAGTCTTTGTGTATCAAGAATAAACGTGCTCGTTTAATGTGACGCCATTACACAACAAATTAAATCTTCTTATATTTCTTAAAAGTAAATTAAGTTTCTCGCGCGTGAACCAAAGGCAAGAGCGTAGGTGCTCCACGTTCTTGCTCAGACATAAAGTTGGTCCTTCGAGCCGGATATTCCGGCGATTTCTTGTGCCTTTCGAGTGCTGTGTGGTGACCGCGTGGCTCGTTCCGCTACACCATGATGGAAGGCTTGATCACGCAGCAGGTCGAGCTGTATCATCGGCTCTCGCGTGTGTACGACAATCTAAAAAAGAAAGGTGCGGCTAAAATGACTGAAGGTGCGGTGCAAGCTAGACTGGACTTACTAATTGCGCTCTGGGAACAATTCTCGACGCAACATGTTGAGTTAGCGAAGAAACGTACTGAAGAATGGGTAAGGCATGATTATTTTGCCAAGGATTGCTTCGACCTGGCTGAAGAATCCTTTCTCGAACAAAAGGGGTATCTGCTCGATATCCTTCGTGGAATTAATCGGAAGTCGGCGCCCGTCGCCATGGCCTCTACTTCCGCCGGTGCTCCGGTCGAAGAGAGACGATCACGTGCCACTCTGCCGCGCATTCCCCTGCCTAGCTTCGATGGGCGTTACAGCGAATGGCAGTCGTTCCACGATTCCTTCGTCTCACTGGTAATCAAGGATCCTTACCTGATGGATGTAGATCGCTTGCATTATTTAAAGGGATGCGTAACGGGTGACGCCAGCACTGTAATCCGAAATTACGCCACGACGGACGGCAATTTCCAACCAGCCTGGGACGCGTTAAAGGAACGTTTCCAGAATAAACGCCTCTTGGTGAATGCACAGCTTAACATTCTAAATGACTTGCCTACGGTGAAAAGTGAATCGTCGTCGGAACTAAAAGGACTGTTCTACGGCACATGGGACGTGGTCGGCGCGCTAGCCGCCATGAACCGTCCCGTGACTACCACCGACTGGCTGGTTAAAATGACCGTCGACCGCCTGGACGAGCAATCGCGCCGAGAGTGGGAGGCGTCCCTCGGCCTGTGCACAGAGCCACCCTCATTGGATGCTCTAAGGGTGTTTATCGAGACACGCATTCATACGGTTGAGGCCCTTGAGAATCAACGCAAGCGTGATCCTCCTGTTGAGTATAAACAATCAGCACCCAAAGACACCGCTGCCAAAGGCGCCTCTGCCAAAGGCTCCACTGCCAAGGGTGCCGCTGTGCACCAAGTCGTCGCTACGCCATCGCCCTCAAAGGACTGCGGTTTGTGTAAGGGCTTTCATTACTTACTGTTCTCCTCAAAGTTCAAAGTCCAGGATGCCACTGCGAAGAAAGTTACTGTTGAGAAGTTGCAGCGTTGCCTGAATTGTTTGGGCAAACATCAAATCGACAGTTGCCAGTCAACCAAACGGTGTTAAAAATGTGCCGAACAACACCATACTTGCCTCCACGACGCTTTCCAAACGATTCCGGGTGCGGTAGTACAACACGTTACTCCTCACGTACTCAACACGCCACCAGTGATGCTCGGCCTTGCCCGAGTTCGTGTTTATACGCCGGTCGGTCAGCATGTGTCAGTGCGAGCCCTAATCGATCCCGGGAGTGAAGTGTCTTTAATTTCCGAACAGCTCGTACAACGACTGGGTTTAAAAAGACAGCGTGCTCGCATACCTTTGTTGTTCGCCGGCGGTGCTCCGTCGCAATGCACGCGAGGATCAGTTCATTTGGACATCACTGCCGACCGAGAAGGTGAGAGTATCCTAGCTCTGTCGGCATTTGTACTAACTGATTTGTCCAGTTACAAGCCACCCGTCGTGCCCGACGGTACTGTGTGGCCTCATCTACAGGGCTTCCAGTGGGCCGAACCACGACTCTCTAACCAGGACCCTATCGAGCTGCTGCTGGGCGCTGACTCCTACAATGACTTCATGCTAGAAGGCGTTCGCAAGGGCAAGCCAGGCACTCCTCTAGCTCAGGAGACTACCTTTGGCTGGATTCTTACCGGCGGTCTTCGGAATGGGCGCGTACTCAGTCGTAAGAGCGCCTCTACAGTCCAGTGCTGCTCAATTAGTGACGAACTTCCGGGCCTGCTGGAGAGGTTCTGGGAGCAGGAAGAAGTCCAGGCACCGCCCACTCTATCACGTTGCGACCAAGAGGCGGAAGATCACTTCCAGGCCACGTATCGACGCACGACCGAAGGACGCTTTGTGGTAAGGCTTCCGTTTAAAGTTACTCCGGAGCTGGGATTATCCAGGCCCACTGCCCTTCGCACATTGAATTCTATGCAGCAGCGCTTCCTTAAAAATTCTGATTATAAACAAGCTTACCAAGACTTTCTGCAAGAATATGAAAACCTCGGCCATATGGTGGCGACGCGTGCCCCTCCTGAAGGTCGACATTTTTACTTACCACATCATGGTGTCTTGAAGTCAACGAGTTCCACTACGAAGCTGCTCGTAGTATTCAATGGTTCAATGTCAACCAGCAACGGGAAGTCTCTAAATGATGTCCTGCACACGGGGCCCAATTTATTACCGGCCTTAGCCGACTTATTGTTGAAGTGGCGTTGTCATCCCATCGCCTTTGTCGCTGACGTCGAAAAGATGTATCGACAAATCGTGATACATCCAGACGACCGAGACTTCCAGCGTATACTCTGGCGAAAAGAAAAGGAGTCAAGAGTGAAAGAATATAAACTTTGCACAGTCACTTACGGCCTAGGTTGTGCGCCTTACCTGGCTCTTTGATGCTTGCGGCAGTTGGCCACAGATGAGGCCGAGTCCTTTCCCTTGGCTTCAAGGACGATGCTCTCCGATGTCTACATGGACGATATACTAACCGGCGCAACTACGGTGGAGGAGGCCTTGACCCTGCAAAAAGAATTGGATCAGCTCGCCATGGCGGGCGGCTTTCGACTACATAAGTGGGCGTCGAACTCGCCCGAGTTCATGAGGTCGATCCACAATGACGTCGTCGACCTTACTCGTCACTGGGATACGGACACTCAACACAGTGTCTTAGGTATACAGTGGTTTCCCGATACAGACAATTTCCAGATCAGGCTTCTGGATAGAAGTTCGAGTCCAACGACCACGAAGAGGAGCGTCTTAAGCTAGGCCGCGCAAATCTTTGATCCTCTAGGCTGGCTCGCCCCTGTAACGGTATGGACAAAAATATTCATCCAGTCTCTCTGGGCGCTCTCGACTGACTGGGATGAACCATTACCTGGGCAATCTGAGGACGCCTGGCTCGAGTTTTTGAAGGCACTTCCAGCTCTCCGTCAAATCCAGATTCCACGTTGCATGGGCATGACCTCCACCACTCAAACGGTGGAGGTGCACGGCTTCTCCGACGCCTCGGAGCGAGCATACGCTGCGGTAGTGTACCTACGAGTGCAAGACGCATCAGGTGCCATTCAGATCCATCTAATTTCAGCCAAGACGAAGGTGGCCCCTCTCAAACAACTGTCGCTTCCACGCCTCGAACTGAGTGGCGCCCATCTACTTACTCGCCTGGTGGCGCATCTTCTGTCGACTCTGGCCCTTAGGATCGACGGTGTGCACTTGTGGACTGACGCCTTAGTGGCGTTGGGTTGGATCCAGGCTCCGTCCAGCCGGTGGCAAACCTACGTCGCCAACCGAGTAGCTGACATACAACGCACGCTACCACAGGCTCACTGGTGTCACGTTCCCGGTCCAGAAAATCCTGCCGACTGTGCTTCGAGAGAACTGACACCGTCTGACCTCCCCGAACACTCGCTGTGGTGGTCTGGACCGCCTTGGCTGTCTACAAGTGAAGGACGACCTGGCGCTTTAGAGGAGCCAATTGAAATGCCTCACGATGAGAGAAGGCGAATCTTACATATCCAACGCCCTTCGGATGATAAGGTGAGCCTGCATTTAAACCTCTTCTCAAACTTCCGTCAACTGCTTCGAGTTACAGCGTGGTGCTGTCGTTGACTCCCGTCAGCCAGAGGAAAAAGACTGCCTTACCTAGTCGCCAGCGAGATAAGAGATGCTCAAACGAGGCTAGTCCGATGTGTGCAAGCTACGTCCTTCGCCTCAGAATTAGACGCCCTCCAAAACCCCCAACCGCTACCTCGACGAAGTCGCTTATTGCGACTCAATCCCTTCAAGGACCCGGCTGACGGCACCTTACGCGTCGGCGGGCGGCTGCATTATTCGAGGATTGCCTACAATCAACAACACCCTGTGATACTCCTAGACGACTCGTTACTGGCCTCTCTGTGGATCACCGAGGCGCACCAGCGCTGTCTGCACGGAGGGGTGCAACTTACGCTGTCCACTCTTCGCCAGCATTGCTGGGTGCTGCGAGGTCGTCATCTGGTCAAGGCCTGCATTCATCGGTGTCTCACGTGCGTGCGATGGAAGGGCAATACCACGGACCAGCTGTTGGGGGTGTTACCCACACCTCGAGTAACCCCTTGTCGTCCTTTCCTGCGTGTGGGCGTAGATTATGCAGGACCAATTTTTATTCGATCCAGCCGAGGGCGTGGTCAGCATGCTCGAAAGGGCTATATCTCTTTGTTTGTCTGTTTAGCCACCAAAGCCGTGCATCTGGAGGTGGTGTCGGACGGGACAACGGAAGCCTTCTTGGCTGCCCTGAAGCGTCTGACCTCTCGCCGTGGCCTCTGCTCCCAGATCTACAGCGACTGCGGTACGGCATTCGTGGGTGCGGACAAGGAACTGCGCGTCCTTCTACAAGCAGTCAGCCCCCAAAACAGACAACTCTTGGATCGTCTAGCATCCGAGGGAATCGAGTGGAAGTTTAATCCTCCTTCCGCACCTCATTTCGGCGGGATCTGGGAGGCTGCGGTGAAGTCCGTTAAGCACCACCTCCGGAGAGTGCTCGGCGAACATAAGTTGACGTACGAGGAGCTGGCCACGCTCCTCGCTGAGATCGAAGCGTGTTTAAATTCTAGACCGTTAATACCGCTGTCGGACGATCCCGACGATCTCGATGCGTTGACGCCGGGTCATTTCTTGATCGGTGAGGCGACCACCGCGATACCCGAACCGAATTTGGGAGAGCTCCCAGACAATCGACTCTCACGGTGGCAGCTGGTCCAGAAAATGCAGCAGCATTTCTGGCGCCTGTGGTCTAGGGACTACTTAAATACGTTGCAGACTAGGGGAAAGTGGAATCGCGCTCAGACAGCCATTCGGGGGGGGGGGGGCGATCTGTGCTTAATCAAAAGTGAAGTGCAGCCTCCCTCGCGATGGCCTCTGGCTCGAGTTCTCAAAACCCATCCGGGCCCTGATGGCCTCACACGTGTTCTCACACTTAAGACGGCGACGTCGGAGTTCACTCGCCCGTTAAACAAGTTGATCCTCTTACCCTTTGTTGCCGCCGCGGGGGTCGATGCTGGGGGCTCTCGAGGTGACGTCGTCGATTGACGTTGATCGACATAACCTGGTCACTTCTAACCTTTGCGCCTCAGGGCTTGTCCTGTTGCGTTATTCTTGTATTACTGTCTTGTTCTTATCACTTTTAACTTGTATGTATAACTTTCATTTCTTCTTTAACTGCCTTCAATTTTAATCACACGTTCACTGTCAAACACTTGATACCGTACTGCTGAACAATGATGTGTCTGTTTCGTCCGAATATGACGAGCGGGCGGGAATGTTTGGGATTGGTCGCAGCGATGCGACCAAACGTGCGCATGCGCTCTGTTGCGAAGAAGCGCGACTTTTTGAACGTATTTCTGCTACCGGTATAACTGCTGGGCGACCGCGGTGACGGCCTGGTCGAGCCATCTCGGGATTGACGCCTGGACTAATTAGCTATGGTTTCACCCCACTAATTAGCATCGTCTCGCGAGACGTACGTGGTCCTCGCTGATTGGCCAGGTGTCCGCGTTCCCGAACCGGTGGCTTGGCTCGTGCCGTCCCCGCGATCTCTTCCTTCTTCCTTGTGAATCGCGTTGCGGTAAACATCGCTTATCAAGGCGCGAAAACAAAGAGCTATCGGCGCTCCGATAATTCCTCTAGCTTGGAATTTCTACTAATTCCTCTCCACGTGCCTGCGTGAACGTTAATATTTGCTTTATTAAATGTGTTTACAATATTAGTTTAAAATCAGAGAAAGTCTTTGTGTATCAAGAATAAACGTGCTCGTTTAATGTGACGCCATTACACTACAAATTGAATCTTCTTATATTTCTTAAAAGTAAATTAAGTTTCTCGCGCGTGAACCAAAGGCAAGAGCGTAGGTGCTCCACGTTCTTGCTCAGACAGAATTCGTGGCCGAAGGAGGATTCCTCTCCCTCTTGAGGAAGTAGAGGTGGAAAATGATACATCTGGTTGCCAAAATCTAACCAGGCTGATCGGCCGAAGCGTCTCGCCAGGATCATGGTTTGTGACCATTTTGTCCAGTGAGTTGGCGGTTGAGGACGGTACCTGCGCGTCCGAAGTCATCGTACGCACTACCCACCGACAGAGTAATATACGGATTAACTCAGACTGAAGAATGCCTGAAATTATCAAAGACAGCACAACGTTCTTGATTGCCCTTTAGAGATAATGGCAAACAGATATTGTCGAAACATTCTTGGGGCAATATGAAATTACCGGTCGAAAGCAATGAATGACTTCACGCTTCACTCTGAGCCCGCTTTTGTCCCAACGCACAGTGGACCGGAATCTTAAGAAATAGAGAAATTATTCAACATGCCATTTTTCGCAATCGAAATGCCGAATCATATTAAGCTGCTTATTACTATACGAAAACTATTACTGGATCTACAGAAATGCATAAAAAGTTTAAAACACCTTCATCTGTATTCCAGTGGGAATCTTTTGACCTACAATTTGTTCTATAATTTTTAAAATCTTTATTTCTGACTTCATCTTGGGTCTCTCCACCTAATTGGCCGATTGCAAGGTTGCCAAAATATTTTATATTTTCGCAGGAATGTATCAACACTTCGTAAACAGTGTTTGGTATATAGGATAACATGGACACAGGTTTACAAATATTTCTGCATATTTTGCCTTGTGGGACAAAAGTGGGCTCAGAGCGAGGCGGAAATTCCAATCATCTTTTACAGCCGGTAATTTAGAATTTTTAGAAGCGAAATTTCTCCATTCGTTTGCGGTAGGCAATAATTGCTTGTTTTCGAAGCGTTCGTCGGGAAGTATTTGTGTACCTGATGTCGAACAGAGACAATCGACACCGTGCCGTTTCTTTGCAGGGGTTTGAACTTTCTTCGCACTGAGTTAATCCGTTGATTGCTCTGTCACCGGGTGCTACACAGGGACTTGGGACCGGCACGTACCGTTGTCTACCACCGGCTCGCGGGACCATACGGTCATAAACCGCGACCCTGGCGAGACGCTCTGACCGATCACCCTGATGAATTTTTCACAGCGAGGTGAAAGTTCATTCGTTGTTTACGAGCGGTAATATTCATATATTCCCAAGAACGTTTCTACAATATCCGTTTGCCATATTTCTAAATGGCAATCAAGCAGGTGGTGGGGTCTTTAAGAACTTTAGGCATTCTACAGCCTGAGTTAATCCGTATATTGCTCTTTCAGTGGATGGTACATATGTATTTTGGAACCAAATGTGGTAGATATTTTCTTCCCTCACGTCGTCAACAGAGAGAGAGGGTCCCCCCTTCTCGAAGAACGATGTTTCCAAAATGTTAGTTTCATAATTATATCAAAACAACAATTACTTTCATGTTATTTTCTCTTCTTTATACAATGAAGTGAAAAATATAAATTAGTTGAAAGCAGAAACCTTGTAGGTACTGTACGAATTCTCATTATCGTTATACCTGGTTATGGATGGGTATTCTTTCATTGGCATACATTTATATTCATAATACGATATCATTTGTTGAGACGAAGTAAAGAAGTTGGAACATAAGGTCATTTAATGTCACATGAGGTTGTAAATTACATATCGAGGCCTCCAAGAAGTCAGGTACATAAACGACAAACGGTGGTCGTCTCGTTGAACCCTATTTCACCGTGCTAGGCACTTGTTATAATATCTACATATGCAAGATGTGACAAAGATGATACCAATATAGCAATTAAAAAGTATTATCCAACATCAATACGCCACGCGAAGGGGTAGAAGGGATGTAGTCCGCTGACTGTGCGGGATGCCGCCTGCTTGATCCTCCCGACAAATTCAAGACCGATCTCTTATTTCTCGAGAATAAACACGCAAGGTATAGGGAGGAGATTATATTATGTCCAGTCGGTCCTGCATTCCTTTGAAACGGCAACTTTACACCGCTGCACCGTAATATCTCCTCCCTATGGCACACGTTCTCTTGCACCGAATACGTCAGCGCGTGCTTTTATTTTGATATTCCAACGCGTGTTTATATTCGAGAGATTAGGCATCACGCGCAGTCAGCGGACCACCCCTTTTCTTCCTGCGGCTCTCCGCGAGGCGTACTGGTCTTTCTGCAGAATAATTTCGTTTCCTACACCATTGCCAAGGAAACATTCTTCGATCTAACATAAGAACATCTTCTTCTTTTGGTAATTGTGCGGACCTTAAAATTAATTTTAGTTACGGTCATCGTTCCGACTATACCTTTTATTCTTTTATACTGTAGCGAAACACGGTTTAGCTTGTAGCAATTGGGGATTAATCCTAAAAATTGTTCCGCTGTTCTGCAAGTTACTTGGCAGATATTTCCTAATTACTTTATATCGTGTAGGGGGCCGAAGGTCTAGTGTCATAAAGCTGTAGTAAACCGTGGCCCGCTAACAATCCGGTTAGGGCATCACTCATCACGCTACATCATGGAACTTCGCGCGTGTGTCGATAGGAACACTGCACTTTCCATGGCATATTTATCAAATTCTTGTAGTTTTATTGGAACTATTGACGCTAAATCATGACGAATTGACGTTATTTTCTTAAATAACGTCAAACTTATATATTAACACTTTTAGTATCAATTTCCTTAATAATATTCGGCATTTTTAAATTGCAAAATACAGGATGTTGCATTTTTTCCCATTTTTGGGGATTTACCCCCACTGTGCGACATAGAATACACGTATTTAATCCATAACTGCCAAATATTCGCGAATGCTTTTTCCGCAGTAGCAAGGTCTAGATTATGTTGATTAGAAAACAAACAAAAAATTTGTTCAGAAGTTCCCGGAAGTGGAACTAAAAAAGGGATGATTGCTGACAATTTTACAATTGGTTTCTTATGGAAAAAAACTGTATATAACTAATTATTTGCTATTACTTAACAGAATCGACACTACTCATTTGGGGCTCCAAAACTTGTTTTCTTTTGTATCACCAAAAATTAAAAGACTCGATTTAAAATTCTGCACGAAAAATACATACAATCATAAACACGTGTTTGCACACAGATCAGAAGTAGGCGTCATGATATTTTTACCGTTTTTAGGTGCTCATATTAGTAGTCTACAGGTAACATAAAAATACGTATCTTTTGAATTCTGACTTCTTTCCTTATTTCTTGGGATTTTGTCATACTGTGGCAATGGGTCGCAGTGCGACTGGTCGCTAGACTCCCTCCGGGAGGAGTCGCAGTGCCAGTCTGCGACTAGGTATAATGGGAAACAGACCCTCGTCGCATTGTGTTGCCTCTCGAGTAGCCTAGGCTGATACTCAAACAGACTCGCGTCAGGCTCCTACGTCTGGCGCATACCCGAGGATCGCAGTCGCTTGTAGGAGACCAGATACATGCTTTCCCATTGCACGAGTATACTGCGACCAGTCGCTGCGATCAATCTCAGCGACCAATCGCGGGTAGGAGATCCCGCCTTAACACTTTTATACAAATCTCTTTTGTGTCTGAATATTGTTTATGAGTTTGTTTAAACTCTATAATGTTAATTAAATCGTATTAATTATTTATGTCAGATAATGTCCACGTACGCATATATTCCCTCCGTGGTAGCCTGTGGAATCTTAGACTGTATTCTGCGCGTCGACAATTCGGGATCGCTCCGCGAAGTCCGGATTGATTGCGGATTGATTGCTGAAACGTTTCACATGGATTGTATCTCAATATATGCGCAATATTTCACGGCAATGTGTGCGCAATATTCCTGAAACATTATACAAATGTTTCCATAGCAATATTACACGGCAATGTGTGCGCAATATTCCTGAAACATTACACAAATGTTTCCATAGCAATATTTCACGGCAATGTGTGCGCAATATTCCTGAAACATTGCACAAATGTTACCATAGCAAAATTACACGGCGATGTATGCGCAATATTTCTATAACATTGCACAAATGTGGCCATTGAAATATTGCACGGCAATGTTTCCGCAATTTTGCAGTAATATTGCAATGCAACTCGTAACCAAACGGCAACATTGCAATGTACTGCAACTTTTGTGCAACGTTTCTGCATCATAATGTGCTGTAAGGGATGTACAAAATATGTGGTCTATAATTAGAACATGTTGATGACTCATGCGCGAAATATGCGTCGCAATAGGACTTCCGGGGTTTTTATTTGGGCTTCTGAAAAGGTGGTACTCGAGCCGTTGGATGGATTTTTGGTGTTTTGAATGGAAAGGGGTGAGAGTAGTTTTGACTCGGTGAGTCGTAAAGAGGGGGTGAGACGTGGTCTCGAATTAAGAAGTTTTGGGACGAGGGACTTGTTTGAATTCAAATATGAGGGAGGAATTCGTGCCTCGTAGGGCGAATAGGGGAAGGAGTTTTCGTAATTGACCGTCTTGAGATGGGGACCGCTAAGGTACATTGTTACGTGAGGGCGTTAATTTTTAAATGACCGAGCGGTTTGTCTAATTTTTCACACGCAACGCTTAACGAATTTAGATAGATTTGTTTTGGGGATACGTACTTGCTTCAACCAATACAGGTTGACCCGTCAGGTAGTGGTGCTTTGGTAGAGACAGGTTCGAAACAAAATGAGACGGAATTGTATCAATAAAATACCATGTATTACAAAAATAAGTAAAGGAAGTTTTCGTAAGGTGGAACAAAAATGGGGATTTACATGGATTTGTGTAAAGAGTCGTAGACGACTCACAAATATAAAGCGCGAGGTGAACAATATTGGTTCGGAATGTCAATCATACGCAATGTTTTACGGACGACAATTGACCGAGGGAAACCCCGCAACTCATTAAGTGAGTTGGATCAATGTTTACACAAGTTCTAATTTTTCAAAATGAACGGTTTAGGAAAATATCATGTGATCGCAATATAATTACACAAAGTAATAGAATTTAATAAAACGCGGTACACGCACAAAAAGGAATTAAACAAATAATCGAGGGAAAACCCACAACTCACTAAAATTGTTAATTTTTAGAACGGCATACTCTCTCTCTCTCTCTCTCTCTGTCTTTCTCTGTCTTTCTCCGGGTAACTTGGAGGGTCCCGCGTACTGGATGGTGAATCGCAGGAGCGTCGCACAACACACAATGTCAAAACTCGGTTCACAATATATTGTTTTTAATTATTAAACGGTAGAGGTTAAATGATTTAATTAACGGTTAAGGTTGATTATAGTTTAAACAGTGAAAAACGCAAAAATATTTATAATGTTTGAGTCTCTACGGGGACTGAGTCTTTCCACGTTAAGTATTAACTATTCACGATGGAACTCTAGTTCACACGCCTAATATAATAGGGCAATATGTCCCTCGGACAGAACGACCACGCACTATGCGACTTGTCAGCCGACTACCCCGAGCGATCGCAGGGCAGGCCCGAGCACTCGGGACTTTGAACAAAGAGCGCCAAAATTGCTGACCCTGCACCTCATGCACACGGCCCCAACCGTCGTCGCCTTGGAACGTTCCCAGGATCTCAGCGCTTAGGTTGTTATCGCATTCGGCGTTCTAAGAACGTCGACGGCGTTGGAAGACGCAGTGGCGTAACGGTTTATATAAAATTATTATCATAATTCGATTCGTATCATTGACAATTAATTGAGGGAAACTCCCATAACACTCGGTGGTTGAATCAGTTGTCAATGATGGTGTAACGGAAATGTAACAGGGAAGAAAAATATAAAATTGTCTATTACAATGCTTAGGTTTCGGAATGCTTATCACATCGAGCGTTCTCAGAACACCGTGCGTCGGAAGATTGCTGTCGACAATCTTGCATGGGAAAATATGCCGTGGCGTGCCAGGCTTCAAGCTGAATTAAATTATTAACTATTAAGAATTTTCACAGATAATCGACTATTGATTGAGGGAAGTTCCCATAACACGTGATGGTTGAAGCAGTCGTCGACATCTGCGAATTGTGAAAATATCGCAAAGATTTAAAAATGAATTTGAAAAAGTAACCGGCACGTAACACCCTCCCGCCCCCCTTGGAATCATCGTCCCCGATGATATTTAGGTGTAACGACATTTAGAGTGCCGAGTATAGTATAAGAAAACATGGAGCAGTTGCCTGCCACGCCTGCAGGGCATCGCGCTCGTTCCGCCGACACGAATTTCGATTCGGTGGTTGTGAGGATCGCCACGCAGGGCAGAGTATACACAGTCTATAAAAGGGCGTCCTATATTTACGCAGCCCTCTAGGTCCATCATTGCTATGGTTGCGCTGTTTCTGACGAGGCCGCAGACATCCTCATCTGACACGCCCTGATTGCTCTGCACGTCAACTCCCTGAGTGACGACATGTCCCTGAGATACTGGGCACCGACGTCCGGGTACAGTAGGTTGATTCGCAGTTCGGTACAATGGTTTAGACCGCTGAGTGCTTCGAGGCTAAACTACCCTCTGATGTTAGTGCATCCAGTGATATCCAATTTTATAAGATGCTTCATGTGCCGAGCCACTTCGCTGATGAAGGTGTTGTGCACCCAGCCGCAGAATGCAACCCTGAGTTCAGTGATCAGAGGGTAACGGGATGGGAGGCTGACTGCCATCTCAACGGGACCGAGGTCGAGGAGGTTAAGAGGGGCGACCGAGGTCGAGGAGGTTAAGAAGGGCGACCAAGGTCGAGGAGGTTAAGAGGGGCGACCGTGGGGAAGTGATTGAAAAAAATCGGTAAGGTGTACCCTTTTTATGCACAATTACCTCTGTATCTTTTGAACACATTAATTGCCGAAGCTAAAATTTTATATTTGGGGCCTCTCCACACTCCTCGTAATACCGACCAAGTTTTATTTCGATCGGCCACCGGTTGGGGCTAGACCAGTGCGGGGAGCGCGCAAAGCACGGCAGCGAACCGATGTGAGTCCGGCGATGCCAAAAACGAATAGGGAGGTCTGCACCAACGTCTACAAAAAACTTCCATTAAAAATTAACAATTTTTTATTAATATTTCGGAAACTAATAAATACCTGAAGCTACAATTTTAGATTTAAGGTTCACATCCCCTCCTCACCCCTCCCCACAAACCTCATCTCGATCGGCCACCGGTCCCTTTCGGAAGTACAGCCAAGATTTTAATGCAATTTATACATATTCATTCAGTTTAGCAACACCAATTAGGAGCGCAGCGCCAAGTATTTTGTATCAAATATTTATTCGAATTAAAATGTTTATTTTAAAGAATTTTAAATAAACTAAATTTCGACCGTAAAACTTAACTACAATGGTATCGACGCACTGGATCGGTCAGATTGAAACAATTATTATTTTAATCAATTAAAATAATACATCAAAGCTATTTTGCAATTAATTAATTATATATATATTAGTTTCCGACGTATATAGTATGCCAATATAGTAATGGAAAGATTAGAGACGATTTCCCTCTCGAAGGTACCTTTTCAACTTATTTTTTACAAAAGATATGTGGATGATATTATTACTTGTCTTAGACTTGAGGATTTGCAAACATTACTCGATATATTTAATGGTTTCCATGCCAGACTTCAATTTACGCATGAAATTGAGAAGGATTCATGTCTTAGCTTTCTTGATACAATAGTAATGAGATCAAATAATAAATATATCACAAATTGGTATCATAAACCGAGTTGGTCGGGCAGATATATTAATTTCTTTTCTGCACATCCCATGCAACAAAAGGTAGGATTAATTAAAGGACTGATTGATCGAGCTATTTTACTTTCGAATCCGGAATTTCAACCAGCTAATTTGCTTTTGTTAAAAAACACCTTGAAACGTAATGGATATCCTATAGAAATGGTTTCGTCAATTATTAAAGAACGTACTTTTGAAATTTACCATCTGTTTAAACGGATGCCTTGGGAAGGCTTGGTGGATTGCCACTGGTATGGCCAGAGAAGGGATGCACTCCAACGAGTATAAATTTACACCGGGTGATGGGACGGCAAGTGTATTTGGCCGAACGTGGGCGTCGTTACAATAACGGACGAACACTCCACACAGAACTCGAACACGCACAAAACACGACTCGGCAAACACGACGGAACACTTAACAGAAACTATGTACACGGCTATGTACAAGGAGCGCTGGGCGCGGATGGCTTGAAGGGCCGTTTTCGTTCGGTTTAAATAGTGGGTCACTGGGCGACAAAGAAACTTATTAAATTCCGTGCGTGCGAGAGCGTGTTGTTGTCGTCAGAGGTGTTCGAAGAACTAACAGCCGGATTCTTGGAAGCGCGCAACGCTCGAATCCGGGCAAAAACGTGTGACGTAGGCAACCGTCTTACCGGACGGTGTGTCACCATGTTTACACGCTCTCGCACGCACATTTAAATCCGCGCAACAGCTGAGCGCTGAATCTCGGCTGCAACACCATCCATTATTAACAGAAAAACGGAAAGAAGTAAGAAACAATGAAATAGGATCAATTAGATGGAAGAACACTTTTGTGTTACCGTTTTGTAATAATATCTCTAATGATATAAGTAGAATTTTTAGAAATGCCGGAATTCACACTATTTTCAAATTACCGTTTTACACGAAACAATTGTTCCCTTTGTAACCGTAGAACGCGGGGTTACCGGTGGGACGGTGGAGGTACCGTATTGCCAGCTCAGGACGGTGGTCCAGGGCTGCCGATCGAATGATTAGACGCAGAGGTAGAGTGGAGTATGAGAGTTTATTCGGCCTTAATGTTACATACTGGCACATTACTATGCTGGCACACAGTGTGAGTACGGCTTAACCTAGGCCTTAAACTAGCGCGGCGCGTCTCGGTGTGAACGGCGGTGTGTATCGCGGCGCGTGTCGCGGCGCGTAGCTCGGTGTGTATCGCGGCGTGCGAGTCGGTGTGTGTCCCGGCGAATATTGGTGACGAGGCGGCGAAGTGGGAGGGGATAGACGGTTTGACCGTTCGGTGCCTTGGCGGGCCAACCCTGCCGTTAGACCCTGGTCGCAGAGTCTGTATCAGGGGGACCAAGCCGTCATTGATTGGCCGAAGTTCCCGTTTAGTTAGCACCTTATCGGTAGGAGGCGCTAGGTACATCACACACACATACCTAGGTGTATCAGTGAGCACGACACACAACCTTTCGACGTTGGTGAAATGTTACCATGACGACCGTCGTCATCATTAAATGTTTGGCGCAAACACGAGGAAGTGTAACCCACCATAACCCACGTGGATCAGTCATCACATAAGGACGTGATTCAAAGGACCCCTGTCATTTCTAAAATAAAATTTAAAAGATTAAATTTTGGAATGACCAGAAATCCTTCAAATGGCGTCCTCACTTTCCCTGGTTTACCTTTTCTAAGGCCGTCTGACCATGGATCGTCGCATCAGTGACGCGTATGCAGCAAATAGAAGGATATACAAAGAAATTGAATATATTTTATTTTACTATGAAAAGAAGAAATATTCAATTTCAATGTTTATCCTTCTATCTGCTGCATACGTGTCGCTGGCGCGACGATCCGTGGACAGGTTTTAAAGTAACCAGTGCATTACACGTATACACGTACACATACGTCCCGATTCACACCAATTCACACATTCACAGTTTAGTACGCACCTTATCGGTAGGAGGCGCTACGAACTCTGCTTCAACTTTCGTAAGAGGGAAGCTTGGCCCCCCTGGTCTGTATTCCGGTCACCCAGTGGGCACAACCCGCGGGTGAATCGGCGACTGTAAGGACGCTCTAGAGAACGGAGATGAATCCGTTCGGGAGATCGATAAAGGGTAACGGCCTGCGTCCAGAGGATGGCTCACGCTGTCCTTCTGTGAACCGTGGAGGGGGTGTATTCAAAAAGACGCAGAGACTCAGTCTGGCTTCGCACTAGAACTGGTGGTAACACGGGCGCTTGTCTTTCGCAAGAACGAGTGTCGGCACAAGAACGTGGGTTTGCACAGGAGGTCTCTGGGAGAGGTGTACGTCGCACAGTGGGACGAAACGTAGACATCTCTGGACATGGCCGTATCTTTGTTAAAAATAATCCGATTTTGATAGAACTTGGCTTATTTTAAAGGCAAATGATCATACTTTCCGACAGTGAACATAAAAATTGCAAAAAATATTGTTTGCACTCTCTAATCATTTGACAAACATCAACAAATTTTTGCAGTTTGGCACACTCTTCTTCGAGGGCGGATTTTACCCCCTGGACACCCATTTCGATAAATGTGATTCAACGAGTAAAAAAGTAGAAAGTTCAAACTTTAAAATGGTTTTTGTTTCATCCATTTTGGACGAATTTTAGCAACGTTATGAGACTTTGAAAATTTAGCAAATTTTAACATAGTTTTGTCTGGTTTTCGGTGCAGGTATAAAGGGCTTCAGGAGATGAACTATTATTTTCTGCAAAAATGAATATGAGAAGGGAAGGTAAAACAGATAGTGGGACGAAATGTATAAATTGCTGGACATTCAAACTTCTTGTATGTGACCTATCATATCTTTATCAAAATTGGCATAAATACACACATAAACTTTTATTGTTGTCATGTTTGAGTAACAATATCGTTTCAGGGAACATGGGCTCATGTTTGATTTTATTAAGTTGATTTGGTCTAAGGTAGGATATTAAAGGGTCTGATGATATTAAAAGATGATTAAGAACGTCTTCATTTGTATAAATCCGGTGTGATTTGCGGCATCTTGATTTTCTTGCATTTTTAAAATCCTTATTTTTTGCTTCCTGTGCTTCCTCCGATAATTGGCCTACAGGTTTTATACTCGACCTCATTTTAGAAGGAACTTATTTCGCACATGTTGAATGAGCTCATTGGTTCCAAGGGAGCATTTGTTTGATGTATAGCCAATAGTAGCTTGTTTCGGCGCCAACATGCGCAGAACCGATTTAAACTCGTCGGTCGACAAGTTCCTTCTAAAATGAGCTCGAGTATAGAGCGTGTTCTATTATTTTTTTCTCTATGAATTAAAACTTTATGGACTGTAGCAGGCATATAATACCATGCGTAATGTTTCACAAAAAGTAGTGCAGTTTCTTTGCCAAATGTACCAAATTTTTGGGAATCAATTTGCAGTATTTTTGTTATTAAATAAAGAAGACAATGAAGAATTAATTTAGAAGAATTAATGGACATGCAGAACACACCAGAATGTAATGTAGACACGGACAGTCAAACCGGCAAGCCTTAAAAAGGATCTACGTAGAAGCAGTATTTATATGAAACGATTGTTTTGTTGTCACAATTTATGCATATTATTTTATATAAACATTACGTTTGATCATAATTTCGACTGTCTAAATCTATTTCTAAAACATATATTTATTTTTAAGAAAATAAGAAAGCGTTGCGATGCTTCGCCGTTTATTTATTAAGCTTTAATTAACTTTAATAATAATAACCTAATTTTATGAATTATCGTTCGCTATATCATATTTATATTCATTTCCATAAAGACATAATCAATCGGGTACAAAAAAAGGAATGTCTAGATACATATTTACTCGTTTCGTCCCACATGCGTACACAATTTTATAAATTCTGCTCAAAATCGCAAATTCCCGCAGCTGGAGTTTGGATTTTCTAAAACTAGAATGTTTAGTGATTATATGGGTATAAAAATTTTTCTGGAGATTTTTGGACATTTTTTTAAATCGACAAAAAACAATTTTTTTTTGACAGGTTGAAAAACATAAATAAAATCATTAAATTTTGGGTTTTTTTGTTATGAACAACTTCTTTACAGTCAACCCCAATGTGTCGTATGATTGTAGAATTTTTTTTCATTATATTAATACTAATTATTTACATTCATATGACAGCCGTCTCCAGAAGACAACGTATTTACTGTTAAAAATTCGGGATTTAAAATGTTTAAAAATTTTCTTTTTTCATAATTTCGTATCCCTTAATACTCAAGGATAATGCCCATATAATTATATCAATAAAAAAAGGTACTTCATATTTTTGCCAATGTCCGGGAATTTGTACGCGTCGTCCCACTGTGCGTCGTACCGTCGCTCTAGGCGGTCTCTGCCAAATAGGCCTATGCCCCCGGCTTATATGTCCTGATCCGCTGATTTTCGGCAGCGAGAGAGCCAATTAGCCGGCCACCCTCTCGCGCCAGTTCTTGGAAACCGCGGACGAGTGGTAGGGGGCAAGACCGTTGGCAGAGCGCGGTGCGTGATGACGCGGTCGGGTGCGCGGTGGGGGCAAGATCGTCGTCCTGCCGACAATAACTCGTTACACCTTTAATTAAAGACAAAATACCTCTTTCAAAACACTCCAACATCGTATATTCAATTCCTTGCATGGGTTGTAATCAGGTTTATATCGGACAAACTTCTAGACTTTTAGAAAGACGAATATATGAACATAAAAGACATATTTTTTCATCTCCCCTACAACATACTACTTTAACCAAGCATTCGCTAGAGTTTGATCATAGGTTTGACTTTGACAATGTTAAGATTGTTGATAAAGAAACTAATTTAAATCAGAGAATTCTTTTGGAGACAATTCACATGATTAAACAGCCTAGCGTAAATCTTAGGTATGAAACACCTAAAATACAGGAATATTACGCAACATTACTAAAGAAGTAATGTCTTATGATGTTTTTGCTCCATAGAATTACATATGATCTAACTAATTCCTACATATCAGTTTATTGGTATGTAATTGTTTGTTTGCTCGTTAACACCTTTAAGAGTGTATATAACACACCATATGAGCAAGAATGTTTGGTTACTGTAGACTGTATATCCTTTAATTTTGAATTTCGGGGGTTTTAGATATGTTTATAACTGTCAACGGTATTGACCCTTTTTCACCTTCTAACAGCAGATGTTTTGTTCACGGTTTACCTTAGTCTTATTCCAACCCACTCACGAGTCACACGTTGTGCCAGAGCACGGTGACTGATTTTCAATACCATACGCAGTATTTTATACATGTTTTTAACTTTCCTTGAAGATGATTTAAACTAAGATCGAAACGTCGGAAACTAATATATATAATTAATTAATTGTAAAATAGCTTTGATGTATTATTTTAATTGATTAAAATAATAATTGTTTCAATCTGACCGATTCACTGCGCCGATAAAATGTTTATTTGTATAAAACTATATCTGCTTAATATTATTTAATACATTTTTTGCTTTGTATAAATAGCCATTGTGATAATTGGCGCAATTTGTGTATATCATTAGTTTTGTAAAACTATTAATTTAAGACAATGTTTTTAAATGGGATTCTTTTTGTTTAAACGGATGCCTTGGGAATGCGTTGTGGATTGCCACTGGTATGGCCAGAGAAGGGATGCACTCCAACGAGTATAAAATTGCACCGGGTGATGGGACGGCAAGTGTATTTGGCCGAACGTGGGCGTCGTTATAGTGACGGACGAACACTCCACACAGAAATTGAACACGCACAAAACACGACTCGACAAACACGCAACGGAAACTATGTACAAGGCTATGTACAATGAGCGCAGGGCGCGAATGACTCGAAGGGCCGTTTTCGTGTAGTTTTAAACAGTGGGTCGCTGGGCGACAAAGAAGCTTATTAGATCCGTGCGTGCGAGAGCGTGTTGTTGTCGTCAGAGGTGTTCGAAGAACTAACTGCCGGATTGTCGGAAGCGCACAACGCTCGAATCCAGGCAAAAACGTGTGACTTACGTAACCGTCTTACCGGACGGTGTGTCACCGTGTTTACACGCACATTTAAATCCGTTCAACAGCTGATCGTTGAATCTCGACTGCAACACTTTTTGATGGGTATTAATTTACGACAATGTTTTTAAATGGGATTCTTTTTGATGGGATTATATACTTGGCGTTCTTTTTTGTACCTTTTTTAAAGAAGGTAATTTTGTGGGCATTTCGCACATTTTGTAGTGTTTATTAATGACTGGATAATTTTTTCACCCCCACGGGGTTATTTTTTGTAATTAACAATATATTAAATTGTCATCCAAACTACGCACACCTGCAAACCTACAAGACAATTGGATTGGTGGAATTGGTTTAAATTTGATTTTTCAGATATGAAGCAAACATATAAGAAGCAAACAGAGGATCGAAGCTTGAATAAAATTGTTTTGTTAATATAATACTATGTCACAATAAATTGTTTTCTCTGACGCAGATTACACTGCATCATATTCTGCTTCGATTAGCTGTAAATATATAAAAGTCACATTTTTTAGTTACAACGTAATGTAGAACTTATAGAAGAAGAGTGGCCTTTTGCTGTAGTAAGTGTACAGACTACATAATGTGTACGCATTTTCAGAAAGCAGAAAGTACCTTTGTAGGTACTGCACGAACTTTCGTTATCGTTATACCTGGTTCTGTTGGGGGGGGGGGGGGGTATTCTTTCATGCATTGGCATACATTTATATTCATAATACGATGTCATTTGTTGAGATGAAGTAAAGTAGTTGGAACATAAGGTCATATAATGTCGCATGGGGTTGTAAATTATATATCGAGCCCTCCAAGAAGTCAGGTACATAAACGGCAAACGGTGGTCGTCTCGTTGAACCCTATTTCACCGTGCTAGAGGCACAAGTCAGCTTTTTCACTTGTTACAATACCTAAATATGCGAGATGTGGCAAAAATGATACCAATATAGCAATTAAAAAGTATTACCCAACATCAATACGCCTCGCGAAAGGTTAGAAGGGAGTTAGTCCGCTGACTGTGCGGGATGCCGCCTGCTTCGTCCTCCCGACAAATTCCAGACCGCTTTCACGCGCCCGCCCGTGCCCGAATCTGCACTCACCCGGTGATACCCGCTACGAATCCGCCCATACCAGCCCGGACCCGCTGCCGGGTTAGCGGGTCAGCGTTGATTTCTACCCGCCCGATGCCAACGCGACACGTTCTTGACTTACCCGTAGTCGCGCCGTTATCCGTTAGTATTTATTTTCTTAAATAACGTTAAACTTGTATATTAACACTTTTTGTATCAATTTCCTTAATAATATTCGGCATTTTTAAATGCGAAATACAGGATGTTGCATTTTTTCCCTATTTCTTGGGATTCACTCCCCACTGTGCGACATAGAATACACGTATTTAATCCATAACTGCTAAATATTCGCAAATGTTTTTTTTCCGCAGTAGCAAGGACAAGATTATGTTCATTATAAACGAAACAAAAAATTTGTTCGGAAGTTCCCAGAAGGCAACTACAAAGTCGATGATTGCTGACAAGTTTTCGATTGGTTTATTATGGAAAGAATGTATGTAACTAATTATTTATTATTACTTTCGCAGAATCGATACTACTCATTTGGGGCCTCAAAATTTTTTCTTTTATATCACCAAAACTTAAAAGTCAATTTAAAATTCTGCACGAAAAATACATAAAATCATAGACACGTGTTTACACACAAATTAGATTAGGCGTCATGATATTTTTACCGTTTTTAGGTACTCATATTAGTAGTCTACAGGTAATATAAAAATACATATTCCCATATCTTGTGTATTCTGACTTCTTTCCGTATTTCTTGGGATTCTGTCCCACTGTGGCAATGGGTCGCAGTTCGACTGGTCGCAATGTCCAGCCTGCGACTAAAGTCGGTATCAAATATAGTGGCCGGTGAATTGGTTTTGGCGAGCAGCGGTCGCGGAGAAATCAACCACCATCACCTGGCGATCGTGGATTTGTCAGTTGGAGTTGCGTGGCCCTCGCAGGTTATGGTGGGGTAACGGGAACGCTGCTGGGCTCCGCCTGAACCTAGTCATTTGGCTGTTATTTATTCTTAGCGTTATAGTTGTGTGCGTTACGAAGCTATACGTAGACCAATACGAGATGAAGCTATCGAGAAAAAATCAATCTGCTGACGAATAAAGCTCCTGAATTTTTTCGGAGCTCACGCACACCTATTCTGATGTGTGAATTTCTACGCTGACAGCTCGGTTTGGCCTACACCCCAGAAGCTTGGCAATATCCCCACCACTTTTGGCTCACTCTTGTTTTGCCAAGACGAGGACGAGATGGAAAGAGAGCGAGTCAATAAGCAGGTAAACTGTGTGGTAGGAAAATACCCCTCACGAAACTCACCGGCCACTACAGGGTCATCGTTTAATCCTGCAACCCGCGCGTGCGCGAACTTGTAAAATAGCAACACCGCCTCACGGACGCATTCCACTACAACCATGTATCGGCCCAGCGCAGAGCTGCCTGCGGCCGCTGGACAAGAGTGATGCCCGAGTTTCGGAAATTTTAGCGTCGCAAAGAGCTAGGTATTGGGAATTTCCCGGCCCAGGTAATCGAGCCGTGCGCTCCGTTTTTATGATCGGTTTACCACTCGCACCCCAGATTATTGTAATGAGGTTTGAAAATAATGTCAACTGATCTTGTACCCGTCTCAATTTCAAAAATTTTAGCTACGACAGGGTTGACCGCGGCGCTATACCCTTGTACGGAGAGATTTTTCGCCACCTGCTTGTAAAAGCCACAGTAATGGCACATCGTTCAAAAAAATGACATTAACGGAAGCCGGTATAGGCGTGGCGTTGAGTAGCTAAAATATTCAAACACAAAAATTCTAGAAAAAAAATTCAAACACCGCTACAATCAAAGACACGTCGCATTAGTTACCCCTTACGTCTGATCTAGGTATGCACGGCATTAAGGATAAAATCATAAAAAAGAAAACCAGAACAATAGATTCTGAGGTCTGCAGAACTAACACATAATTGAATAAAAATTTAATTTCTCAATTTGTAAATTTAATGATACAGAAACAACTAGCCTATTGTTTATCAACACCACGAATTTTAAAAAACAGCGTTAAATACATTATCAAATAAACAGATTCCAACAGCTTTTTAAACAATTATGGTTAAAAAATTGATAAAAGAAAAATTAAGTAAACGTAAAATATGTTAAATTATCCATCATTACGAGGGAATAATTTTTTCTCATTTTTCGGCGCAAATTGCATTCCGATATCTCTTACAGTTTAAAAGTTATACGAAAAAGGCTCCAAATTTTTCAACCGGGGCCGGGAAATTCTGAATAGTTATTTGCAACGTTAATTTGAAAGAGACCAGACCAAAATTCTCGAAGCTCGGGCATCACTGCTATCCAGCGGTCGCCGCTAGCAGCTCTCGGAACGCCGGGACGGTGCATGGTTGTAGTGGAATGCGTCCGTGAGGCGGTGTTACCATTTTACAAGTTCGCGCGCGCGCAGTTTGCAGGGTTAAACGATGACCCTGTATATCTGATACCAACTTTAGGTATAATGAGAAACAGACCCTCATCGCATTTTGTTGCGTCTCGAGTAGCCTAGGCTGGTATTCAAACAGACTCGCGTTAGGCTCCTACGTCTGGCGCATACCCGACGATCGCAAACGCTTGTAGGAAAATATTGTAAGAGAACAAATGCATGCTTCCCCATTGCACCAGTATACTGCGACTGGTCGCAGGTAGGAGATCCCACCGTAAGGTGAGATGTTACTGTGACCGCTGCAAATAAAGGTTACTTTCAATTTTCAAGGCATTCTTTCATACTGAAATGTAACTTTCTACGAAAAATCTTTATTACCATCTGAAAATACATATATTTAACTAATATTTTATACTCTTAGATTAAAAGAATGTTGAGTTGTATGACCACGGCATACGGTGATGTTAGGCTCTGCAAAACAATTTTCAAAACGGGCCGGGCAGGCGTGTATCCTTCCAACGTGTGCTTTGTATTGAAAAATGCGAATGTTTTCATAAAATACATTACAGTAGTTTCAGTTAAGGTTAGAGATTTAAAAAAATATTAATTTTTGAAGAAATGGTTGACTTCGGTAGAAAAAGTATGAAATATCAACTTTTTTTTAATGTTACGATTAGATGAATTATTCATTCATAACACTTGGGCGCTTAACTGAAGATAATTTTATTAAAAATATTCTCTGAAAATTTCAAGTTATTAATCCGTCCAGTTTGGACAATGCCGTTTGGAGATAATCGCATTTAAAGTTTCGACAGAAGTTACTTTCTGCAACTCAAAGATCGCAGCTGTGTACGGTCTTGTCGTAGCCAGTGATTCTCTACCTAGTTCTAAACAATATATAAACTCATAATCCCTCTTCTTAGATACATTGGGACTCTTGTACATAAATATTACCTGTTACACTATGTTACCTATGCCTGCACTCGATTCTGAGCGTGGCGCTACCTACACAAAACTTTCCGTAACTCCCAGAGTTTTTCGAGATCCATTTTGAAATTGTGCAGGTATATTTTTGGGCAGGTATATTTCTTCACAAAAAGAAAAATCGGAAAAAAGAATTTTCACAGTGGCTTCCCTCTTAAGGGGGGGGGGGGGGGGGCTGGTGTAACTAGCTGAAAACCGAGGCATTTTTCCTGAATTTTTTTTAAAGAAAGTACTTAATCGATCTTTCTGAAACTTTCGGGATATTGTATTAACGAGTTAAGGTAGATAAAAAAAAATTTTATTAAAAAAGAGCAACAAATAACAAAGTTATAAGGGCCTATGCCCAGTCCGTTGGCGACGCAATTGGTCCACTGCGGGCAACGTAGCGTCTTCTGGTTTCCTCTGAAACCAAAAATCTAACACTTTTCATTTAGTTTATGAGTATACGGATGAATCGTATCAATTTATTTCTTAAAAGATGCAAAATGGAACAAATGGCGACCTCTTGAAAAAAAGGTCCCTCTTTCCAACGAAATTTTGCCTTAAATGTGTAAAAAAAAGTTATTTATTTAAACAATATCATTATACCCATAGCTTAGATCTGTGAAGAAAATGTTCACAAATATCCGTGCACAAGGCCAAGTCGATTGGTTGAATATTTTTGGAGTTACATTGCCCGCAAATTGTAAAACTGTCGTTTCAAGAAAAACGCGTTTCAAATTTTCTGGTAACCTGGCGCTCCGTAGCAAAACCGGCTATATCCGCTTTAATTTTTCGAATCTCGTTTTGCGGCTTTGGGAGCATATTATCGTGATGTTTAACTATTGATTTATGCAAAAAAAATCGATATCTTCGACCCGCTACACTAGACTCCCTCCCTTAAATGTGCCAAAAAAAGTTATTTATTTAAACAATATCATTATACCAATAGCTACGTCCTGTGAAGAACATGTTTACTAATATCCGTGCAGAAGGCCAAGGTCGATCAGTTGAATATTTTTGGAATTACATTGCCCGCAAATTGTAGAACTATCGTTTCGAGAAAAACGCGTTTTAAAGATTTCCGTGAAGATATGTAAATAACACTTTTCGGAAACTTACAGCTGTTTTCTGCTAATTCGCTATGCCAGGTCCATACATTAGACTTTCCTCTTCCTCAAACTCCTCTCGCAGGGCCGCATTTTGTTTCCCACGAGTAGTTCGTTCCTCTCTGATGCTGCTGAGGTTGCGACGCTCTTGTCTCTTCAGCCGCTGCGCGTCGTGCACATCGACGAACATTTTGCACTGTGGGCCGATAATGAGCTTCAGTTCTTGCATTAATTGCAGCACAAAACTGTAGCCTTCATTGAATATGCCAGCAGCCAAGAAAGAAGCGATTTCCACGATTTTTAAGCCGCAGTTTAAATGTTTAGGGGCCAATCGCCATATTGTGGCGTTAAAACTCTCGTTCGCGTTCTGTGTGTGACCCCCTAAGCATCTTTCTAACAAATCCACTCGCGACAAATCTTCATAAATTGGTAAAATGTGCTTCTGTACGTCCGGATGAAGTGCAGGTGGGTGCTCATAACTTCCTATGTTACCTGCAGCTTCTGCAACGCGCCATTTGCACCATGAGTTGGTTCCCGCGGGACAATTTTGGTGTTGCGGGTTTTCATCAGTGGAACTCATATGATAGAAAGTAGCCATTACTGCCTTCTGCATTTCTTCAACGGATTCGTGGTTCCATCTTATAGCTAGACCGTAATACTTTGTCAATTTTTTAGTAAGGACTTCTGTCAATATTCCTCTACCTCCGAGTTTAGCAGATTTTTTTATGCTTTGCAGACGACTGACCATCCTTTTCTCGACGTGGCCGACACATTCACTTTTTTTCACATCGATATCATCGCCATAAGGTTGTATGTCTACAATCGCCTTGAATGTCTTCGCGTCTCCGTCACCAATATAATTCAAATATTTCACTCCGAACTTTTCCTCCGATCTTGAAAACATTTCAACCATTGCGAGAACCTCCATTTTTCCTGCGGAGCCGTGATGGTTTATGGAACATTCGTCTGCATGATCTTCCAACCACAGCTCATAATCATCATTATCTTTTTTATTTTCCCAATATGTACATGCTTGGCAATAGCTCCCCTTAACAACAATATCTATCACCTTACCACTGTAGTATCCAATCAGAGTAGTCACACCGAGCAGAGAAGAAAAGCCGCGCTTTTTCCAAGACCCATCGCCGGAAACTTTTAAACTTGATGCAGGTCTTCCATTTTCCTCATTCTTCTCTTTTTCTTTTTCAACTGCTTTTTGGCATAGAATATCAAATACAGTTTTTGCCGCCTCATGAAGATGTTTCACAATATCGTCGTAACAGCTTCTGCTTAGACCTTGTCCAAGATCCATAAGGCCACTAAAAATATTAATACCTTCTCTTGCAATGCCCAGCAGTCTCATAACGAAGACTATTCTTCGATTAATTTCATAGCCATTTTGGATAAATGGACCAGAACTTAGATTTGTCGGCCACATATGCACTTAGCTGTTATTTTAAAGCCGAGGCCTCGATGTCCAGATTCATCAAATGTTATTTTTTGTTTGCACTGTTCACAAATAACAATGTTCGCAATGGCACTAAATACACTTACGAATTCGATAATTCTGTAACAATGACTTGAATTCATTATCGCTGTACTGGAACCCGCGGATTTTAATTTACTCGCGGAAGTGCTCGTTCTTCGTTCGCGATTTTTATCACAAAATTGATTTCCTAAAAATTTCCTTCGACGCGGCCTATTCGGACGATAATTATCCCCTCTGTTTACTTTAGGAGTCATTTCAGCGTTATATTTCTGCACGAGGTGAAATTCGAACTAACACTCACGGACAACACAACGTATTTCCCGAGAGAACCGTTTACTCACACAAATTGTAGAATTATTATATAAATATAATTAATAAGATGATAAAGAATGCGGAATTAATTAGGATCAAAACTATTAGGATACATCTAAATACGATTAAATACAACACAATACACCTAGTGTGAAAATTCTGAAAGGCTCGAGTGTTCTCTTTGCTGGTCGTAACGTCTCTGCCGGCTCTGTTTGTCCTCTGGGAAAACTTATTTTTCCAAAGAAGACTATCCGCTCAACAGGTATCATTTTACCTACCAATTAGGGTAATTCCACCTAATAAACCGATATCCCTCCCCCGAAAATTCCCTGAGCGAGTCGCTGGGCTCGCTGACGCATCGGGGTTTCCCCACGGCCCTGACTTTTGAGTGACATACAACACGCATACAAGCATAAACAATGTACTATACACAGGTACATATTCGCAAACACGTTGAAGCTTTTGTACAGAGCGTATGTCACGAAGGAATCGTGAAGCGGGGAACGCCTTGCGCTTTCTACTAAAACTGCGTCACCTGGTGCTCCGTAGCAACACCGGCTATAGCAGCTTTAATTTTTCGAATTTCGTGTTACGGCTTTGGAAGTATACTTTCGTGATGTTCAACTATTGATTCATGCAAAAAAAAAATCGATTTCTTCGACCCGCTACACCAGGTTCCCCCCTTAAGCCAATTAAGAGGGGAGACCACTGTCTCAAATCTGATTTTTTTACACTTTCTGAAAGGCGTATGTTTCAAGAATGTTCTCTCCAAATTTGATGAAGAAATTCGCAAAATTGACGGAGATATGGTGTTTTTCGTGAAGCGGTGTCAAACGCGCGACTGACAAGCGAACACCGCGAACCCGGACTCACCGATTGGAACGCAACTTCGTAGGTTTTTAGAGTGACTCAAAACAAGAACAACGGTGTGTTTGATTTGTGCCCTATCGCCCTTTAAGGGGGTGAAAACTACCCTCAAAGTCAAATTGCCATTTCCACTTTTTCACGTATAACTTTCAAAGTACAACAGACAGAAAAAAATATTTCAAACAAAAGTTTAATGGCGCAATAAGCGCTACGAAATAACGGTAACAAAATTTTTGAAAAAAAAATTTTTCTTAGAAAAAAATTTTACCTCGCGTTATATTTAACAATTCTTCCATTTATATAATAACTAAAAATATAGGGTGTTTTTTTGTGAATTCAACCGTGTATATGAATTGTATAATGCACTATCGGCTTATGGAGTTACTCGATGGCAAGTACACGGTTCGCACGGTTGCGCGCTCACAACACATACAGGGTCATCGTTTAATCCTGCAACCCGTGCGCGCGCAAACAGACGAAAATGGCAACACCGCCTCACGGACGCATTCCACTACAACCATGCACCGGCCCAGCGCAGAGCTGCCTGCGACCGTTGGACAAGAGTGATGCCCGAGCTTCGAAAATTTTAGCGTCGCAAAGAGCTAGGTATTGGGAATTTCCCGACCCAGGTAATCGAGCCGCGCGCTCCGCTTTTATGATCGGTCTACCACTCGCACCCCAGATCACTGTAATGAGGTTTGAAAATAATGTCAACAGATCTCGTACCCGTCTCAATTTCAAAAATTTTAGCCACGACAGGATTGACGGTTCCTTGTACGGAGAGATTTTTCGCCACCTGCTAGTAAAAACCACAGTAACGGCACATCGTTCCAAAAAATGACATTAACGGAAGCCGGTATAGGCGTGGCGTTGAGTAGCTAAAACATTCTAACACAAAAATTCTAGAAAAAAAATTCAAACACCGCTACAATCAAAGACACGTCGCATTAGTTACCCCTTACGTCTGATCTAGGTATGCACCGCATTAAGGATAAAATCATAAAAAAGAAAACCAGAACAATAGATTCTGAGGTCTGCAGAACTAACACATAATTGAATAAAAATTTAATTTCTCAATTTATAAATGTAATGATACAGAATCAACTAGCCTATTGTTTATCAACACCACGAATTTTAAAAACAGCGTTAAATACATTATCAAATAAACAGTTTCCAACAGCTTTTTAAACAATTATGGTTAAAAAATTGATAAAAGAAAAATTAAGTAAACGTAAAATATGTTAAATTATCCATCATTAAGAGGGATTAATTTTTCCTCATTTTTTGGCGTAAATTGCATTCCGATATGTCTTACAGTTCAAAAGTTATACGAAAAAGACCCCAAAATTTTCAACCGGGGCCGGGAAATTCTGAATAGTTCTTTGCAACGTTAATTTGACAAGGACCAGCCAAAAATTCTCGAAGCTCGAGCATCACTGCTGTCCAGCGGTCGCTAGCAGCTCTCCGAACGCGGTGACGGTGCATGGTTGTAGTGGAATGCGTCCGTGAGGCGGTGTTGCCATTTTACAAGTTCGCGCGCGCGCGGGTTGCAGGATTAAACGATGACCCTGTAGTAAGTTGCATACGACCACCACCATCACCATTTGGTTTCGTCAACTACCTAAATGAACGATTACAAAAAATAATGTGTAATCAACTACACAATTACAGTTTAATCGCAATTTGTCAGATGTAATTAGATTACATTTTGCCCAACTCTGAATTTATTACTTATAAAATAAAGAAGCTTATCGAGCTATTTTTAATGGTATACATATTTATTTGTAGAAGGTATATTTAATCATTTGATAAAAGTGTTGATACAATTATCATATTTGTTTTGCACGAGGTACATTTAGCACGAGGTGTTTTCAAGTGTATGGTTAATTATTGATAATTTCGCATGACTGTTTGTAAAGTTTCCGTTATTAATGCATAAGATTAACTAGTCATGCCGTTTTTGAAGAAACAAACTTATCTTGAATGAGACATCCTTGTATCCTTATCTTTCTGCCTCATTATAAATACCAAGTTTTCGCAGCTCAACTTCATACTCGTTGTCACTGGCATTCTTTTAACTGCAAGCAGTGCAAGTTATCGATAAAATGGTGCACATAAATCCGGCGGATGTAATTAATTTACTGATAACTGCTCTACATATATCTAGAATACCGCCGTCTCCTATTAATCATAGGGAAGTGGAATTATCAGAAATTATACATACCATAATAGTTGATAGTAAGAATGACGTTTCATTCACAACCGACTATGTTACAACCCTAGAATTTGAAGATCTAGCGTGGCCCCAAGAATGTGAGTTTGTTCAAGACGATAATATCCAGGAAGACGAAGAATTTACTATCAATGAATTTGATGATGTGTGTGTCCCAGGGGAAAGTGGTAACGTAGATTTAAATTATAAAATTCGAGCTGTTGAGTTTTGGAGAAGCGGCTCAAAAGATAGAAAACCTCTCGGCAGTGTGCAACATCAATTCAGGAAAGTTAAATCAGTTCAACAATTGTATCACTGGGAAGCAGCGTTGGCGAATGGCGGTACACGCAGAGAACAGCTGTTATCTATCGTGCAAAATGTGTTGGACGAATTTCAAACTGCTATCGATCAGGGCTCATTGATACATGACATTGATATAAGAAGATGGGCGCTAGAAGCAAAAGAGGAGGTCAATCTTCCCACATTCAAAGCTGGCCATACCTGGATCATGAATTTCAAAAAAGTGCACAACATCGTTTCGAGGAAAGTTACAAAATTCGTCAGCCGTTCCGCACAGCAAGACAAGCAACATTTACATTTAACTTCTTCCGAATTCGTAAATCAGGTAAAACCATACATTGCTACACACAATCCAAGTAATGTATACAACGCAGATGAGAGTGGATTTAATTCAGAAATCCATTCCGGTCGTACGTTGACACACCGTGGTGGAAAGACTATAGAAGCATCCGTGCAATCAGTATCCTCAATCACACATAGTTATACGATTCTCCCTACGATTTCTGCGAGTGGTCAGTTACTGTCACCCCTGTTTATGGTGTTAAAAGAAACAACCGGAGAATTTGGTCCCAGGGTGGAAAAAACTTTATTCAGACCGGCTAATGTGTTCTTGACTGCTTCGAAATCTGGGAAGTCGTCATCGTACCATTTTAACATTTGGTTAACAGAAGTCTTTTCACCGAAGACTGGATCTCAAAGTGTCCTGTTGCTTGATTCATGGAGCGGCCACTGTCCTTCTACATTTCAACAAAATATTCCGGCCAACAAACAAGTTATTGCGTTAACCATACCGAAAGGAACAACAGGTCTGATACAACCGCTGGACGTTTTTGGTTTTCGGATATGGAAAATTTTGTAAGAACTTTTTCAGACCGCGTCTTACTATACAATCTTGACGTAAATTTACATTTGCGAAATAATATCATCAAATTGCAATCGCTCACACATATTCAATTGTCTTCTCCGAGATTTCAGGAATTATTTAAATACGCTTGGTATAAAAGTGGATATGTCCTTGAACAAAGACCATCGCGGTTTGAAAATCCAGTAGACTTTTCTTTCAATTTTCTTGAAGCATATACCTTGCCACGCTGTCATCTGTGTAATAAGCCTGCTATTATAAGATGTGCTTGGTGTAAAAAATATCTATGCATAGAACATTTTTTTGATGAACATCATGCCTGTGAAAACTATGTGGAATGAAATGCATATATGTATACACGTATTTTTAACCGTAGGGTTAAGAAGTAACTTGTTAAGAATAGACATTAAATGAATATTTATATACATGTCTGATACAGTACAGTGCAACGTATGTGATTGCAGCATAGTATGCACAAACATAAAACATCATAGATATTATAGACAAAACATAATCGAATAATTTTGATATAATACTTTATATTTTGATATTTTTATGTTATCATATTTGGCACCGTCAAGGTCTGCAGCAAATAGAACGAGTCTTATTATGCAACTTACTATGTGTTGTGAGCGCGCAACCGTGCGAACCGTGTACTTGCTATCGCGTAACTCCATAAGCCGATAGTGCATTATACGATTCATATACACGGTTGAATTCACAAAAAAACACCCTATATTTTTAGTTATTCTATAAATGGAAGAATTGTTAAAAATAACGCGAGGTAAAATTTTTTTTAAGAAAAAATTGCTTATTGCGCCATTAAACTTTTGTTTGAAACATTTTTTTCTGTCTGTTGTACTTTGAAAGTTATACGTGAAAAAGTGGAAATGGCAATTTGACTTTGAGGGTAGTTTTCACCCCCTTAAAGGGCGATAGGGCACAAATCAAACACACCGTTGTTCTTGTTTTGAATCACTCCAAAAACCCACGAAGTTGCGTTCCAATCGGTGAGTCCGGGTTCGCGGTGTTCCCTTGTGAGCCACGCGGAACTATGAACGCGCTTTTCTCAGAATGACATTTTTCAACCGCGTTGACAGTCTACAGACAAAACTATACGTCCAATTGGCATGATCAAGGACATTTATTGTACGGAAAACCCGTCGCTATTACGTGACGATCAGACATTTTCAATTTTCGACCTGCTTCTATTTTTTTTAGCAACATTTTCCCAATTTTGTACCCCGAAAATACAACTTTTTTTTCAGTGGTCCGCCATTTTGTTATTTTTTACAAATTCGACATTTTGCGATCGTCACGTAATAGAGGCAGGCTTCTAGTTTCTAAATATTATTGTTTTTTTGAATTTCGATGAACCATATGGTCTGGGGACTGTCAACGCGACTAGCATGTTTTTTCCGGAGCGCAAATTTTGACGGAGTGTATACAGAAAACGGATTTATGAATTTGATTAAAAAAAAATTTTTCTTACCCTTCGATATATACACTATTGACTATACTAAGCAATAAATTGATTTACTTGCGTTGTTTGGTTTAAATAAATTTCCGAAAATACCCTTACATTTCGGGCCGAGACAGTGGTCTCCCCCCTTAATCGGTATGTATTGATGGGTATTATGAATCATGAACAGATTCTGTACATAAATGCGTTGCAATTCCAAACATTTTGTATATTTAATTTCCTAATGCCTTATAAATCTGATGTAATTGTTTTTTTCTGTAGTGCACAGATTTACATTTTTTGAACCTGTAACATATTTCATTCATTTCAGCAAATTAACCTTTAGAGGGCCGGGCTGGCCACTATAGTGGCCACCTAAGAATTTGAATACTTTGCCGGTCATTTTGGTGGTATATATGCATAAATTTTAAGAAAATAAAATTTACAATTTTAATGAAAAAATCCCGGCCCTCTAGAGGTTAAACATTGAGAAATAGGCCAACTCTAAATATATATAGGTACCTAAAAGCAATATTAAATCATGTGATAATATATGTATATTCAAACCAGATTTCTACAATTTTAAGGTGGTCTGGAAGAACTATTGACGTATTTTCCAACGCGACGAACGTGTTTCATTATGAGCACATTAATCGTCTCTTATTCTATTTCTTTTCCATCGGCGTTGACTCTGATGGCTGGGCTACATGGTCTGTAAACTGTATTCCAATGGGTAAATGAAACTTTACTTATCAATATTGAATCTCTATTTATTACAATTAGTGTTAAAGTTGTGGTAAAATACATGTATTAATGAATGTAGATATAGATGGACCTCCTGTTGATGGTGCCTGGTCAGAATGGGGACCGTGGGCATGCAGCGCAAGTTGTAATGGCGGCACAGGTATTCGAAGACGTCGTTGCAATTCTCCAAAACCGAACATTAGAGGCGAACCTTGTGTCGGACCACATATGATGACTGGACGCTGCAATGAAATTCTTTGTGGTGATATAACAGAAGGTAACTACAAGAATTGTTGTCGGGGAATTTTACGGCACAGATTTCATTATGTTGTTGCCATTAGAATACAAAATCTAAAATATTATGTTGTAGCGATAGGTGCAGTAAAGAGTAGAAAAAAACTGTTTTTTACACTTTCTTTCCACTATTATTCGCACTACAGTTTTAAATGAACGTAGATCCCTCTCAGGAAGAAAAATTAAGTCCGCGCGAGCGGTGCACGCGGGACAATTCAGGCAAGGGGTTGAACAGTGGTAGCCACTAGCCAAAGCCACTGTTGCACGGGGTCTTTCCTCAGAAAAGCTGCAAAATTGAAGAGTATTGTTGAATTACACCAGACCTGCTGACTCGCTAAAATCCATTGCTGCCATTATATCCACTGAACAGAATTTGAGCCTCTTTGAGGCTCTGGCGTGGACGCGGGACTGTGTCTACCGCGAGACGTCTTCGTGCGATGTTGCGCTTTTGTTGCAATAGGTTTTTGGATTTGAATTTGATTCTTGATATTACGTAAGTACGTTGTATTAACGAAATTATATAAGTATTATAAAGGAACTGGCTCGACGCCAACGTGAACAAGTAAAGTAGATAAACGTTTTAACGTTGTTAAAGTCTTATACGCGACTAGAACTGTATTCGCGGACATTCCAAACGGAAGTGGTTACCAGAAAAATTCGCATGCCACCTGTTCTACTGGCGTGTAGCTAGATCCGCGACAGCCGTGCACGATGAGCGCAGCGCCACGGCGGTGACGAGCTGTCCCTAATTCCGAGACGCCGCTAAATTCGAAACATCCACTGTAGTCAATTGTGTTATCGAGACATATACACGTAAAAAGCACACAAAACACAGTATCACACCACAAGAAAAAATAAAAAAAAATATCAGACTTCTCGCACTAAAACATGTGAAAATATTTAAAAAAGAACACAAACTGTTCCGCATTGAACATTAGGGTGGTGATTATTTCTCAACTTTAAAATTTGTATTGTCTGAGCCTCTTAAAATCTTCTATTCGACTAAACAAAAATATCTTCGTGCTTTTTATTTGTATATTTTAATATATAAATATCGCTCAAGGGGTTTATATTTCGCATGTATCACAAGTTTGGCAACTGCGACTGTATAATTGTCACTTGTCAATTTTAATGAAATGGGGCCCATATTTATATATCAGAATCCGAAACCTTGCATTTATCCATGTGTTTACCAACCCGGAATGTTCGTCAGAGTTTGCGTGTGCGTCTGATTCAAGAGCCCGCTGATGAGAGAAACTTAAATGTGCATATAAAGCCTTATGTCGCAACAGAATACAGTACACATTCGTTATAAACCCGTTTCGTCTATGCGATGTGTACCCCAATTTTAATGTTATACTCTCCCTTAAAAATTAATAAAATTATTTTATCCTTTTTTGCAACAATTTCTATCAATTTATAACAAAGTAGTAATATTTAATTGTCATTGAGCGATCTATAATCCTTAATATATTTTGTTAAGTGTAAATAAATGAATATATTTAGAACATATATAGTTTAAATGATAGGTACATAGAAAAGAGATACAAAAATAGAATCTAAGAACAATATTTTGCGACAGATCACGAATCGATCTAGACCGGAAGTCGACTACACAGCGCAGCCTATCTTCGCGAATCTCTATCAATCCCCCACTTTCGCGACATAATTTTAATTTCGATTTATCCCCTTTAACTCTATCATTGTCACTCTGTCTTAATGTTTTTTAGGAGTCAATCCCTTGGGCAGAACGTGTGCTTGATTTTCGTTTGTCGCGACATAATATTTTCATCAGGCGTTCCCGAAACTTCTTACTCACTATATGTTAGGATATGTCTATGTGCCTTGACCTTGTATTATAGATGTTGTTGATAGAGAAATCTATTGGCGCCCTATTGTCACAGAACATTTGAATTCCTGCAAAACAATTCAACAAATTAAGATCGTCTAATATCATTTTGAGCCATACAATAGCTTTGACTCCATGTGACATTGCCACATATTCCACCTCCATTGTTGATGTTGAGCTACATTTCTGCTTGGCCGATCTCCACTCAACTACGTTACCTGCTACCTTCATAATCAGACCTGGGAATGAATGTCTGTCATCCAGATCGCTTCCCCAATCTGTGTCGCTATATACTTCGACATTTTTATTTCCGTTACTCTTGTACTTTATCCCATAGCCTATCGTCTTGCTTAGATATCTTAGTACATGTTTAACTTGGTCCTAGTGTTGCCTTCCCGGGTTGACGTTATACAGTAAATATTTGTTACCAGCCCGACGAACGGGGCTGGCGGGGGGCTCCTAAAGGTAGGATTTCCATCGCGGTCGTGAATCGCGGCCCGTCTCCGCGGCGAGCAGACCTCCGGTCCCGCGTTAAAGGACCCACTGGGTTCGAGCACTTGAAAGGGTCTATTCTAAGGTCGGTATACCTGTTTCAGAAAAATCAGATTGATTATTCTTTATCGTATCTCTATGGAAATGACACCGATGGCTTCCTTACGTTTTTCCAATGAAAATCATACCAAGTGTCATGTAAATCGGGCTATTTTTAACGAAGATAGCTTGAAATTATGCAAACGAATTTTTCATCTAATTTCCTTCATTATGCTCCGAATTACGTCGTTCTTGGTGTTACTTTCATCGGCGAAACATAGCGAATCGATTGGCACCGTTTTCGCAGAGATCTGATGAGACATATGGAACTTGGATTTTTCCACTTGTAATGGTATTCCAAATCCTTCGAGGGTCGAAAGCCATACAATTCGGTGCGGCATCACGGGAGGTTGACCTGCCTACGTGGTGCCAGCCGGTATCTCTTTGACAGGCGTCGCTTCAGAATCACCCTGTACAATACAGTATGTACATATACATATTTACATATAGAGTCTCGAGGACGAAATGAGACGTCGATTCGAGGTCTGTGAAGTTGGCACCCCCAATTGCGAATTTTTATATAATAATGATGGCATTCGTTTGCCGACATTGGTCCAAAAAAGCTTGGTTTGTCCACCCGTAAAAAATAGATATACCCAAAGAATAAAACTGTAAACAATAAAAATATACATGTTAGATTTGTAGAAGTTATGAAACATTCATTGCACAGATGTACTGAAGCAGGGTCACGAAAGTATTCCATCGGCATTAATTACCTACCCTGATAGCCATCTGCCGGCCGTCTGCAAGCAGATTGACGGCAGGGTCTGCCGGGAGAGCGCAGGATCTGCCGGCAGCTGCGGTGCAGTCTACGTCCGCATTCGACTACGGATCTGCCGGCAGATCCACGGCAGATCCGCGGCAGATCCTGCCGCCCGCCTGACACATCCAAGAGCGCCATCTGTAGGCCACAATTATGAAACAATGCTCTACCCATGACGTCATATGGACCTACGCCCCAACACAAATGTACCGTTATTGCTGTAGGTGTATCCCTAACCTTTCTAGTACGCGCGGAGAATTGACAGGAATCGGTGAAATGGATTCTGTAAATAATAATGGTTTTGTGTTTAAAAGTATGGTTTTTTATTAAACTTTCAATATTTACTCTGTAAGCAGTGGTGATTCTACATGCAAAAATAAGTCAATTTTCGACTATTTTTTTGCAGAAAAAAAAGGAAAAAAGTACATATTACGATGCGTAGCAAAGGCGTGTGTGTTAGATGTTTCTTCAATTTTACATGCAATATTTTATCCACCAACAATTGTCACCTTTTCCAGATTATATTTGTACGTATCTTAATTGTACTAAACCTCAAGATGAATCTGTGTAACGTACTACTCAATAATTCGAGTGTAACGCGACAAAGGCTTCAACAGTAGAAAACGTGAAAAAATGACCCATGCAGAAACATTCAAACCAAACGATAAAATAGCCCTTCACCAGAGATTAACAAGGATACGTGTACATATGATTGTATTTATGAAGAGCAATACAAAAGAAGAAAATATAAATATTATAGCACGTCACTCACCAGAAAATAATCGTAACTTACCAAAATGAAGAGACGAAGCTAGAAAGCGATTTTTTTTTTTTTACATGGTGGAAATCCCTAACGGATACCTCACCCCCCGTGGGAGGGGTAAGATTATGTGGGGCTTGCACCCACTAAAACCACCATGGTGACCCACCAAGGGAGAGGGACTGACAGCGAGATACTTCTAACAAAAATAAATATTGAAGAATTTGAATACTACGGCTTCTCGCTGTGTGTAATAACGGCAACGACATAACTACGGGTTTCTAAGGGGATGGGGTCGCCGTTATTGCCAATGGGCGTACTAGCGTAAAAAGGAATTCTATAACATTTAGCGCGAACCTGATTGGGGGAGATGTTTAGAATTTCAGGGCTCAATCTGGCGCATTTATATACACCAAGAGCGGAAGACTTTATGCCGATATCATAAAAATCATCGACCTCTAGAAATTTTTTAATACCTAAATGGTAGGAGTTATCGGAGTCCATGCTAATATTGAAAATTAAGCAGATCGAGCCGTCGACTGAGATGCAACAATTATCGCGTACACTGATGCCCAGAGATATGTTATTGAACTCTATCTTGTGGTACTGACAACAATTGGGGTCGTTACTAAGTGGTCTAGATACGTGAATAGAAAAATCGACATTACAATGAATGTTTGTGCCATGAAATTGTATCTCCCTCATTCTATTGGAAAATTGTTGGAGAGGAAGACTTGGCTTTCGCAGATACTTTTTAAAAATGGACATGTTGTTTTCATATGGAAAAGCAGAACATGAATCTAAATTACCAAGACATCTGACATCGTTGGTTAGGTGAAGAAGCCCATGGACGTTATAACTATTAAAAGTTGGGCCATAAAGTTCTTCGTTACGGAGAACAAATTTCTCCAGAGATGACTCTGCGAATTTCAAGTGCAGGCTCGATGGAGATTCTGAAACTAAAATCCGTATGGCTGCATGTAAGAATAAGAAATGCTTGTATACGGTTCCCTGCAGTACACCATTCAGTATAACTGGCCCTGTATACAAAAGGAACTGACGAAATTCAGTCGCCTTATATTTAGAGCATACTTCAATAGCTCTGGGACGTCTGGCAAAGTCTGAGGGACAATATCTGCGAAGACTCTTCAGTCTCGTAGACAGTATAGAAATGTCTCTGCGGCTCAATTTTGCGAAAGGGGAAAATTCTCCATGTACCCACGCAGACAACAATTTCTTGGTCACGTGTGATCGTGAGACCCAGACGATACCAAACCACTTCTTCGGAGGAGGAAACTCCGAAGCAGCGAAGGACGTTAATCCCGCAGTTACCGACCATCGACCAGGACATACAGGATCTGTCGATGATCTTGCAGGAACACGGTCCAACAACGTCAAACGATGTTCCTGCTGTTAACCAGGATAATATGTTTCAGGATACGTATGCCGCCAATGTTCCTGTCTTCGAAGAAACCACAGATTCTGGGACATCGTCTGCACGCGCCACTGTGATCCACAGTGAGCCGTTGCAGCATAATACAACGCCGACCCAACCCCCTGATAATAGGTAAATATACATGTTTCTTTTTTGCTATAAAAATATCACTGTAAGGATATTTTCTTATAAATGTTAATGTTCACAGAAGCATGGAAGATCTCGCTGGGCGGAATCGGATCGAGGCAGAGCTAATGTAAGTATCGCGTGTATCGTGTTTATTAATACGTTACGTCTCCATCCGTTCTGTTTGCAGAAGAATGAATACTCTCTTGATGAGTATTCAGAAATCTGTCCAGACCACCCATAATACTGGCCGGCCCATTAAGCCAGCAGTCCTCCCCTTGTCCTCAGTCCAGGAGGTGGACTGCTTTGAGGACATCGATGACGACACCTATTCCAAAGTCGTAAGTGAAAACGAAATTATTCTTTTATTTACTTTTATATATAATATATACTTACATCAATCTTTACTCGCTTTGTTTAGGTAACGTATTTCGAATACATGGGTGGATTCGACTTGAAGGGAGCGGTCAAGTGCTGCTTCAGGGAAGCACTGCCGGACGACTTAACGTCGTCCTTCACTTGGTTTGGCCGCGAAGGACATAGATCACTTTTCGACACCCGTATCGCGATGGCCATTTTTGGTACGAAGCAATAAGCACTTTTCATCTTTTTACGTAGAATTATTGTTACTATTACTGTATGTTCCATTGATGCTGACGTACTTTGCATACATTTCTTTTTCAGACCGTGTGTGTCGCAACCACAAGTTCTAGAAGCCCACGCGATCCGACTTCCAATTGCGGATGCAAGCGGAACTGAAGGCTGCAAAGGAGAGGGTTCGCAGTAGGAAGCGTGGTCCACGATCGAAGCCCTCATCATTCCAGGATAATAGAAGGCCCCGCAGTTTCTGGAATGAAGAACAGGAAGAAGAAACAGATGACCTATGAAGGTCTGTTTTCACGTGACAGTAAAAATCATAATTTACTGTCACGTGAAAACAATACTTAACTGCAGTTATTTTTCAGAGATATGCCTATTAAAAGGAGAGGTGTGTCTCCCTTTACTGGCGAAGACAACAAACGGTACTTTTCAGTGCTTATTTAGTTGAGTTTAACGGGAACTACCTCTCGACGTTCGCAACGAACAACAATCGGCACTTTTCAGCGCCACTAATTTAAAACGTACCTACATACCATACCATTTTTACTTCAGTATAACCAGAAATAAAATATACCTCCCCACGTTCATCCTTTTAATTCTAGATTAATATTGTACTTGTTTTCAGAACCAACACAAGCGGGAATATGGTGATTCTGCAAAAAAATAGTCGAAAATTGACTTATTTTTGCATGTAGAATCACCACTGCTTACAGAGTAAATATTGAAAGTTTAATAAAAAACCATACTTTTAAACACAAAACCATTATTATTTACAGAATCCATTTCACCGATTCCTGTCAATTCTCCGCGCGTACTAGAAAGGTTAGGGATACACCTACAGCAATAACGGTACATTTATGTTGGTGCGTAGGTCCATATGATGTCATGGGTAGAGCATTGTTTCATAATTGTGGCCTACAGATGGCGCTCTTGGATGTGTCAGTGTAGGGAAAATAAAGGGGTGAAACCAATTCCTTCCCCCTATACCGGCCCACTACCGGAATCTCCCAAGGGATGAGGTTGTCAACAATAGATACTAGGAAAAATTCCTTTATTACAGGCTACCGGCCTGAAGTACAGCACGGCTGGCGTCTTAACCCAAAACTGGTAATTGTGACCGAGTGGACGGTCTCGAAAAACATCGGCAATGCCGAAGATAACGCCAGCCAAAACAGACTGATAATCGTGTGGTAAATTAAACGCAATTTAAACAAGCGCAACAACGACTTGACTTGACCAACACTTTTAACGAAGAGACTCGCAACATGGCGATGCTCGCGTCGCGCAGTCGATTCCCCCTCTCAAGCCGGTCGCGGAGAGAGGAATGGCGCGATCCCCACATCAGGCGGGCGGCAGGATCTGCCGCGGATCTGCCGTGGATCTGCCGGCAGACCCTGCCACGCAGACTCTGCCGGCAGATCCGTAGTCGAATGCGGACGTAGACTGCACCGCAGCTGCCGGCAGATCCTGCCGCCAGATCTGGTTATCAGGGTATACGCACCTTATTTTATATTAATATTACGTTTTTTCGACGTTGTCGCATGCTGTGCACTAGCTTTTCAGTTATTTTAGATTCGATAGAATTCCATACTTCTAAAATCTTTTGTTGTACTATGTCTTTCGAAGTATGTCGTACTTTTTTAATGTCCTGTGAATTTCAGCCTACAAATATTCGATGAGGTTAATGTCCAGACATTATGGGGATGTATGACATGTATGTAATCCATGAGGCATATTATACATAAATTATTCTTGCACAATTCTGGCCGTAATGCTTGCGGTCGTTGTCTTGCTATAAATAAAAATTCCCCACAAATCCCAATTTGGTAGAAATAATTTTTAATATATTATCAATATATTCGGTTTGGATAGAGGCCGTTATGCCTGAAGAAAACCGAATTCAGAAATGAATACTACAAATTTACGCCCTACTGTAAAGTACTGCGGTGGTTCCTTGATGTTATGGGGGTCTATGGTTGCAAACAGCACTAGAAATCTCGTTTTTATAGATGGCATTTTAGATGCACATAAATTTTTAAATATTTTAATAAACAATTTAGAAGAAAGTGCTACCAAATTGGGGTTAGTGGGGAATTTTACCGCAAGCATTACGGCCAGAATTGTGCAAGAATGATTATTGTGTAATATGCCGCATGGATTACATACATGTCATACATCCCCATAATGTCTGGACATTAACCTTATCGAATATTTGTGGGTGGAAATTCACAGGAGATTAAAAAACTACGACATAACTTCGAAGGACATACTACAACAAAAAATTTTAGAAATATGGAATTCTATCGAATAATAATAATATTAATATAAAATAAGGTACGTATAGGTAATTAATGCCGTTGGAATATTTCTGTGACCCTGCTTCAGTACATCTGTGCAATGAATGTTTCATAACTTCTACAAATCTAACATGTATATTTTTAGTGTAATTTTACAGTTTTAATCGCGAGCGTTCGAATACTTTCGTGAGCCACTGTATCTAATTATCCTGTTCTTTATGATTATAAGAACAGGGAGTATAATAATTATGGAACGAAAGTGGATGTGTGGGGAGAAGTATTAATTAAATTAAACAGGAAAGGTAAAGTATTTTTCAATTACATATATTTATTTCTTTACTGTGCCTAATTTTATTTATTTTTATTTATTCTTTCACTATATATGAGGCACTTAATGAAGGCATGGCAGACCGGCGACGTGTTGCCCCGATGCAAAAATTTAACTGGCATTATTTCTAATGCCCCTCCTGCCAACAAATTCGTTACGACAAAACACTGCCGCGTTACATCGGACGAAAGGAAACAGTTTCCGTACAGTATATCATTAAATATATCACATGGATTTACAAGAACAATTGATTTGTGCCGTTCAAAATCGTCCTATCATTCACGACAAAAAAATTAGCCCGTTACAAAAGTGGAATTGTAAGCAAAAGCGCGTTGAAATCAATAAGTAGCGATTTAAAATCAGAAAGTATTATACATCAGAATATGATATACACACACATATACATATATATTTGAAATAATAAAATATTATTTTGTTATGGCTTCACATTGCCAATGGACTTCCCCAAGAGGCGAAAATAACTAGTCTGCGAATGCGTTGCGAATGTCCATTGCCCATAACTTGTCTATTCGGTCTTGCATACCGTTTTGTCTTGTTTGTTTTCAAGTTTTAGTGGGTGGCACTTGCATACTCGTCACATGTTTGTTGGACAATATTATTTATAGTTGCTGCTCCTTGACAAAAATTGAAGGCTATTGCTCGAAAAGACATTCCAGTGGCAAACACCTAAAGTATTATTTAAAATGAACAACAATTAATTAAAATAAACAGAAAATAATTTTTAAAAAACGAATAGTGACTTAACAATTGAATAATTACGAATGGGCGTTCAAAAATTAGTTTTTAGTATACAATTTGGTTGTGTCGTTAATATAACTGGCTCTCAAACTCGCTCTGATATGGTACCGTAAACTGGGGGAACATTGGCAGCACGGGATAACATTGGCATACGCCGGGGTTACATTGGCAGCTATACGCATGAACATAGAAATTCGTATTCGAGATCGAGATTTCATTACAGGTAACTTTGTTACGTATTAATAACTTATCTTACTGTCTTCAGATTAGTAAAAATTAACCTGTTAATGCTATTTATACCATGTGCCAATGCTACAATTAGATTTTACTTAAGATGTAAAAAGTAAAATAAAGTAAACAAATTTAAGAGTCAATGTATCTTAATGACTTCGGATTAGTAAAACTTGGTCTGTTTATGTTATTTATATGATGTGCAAATGTTACCCCGTACCGGCTGGTTTTTAAAATTTATTAAAGAAGGAAATGGACAAAAATTTTTGCATTTTTACACTTGTAGTGCATGCACAAAAGATGTAATGTTATGATAGGATACTTAAAGCAAATCTAAACATGTTAATTTTTACATTATATAACAAAATGTTTCAAAACCTGCCAATGTTCCCCCGGTTTACGGTACTTTCTAATCAACCTTTCATAGGACATACAAATGATTTTCAGATAAATTATAACTAAGCCAACTATCCAATGTATACACAATAATTAAACTAATTAATTTTTAATACACAAACAGAATATAGTTTTAATTTAAAAAATAAAAAGTACCTTAAGGTTACTGCTGAACGTTGTATAAAGCTTATTGCTTTTCCGTAGTTTAATCTGATTCCAGTATGTCAAGCAATTTATCAAAGCTATCTTTGCTCATACTTTGCCAAACGTGTTTTCCTCCTTCGCAATTAAAATGTAGCCAACGCTCGTTTTTAGATTCGAGAGATTGGCATGACATTAATTGGCGTATGGTGGCGTGACAGTAATTGAAAAACAAACGTTATCGCAACAATTTCACTGCGTTCAGTGGGGTAACTGTCTGCGGTACGTTGCCGTACTCGGCTTACTCTCATCGACGCAAAGTGAAATAAGTCGAATTTGAAATAAGTAAGTACATCAATATGTAGCTTCTCTATACAGTAAATACTCGTTATAGCCCCCGTTTTTACCATGCATAGTACGCCCGGTGATTAAACCCACCATTTCTTGGAATCCTTCGGTCGAGAGAGAGAGAACGAAAGAGTCGACGGCAACTTCGTGGCAACTGTTTCGTTCCCTCTCGCTCGCGCTTCGGTTTTCTCACTCATGGCATCGGCCGCACGGAATAGTGTCCGCAACGCGTCGTACGCCCGCCGTCAGCCCCGTTCGTCTTCTCATACAAAGTCCTCCTGCCACTCTACGGCCCCCTCCGGAGAACTGAAGTATGCAGCAAAGCGATTTCGTACGTCAAATCCTTCGGCGTTTCCATACCCTCCAGCTCCAGACAATGGTGGCATGTTGTCGGTTGCCATGCACTGCTCCTGAGCCTCATTGCGTGATGCGTTGCCATTTTTTTGAATACTTTCATCGCGCAACATGTTTCGTCGGCAAGAGCGAGATAATACCTCGGTCTCCCATCCCCAGGAGTCCGGGGTATCTATGAAGATTTCTCCACGATAAAAAAAACGTGCCTATGGGACAAAGCCACAATGAGTGAAACGGAGGGAAAGAAAGAGAAAAGCGAGGGAATACGAACCAGTAGCGAATGATAACAAGTGCGAGTGTGACGTGAGCCAGGACCGTGAGCGTGATAGGGTAATTGGCGAACGGAAAGCGATAGAGAGGGAGAGAGAAAGAAAGATTGAGAGCAGATCAAAACAACCGATGAGGGAGGATCGAATGTACAAGAGCGAACAGAGAATGTACGAGAAAGCAAGGGCGTCCGTAGACTTTTTTCGAGGAGGGGGCAATTCTGAGGTGGCGGTGAAGAAATATATAGTAATGAAAAAGCAAGTAGCCCGCTTGCTTTTTTGAACTCAGTTTGTACTGCCAGTTTAATTAAAATTTTAAATCCAAAATTTACAAATATTCACTTTTTAAGTACAAACTTAATAAAGATCAATTTTTAAAAATAAGCGATCTTTTGTCAAGAGTCAGGGGGGCAACTGCCTCTTTTGCACCCTCCTCCGGATGCCCATGCAGAAAAATGTGGAGAGAGTGAAGCAAGAGCGTACAACGTATGTGATAATCAGTAGACGTGGGGTAATTATTATAAGACCATAGATACTTTGTATATAAATGCACTAAAAAACACAACCGCTTTAATGAAATTACGTTACGATGAAATAAAATATATTTCTGGAAAAATTAACTCACCTTAATGTCAGAAGCAACTTGTCTTTCTGAGAAATTGGCTGTTTGACTCTGTCACAGGAGGGTTTTTCTAAAGCATTTCCAACAAGATTCAAAACGAACTGGACTTGTTCGTTGCTTAGCCTGAAGAATTTTCTGTGAGTTACGTCGTCACCGCACAAATGATTTCCAATTAATATATTGCAAAAACCCTCGGCATTTCTGTTCTTATACATGTTTTTCACTTGTTTCCTTTTTCTTTTTCCGTATAGTGTGCGAAGAAGTTCATCGTCTTCTTCTTCCTCTAACAATGTTAGTAACAGTAATTGTCTATTCATTTTACGAATTTAAATACCGTTAAAACACACAACACGTCGCGATTTCAGGTTAACACGACTAACGAGAAGATTTCGTTTTATGAATTTTGTTTTACACTAATTCGATACCAATTAGTGCGTTTCGAATCACGATTTTGGAGAGATGCTTCCACTCCGAAGTCACAGAAACGAGTGCCGTCCTAGCAAAGTTTCGGAGAGGTCCTAACCCAAAGCCAATGAAGTAACTGCATTTATGGCATCCTTCAGGTATATTCTATTTCTACGTTTACCGGGAGGCGGAGTACGCGCACTATAGTGCGCGTCACTATTTTTCGCCGATCCCTCATGCAAAAAGTTAAAAGAGATTCGGGTAAAGTAAATAGTGTATCATCTGATACATAGATAGCATTGTTGTAAATTATCAATTATTAGTTAGAAGAAGATGGCGTATTGTTCCAAATTTAAGAATGAATAAACAAGTGACTATTCAAAGCGACATATTTTTTGGCCGATAATTCCCTATTCAATGCTTGAAAGAAAAGGAAAATTTTTAAAAATTTTGTTCAATATTGTTCTATTTTTTTTTTTAATAATATCATTTACATTACATACTATATGTATAACATTTTTTTAAAAATAATACAAAGTAGGGGAAGGGGAAGCCGGGAGGATAACGAGGTATTGGGTATCATAAAAAAACAATAATTGAAAAATATCTATTGTTAAAAATTGGGACGATCTAGTCACGGCTATTCTATATTAGCCCTTCGGCTTGCGCAGTTACAGGTTTCCATTGTGGATCTGAGTTGAATGTCGTTCATGACTTTCAATACTCCCGACTTTGTTTCCGCAAGTAGATGTGGTGGAAAATCATTGGCCAGCGACCCCATGCTTTTGAAAAACAGCATGGTCGAATTGTTGTCGTCCTCAATCAATTTCTTGCAACTTTTAATAATTATTTGTCTTTCGACCGCCCTCTTTTGAAATACATCCATGACAGTATTTGTGCCAGGTCTGTGCTTTTTTGTTGTATTTTCCGATGTATGATCAAGCCTCCTCTTCCGCGAAGTAGAGGCTTCTGGTTCCACAAATTCAGAGTATACTGGAGACTCTATCGTATCCTCCGCTAATACCTGCGGGTTATCGGCATCCGTGCAGGCTTCCATATCTGGAGCCTTTTCAGCTGCTGTCATATTGCTCTGGGTACTATAATAAAATGAAAAAGACAAATTTTTAAAATTTATTGCATTTTAGAATTCATATTCTGTGTAAGAAATACTTGCCTTCTCTCAAACGGCACAACAGCTAAAAAACTCAAAAGGTCCAGCAACGGCCATTTTGATTTCGGCTGTGCTGCCGACCCCGTACCATGCTTACTTTCTCGTCTCGTTTTTAGAAAAGTATCGCGTATATTTTTCCACCTTCTTTTGCAATCGTCAACTGAAATAATTAGGTAATATATTTTTTGCAGATTTGCATTCGGAATATCATATGAATACATGTGTAAGTGTCATATTATGAAACGTACTGAAGCATGTATGTGACAAATTAGTGTCCATACTTTTACTACAGCATAATATTTCCGATTTGAAACAAATTACTAAAAATTGCACGATGTAATGGAATTTTCTAAACTACATTGGAGCAATTGAATGGTCGGATGCAGTAAGGGGACTAGTGCTCGAAAAGGGGAAAAATTATTGTCCAAACGCTGAGAAAGATTTGAAAATTAAATGTTGTTAAACTGTGTTCTTAAGAATGTAGTGTTGTAAAGCTCGTCGCGGCACACATTTTTTCTATTTAGAATTTGTTTATCCAGTCATTACTGATCGAGCAAAAAGTTATAAACAAAAAATTTTACACCGTCGAAAGTCAATATTTCTTTGAACATAAATTGCGCTAACTTGAGTAAATATTAACGGATCGTTATGGGACTTTCGCTATAAACAAATTACTTGTTGATTGAATTATTAGCCCTAGTTGATGGCTGATGTAAATAAATATAATTAAACAATAGTTTACCTTTTCTTTTCATTTGGAGAGAGATTGCACCCCACAACGGGTCTTTGAGATTGTGCTTCTTAAAGTTTATATGCGAACCATCGTACAAAATGGAATGAGGTGATACGAGATGAATTAATTTTTCGTCCTCCTGATCCGAAAACTTGCACTTGTGATTCGGGGGGGGGGGGGGCATTTCACCAACACTGGCTTACACGCACTTAAAACTTTCACGGAATTGCACGTGGGAAACGTAGAACTCTGTTTTCTGTACTGACTAACTATTCCTGTAAGTCGTACTTTAAATACTACATCCCCCAGGGCGTGCATACCTTTGTAGGTGGAGTTTTGTGCGACACGGTGAATATTATTGGTCGAAAAAGCTCTACGCTTGCAGATCGTAGGCGTAGAGGTGGAAAAATACAGGTATAAAATAAAAGCGGGAGTTTTAGTGCTTTTTCGGCGCGCGAGTCCTATGCTGTGGCCATCTGTGTGATGCCCTAAACGGATTGTTAGCGGGGCCATGGTTGACTACAGCTTTATGACACCGGACACTTCGCCCCCTACACGCTATAAAGTAATTAGGAAACATTTGCCAAGTAACTTGAAGAACAGCTGGACAGTTTTTAGGCTTAATCACCCATTGCTACAGGCTAATCCCCCTACGTTCAGCAGGCAATAAACCGTGCTCCGCTGCAGAAGAAATAAATTATAATTATGTTCCGAACGCTGATCGTGACGAAAATTAATCTTGTGGTCTGCACGATGACCCAAAAAAGATGTTCTTATGTTAGATCGCAAAATGTTTTCCTGACAATGGAGTAGGAAACGAAATTGCTGTGAAGATGTGCTAATACGCCTCGCGGTGAGACATGGGAAGAAACGGGGTAGGGTAGTCCGCTGATTTCGCGTGGTCCTGCCTGCGTTGTCCTCCCTTCAAATTAAATACAGATGCCGTCATCACTCAAATATAACCACGCACTCGAATTTTAAAACAAAAGCACGCATTGACGTATTCCGGGAGCTTGAAGTCCGATTGGACCATACTTAACCAATTTGCCCTGCATCCCTCTCAAACGGCCACTCTCTTGAAGAGCAATACCTCCTCCTCGAGGCCCACCTTCTTTCGCACGGAATTCGTGCTTCGGTTTTGAAATTCGAGTGCGTGTTTATATTCGAGAGATAAGGGATCCGTGTTTAATTAGCAAGGAGGACCATGTAGGCGGGACCACGCGAAATCAGCGGACTACCGCATTTTCTTCCTGTGTCTCTCCATGAGGCGTATTGGTGGTGGACTTGGTGGATAATACTTTTTAATTGCTATATTGGTGACATCTTTCTCACGTGCGTCGGGGCAAAGCGGACTGAGAACGAAGGAAAAAGTCTTTCGCTAACGATCGGTAATTTCATATTTCCCAAAGAATGGTTCAATTACATCTGTTTGCCATTATGTCAAAAGGGCACTCATGACCGTCGTGCCGTCTTTAAGAATTGTAGGCATTCTTCAATCTGAGTTAATCCGTATATTGCTCTCCGGTGGGTAGTAGGTACAGGCGATGGCTTCGGACCTGCGCGTGCCGTTGTTAACCGCCAACGCGAGGGACAGTACGGTTATAAACCGCGACCCTGTCGAGGCGCTCTGACCGATCAGCCAGAATATATTTTTGCCACCAGATGTGGGGTTTTCCCCCTTGATTTCGTAAAGAGGGAAAAGATTCCTCCTCCGCCGCCGAATTCACAGGGGTAAATCCCCCCTCTTTGAGGAACGGTGTTTCCAATGTGTGTTTTATAATTAAATTTCAACAACAATTACCTTCATCTCACTTTCTCTTCTTTATACGTTAAAATGAAAAATGTAAAATAGTTGAAAGCTGAAACATTGTACAGTATGAACTTCTGGTATCGGTATATGTATGTTCAATGTACATACCTGACTTGTCATTGTATGTACATTGAACCTGACTTGTCATTGTATGTACATTGAACATACATATACCGATACCAGAAGTTCATACAGTACAATGTTTCAGCTTTCAACTATTTTACATTTTTCATTTTAACGTATAAAGAAGAGAAAGTGAGATGAAGGTAATTGTTGTTGAAATTTAATTATAAATCACACATTGGAAACACCGTTCCTCAAAGAGGGGGGATTTACCCCTGTGAATTCGGCGGCGGAGGAGGAATCTTTTCCCTCTTTACGAAATCAAGGGGGAAAACCCCACATCTGGTGGCAAAAATATATTCTGGCTGATCGGTCAGAGCGCCTCGACAGGGTCGCGGTTTATAACCGTACTGTCCCTCGCGTTGGCGGTTAACAACGGCACGCGCAGGTCCGAAGCCATCGCCTGTACCTACTACCCACCGGAGAGCAATATACGGATTAACTCAGATTGAAGAATGCCTACAATTCTTAAAGACGGCACGACGGTCATGATTGCCCTTTTGACATAATGGCAAACAGATGTTATTGAACCATCCTTTAGGAAATATGAAATTACGGGTCAAAAACAACGAATAAATTCTCGCTGAGCTCTGAGCCCTCTATGTTCCAACGCACAATGGGCGTCAATCTCAAGAGTATAGAAAAAAGTCAACATGCCATTTTTTTCCAATTAAAATGCCGAATCGTATCAAGCTACTTTATAAAAAAAGTTCTTTGTCTTTTTTTGGCGAAGATACCTTGAAAACTATCTACTACTGGACCTCAAGAAGTCGATAAAAGGTTTAAAACTTCTTCGTTTGTATTGCAATGTGACTATTTTGTGCGTACATACAATCTATTCTATACTTTTTAAAATCTTTATATCTGGTGTGTTGGGTCCCTTCTCCCAATTAGCCGAGTGGCAGGTTGCCCAAATATTGAATAATTTCGTAGGAATGTATTAACACTTTGTGAACAGTACCTATTTATTTAGTATATTGGTATCGGGACAACATGGATACAGGTTTACAATTTTTTCTCCACATTCGCTTCGATTTAAAATTTTGCACAAAATAAAAACATACAAACTTTGACACGTGTTTACACACAGATCAGAAGTAGCCGTCATGATATTTTTCCCCTTTTTAGGTGCTCATATTATTAGTTTACAAGAAATATATAAAGAAAACATAATCCCATAATAACTTTTGGATTTCAACTAGTTTCCTTATATATAGGGATTCTGTCCCACTGTTGGGATGGATCGCGCGGCGGTCTCCGCTAGACTCAGTTTGGAGCAGTCAAGCTTTTGGCCGCTGCGATTAGCCACCCGCCAGGAGATTCCGCATTGTGTTGCGTCTTGAGTAGCCTAGGTAGCTGCCGAGACAGACACACTGACAGAGCGGTTGGAAAACGTGCCTAGGAAAACGGATACACGCTTCTCCATAAGAGCGGTGCTTAGGATTCGCCGCCGCGATCCGCCGCCGCGGCGAATCGTGTCTTGGAAATCCTACCTTAACGCGTGTGGACACTATTCCGCGCGGCCACTGGCGTGAGTGAGAAAACCCAATGAGCGAGCAAGAAGAAACGAAAGAGTCGACACGAAATTGCCGTCGGCTACGAAATGGTGGGGATAGTCGCCCGGCTTCTAACGCGTGGTAGAAACTGGCCGGTAATGAGGATTTACTGTACAGGGCGATTGGCTCGAAACGCCTGATCTGCCTCGCAACCGTGACGAGGTCAACCCAACCCCCCGTGGTGTCTCTCCGAAGGTTTTCGACCGTCGGAAGGGTTGGAGTACCTAAGTGAGAAATCTTCGAATTCCTCATTTCTCATCAGATCTATGCGAAAGTGACGCCAATGAATTCCTGGCGTTCTGTCGATTAAAATCATACCAAATATCATGCAAATCGGACTACTTTGACACAAGCTATTTGTATTCCTTATGTAAAAGTAGTCCGATTTTCATGACATTGGCCTCACTTTCGCACAGATCTGATGAGAAATGAGATATTCGAAGATTTCTCACTTCCTAATAGGTACTCCAACCCGTCCGAGGGTCGAAAGTCTTCGGAGAGACACCACGGGGGGTTGGGTTGACCTCGTCACGGTTGCGAGGCGGATCAGGCGTTTCGAGCCAATCACCCTGTATTGTGACAAGTTCGTCACGGCGAATAATATGTCTGGTCTAGTATTAACTGCTAGATGCATCAGCGATCCTATCGCCTCTCTATATGGCACATTGTACATCTCACTTGCGTTTTCTTGGTTTCGGGAACTCATTTCCTGTGATAGCCGGATTCCTGGCCCCAATGGTGTCTTGGCTCCTCTACATTCTTCCATCCCATATTTCTTCAGGATTGATTTTATATAAGATTTTTGCGTTAATTTCATGTTTCCTTTTACATCTCTTTCTACCTTAACGCCTAGTATAAACAAGACTTCACCTAAATCTTTGATTTCGTATTTTTGGGTTATCTTCTTAACTATTTTGTTACTCTTCGTATCTTCTCGTGAAAAGATCAGTATATCATCAACATACATGACTAGCATCGTCCCTTACATAAATGCAGTTTGATGATTCCCGTCTTCTAAATTTACAACTCGAAAGAAAATTGTCTAATTCTTCGTTCCAATTCCCACTTGCCTGCTTCAGGTCATAAATTGGTTTCATCAACTTTGCAATCTTACCATCCCTTACATATAGTGTAGGTAACTTCATATATATTTCCTCCTTCAAAGATTCATATAAGAATTGCGTTTTTTATGTCTATATGTCTAGTTTTTAGGTTCAGGATCACAGCTAGAGCTAATAGTAATCTGATTACTGATTGTGAGAAGTTCCCAACTGGTGAATATATTTCTCCATAATTTTTACCTTTTTTCTGACTGAATCCCTGTGCCACTAACCTCGCTTTGAATTTTGCAGGCTTTTCATCTGAGTCCGTTTTCGGTTTGAAAACCCATCGACATCCAATGACCTTTTTGTTTTCTGGTAAATCTGTGATGATCCAAGTTTTTCTTTCTTGTAGGCTGTCCAATTCTTCCTTAATGGCTTGTTTCCAGTACTTCGCTTGTGGTGAGGCTAATGCCTCGTTGATGTTTTCTGGTTCGGCAATTTCTAGGAGGTTTGCCTCAACTTCCGTTAATTCTCCATCTGTGGGCATTACATTTTCCTCTTTATTGACATCAATCTTTGGCTTACTCTTTCTTCCATATGGGTTTTTGACTTTCTTCTTGGGTCTGCCTCTACCTGGTGTGTCATCTCGAACCTCTGATGCCCCCATTATCTCCTCATGGTTTTCTTCTTTCTTTTTAATCATGGCTTTGCCTGGTTGGTCATTTTTCTCAGCTTCGGAATTATATTCTGTGTATTATTTTCGTATAACCATTGGTACCCTATTCTGGTTTCACAGAATCTGACGTGTTTTGTTGTGACAACGTCTTGCAATTCTGCAGACAACAATCTATATCCTTTTGTTTTGGATGCATATCGAACTACTATACACTCCAAACTTCTGCTATCGTGTTTTTCTTGACATGCATTGGCACCTTTGCGTAGGCTAAGCATCCATACACTTTTAAGTGTTTAACACTAGGTGCATTCTCCGTCCAGACACCTAAGGGTGTTTCATTATTAAGCTCCGCGTTGCTCACTCAATTCCTCACATATGCCGCGGTTGTCACCGCTTCAGCCAAAAATTTTTATGGCAATTTGACTGAACGCAACATTGATCTAGTTAAATCTAGGAAGGTTCGGGTAATCCTTTCTGCAACACTATTCATCTGTGGTGTATCAACGTTGCTTTTCTCGTGTTTTATCCCTACAGACTTGAAGTATGCATTGAGAAGATGCATAAGAACCTTTTTTCTTGTGTGCCGTTCTACTTCAGCTACATATTCCTGTATAGTGCGCCTTACCTCAGTCTTTGATTTGCTGCATTGCACAGTCGATCTATGTGAGTAATCATCTGTAAACGTTATAAAGTATTTACCTTTTCCTAATGACTCCACAGGCAAAGATCCACACAAATCTGAGTGTATCAATTAACACAAGTCCTTTGATTGGCTTGTTGCTACTGGTTTACAGGCAGCCTTGATCGCTTTTCCAATGCAGCATGAATTACAAGTATCGTCTCGTACTCTTACATTTTTATCTACAATGACCTTCTTGAGCAGATAAGTTATTTTGATTGTTTCATTATTATATGACCGAATCTTTCATGCCGCAATGACTTGCTTTGAATGTCAAGGGCATACGTATCTGGAACCTTATCATTATACTTCTCTACTTCATCTTTTATTATATATACACATTATTATTCCTAAGCGTTACACATAATGTCTTTTTCGTATTTATATTTCTTATCGTTATTTTTCCATTTTTAATCATTAGCTCATGACCTTTCTTTTCTATTTGTGATACTGACATGAGATTCTTTCTAAATTCGGGGACATTGTATACATCCTTTAAAACTACTCGCTTTATGGAATTTACTACGTGCATTCTTAGTATTGTTGCGAGCACCGGGTATAGGCCTGTTGTTGTACCAAGGCGCCTGGGGTCGAGATTCCGACTGAAAATCTCGGGTCTGCTCCTGGTCGTCCTTCACGGTCGTCGTCCAACGGGCTCCGAAGGTTCGGGTGAGAATGCCGGGACGGAAGGATTCGGTTTGAAACCGAAGGTAGGGGATCGTTGCGGGTTAAACAGTTGGAACTTACCGTAAAGTTAAACAAGTTTATTCTGTCCCGATCTGGGTGACAGGCTTTTCACATACGGTCTCGATTGCGTGCTGATTACAAAGACCCCGTCCTCTTGCTTGTGGGAGTTCTTATAGCTAATTAGGGGCGAAGCGGGGACCAGAGGGGTCCCCGCCTTTGGCCCACTTTTCGGCGTTTTCGTGAGAACGCTGATAGTGCTCGCGGATCGCAACACTGGTGTCAGAAGTGGGATCCGTTACCACGGATCCAGAAGAAACGCAAGGAGCTGTTGCGTGCGATACGCCAGGAGCTGTTGCGTGCGATACGCAAGGAGCTGTTGCGAGTGACGCGAGTCCCTCTTCGTGGACAGAAGAGGATTTCCAGAGAAGCAGCTGACCAGCGAGGGACAGAACGCAGCGGCGACGACGTTTGAGGCCCGCCGACATCGAAGGACGGACACAGGAACAGCGGGAGCAACGACGGCGGTCAAGACTTGCCGACATCGGACCGGTTTCCAGGCTTCAGCGAGGATGCTGACGGAGAGCGGAACCAGGAGGTGGGTCGGCTCTGGAAGCTTGGCAAGCCGACCTACGAAAAGGGAGCCGAATTCTAGTTGAATCGTTCTTGGATAACATAAAATGTAATACAAGCGTACGTGAAATAGAAATGACTACGCACTGAAATTGGCTTTTTCGCAAGTATCGAACAACATTGAGGTTTTGACGCATTGATGTTTTGACACATTGACGTTTTGACGCATTGATGTTTTGACATATTGATGTTTTGACTTCTCCTGAGACGTGGAGGATAGTTTGCCGTGGGAAAACCGGTCACCTCCGGGAGGAACTGTTACCAATTGGAAAATGGAGGAGAACAACAGAAGTGACGGAAGTCGTGACGGAAGGAGTTCGAGAGCGAACACCGTCGCGGGAGTTGCAGAGCTGTCACGAAGGGAGTTCGAGGGCGAACATTGTCACAGGATAGTTGATCGTGAGGTCGCGACGGAGGGAGTTCGAGGGCGAATACAGTCGTGCAGCTGCGACGAAGGGAGTTCGATGACGAACATCGTCGCCGGATAACCGGGAGAGAGAGAGAGAGAGAGAGCCCGGGATGTTGAGTTCAGGTTTTAATGTTTCTCCGCCTCTTTTGCATGGGATTCCGGACCGCGGACTGGAGTTCCGGACCAAGCAACCGGAAGGACATCGTCGGGGCCCAGTCCGAAAGGAGGATGCAGCGTGGGGGCGGTGAAGCCGTCGTGTGACGTTCCAGAGCGGAGTTCCAGGGACGTCGCGGGACAAGGAGCTGGAGCATTTCGTCGGGGAACGCGCCCGGAGTTCTCCGTGGAACTCTCCAACTCGCAGCGCAATGGAGTCGTCGTTGGACGATTTACGGACCCTGGAGTGGAAGGGACCGGACACGAGGACGAGCGGAACGAGGATCCCTAGATGTCCATCAGAAGAAAGAAGAGGACCCACACACCGCGATAGTCCAGTTGTACCCACGTCATGCTCAGGGTTTTTCCGTGGTTTTCCCCTGAGCGGGAAGGCAAATGTGGGGGCGGATGTCTCAAGAAGCAACGGAGCTTACACGACCACTTCTTCAGACCAGGGTACGAAGATTCCGAAGAAGATTCGACGCGGTCGGGACGCCCGCTTTTACGGAGGGGGTAGCAGTGTTGCGAGCACCCGATATAGGCCCGTGCATAACCTGCTGGTGCCCGCAGCCGAAGACAGAAGAGGGCACCCTTCGAGAGGACGATCGGGAGACAGCGAGAGAGAGAGTCATGCAGTATACGCCACCGCGACCGGAAGTGTCGGTCTACGTTTATAAATGTACTAGCTTAAAGTACCCGGCGTTTCCCGGGTTGCTCATATGTATTTACTAATCCGACTCTCTCTCCCCCCCCCCCCCGCTGCTCGCGCCACGCTATGTGTCTGAATTGGCAACCACCCGTGCGGAGAACCGTACGCGCATCTCTTGCGCGCACCGCGGTGGATGCAACGTAAGATTTATCTGCCTCGCTTCACTATTTCGCTTATTACTCAGTCCCATTTAGTAATATCGAGATGATAGATAGCCTAAAACCTTCCCAAATGTTGTCTCTACACATTTGTGAAAATCGCTGGAAAATTGGGTCAGTAGTTTCCGAGTTTACCCGTTGCAGACACAATAATAGTTTCCGCATTATATATTAGGTCGAGTCATAAGTAACTTCCGTTTTTTTATCAGACATTTATTTTGCTCTCATTGAATAACAAAATTATATTAATTTATTATGTATTCACCACTATTATCTATAACCTTCTCCCATCTTCCTGGCAGTTTATCTGTCTGGGAATGGAATTAGTTCCCCATGCCGCCACACTCATTTCTTGGCAGCACCTCGCGGACCGCGACACAGCACCGCTGATCGACGAGCAAGCCGCCCGTCGGCGCCCATCGATCGACCAATCATCGATGATCGATGGGCCAATCAGCGCTCCGCGTTGAAGATCTAGCGGAATGAAGATGACGCGCGAGCGGAAGTCCGCCATAGATTCATTCTCTTGTGTGCCTTGTAGCAAGAACGTGCCTTTGCAAATTTATATTGAGACAATTGTTGTAATAGCATTTTTCACTCTCTTCTCACGCAAATAATTCGGTTGCCTTGTGCTTCGCGAATTGTCTCAGCTCATCTACTCATTTGAACTCTCACACAAGTCCACCGATTAATATAATCGTGTGGACGCCACGTGGCTGAACCGCGCGGTTTCATTTTCTCATATCACCTACGGCAACACCGCGATAAGTATTATCACGTGTCTCAAACCGTGTGCGCTCATTGTGTAACAAATTGTGCGCTCATCGTGCTTTAAATAAAAGGACAAGGTTTCACTGCAAACAAATTCTCACGCCTTAGATTCCTCTCATCTCAACCTATTACCTTCTTCAACATTATCAATTCCTTCCTTGTAAAATGTGGTTGGTTTGGACTGGAAGAAGTTTTCGACAGCCTGCCTAACTTGCTCTTCAGAATTGAAGGTTTTTCCATTCAAAAAGTTTTGTAAGGAGCAGAAAAGGTGGTAGAGTGTCGGGGCAAGATCCGGAGAGTAAGGTGGATGTGGTAAAACAGACCATCCAAGCTCAAGAATTTTTTTTTGAGTCACCTTTGCTGTATGTGGTCGCGCATTGTCGTGTAAAAGAATGACGTTTTTGCAATTGACGAGTGCAGGACGCTTTTCATGGAGTTTCTCTTGCACTCTTTGCAACTGTTGAACGTATCTATCTGCAGTAATCGTTAAATTTGACTTCAACAACTCGTGGTGAATTATTCCTTGACAATCCCACCATACACACAATAAAATCTTTTTGCCATGGATGTTTGCTTTCGGATCTGGTAGGGGTGGTTGATCCTTATCAAGCCACTGTCTTTTGCGGACTATATTCTCATAGGTAACCCATTTTTCATCGCCTGTTACAATCCTGTTGAAAAAAGGCTCACTTTTTACCCGTGAGAGCAGACTTGTGGCGATTGACATGCGATCTTCTTTATTCCGTTCACTGAGATTGTGAGGTACCCATACTCCTAACTTGCTGACTTTCCCTAATTTCTCCAGGTGGCGGTTAACAGTTGATTGTGATGTATTCAACCTTTCTGCTATACCTCTTGTTGATTGACGTGGATTTTGCTCCAATATTGCCTTTAAAAGGTTGTTGTCAAAGTCGGAAGGACGTCCCGCCCTCGGTTCGTCTTTTAAGGTCGTATCTCCAGAACGGAATTTTATAAACCAATTTCTAACTGCCCGATCAGTTATTAGTCCTTCGCCATATACACTGCATATTTTTTCAGCTGTCGCCTTAGCACTATTGCCTTGTTTAAATTCCCAAAGCATTACATGACGAATATGTACTTTTTGACTCTCCATTTCAGAAGTTAAAAAAAAAAACAGTTTAACGTAACGTGAATCACACAAAACAGTTGACAAAAGATTAACTGAAGCCTCGTCTATATAGTGAAAACAAAACCTGGTTGTCATGGTAACTCATAGCGGGTAGATACGAACAATAGATTCTACTTAGCTGCATCGGAAGTTACTTATGACTCGACCTAATATATAGAGAAGATAACCAATGTCCTGTGCACCAAATATAACGGAGTTGTGCAATGTGCACCCGCATGTGGTTATTCTATATCCCTTTGCGTCTGGGTGGTCGACGATGGAAACACCTCGGCGTAACAGTATTATATCACCCATACCTTTGGCTTGCAATATTGCACCACTATATTTTTGTGGATCTGCAGCTGTATTAACTATGCTAATGTTTAATTCTTTAAACGATACGAACCAGTCTTTTCTGTTGCTGACATGGTGCTTCCGCTGTCCAACAACCATGTGTCACCTAGGTCCACCGTATTGATTGATAGTAGAAACGATCCATGAGGCTGGGACCTCGTATTCTGTCCCTCTTGTCCTCCATATCTTCTAGTATTGTTTCGTGCATGACAATCCTTACTGAAATGACCTGGTTTATTACAATTGAAACGGACTGAAGTCTTGGATTTATCTCTCCCTCTTTCTCCATTTGCACGCTTGCCATTTCCCTTGAATACATATAAAGCCTCTTTGTGCGCATCTGTTTCAACATCTTGTCTCGAACGTCGTCTATCACATTCTGCCAAGAGTATTCTTGAAATCTCTGCAGAATTGAACTTATCATCTGGCAAACTTGCCAACTCTCATAACTCTCAGGTAGTCCTGCGAGCAATGCGCATGCTAGACCCTCGTCTCTAGGTTCAGCTCCTGCTTCTCTTAAATTATTAACTGCTATCTTAGCTCTTGAAGTTTAGGAAGACATATTTTCATTTTCTTTCATTTTTAAATGATAAAACCCTTTTTTTTATTTGCATTATACGTACCCTGGATTTTGGCTCATATACCTGTTCGAGTTTATTTCAAGCTTCATGTGCAAAGTCGCAGTCCACAATATGCACTTGTTGATCTGCCTCGACATGCAAACTGATTATGGCGAGAGCTCTATCGTTATTGGCCCGTATGCATAAAAGCAAGTATAAGCTTTTACTAGTGATTTTTCGAGCAAATACTCAGTTCCGTATGCAATAAAGGATGAATTATTTATTAAAAATAGTTTTACTTATTTTCCAATAAATACGTAAAATACGTATGCATAACACATAGTACTTACCGAAAACTGTAAGTAAATGCTAGTGTTATCTTAAGTCTGCCAGTCGTCTGTCTTAAAATGTCTGCTCAATCGCAATCATGGCGTTGTTCACGCAAATTCGTGTCCGCAAGGTTTATAAAAATCGAAGACACCATACCCGAGAGTACCGTGTCCTGTTCAGATTCGAAGAACACCACGTGAACTACCTGGCGGACACATTTTTAAACAACGTGAACGAAACCAGAGGTGGTGGTCTTTTACGGAAAGAGAAAATGGAGATATTGAGGGCGCTGGTGTCGCTTTACGTTGTGCACGGATAATTATCGCTCTCCGTCAATTCTTTAATTTTCTCAGGCAAAACGCTGTTTCGTGAGTGTGTACGTAGTTCATCTCATAGTTGGAGCAAGTTGGTGCAAGTGGTTGTTGGTTTATTCCGTCAAGCCGGTTCTCGTCACTGCTGCCGTACAATTCTGGAAAGAATATCGCCAATTCTGGGAAGTCGTCGATCGTTGAGTCACTGTTTTCAGCCGTTGAGGTTTTTGTATCTCTAGCTCTATTTACATACAATACACAGGCTACCTCACTAGGTTAGTGGACCAGTGCTAAACGACACACAGGTGACAGGTGCCATCTAGACTCGGGATAACGAGGTCTTCAATTAATAACGCTAAGTACTACTTTATCAACGTATAACGCTATGCCTACCTGTGCACAATGTGCAAAATTCTTGCCAAAGTCAGGTGTGTGCTCTGGTTGCGGGCTAAACAACAACCGCAGGATGATTGCTTCAGCTGCACCATTAGGCTCTGTTTCTCAGCCGAATACTAGATACTCGGCCCGTATGTCACATACCCCGGATGATATGTCAAATATAAACGCTACTCTTTCCGACATTCGGGGACAACTCTTCAGCCTAAATGATATAAAACAGAGTCTCTCAAAACTCGACGACATCACTGCTGCGTTGAGCGAATGCATGGAGCGCGTAGAAAATTTGCAGCGATCACTGCATGATGTTTCTCGACGCGTTGATGGACTATCTACAGCTCAACAGCATCTATTGACGCGATGTGACAACCTTGAGCAGCGCATTGCTTCGTGCATTGATGCCCCTCAACCAACTACGACGGACGCAGCACCAACTGGGATGATTTCATCTATATCTCGGCGACTTCAGCGACTTGAGGAAGTTAATTGGCACCACGAACTTGCCGTCACGGGTTTGCCGGACTTCCCTAATACTTCTATAATGGAAGTTATCACCTCTCTTGCTACTGCCATCAACGTTCCCTTCGTCAATGCGGACGTTGCAGCAGCCACTGGCTTCAAGAGCAAAAAGTCTCAAACTAAAACGCTGATAGTACGCTTTACATCGGCTATCATTCGAGACTCTTGGCTAAATAAGAAAAGAGCCAAAAAAGATCTAAAAGCTGCTGAAGTCCTCCCAAACTGGCCGGATACCATGATCTACATAAATGAAAGATCAACTGCTGAGGAGCGCCGAATTTTTGCAGAGGCTAAGCAATTTGCAAAGATTCACAATTTCCAATACGTCTGGATGAGAAGAGGTGTCACCTACGTTCGAAAGGACAGCAGCTCAAAGGCTGCCCGGTTTCTTCTGCCTGAGGATCCTCAAGGAGGAAATGAGCTTCACAGTGCAGCTGGACCATTTGGGCCGACCGTTGGAACGCCGGCACCGTGCGGAACTCCAAGCATCACAAATTGACTGCAGCTAAATGTTTTACCTCTGTCTCATCCTCATGGTAGCTTACAACATACTCCGTTAAATTCTCCGTTAAATTCTCTTTTCACTCGGGCCGATTCGAACAATACTGGATCATCTGCACCTTTGGGCCATGCCTCTACTAGGGTCTCACATCATTTCTTCACTTCTGACTCTGTCTCCTCAGGATCTACTACGTTTGCCTCGCCTTCATGTTATTCGTCGTTTTCGTATTTTACCGCGAATGCATCGGTTTCTAGCTCTAGCTTAGCAAATAATACGTTAGTAATAGATACCAAGAATTTTTCGGTCGCCCACATAAATATTAGGTCATTAACTGCGCATTTTTCAGATTTAATTGATTTGCTTTCTAGCCTTAAGTTCGACGTTCTATCCATAAGTGAAACGTGGCTCTCTGATGCAATACACTCGTCCTCGCTTACTATCCCTGCCTACACTTTCTTTCGGTTTGATCGGAAATCTCATCTTAAGCAACGCGGCGGGGGTGTTGCTGTTTATGTTAAATGCGGCATTTGTTGCGCATTAATCACTAATAATAATGTTATATATGATGTATCTGAAATTGATCCATTGCTTGATTTTCTTGGCTTGCACTTTACTGTTAACACTAAGCGCCTCGCACTTGTTATTGTTTATCGGCCGCCAACTTGCTCTTTATCTGCTATCGACTATTTGCTTGATTACTTACTTTATGTATATAACTTCTCCGATTATATCGTTTGCATGGGAGATTTTAATATCAATGTTAGCTCATCTGATTCTTTTGGTTTCGACTGAATTAATTTATTTATGTCGCTACTATCGCTTAATCAGATTATTAATCTGCCTACACGTGTGACTAACACCTCTTCATCGTTAATTGATTTAATAATGATTAGCAATGATCAGTAAATTCTAGCGGTATCTATGATATGAGCCATGCAAGTGATCATTCTCTCGTCTATGCCATATTAGATATAGTTAAACCACGTGCTACCGTTCGCTTTGTGTTACGCCGAAATCTACGTGATATGTCCTTGGATGCTTTTGACGCTGCCGCTGGTATGATCAATTGGTCGCCTATATACGAAACAAGCTCTATTGATGACAAAGTAGATTTATTTTACTCCCTTATACTTACACTATTTGATCATTTTGCTCCCATTGAGCGTGTGCGCATAACACGACTGCCTGCTCCATGGTTAACAGTTAATTTACGTAAGCTTATGCGCATGCGTAATCAGACGAGTTTAAAATTTCGTAGGACTGCCAATCCTTCGCACTGGCGCCGATATAAGCAGCTCCGCAATCTTTGTACCGCAACTCTCAGAGCTGAAAAACGTGCTGTTTTCAATCCTCTATCATCCTCTTCCAAATCTCCTAAACAATTTTGGAATTTCATCACTCGTGCCGGCTATTATCGTCCTCGGCGAGATCCTAACCCTCTTCTTCCTTTCCCCGATCCTAATTCTATTAATAATCACTTCATCGACTCCGTTCCGGTTACTAAAATCTCGTCTGAAACAATTGATAGCTTTTTAAACAAATCTCATATTCATTCTTCTTCGAACTTCTCTTTCTCCCCTTTTACACCCGCTGACCTTTATTCCGTCCTTAAATATATCAAGCTCTCCTCCTCGAATCCGTTTGACTTATCCGGTCATCTACTTTTGTACTGCATTCCCTTCTGTCTTGATCCTCTGATCCATATATTTAACCACTCTATCTCCTCTGGCACCTATCCGTCCATTTGGAAGAATAACATCGTCATACCTATTCCTAAAACTCCTGATGCATCAACCCTCAACTCCCTTCGCCTTATATCACAGCCTCCTTTCCTCTCTAAACTTTTAGAGAAATTATGTCATGCGCAACTCTCTTCTTTTATTTCGTCTGTTCACGCTATACCTGACCTCCAATCTGGTTTCAGACGCGGGTGCAGTACGACCACCGCTCTTCTGTTTATTACCGATTCCATCTTACGTGCCATGGACTCTCGAAACATCGTTCTTATTACATCTCTCGATTTGTCTAAAGCATTTGATACTGTTGATCATAACCTGCTGATTGCTAAATTGAAATTTTTCGGGCTGTCTGCATTGTCCCTTTCATGGTTTCGCTTCTACCTGGTTGGACGCACTCAGCAGGTTATGTTAAACCGGGATGGACCAATATTCTCCTCCTTACGTGCGGTGAGTTGCGGAGTCCCACAAGGCTCTGTGTTAGGTCCGCTATTGTTTAATATTTTCGTTGCTGATTTACTCCGTCTCACTAAGATGAATATTGCGTGCATGTATGCCGATGATATGCAGATTATCTCTACCTTTCCGCCGAATAACATCAACGAAGCCATAAATAATTTGGAAACGGATCTGGCCCTAATATCTGGCTGGGCGGCTCAGCACGGACTCAGACTCAATCCCTCCAAATCTTCTCTCCTTGTGCTTGGCTCCTCCTTCCTCACTCGTACTCTTCCTCCCATTACTGTCACATTTGACTCCGTCCAGCTACTTCCTGTCTCCTCTATCAAGAACTTGGGAATCACACTGGATTCCAATCTTACTTTCGAAAATCATGTGACTAATGTATGTCGACTAGACTTTTATCGTCTGCGTCTATTATATCCTTCTCGGCATATTCTTTCCTCCACTCAGAAACTTCTCCTATCACAATCCTTGGTTATATCTTTGTTCGACTACTGTGATGTCTTATATAGTCCTTTTCTTACCTCTCGTCTCACTTCTATGATTCAACGTGTCCAAAACTCCTGTCTGCGTTTTTCCTACTGTGTTCGTAAGTTTGATCACATCTCTCCGCTTTTCGTAAAATCCTCCTGGCTGCGTATGTCACAAAGATGGAAGCTCCATTTGTGCTGTCTCGTATTTAAGATACTCTCCTCTGGTTGTCCGTCATATCTATACAGAATCCTACGCACAAACCTCTCTTATCATTCCTCTAGTTCTCTTTCAACCCGGTCCCAATCCCTTCTCTCTATTCCTTCACATTCTACCTCCAAATTTGAATCCTCTTTCTCATATATTGCGGCACACTATTATAATTCCCTTCCTGCTACCATTCGTCAGCTAGACTCTTTTTCGTCCTTCAAGGACTCAGCCCGGCATCATATTCTCCATCACTTCTAGCGTTAGCTATCTTTGTCATGCCTTCCTTTCCACTATCATTCTTGTTGGGCCGTCACACTTCTTATCTCTCATATATATATATATATCTTATTCTTGTTGTATTAGTCTTAGTTTTAAGTACGCTTAGTTTTAGTACATTTAGTAATAAGTAGTGTTTAGTTTATGTTAGGGTTAGGCATATTAACAGTTTATACTGCTGCCTCGCCTTTACTCTAATTTACTTTTTCTTTATATGTTACATCTTTTTTTTTGCTGTTATCATCCAAGAGTAATAAAGACATAATAATAATAATAATAATAATAATAATAATAGTAATAATAATAATAATAATAATAATAATAGTAATAATAATAATAATAATAATAATAATAATAATAATATTTTTGAGATACATAGGGGATCCCGGTTTCCAAGGCATTGGTGAGGATACGGGTGTTTATCAGAGTACAGTTCGTCGAACAGTAACTGAAGTAGCCCGCAAAATCTGTACTAAACGCCAAAACTGGATTAAATTTCCAAAAAATACAAATGAAGTAGAAAAAGCCAAAAGAGATTAACTATCAAAATTTAATTTTCCGTGTTGTATAGGAGCTTTAGATTGTACACACGTCGAAATACTCAGACCATCCGAGCACGCTGACGAGTACATCAACAGAATGTCTAGATGTTCCATTAACGTCCAAGCTACTTGTGTTAGTAATGAATTATTTACAAGTGTTGATGCTACTAGTACTAGGCTCCACTCATGACAATCGAGTATTGCGAACGTCCGGATTAGTTGAAATGATTGCCTGTTATAAAGGAAATGCAGTTATAATTGCTGACGCCGGATATGGGATCGGTCCGTGGATTATGACACCATACAAGAATCCTTCTACTAATGACCAAAAACATTATAACAATGTACACGCAAAAACAGGGTTATTATTGAAAGACTCTTTGGACAAATTAAGCAAAGATTCCCACTCTTAAATTCTCGAGTTCGGTTTCACCTTGGAATCATTCCGTCAGTCATCTAAGTTATTTTGTACTCCACAATGTAGCAAAGCACCTAGGTGATCACACATTCGACGAAGAAGATAAAAGTAACGATACTTCCATTGTCGAAAACCACGAAGACGAAGAGATTGACAATAATGACAACACCAAGCGTGCTGGCATGAGAAAGAGAGACGGTATCGCACAATTCCTATACGTTCCCTAGATAAAAACCGAAATGGTTCTGTATTTTGAATGACTGTGAACTGAAGTTGATTTTTTGAGAAATAAATTGCATTTTATTTGGAAAATTTGAAAAACTTTCTTTAATGCAGAAATACAAATAGGCATATGAATGATGTTAGAAATTAATATATGAGGTTGAGTCAGAACACCAACGGGTGCAAATCAGGGTTCTGTTCACCAGGTTGCTGTACGTATCTACCACCCTCTTTTAATTTCTGTCGTTTTTTGCGAATGTGGTGCAACTGAGCCAAAAGAACCAATCGCTGAAGTTCCTGTGTTGTAAGCTTGTTTCCTCCGTTTCAAAGGGTTCCAAGGTCGATTGCCCGGCATTTGGTTTTGGTAATTTTTTTAGGGTCATCTTTTTTCTCGTGGTATGGAAGGGTTTTGTTCGGGGCAAGAAACCTACTTCGGCGTAACTTAAAAAACATTCCGTTTGATGGTTTTAGCACAGCGGTTAGCCAGTTGAGTTGGGAGGAAGTCTATACTTCCGCTACGGTTGATGCTAAACTTGAGTCTTTTAGTAATAGACTGCTAGCCGTTTTTGACATGTATGCCCCTACGGAATTGGTAAGAGTTACTAAACTGCCAGCCCCATGGATAACTGCTAACGTCAAATTACTTATGACACTTCGGAATAAAGCTTTGACTAAATTTAAAAAGTCGCAACCTCCTTCGCACTGGGAGTATTACAAGCAGCTTAGAAATTATACCTCCTCTGCGCTTAGGGCAGAAAAACGGGCCTTCTTTCATTCTCTATCATCTCAACCTTCTAAGTCTTCCACTAAATCCTTCTGGAACTTCCTTCGAAAAACAGGGGCACCCACGGCATCTCGCTCGCAGTCTCTTCCATCCCATTTCTCTGATCCAACTGTTATCAATAACTATTTCATAGATTCCATTCCATCTTCTGCTTCCGACTCTAGCCTAATTAGCAATTGTACTTCACCCTCGTTCGACACACAACCTTTTATTTTCGATCCAATCCTACCTAGTGACTTGCTTGCCGTTCTTAAGACTACGAAACCCACATCATCTGGTCCTTCTGATATTTCTGCTGATATGTTATGCCTTTCTATGCCTTGCTGTCTAGACCCCCTCCTCCACATACTTAACTTCTCCCTTTCCAGTGGATCCTTCCCGTCACGGTGGAAACACTCAATAGTTAAACCCACCCCAAAAACCAACTCTCCTACTACCTTAAATTTTCTCCGCCCCATTTCGACTCTTCCTTTCCTTTCTAAAATCCTCGAAAAACTTTGCTTTATACAACTACATAAATTTTTCAATATCACAAATGCACTGCCCCTGTTTCAATCTGGCTTCAGACCAAACCACAGCACCACAACATCACTTCTCCATATGTCGAATACGATACTGAGGGCTTTTGATTCGCGTCGAGTATCATGCATTGTCTCGCTGGATTTCTCAAAAGCTTTCGATACCTTAAATCATGATCTGCTAATCAATAAAATTCGTAACTTTAACATTAATGGCCCAGCTCTGGACTGGTTTCGTTCTTACCTTGCTCAGCGTTCGCAGCAGGTAATAATCTATAATCCTTTCCCGCAATTCTCTACTTCACGCGCAGTAATGCAAGGAGTTCCTCAGGGTTCGGTTCTGGGTCCGTTACTCTTCAATCTTTATGTAGCAGAATTACCTCTTTTACCTGAATTCTGTAGGGCATACATGTATGCAGATGATACACAACTTGTTCTATCTTTTGATCCTGCTGGAGCTGCCTGGGCTAAGAATCAAATTGAATCAGATCTTGCGCGGATTCAGGGGTGGTCATCGTCTCATGGTCTACGTCTGAACCCTTTGAAATCCTCTTTCCTTCTCGCTGGCTCACCTACTATCCTTAAAGGGGTCGCGTCATTTTCTATCTCATTAAACCAAACTATAATCCCTGGGAATTCCTCCTTAAAAGTGCTTGGTGTTACCTTTGACTCCACCTGGGACTTTACCTCTCACATTTCTACAAAACTCCTGGCTGCTCGTCTCCGTCTAAAACTCCTGTTTCCGTATAAAAGAATCCTATCTACCCATCAAAAACTCCTTGTCTCGCAGTTACTTGTCCTTTCATTGTTCGACTATGCAGATGTTGTTTATTTCCCATGTATTACTAAGTCGACACTTCGTCGCATCCAATATGCTCAGAACTCCAGTCTTCGTTTCTCGTTTAACATGCGGAAATACGATCATATTACTCCACTACTCGCTCAAACAGGCTGGCTTAACATGTCTCAAAGATGGATTCTTCATCTCTGCTGCTTAGTCTTTAAAGTCCTCTCTACGCAAACACCTCCCTACCTTCGTGACTTAATCCCCTGCAACGCCGAATTCCACTCCTCTAACTCTTGCCGTACGAGAAGAGAACACTGTCTTTCCATTCCTAATTCCCACACTGTTAAATTCTCCGGTTCATTCTCCTACGCAGCATCTCATTTCTTCAATCTTCTCCCTGAGGACATCCGCACACTTCCTACTCTACACTCCTTCAAAAATGCTACTAAAGTATTTCTTCTGAATCATCCTAATATAACATAGGACTAACCGGACCGACATGATCTACTGCTGAGTCCTAACAAAGTCATATTTGTATACTCTACTGTACTCTCATTCTTATTTTTCTTCTATCCTGCTTCTATTTCGGGTCAGGCATAATAGCAGCTGCGCTGAGCCTCGCCCTTTCCGTGACCTTCGATACGGTCTCTTTTTGTAAATACTTTTTTAAACAAAATGGAATAAAGACGTTTATTATTATTATTATTATAAATCGTTGGAACACTTGTATCATAAGCAGGAGTGGAACACTCTGGGTTCCGTAATGTGGACACTGCCGCTGAACAACAAGAGAAAACAATCAGAGCAACAAAAATACTTTTTTTCCCTATAAATTCACAGACCTACCGGGTATTTTGTTAATAGATGGAATTTTTCCATTGTTATTTAACAATTTTAGTAGCTCTTCTTACCATGGTTGAACACGATCTTCTTATTTCTTGTTATGTTTTTATCAACTTTCTTTTTTAATTCTGCTTTCATATTGTTTAATTTTTTCTTTAATTGATCCACAGTTATGGTTTTCCCAAAACTCTTTTCATAACTAATTTTCATAAATAATTTTGGCTGCTTTCACCGAAGGAATTCGTGATTTATTTAATAATACCGGCTCACGTTTTAATAACCATACAAAGGCTAATTGTACACTGGCCTTTTTTTTAAGGAGGGGGAAAATGCATTACGCATACCCCGGCAATATTTAGATTTGCCGGGGTTATGTGGGGCTCACCGCGGCGATGGCGGCCTACCCACTAAAAACCCCCTCCAGGTTGGACCTTCTTTTTCCAGCTCCTTGGGTGGGACCGGAACATCTCGGTAGTACTTCGTACCACCCCGCCCAAGGCTGGAGCCAACCCCTTACGGCCATAGGCCCGCTAAAATTAAAATTATGGCCTGTACACGCCTTACGGCCCAGACATTCCTTCTGTTAAAAAGCTTAAAAATATAATCGGGTACATAGGCTCCGACTTTGCCGAATGTCTATCCCCACCACGATCCGCAGGACCAATTAAGGATCCCTACTTAGTACTATGAACCGGGTGGACCCGGTCCGTTCGCGGTTAAAAAATAAAAGTCTAAAAAAAAAGTCTAAAAATCCCTAAACCAGGGGTTATATCAAGAATTAAAACTTAACTTAATGTAAATTTTAAAACTTACCCCCTACACGTCTATCTGGTAGGTAGGTTGCTGAGTGCCAGCCTTCCTACCCCATACCTATCTATAGGGACCGACCAGCGGCACCTGTACCCAACCGAGTACCAGTTCAGCGCATTGGAAACTGCGCGCCTTATTCCATGGCGGGGTCTAAGGCCCTCCACCATCAGGGGAAGGGGGGAAGAGAGGCGGGGACACTGCACCTCTCTATTGCTTTCTCTTCCTTCCCAATCTCCTCCTCTCCAGGGCCTTCAACCGTGCCGTCTCCCTGCTGGCAGCAGCCCGGGCCTCCCTCTGCCTCGCATCTTCTGCCCTCTCCATCTCGTGTCGGTCGCCCATAACCGCCTTGGCAAATGACTTCAGTGCCGCCCACTTGGATGGTTCCGCAGTGGCCACCGCTATTACCGTAGCGGGGTCAATTACTGCCCCAAGGGCCTCCTGAAGTGTGGCTCTCTGGGCCCCATACTCTGGGCACTGCATCAGGACGTGCTCGGCGTCGTCAACCGCCACCCCACAACCTAGGCATTTCGAATTCGCGGCCTTGCCTATTCTAGCCCTGAACTTGCCAAAGGCCCCGTGGCCCGTGAGGATTTGCATTAGATGGTAATCGGCCAGGGGGGTGGGGCCGTTCGTGTCCACGAAGGTGGAAACCCTAGGCACTAGAATTTTGGGCCACCTGGACCATTCGGTCGCCTCCCACTCCCCCTGCCATCTAACCATAGCCTCCTCCAGGGCTTCCCTCTTGTGTACTTTGGCTCTTTCTTTTCTTTGAGCCTCCGTTAGGGTCTGGTCCCTCCTATCTTGGGCTTTCGCATCCCAAACGCTACGGCCCATCTCGGCCTTCCAGTAGACCGGCAGTCTACCCGCCAAGACGCACAGCGTATGATAGGCCACCGTCCTATAGGCGGTGGTGGTGCGTATCAGGGCAGATCTTTGGGCCCTGCGCAGCCTCTCCCTATTATGCTGTCTCATCGTAGATGTGACCCATACAGGGGCTGCATATAGCACCACCGACTCCCATACGAGGTAAAAGAGTCTCCTCGCCTGATAGGAGGGACCCCTTGCGTTCGGTAGGAGGGCTACAAGGGCTACGGAGGACCTCTCCGCCCTGGTGGTGACCTCTTCGATATGGTCCCCGAAGTTTCTCCCATAATCGATATTCACCCCCAAGTACTTCACGTTGCGGAGAGGGGCCATCCTGGCCCCCATAATCTCAAACTCTCACGTGGGGTCGATCCTCTTCTTTGTGAGGAGTATAAATTCCGTCTTTTCCGGTGCCAGATCCAGGCCCGTCTCCCGGAACCACGCCGCCACTCTATTCATGGTCGGGTTCAGGACTCCTCGGAGTTGACGAATATCCTTGGCGGAGATGAGAATCGACAGATCGTCGGCGCAGGTGATTGTTCTGACCGAACCGCCCCCACGTTCATGGACCGCAAAACGCCGTCGTAGACGACGTTCCATAGGAACGGACCCAGGACGGAGCCTTGAGGGACCCCCGCGAATATCCTCCGGGTGACTGTCTCGTCCGCCGTAATGGCAACCACCCCCCGATCGGAGAAGTAGTTTGCCACTACCTCCACCAGCCAGCGGTCGACGCCTCTTTCGACTAGCTCCCTTAGGATGGTATTCCAGCCCAGCGTGTTGAAGGCATTCCTCACATCTATGGATATGAGGGCGCTGTACCGGCCTTGGGTCTTACAGTTATCCGCAAAACGGATAACCTCCGCGCATGCCTCAACCGTGCCAACTCCCCTGCGGAACCCAAACTGTCCGGGGTCGAAGGGGTCCCTCTAGGGTCTCCTTGACAGCGTACTCCCAGATCTTACTGATCGCTGGCAGGACGCTGATAGGCCTATACGCCCTTGGGTCCGAGGGGTCCTTCCCCGGCTTAGTGATTAGGACCACCCTGGCAACCTTCCAACGCTCCGGAATCCGGAGCCGGTAGAAGGTGTCCATAATGACCGCTTTCAGGTCCTCCACATTGTTCCTGGCCACACACGCTACCACTTCCGAGGGGACGCGGTCTATGCCCGGGGCCTTCTTAGTCTTAATGAAGGCGATCACCCTCCGGACTAATTGATCGTCCACTAGTCTCTGATGCCCGCCCACATCTGCAGGTTGCAACACTGCTTACGGGGGGTCTCGGTCGTACAGAACAGTGTGCCCAGAACACGACCCACCTGCTCCCGGGACAGGACCATTTTAAGGGATTTCCCCTGCAGGCTGGGCATGACCGTCTTGTACGGTTTCTCCCAGGGGTCCGCATCAACTGTCCCGAAATTGTGCACTGGCCTCTCTTTCAAACTCTACTTCAATAGAATCGCATGATGACATGATGAACCAGCAATAAAATATACGAAAATTAATTTTGTAACGACTAGATGTACATCCCAATCGGCAGTTTTCAAACACCTGAAACTCTCTCCGTTACGACAAGGTAAATACTTCAATCACTAACAAGGGAACACCGCGAACCCAAACTCACCGAATGGAACACAACTTTGTGCATTTTTAGAATGACTCAAAACAAGAACAACGGTGTGTTTCATTTCGGCCCTATCGCACTTTAAATCTGTGAAAACTAATCTCAAAGTCAGATTGGTACTTCCACTTTTTCGCGTATAACTCTCAAAGTACAACAGACCGAAAAAAATGTTTCAAACAAAAGTTTAATAATGCAATAAGCGCTGCAAACTTGCGTCAACAAAATTTGAAAAGTGTTTAAAAAAAATTACCTAAACGGAAAAAACTTTTTTCAAAATTTTGTTAACGCAAGTTTGAAGCGCTTATTACACAATTAAACTTTTGTTTAAAACATTCTTTTCTGTCCCTCGTACTTTGAAAGTTATACGCGAAAAAGTGGAAGCGCCAATTCGACTTTGAGGTTAGTTTTCACCCCCTTAAAGGGCGATAGAGCCCAAATGAAACACACTGTTGTTCTTGTTTCGAGTCACTCTAAAAACCCACAAAGTTGCGTTCCAATCGGTGAGTCTGGGTTCGCGGTGCTCCTTTGTAAGTAAATACTAGTAGTATTTACTTACAATTTTCCATCATTTACTATCTCGCACTAACAGAAGATTATACATACGAAATCTAGTATTTGCTGTTACTTATACTTATTACTTTCAAGCATTTCCTTATTTTTATACATACGGCCCATTTAATCTTAATGCTGCCTTTTGATCCGCGGTTGCATCCGTAGGACACATGATCTTGCCCAGGGCGTAGTCTAGTAAGCCATTTCCTTTTAGCAGTCATCTCATTTGAATTTTCCATGTTGTATAGTTATTTTCCGACAATTTATTTACATGAATGTCGTTTCTCGGCTCACTAGATTGCATCATGTTGCACGTGGTCTAATTCAGCACGTGGCGAATTCGTGCCAATTCGTGGCGAATCCTGGGCCCATAACCAATGTTAAGTGTACATAAATGAATATATTTGTAACCTCGCTTCGACGAGGTTAACTAACGGACGGGTGATCGAGAGAACGAGACAGGGTGAACTGTGTAACGGTTGTTTATTCTTAATATTATTATACAATGTCGCCCGGCCAGGTCTGTGCTGGCTAACAGAGTATGTACGGCTTAACCTACGGCTTATCCTAGCGCGGCGGGTCGCGGAGAAGTCGCGGCGGTTCGCGGAGAAATCGCGGCGGAGCACGGGTGGCGCGTCGCGTTCGCGGGCTCGTCTCGTTTCGGCGGTAGAAATGGGAGTGGAGGGTGGTCGCTCTGGTGCCTTGGCTGTTGACTCCACCAATGGCCCTGACCGGGAAGTCTTGCGTCCGTTCGCCCAGTGGGTGCAACCCGCGGGAGAAACGGAGACTATAGGATGTCCTCCGGGACAGACTAGGTCTAACCCTAAGATTGACCGTGGATATCGACCTGCGTCTAGAGATCGGCGAACTCGCGTTTCTCTAGGAGCCGTGGAGGTGGGGGAAACCAAAAAGTCGCAACGATACAGCTTGGGTTACAAGAGATCGTTGGGAGAGTGCTTATCCGTTTTCTCGTATCGCTCGTGGTAGACTCTGCCTGACGGGCCCGTCGCGCCGGCTTATATGGAGCGCCGTGGTATCTTTGCGAGCGAGAATGTCGCTCGGCGCGTGGCCATCTCGCGGCCGGGCTCGGTAGCGGCGGGCCGCGCCAGGCGCGCGTAGTGGGGGGAAGATTCGCGTCCCACCGTAATTAACTCGTTACATATTTAGAACCTATACATGGTCATCGTTTAATCCTGCAAATTGCGCGCGCCCGAACTTGTAAAATGGCAACACCGCCTCACGGACGCATTCCACTACAACGATACACCGTCCCGGCGTTCGGCGAGCTGCTAGCGACCGCTGGACAGCAGTGATACCCGAGCTTCGAGAATTTTGGTCTGGTCTCTTCCAAATTAACGTTGCAAAGAACTATTCAGAATTTCCCGGCCCCGGTTGAAAAATTTGGGGCCTTTTTCGTATAACTTTTGAACTGTAAGTGTTCAAGAAAAGATGCATTCTTGCGACATCTTCCAGAACCGTCAGTAATTAGGCGATTTGTGGCCCGGCCCGCTGACTCATGTGGAGCAGCGATCAGCACCCCTTCCCTCGATTCGCGATCGATGGAAGGGGAAAACTCTTCCTTCCAGGAAATCGACCGCGCTTTCCTGGATCGAGCTATCTGTTCGCAGCCTTGCTTCAGTACACACGCTATAAAACTACGCTTAGCTCTCTCGCACTTATCGCTTCACGACGTTACTCCTTGCTCGGTAACTAGCTACGAAGCTTTCTGGTTTTACGCGCCTGCTTGCGTTAAATCCGCTGTGCTTAAATCATTGCTCAAATCATTGTTCTCGTTTATGTAAATAGAGTGTAGTTTATTTCGGACATTGTACATAGCTAAACATAAGTGTATTAGTGAACGTTTTTGTAAAGTCCTCGTGTATAAACTAGACTAAGACTTCTCGTCGTGTTTTAATAACTCCTCTACGGTTCCCTGCGCTGCTCCTCTAAAGCTTTATAACAGTAAGAGATATCGGAATGCAATTTGCGCCGAAAAATGAGGAAAAATTATTCCCTCTTAATGATGGATAATTTAACATATTTTACGTTTACTTAATTTTTCTTTTATCAATTTTTTAACCATAATTGTTTAAAAAGCTGTTGGAAACTGTTTATTGGAAAATATATTTGACGCTGTTTTTAAACTTCGTGGTGTTGGTAAACAATAGGCTAGTTGTTTCTGTATCATTACATTCATAAATTGAGAAATTAAATTTTTATTCAATTATGTGTTAGTTCTGGAGACCTCATCTATTGTTCTGGTTTTCTTTTTTATGATTGAATGATGTGTAACGAGTTAATTACGGTGGGACGCGAATCTTCCCCCTACCACGCGCGCCTGGCGCGGCCCGCTGCTACGGAGCCCGGCCGCGAGATGGCCACGTGCCGAGCGACGTTCTCGCTCGCGAAGATACCACGGCGCTCCATATAAGCCGGCGCGACGGGCCCGTCAGGCAGAGTCTGCCACGAGCGATACGAGCGAAAGGACAGAACTCTCCCAACGATCTCTTGTAGCCCAAGCTGAATCGTTGCGACTTTTTCGTTTCCCCCACTTCCACGGCTCCTAGAGAAACGCGAGTTCGCCGATCTCTAGACGCAGGTCGATATCCACGGTCAATTTTAGGGTCAGACTTAGTCTGTCCCGGAGGACATCCTATAGTCTCCGTCTCTCCTGCGGGTTGTACCCACTGGGCGAACGGACGCAAGACTTCCCGGTCAGGGCCATTGGTGGAGTCAACAGCCAAGGCACCAGAACGACCACCCCCCACTCCTACTTCTACCGCCGAAACGCCACGAGTCCGCGAACGCGACCGCGACGCGCCACCCACACTCGAGAATAAGCCGCGCTAGAATAAGCCGTAGGTTAAGCCGTACATACTCTGTTAGCCAGCACAGACCTGGCCGGGCGACATTTTATAATAGTATTAAGAATAAACAATCGTTACACAGTTCACCCTGTCTCGTTCTCTCGGTCACCCTTCTGGTAGTTAACCTCGAAGCGAGGTTACAGATGTTTGAATGTTTTAGCTACTATAACGCCACGCCTATACCGGCTTCCGTTAATGTCATTTTTTTTAACGATGTGCCATTACTGTGGCTTTTACTAACAGGTGGCGAAAAATCTCTCCCTACAAGGGTATAGCGCCGCGGTCAACCCTTTCGTAGCTAAAATTTTTTAAATTGAAATGGGTACGAGATCAGTTGACATTATTTTCAAACCTCATTACAGTAATCTGGGGTGCGAGTTGTAAACCGATCATAAAAGCGGAACGCGCGGCTCGATTACCTGGGCCGGGAAATTCCCAATACTTAGCCCTTTGCGACGCTAAAATTTTCGAAGCTCGGGCATCACTCTTGTCCAGCGGTCGCAGGCAGCTCTGCGCTGGGCCGGTGCATAGTTGTAGTGGAATGCGTCCGTGAAGCGGTGTTGCCATTTTACAAGTTCGCGCACGCGCGGTTTGCAGGATTAAACGATGACCCTGTATAGTTTAAATGATACATAGAAAAGAGATACAAAATTAGAATCTAAGAATAATACTTTGCTGCTCGATCAAAATCGCACTGGGACAGATTACGAATCGATCTAGACCGCAAGTCGACTACACAGCGCAGCATATCGGCGCGAATCTCTATCATATTTTAATAAAATTTTAGACGAAATTATTTTCAATTATTTCGAAGCTTCTGAGAGGGGCAGATGAAATTTTAAATTTTTTTTATTTATTACCATACATATAAGGACCACACTAAGGGCTTCCGTTTCCGGTAAGTGTGAGAGCAGCAAGTGCAATGTGGCAGGTGAAAGGAAAGAGTGAGAGAGAAGGGTGTGAGTGTGGAAGTGAGGGGTGTGGGATAGAAAGGGTCAGGGAAGGGTTGGGCAGTGGATTGGGCGAGTAGGACAAAAAGAGCGGGGTCAGGAGGAGGAGGAATAGGGAAGTAGGAAGGTCGGAGAAAGTGAGGTTAGGAAGAGAGCGCAGGCGGCAAAGGAAAGAGTAGATAGAGGAGACACCTAGAGGTGAATAGCGGAGATGCGGGAAGTAGGTAAAGTAGATATGAAAAGAGGCGGGGAGGAAGGTGGAGAAAGGGCGAGAAAGGAGCCGCAGTGGAAAGAAAAGAGGAAAAAAAGGAAAGGCAGAAATGGGGATGAGGGAAAAGCGTTAGGGGTTGCGGGGAAGAAAAGGGGAATAGGAAGGGAGGGACAACAAAGGTAGAATGGCGACAAAGGGAAGGAAGTGACAGCATCGGCACCATAGAGGAGATGTGGATAAGGAAGAGGGCAAAAGAGGACCAGGAAGGGCAGGAGGAGGGAGAAGAGAATTTTTAGAAAAAGTAATATGGTGGAGAGATCACCGGTGGCTATGTAATCGTGTTTGGTTGCGGAACGATTACCGGTGGGACGGAGAAGGGATGTGTCGCCGACTCAGTCGGTATGGCCGGGTTCGGCGAATGAGTAAAGTCGTATTTTCAACGATAACAGTATTGTCAAGCTGTGAAATTGTGTTTATATCAGAGATGGGCATTATTTAGATAAAAATCGAATAAGATAACTTTTCAAATAAATTTAGCTTCATCTGGAGCGCCACGGATGAAGCTAATTCATTTGAAGGCGTTCATCTGTGATTTCAAATAACGGTCTTCTAACGGTAATCTTTCATCTTATCTTCATCCTAGAATGTCAAATAACCGGTGTGAGCCTTTGCGGCCTGACCCGCGCGTGGTCCCCTACCGGTCAGATTCGACAGAATCTGAATTTGTTTAATTTTTATCGTATCAATATGAAAGTGACACCAATGGATTCCTGGCGTTCTCCCGATTAATTGGGCAAAAAATAATTTAAATCGGACTATTTTTAACGAAACGGGCTTTGAATTCTGCAAATAAATTTCCCACGTAATATCCTTAATTATGGTCCGAATTATATCATTTTTGGGGCCATTTTCATCGGGAAGACACGAGGAATCGATTGGTAATATTTTCATCAACAATATTGCCAAAAACATGAACATTTTATGTGGCCCGTCGGTTTTATTGCTCTCGGCTGTCAACGGGCGGTCTACTACGGCCGGAAGGTCTTCGCTCGCAGCGAGAAAGCAAAACAGTGGGGTACGTCTTTCCCGATAATTCGAGCCCAAAGGCTTTTCAACAATCGAGAGATTGTACATACATATTCTTTCTGATGCTTTCGCCTACAATTATTATGGTGGGTTAATTAACAAGAAACGACAGTTTGCCAACGTATATTCATTGTTGGGCCTACAATTATTATGGTTGGTTAGTTAACATAAAATTTACAACGATGATTAAATGTCGTCTTACAAACGTCAGAAAATTTGCTACATCCAGAAACCTGTTATTATATTCCAAGTGATGATATTTCTTTCCTTATTTATAAATACGTAATGTGGACGCCTGTTTGAAGACGAATGTGAAATTTGAAGGAATAAGTCTAAAGGTCGAATGATGATATTTCATATCAAAGTCAACACCAAGGACGGTAGCAGCTCGACGAAAGGCGACAAGGAGGCGTCAGCCGCCGTACGGTGTCAAAACTGCAACAAAGCGGGTCACCATACCAGCAACTGTAGATACCCTAACCGAAAAAGAGGATCGTGTTACCGTTGCGGAGAATTTGGCCACATGATAAAGGATTGCACGCAAAAGCAGCCATCGAAGAAAGAAGTCGGCAATGTAGATAAGCAGCCACCACAGAAAGAAATCGGCAATGTGGACAGCTTTTCGGAGGAAAACGAGTTCCAAAGGAATATCACTTACCAGATAACGAAAGACAATATTAATTATATTTTATGTTTAAGTAGTTTATTAGATACGGGAAGCCCGATAAGCTTTGTGAAAGATCGGTTCGTAAAGAAATTAGTAGAGAATATAAATCATAATGTTTCGGAGAAATTTTGTGGAATAAATCGGTCGAAACTCATTATTAAAGGAACGTTGACAGCCACCGTTACGTTGGACGGGCAGACAAAAGAAAACCTCTTATTGTATATAGTACCGGATGATACTATGGCCGCGTGCGTAGTGTTAGGGCGTGATGTGCTCTCACAATTTAGGTTACGATTAGCGAACGATGATGTGCGCGAGGAATCGGAAGCCGTTAACGCCATTATGAATATAGAGGTTAACTCAAGCACAGACAATGAAGCCGAGTTGTTAGATATTAATGCGGAAATTCCAGGTAGCGAAAAAAACCGGTTGAAACAAATATTTCTGGAAAATTACGTTAAGCCAGAACGTCCAGAAATACCAGAAACCAAAGCCGAGCTTAAGTTGACTCTTAATAATGCACAACCATTTCATTTTCAGCCTAGACGACTATCGTATAGTGAGAAAGACAAATTACGGGCCATATTAGATAGTTTGATTGCAAAGAAAATTATACGGCCTAGTGATTCTGAATATGCTTCGCGGATTGTTTTAGTTGATAAAAAGAACGGTGAGAAACGAAAATGCGTTGATTATAGAATGTTAAATAAATATCTAGCTCGAGACAATCATCCTTTGCCGTTGATCGAAGATCAACTAACTATTTTAAATAATAAGAAATATTTCAGCCGTTTGGATTTGAAAGATGGATTTTTTCATATAACTATGGCCGAAGATTCCATCAAATATACAGCCTTTACTACGCCTTTAGGGCATTATGAATACCTGAAAATGCCTTTCGGACTGAAAGTAGGTCCGGCTCGATTTCAAAGATTCATTCAGGACGCGTTGCGTATATTAATTGACTCGGGAGATGGCGCGGTGTATCTAGACGACATACTGGTCATTACTGAGACGCTGGAACACCATTTGAAAGTTCTGAAAATGCTTTTCCGATTATTGGTGCGAAACAAAATGGAACTCAGATTAGACAAATGCAAATTTGCATCCACCAGCATCGATTATTTGGGTTATTTGATTACAGGCAAGGGTATACAACCTACGGCTAACGGGAAAGCGGCAGTGGCAAATTTTCCAATTCCCAGAAACCTTAAAGAAGTTCATAGTTTTATTGGCTTGAGCTCTTATTTCCGAAAGTTCATCGAGAAGTTTGCGGTTTTGGCTAAACCGCTGAATGATTTGATGAAGGCCGGAGCTACGTTTGTGTTCGGTGTAAAGGAGTTGGAGGCATTTGAGACAATTAAACACAAATTAATATCTGCACCTATTTTAGCTATTTATAGTCAGCACGACCCGACTGAGTTACATTGTGATGCGAGTTCGGTTGGATTCGGCGCGATATTAATGCAACGCAAATCAGATATGAAATTTCACCCGGTCTTTTACTTTTCAAAGCGAACAACGGAGGTCGAGAGTCGTTACCATAGCTTCGAGTTGGAGGCGCTTGCGGTGATTTACGCCTTGCGTCGCTTCAGAGTTTACATTTATGGATTGAAATTCAAAATTGTCACAGATTGTGAGTCGCTTAAATTGACTCTGAACAAAAAAGATGTTAGTCCGCGTATTGCTCGATGGGCGCTCGAGTTGCAGAGTTACGATTACGAAGTAGAACATCGCATAGGCACAAAAATGCAACACGTAGACGCTCTAAGTAGGGTCACTAACATTATGGTAATCGAAGACAATACGTTAGAATTTAACCTTTCTGTCTGTCAAAACGAAGATTCGAAAATACTAAGTATTCGGAAAAATTTAGAGAAAAACGAGGACCAACAATTCGAAATGCGAAATGGTTTAGTTTATAAGAAATATAATGGAACTGTGTTATTTTATGTGCCTGAAGCGATGGAAACGAATATTTTACATAGATACCACGACGGAATGGGTCACCTCGGTATTGAAAAAACGGTGAATACAATCAGATGTAATTACTGGTTCCCAAAAATGAAACAAAAGGTCGAGACATATATTAGAAATTGCTTAAAGTGCATTGCATATTCACCTAATTCGGGAAAGAAAGAAGGGTACTTGCATAGTGTGCCTAAGGGAAATGTACCTTTTCAGACTTTATATATAGACCATTATGGTCCAGTAGACAAGAAACGTCTTAGTAAACAACACGTGTTTTTGGTCGTTGATGCGTTCACGAAATATGTTCGTCTTTATGCCACTAAAACTACGTCTAGTGCAGAAGTAATTCGATGTCTAACTGACTATTTTACTAATTATAATCGGCCGCGAGTTATTGTTTCGGATCGAGGTACTGCGTACACCTCGCGAGAGTTCCGTGAATTTTTGGTGGAGAATGATGTACAGCACCAGCTGATCGCCACGGGGTCACCCCAGGCGAACGGACAAGTTGAGCGGGTGAATAGGGTACTCACACCAATGCTAGCAAAGCTTACCGATAATGATGCAGGAAAATATTGGTATTGTGTATTAAGCGATGTAGAATTTGCTCTGAATAATAGCGTTAATAAAAGTACTGGCGAAACGCCCAGCAAATTGTTATTCGGACTAGAACAGCGGGGCAAGCTAAAGGACGAAATAGCCGAGTATCTAAGCGATAATGTATCTCAAAATCACAAGAGTATAGAAGTTATTAGAAGTGAGGCAGCGGATAAAATTGTCAAGTCTCAAGAACAAAATGAGCATCGTGTTAATCAAAAGCGTAAAGGGGCACACGAATATCAACAAGGCGATTTAGTCATGATTCGTAACTTTGACAGCACCCCAGGTGCTCCTAAAAAATTATTACCACAATTTGTTGTTTTTTATTGTTCACAATGTTTTGTTCTTTATTGTTCTCTTTTTATGTGAAACATTTTATTTTACTGTAATGATATAAATATTATGTACGTAAAGGTTTATATGCACCCGGAAGTCCGAGGACGGACTTAGGTCAGGATGGCCGAAACTGTAAGGCATTGTTGCCAACTAACAACGCCGTAAGACAAGCGAGCGCTGACGGTCGCGCTGCGTACTACGTCAGTGCGTAGCCGCCCAGCAACGTGGTTGCAGCGAAATAAACGTTACGGTTTATCTGAGTTTTGTTTAATATTCCCTACAGTATCTTTCTTTCACGCTCGAAAACATGATTTTGGTTATGTATTTTTACAAGCTTTTTTCATGTCTCCAATTTGATTATGGAATCAGGAAAGCAGGTAACGGGTTAAGGTCCGCGCACACATATCCGTTCCGGCGTGCCAGTGGTAAGAAGAAGAGACCCTCTACGCCCCTCTTCTTCTTAACACTGCTACGCCGGAACGGAACTGACACGGAACGGATATGTGTGCGCGGACCTTTATCCTCTCGCTAGAGTCTTCAAGAGTTAAAGGGCAATGCCGCCGACAAGCCGTGCCTCGATGGGTTTCGAGGACTTCGACCCTCGAGACCACGGGGAGCCGTACAATGTTGTCCCCTATGAAGTGACAAATAAAAAGTTCTACATTCCTCATCGGATCTTGGCGAAAGTGGTGTGAATCGATTCCTTATGTTTTCGCGATGAAAATGGTCCAAAAACGACACAAAAAAGAAATCTTCATAATAAATTGATTTCCATAACTTCGTTAAAAATAATTAGATTTACATAACATTTCATATAATTTTCATCGGAAAAACTTAAGAAATCCATCGGGGTCACCTCCATATCTATACGATAAAGTATAAAGAATTATTTTATTTCTGAAACAGGTATGAATCCTTGGCCGACCGCAGCGAATCGAGGTCGACGACCCACAGTCGAGGGTGAAATATTCATTACAGCGTATTAAGAAATTCTTTATTCTTCATCGTATCGATATGAAAGTAACACTAGTGGATTCCTGGCGTTCTCCCAATTAAAATACCAATACCCTTCGCGTAGGGACCCAGGAACAGGTAGTTAGCGCGCGCGGGGACCCGCCTGCACCTCGTGTCGTCCCTCCCTTCAAATTACAAACGGATCCCTTATCGTTCGAGTCTATACACGCGCTCGAATATCAAAACAGAAGGACGCGCGATGATTCGGTGCAAGAAGAGGTGGAAACTGCAAGGAATGCAGCTCCGTTTGGTCATAATATAATCTCCTTCCTGCGGCTTATATATACATATATGTATCACAACGTATAATACATCGAGCGAACTTTCCTTTTGATATTCCAACCCGTGTTTATACTCGAGAGATAAGGGACCCGAATTTAATTTGAAGGGAGGACAACGCAAGCGGATCCACGCGCGATCAGCGAACTACCCCTTCTCTTCCCGTGTCTTGTCTCCGCGACGCATATTGATAGTGGATAATACTTTTTAATTGCTATATTGGTGGCATCTTTCTTACGTGCGTCGGGACAAAAGTGGGCTTAGAGGCAGGCGGAAATTCATTCGTTCTTTGCGATCGATAATATATTATTTTTCCTAGAATGTTTCGACAACATCTGTTTGTCAGATTTCTAAAGGGCAATAAAAAACCTGGTGACATTGTTCAGTCTGAGTTAATCCGTACATTACTCTGTCGGTGGGTAGTGCGTTGCTGGACAGCAGTGAGGCCCGAGCTTCGAAAAGTTTAGGATGGTCTCTTCAAATTACCGTCGTAATGAGCTGTGCGGAATTTCCCGGCTCAGGCACGGCATCCGCCCGGTCCGCTTTTATGATCGGTTTACCTCTCGCACCCCCAGATTACTGTAATGAGGTTAGAAAACATTGTCGACTAATCTCGAACCCGTCTTCACCCGTCTTAATCTTAAAATTTTTAACTACAACAGGGTTGACCGCGGCGCTATACCCCTGTACGGGGCGGAGTTGTGATTTTTCGCCACCTGCGTGTAAAAAAATGACATTAATGGGAGCCGGTATAGGTGTGGCGTTGAGTGGCTAAAAATTGAAAGCATTCAGGCACAAAAATTGTAGAAAAAAATTCAAACACCGCTACAATCAAAGACACATCCCATTAGTTACCCGCTACGTCCGATATATGCATGCACTGCATTAAGGATAAAATTATAAAAAAGAAAACCAGAACAATATATTCTGAGGTTTGCAGAACTAACACATAATTGAATAAGAATTTAATTTCTCAATTGAAGGTTAGGATGCAATAAGGGGACTAGCGCTCGAAATGGAAAAAATTATTGTCCAAACGTTAAGAGAGATTGGAAAAACATGTCCTTTTGTTTATAATTTAAGGTCTGCTCTGCCCAATGAATTATTTTCTAATGGCTGCAGCATAGATTGTACAAAGGTAGCATAATCGTTAAGGTCTGCGCACACATAAAAGTCCGCGCACACATATCCATTCCGTGTCAGTTCCGTTCCGGCGTGCCAATGGTAAGAAGAAGAAGGGCGTAGAGGGTCTCTTCTTCTTACCACTGCTACGCCGGAACGGAACTGATACGGAACGGACTTTAGTCTTTTTATTGGAGGCTTCTATAAATGAGTTGATGAAATATTTACAGTTTCTGGTATAAATTATTAATTTATGTAAATATGAGCTAAAACATAAGTTGAACGATGACTTTACCAAGAGCTAACTTTTCCGACTTTCGGGTGATAGACGCGTTGTCCAGAATTTTGGGAGGTGACAAATTCCAATTGTTTGCACTTTTGAGGAAGAGGAGGGAGCTCCCCTGTGTTAATTCGTCGGTGGGGGAGGGTACCTTCGCCGTCTTAACGAGGTGGAGGAAATGTATGTACAACCAGCTGGTCCCAAAAATTAGCCGGAATGATCGCGGTTTATGACGGAATTGCCCCGAGAGTCGGCGGTGGACAAGAGTACACACAGGTACCTACTGCTGGTTACCAAATGACCACCCGCCAACAGAGCAATATACGGATTAACTCGAAGCGAAGAAAGTCGAAATTCCTGAAAAAACGGGACGATGTCGATTGCCCCCTATTCCACATCTGGCACCCAAATGTTTCCCGATGAACGCTTCGAAAATAAGCATTGCCCGATTGTAAAGGAATAAAATGAATTTCGCTTCGAAAAATACGAAATTGCCGACTATACACGATAATAATGAATTTCCGCTTCGCTCCAAGTCCTCCTTTATTACATAAGACGGAATAGTTCTCCCTACAGTTTCGAAAAAAAGCATACTAGTTCAGGAATTGTTGGGGGGAATATTATAATATGATAATGTTGTACACAATGTTTTTCTACTAAAAGATTCATCTTTCAACTATATTAGTCTACATTTTCATGAGATAATATTAACTAAAGGAAATACCGGCTTGAATATGAGTCGTGGGCCCTAGGGAATGTCCACCAGTTAATGGTTAAAAAAAACACGACTCATATTCAAGCCGGTATTTCCTTTAGTTAATAATATTATCTCATGAAAACAGCTCCTTGTGCAGCGCTGCCCTAGGCCAAATGATGCATCTGAAAGCATTCGGTGTTTGTTCAAATAGATTTTAAAAATAAATAACTTTCAGAAGTACCTGACGTTCTCCCAATTTGAATATTGTATTTTGGTAAAAAAGGGGCGACCGTTGAAAGTTGAATATCGAAATGCGGTGGAAAAAAATTTTCTATTTTTCAAGAAGGCATTGTAATATTTACAGTGTGTGTATTTGCAAGTATTTCCGTTACTGCAAAATTGAAAGCAAAATTTAAAAATATGAGACCTTCAGGTACTTCTGAATATCATGTATTTTGAAAATCTATTTGAATTCTTGCTTTCAGATGCATCGCTTAGACTAGGGAATGTCCACCAGGTAATGCTTCTAAAAAAAGGCGACTCATATCCACATTGATTTTTTCTTTTAGTTGATAATAATATTTCATGAAAATTTAGAATAATATAGTTAAAAGATGCATCTTTTAGTAGAAAAACATTGTGTATGATTTTCACATATACTATTCCCCCCGAAAATTCCTGGACTAGTTTGCGTTTTTCGGAACTCTAGATGGATGTAACCCCTTAAGGGGACTAGGCAGTCGAAATATCGATTTTTTTATTGCATTTTCCAAAAGTACTATCCTTTCTGAATAAAATGCCGCTTGGTTTATAGTAAAATTCGCAAAATTATAGATTTGACAGCTAAAAACGTCAAGCGGCAACCAATAGCGTCGTCTTTGCCCAGAAACTTTAAGGGGACTAGGCAGTCGAAAAATCGATTTTTTTATTGCATTTCCCACAAATACTATCCTTTTTTAATAAAATGCCGCTTGGTTTATAGTAAAATTCGCAAAATTATATATTTGACAGCTAAAAACGTCAAGCGGCAACCTATAGCGTCGCCTTTGCCCAGAAACTTTAAACGCGTTTTTCTCGAATATTTTCTTCTCTTCGTTTTTACATTATTGTGAACGAATGGAGGTTCAGATCGACTTGAAAAAATTACAGGATGTGTAAAACATGTGCCATTTCGACGCAAACCTCTGATATGGCCCGTAAAAATTCGAGATTTTCATAAAAAAATTAAAAAGTCACCGGATTTTAGTAGCGCACAAGCAAGAACGAATTTTTCTCGGAAAAATCGCCGTTTTTCGGCCACCAATCGTATAATTTTGATTTAATTTCTGTTTTTATAGGTTTGGTAGGAAACTATGAATCCAACAAACAAGAATCACACCTTTAAAATCGAATTACGTCACATTTTAAGACCGATATTAGGGCAAAACGACGGGAAACCGTTAAAATGTTTACCCGTCTGCAGCGCCATTTTTAAAGCACATATATATTTCTTACCATTTATTTCTCAATCTGTATGGTAGTAATAAACATTGGGTAAAAGGGTACACCTGGATGTGCTTTCATTTCTTTACAAATAAATAAAGGACAGAGTCTCTTTCTCACGAAAAACGACTGCCTAGTCCCCTTAAGGGAGGAACGTGCTTTAGGACCCTGAAAATATGGTGATTTTTAAGAATTATTTTCTTAACAAATGTAAAGTGAATCTTTCCAAAACTTTAAGGGTGTTTTACTGTATATTTAGAAAACAAGAAATTTATTTTCTACTCGGGAATAATTCATATAACATTGTTTTGTGTGTGTGCTGATGTCGTGACAATACTGCATGTGTTCTCCCTCCACTACGCGAAGGGAAAAGCTCGGTATCCCTGCGTGGGAGACATGCACAGTGAGCGTCGGCTTCACTGCGCTAGATGGAGGGGGAACCACCTACAGGAGCGGTAGTAATGTGTGCATGAACTGCGTCTGCGTCAGTCACGCACACATTACCACCGCTCCTGTAAGTGTTTCCCCCTCCATCTAGCGCAGTTAAGCCGATGAGCACTGTGATCCCTGGACACGCAGTTCAAAAAATCCTAAAATCAGTCTCTTGAAGGAAATCATTAAGAGAGAATCGCAGAGTTCGGAAATCATTTTAAAACTTTTTTAATATCAAACTGTACAAATACTTTAGTATAAGTTACTTTATATGTACTCAATTATTAGTTCATTTTAGAACAATTACTTTTTTATTAATTAACATATTTATCTAAGACTATTCAATAAGTGTAGTGTATATTGACTTTATTATGAGTGACAGTGACTGCGAAGTGCAAAACATTCTCTTCGCCGATTCATGTCGCGCGTCATGGTCCGGTTATGGAACAGCAGCACGTGTCTCACATTTTAACTGGGAAATATTTCTCAGTTGTAAAGGAAAAATCCAGCGGCAGGGGCATTATCGGACAATGCCAAATTTGTTTATCACCAAAAGTTGAAATTAAAGGCCAAGTTACATCTACATCCAATTTTCTTTCGCATTTGAAGCGAAAACATTCCAATAAATTTGAGGAATATTGTTTGGAATCCGTCCGAAGAAAAAGAAGAGTATCTGCGTCTAACGAAGGAGGGAGGCTTAGACAGAGTCAGTTTGAAATGGTTCTCGCAAAGTACGTCATTACTGCAATGATTCCATTGCAGTCAGTGGAGAATCAATACTTTCGGGAATTAGTTAAAATTTTGAGTGGTGGTGAAGTGAATGAAATTAGTCGGCGTACACTGGGCAGAATCATCAATGAACTTTATACAGGCAATATGTGCGACCTTAAAACCGAACTCAGATCTGTCGCATTTGTCTGCACGACTGCAGACATTTGGTCAGCAAGGCGACGAAGTTTTTTTGGCGTCACTGTACACTGGATTTCCAAAAATAATGAAAGTAAATCAGCGGCTCTGGCGTGCCGCCGCTTTACCGGTTTACATTCTTTTGATAGAATCAATAATTTACTACACAGCATTCATGAAGAGTTTGGTTTGACTACTGGAAAAATTGTGGCAACGATCACTGATAATGGTAGCAACTTAGCCAAAGCATTTAGATTGTTTGGCGTGCAGGAATCCCTCATTACTCAGGAAGATGAAGAAGAAGAGGTTTACGCGAGTTCTCCCGACGATAGTTCCTCCGATGAAGAAGTCACAGAAGAAAGTATGCCAGTGAACGCAGATTGGACGATGTGTTTACAGCATTCACTGCCCCGCCACATTCGATGCTCTGCACACACTCTTAATTTGTGCATTACATCAGATATGGTACGCGCAATTAATAACGATGGAGCGCTATCACTAATTCATAAAGATGTGATGGAGAAGTGCAACATGCTGTGGAAGGCGGCGATATGGCCAAAATCCGCCGAAATAATAGAGCAAACAATTGGTCATACACTTAAACGACCGGGCGAGACACGGTGGAACTCTCTATATGACTCTCTGCGACAAATTTTGAAAATTAAAGACAAAATGGGTGACGTAGCAAAACGTTTAGGGATAAGAAGTGTCTTAAAAGAAAAAGATTTCACATATTTAGAAGAGCATATTAAATGCACAGCGCCAATTGCGCATGCGATAGATCTTCTACAAGACAACAACATTTTTTATGGCATGCTTATGCCATGTTTAGTGACTTTACGTCGAAAATTGGGAAAACTAGCGGAAAGTCAGTGGAAATTTTGTCAACCCCTCAGTGTGTGCCTTCGCGACAGTTTCAATTTGAGATTCGAAGACTGTTCGCGAAACGGATGAGTTTGAGTGATCTTTGCCTGTATATTGTTTTAAAACCTTTATATTTTATTTCCACTTCTGTACATATGTTTTTGAGTTCTACTTAATACTGCGTAAGAGATGCATGTTTACACTGTTTGTATTTGGCGCTCTCGCGTGACCAACCAGATCAACCGCGTGATCGGCCCGTTCTCGCTCTCGTTCCCGCGGTCTGGGTGGACCGAGTAGCTCGGGCCGCGGGCGCGGTGCAGCGGGGCGGCGCGATCCGCTTCCGGGGTTCCGCGAGATAACGCGCCGGTTCCTTCTTCCTGTTCGCGCTCCTCGAGCGTAAGCACGTGTTCTAATTTTCGTTTTGATCGTTTCGCGAGTGATCACCTGTGGCCTCGGACTTCGAGCCGCTTTTTCTTTAACTCGTGTTTAGATTAAAGGTCTGTAAATAGTTTGAGACGAGTTGGTCTCGACCTACGTCGATCCAAGCATCGACAATAAAGGAACATTGTCACAATCACGTGCTCCAGTTTCACTTAATTAATCCGCCATTCTTTTCTACGAATGTTTCGAGCGTGATTAATACTTCAAAAAAGAAATACATTTCGCTCAAAGACTATTTGGGTCTCACCACAATGGAGTCAGAGAATGCCGCTCTGGCTACTGTAACGCATCCGCAGTTTCGGAATAAATGGTTCCCCTGTATTAATAGTCCTCAGCGTACCAGACTGATGGAGCAGTTCAAACGCGCAATAGTTGAAGAAATGAAAGCGAACAACGAACATGTAATCATGCAACCGTCTACATCCGCTAGTCCCGACGATTTTTACGATTTTGGAGACACGCCCGCGCCAGAAGTTGCACAATATCCGTGTGATGCAGCACGTGAGGTATGTTTTTTCCTTTAGTAAGTGTGTATAGGTATAGTGGGACATATATATTCCTAATCTGTTGACATTTTGTATTTACAGATATTAAACTTTTTCCAAGAACACAGCAAAGAATTAAACATTTTAGAAAGATATCCATATATAAAAAAATTATTCCTCAAATATAATACTCCACTGCCATCATCGGTTCCCGTAGAAATATTATTTTCTTATGCGACGATGACAAACTCTCCAAAGTGCAATAAACTTTCTGATGCCATGTTTCAAAAGAAAGTGATTTTGAAGGCTAATTTGAAGAATTGAGGTTGAGGATATCAATATTAGGACATGAGTCTAAATTATTTGCCGAAACCTACGTCGCTCAGAGAGTTACGAGGCAGGAGCGCTGAGGCCTAAGCAGCTCCAAGGAGGCTCAAAGAGCTCGCAAATTTCCCCAAATTGGACAAGTGAGTTCCACGAGGAAGCAGAGGGTTTGTTGCATGGACCTGGAATAGCAGATTAGTATCATAGTGCTGTAAGTTTCCAATAACTGTTATTTATTTATACAGAAAGCTTTAAACGCTCTTTTCTCAAAACCACTTTTTTCAATTCTATGGGTCGAATTCACGAAAAACTATTTGTTTAATTGATTTGTCCCGGGGTATACAGCTAAACAATTACCAACTATAGTCGATGAACATAAAACATTTATAAATAAATTAAAGTAAATTACTCTTTTCCATAAATAGTATGAGAATTTTTAGGCAGAATCGTAATTTTTCCTTCGAAGCTCCACCAATTTACTAATTTTGAATTTTTCTCTCGTTTTTTAGCTACATCACGCCCCATCGCGGCGTGGGCGACACCTGCATTCAGTCTCCATACGTGACATGAAGAATTTATTCCCATAAGAAAAATTTTGAAAGTATCTTTGTTGCATAACAAATTAGAGATATTTTGTGTTTTTAAAATAGCGCTATATATTTTTCTTCACATATTTTTATAGTACTTATAAAGGCGAATTTATTAACAATAACAAAATGTATCATTTGAAGTTTTTGATCTTAAAATAATTTTAAATGTATCCGCAATACAGTCCACAAATTGACCAACAATACGTAACGTTTGTTAGAATTAAAAATTTTACCAGTTTATCTAATTGAACTTTTATCCGAAAAGTGAAAAAAATTATAAATATTCAAGGAAAATGCTTTCGTTACAAAAATATGAAATATATTTATAGTTTTAATAAACACTTTGTACTAATAAAGGGAAAGAACTTATGCACAGATCAAATAATCCTAATATTAACTGAAAAGAATGTACGAATCGTCTGTTAGCTCTTTCTATGAACAATGGTTGAAGAAAAATATTAAAGATGTATATTGGAACTCGTTGTACCCTATATGTAATTACTGCTTGGCACAATCGGTAAATTCCTTTTGCCGTTTCTGCTTGTCCTCCTTCTATCTCTGTCTCTTCCTCACACTCGCTACCCCCATACGCGCCAATTATGTAACCAATCTCATTCGATCCTACCATGTGCGGCCGCGAAATTCGTGTTGCACATCCAAAAGTATTCTTTTAATTACAATTATTAATTCAGTTTGTAAGTGCAATTAAATTAGGCGTCATTAAAATCATGCACAGTTCATTAATTTTAACTAGTTGACCAATTCATTTATTTTTTACGTGAATACGTCTTTAAAATCGGTACAGTACTCTGGGGCACGCACGATAAGTCGAGCGTTACGAAAACAGTGACGAAAATGGGAGATAAAGTTTCGCTTTATAACTTCAAAACTAAAAGCAACATCCAAACAATAAATATAGCGTCGAGTAGACAAAGGATGTCCGTACCTGAGATTACCTTCGGTCCGAGTGCGTAACCGCAGTGAGCGTGGGTAGGGGATACCCAAAAGTACAGAATTTAAACGTTAAAAGATAGGTAAGTTAAGTCGAACGCGAGCGAAGAACAGCACGAGATAGACGACGCGCTGACACCCCGTCTCGCTCCATCCCGCAGTGGAGTATTTGGCCCTCAAAGCTGGCCAAAATGATGTTTTTCGACTTAATGCAGCCAAATGTACTTAGAAGTGACGCAATGTAATTATTTCATAGAATTTTACAAAAATATGCACAGGATGCAAAAAAATTTAAAAATAAGTCGATTTATTTACATGATTTATTATATTGTGTCATTCTCGTATTGAGATTTTTGTCTTCAGAGTTACACATATATCAAGAAATACAAGGGTTACATATGGGGATATGGTATCAGCATTTAATATAGTTAACAATGGAATATAACAAAAATAAGCATTTGACGAAGTCTCTCGTCTGTCTCGCCTTCCTCTGGGATTAAAAGCTGCAACGCTTCACGAGAAAATGGATTTTTTTTTGTATTTTAGGACGGGAGCTAGTTATTAATTGGTTCGAAGTTAATTATTATTATACCGGTTATTACCGGTTTAATACGTCTCTGTTGCAGGCTTCTCTTGAAAATCTTCTTGAAAAATTTTATCTATATAAACAGAAGTGTTTATTTCAGGCTTCAGCAGCTTCCTCTGACAACTGGCCAATTATCTGGAAAATTATCGTTCTTCCATGTATACAATTGTTGTACATTCTCGGTGACATTGAGTGGCAGCCATACAGTTTCACATAGAGCTCAGGTGTTTGTAACGCATACATTGAAAATTTGTCGAGTCAATATTGTGAACACTTGATATCGTTTCTATAACTACTTTCAACTTGCGGATAAGATCGATGTCTAATTCAGTAATTCCAGTAGAAGTTTCTGGATCTGCAAAAAAGTCTTCGTAATGTGTTGCCGTCATTTGTATCCCCAAATCCTGCTTTAGGTCCTGCTTAGTCCCATTTCTTTGAAAGATTTTTGTATTGCCGTTTTTCTTTCAGAGGTGTTTAACCTATAAGGTTAAAAAGGTAACAAAGTGCATCGAAAATGTTTGACTTTATGTAAAGTGACCAGATATTTTGTGGGGCGATGCGGGACAAACAAGCAAAAAAAAAAGGTTACCAGATCCGTGAGGATATCGTTTCCGTACTGTATTGGAACATGTACAATATATTTGCAATATGTTACATATCATACATACATAGATATGATGCGTACATGTGATACAAAATTAAAAATATTTCTTTTTCCCGAACAAAAAAAATTACTTAATTCAACTTTGTCTCACATACTGTATGAAGTACAAGAAACAGTAACTTTATGCCACTGCGAAAATGTAAAAGGTTACATGTCCAATGCGGGACTCTTTGCGGGACATTTTTCAATGCGGGACAAAGGGCTCAAATGCGGGCAAATGCGGGACTGTCCCGCATAATGCGGGACGTCTGGACACTTTAACTTTATGTCACATCTGTTGGTTTATACGTTTATTGGCATTATGTGCCTTAGTGTAAGGTTCTGACATTTGCAGACGTTATATGGGTGTTAGTACGAATAAAATGAATTATGGTTTCGACACTAAACATGATCAGAAAATCTTCAAAAACGAACAGTACGTATATTAATAATAAACTGGTATAAAAGTACAGTTAGCAGTGGACATCGCGAACGCGACGCGATGTGCAATGTGATTGCTCAGTGCATTGCGACAAAGAAAATGCTGGGAAAAACGTATTGGCACGAGTTGGCAGCTAATTCTTTTTGTATTATAAAGAGAAACCTTTACTGTTTTAATGACGCCAAAACAAATATCGAGACTCACTCGGAAGTATAACAAACTCATTATTGAAATGTTCCAACTGTAATATACATCATTGAATTATTTAGGGTCAAATACTCCACTGTGCGTCCCTCGGATGCCTGATCCCCCGTCACGCACGCAAAGGACGGAATATCATGCGCCCGAAAAACAGCGAGATAAAGCATGAACTGCTTCGGCCCCGCACCGCTCCTCGCCCGCACTCCGGCCCTCCGACTCGCTCACGCCTTCGGCAAGAAAAAAAGCGAGAAAGGCCGTGGTTACAGTGGACGCATTTTCGCTCGAAAAATCGATTTGGTTTCTGTGTAAACAATAACATACATCGGTGTGATCTATTTCGACTTTGCCATTGATATCACTGGATTTTGCGCAATGTTCAATTCGCGCGAAAACGCGTCGACTGTAACCATGACCTTAAGACGCTCACCGCCGGTCCCGAAGCGCGAACTTGTAAGAACTGCGAATGTTAGTTTCTTCACATTCTAAATGAAAGAAAAATTTAAAAAACAAGCTTTTATTAAAATGTACTAAAAAAAGAAAAATAATTTTGTTACCGGCCTCAATGACTGCCTTAAACGAATTCCCTCATATGACCAAAAAGCGTGGGGCGTAAATATTGAAATGGCCTTTGTATATAAATAGTATTACTGTCTATATACAGTATTTTCTCCGTATTTGCTCGCTGGTTGAGCCCGTATCGAGCACAGAGCCCAATTCCGAGTGTTCGTTTCTCGCTTCTTTCTGGCCGAAGGGGGGAGTGAGATGGAACGCTTTGCATGCACGGCAGGTATGCGCGAAGGCGCCAGCGCTAAGATAGAATAGTGAATGCTCGACGCATGCGCGCGACAGTCAGATAGCCAGGCACGGCACGAGTGTATTTTGCGCTCTACGCGAGTTTGCCAAATTCCGCCATTTATTATGATACATTTAATTGAGCTTCTTCATATCCTTACTCTTAATTTTTACTCGTAGTTTAAAACCGTTGTAGTACAATTTGTAGTACTTCATTTAAAAATTTATTTTTAACAATGTCTACAATAAAAAGACCATTTTGCACTTCTTGTCAACCTTACGCCCTAGGAGTTGCCTAATTTTGCACAGTAAAGTCATAAATAATCTCAAATAAATGTATTATAATAAAGGGCGGAATTTTACAAGTTCGCCTAGGGCGCAAAACAGACTTGAGCCGGGCCTGCGCCAAGATTTTGCGAAGCGGTTCCCGTACTACCGTAAGTGTTTGCAACCATCGCGCACGCCCGTCGCGCACGCAAAGGACGGAGTGTCACGGCGCTCGAAAGACGGAGTGAGACAAAACATCTACGCGTCGTCTGTCACGTACCGTCCTCGCTCGCTTTCAATGGCTCTCGCTCGCTCTCGTTCCATCTCACTCTCGCCTTCGCTGGACAAGAGTGAGATAGAAGTGGTGGGGATAGCGACAAGCCCGTATCGGGTACACCAAACCGAGCATATACGGAGACAATACTGTATTCATATTCTATTGAGGAATTAGACCGATCTCTAGCAGAATGCGAAAACTAATGTATTAAACTGCGTAAAGGATTATAAATATTATATATAGAAAGGGCATTTCAATATTTACGCCCACGCTTTTATTTTTGGTCATATGAGGGAATTCGTTTAAGGCAGTCATTTAGGCCGGTAACAAAATTATTTTGTTTAGTACATTTTATATAAAAACTTGGGTAATGGTATAGATAGAGGGCAACCTCACGGATTTTGACGACCTTGAAATATATTGTGAAGGACGTCATTCTGCACAACTTTTTCCTCTAAACTTTTTGGCGGTCGACCTTAGTTTCCGAGATAATTGCAAAAATCGGTAATTATTTAGAAGTTTTCCATCCTCACCGATTTCAATGATTTTTGGATATGTTGTCGGGGACACGATTCTGAGCAATTTTTTCCTATACATGTTACCGCCGCTCGACCTTCGTTTCCGAGATATTCGCGAAAAACTGGTGCTACTACACAATGTATTCTGCCGTATATCTACCTACAGTACGCGTCCATGGCAGCGTCTGCGCCAGCATGGGACAAAACAAATAACGAAGCTGACCTTTGTTTGCGAGATATTTGCGAAAAACTTCGGTAAACTTGTCGATTAGAATGACCATCACTGATTTCAATGACCTTGAAATATGTTGTAGGGGGGCATGATTCTGAGCATCTTTTTCCTATACATGTAACCTTCGGTCGGCCTTACTTTTTAAGCTATGCGCAAAAAACCTTGGTAAACTTTTCCTCATGGATTTGAAGGAAAATTGTTTTAATCACCTCACCACGATCGCCTCACTCTACAGTATTTTTGTTCACTTATTCCGACACAACGCATTCCACATTCCAACTTGACCCGGGTATTAGAATTGGTTTGGTTAGATCAGTGCGGGGGGGGGGGCGCCCGCTGGCGGGCGCGTAAACCATGGTAGCGAACCGATTTGAGCTTAACTAAAACATAATTTTTTCGCTAGAAAGAGAGTGCTTTCAAGAACACCTGTTGGACATCCCGACTATGTTCGGCGGCGCCGGCACATCGGTTCGGTACCATGCTCTACGCGCTCCCGCACTGATCTAGCCAAACCAATACTAATACCCGGGTCAAGTTGAAAAGTAGAAGGCGTTGCGTCGGAATAAATCAACAGAAGTTTTTCGCAATTATCTCAGAAACGAGGGTCAGTTTCATCATTTGTTTTGTCTCATGCTGACGCATACGCTCTCACGGACGCGTACTGTAGGTAGGTAAATATACGGCAGAACACATTGTAGTAGTAGCAACAAGTTTTCGCGAATATCTCGGAAATTAAAGCCGAGCGGCGGTTATATGCACAGGAGAAAGTTGTTCAGAATCTAGATCTTGATAACATATCCAAAAATCATTGAAATCGGTGAGGATGGAAAACTTCTAAATAATTACCACATAAATTTGCGAATATCTCGAAAACGAAGGTCGACCGCCAAAAAGTTTAGAGGAAAAAGTTGTTCAGAATGACGTCCTTGACAACATATTTCAAGGTCGTCAAAATCCGTGAGGTTGCCCTCTATCTATACCATTACCAAAACTTGTTTTAAAAATTGCTTTTTTTAAATTTTATTTTATGCTTTTTAGTGTTCTAGAATTTTGATTATACAAGCATTTTGTATTCCTTATGTAAATGTAGTCCGATCTGCATGACATTTGGTATGATTTTAATCGGGAGCACACCAGGAATCCATTGGTGTCATTTCCATATCACCACGATGAAGAATGAAGAATATCGAAATTCTTAATACGCTGCAATGAATATTTCACCCTCGACCACGGGGAGCCGACCTCGAATCGCTGCGGTCGACCGAGGATTCATACTTGTTTCAGAAATAAAATAATTCTTTATACTTTATCGTAAAGATATGGAGGTGACCCCGATGGACTTCTTAAGTTTATCCGATGAAAATCATATCAAATGTTATGTAAACCTAATTATTTTTAACGAAGTTATGGAAATCAATTTATTATGAAGATTTCTTAATTACGATCCGATTTTTGTCGTTTTTGGACCATTTTCATCGGGAAAACATAAGAAATCGATTCACACCACATTCGCCAAGATCCGATGAGAAATGTGGAATTTTTTATTTGTCACGTCTTAGGGGGCAACATTGTATGGTCTTCTTTAAAATTTCATATTCGTCTTAAGACAGACGTCCTCATTACATATTTATAAATAAGGAAAGAAAATTCACAACTTGGAATATAATAACAGGTTTCTGGATGTAGCAAATTTTCTGACGTTTGTAAGACGACATTTAACATAATAATTGTAGGCCCAACAATGAATATACGTTGGCAAACTGTCGTTTCTTGTTAATTAACCCACCATAATAATTGTAGGCGAAAGCATCAGAAAGAATATGTATGTACAATCTCTCGATTGTTAAAAAGCCTTTGGGCTCGGATTATCGGGAAAGACGTACCCACCCCACTGTTTTGCTTGCTCGCTGCGAGCGAAGACCTTCGGGCCCCAGTAGACCGCCCGTTGACAGCCGAGAGCAATAAAACCGACGGACCACATAAAATGTTCATGTTTTTGGCAATATTGTTGATGAAAATATTACCAATCGATTCCTCATGTCTTCCCGATGAAAATGGCCCCAAAAATGATATAATTCGGACCATAATTAAGGATATTACGTGGGAAATTTATTTGCAGAATTCAAAGCCCGTTTCGTTAAAAATAGTCCGATTTAAATCATTATTTGCCCAATTAATCGGGAGAACGCCAGGAATCCACTGGTGTCACTTTCATATTGATACGATGAAAATTAAACAAATTCAGATTCTGTAGAATCTGACCGGTAGGGGACCACGCGCGGGTCAGGCCGCAAAGGCTCACACCGGTTATTTGACATTCTAGGATGAAGATAAGATGAAAGATTACCGTTAGAAGACCGTTATTTGAAATCAAAGATGAAAGGACTTCAAATGAATCATCTTATTTGATCTTCAAATAACGGATAAACGGAAAGTACCTTTTATCGAAATGTTATTTAGATGTTATCTTTGCCCATCTGTGGTTTATATTTATTTCCGAGCGCGGCGGAAGAGTTTCGGAGTTTTCGGCGTTTCGGCGCGTCGTTTCGCGGCGGCGGCGACTTTTCGGCGAGCGGTAGGAGGTGGGATGCGGTTTTGTGTAACGTTCTGCTCGGAATGGCCTTAAGAGGCGCGTTCGGTCGAGAGTCGTATAACAGAGTTTCAGATTGCAGTAGGGTTCCGGCCTAATGGGCGCAGAGACACCTTTCTGACGTAGGCAGGGCGCGAGATAAATCTTGCCCTATTTCGGACAGAGGCTGGTAATGGTACAGTAGTAGCGATGGCCGACACTGACACACCTCGGGTTCTCAAAAAGCGAGCGTCTTGATGTATTGCGTGAAGCGGTATAGCGACATGCACAAGAGCTCCCGATTCCGCTCGCCGCTGCCTTTATATTGGCAGGCCGTACATTTTCGCCCGCGAGAAAAATTTCGAGGCCGCGGCCACCTAGCGGCCGTGGCGCGAACTAAGTCCATTCTTTCGGTTCGCACGGCTCGTGACGTGACTTCGTCAGAGCTATTAAGAACGGGGAGATAGAGGCAATAGGAGAGATGATTCAAAATATGGGAGAGAGTCTGAAGAAAGAGATAAGAGGGATCAAAGAGCAGGGGAGAGGGAATAGGATGGAGGTGGAGTAGTTAAGGAGAGAATTAAAGAAGGGGGAGGACAGATGGAGAGAGAAAAAAGAGAGGATATGGGAGGGGTTAGGGGAGCTAGGAAAAAAGCTGGAGGAAGTGAAAGTAGAGGGGTCCAGGGAAGATGGAAGGAGCTGGAAAGCAGGATAGAGGAGGTGTAGAAGAGAGGAAAGGGGGAGGAAGTGGCACAGAGAATAGAGGAAATGGAATGGCGAATGGAGAGGAAGCAGAGAGAGGAGAGAAGAAGGAATATAATGATCAAAGGGGTGAGAATAGAGTGGGGGTTAAGGAAAGCGTGGAAAAGATCATGGAGAGAATAGGGGTGAGAGTAGAGATAGAGGATGTGTACAGAGTAGGGACGGAGAGACAGGGGAGAGGGAGCATGGTAATAGTAAGGCTGAAAGACTAGGCACAGAAGAAAGAGGTGATGAGTAAAAAGAAGAGTTTGAAGGGGAAGGAGGAAAGGATAGAGGACAATTATCTGTACTCCTGCCCGAGAGGAATCCGATTTACTTTAATTATAGTACATGTGTGTTTTGTAATAAAGTGTTTCTATCGTCTCCTGAATTCAACAACTGACATCCAGACATCTACGCTCCTACAATCCACCGTCAATACGCCTCGTGGAGAGTACACAGGAAAAAAAGGGGTAGCCGGCTGTTGACGCGTGTTCCTCTCGAGTATAAACACGAACTACAATATCAAAACCAAAGCATGCGTTAACGTATTTCGTGCGAGAGAAGATGTGCATTGCTGTGAAGAGGGCCTCTTCAAGAGAGCAGCCATTTGTGAGGGATGCAAATCCGATTGGTTCTAATACAATCGGCTTCCTATGCTTGAAATTTAGTCTAGCAACTTTCACACCTCCTAACCGAACCAATCCAACTTGCATCCCTCCCAAAAGAATCGGGCATCCGGGCGTAGAAGCAAGTGCGAAATAAAAGTAACGGTGCGCGTCTCGATACCACAGATGTACCTACGTAAGTAGGTAAAAGAATTGTCCAGCCTTTGGGCCCGCTATTCCTGGCGTAGACCATTGGCAGGTAGATATCTGTTTCAACAGGCAATGCGACCCGTGACGCCAGCAAGACCGTCCTCAGTCCTTGCTATTCCAGAGGGTTTTCTTGCAGTGAAAATCAGTAAATTTGCAAGCGCAATATCTGAAAAACCAGTGGAAATAAAGTGTATACATTGAAGCTTATTGAATTTGTCTTGGAACGCACTATCAACTCAGGTCTTTAGAAAAAATAGTTCCATTTGAAAAACCGAACTTGACCATCGTATCTTTTAAAATAATAATCGAAAAAAATATTCGTTCGCTCTAATTAATTGGCCCCCTCGAACCATGCAATAGAGGTGAACTATCAATAGTGTTGACTATCGATATCATCGAATGTGATGAGAAATTTAATAAAATATATATGAAATATATATAAAATAAAATGAAATACAAAAATCAAATATAATATTTTGCAGCATATATATTTTATTAAATTTTCATCACATTCGATAATATCGATAGTCAACACTATCGATAGTTCTCCACCTCTACCATGCAATTCCATATTTTTTTTTTATTTTTTTACCACCGTTAGGAGATATCCCGCTGTCCAGTCTACCGTGGGACACCCAGTAGATGGGTAGCGCAGATGGCGTGCAGGGAGAATAGCAGGGAGAAGCTGAGAACATGGATGGACGAAAAGGAAGAGGGGGTGATAACGATAATAGGGCGGGTCTTTAATGCAAGAACAGGGAACAGAGGAGGAAAAACAGAGGGAGAATATGGAAATTAAGGGGGAGGTGAGGAAAGGAGATCGAAGGTGAATAGGGAGGGCAAGATACTGCTGGAACTGTTAGAGGAAACAGGGTGGACGATCCTAATGGGGGAGTGGAGGGGGGTGAGGAGGGAGAGGTCACATTTACAGGAGGGAGAGGTAGAGAAACAGTGATAGACTACATACTATGTGATGAGGATACGAGGAGGTAGGTAAAAAAGTTGAAAATAGGGGATAACGTGGACTCGGACCATCAACCAGTGATAGTGAGTGTGGGGGGAGGAGCAGGGTGGTGGAAAGGAGGAGTGGAAGGAGAACGAAGAGAAGGTACCAGGGGGGCCAAGCTTCCCTCTTACGAAAGTTGAAGTTCGTAGCGCCTCCTACCGATAAGCTGCGTACTAAACTGTGAATGTGTGAATTGGTGTGAATCGGGACGTATGTGTACGTGTATACGTGTAATGCACCGCTTACTTTAAAACCTGTCCACGGATCGTCGCGCCAGCGACACGTATGCAGCAGATAGAAGGATAAACATTGAAATTGAATATTTCTTCTTTTCATAGTAAAATAAAATATATTCAATTTCTTTGTATATCCTTCTATTTGCTGCATACGCGTCACTGATGCGACGATCCATGGTCAGACGGCCTAAGAAAAGGTAAACCAGGGAAAGTGAGGACGCCATTTGAAGGATTTCTGGTCATTCCAAAATTTAATCTTTTAAATTTTATTTTAGAAATGACAGGGGTCCTTTGAATCACGTCCGTACTTCCTCCGATTTACCTTCTGAAAATATAAATATAATTAAAAGTAAAAGTATAATTAGATACATAAATACATGTTAAATGATATACAAATTCTTTATTAATTTTAAATAATATTAGGTATTAAAATTATTACAATAACAATGATCATATTAAATTCAACAATAATATTACAAAATTTATACAACTCCTAAAATATTTTACTTTATTTCCCAAATTGCTTCAATTCGTTGACATCAATAGAATCTGCAAAATAATTAAATTGTTTACAAAATTATTTTTTTCTTTGGGTTGTTTTTACGAGGGAAAACAGCGGGAATCTTCAAAAGACGCCTAGTAGGATCCGCACTACTAGACAGTGTCGGATTTATACCGACTAAAACCGCTAACCCCATGCGCATACCAACCACTCATTTCCACTCCTACATGCAATATAAAAAGTCAAACACTCATGCAATATAAAAAGTGAAACACTCATGCAACAGTCCGACAGCCAAACATATATACATAATAAAAACCGCATTACACACTCATGCAACAGTCCGACAGCCAAACATATATACATAATAAAAAACGCATTACACACTCATACTGCAATCGCATACATGCAAAAAGACTTAAAAGTAGATTCGGATATATATTGAGTTGGCGAATAAGTTCGTAGCGTTTTATGTTTTCTTTTATCCTAGAACGATTTGTTTTCTGTTTGGCAAAGGGTTTATATACATTCGAAAGAGCTCTTTCTGCTCTACAAAACTGTGATAATCGTTGTTTTGAATAATTTAATTTTTTATTATTTTTCAAGCTTAGAAATGGAATTTCCAGGAGGCAAAAATCAACATTTTCGACATCTGCTTTTCTTCACTTTCATCGAAGTCAAAAAGCTGCCGCAGCCGCTCGGGAGATTTGCGACGTGTACGGAGAAGGTGTCATAGGCAAGTCAATTGCGCGAAAATGTTGAGTTTTGCCACCTGGAAATTCCATTTCTAAGCTTGAAAAATAATAAAAAAATAAATTATTCAAAACAACGATTATCACAGTTTTGTAGAACAGAAAGGGTCTTTCGAATGCATATAAACACTTTGCCAAACAGCAAACAAATCGTTCTAGGATAAAAGAAAACATAAAACGCTATGTTCACGCGTAGCCACGATGAGACTCGACCTCAGAATGTCGAATCAACGGAGGTCGTAAATCTCCGTTATGATTTTTATCAACACCGAAATTACGCGGATGCCCTAAACGAATTGCTGTAATAGGGCTAATTAACTTGAAGAAATGGTAAAGGAAAACAATAATTCAATTATATTTAAACAACAACAATAATAACAAATAAACAGAATAGACAGAGGAATACTGCAGAATGGTATATGGATGATTCGTTGGACAGATTGATTTTTCTTAATGATTCGCGCTAACTGTAATGTGTTAACAGATTGACGCTGACCGTTCTGCGTTGACGGGAGATGATAACTGAACATTTTTTGGAAGTCTTCAATCCGTAAGGAAAACTCGAACAACTGAGTAGGCGGTTACGAAATGTCGCTTATGATTGGTTGATGGTCGTAGAGAGGGAACCGCCCTTACAGATTTAATAGAGTTGTGGAAATGGAAAGTTCCTCGGTGAAGCAATGGGTACACGTGCATGTTGTAAAAAATGTAAGGTCAAGGATTAGCTTAGCCGAGTCGAGTCTCTGAGCGCCTACCGACGGTATAAGTTTATGACTCTTTTGTCCGATGTTTGGGGTTCGCGCGGACAAGACCGATTGTCAACCAGATGTCCAAAGTATCTGAATACTGAAAAAATATGACGGGAGGCAAGTTATAAACGGACGCGAACACGGTTGTTTGAAAATATGAAAGGACTAAGTCCCGTTATGGGAAGACACGCATAAAGAAAACTTATTCCTAAAGGATCTAAGAATAATATTGCTATAAACGACTTAAAGCTACGATTTTAATTTTAGCTACGCCGTTAGCGACGCCCGCATGTGATTGTAATAAATCTTGTGGATTTATTATGAAGGACGCGGAACATCCTCCCCCCGTTGAGAGGACACCGATCAAAAATATGATCGCTTATAATTATGTGTCCGAGTCCGCATGTTGGTTGGATCCTGTCCTGCATGGCAGCTGTGTGGGGTTGTCCTCATCAGTTTGGTTGGGTAGAGGTACCAATCGTTTGATGCTTCGATCGAACACATTGGTGGCGGTTTGAACTGTAACCGCGCGAACAATGCCATCTGAACCTGGATGTACCTTGATGACTCTGCCCAGGGCCCACTGCATGGGTGGTATGTTATCTTCCCTAAGAAGGACGACAGTACCCTCCTTGATTTGATGCGAACCGCTGGTCCATTTGTTGCGATTGGTCAACTCGTTCAGATACTCTCGATGCCACCTGGTCCAAAAGTGTTGTTTTACTTTCTGGATGTGTTGCCAGCTGGATAAACGGTTAGATGGTGTATCCCTGAAATCTCGATCTCGCAGACTCGTTAGTGAATCGCCAATGAGGAAGTGACCGGGTGTTAGGACGAGGAGATCGTTTGGGTCGGAAGAAATAGGAGTAAGTGGACGAGAATTTAAAATGGACTCGATTTCAATGATTAAAGTATTGAAATTTTCAAAAGTAAAAAGTTCATTGCCTACGACGCGTTTTAAATGGTATTTGAAAGATTTCACTGCCGCTTCCCAAAGACCTCCGAAATGAGGGGTCAAAGGGGGAATGAAATTCCATTCAATGTTGCGATCTGCGAGAAAAGTTTTCACCTTGTCGCAGTGGTCGTCTGATTGTAAGAGTACGCGTAATTCGCGCAACTCGTTGTTGGCGCCCACGAAATTCGTGCCGTTGTCCGAGTGCAAGCTGACGCAAAATCCTCTTCTGGCGATGAATCGCCGAAGTGCAGCAATAAAAGCTTCAGTGGTAAGATCACTTACGAGTTCGAGGTGGACAGCCTTTACTGCAAGACAGACAAATACCGCTACGTACACTTTGATCCGGTTGACGTTCCGATGTCGACGCTCTTTGATGAAGAATGGTCCGCAGTAATCCACTCCTACTTTTGCAAATGGCCGTGATTCTGTAACCCTTGCTTCAGGGAGATTACCCATAATGTAATCAATAGGTGGTGGTCGTGCTCGACAGCAACGTATACAATTTCTTATCGATTTCCAGACTTGAGTTCGGCCATTTATGGGCCAATATCGACGTCTCACTGCATACAGGGTGGCTTGAGTTCCTGCATGTAATTGTATGCGATGTTCGTTTTCTATGATCAGCCTAGTGACGTGTGTTTTTGGGATGATAATTGGATGTTTCTGTGAAAATGGCATTGCCGAGTGTTTCAATCGACCTCCAACGCGTATCAGCCCGTCTTGATCGATGAAAGGGTTCAAACGTTGTAATTTACCCTTTATTCGATCGGTTTTACCCTGGGTAAGACATCGTATCTCGTCTGGAAAATATTGCCGTTGAATAAGTTTGATAATAACATCGTGGGCATATTTAATTTCTAGTGATGTAAGAATTCCCTTCGCGGTGTTGGTGCATTTCCATCGAAGACAGCGCGCAATAATCCTTTGCATTTTTCCCCATGAGGAATATTTTTCCAAGATGGTGGTATCTAAAGGTATGGTGGTTAAACAGATCGTTGTCTTTTGTTCAGGGATACTCAATGGTGTCATTTCCCAGACTGGCCAATGAGATTCGTTATGGTGGAGCCATTCTGGTCCGTGGTGCCAAATGGTAGGCCGGAGAAATTCCTCCGGTGACTGACCTCGAGAAATGAAGTCCGCAGGATTGTCGGAGGTTCTTACGTGACGCCAGTTTGTAATTTCAGTTTTCGTCTGAATTTCTGAAACTCGGTTCGCGACGAAGGTTTTTAATGTGTGAGGAGAGGTGTTCAGCCAGTGTAGGACGATGGTGGAATCTGTCCAGAAAATGGTACGATCTGTATTAAAACGTAAAGCTTTTCGAACCGTGTCCTCTAAAGATGTAAGAAGGAGCGCCCCACATAATTCGAGTCGCGGAATCGATTGCTGTTTGAGTGGAGCTACTCTGGATTTTGCTATTAACAACTCGATTCGTATGCGACCACGTGCATCGGCAGTGCGGAGGTAGATGCACGCTCCATAGGCCCTTTCGCTGGCATCGCAAAACCCGTGAATCTGAATATTTGTTGCTTGGTTGATAATTGTGCTACGTGGGAATGTAATGTTATTTAATAACGGTAGCTGGGCATAATATTGAGTCCATTCCGAATGGATGCTCATCGGCAATGATTCGTCCCAATCGATTTTTAGAGACCAAAGCTTTTGAAGTAAGATTTTCGCGATTATGATCACTGGCCCTAAGAGTCCCAGTGGATCATAAATTTTCGCGATCTCTGAGCTGATATAACGTTTTGTGATGCGTAAAGGAGAAGTTGAGGTTTTAACCGCGTAGTTAATGATATCCTCCGTAGAATTCCAAAAAACTCCGAGAGTTTTTAGCGTTGATGATTCGCCGAGGTGAAGTTTGTTGTTGATCAATTCCTTTGGCAAATTCTGTAAAAGGCTTCGATCATTGGATGCCCACTGTCGAATGTTTAAACCGGCCAATTTGAGAAGTTCAATAAGTTCTTTCCGAAGGGCAAGTGCATTTTCCTTTGTTGAGGCTCCTGTGAGCACGTCATCCACGTAAAAGTCTCGCTGTAGAACCTCGGAAGCGAGAGGAAATTGGTGACCTTCATCTTGGCTCAATTGTTTGAGGCAACGAATGGCCAAGTATGGAGCTGCCGAAACTCCGAACGTTACTGTATTGAGTTGGTAAGTCTTAACTCTTCCATCGTTGTCGCGCCACAGAATCCGTTGATATTTCCTGTCCTCCGGTCGGACGAGGAATTGCCGGTACATTTTTTCAATGTCGCCGGTGATAACATATTGATGAGAACGAAAACGAAGGAGTATATACAAAAGGTCATCCTGAATCTTGGGTCCCACATGTAGAGCATCATTCAGGGATACTCCTGTGCTGGTTCCTGCTGATGCGTCGAAAACAACTCTTAACTTCGTTGTTTGACTGGTAGTTTTGGTGACTCCATGATGCGGTAGATAGTAGCCGTCGTGAAATGAGTGAATATTTGTAATCTCGGACATGTGGCCGAGATCCAAATATTCTTGAATCACCGCGCGGTATTGCTGGCATAACTCTACGTCCCCTTGTAGCCTTCGCTCAAGAGAACTGAGTCGCTTAAAGGCTCTCGACCTCGATTGTCCGAGTTGTCGAATCTTGTCATTAAATGGAAGCGCAACGATGTATCTTCCATCAGAGGTTCGCGTGGTATTGGCCTGGAAGTGCTGTTCACAAGTGGCTTCTGATTCCGACAGATGCTGAATTTGTGGGCCTTCTTCGATCTCCCAAAACCGAGCAAGATCCAGTTGAAGTGTAGTGGTTGTGTGACAAACACGTTTTCTAATTGACGGAGCGACTGGTACGCTCCCCCCGATGATCCATCCGAATCTCGTTTTTTGTAAAATAAGATCTGGACCATCCGGAGGTGATAGATCGATTTGACCAACGCACAGTAGTGATAATGACATCCCGGAACCCAATAATAAGTCGACAGGTGCTGGCTGATGGAAATCGGGATCGGCCAAGTTAATGTTACCTGGGATGGCCAAGGTCGCACGGTCGATCGGCTGGTCAGGTATTAACGCCGAAATGTTGGGAATGGTTAAGAAGGTTAATGTACGCTGGTAATTGCTGGCGCGTGCTTGTATGGTTGCTTCAATGCTATGCGTTGCAACTGTAGACATGTCGTTGAGTGCTCCAATGGGAACGTAACATTTTTTTTTTGGTAAATTGAGCCTTTTGGCGAAGTTCTCGGTCATGAAATTTGACGTCGCACATGTGTCGATCAATGTTCGACAACTTACAGGTTGTTGGTCTTTATTCATAACTTTGATTTGCGCAGTGACAAGGAGCTCATTAGTAACAGGATTAATAACAAAAGCATTTTGACCTGTTGTTCCCTTTGGATACTCGACGTCCTTCAGTCAATCCGACGTCGATGGATCTATTTCTGTTAACGAATCAGAGGTAACTACATCTCCTATTGGGAAAGACTCGTTCGTTGTTTCCTCTCGCGAAAATCCAGGCTTATGTAGCATCGTGTGATGTCGCTTATGGCAGATACGACATGCACCTGATTTACAGTATTTTAACGTGTGTCCAAATCCGAGACAATTGGAACATAAGGAGGCCTTTTCAACCACGAGAGATCGTTCCTTTACTGATTGTCCCCTGAAAGTTTCGCAATACCAAATCCCGTGAGAACCCTTGCAAACAGGACATTCCGAATCTTTTGTGGTTACAAATGCGTGACCACGCGGTGGCCCTGATTTGATCACCCGTTGTTGTTCCGTCGGTCCGCGCGTGTTTTTCTCGGTAGACGTTGATTTTGATGATGAAGCTGACGCGCAATTCGCACGTTTCTCCAAAAATTCCAAGAGGTTGGTGTATAACGGCATCTTCTTATCCTTCAGAGAAATTTCCCAATGCCACACGGTATTTGAATTCACTTTCGATAGGATGGTGGCAACAAGGAAAGTGTTCCATGACTCGATTGGTTCCCCAAGATTTTTCAACGCTCGTAGATGTTGATTCATGGAATCTACGAGATTGCCTAATGATTCCGAAGAATCCTTTACGAGTTTTGGGTAATCTCGAATCGCGTCACAATGTCGCAACAAAATTCTGCGCGTGCAATCGTATTTCGCCTTTAATATTTCGATCGCGCTGGCGTAATTCGCGTCTGTGGTATTTAAACATTGAATAGACGCGGCTGCCTTGCCTAACAGGACTGACCGGAGGTATTGCAGTTTTTGCACCGGCGTTAGATCTTCATTACGGTCTATCGAGGATGAAAAAATATCAAAAAATGATGGCCATTCTTCGATTGTTCCATCGAACGTCGGTAGACGCAATTCGGGGAGTTTAACCTTCAATTGAGCTGACATTATTGATGCGGGTGATGAATTCGATGCGCGCATTGTTGGAGCTACCGGCGAATCTTTGTCAATGAGCCTGTTGGCGCGAGCTACGACGAGGTGATAACGGTTCTGAATTTCGTAACGGTGCGTTTCCTCCGCTTCATTGAGGTCCTCAAGGGCGGATTGGATATCTTCAAATCGACTCCAATGTTCGTTCAAACTGTTTAAGTGGGATTTAAGGAGATACGCGTCGCTCTGTCCACCGTCTGAACATTCGTTGAGTAACGTCTCAAACGAGGTAATTTGTCCTATGATTCTACTGCGTTTGCGCCGTAGACAACTGATCTCTTGCGCTGTAATCTCTACTTGCAGTGAGTGGGTAGATTGATCGGAACGTCTCGTTCTCGGCATCGTGGAAATAGGATAAGGAGGCGCGAAAGGAATTGGCGAATACTAATGAGCCTACCTTGTCGATGCGAGAATATCAGGGGTGTTGAGATCCGTCACGATGGTAGCGTCCTTGGAGTGCTCCTGGGCGAGGATGCTGCACAGGAAATGGAGGCTGGATTGCCTGAGACGATTGGTACTGTTACAACCTCGTCGTCTTTGCGATGCCCTCCGGTTATACCGCAGGTAATGGTTGATCACTATGATGATCGCACAATCGGTGCTGGGAAGTGCCACAATGGCAAGGTCCTTGGGGTGTTCCTAGACGAGGATGCTGCGCAGTGATGAAGCCTGAATGGCCTGAGACGCCTGGTGATGTTGCAACCTGGTCGTCGCTACGAAGTCCTCCGGTTTCACCGCAGACAAGGATTAGATCACTGGTGTGATCTTATGGTCGATGATTGGATCGACGTTGCAGATAAAATCACTATCTGTAGCACTGAGAGTCTGTTGAAGTCCACAAATTCACTGGTATCCGGCTCGAAGGACCAAAATGTTCACGCGTAGCCACGATGAGACTCGACCTCAGAATGTCGAATCAACGGAGGTCGTAAATCTCCGTTATGATTTTTATCAACACCGAAATTACGCGGATGCCCTAAACGAATTGCTGTAATAGGGCTAATTAACTTGAAGAAATGGTAAAGGAAAACAATAATTCAATTATATTTAAACAACAACAATAATAACAAATAAACAGAATAGACAGATGAATACTGCAGAATGGTATATGGATGATTCGTTGGACAGATTGATTTTTCTTAATGATTCGCGCTAACTGTAATGTGTTAACAGATTGACGCTGACCGTTCTGCGTTGACGGGAGATGATAACTGAACATTTTTTGGAAGTCTTCAATCCGTAAGGAAAACTCGAACAACTGAGTAGGCGGTTACGAAATGTCGCTTATGATTGGTTGATGGTCGTAGAGAGGGAACCGCCCTTACAGATTTAATAGAGTTGTGGAAATGGAAAGTTCCTCGGTGAAGCAATGGGTACACGTGCATGTTGTAAAAAATGTAAGGTCAAGGATTAGCTTAGCCGAGTCGAGTCTCTGAGCGCCTACCGACGGTATAAGTTTATGACTCTTTTGTCCGATGTTTGGGGTTCGCGCGGACAAGACCGATTGTCAACCAGATGTCCAAAGTATCTGAATACTGAAAAAATATGACGGGAGGCAAGTTATAAACGGACGCGAACACGGTTGTTTGAAAATATGAAAGGACTAAGTCCCGTTATGGGAAGACACGCATAAAGAAAACTTATTCCTAAAGGATCTAAGAATAATATTGCTATAAACGACTTAAAGCTACGATTTTAATTTTAGCTACGCCGTTAGCGACGCCCGCATGTGATTGTAATAAATCTTGTGGATTTATTATGAAGGACGCGGAACAGCTACGAACTTATTCGCCAATCCAATAAAAGCACAATTACAAATATTCATATTGTATAAACTAGTTAAATTCTAAGTTTTAAAAAAACAAACACATGCATTCTAAATTTTATAATAAATATATATTTGTATTTCCTTACCAATATGTACATCCAACGGTTCCCTTACTTCAGGTACCTCCTGATGGTCAACTGCATGCTGTAGCAAGCAGCTTACATGAATTGGTGCTACAAAATATTAAAACAGTTTTTAGTAAAGTAAATTATATGTACACTATGCAAATGATTCTAGAGGTCAAAATAAGACGAAAATCAAGAATAACGATTTCGCGTTTTTGCAGTAATAATGGTTTAAATTTAAGTTTCTGTCTCCTAAACTAGTAGTCGGAGGACTCTGGGCTTTTGTAGTTACATTGTCGACTAGCAATAGAACAAAAAAGTATTCATACATTTTTCTGTATCTCTTCGGGTTTCACATTTATAAAGTTTTTAAAATCCAAGATGTCGTTAAGGAATGAATCTCAAATACTATAAACTTTATAAATGTGAAACCCGAAGAGATACAGAAAAATGTATGAATACTTTTTTGTTCTATTGCTAGTCGATAATGTAACTATAAAAGCGCAGTGTCCTCCGACTATTAGTTAAGGAGATAGAAATTTAACTTTAAACCATTATTACTGCAAAATGAAGGCCCAAACGCGAAATCGTTATTCTTAATTTTTGTCTTATTTTTACCTCTAGAATCACCCCTTACAATATTTTCAGCACGTTTTAAGAATCGTACACTCTATATATTAAACATACCTGGAAGTTGAAGCGTTGGAACAGCAGTCTTACAAAGTTGGCTTTGTAATTTGTAGATGCCTAAGAAGTGCGCATCACAGATCTTCTTGTTGCGAAGAGATTGGTGCATTAACAATGGATTGCCGCAAGCAGCAATCCATTTTAAGCACCTCTCTCGGTCTTTAAGGATATCGGGAAATGTCCTAAGTAGGGTATTTCCCGATTCGCAACCTTTCACTTCGCACTTCTTAGGCCCGGACATAATCTAAAACTCAAATTATTGTAATTAATAAAAAACTTACAATATCTCACAGACGCTATATTACAAAAATTACTTATCTTATGCGTTACACCTGGTTAGAGTTCTCGTGTCCCTCGTGTGCCCTCGTGTCCGCGCCAATTTGAAACAATTAAAAATGGCGACGGTCGTCATGGTAACTGATGGTAACATTTCACCAACGTCGAAAGGTTGTGTGTCGTGCTCACTGATACACCTAGGTATGTGTGTGTGATGTACCTAGCGCCTCCTACCGATAAGGTGCTAACTAAACGGGAACTTCGGCCAATCAATGACGGCTTGGTCCCACTGGAAGGTACTGGACAGAGGCAGGGAGGGGGAAATTCAGGGAGGGGATTGTGTGGCCGGAGGTGGGGGTAGGAGGAGTAGAGAAAGAAATGCGCGGAGGGGTCGGGAAGATAATGGAAGCCATGGAGAGGGAAGAGGTAGGAGAATTGGGAGAAAGAAGTAGAGGATGGTGGGATGAGGAGTGTAGAAGGAAGAAGAGTGAGGTAAGAAGGGAAATGAGGAAGAGAGGGGGAGTAGAAGAAGGTATAAGGATGGCAAAAGAGAATATGAGGAGTGGAAGAAAGTGGAAGAGAACGAGAGATGGGAGAAGGAGGCGGAACAGGCGAGAACCGAAAGTGAGGTCTGATAGTGAACCGAGGAAGGAAAAGGGGGAGGATAGAAGGAAGTATATAGGCGGACCAGTGGAAGAGATTTTTTATGGAGGGGCTATGGTGACGTGGAATTGAAGGTGGTACTGGGGGGGGGGGACAGGTAGAAGAGGGCAAGAGGAGGGAGAGAAGGTTAGGAATTTGAAGGACGGGAAGACGGTAGGGGTAGATGAGATACCAAACGAGGCGTGGAAATACGGGGGGGGAGGAATGGAGAGCTGGGTGGAAGAGATGTGTAGAAAGGTATGGAGAGGGGAAGGGTAGCCGGAGGTGTGGAAGGAAGGCATAATAGTGCCGATAGTGAAGAAGGGACAGGGGGTAAGAGTACATGATTACAGGGGAGTGAAACTTTTGCCAACATCGTATAAGATCTATGCGGGAATATTGGGGGAAAGGATAAGTCAGCCCGGGTCAATATTTTCGCCAAGGAGTCTGCACATCTGTACTGCACGTAGGCGAAGTCTTAATCCACCCTGAATGGGTTTAGTCATGGCGGCGATAAATTGAGAGCCGTCCCTGGGGACACCAATTTCGGGTCCGCGACTCTAGCGACTTTCGGTGAAAAACCCAGATGGTCGCGGGACTGACAGCCCTCACGTACAGTACAAATGTCGATGTTTTCCGAGCGTTAGGAATACATTTTCGCTAGCAGGTATCCACTGCCGTACTGTCAATCAGTATGGACTCGGAGTACTGTCGACTAGCTCTGATTGGCTTTCCAAATCACCCTCTCTGCATCCGAATTCCAAGTTCGCGCCTTCCTTCGCCATGCAAACGCAGATAGATATAAGGCGATGTGTAGACCCCGGTGTTGGGCAGATCCGTAGTGGAGACTTACAACCTTCGTTGATACAACACTTAAAGGTTGAGTCTCATCGTGGTTATGCGCGAACATGCTTGCTTGGTTGATGTGATAAGAATGTAATTAGAATTTGATGAGACTGCTGTCCTCGTCGGTCAACTTTAACAGAGTTCCCCTAAACTGATGCAGAGAAAGTGCAAGTATTTTCCATCTGTAATAACCAGGAAAGAAAGCAAATCCAAACCTTCTGACACATCTGGGGTTATAAAGTAATTTAAACCTAGCTTGTACATACTAAATAGGCAGGCCTTATTAACTGCACTACACGAAACAACGCCTGTTTACAAGGTTTTTTAAAAACCTATTAATTTTCGTATTTATTTTATTCATATATTGTTACAAATATTACAGTGTATAGTTTAATGTACATAGATTTCTATAGAAAAAAAGTTTTCAAGAATATGTACAATTTTTTTTTAAAAATTAGGTGGGCCTTATTACCCGCACTTACCTTACATGGCGCCAGTAGTATAATTCTCAATGATGCCTCAAAAATATTTGATCGCAAAGTCTAACTCCGGGTCAATTTGACCCAATGTGACCACCAATGTTACATTTTTTCACTCAATTTAGTGCAAGGAATCTGATTGGGGGGGGATTCTGTGTTTTGCGTGATTTCTGCGAATGTGTAATGGATTTTATCTAGAACGCAGGACTGGTGTAATTCAACGATTCTCTTTAATTTCGGATGAAGTGATAAAGAAGAAGTGATCAATTTCGTCGCAAGTTCTCTCAGGTGAGTGATCCCGTGCGACAACAGTTTTCAATATTACTGCTCGATCCCATGCCTGACTTGCCCCGCGTATACCGTTGCACGGTGGTAGTTGTCTGCTTGTAGGCATATTTTTAGGGCTGCCGTCTCACCGGGCCTTGAATGTGGATGCACGCTCACACAAGCCAGGAACAGCGTGTACGGACACGCTGTAGTAAACAAACCGTAAATTAAAACTTTCGTCCTGGAATCGGCAAGAGGGAAGTTTTTGCGGGTTTAGTTGCCTCCAGTAGACATTCGTGCAGGGTGATCTGGTGTGTTTGAGCGCTAATAACTACCGTAAGTTGAAATAATAATGAATTTATGAATCGTGTACTGAGACAGACTCGAGAAATGACATAATTATGCTTCAAGGATTCTCCGTGACCGACGTTGATTGTATATTCGCGCCATGTACCATCAGAATCGGTGGAAGTCCTAGCCGATAAATGTAGGAAATACATAGTTGCCGAGACGTGTCGAGAGTTGAATCGCGTTGTTGCCGCATTTCCCCTATTACTATTCTGTCGTCAGGGAGGCTTGAATTAATCACGACGAAGCGGCTGGAGAACAGAGATGGGCAAATATAATATCTGGATAACCTCAAATAAAAGATACTATATGTTTATCCGCTATTTGAAGCTCGAATAACACGATTAATCTTTATTCCAAACACCGCGGATAAATAAATTTATTTGAAGTGAATTTATTCGACGACGAAAGATAATTTTTTTATTCGAAATGAATTCATTCGACCGCTAAAGATAATTTTTTATTCGAAGAACGTTTATTCGGACTGTCGAATAAGGTTTTCATCTTTATCTGTAGTAAACATCCGGCAGCATGTTTATCTGAACCGGCACGATCTCTCTTCGAGCTGAGGACTTGGGCTGTTCGGCGGCGGCGTCTTGTAATCTGGGTTGGAGAGGCAGTGTTGATAAAATGTAAAACGTGACGTCATGCCGATACGGTAGACAATGTGAAAGTTTTACATTCCATTAAAACAAACAAAATGAACAATCATTGAACAATAATATCGTTATATTATTTCATAAATATTTTAAAAATTGTTTATAATAATATTTTTGCCGCAGCCTCCACGGCGGCCTCCACGGCGCCCCCTCCATATGTTTGCCGTTTCAGCTCCTTTTTCATCTGAAACAGTACAATAAAAATTACATTTTCTAGTTCTACCCGTACATATTAGCCGTTATTTTTGGAAGTGGTATAAGTCCATTTACTGATACATTGAGATATTTTAGGGTTTGCGTTTGAATCAACTTAAAAATATTCGCATTCGTTAATTAAATCGGGTAATGTTTTTAAAACTATAAACTTGTTAAATTTAATTATGGAAAAACAATTAATATAAATGTTGAAGAAAATAAACGATTTTTTTAGCTACAGATTGACTTATACTACTTTCAATAATAACATATTATGAAAAATATAACCCCTTAAATTTATTCCCATTTGTAGCCGAACATCCTGTATATGTACACTGTACATACCCCTACAGCACACTTCATTGCAGGAAAGTTGCACAAATGTTGCAGTACATTGCAATGTTGCCGGTGTGTTGCAGGTTGCATTGCAATATTATTGCAAAATTGTGGAAACATTGCCGAGGACTATTGCAATGGACATGTTTGTGCAATATTCCTGGAATATTGTGCACACATTGCCGTGCAATATTGCAATGCCTACGTTTGTGCAATGTTTAGGGAATATTGAGCAAACATTGCATTGCAATATTGCAATGGCCCAGTTTGGCCAATGTTTCGGGAATAATGAGCAAACATTGCCTTGCAATATTGCAATGGCCCAGTTTGGGCAATGTTTCGGGAATATTGAGCAAACATAGTCGTGCAATATTGCGGTACAACACAGGTGGAAAGTTCATGCAACATCGACCACAAAATACGGTGCAACATTGCGCCCGTAAAATTTGAGCAAGATTCCAGCAATTAATTCGCACTAAATACAGAATTACGCGGAGCGATCCTGAAATCTCGGCACGCGTACTAGTCTAAGATTCCACGGGCTACCTCCGAGGGAATGTATGCGAACGTGGACAATATTTTATAAAAATTTCTTAACTAACACATATGGTTTAAACATATTCATAAAGTATATACAACAACAAAAGATATTTGTAAAAAAGTGTAACATGTTCCAATAAGTCCCAGTGTCCCTACTATTGCCATTGAATTGATTACGGATAATAAGAAAGTTCCGTATTGTCGAGTGAAAATTTCTAAGTCCGTATTCAGAGCGAATTAATTGCTGGAATCTTGCTCAAATATTACGAGAGAAATATTGCGCTCGTAAGATTGGAGCAAGATTCCAGCAATTAATTTGCTCTGAATACGGACTTATATATTTTCACTCGACAATACTGAACTTTCTTATTATCCGTAATCAATTCAATGGCAATAGTAGGGACTCTGGTACTTATTGGACAATATTTTATATAAATTTCTTAACTAACACATATGGTTTAAACATATTCATAAAGTATATACAACAACAAAAGATATTTGTAAAAAAGTGTAACATGTTCCAATAAGTGCCAGTGTCCCTACTATTGCCATTTAATTGATCGTTGATAATAAAAAAGTTCCGTATTGTCGAGTGAAAATTTATAAGTCCGTATTCAGAGCGAATTAATTGCTGGAATCTTGCTCAAATATTACGAGAGAAATATTGCGCTCGTAAGATTGGAGCAAGATTCCAGCAATTAATTTGCTCTGAATACGGACTTATATATTTTCACTCGACAATACTGAACTTTCTTATTATCCGTAATCAATTCAATGGCAATAGTAGGGACTCTGGTACTTATTGGACAATATTTTATATAAATTACTTAACTAACACATATGGTTTAAACAAATTCATAAAGTATATACAACAACAAAAGATATTTGTAAAAAAGTGTAACATGTTCCAATAAGTGCCAGTGTCCCTACTATTGCCATTTAATTGATTGTAGATAATAAAAAAGTTCCGTATTGTCGAGTGAAAATGTATAAGTCCGTATTCAGAGCGAATTAATTGCTGGAATCTTGCTCAAATTTTACGAGAGAAATATTGCGCTCGTAAGATTGCAGCAAGATTCCAGCAATTAATTCGCACTAAATACAGCATTACGCGGAGCGATCCTGAAATCTCGGCACGCGTACTAGTCTAAGATTCCACTGGCTTCCTCCGAGGGAATGTATGCGAACGTGGACAATATTTTATAGAAATTTCTTAACTAACACATATGGTTTAAACAAATTCATAAAGTATATACAACAACAAAAGATATTTGTAAAAAAGTGTAACATGTGCCAATAAGTACCAGAGTCCCTACTATTGCCATTGAATTGATTACGGATAATAAGAAAGTTCAGTATTGTCGAGTGAAAATATATAAGTCCGTATTCAGAGCAAATTAATTGCTGGAATCTTGCTCCAATCTTACGAGCGCAATATTTCTCTCGTAAAATTTGAGCAAGATTCCAGCAATTAATTCGCTCTGAATACGGACTTAGAAATTTTCTCTCGACGATACGGAACTTTTTCATTACGCATAATAAATTAAATGTGAATGGTAGGGACACTGTCAGTAATTGGCACGTGTAACTCTTATTTGCAAATCTCTTTTCTTGCTGTGCCTATATAGTTTATGAGTTTGTTTATTGAGTGTTATATAGTGTTAATGAGTGTTATATAGTGTTATTGAGTGTATATATAGTGTTAATTGAATAATTGTACTATTTATTTATATCAGATATGTCAACAAATAGAATACAGTCTTACACTGTACTTGCAATTGTAAGCCGCGGGTCTGGAAAGCTAACACCGGGCCTGGGGTTTTACCCTACGCCTGGTGACCGTGTGATCGGTTTGGCGAGCCACCCTTGACTCGCCGAATACGCGGCTGAAGACGACGCGACCGTTTTATGATAGGATAGATAGAAGCGAGGACTATAATGTTTAAGCAAACTGTTAAACTGCATACAACAATAAAAGAGATTTGTAAAGAACTCTGATCTGTGAAATGTAAATCCACAAACACTAAAAACTAGAAAATAGAAAAAATATATAAACAAAGTTTATGTTAAACGATTGTATTAAAAATGCGTTACAAACTAAAAAAACATTATTTTTTGTACAACGCAGGATATTTCATAACAGAATATGAATCAACTTAATACAACATCAAGTGTCGAAATGAATTTGTTGTGAAATATCCGCTCCACAATTAGGGAGATGTAGTGGGGTTTGTCAAAACAAATCTTCGTTTTTGAATAATTTGGGTTTAATGTGTTGCACGGTAGAATTATAAGTTCGAATACGGAAGCAATTTTCCTAATCAAGGATTATAGCTCCAGCGGTAAAGTGTTCGTCTACGGTGCTACAGGTCGCGGGTTCGAATCTTCCCTGGGGTAAAGTATTTTCTATTTATAAAAGACACACGGACGTTATGCTACTACGATTCTGCACACATTCATGTCATCGGGTCCCCCTCACGGACACATCCGGAATATATGTGTATAAAATACCGTTATTTTTTTTTTGGCTGTTCGGGATTGGTCGCAGTGATGCGACCAATTTGCATCAGCGCTCTGTGGCGAGGACACGCGGGAAATTCAAACCTGCGTTGTTGTCACCATGGCAACCGAGTGGTCGCGGAGACGGCCTGAGCGGGCCTTCTCTTGATTGACACCTAGACTAATTACTCCCACCTTCATTTGCATAGCAACACGCGATGTTACGTGGTCTTCGCGGATTGGCCAGGTGTCCTCGTTCTCGAACCGGTGGCTTGGCTCGTGCCGTCTCCGCGATCGCTCTCTTCTCTGTGAATCGCGTAACGATACACATCGTGGCTCCTCGCATCGTGAAACACAAAGAGCAATCGGCGCTCCGATAAATCTATCACTTTCACACTAAAAACGTTAATGTTTAGTATAAGTACTTTCGCGCTAGTTAATTAAGTTTTGATAAGTGTGTGACTATATTTTGTAAATTAAGCCCAAGTTTCCGCGACTTTAAGAAACGTGTTCGTTTATTGTGACGCCATTAAATTACATCGTGAAACTTTTACAACGATTATATTGAATACTAAGTCGTGCGCGTTAAGTTACTGTGCGGTAAAGGCAGATCGTAGGTGCTCCTCGATTCTGCTTGAACATAAAGTTGGTCCTTCGAGCCGGATACTCCGGTGAATTTCTAGTGCCGTTCGTAGTGCCGTTCGTAGTGTCGTTCATTGTGCCTCGTGGCTCTATCGTTCGCTCGTTACACCATCATGGCCGACACACTACCAGAACAGATCGAGCTGTATCATCGACTCACGCGAGTGTACGAAAACCTAAAAAAGAAAGGCGTTGCAAAAATGACTGAAGGTTCGGTGCAAGCTAGACTGGACTTATTACAAACGCTCTGGGAGCAATTTTCTAGTCAACATAGTGTTCTAGTGCGAAATCGTACGGAAGAATTAGTGAGTCATGAATATTTCGCAAAGGATTGTTTTGGTCTTGCCGAGGATTCCTTCCTTGAACAAAAAGGCGTATTACTTGACCTCCTTCGCGAATTAAAGCGGAAGTCGGAGCCCATAACCATTGTGGCCTCTCCTTCCGGCGGCGCTCACATCGCAGAGACACGATCTCGCGCAACTCTGCCCCGCATCCCTCTACCTACCTTCGATGGCCGATACAGCGAATGGCAAGCCTTCCATGACTCTTTCGTCTCGCTAGTCATCAAGGATCCTTCACTGATGGATGTGGACCGACTACACTACTTAAAGGGTTGTGTTAAGGGCGAGGCGAGTACGGTGATCCGAAATCACACCACGACGGCCGACAATTTCCACCCAGCTTGGGATGCCCTAAAAGAACGTTTTCAAAATAAACGCCTCTTAGTGAGGGCACAACTCAATCTACTAAATGACATACCTGTCGTGAAAAGTGAATCGTCAGTGGAGTTAAAACGGTTATACTACGGAACCTGGGACGTGGTCGGTGCTCTGGCCGCAATGAATCGTCCTGTGACTACCACTGACTGGCTAGTTAACATGACAGTTGACCGGTTGGACGAGCAATCGCGTCGAGAATGGGAAGCTTCTCTCGGTTTATGCACCGAGCCCCCCTCCTTAGACGCTCTAAGAGTCTTCATAGAAACTCGCATCCATACCGTCGAGGCCCTGGAAACACAAAGGAAGCGTGAACCACCAACCGATGGTAAACAGTCTACATCAAAGGACAATATAACCAAAGGGACCACGTCCAAGAGTACTGTGGTACACCAAGTCGTCGCGACACCTTCGGCCGCAAAAAGCTGTACCCTGTGCAAGAACAACCATTACTTACTGTTCTGCCCAAAGTTTAAAAACCAGGATGCTGCGGCGAAAAGGGCTACTGTCGAGAGGTTACAATGTTGCCTTAATTGCCTGGGTAAACATCTCATCGACAGTTGCCAGTCTGTTAAACGTTGCCAGAAATGCGCTGAGCAACACCATACCTGCCTCCATGACGCGTTCCAGCTGACTCCTGGTGTTGTAGTGCAACACGTTACGCCGCGTGTGTCCAATACTTCTCCAGTGATGCTAGGTCTCGCTCGAGTGCGCGCCTACACCCCCGCGGGCCAGTATACGTCAGTACGTGCCCTAATCGACCCAGGAAGTGAAGTGTCGTTAGTATCGGAGCAGCTTGTAAAACGACTTGGTTTGAAGAGGCAACGCTCACGTGTTTCGTTGCTGTTCGCTGGTGGTGCTCCATCGCAGAGTACACGAGGAGCAGTGCACTTAGACATTACTGCCGACCGTGCTGGTGAGAAAATCCTCGGGTTGTCGGCTTTCGTTTTGCAGGATTTGTCCAGCTACAAACCTCCCGCCGTGCTCGACGGGACATCCTGGCCACATCTGCAGGGCCTTCACTGGGCCGAACCAAGCCTCAAAAGCCAGGAGCCCATAGACCTCTTGCTGGGCGCCGATATCTACAATGACATTATGTTAGAGGGCGTTCGCAAGGGCACACCAGGTTCTCCTCTGGCGCAAGAGACGACCTTTGGCTGGATACTTACCGGTGGGCTTAGGAAAGGCCTTACTCGCGGTTGCAAGATAGCACCAACTGTGCAATGTTGCTCAATCGACAAAGAGTTACCTGAGTTGCTGAAAAGATTCTGGGAGCAAGAGGAAGTCCCGTTTATACCTACGCTGTCTCGCGACGACCAAGATGCAGAAGACCACTTTCGGTCGACATATCGACGCACTAGCGAGGGCCGCTTCGTGTTTCTAGGACGATCTACTCAGAGGTATACATGGACGACATCCTAACTGGTGCCACTACGAGTGAGGAAGCCCTGACCCTGAAAAAGGAATTGGATCAGCTCGCCTTGGCGGGCGGCTTTCAACTGCACAAGTGGGCGTCGAATTCACCCGAGGTTATGAGTGCGTGCCACAATGACGTCGCTGGCTTGATACGTCACTGGGATACGGACACCCAGCATAGTGTATTGGGAATTCAGTGGTTTCCCGATACTGATACCTTTCAGATACGACTTCTGGATGGTAGCACGTCGCCGGGTACCACCAAACGGAGTGTCCTAAGCCAGGCCGCTCAAATCTTTGACCCCTTAGGTTGGCTCGCTCCTGTAACAGTATGGACCAAAATATTCATTCAGACACTCTGGAAACTCACGACTGATTGGGATGAACCGTTACCAGGGAAGTTGGACGCTACCAGCACTTCGTCAAATCCAGGTCCCACGCTGCCTGGGGTTGAAAAACACCAGTCAATTGGTGGAGGTACATGGGTTTTCCGACGCTTCGGAGCGAGCTTACGCTGCGGTAGCTTACTTACGGGTTCAAGACGAATCAGGTGCTGTCCAAATCCAATTAATTTCTGCCAAAACAAAGGTAGCTCCAATTAAACAACAGTCGTTGCCGCGCCTTGAGTTAAGTGGTGCCCACTTACTCACCCATCTGGTGGCTCATCTGCTGTCTACGCTGTCACTTCCAATCGATAGCGTGCATTTGTGGACCGACGCCTTAATAGTCCTGGGTTGGGTCCAGGCTCCATCCAGTCGATGGCAAACTTATGTGGCCAACCGAGTAGCTGACATTCAGCGAACGTTACCTCAGGCTAATTGGCACCACGTTCCAAGCCAGGACAATCCTGCCGACTGTGCTTCCAGAGGGCTGAGACCAGCTGAACTTCCCAAGCATTCTCTGTGGTGGACTGGGCCGCTTTGGTTATCTGCAAACGAAGGACGACCCATCACTATAGAAAAACAAATTGAGATGCCTGACGAAGAAAGAAGGCAAACCCTTCACATCCAGTCTTCCCCGGATGCTGAGGTGAGCCTGCATCTAAACCAATTTTCTAATTTTCGTCGAATGCTTCGAGTTACAGCCTGGTGCTGTCGCTGACTCCCGTCTGCTGACGGAAAAGGATTACCTTACCTTACCGCCAGCGAGCTAAGAGATGTCAAGACGAGGCTGGTCCGATGTGTGCAAGCAGCAGTATTCACTGCTGAAATTAACGCACTGAAAGACCGCCAACCACTGCCTCGACGAAGTCGTTTACTGCGACTCAATCCCTTTCAAGATAAGGACGGCATTCTACGGGTTGGCGGGCGGTTACACTATGCAAACACCAGCTACAATCATCGTCACCCAATGATACTCCCGGAAGAATCACCACTGGCTGTATTGTGGATCGCCGATGCCCATCGACGCTGTCTACATGGAGGGGTCCAACTTACCCTATCGACACTGCGCCAACACTGCTGGATTCTGCGAGGCCGACATCTAGTGAAGTCCTGCATTCATCGGTGCCTCAATTGCGTACGATGGAAGGGCAAGACAGCTGACCAGCTGATGGGGACCTTACCGCTTCCAAGAGTAACCCCATGTCGGCCGTTCCTGCGTGTGGGCGTCGATTATGCAGGGCCCATTTTAATACGATCCAGCCGAGGCCGCGGCCAGCAAGCTCGTAAGGGTTATATAGCTCTGTTTATTTGTTTAGCCACCAAAGCCGTACATCTGGAGGTGGTGTCTGACGGAACCACGGAGGCCTTCTTGGCCGCTCTGAAGCGACTGACCTCTCGCCGTGGCCTCTGCTCCCAGATTTACAGCGACTGCGGTACGGCATTCGTGGGTGCCAACCAGGAACTCCGAGTTCTCCTTCAAGCTGTCAGCGCTGGAAACAGACAACTCTTGGATCGCCTGGCCTCTGAAGGGATCGAATGGAAGTTCAATCCACCATCCGCCCCCCACTTCGGCGGAATCTGGGAGGCCGCGGTGAAGTCAGTGAAGCACCACCTCCGGAGAGTACTCGGCGAACATCGACTAACCTTCGAGGAGCTGGCCACGCTACTCGCTGAGATTGAGGCTTGCTTGAATTCCAGGCCATTAATACCTCTATCTGATGATCCCGACGATCTCGACGCCTTGACTCCAGGCCATTTCTTAGTAGGTGAAGCGATCACCTCGGTTCCCGAGCCGAATCTGGAAGAGCTCCCAGACAACCGTCTCTCACACTGGCAGCTTGTCCAGAAAATGCAGCAGCATTTCTGGCGTTTGTGGTCAAGGGACTACTTGAACACGCTGCAGACTCGAGGGAAGTGGAGTCGCGTTCAGCCTTCAATTCGAGAGGGTGATCTGTGCTTACTTAAAAGTGAAACTCAGCCGCCGTCGCGATGGCCTCTCGCTAGAGTTATCAAAACTCACCCTGGCTCCGATGGCCTCACACGCGTTCTAACGCTTAAGACGGCTACGTCGAAATTCAAACGTCCGTTGAATAAGCTTATTCCCTTACCGTTTACTGCCTCCGCGGAGGCGGATGCTGGGAGCTCTCCAGATAGTCCGTAGGTATGACGCCGATCGCCTTAACCTCGGCACGTCAGTTAACCCTTCTTCTCAGGTTGACCTGTTACGTTATTCCTTTATTACTGTGCTTGTTCTTATTTCTTCAAAGTGTTAGCATAAGTTTTACTTACCTCATTAACTGTCTCCGCTGTTAATCACGCGCTCACTGCTTCCGAACGGCGGCGTAACGAGTTATTTCGTCAGACTATGACGAGACGGGCGGGAATGTTCGGGATTGGTCGCAGTGATGCGACCAATTTGCATCAGCGCTCTGTGGCGAGGACACGCGGGAAATTCAAACCTGCGTTGTTGTCACCATGGCAACCGAGTGGTCGCGGAGACGGCCTGAGCGGGCCATCTCTTGATTGACACCTAGACTAATTACTCCCACCTTCATTTGCATAGCAACACGCGATGTTACGTGGTCTTCGCGGATTGGCCAGGTGTCCTCGTTCTCGAACCGGTGGCTTGGCTCGTGCCGTCTCCGCGATCGCTCTCTTCTCTGTGAATCGCGTAACGATACACATCGTGGCTCCTCGCATCGTGAAACACAAAGAGCAATCGGCGCTCCGATAAATCTATCACTTTCACACTAAAAACGTTAATGTTTAGTATAAGTACTTTCGCGCTAGTTAATTAAGTTTTGATAAGTGTGTGACTATATTTTGTAAATTAAGCCCAAGTTTCCGCGACTTTAAGAAACGTGTTCGTTTATTGTGACGCCATTAAATTACATCGTGAAACTTTTACAACGATTATATTGAATACTAAGTCGTGCGCGTTAAGTTACTGTGCGGTAAAGGCAGATCGTAGGTGCTCCTCGATTCTGCTTGAACATGGCCCTACTGCCCGAAACCTTGTGGGACCGTTGCTGTAAAATCTCAGAAATGTTGCGCGACAATTGCTGTAAAATCTTAGAAATGTTGAGCGACAATTGCTATAAAATCTCAGAAATGTTGCGCGACAATTGCTGTAAAATCTCAGAAATGTTGCGCGACAATTGCTGTAAAATCTTAGAAATGTTGCGCGACAATTGCTTTAAAATCTCAGAAATGTTGCGCGACAATTGCTGTAAAATCTCAGAAATGTTGCGCGACAATTGCTGTAAAATCTCAGAAATGTTGCGCGACAATTGCTATAAAATCTCAGAAATGTTGCGCGAAAATTGCTGTAAAATCTCAGAAATGTTGCGAGACAATTGCTGTAAAATTCCGAAACAATGTTGCAGAAATATATCCTGCAATGTTGCAAAGGGGCGGACATAGCAATTTACTTGTAACTTTTCAGCAACATTCAGTGCAATATTTCAAAAATTAAACCGCAATTTAAATGAAACATTCCTGCAATAAAGTGTGCTGTAGGGGTAGTGGTAGAAATGCGTCCTTATTCGCTATTCATTATTCGATCATGATCACCACTACAACATACTCACCGTTATATTATTGTGAATATCTGCTAAATCGTAAAAGGTATAAAAAATCAATTAAAATTTTATCGTTTTTGATATCCTACAAGGGTGATGGGAATCAATTTTGAATCAAATTTTTTGACAAATTTTTATCATCATATTGTAGAAGATCTAAAACTATAGAACTGGATTAAACTTATTTTCACGATAATATGAAAACTCACCATTTCTTTGAGGAGGTGTTTCCATCCCTAGGACCGTTTCATTATAAATCAAAAAATGGTTACAATATTAGCATCATTTGAACTACACTTCTGCAAAATTCCAAATTTTATAAATTTTTCAAGCGACGGTACATCCCTTGTTAGTTACCGACTTTTAAACAATACATTCCAGAAATTAAGCCTTAAAATCCCAATTATGATTTAGAGTTTGGAAGCATATCCCTATTTTAGAAAATTGTGAAATTACTAAATTTCTTTTAATTTGATTCACCTAAATGTTCTAAATTATATCTGAATTTTAGAATATATTATGTACACAATACTTGATTTCTAAATAAATAGATTGGTAACTTATTTAATTTTAAGTTATTTTATGAGCAGATACTGTAATGTTGATACACCGAAATAGTCGAACAAACCATACTGCCCTTTCTGTGGAGGAGTTGCATTCCGCGGTGATTGCGTCAGATTCTGACATTATTAAACTAATCAGTATCGAATCTCCACGTTCGGAATTGCAGTGGTCTTTAAATGGTATATTTGTGCAAGAGGAACCGGGTAGAGTGGAGTTTAATGATTACGATATAGGTACGTATTCACTAATGTTTGAAAATTTATCCAAAATACAGTATTGTCTCCTTATGGACTCGATTTGGTGTACACGATGTGGATTTTTCGCTATCCCCATCACTTCTGTCTCACTCTTGTCCGGCGAAGGCGAGACCGAGATGGAATGAGAGCGAGCAAGAGGCACTGGAAGCGAGGAAGGGCGGTACGCGACAAACGACGCGTGATGTTTTGTCTCACTCCGTCTTTCGGACGCCGTGACACTCCGTCCTTTGCGTGCGCGACGGGCGTGCGCAATGGTCACGAGCCCATAATGTGAGCACGGGAACCGTTTCGCAAAATCTTGACGCAGGCACGGCTCAAATCTTTTTTGCGCCCTATGCGAACTTGTGAAATAACGCCCTTTATTATAATACATTTATTTGAGTTTATTGATGACCTTACTCTGAATTTTTATTCGTAGCTTAAAACAGTTGCAGTACAATTAGTAATATTTTATTTTAATATTTATTTTCAACAATACCAGCAATGAAAATACCATTTTGCACCTCTTGTCGACTTTCCGCCCTAGGCAATCGCCAATAGGGACCAGCCAAGCTTACAAGCAGCGATCGGTATGTACATAGCCAAAGAAAATACATATATAACGCGTCTTAGACTATTTATTTAGTCTTAGACTATTTATTTAGTCTTAGACTATTTATTTAGTCTTAGACTATTTATTTAGTCTTAGACTATTTATTTAGTCTTAGACTATTTATTTAGTCTTAGACTATTTATTAAGTCTAAGACGCGTTATATATGTATTTTCTTTGGCTATGTACATACTGATCGCTGCCTGTAAGATTGGCTGGTCCCTATTGGCGACTGCCTAGGGCGGAAAGTCGACAAGAGGTGCAAAATGGTATTTTCACTGCTGGTATTGTTGAAAATAAACTTTAAAATAACATATTACTAATTGTACTGCAACTGTTTTAAACTACGAATAAAAATTCAGAGTAAGGTCACCAATAATCTTAAATAAATGTATTATAATAAAGAGATAAATTGGACAGGTTCGCCTAGGGCGCAAAAAAGACGCGTGTCGTGCCTGGTTATCTGACCGTCGCGCGCATGCGTCGAGCAGTCACGATTCCATCTGAACGCTCGCGCCCGTCGCGCACGTCCGCCGCGCACGCAAAGCGTTCTATCTCGCTCCCCCTTCGGCCTGAAAGAAGCGAGAAACGAACACTCGGAATTAGGGCTCTGTTCATGATATGGGTTCAACGCCGGTCCCGACCAGCGAGCCCACAGCGAGGAAATACTGTATACAGTACGAGGTAAAATGTGTAGTATAATACAATACAAAGAGATATTTATACTTCATACAAAAATAAATCGCAAAGGTGGAATCAAATTTTCTCGTAGGTATGATATTTCATTTTCGGGATAATCTTGAGATTGAAAATTTATCGAAGCCGAACATTTTCTCGAAAACAAAGTTTTGTATAAAGCTGTGTTCCCATTAAATTAGAGACTGCAATACCGGGAAACCGGTTTACCTGTTTCCGGGTAAATCGCGAGAAATACTCTCAATTTTTTACTGATAATTTGATAAATTACGTATAGCAATATAGCGCATTTATGCGTTCATTAATTCCATTGACATCTACCATGTTATCAGTGAAAAAAACTACAATTACTAATAAAGGCGAAAACCAAAGTATCTCCCGAAGAACAACCTTTGATTCAAAAGAAAACTAAACATCTGAATCAAGTCATGACAAAAAATGGACGTATTTTCAAGTAGAAAAAGTAAGGAGAAAATATGTACAAATGGCATATAATTTTTAATGACTACACGACCAATAAGTGTAGAATCCGAGAGCGCTTTATCCAAGGCTGGATTATTTTGTACACAAATTATGTCGCGATCAGGAAACCAAAGTTTAGACAAATTATGTTTTTGCGGGCTTATTTGTTAAAAATAATTGTTAAATAAAATATATTGAATTATGTATGTAAGTTAAGATACTCTTCTTTGTTTTCATGGTTGTAACGTACCGCTACGAACCGCCGTAAATGTTTCCTTTTCTTTTTAATGTAAAATGTTATTTTTGTTCATTTATACGTAAATTGTATTACTAAAGTCGGTATCAAATATATTGGCCGGTGAATTCGTTATCACGAGCAGCGATCACGGAGAAATCAACAACCACCACCTGACGATCGTGGATTTGTCAGTTGAAATTGCGTGGCCCTCGAAGGGTATGGTGGGGTAACGGGAACGCTGCTCGGCTCCGCCTGAACCTAGCCGTTTGGCTGTTATTTATTCTTAGCGTAATAGTTGTGTGCGTTACGAAGCTATTCGTAGTCCAGAACGAGATGAAGTTATCGAGAAAGTATCAATGCTCTTACCAATAAACCTCCTGAATTTTTTCGTCGCTAACGCACACCTATTCTGATGTGTGTATTTCTGCGCTGACAGCTCGGTTGGCCTACACCCCAGAAGCTTGGTACTATCCCCACCACTTCTGGCTCACTCTTGTTCTGTGAAGGCGAGGGTGAGATGGAACGAGGGCAAGTCAGAAAACGTTGGGAAAAGGAGCACCGAGGCAGGCAAACTGTGTGGTGGGAGAATACCCCTCACGAAACTCACCGGCCAATATATTGTTGCGCCGGGGAGTTTCTGTCGACGACCACCGCGTGGTCACGTTGCACGAGCACATTGCACGATGCAGCTATATTTCCGTATATCAGATAATTACAACATAAAGAGAACCCGGTCGTAATGGCGTATGCTATCTGACTGTCTTCTCAAAGTGGGTGGACCCTCTTCTGTCTTCAGCTGCGAGCACCAGTAGGCTATGCACGAGCCTATACCCGGTGTTCGCAACAATACTCTTTCGTCAGGCCCTCTTGTAAAGTATAAAGAATATTCATCTTGAGTTTCTTCAACTACATTTTTTAATTCTCGGTATTTTTCAACGTATGGATTATGTTTTTCTAATATTTCTGTTATTTCACCAATGTAACGTTGTAATTCAGTATCTTTTCCAAAATTTATCCTATATTTTAAAGCAACATCAGGTTCGTACATATAAATCGGACCACAATACGATTTATTATTAACTCCATAAAGAGATGTTGGAACGATATGATGTACCTGTCCATGTACTTTCAGAACCGGAAGCCGTTTATCTGTTATTATATCTGCTTGGAATGTTGCAAAAGCAAACATCGAGTTAAACATTCGGATATCTGTTTTAAAGGTTCTATCACAGAAAATTTGTCGTAATTCATTCAGAAATGGAGATTGTCACGTCCCGCGACGTGGAGTCTAATATTAATTAACCTTTTAAATCATTAATATTTACTATTTCGTACTCAGAGGTATTGCAACCACCTCATATGAAACATTATACAAATATTGTGCAACAAATAGCCGACACGGCATTATCATCATAAACAACGATAAGAAAAGATCGAGCGAAAATACACGGACGCCAGCGAGCAGGACAGCCAGATCGAGGAGGTGGCGGACAGCCAGCTGTATACCAGGTAGCTGACCGCACGCACACCGAGGAGGCCCAGCCAACACCAGCTAATGTTCAGCGTGGGACGCAGGCCCCTATCAACCAGCGGAGACGACACCACCTTCGCAGAGCTGTGCCCCTGATTTTCACTAGAAGATTGCCTTCCCGCTATTCCCAAAAATCAATCGCCGATACCACCACAATATACTTAAATTCTACCTCTAGTACGTAAGCTTGTACGGAACCAACCGTACAGAAAATATTCTAAACGATCCACGTATAAACCCAATACGAATTAAGAATCTTGCTATCGTCGCCGCTGGGAATCAGTTAAAATGGAACGTGCTTAAGTAGTAAACAAAACTCCCAGAATAGAGCGATGGGAAGATTCTTCCTGGAAGATTCCAGATAGAGGCTGCGGGATGGGATCTCCCACCTAGGATTTGTCATGCGACAAACCTTAGAGAAGGAGCGACCGACTGCCCTATAAAAAGGGATCGACCACCCGCGGACCTCATTATTATGTATTATTACATACTAATTAATTAAATTATTAATCAATCAGTATTAATCACTACATTAACTACAGTTACATTGCAATATTCAGCGATATACGTGTCCTATCAAATAATACTAGGACTAAGAAAAGTTGAAGTGTAGGCACCGCAACAATAAACAAAAGTGAATTTTGTTATATCAGTGAGTGAAGTGTTTCCACCTCTAATTCCCCATCCTCCAAATTGAGCGTTCGTCTTTTGGAACAGTGAATAAAATAACCGAAAATGCCCATTGACAGGTGACGTGTCGCGCTAATTAATGGTATTACCTATGAACAGAACGTTGCCCGCGGTCTTACCAGAGATTATGCGTAAACGTGATCGATGCGATTAATTGAAATATTAATCAACTTCTAAAATCAATGATTCCGAATATGGAAAAATAACGCTTCCCCCGCCGATGGTACCACTGAAGAGCAGAACGCTGCCCGCGGTGGCGCCTGGTGCGGATGGTGAGAGTGATTTATCGGTTGATTTACTCATATTATTATTAATTCTAAAAGACGAATGCCACGTAACCATCGCGCGGGGCGACGTGTTCAGCTCTGGAAATTATATAGACAATTCCAAGAAACCCCGGCGACCGATAAAGACAGTTTGGGAGTCATCAAGGCCCCAACAATCGAAAAAAGACCAAAAAACTCTCAACTTCGTTCATATTCTGTACCCTGGAGATTGGGCAGCCCCGAAGTTGAACAACGCACCCGAAATCAACGGGTACCATCAGGACCCATTGAGTGGAGGTTGATTCCAATTGATCTGCCATCATCGCGGGTGAATTAAAGTAATTACCAAATTAAAATGCGTTATAATCTATTATCTGTAATATTCAACTATCCCAAAGCATAAAATCCCAGGATTTGCTCGAAAGCGGATTGAAAATATAAACTCCTTAAAAATCGCGGCCCCGAATTAAAAGTAGGGACGTAACAGACATAATTCTGATAATCTGACTTTACCGTTATGACAGCAAGTCTTCTTGTAAAATTCATTTTTCTATGTTGACTGTTTCGAAATCAAGGTTATTTGTCCGAACTAAAGACTGTCGTGGCTGTTCCCTTGATTTTCTCATACATGCAGTGGATGTTGTTGCTGGCTGTTTGAATGTCGAGGGTCTCTGTTCCTCTGGCAGTTGTTGTCGCTCCCTAATTTCCCTTTTACGTTCATAAGTTGTTTTCACTGGCTCTTTAGATAATGAGGTTCCCTGATCCTGTTGTAGTTGTCGTTTTGTTCTGCTTAATTCTCCAACAGCTTGAGCACATTTCTTCGCTTGTTGATTCGACACTGAACAACTGTCTTTATCCTTACTTATTTCTCTTTGTCGGGATAGTAATTTTTTGTTCAAATCTACAAATGTGCCAAAGGAGTCTCTATTACAGAAAATTTGTTGTTATTTATTCGCGAAGTGACATTGTCGTTCCCTAGTTTGACTGTTACATTCAGCAGATGTTTTCGCTGTCTGCTTAGATGACGAAGTTCCCCGTTCTTCGTGTAGCTGTCGTTGTCGTTCCAGAAATTCTCCCACACGTTGAGCAGATTTTTTCAAAGGCGTATGCGATACCGAGCCACTTTCAATATTATCAGCTATTTAAATTTTCCTTCTCGAAGTGTCATTATTACGCGCAAATCTACAAATGTGCAGAAGGAGGCTGTAAGATGGATTTATCAAAGGAAATGTGTAAAGTCTATCATCGTTCCCTGAATTTTCTCATACGTTCTGTAGATGTTGTGGTTTGCTGTTCGAATCTCGACGCAACCCGTTCTTCTTGCAATTGTCGTCGCTGTATTCCGTCTTACAAGACAAAAGCGGGCCCAGGGCGAGGCAAAAATTCAACGTCTTTTACGGTGGGCAATTGCTTGTTCCCGAAGTGGTCGTTCGGAACCATTTGCCTGCCAGATGACTAAGAAGCAATCGACATCGTGCCGTTTTTTCTGATAATTTCGACTTCTTTCGCCCTGAGATAATCCGTTAACTGCTTAACTGCCAATGTATCATATACGATACAAAAAAATCTGGCCAATTCTGCTTATGTATCATATATGATCAAATGGAATAACATTTTTGATTTTCAAACGATTTGAATGAAACTTGGTATGTAATGGTTTTTGGTGTCGCTGAATCTGAATTTGACATTGGAATTGTAAAATTCAATGTGGCAGACTCAAAATGGCCGACCCAAAATGGCTGCCAAATATTAAAATATTATCGCAATTTAGAAAAATTGTATATAGGGGTTTTTGGGGTCGTTGAATCTGAATGTGGCATTGGAATTTTAAATTTCAATATGACAGACTCAATATGGCCGAACCAAAATGACTAGCAAATTGTTAGGATTTGTATAGTAGTAAATAGGTTTATTTTTTGCCTTTCGGCCTCAAAATGGGGTTACATGTGTTATATGTGTAAGTGTTTCTGGGACTGTTAACTCAAGGATGCGCTTTCGATTTGATTTCTTCCTTCATCTTGTTCTTCTTTTCTTCTCCTTTTTTCCAGAACCATTCGCATCCACTCCGCTCCTTCTTCTTCTCCCTTTAGAATCGCTCTGATCGTTGAATTCTCTCTTTTCAGCTCCTTACAGTCTTGTAGCATGTGACTCAGCGTCTCTCTAGCCCCATTGCATAGTCTGCATACTGTGTCTTATTCCTCCTTCCAGTACTTGCTCCCCCGCTCTTCGTATCCACATCTGAACCTAGCAATCATGCTTTGGTCTCTGCCTCTGTAGTTTTCGTCTAGGTAATTTGCTCTTTGGTCATCCCTTATTTCTGTGTAATGTGCGTTGTATCTGCCTCCTTGTATTCTGTCGTATTGCCATTGAACCTGCTCTGCCCTGTCCCTTTGCGCTAGTTCCTCAGCGAACTCTCTTCCCCGCCTTCTTTCTATTTCCATTTCTTGGATATCCATCATTTTTTGCCTGTAGTATGCATCTCTCATTTCCTCCCACTTCGACTTTTTCTCTGCTTGCTTCGCGTCTATTTCCCTCCAGCATTCTTGTACTATTTTATTCTTGTTCAGCCGTTTCGCTTTCTCCTCATATTTTATTGCTCTTTTCCCCGCTTCTATCCTTACTTTGTCTGTTTTTGTTTCCTCCAAAATTAGATATGCTGGTGTATTAAAGTCCAGACCTAAAGTCCACCTTATGTATTTCTCCTGTATCTTCTCTACCTTTTCTGCTTCCATCCAACCCCAAATTTCTGACGCGTACAGCAAGATATTTTTCACTATGCTTCTGAATATCCTCATTCTTCTCTCAAAATTGTTCTTGAACATTCTTTGTCCTATTCCCCATATCTGCGCCATTGCTATTCTAGCTTTCTTTATGACTTCCCTTATGTGCACCTCTCTGTCCCCGTTTTTCTGAAAATTATACCCCAAGTATTTGAACTCCTTTACTTCTTCCAGACTGTGCCCCTGCCAGCCCCATTCTTCTCTCTTCTTCTTTCCTCTTCCTTTATGGAAAATCAATACCTTAGATTTCTCTGCGTTCAGTTGTAACCCTTTCCTTTCAAGGTATTTTCCTAATCTTCGTATCATGTCCTTAAGATCCTTTGGTTCATTTGCCAATAACGCTATATCGTCCGCATATGCTAGAGTCCAGATTTTTTCTTTTCCTACTCTAACTCCTCCTGCTTGGTTTTTCCTCATGGTTTCCTCCAAGTCCGCTACATATATTGTAAATAACGTTGGACTCAGTGGGCATCCCTGTCTTACCCCTTTTGTTGTCCAGAATTTCGATGACATTTCTCCGTTTACTTTTATTGTGTTTCTTGTTTCTTTGTAAATTTCTCCGATTCTCATTCTCAAGCGTTTACTTATTTCCATTCTCTTCATTATGTTCTGAAGTTTTACTCTATCCACGTTGTCAAATGCAGCGCTTAGGTCCGCGAAAAACGTATACAGCTTCCCCCCTTTTTTCTGTATTTCTCTGTTAGATACATAGTTCAGAATAAAAATGTTATCTGTTGTTGATCTACCGCTCCTGAATCCTGCTTGCATTTCTGGTATTATGTGGTTCTTTTCCAGTTCCTCTTTTAATCTTTTTTCTAGGACCATAGCATATATTTTGTACGCTGTGTTAAGGATCGTTATCCCCCGGTAGTTGTTTACTTTTTCTCTATCTCCTTTTTTGAATATTGGTGAAATCACCCCTTCTTTCCATCTCTCCGGGAATCCTTCTCCCTTTCACACTTTATTGAAAATTTCTGTGATCCTTTTTACTATTTTCACGTTACTGTAAATCCAGGCTTCATTTTCTATTTTGTCTTCCCCTGCTGCTTTCTTTTTTTTTAGTTTTCTGATTTGTTCTTTTACTTCTGCTTCTGTTATTTCCTCTTCCTCTTCTCCTTCCGTGTTGTCTATTTCTTCGTACTCCTCTACTTCTTTTTTACAGTCGACGCCTTCTAGCAATGTTTTAAAATGATCCTTCCATTCATTTAAATCTATTTTATTGGAAATACCTGTTCTTTTCTTTCTTTGTTTATTTATATATTCCCATATTTGGTTTTCTCCCTTTAATTGCATTATCTCATTTTCTATACTTTCTTGTAATTCGCTTCTCCTTTCTTCACACACTTTTTTGTACTCCCTTCTTTTCTTCTGATAGTCTTCTTTGTCTCCTTTGCCCCTTCTCCAGTTCCTCAGTGCTTTCCTGGCTTCTCTTTTCTTTTTTGTACAGTTCGAATTCCACCACTTAAGGCTGCCCAATTTCCATTTCTTTATTTTTACTTCTTCTTTCCGTACTGCATTATTTATTTTTCCTACCATTTCTTCTACCATTTCATTCACCTCTGTCCTATTAAAGTTTATTTTGTTTAATTCCATTTGGAACTCTCTCTTTCCTTCCTCTGTCCAGACTCTTCTCTCTCTCCACCTCCCCTCCTGATTTCCCCCTCGGTCTCGCATTTTATTTCCCCTATATAGTTCTGCTATCAGAGGCATATGATCTGACTCAACTCTATCTTCCACTGTGAATTTCTTGATATCTTCTTTCGCCTCGACATTTGTTAGTATATAGTCAATTACCGTGCTGCCTCTCGGACCCGTGTATGTGTACTCTCCTTTCTCATCTCCCTCCATATTCCCGTTCAGAATATTCCATCCTCTTTCCTCCACCATCTCTAATAACACCTTTCCCTCCGTGTTTTTAACTTTGTCTTTTGATCTCCTTACGTCATGCTTTTCTTCTATTCTAAAGTCGCCTCCTTCCTGTCCAATTCTCGCATTGAAATCTCCTCCGATTATCAGTTTCTCCACCTCCCTCTCCTCTATTATCTGGTCTAGCGCTTCTTTCGTCTCCTTCATATCTCTGCTGTACACTGTTATTATTCTCCATTTTTCATTTTGTATCCTGATTCTTCGCTCTTGCATATGTTCCGTTCCTGCGTTCGATTCCACCTCTTCTATGCCCTTTCTTATACCTGTGATAATTCCGCCTATCGCTCTCCCTTTTTTTCTCTCTCTAGTGGCATATTTACATTTCCATGAGAATTCTGGAGGCAATTTATCTTTCAATCCTTCCCATTGTTTCTCTTCAATCCACGTTTCTACTAATCCTATTACGTCGAGATCTTGTAAGAAATCCCAAAACTGTTTGTCTTTGCTCAATAAACCTGCTACATTCCAGTAGCCTATTTTAAATGTATCTATTCCTTTCCCAAATCTGTGTATCCCCTCTCCTCGCATATCTGCATACGCAGGCGCGCGGGGAACGGGTGTTGGTACTGCCTTTTGTCGTGCGTTGGTTGTCCTTGTAAGCTCTGTGATCCTCCAATAATTTAGAGGTTCACAGAACTTTGCCGACTCCAAAAATTTACTTCCTTCAGCCCACCATCCTCTTTCCAAATAAATGTCTTATCGTTGATTTTTACTTTCCTGTATCCAATTTTCACCTTTGCCCCTTGCTCCCTTTCCGCTTTGGCGATATCTTTAATATTTTTTTGTATCTCCCTTTCCTTTTTTGTCAGATCATTATCAATAAACAGCCTCTTATCTTTCAATGTATTCTTCTTTAGCATTATTGCACTTTTCTGTTGCCAGCTTTATAACTTCGCTATCAGTAGCCCTCTTTTCTCTCCCCTTCCTACCCAGTAGGCTTCCTCGATTTCTGCTTCTTCCTGCAATTCGTGCCTTAACACATACTCCACCGTATCCTTCGGCGTCTCTTTCCGCGGTAAATCCTCTCCCCTTAGGGTAATATTATTTCTTCTCTCTCTTTTTTCTCTAGCCTCTTCCTTCCTTTCTAGCCCCTCCAGTCTTTCTGTCAGCCTCTCTGCCTGATCCTTCTTGGCCTCCAGTACTTTTATCCTATCTCTCATTTCCTTTCTTTCCTTTTCCCATATCTCATCCCTCCTCTTCCACTCGTCCCTCAGCTCTCTATTATCTTTTCTCAGTTCCTCCAATCCATTCTTAACTGCCATCACTACTTCTATCAATTTGTCTAATTTATCCATTTCTCTGTCCTGTTCCGTCTCCTGGCAGACCGGCGTTACCGCAGTTCCTATAACTGCCTCAGTTTTCTTCGTCGGAGGCGACCTCCCTATTTTCCTCGCTTTTAGGAATTCTTCCTCTATTTCCTTTTCGGCCCTTAACCTCTCCTGCTCCTCTTCGCCCTCCCGTTTCCTTTTGAACGTGTCCAGTATCGAGCCTTCGCTGCCCGCTCTACTTCTTCCCAGCTGTTCTGCCAACGATGGTCTTCCCCTTCTTCTCGATTCCTTTTGCACTTCCCCGCCTTCGCCTGCTCGTTTCATTGGAGTCTCTGCTCTTCTTTACCTACTGCTGTCTCCGTTTTGACTTCTTACTTTTTCCACTCCCGTAGATGTCACTTATCCTTGCCACGTCTCTTATACTTCGTGCACTCGTTTCACACCTTCTCTTCTTCACCTTTTATTTCACCCTTCTACACTTTATTAACTGTGGATTATACTGTCCACCGGAACCTTGTCTTCTCCCCGTGTTTTTCACCCGACCTCGTAATTTTCTGCGCACTTTTGCCACACTTTTCGTCTATTTCTTTCACCTGTCAGTTTACACACGTTATTCTCACGCGCACGTCACGTGGTTCCCCTGTTAGGATTTGTATAAATTATTCGTATTTTATTCAATTTCTGGGGTCGGGGGTGGCATTGAAAAAGTAACTGCAGTAATCGAATTATAGACAAAAAAACTTCACAAATAAAAAATTTTTAAATAAAAAAAGGTTTAGTAAAGAATTGACAAGCTCACCCCTAAATTCTATTTTCTAGGGGTTGGGGGTGTCAGATGAAAAAATAACCCCTGTATTCATAATTTTGTGTGATTCACTTAAGTATTCACTTAATTTCGATGTCGCCAGTTTGGGCCCGAATAATAAAAAGGACCTTGCCAGTTAACCGGTTAAATTGCTCTGTCAGAGGGGGTACACGGTAACTTCGGACCGGTACATACCGCCGTCCACCGCTGACTCACGGAGCAATACGGTCATAAACCGTGACCCTGGCTAAACGCTCCGACCGAACAACCTAGCTCGTTTTGCAAGCCAGGTGTCTGTTTTTTCCTCTACTACGTTACCAAGAAGGAGAGGCTCCCTCCTCCAACACCGAAATCACGGAAGGAAGGTTCCTCCACTTCGAGGAAAAGCTAGCCAATCAGTAATTTGGCACCTCCCGAAATTCTGATGACCTGTCTACCTTCGACGTCGAAGAACTGGACGAGTCAGAATTCAATCGTCTCTCGAGTGAACGCATTCATCTCTCGTTAAATACCTCGATCAGCACTCTACTGATATAATCAACGATACAGTTGACTCTAGTGATCTAGTCAAGCATTCGTGACTAAATCTCGCAGGTCAACCGATTCGTACTCTAGTCATCATACGGACTAATTCGATTGGTCTAGTCAAACGTTCGTGACTAAGACCATCGTTCAAACCATTCGTGCTCTTGTCTGGTTATCATACGAATCAGCAAGTTCTCTTTTCGTCGCGTCAATTAAATAGTCACTCAAAATTAATTTGGCGAGTGATAAAGCCACCAACACCGCGTACCACGGAGTCTCTTGGGCCTTACAACCCCAAGAGGAAAAACAATCTTTCGCGTGTGTGGGTAGCATACATCCGTTCCCTACTTTCTCTTTTTCGTTCAGTAGATGTTTTTGCTCTCTGCTTATGTTAGTTGTCGAAGTTCCCCGTTCATGTAGCTGTCGTTGTCGTTCTCGAAATTCTCTATCACGTTGAGCTTTTTTTCTCAAAGGCGTATGTGCTACCGAGCTACTTTCTTCATTATCATTTATTTTTCTTCTTCGAAGAGGCATTATTGCGGTCAAATCTACAAATGTGCAAAAAGAGGCTCAAAGATGGTTTTTTTTCGAAGGAAATATGTAATGTCTATTATCGTTCCCCGAATTTTCTCATATGTTCTGTAGATGTTGCCGCTTGCTGCTTAAGTGTCGATGCAACCCGTTCTTCTTGCATTTGTCCTTGTTGTTCTCTTCTTTCTCTTCTTCGTTCAGCTGGTGTTTTCGTTGTCTGCTTAGATAAGTAAGTTCTCTGTTCTTCGTGTAGTTGTCGTTGTCGTTCCCGAAATTCTTCAACGGCTTGAGCACGTTTCTTCGATGGTGGATTAGATACGGGACAACTGTCTCCATTTTCACTTATTCTTCTTTTTCGTAGAGGTATTCTTACGTTCAAATCTGCAAATGGGCCAAAGGAGGCTCTATTTCATTAATTCTTCGGTAATTTAATCGCGAATTGTCATTGTCGTTCCCTACTTTCTTTTTTATATTCCACACGTGTTTTCGCTGGCTGTTTAAATGTAGAAGTTTCCTGTTCTTCATGCTGTTGTCGTTGCGGTTTCCTAAATTCTCTTACGCGTTCTGTAGATTTCTTCGCTGCCTGATTAGCTACCGTATAACTGTATTCATCTTCATTACCATTACTTTCTCTCATTTTCCTTTTTTGTAGCGGGTGTGTTACTTTAAAATCTGCAAATATATACAAAGGTAGCAGTAATCTCTTTTTTAGTGTAATCTAAATCACAAATCGTTTTCGAAATATTTATCTTTTAATTAGCTCTTATGATTCTGTGAACGTGAAAAATTCTACAATGCTCGATGAATATTTTGTACAAAGGACACCGAACGCATATCATTCACATGTGCACTTCACTTTGATTTGCAGGTTATTACTGTAGATTTGTTTGTTTCATAAAGTTGGCAAACATATAAAGTCTTTTATTAAACAAATAAAACCTGTAAATCAATGATCACAGGGTTGAGCGCCAAAGGTGCCAGATGGTTATAGAATTTTAAATTTGAACAGCATTCCATTAATCTTGGATAAATGTAGAAAAGATGGACAACAAACACATTACATTTTGATTTGAACATTTTTTTCCATGTCATTCCCTACCATATCGACACAATGTATAATGTCTAATTGACTAACCTTTAAAAACCTTTAAAACGTAGGTTAAAAAATTGAATTATTCACGAATTAAAATATAGCGACTTAACCGTGATCTTTACCGCATCTGTATGGTTTACAGTAACCTCATATTCCACGTTTTTCCATGTTTTTTTCATTAATATTTTAAAACACTACATCAATCAACACTACTACAATCGTGACATAATCGATTGAATGCTATGACTTCAGCGATGTTTTAGTTTTTAATTTTAGCACGCAACATGAATTTTAAATTCCAACAGTTTTCCATTAAACCTGAATAAATGGCGAAAAGAAGGACACCAAACACATTTCTGTATTATCTATAATATCTCCACTTTATAGCGTTACAAAAAACGTGACATTTAAACCGTTACAGAAAACGTGACGTAATCGATAAAAACCATGGAATCTCGTCACATATGATTTTATAGATATAGGATAGATGTAATTTAACATTTTTTTTTCCTACGAGCATCAGCTATCAAGCATAATCTACAAGGTAATCCTCGCAGTAATATTCACTATCACGTATGATTTTAGCAGCACGAAGCGTATTTAATGTTTCGCAGACAACATCGCTCTGTTGTAGCACTTTAACAAAATTTGAAACTTTTATTCATACATCTTCTGCAGTTTGATACAGCCGCGGATACATACGGCTCAAGATTAAACAAATATGTAACTGTATTCGGTTTGAAATATAGCGACATAATATCCATTGTCATCTTTACAATCGGTGGATCAAAGATCCGACAAAAATCCACCGTTAATTCATTAATCCACAGCGATACTGATCCAGGTAATTATGCGCGGTCTTCGATGCTTGAACGTCTTTCGGCTAGTGCATCCCATGTATAACATGGTATTATGAGATGTCCCGTGATTGTCGCCGAGGAGAATTTCTACATTGTCCATAGATCTTACGCTGATTTCAATTTTCAAATATTTGCTGCCCATGGATGTTAATGCGTATCTTCTGACCATGATACGTGGTGCGGGCTAAGAGAACAATCAAAGCTATGAAATTGTCCGCTCGTATCCGGAATAAACATCAAAAATTTTGAGAAGATGTAAAAATTACGCCTTACTAGTCAAAATATGTATTCTCCACGCATGGAGCTATACCATCATCTCACATGATCGGAACGTAATAATTCATGAGTCCGACGTTTCCTTCGGCACTGGTACTATGCCTTCGAGGGAGAGGGTACGCCGAAAGAGTTAGGCAGAGATGTCAAATCATGGTGGGGATATAAAAGCGTTCTCTAAACTGCACAAAGGCTCAAATCGTTGCAACGTGTTGCGTGGAAAGAAGACACTACTACTACTACATTTACATTCCATTTAAGTAGGTATAGTATGCCGATTCTGGGACCGGGGGGTGAGGGGGTGAGGCGGGGCGAGGGGTACCGCGCTCTTCGACGAGATGGGCGCGGGGGTGAGGCGGGGAGGGGGGTACCGAGTTCGTTGGTGAGGGAGGATGGCGTCACAGGGGAGGGGGATTCCAAAAGGGCGTCGACCGAGTTCGTTGGTGAGAGGGGGATGACGTCACAGGGGTAGGGGGATTTCAAAATTTTCAAAATGGCGCCGCGCGCGCAGGTGGAGTTCGTGGGCGAGGGTGCTGACGTCACAGGGGAGGGGGGATGGATTTTCAAAATTTTATTGGCGCCACCTATTGGATGTTTAAGGTACTTTGGGTCCGCGTCGGTAGTTGGCCCGTCTTGGTAAATTTTCCATGTTTTTCATACATTTTGTATTGGCGCCACTTGTTGGATGTTTAAGGTACTTTGGGCACGCGTCGCAGCCGCGCAATCTCCGTGCGCGTGCGGAGATCGTTGCGCAGGCGCGACCGCGACTGATTCGTGGAAATTCAAATCGCGTCTTCGACGATGATTTCTGAGAAAAAGGGTGGACCAGGAGAAAAGATTTTTTTCTGAGGAAATATTTGAATCGTGGGACCGATATAGCACACGTGCAATGATGTAAACATAGAACGATAATTATTGTAAATCAATCATCGCGATAGCCTATGGAATAAACACGACATTGCACCGTGCCATGCCGCGTGTTTATATCTGAGCAGGATTGAACGCATTTTTGGTGCCTACGTGCACGCGTTTCATGTCATATGTTTATATTTGAATCGCGGGACCGATACAACGCACGTGCAATGATATAATCATAGAGCGATAATTATTTGTAAATCAATCGTCGCGATAGCCCATGGAATAAACACGACATTGCATTCGATTATGATTTCGGAGAAAGAGGGTGATATCTGAGCATTGACTTTTCCCAAGACCATGCCTCTAAGAAGTATCCTCGAGAAAACGCAATGTCTCGGAAGCAATAAATTAGGCGTTGCGATCACGCAACCCACTAAGCGATAATTATTCGGGGTAGAGTTCCGAGTATTTTCATGATCGAGAACAGAGCAACGTCTCAAGTACCCTTCTCGAGGATCTGCAAGTCAAGCGTCGTGGAAGCGTGTAAGGGCGAAAAGATTTTGTTTATTTCACAGGGAAGGTGGAAGTTCGGTGAGTAATTCTGACATATTAAGATTTTTAAGATTTAGTAATTTATTCAACTTAATTATCCCACTCGACTACATCGTCAGTGAATAGGGCACTATCGTCGTCGGTAAAAATGGCATTGTTAACAATTTCATTAAATAAATCCTCATGGGTATAAAATGAATCATCGCCAACTTGCTCGGGGACAGTCTGAATTGCAATATCGCGAGCCTGAAGCCCTGATACTGCATTCGCAAAAACCGCGTCAAAGTTAATCCGTTTCGCATTGACACATTTTCGCCAAACTACACTTTTTGGATCCATCAAACTGTTCAGTCCATATACATTATTATAATCAATGTCATCCCAATCATCATCATCATCATCATCATCACTAACATCTAAAAAGAATGTTTTTTACCGCGCATGCCTATTTAACCAATATCGCTCGCTCCCGTAGTTGTCAGCCGGTATCTCGCCGCCGTATATACCAGTACCATTGTAAAACACTTTTAAAAAAATGTCGCCATCGTGAACAACTTCCGCCTCTTTAAGTTCTTCACCACGAATTTCTTCGGTTTGAACCGCAACATTCCGACACGCAACATATATTTTGGGGTTGTAGTCATGTATAGGCAGCACAGAGGAGTTGAAGATCGCAGCGGCAGCTGGATGATTGAATTGCACCGGCAATGACATAATCTGAAACCAATTTTTCTTATAATTCTCAAAGTTGCTGACACAACGATTCACTAAAATATGGTAATGGAAACTTACGGTATTAATCGATTATATTTCCGTGCGTTGAACGGCGGACGATACTCTTCAAAGCGATCTCGCTTACAACAACAACAACAACAACAACTACTACTACTACAACAACACTTCGATGCGACAGTCTCCAAGGCAACTGCAATCGACTGAGACACAATAAATTTTTAAATCGTTTCTTGTAGCAACGTATGACACGACTAATGCAGTAGCATGAGAGAACTGATTTTAACGTGGCCGTTCCATGATCACACATATGAAAACACAGAGCAATAATTATTCGATGCTGCATTCGTGTAAGCAACCATCGTAAATATACAGCGATAAATATTCGGGGTAGTGTTCCGAGTATTTCATATCGAGGAGGCTGTAAGTCAATCGTCGCGATAGCCCATGGAGTAAACACGACATTGCGCCGTATGTTTATATCTGAATCGTGGGAGTAGTACAACGATTGTGTAAGGGTGGGGAAAAATTTGAGGATACGTTCGAACTGCATCTAACGTAAACATAGTGCGATGGCGTCATAAGGATCTCGGATAGGGTAGGTGGCTAGTATATTAAATCCTTCAATCGCTCGGTGAATATCGTGAAATACGTTACGCGTGCATAAGTATCACGGGACATGAGCTCTTTCGTGAAATCGTTCGAATCGTTGCAGGATAAGATTCCACGGCTGCGTACCGAAGAGCAGTGCTATGAATGGTTAATATCCTGTGGCGAGTGCTTGCACCTCATCCACGAGGATTTGAAGACCCGAAAAGTATCGGAATCGGAACAACAACGTTTGACATTACTTACGAGTAGTTTTGAAATAGTGCGAACGTGTGTTCGAAGACGTGTGTGAACGAGACGCATTGCTCGCGTCATCGTCTTCCGATAACGATAGCGATGGTGAGGAAAACCATTTATGGACGTTGCTGCAGTTGGATGACGAAACGTACACGTGTTAAGTGTACCAACATTATCCGAGTCGTCATGGATCAGCATCTTTCATCATGGATTTATGCAATGGTCGCGCGAACATCGTCAATTGTTATGTTATATCGCGCGATACAGTACTGTGGGTAAATGCACATTACATTGCATCGTTGCTGATAAGGACGTGTACCTTAAGCGTACGAAGTACATTACCGCGATCGTGTGTACGCCGTTGACGCTTTTACATGACATTGAGAACGGAATGGTCGAAGTACTGAAAGTACTGAGTCCTGATACAACAACAATTCCAGTGAATAGGGTTTTGGGTCGGGAATTGGCCCGATATTTGGATGATCGTACGAGCTTGCCGCGAAACTCGACACTTGTCCTTCTACCGCTGAGTTTTCGATTTCCGGATTGCGAGTATGATCGTATCACCTGGAAAAGCCGCATCATGAAATAAGGTGAAATCGAGAGTCTCTGGGAAGTTAACTATTTGTGAAGAAGTGAACTCTTTGTGAATAAGTGAATATGGAGGGGTTCATGGACACGTACAGGGTTTTGTCCCGGATGTCTAAGCTTTTACGCTGTATTGCGGACGTCTGAGACTAGACTGATCATTGCGACACGTGCCTGCAGCTCATCGCCGAGTACCAGTGCAGCGGAGGAGTGTCCGTGGCCGCAAAACAACGCCTGGTGTCGCTGATCGCGCGAATAAAGACATTGCGCGTGATCGTGCGGGAACAGTTTTCGCGAGTAGGGTGTAGGGTTTCGGCTCGACCGACAGCACCTAAAGTCGTATGGGAAGACGTGGAATCCGCGTTTATTGGACGTATTTCAACCGGCGCGGTCATCAACGTGGGACACGTCGATCCGCGTCGATTTTTTAGAGGGTGCTCGACGAACTGTAATCTCGCACGTTACGGACGCTATCACGACGCATAAGAGCGTGTCCGTGAATACAAACTTGAACGCGGAGTTTATCTTGGGTGAAAATACGGACATGAAAAGTTTCGGTACGCGAAATCGTGTACTGTTAATGACTTCGAACGTGCGCGGGTGGTACTCGAAGTACGTGATCGCTCCCACACTAGTGATGCTCGAGGAGTTTCAAGATCGCGACAGTGGATGGACCCTAAGGGCTGTGCTAAATATTCTAGTGAATATTAATAAGCATAATTCACTTCGAGCCGGTTGCAACGTACCGCTTCCGCACGCCGTCGTGCTGAAAAAAGCGGTTGTGAACGTAAAGAGCTGGGACAATGCGTGCTTTTTGTGGTCTGTCATCGCCCGTTTGTATCCTGCTGCTACGAACGTGAGTAGGATCTCATCGTATCCGCACTACTCGGAGGTGCTTCGCACGCAGGATATGACTGTTCCCGTGACGTTGGACCAGCTGGCCAAGTTTGAGAGGTTCAACGACGTATCCGAAACGTGTACACGTGGTCGGACGGAAGCTGCATGCCTCTGAGTTTGACGAACAAGCGAGAGAGATACGCGAACCTACTACTGGTGCAGGATCCCAAGGAGCCTCAATTATATGTATTTATTTATTTATTTGTTTCAGTAACACATAGTGCGTTTATAATCGGGAATCATAGAATATCCTTGTCCCTTATCCACGAGTTCCGCGACGAATCATATCCAAGCCATTTAACGTACACCTGGTTTCCCTTGCGACGAATAATCTTCTCGACTAGATGGACGTCCGGATTCGCGACCGAATGCAGTTCGTACTCGTAGAATCCACCCGAGATCGGCTCTCCCACGGAATCACGCAGTATGTACGTCACCGGGTAGGTTCTTTGTACGGTTACGATTTCGAACACCTCGGTCGACCAGTTCGGACTGTACCCGTTCTCGAAGAGGGTCTTGAACTTGCTCACGCGTACCTTGTCACCGGCTTTGAATTTTGCGTGTCGTCGAATACCTTTCGATGAGGAGGGCGAGAGGGGTTCATTCGCGGCGTACGACAAACGCGACGCGGGGGTCACGTCAACGTGTCGGGCGTTGATCGTTCGGTGCTTGCTATGATTGTATACTCGAGCTCATTTTAGAAGGAACTTATTTCGCGCATGTTGAATGAGCTCATTGGTTCCAAGGGAGCATTTGTTTGATGTATAGCCAATAGTAGCTTGTTTCGGCGCCAACGTGCGCAGAACCGATCTAAACTCGTCGGTCGGCAAGTTCCTTCTGAAATGAGCTCGAGTATAGGTGCGTACGAGCGCAAGTAACAGGTCGATCCGACGATAGGACGCGTTCAAGAAGAATTATTTCCACATGAGGTTTTTCAGCGTACGATTGAAACGTTCAACGATCGACGTTTTCATCACACTGTACGTGGAGTAGTGGTTGATCCCGCGGGTCTTCACACATCGTTGAAACTCCGCGTTGTAAAACTCCTTACCCATGTCGGTTTGTAAATTTCGCGGACATCTATCGCTCTGCCGCAATACGATCGTGAACGCGGCGGTCACGTCGCGTCCGCTTTTTGTTTTCACGGGTACGGCCCATGCATACTTGCTGAACGCATCGATGATCGTTAGTATGTAGTGATAACCTCGATTTTGCTTCGCGTACGGACGCATCTCCACCAAATCCGCCTGCCACAAATCATCGCAGTTGCGAATCACGACGCTCATGCTTCGCGGGTGATCGGGGGATGGTCGCGACGTTCCAAGGACGTTAGAAGTAATATGAGTTCCTCGAATGCTCGCAACACGCAATCGATGCACGTTTTTCGCGGACCACACATACTTGCTGAACATATCGAAAATCGCGAGTTGATGTTGGTGTTGTCGGCGTTGGCGTTGATGTTGTTGGTGGTGTCGATGTTGTTGTTGTTGATGTTGTTGTTGTCGATGTTGTTGTTGATGTTGTTGTTGTCGATGTTGTTGTTGTTGATGTTGTTATCAATGTTGTTGTTGATGGTGTTAGGAGGAATATAGGTAAACAATTGCGGTTAGTTCCGGAAAAAACAAATTTGGTCGCGGGTTAGTGCTGAAAATTTGTTTTTTCCGGAACTAACCGCAATTGTTTACCTATATTCCTCCTAACACCATCAACAACAACATTGATAACAACATCAACAACAACAACATCGACAACAACAACATCAACAACAACATCGACAACAACAACATCAACAACAACAACATCGACACCACCAACAACATCAACGCCAACGCCGACAACACCAACATCAACTCGCGATTTTCGATATGTTCAGCAAGTATGTGTGGTCCGCGAAAAACGTGCATCGATTGCGTGTTGCGAGCATTCGAGGAACTCATATTACTTCTAACGTCCTTGGAACGTCGCGACCATCCCCCGATCACCCGCGAAGCATGAGCGTCGTGATTCGCAACTGCGATGATTTGTGGCAGGCGGATTTGGTGGAGATGCGTCCGTACGCGAAGCAAAATCGAGGTTATCACTACATACTAACGATCATCGATGCGTTCAGCAAGTATGCATGGACCGTACCCGTGAAAACAAAAAGCGGACGCGACGTGACCGCCGCGTTCACGATCGTATTGCGGCAGAGCGATAGATGTCCGCGAAATTTACAAACCGACATGGGTAAGGAGTTTTACAACGCGGAGTTTCAACGATGTGTGAAGACCCGCGGGATCAACCACTACTCCACATACAGTGTGATGAAAACGTCGATCGTTGAACGTTTCAATCGTACGCTGAAAAACCTCATGTGGAAATAATTCTTCTAGAACGCGTCCTATCGTCGGATCGACCTGTTACTTGCGCTCGTACGCACCTACAATCATAGCAAGCACCGAACGATCAACGCCCGACACGTTGACGTGACCCCCGCGTCGCGTTTGTCGTACGCCGCGAATGAACCCCTCTCGCCCTCCTCATCGAAAGGTATTCGACGACACGCAAAATTCAAAGCCGGTGACAAGGTACGCGTGAGCAAGTTCAAGACCCTCTTCGAGAACGGGTACAGTCCGAACTGGTCGACCGAGGTGTTCGAAATTTACCAAGACGGGCCAACTACCGACGCGGACCCAAAGTACCTTAAACATCCAATAGGTGGCGCCAATAAAATTTTGAAAATCCATCCCCCCTCCCCTGTGACGTCAGCACCCTCGCCCACGAACTCCACCTGCGCGCGCGGCGCCATTTTGCAAATTTTGAAATTCCCCTACCCCTGTGACGTCATCCCCCTCTCACCTACGAACTCGGTCGACGCCCTTTTGGAATCCCCCTCCCCTGTGACGTCATCCCCCCTCACCAACGAACTCGGTACCCTCCTCCCCGCCTCACCCCCGCGCCCATCTCGCCGAAGAGCGCGGTACCCCTCGCCCCGCCTCACTCCCTCACCACCCGGTCCTAGAATCGGCATACTATACCTACTCATTTAGATCCATGGAAGAATTCGCGCAAGTAGAACGCCAATTGTTGGATCAATCTGCACGATTGATTTTACGAGAAGAATGCCTCGCGTGGGAAGAACAATGCAACGAGTGTATCGAATTTATAGAAGAATGCAGCCGAGTGTAACGTCCACGATTATCAATCGGTGTTCGACAATCACTTGCTCGAATCGTGCATCTCGAAGGTTTGAAATGTTCGTTGCGCGAACGTTTTGTGCATGAAGGTGCCGGGCATTCGAGCACAGGACTTTTGTGGCGCCAAATAGACACTGCGTTTTATAGCCGCGTATTAACTGGTGCTGTGCTAAAATCGGTCTGTATAGAGCCGCGCAACTTCCTGCAGGATGCGGCGATCATTGTATTGAAACATGTGCGGGGCACTTTGAAGAAACATCAGAACCTCAAAGTGAACACGATGTTCAATGGCGAATTTGTGCCCGGTGACAAGCATGCTAGTAAAAGCATCAACGCCCGCAACTGCGAAATCTTCTACACATCCGATCTGCAGGAGTGTTATCAGCGATGTATCATCGAACCCACCCTGGCATCGTTGGAAGAGTTCTAGGATCGCGACAGCGGATGGACAATGATGAGAATCTTCAATCTGACCGCCAATGCCAACAAGTACAATCCGCTGCGCGCGAGGTGTCACTGCAAGTTGCCGCGGGAGTTATCGCTAAAGAAAGCGAGGATTAGCGTCCAATCCCCGGACAAGGCCTGTTTCGCGTGGGCAATGGTCGCCGCGCTACATCCCGCCCGATGGGACACTGCGCATCCAAGTTCATACCCCGACTATGCTTCAGTGCTAAATCTCCAGGGCATCGAGTTTCCAATGTCCCTGGAACAGATTGGGAAGTTTGAAGAGTTGAATGGCATCTCGGTGAACGTCTACAGCTTCGAGGCGGAGATAAAAAAGGGATCGACATTCTTTCCGCTGCGTCTCACCAGGCAAAAGATGGATTGTTACGTCAAACTGCTCTACACACCGAATCGAGTGCACGGTGATATAGGGCACTTTGCGTGCATTAAGGACTTGTTCCGGCTGGTGAGTGCCCAGTTGAGTAAGAAGAAGGCAAAGAAATTCATCCGCGACCGGTAGGTCTATAAACGTATAAAATGTTAAAATATACCTCCAATGAAAAAATGAAATAAATTTTTTTTTTATTTACTAGGTGCATTCACCAGGGGTGTGCGGGTACCCGACATTTCGGGCTCGGGACGGGCCGGAAACTTTCTGGGGTGATCGGGCGGGATCCTGATACTTTCGTATTGCTCGAGATCCCGACGGTCTCGGGATCCCGAGATTCGATTCGGGCTACAAGCATAGCCGCCAATAGCTGGCTGTCATGCTTGTAGCCCGTAACGAGTTAGTTACGGTGGGACGCGAATCTTCCCCCCACCACGCGCGCCTGACGCGGCCCGCCGCTACCGAGCCCGGCCGCTAGATGGCCGCGCCGAGCAACGTTCTCGCTCGCGAAGATGCCACGGTGCTCCATTTAGGCCGGCGCGGCGGGCTCGTCAGGCAGAGTCTGCCACGAGCGATATGAGCGAACGGATAGAACTCTCCCAACGATCTCTTGTAACCCAAGCTGTATCGTTTTGACTTTTTGGTTTCCCCCACCTCCACGGCTCCTAAAGAAACACGAGTTCGCCGATCTCTAGACGCAGGTCGATATCCACTGTCAATCTTAGGGTCAGACTTAGTCTGTCCCGGAGGACATCCTACAGTCTCCGTCTCTCCCGCGGGTTATACCCACTGGGCGAACGGACACAAGACTTCCCGGTCAGGGCCATTGCTGGAGACAACAGCCAAGGCACCAGAACGACCACCCCCCACTCCTACCTCTACCGCCGAAACGCCACGAGCCCGCGAACGCAACCGTGACGCGCCGCCCGCACTCCGCCGCGACCTCTCCGCGAACCGCCGCGCTAGTTTAAGCCGTAGGTTATGCCGCACAGACCTGGCCGGGCGACATTGTATATTAGTGCTAAGAATAAACGACCGTTACACAGTTCACCTTGTCTCGTTCTCTCGGTCACCCTTCCGTTAGGTAACCTCGTCGAAGCGAGGTTACACATGCACTACTTCGGATCCGCTGAAAAGTTGGAGGTGCATTCGCTGGACTGTGGGCACATGAACGACTGTGCCATCCTGCTGCCCAGCGAAGGCAACAATTTGCTCAACTTCGGCAACCGCTGCAGGAAGGAGCGAGTTCCTTTCGTGGTGTACGCAGAACTTGAGTGCATCTTGACGAAAACGGAGGACAGTCGAAAGGTGAGGTAGATTCTAAATTGCGCAGGTATCAGCACCACAAAGTGCACAGCATTGCATATTATATGCATTGCTCGTAGGATACATCGCTATCGATGTATCGATGTCGCCGCGACGCGGATTGTGTTTCATGGTTCGTCGAAGAACTGAAAAATTTAAAAGATTTTGCCAAGCCTTGTTCAAGCCAATAATACTCCAATGCTACATTTAACTAGCGAACAATGGACGACACTTTGCAATACGACACACTGCCATATTTGCGAAGAACCATTCAAGGCTAGCGATATACGAGTCCGCGATCATTGCTATCTATCCGGACGGTTTAGAGGCCCAGCACATTCGGAGAGCAATTTAAATTATAAAAATGCGTTTTACATCCCCGCAGTTTTTCATAATTTATCCGGCTACGATTTATACTTTAATATCGAGAAAATAGCTACCGCTTTCGAAGGCAGCGTTGACGTATTGCCTATAACTAAAGAAAAGTATATTTCACTCACAAAAATTGTATTAAATTGCGATTCATCGATTCGTACAAATTTCTCAATACCAGTCTCGGTAAATTAGTATCTTTTCTTAGCGCAGATAAATTAAAAATTTTACGATGCAACTTTGAAACATTATCCATTGAAGATTTCAATTTATTAACGCGAAAGGGTGTGTTTCTGTAGGAATACCTTGATTGCGCGAACAAGCTGCCGGATCAGCAGTATGTCTAGGAGAGTTCTAACTCAGGTACTCTGAGGGGAGCGCGGGGAGCGCGGCGAAGGGAAACATTAGGGGCCTTTACACGATCGTTCCCGGCGCGCATTCCCGGCGTGCGTTCCAGCGCGCGGCACGCAAAAGTACTTGAACGCTGGAGCGACGCTCCTTCGTGCGCGGCAGAAGATTATACTCGCCACTACTTAGAGACAACGGGTTCGGCCTCACATTTGTACGTGGACTCCATCCAATTTTTCGATCTATGAAACGATCAATGACATATCTTGATATACCTGGCTTATAGGGGATATCATAAATGCTATTACTGTAGGGTACACTGAAACATCTGTTTTTACGAAGCTCCATTTGGTTGACCTGAAGGTGCTATAAATTATGGAAATGGTTTATGACTCAGTTATAACGACTGTAAAATTTTAAAAGGGTACATCAAAATATCCAAATGTTTCCCCGGCAATGCGATGGCAAATGAAATTGCAGGTAACACATTCACTGTTCTGACAATCATAATTATTACTATTGGCGGCAATAATTACCATGTCATTGCTTGTTTTAATATAAAAACTAGTATTGATAAACAATAAATACACATAGGTATGCAAGTGATGTTATATGTAAGATAAATGATGAAGAGGTGTAATGTGCAAGATGTTTTGAAGAAAGGGGGTAGTCTTCTGATAGCGCGTGATGCAGGTCAAATTTTTCAGCCACGCTCTAGCGTGGCGCGCAAGAAAGCACCACACTCCTGCCCGCGCGCCAGAAAGCACCACGCTCCTAGCCGCGCTCCAACCTTCACTCCAGAAGAGTTTTCATAAGAGACAGAAAAAGTAGTTAGAAAAGGAAAACGGCACTTGAAACCTAGGGTTCGGCGTGGCGCGTGGATTTCCGACAGTTTTGAAATCCTGGAGCGCACGCCGAGCCTGGCAGCCGATCCTGGCAGCCAAGACTCCAGAAACAACGCCGTCGATAAGCCGTGCCTCGATGAGTTTCGAGTACTTCGACCCTCGAGACCAGGGGGGCCGTGCAATGTTGCCCCCTAAGACGTGACGAATCGAAAATTCTACATTTCTCACCGGATCTTGGCGAAAGTGACGTGAATCGTTTCCTTATGTTTTCCCGATGAAAATGGTCCAAAAACGACACAAATCGGATTGTAATTAAGGAATCTTCATAATAAATTGATTTTCATAACTTCGTTAAAAATAGTCCGATTTACATGAAATTTGGCATAATTTTCATTTGAAAAACATGAGAAATCCATCGGTATCACTTCCATATCGATACGATAAAGAATAAAGTATACAGTGTTTCTGAAACAGGTATGAATCCTCGGCCGACCGCAGCGAATCGAGGTCGGCGACCCACAGTCGAGGGTGAAATATTCATTACAGCGTATTAAGAAAATCTTTATTCTTCATCGTATCGATATGAAAGTAATACTAATGGATTCCTGGCGTTCTCTCAATTAAAATTATCACAAACTTCATGCAAATCGGACTACTTTTACACAAACAATACAAATTATAAAAGGAGTAGGCATTTCTTAAACCCACTCTCTTATCGTATCGATATGTACGTGACAAATGGATTCCTGGCTCACCCTGGAGTCCGACGAGAGTGTAACTTATCCAAAAGCATGATTGATCGATGTAGATTCTGTGATCCGTACGGGGATCAAAATAATTGTGAAAACTTTGTTTTATGAAGGCTGCTCGGTTTCCGTGGTCCGAACGATGACTAGAACGAGCAACATAGAGAGGGTGGAGAGAAAGCGTGGGTTAAGAAAACTGTCCATTGGCGCGTAAAGGTTTGGTCGCCAAATGTTTCTGACGGTGACCAGACCTGTGCGAACCCTTGAAACTTAGTAGGTATATGTAAGCAGAAACAGCAGGAAGAGGTAGGTATATACATATAAAGGGGTAAAAGTGAAAGTAAGAAATAGCTTCAGAAACAGAAAAAGGAAATCCTGGAGCGCACGCCGAGTCTGGCAGCCAAGCCTATGCGAGCCGCTTGTAGCGGTAGGAAGTGAACGCGAATTTTTTAAAAACAAACAATTAAATATATCTATTTACTTCCAGCTTTGTGGCTTCATTTGGCAATCTTTAGGGAATATGTAAAAAAATTGTATGCAAAAATAATGGTTATATCTGTCGTTATAGAGCTTAAAATGGAGCGCATTACAAAACTCCCATGCGCACTGATAGCATAAAATCAACCGTTGTAGTTGTCTGAAATAGAAAATGATAAAATTTGGTGCAATCTGTATGAGTGTGGCTACCGCCCGAAGTAGATTAAATGAGAAATGCTAAAAATTAACAAAAACGGGAGTTTCTAAAACGGACATCGATTTCTTAAATAAAAAAATCGCTGGTTCTTTAAGACGCAAAAGTCTAATTTGCAGCAACCGACTTAGTATTTATGTCATAAATAAGCTTAGACTATACACATTCAAAATATATATGAGATATAAACTTATACATATCTACAGAAATTATGAAAAATATCGACATTCTGGTTTGAAAATTGGCACGATTCTCGTTAGATTACGAAAGGTCAACTTGAGATCAATTTTTTTGTAAGTAACATGAATACGACATATCTGTTTGCATGGGTAGATACTTTGCCCATTGGCTATCAGAATAGAGTGATGGATACACAAAAATACAACTTTCATACTAAACTACGTTTTTGCCATATTTCTTTTTTCTGTTTCTGGAGCTATTTCTAACTTTCACTTTTACCCCTTCATATGTATGTACCTACCTCTTCTTGCCGTTTCTGCTTACATATACCTACTAAGTTTCAAGGGTTCGCACAGGCCTGGTCACCGTCAGGAACATTTGGCGACCAAACCTTTGCGCGCCGAAGGACAGTTTTCTTATCCCACGCTTTCTCTCCACCCTCTCTATGTTTTTCTCTGTTCTTTGCTATTTCATCTTCGTTTTAGGGTATCGCTATATTTTTCTATTCGCTATCTCTAACTCTGTCTTGTCTTTCCTTTTTAACCGGCGAAAATTCACGGAGCGGACACTTGGTCTCGAACCGGCTCTCAGATATCACGTACCGCGCACGCATTCTTACTGTTTCTCCATTTTTACTGTTAATTTATTACTATTAATTGTTACTCTTAATTATTTCTGTTAATTTTTACTCTTAATTGTTACTGTTAATTATTACCATTATTTGGTACTGTTAATTGTTTCTATTATTTGTGATTGTTAATTGTTATTTTTAATTGTTATTGTTAATTGTTATTATTAACTGTTATTTGTGGATAATCTACATTGAGTTGGGTTAGGTGTGTGATTATCCTTACACCGAACCACATCAAGTGTAAGAAGCCTGTGTGAAGAACGCGTTTTACAAAAGGCTGTGAGCAAGTGTTACCATGTTTGCGGTGAATAACAACCGTGACCGGAACCTACCTTTTGTTGTTATTGCTGCTGCTGCTGTGCATTTAACAGTAGCAGATCGAAGAAGAAACAGAAGAAGAAGCCGCCAGGTCTGGGTAAAAGAATACCGCGGAAATTGTAATGTTCAGCCCCTTTTGCGAGAGCTGAGAGACAATTATCCAGATGACTACCGGAATTATTTGAGGATGGATTCTGAAGCGTTTCATCATCTCCTCAGCTTAGTTGAAAATAATATTAAAAAAATGGACACCGTTATGAGGCAGAGCATCACTCCAGAGCAACGTCTTATCGCCACTTTAAGATTTTTGGCAACGGGACGTTCTTACGAAGATTTGAAATTTACATCTGGCATATCAGCTCCTTCGTTATGTAAAATAATTCCTGAGACGTGCAAAGCTCTGTATAATGCCCTACGTACAGAGTTCTTAAAGGTAAAGGTTACAAATTAATAATACGTGTAGACTAACAATAATACTTTATTAATTAAATGATCTATGCAGTATCGTTATTAACGGAGAAAACCTAATCCACGATCGCGAATTCATATGAAAATTTGTGTATTGTATTTATTTAAACTATTTTCAGACGCTTAGTTTGAATAGTTGCTGTGCGGCGTGCAAGATAGTGGCTGTTCTGTTTATCTGATACAAAATACCAAAAAGAGTTTTGTTCTTCAGGAAATTGCGCAGTTAATGAAGGTCGATTGGGAGGATAAAAACTGTAAAATTCACAAAATAACGGCAACATTTACTGCGTTCCAAGGTTCATTACTTGCGCAATTTCCTAAAAAACAAAAATCTTTTTTGTACATTGTTTCAGATAAATAGAACAGCCGCTATGCTGCACACCGCACAGCAACTATTCAAACGGAGCATCTGAAAATAGTTTAAATGAATACAATACACAAATTTTCATATGAATTCGCGATCGTATCTATACATCTCTAAAAACTCCTGCTGTGATTTCCTTCATTTCCTTCAACATTTGACGCATGATCATTGTGATTATAATTACTATTATTGCTGAAATCCGTCGGTTCCCGGATCGGCACAGCATAGAGCCTGCACTCGTTATCACACAAATCTGTGTGAGGCTTTAAAGTTTTTAATAGCCCTCTTCTCAATACTGCTGCTATTATGGTGTCCGCATAAATCGCCTGCTCCGGATCCATTCTTTCCAATTGCTTGGCAACTTTTATCCCTGATACTTCATATTCCGAAATATCGATTCTAGTGGTGGTGGGGTTCTTCAGCGCGACAGCGCAAGTTTTTAAAACTTCAAGGACACCATTATCATCATTTTTTTTCTTCTTGGCGCAGCGAATCGTATTCCCAGCCGGCCGTTTATTCGTGCTTCCAGACGGTTGCACTTCTTCGTCCTTCATACAAAAAAAAACACAAATAATTTAATAAAATAAGAAATAACAAAGAAATTAATTTTTTTATATTTTTTATTTTATTTTGTTTTGTCATAGTTCCCGAATACCAAGGACGAGTGGAAACAAATTGCGGAAGGGTTTCAAAACAAATGGGATTTCATCAACTGCGGAGGTGCTATGGATGGGAAGCACATCCGTATTATCCCACCACCGGACTCCGGGGCTTTTTATTATAATTATAAAAATTACTACAGTATTGTACTAATGGCGTTAGTTGATTCTAATTATGAATTTATTTTTGTCGACGTCGGCCAAAATGGAAGGCTATCGGATGGTGGTGTTCTCGAACATACTCAATTTATGAGACGTTTAAATAACGGGCAGTTGAATTTACCCGATAATACTGAAACAATAAAAAATTTGAACTTCGCCTTTTTAGGCGATGAAGCGTTTGCTTTGAGTAATAATTTTTTAAAGCCGTATACACAAAGGGAACTGGACCACGATAAAAGAATATTCAATTATAGATTATCGCGAGCTAGGAACGTAGTCGAAAATACATTTGGTATATTATCCTCGCGATTTCGAGTATTACATACAGCAATTAATATGAAGGTGGAAAATATATCCTATGTCGTATTGGCTACTTGCGTTCTCCATAATTTCTTACGGAGACGGAGTGCAGCATATGTAATGAACAACAGGATTATGCAGGAGGGAAATTGCTTCTTTTCTTCATCGTATCGAGAAGGAAGTGGCGCCAATGGATTCCCTATGTATTTTTTTTTATGAAAATCATACCAAATATCATGCAAATCGGACTACTTTACACAAGCTACTTGTATTCCTTATGTAAAAGTTGTCCGATTTACACGACATTTGGCATGATTTTCATCGGAAAACCACAAGGAATCCATCGGCGACACTACCGTATCCATACGATAAAAAATAAAGAATTATTTTATTTCTGAAACAGAAACAGGGTAATTCTGGGACAACACCCCGCAGTGCCCATCGAATTTTATGGCTTTGTCAGGAAAAAGGTATGAATCCTGGGTCGAACGTAGCGAATTGAGGTCGGCGCCTCGCAGTCAAGGGTGCAATGTCCATTACAGCGTATTAAGAAATTCTTTTCTTGATCGTATCGAGAGGGAAGTGACGCCAATGGATTCCTTATGTTTTTCCGATGAAAATCATGCTAAATATTGTGCAAATCGGACAACTTTTACACAGGGAATACAAATAGCTTGTGTCAAAGTAGTCCGATTTGCATGATATTTGGTATGATTTTCATAAAAAAAACATAGGGAATCCATTGGCGCCACTTCCATCTCGCCATGAGAATTTGATTTTGATTTTTGAATGAAACTGAAGTATCATTTTTATCATTGTCGCGATACTGCTTTGCGCGGAAACCTCACGACGTAGCCCTCCCAAAGGGAACGCGAAACAGGACATCGCGGGGCATTGACATGTAGCGGCGTCTCAGGTAAATGGACTTTTCGATTTTCGGCTTACTCTCGGATTCCTCCCCCGAGGTCCTGGGTGAGTTGGGCTATAGCCAAACTACACATCTGGCAACCAGACTCGCACAGTTAAGTACATTTCGCGCACCTTTTTTTACTGCGCGTTTTTGGCATCGCTTGGGGACCTCCAAGTCAGTACGAATTAGTCTTCCGAAAGCGGCACTTCTTGAAACACCGTTCATAGTCGCCTGTCGTGAAAACTGTTTTCTTACTTACAAATACTTGTTAGTATTTCGATTAACCGCCGAGGCAACGATGCCGTTCCGTGTGCGGACCACCGCAGCAGCGTTTATACTGATCCACCATCTTTTGGAGAATCAAAAAAAAAACAGAAAAGAAATCGACGCTCGTGGACAAGGAAGCTATTTCAAAACAGATCACAATGCCGAAATCTAATAGTGAATGATGTCATTGATTCTCCTGAAGCCAATATACGCAATTTCACGCGGATGCGAATCGAAGATTTTAATTCTTTGATTATTTTAATCGAACCACGTGTGAAAAAAATAGATACGTGCATGCGGGAGGCAATAACCGTAAAGGAAAGATTGGCCATCACTTTACGATTTTTAGCCACTGGCGATTCATACAGCAGCTTGCAATACCTGTTTCGTGTCTCGAAACATTCAATTTCCACCATTGTGCCCGAAGTTTGCGACGCAATAATTCATGGATTGAAGGACTATATAAAGGCAAGTATAAGAAATAATTTATATATACCCTAAATATGCTTGGTCTTTGCTTTAATGTGCACAAAACGACAAAAATGTGAAAAACAACGATGCTACCCTTTCTTTTCCAAACAGTGGTCGAACTCTCTCGGACTTACAATACTTAATTAGTGGAGAAGTTGTAATTTCATTGTGTTCATTTTTTTAAAATTTATTACGGGTTATAATTTTTTGGTACATTATAATTAAATGAAACGTCATGAGTACAGGACGGACAAATAAGAATACTATTACATTTTATTTACATTATTACAAATTTTTTGATGAAAAATGTTCGTTTGGGGGTCGTGAGATTAAGCACAATTGTTTGGGCCACTGTATTTTCCCATATCAGCGTCAAAATTATTGGTACGTGCCTTATTAGGTACGTGCTTCACACGTGCCAGTGTTTGTGAGTCGTATTTTCTTAATTCGTTACCCACGTGTAAACCGAATGTGAAATGTGACTCTGTGGGGCCGTGGGCATTTTTTTCCAATAACTCGAAAGGCTGTTCAAGCATCACACCGCTTATGTTCGGGTAGACCACCGTGCGTCTATTTGCCTGACGCGATCCTCTCGCGGTACAGGGAGCACGGTCGTTCATTGATTGACGATACTTTCCAAAATTAATTACCAAACGTTTATTAAAAATTACAGTTACCATCTTCGGAGGAAGAGTGGCTGGCTGTGGCGGACAACTTTGAGAAAAAGTGGAATTTCCCCCATGCAATAGGCGCAATGGATGGGAAGCATGTTATGCTGCAAGCGCCTATCGACAGTGGCACGGAATATTATAATTATAAGCATTTTTTTAGTATTGTACTTTTTGTGTTGGTTGATGCAAATTACAATTTTTTATACGTCGATGTCGGCTGTCAGGGACGAATTTCTGACGGGGGCGTTTTCAAGAATACAAAATTGTACGAAAAATTAGAAAACAAGACGCTCAATATTCCAGCTCCGGAAGTTATTGCAGTACCGTATGCAATTAAAGTTCCGTATACGGTACTGGGTGACAAAGCGTTTGCTTTAAACGAGTACACGATGAGGCCGTTTAACGGTGAACCAGACCACGGTACAATGGAGAGGATCTTCAACTACCGACTGTCAAGAGGGCGTAGAGTCGTAGAAAACGCCTCCGACATTATAACTTCGGTTTTCCGAGTTTTGCGAAAATCTATTTTGTTACCCCCCCAAAATGCAAAAAAAGTTGTGTTAACGACAGTGTATCTCCATAATTTCTTAAGGGGGGAGACCACTGTCTCAAATCTGAAAAAAATTTTTTTTCTTTTTACATTTTCTGAAAGACGTATGTTTCTAGAATGTTCTCTCCAACTTTTATGAAGAAATTCGCAAAATTGACGAAGATATGGTGTTTTTCATGAAGCGGTGTCAAACGCGCGTCTGAGCTACGTTTTCCACAGAATGACATTTTTCAACCGCGTTGACAGTCTACAGAAAAAACTATACGTCCAATTGGCATGATCAAGGACATTTATTGTACGGAAAACCCGTCGCTACTACGTGACGATCAGACATTTTCAATTTTCGACCTGCTTCTATTTTTTTTAGCAACAATTCCCCAATTTCTCCCCAACGTCTCTGTCGGATAAAAATTAAAAGTAGTCGAACGCGAACCATCAAATAATCCATTACATAACATTGTGAAAGAATAACAAGAAAGGAAATATACCCAATAGAAACAAACTACTGTTCTTTAACATTTTCAACCTTTACACTAAATGCACTCCGTTTCAGATCATTGAGGGGTGGTAGCTTTCTGCATAACTAAGCCCGATTGTTGTTACAAATAGAAAAATTTAGTTAATTGCAAATTTTCAAACCTGAACCGGTGATTAGGCTATGCTTCACCCTCGATTTTTCTCGCATCTCCCCTAAACTGTTTATTGTACGTAAATAGGATTTCGACCTGGCAGATCGCGCTTCTTCCGCAACGGGGGAGTGATTTCGCGGAGAGACACTCCTGGCGGACAGAGTACGGGAGAGTAGGGTAAAATGGAACGCTTAACTTTGGAGGGTTTTAACTGTTGTAGGTATAACTATTACAAATAAAAAGTATATATAAAAAATTTTTATGTTAAACGATTTTATTAAAAATGCACTAAAAACTAATTATTTTCTTGTACTTCAATTTTGGTGGTGATATACTACGAACGCCTGCAAAGTTTAAGTTTTACTATTCGTACGTGGCGGTTCATTTTTCGATAAATTGTGTATTTTCGGTAATCGCGATGCGACTCGCGTCCCGAACGCAGCTGCTTTCTTCTTCAATCTTGCGAAGGAAATTTTTTAATTTTTTTCATTAATATTTGTAAATTTGGTTTAGGTATCCTATCATAACATTACATCGTTTGTGTTAGTACTACAAGTGTGAAAATGCATCAGAATTTGTTTCCTTTTGTTTTTTAATAGATGTTAGGTAAATGCCAATGTTACCCCGTATTGCCAATGTTCCCCCAGTTTACGGTACTTAATTAGTAGAGAAGTTGTAATTTTATTGTGTTAATTTTTTTTTAAATTTATTACAGGTAATAACTTTTTGGTAAATTATAATCAAGCGCAACGTCATGAGTAGAGGAGGGACAAATAAAATAATATGAGGATAAAGATTAAGAACATTATTTGGTTTTATTTACATTCTTTCGTCAAACATCTTCCGATGAAATCCGACGTTCGGTCAGAGTTTCTGATTCGAAACTCTCAGGTGGAGTATATTGAGTGGGGGTACAAGAATGGGGTGCGGCGGGGAATGACACAGAAGGGTCGGGATAAAAAGTGTTTGGGTCACTATAGGTCCCCATATCTGCATCAAACAGCGCCGTGTTTATCACGTGCTTCCCACGTGCCAGTGTCCGCGGGTCGTACTTTCGTAGCTCGTTAGCCACGTGTAGCCCGAAAGTGAAATGGGGGTCTGTGGGGCCGTTGGCAGATTTTTCTAACAACTGGAAAGCCTGCTCCAGCATCGCGGTATTTTGGCGTGGTTCCACCGCCACCGCACGTCTTTTGGCCTGACACGTTGCTCCCGCGGTTTGCGGCACACGGTTGGCCGTTGATTGTCCAGCTGTGCTGGTTGACGCCTGCGGTTCCTCCGGTGCCTGCGGTTCCTCCGGTTCCTCGGGTGTCTCTGTGGCTGCTTCAGCTTCCAGCTCGGATGTAACTTCTGATACCTTCGAAAAATAATTAAATGAAAACCTATTTTGTTACCCCCCTCAAATGCGAAAAAAGTTGTGTTATCAACTGTATATCTCCACAATTTCTTACGAAGAAATGCCAGTTCGAGCCAGGCATACACACCAGCAGAAAGTTTAAATCCTGAGGAAGCTGGACCGATAATGACGGCGATATGTCGTCAAATACAAGATCAACAAATACTGCTAAGGAAATACGTTTGCATCTTGCAAGACATTTTATTGGAAATGGTTCTATACCATGGCAAACTAATGTTTGACGTAAGGTTGTAATATATTGTATCTATATGTATCTATGTATGCATATAAGTATGTATGAATGTATATATATTTATGTATGTATGTTTGTATGTATGTATGTATGATTAACGAACTAACAAGTTTAGTTAAATATAAAAGCATGTTTGAAAAAAATGGTTTTACTATAAATTAATTAAGTAAAAGCTTGTAAAAAGGTGTCCTTACGTCATTCATTGTGTCGGCTGTCTCCTGTGGAATGTCCCTATCTGCTAAGAATTCGAAACTATCGAACGCGAACCATCTTGATTGATAAATTTCTCCTCGGCCTGTATAAGGAAGAACATAATTGTTTACTTCGAATTCAATAAAAAAACATTTTCGACAGGAAACACATCCACTATCAAGTGTATTAATTGAAAACTTGTTGCAAAAACCGGGTAAGTCCAACTTGCGAAAGTTGTCTGTTTCTTACACCCATCAATCGACAATGTATAAAAACATTTAAAAGTTGAGCAAGTAGCATTTCACCAAATACTGAGCTTACCCAGTTTTTGCACCAAGGTTTTCGCAAAATTCAAAATTCATATATTGTTAAAAAAAAAATCGCAAACAGACATATTTGACTTCAGGGACTTATCGAAAAAATTTAACTGGTCTCTTGTTAAAATCGATTCAGTTCGAGAGATATGTGTGCGGCCAGACATTAATACAATTTGCGTTAAATATGATTTAAGTGAAAACAGCTTCAACATGAAAATTTTAAAACGATATGATTCAAACCAGGATATTAAGAAATATACATTACAACATGCATATGATGTTAAAATTCAATTATCATTGAAAAAAAAAGAAGATTTGTCGGCAATGGTGTCTAAAGGTCTTATACCGAAAGAATATATTAAATTTTATAATGACATTTTAACTGAATAATGTTTAACTTATTAAATAAAGACGTTTTTCTTTCCCTTAAAAACCTTCATCTTTTTATTTTTACAGTAGAATCGAGGCAATCTATGAAACGTGATATTTTTCGTGGCTAACGGCAAATCGTGCTATTTTTCGCGGCTAACGGCAAAACATGCTATTTTTCGCAGCAAAGTATCGAAATGTACTACCCTTCGTCGCGAAAGAGCATAAAGTGCTATTCCTCGTGGCGATGAATGAAAACATATTACTTTTCGAGAACAAAATCGAAACATTCTGTTTTTCGTGGACAGAATGAGCGGCGTGCTACTCTTCAAAACACAAATGAAATGTGCTACTTTTTATAACGCACGTCGATATGAAAGAAATAAATTTATCAATTATATTTAATATCTTTTATGTTTTTTTCATTTACACAAGTTTTGTCTAAGTTGGACACGAATAAAAATTTCAATAAATATTATTAATATTTTTTTAATATCTTGAGAATTCTCGAGAATTATCGAAATTATGCGAAAAATATCGAGAAGTCAGGAACACTATGCATAACTAAGCCCGATCGCTATTACAAATAAAAATTTTAGGTAAATTAAAATTTGCAAACCTGAACCGGTGATGAGGCTGTGTTTCACCCTCGATTTCTCGCGCCGATAGGACCCCATCAGCGATTTCATTTTTTTCTTTAGTGGACCCACTGGTAAATTCATCTGCCTAACGATCTGCTTCCACGCATCTCCCCTGAGGTCTTTATCGTGGTGCTCTGGCAGGGTGGTGTCCCACAACGCGCGGTGTGCCTTATAATGGCCGATCAAGTCGCGGCACTGCTCGTTGTCCATTCTGATTGACATATTCTAATTGTCTGCGTCACACGGTGCTGACCCTTCGAATGTTCGCTTGGCTATGGCCCAGAGTCCTCGGTTTAACATTAACCCTCTAGGTACGAGGATGTTTTAAACTTAACGTAGAATTTTTTTGAGCATTAAAATAATTTATTTTATACTTCGGATTTGGAAGCTACTCGGTTAGAATGCTGAGAATGTGAAAATGATTGATTTATGGTATGGGACGTAGGAGTCCCACCCGGACTTACGGGTAATTTTTTGAACATTGATCGGAAATATAGAAAACAACATAAATATGTACTTAAATGATTTTTTTATGTGGGAAATCATGTTTGAGCAGTAAGTAGTAATGAAAAATAATGTTACAATTTTTAATATCTATTCTGTTTCTTATGGTAATCGTAAAAACAACTATTGCTTTTGTTACAGACATATTCTTGCTGTAGTAACGATAAATAACATAAACACTAATAAAAATATGTAATTATACACGATTTAACAAATAATATAGAATAGTATGAATATTTAAAGAAATAAGAATGACATATAAGTACTTAACAATTTTCATAAATATTTACTCCTAAGTCCCGGTGGGACATACACGTCCCATAACTTTAACCCGAAAGCCCCTATATATAACGTAAATAGAGTGCAGTGCCCATACAATATTTTGTCAAGTAGGACTCACTTTTACTATATATATGCTTATCTCTTCTCTTCTCTTCTCTTCTCTATATACATATAAAGCGGAAAGTATTATTGTGTCTGCAACGGGTAAACTCGGAAAGTACTTAACTAATGCTTTTGCGGTTTTCACAGATGTGTAGAGACAACATTTGGGAAGGTTTTAGGCTATCTATCATCTCGAAATAGCGAAACGAGGCAGATAAATCTTACGTGGCGTCCACCGCGGTGCGCGCAAGAGATGCGCGTACGGTTCCCCGCATGGTGGTGGGGATCACGCGGTTGCCAGGAGCACAGACCCTTCCACCGCTCCCAACCGCGTTCGTTGTCCGTACTCCTGGCATGTTTGATGCCTTGACGGTCACATTCACATCGTTAGCTGTTTATGCTGTTCACGTTACAATTTATGCCACTCGCTTCTTAGCTTAACTCGGTTTTTGTAGATATTCATAGTTATTCATTAGTTGAATAGATATTTTAAGCAGTTACGTTTTCTTAAATATATTCGTTTTGTAAAATACAAGATTTTGTGTTTTTTTTAGTAAGTAAAAAGATTTTTTTATTATGCCTAAACGAAAGTCAAGTTTAGGTCGAGTTGCGGCTGGAACACAACGGACACGTAGACTAAGAGCAAACGAATCCGAGTCTGATAGGGAAAATCGTCTTTCAAACGACCGCGATCAACACCAAATTCAACGCAGAACAGAAAGATCAATTAATCCTGTTAGTAATAATTCAATAACAAACGAACATCAGTCAAGAAGATCCCGATGGGTCAGTAAAAAATGTTCTGCAATGCACTATGACCCAAATATTGATTACAGAAATGAGGTGTATTTAGGACCGCTTGATAAAATTTGTAAATATTGTTGTGCTTTAAAATAGAAAGATGAGTCACTCAGTATGTGCTGTCAACAAGGAAAAGTAAAATTGGCTGAAATTATCGCTCCACCTGAACCTCTACTTTCACTGCTTTCTGGGCAACATCCGAATTCGAAACATTTTTTGAAAAACATTCGAAAGTACAACAATGCTTTCCAAATGATTTCATTTGGGGCCAAACAAATTATAGAGCCTGGATACATGCCAACCTTTAAAATACAGGGACAAGTTTACCATTTAATTGGCAGTGTACTACCATTGTCCCAAAATAAGCATAAATTTTTACAAATATATTTTATTGACGATTACGATTCGCAGGCAGCGGTACGCTGCAATAATGAAAATACTTTGAATGCTGATTTGGTCAAGGAATTGCAAGATATGCTACACCGTTATAATAGTTACATAGTATCGTTCAAAACGACTCTGGAAACCATACTACCTAACACTAAAGACTTCAAATTAATAATTCACGCAAACAAAAAACCTGCTAACCAACATCGTGGCAGATACAATATCCCAACCACCAACGAGGTCGCCATTTTAATGGTTGTGGAAGAATTTGACAAACGAGACATCCTGTTAAATGGACGCGATCACACTAAACATAAAATCGCCGAAACACACAGATCATATGACGCTTTACAATATCCATTAATCTTATGTCGGGGTGAAGATGGTTACTCAATTTCTATTCCGCAAGTAAATCCAGTCACGAAAAATCAGGCCATTAAAACAGTTTCGTGTATGAATTTTTACGCCTACCGCATGATGACTAGACAAAACCAGTTCAATATGCTACATAGATCTGGTACTCTCCAAAATCAATTCTGGGTAGACCAGTATGCCAAGATTGAAACAGAAAGATTAGCTTTCATTCGCTTTAATCAGCGTCAACTGAAAGCCGAAAATTACATCCATTTGCAGGATGCATTACGAGACGACGGCAATGCATCAAACGTAGGACAACTGGTCATACTTCCTTCTTCATTCACAGGGGGGCCTCGCTATATGCATGAACGTACGCAAGATGCTATGACGTACGTTCGTAATTACGGCAGGCCTGATTTATTTATTACCTTTACGTGCAATCCTAACTGGCCGGAAATACAAGAAAATTTATTCGAAAACTCCGTGACGCGGGACAGACATGATCTAATTAGTCGAGTCTTTCATCTGAAATTAAAAAAACTCATGCACTTACAATTAATAAACAAAGACAATATCTTTGGAACCACTAAATGTTTCATGTACACCGTAGAATGGCAGAAACGTGGGTTGCCTCATGTACATCTCTTGGTTTGGCTGCAAAATAAAATCAGACCTGACCAACTAGATTCTGTGATCAGTGCTGAAATTCCTGATCCTGTTCTAAATCCACAGCTACATGCGACGGTTATCAGACAAATGATCCACGGACCATGTGGTCTATTGTATCCGACATCTCCGTGTATGAATGGATGTGTATGTAGTAAAAGCTATCCTAAGCTGTTCCTTACTGATACGTCTACTGGTGAGGATGGATACCCAAATTATCGCAGAATGCATCCAGACATCGGCGGGCGTACAGCCACGATCCGTTCAGGGACAAGAGAATTAGATATTGACAATCGTTGGGTCGTACCATATAATGCTGTTCTTTTAAGAACGTTTGACGCTCATATTAATGTTGAACTCTGCAGTTCTGTTAAATCTATCAATATGTATGTAAATACATAAACAAGGGAAGTGATCAAGCTACGTTCAGCATTAATGCTCAGAATGAAGTGGAACAGTACCAATCGGGTCGCTATATTAGCACGTCAGAGGCAGTGTGGAGAATACTGTCTTTTAGCATCCACGACAGATCACCTACTGTAGTGCACTTAGCCGTCCATCTCAAGAATGGGCAGCGTGTTTATTTTACTGCCAATAATGCTGCCGACATCGCAGCAAATCCGCGAGATACTACATTGACAGCATTTTTTAAGTTGTGCGTTATCGATCCCTTCGCCAGGACGCTGCTCTACAACGACGTGCCTTCCTATTATACTTGGAACCGAAATATGTTTCAGCGTCGTAAGCAAGGTTCCTCGGTAGAGGGACATCCAGGAGTAAAAAAGAGTGATGGACTCGGTCGCGTTACACCATCCATCCTAACAACACTGAATGCTACTATCTGCGAATGTTACTCCACGTTGTTAGAGGTCCTATATCCTTTCACAATTTACGCACTGTACACGGTGTGATACACCCTTCTTTTCAGTTCGCCTGTAAAATGTTAGGTTTGTTAGAAGATGATTTCCATTGGGACAACACTCTGACAGAAGCGGGTCTCACAAGGTCTGCTTCAAACATGAGATCTTTATTCTCTGTGATGTTAATGTTTTGCCAAATATCTGATCCACTATCTTTGTGGATCAAACATAGAGATAGTATGTCAGAGGATATCTTACACTGCATGCGGATCGAGGAGTCCTTGCCGAACTTAGAATTTAATGATGTGATTTTTAGCTCAGCCCTTATAAAAATTGATAAAATGGTACAACCGTTATTGGGAAAGAGTGTGAAAACGCTAGGCCTTCCTTTGCCAGACAGTGCACTCGATCCTACAGTAAGCAGAGAATATTTGCGTGAAACAGCTTACAAAAGACAAGAGTTACATGATAATGCTATGAGAAATGAATTAATCTTAAATGACGATCAAAAAATTGCATATAATGCGATTCTTACAAGTGCCCGGAACGGAACTGGTAAAATATTTTTTTTGGATGCACCCGGTGGAACCGGAAAGACCTTCTTGATTAATTTGCTGCTTCATAAACTACGTTCTGAAGGTCGAATTGCCCTTGCAGTTGCCTCTTCGGGAATTTCTGCAACGTTGTTACATGGTGGCAGGACCGCGCATGCGATGTTTAAACTACCATTGAATATATGTTCAAATCAAAACGCCGTGTGCAATATTTCGAAGCAAAGCGCCATATTCATGTTTCTTCAATCATGCTCGCTCATTGTATGGGATGAAAGTACAATGTCTCACAAAACTGCGATAGAAGCTCTGGATAGAACTCTCAAGGATCTTCGTAATAACAGAAGGATGATGGGAGGAATCACTGTGTTGTTTGCAGGAGATTTTCGGCAAACGTTGCCCGTAATACCCAAAGGTACCCGAGCTGATGAAATTAACGCATGCCTCAAGAGATCTTATGTATGGTCCTCAGTTAAGAAGCTTTCACTTACAACAAATATGCGTGCCACCCTATACGGAGACAACAATGTAAACATGTTTTCTGACTTATTGCTGAAACTGGGCAATGGAGACTTCACGGAATATAACGGAAAGGTTTCACTCGATAACCCAGTACTCTGTAATATGGTCAAAGACATCAATGAATTAGTTGATTATGTTTATTCTGACATTAGTCTTCTGAACACTAATCCTCTTTCCTGGTTTCAAGAACGAGCAATATTGGCTCCAACGAATGAATCAGTGAACAGTATTAATGATTTCATTTTGAATAAAGTTGATGCTCCTCCTCGCATTTATTTCTCAATAGACAGAGTAGTGGACGACCAAGATACTGTCCATTACCCTGTCGAATTCCTTAATTCATTAAATCCGTCAGGATTACCAATTCATGCTTTAAAATTAAAGGTAGGCGCACCTATAATCCTACTTCGTAATTTAAATCCTCCAAAATTATGTAATGGAACTCGACTCCAAATAAATAAGATGCATAACTATATATTAGAGGCAACAGTCCTGACAGGCTGTGCTACTGGGGAAAATGTAATGATACCTCGGATCCCAATGATTCCTTCTGACATGCCCTTTCAATATAAACGGTTGCAGTTCTCTATTAAAGTATGTTATGCTATGACCATTAATAAGGCACAAGGTCAAACACTCAAAGTGGCAGGCGTTGACCTACGTACTTCATGCTTCTCGCATGGACAGTTGTACGTAGCTTGCTCCCGTGTAAGTTCCGGCAGTAACCTTTACTTACTTGCTCCTGATGGCAACACTATTAATGTCGTCTATAAAGAGGCGCTGCGATGAATCGATAACAAAATCCACCCCAGCGAAGCCGGGAACCAACAAGTGCATATATAAACGGACGAATCGATTACTTTTCCAGTTACTTTTAAAATATTAATGCTGCCATTATTAATACGTAATATGAGAAGCCCGGGCAACGCCGGGTACTTTAAGCTAGTTTTACTATAAAAAGTTCTTTTACTTACTTATATTTATAAAAATTGTCGACAAATTGCAACAGGCACTGATCACGATCAATAGCGTCAACTAGATTCATTTGTTTATGACAGAAAATAGTTTAATTTAGGGTTCTGATGGTACAAACAGTTTCTTCCCTGCCTACTAAAAGTTACTATACCTATCAAACCTCGATCTTATTGTTTGGAACGTAAATAAAAATGTGTTAGTCTGAATGGGACTCTGGAGTCCCACTAGTCCCTAGAGGGTTAACGAAGACTCCAAACCGAATACACTAACGATACAATTTCAAGCCCAAATTGACCGCTCTGATTAGTCGCATTTGGGAGGCACCGGAAATCGCGCGTAAGTAAATGGTGTTTTGACCCGGCAGATCGCGCTTCTTCAGCAGCGGGGGTGCGATTTGACGGGAAGACACTCCTGGCGGACATTTGCCAATGCATCTAAAGCTCCAATAATGGAGTAGGAGGGAGTAGGGTAAAATGGAACGCTCAACTTTGGATGTACGATTTAAAAAGTATTCATTTATTTAAAAAACTACAAATATATATTTTCGGTATAAGTATTACAAATAAAATATAACAAAAATATATATTATACACATAAGAAAAAACATTCCGCTTTACCCTACGCTCCCCTAATCACCTGTAAGAGAGAGTGGGGTAAATACGAACGCGATGTAATCGCGAATGCGATGTTACGGTGTTTTAATTATTAAAAACGATGTTCCCTCTCCACTAGCCAATAGTTTAGGTCGTATCCAACACCAGGCAGAAAGTAATAAATACAGAACGCTTCTGCTATTCAACATGAACACAATTTATTATTTTCATCATGTTTCAAGTAATATTTTGTCCATTTCAACTGCGTGTAATTACTGTTGAATTAATGATATAATTGTTGTTTTTTTAGTTGAAATAAAGCACTTTTATACCAACATTTTGTGACCAAGGCACTGCTTGAATTATGATTCTTACCTCTGAAATAAATTCTTTTTTATTTTTTTAGGCCATGGGGCATTGACGAACACCTCGGATGGGGTCATCTCGAACCTTCGAAACTAGCAACGTTAACCGATTTTGATGAAATTTTCAGAATGTATAAAACTTACTTAAATCTACAAAAGAGATTTTTGAATCTTCATTACAGGCTCAGAAAAAAATGTTTAAAAAACAACCTTTACTATTGTTTTCCATATTCCGACCAATTGCAATTTTTTTCTAAAGCCCAAGAAGAGGAATTTGAAAAATACATTAGGTACAGGTTGTAGCAACATTTTTTGTGTTGACCATTGGAGTCGTCCTTTCTGTGCGACTTCTGCCATATTTAGCACTCTGTTCGTGATTACCCCGTGGCAGTTGAGTAATCACGAACATCAATGCAAAATCCCACTGTTTGCAGTGAAAATGCCAAATATTATTAACCCTCGGTTGTCACATTGCGATCAAATATCTTTAAGGCATCATTCCGAATTATACTAATGGCGCCATGTAGTAGTATTTTCATGTATCCTCTTCAAGTAAAACTACTTCCCGACTGTGTGGAAGCGTCAGTGCGTGTTTGAAAGCCGTCGAAATATGAGGTAGGGTCAAATTGACTCATGTGTGACAACGGCGTCGTTATTACTCCAAATCGGATACATTCATTTTTGTGTCTGAAAGCGACTGGAAAAGTAAAAATGGAAGTATTTTCATGCGAATTGTTTCTTCTTTTACTGAAGCGACAATCAGGACACATTTGCTATTGTATTACGGGACACAAATGCAGTGTCCCACATACTTGCGTCCGATGTGCGACCGGCACCGTACTTATTTATGTAATGACTGTGGCAGTCTGTAATAGACTTATTTTTAATTTAACATACTTTGTTATTGCTGAAATTAAATTTTATATTCTTGGAATAATAATAAAAAAAAAATTCCTATACAAATGCAAGAGTTTTTCAACCCAAATGATGCCACCATTCAGTTTGCACAATAAATACCTTTTTTGAATGCGCCGATATAGGACTATTTTTTTTATCAAAGCAGCATATGCTTATTCAACGCGCAACGTACTTATGATCCGACTGATTCGTCTATCAAGAGACGCGGTAGCGTCTCGACGCCAAGAACATGAAAGAAAAGACACCTTGTATATGCCTGTCACTGCCGTGTATTTTTACTCGACGCACAGCTATTCCAACCTAACCTGAAACTTATTTCATTAATATCTCATCACGCCTGCAATATTTTCTAAATTTAAAGGCATTTTTCTTATGTAAACCGCATATCGGCTTTCGAACAAGATCAATGTCAATAAAATCGGTCCACGCATGACAGAAATATCGTGATATCGTCTCATGGATCTGTCAGAAACGGTAAGATTTTTCTCCTGATTCTTCTTGTCCAGTCCAAATTTTCGTCAACATAATACGTATATACGCGTTACACACACACCTTCAGCCAACACATGTTCTTTCCTCTTTCGTCGACTCTTGGGATTATTCGGCAGGGATCGTCGTCCGTCATTGTACATACATACTTATATATACTATTTTGAATTTTATAACCTACCAAGTGCTAAGTGTCAAATAAAGTAAGTTGTCCGTATTTGGAATGTCACGAGTTTTTACACTACATAGGAGACTGAATTATTGTCTCAATTAATAAGGTAAGTCGCCAAAATTTTTTTAATAGATTTCTTATGTAGAGTCGTTGACTTGGAAGTTGTCCGGAGGATGGTTCGACTGAGAAGCATCTCCTTTCACACAAGTTTCTGGAAATTTGTACCATGCATGTACCAAATAATATATATATATTGTAGTAAAAAATTGCACTCCATTTAAATTGCCAGTTATTTGTATTTGTATAACAGCGATTTATTGTTTTTATGTAAAGCTTATAATAATTCTTTATTCTTTATCGTATGGATATGGAAGTGTCGCCGATGGATTCTTTGTGATTTTCCGATGAAAATCATACCAAATATCGTGCAAATCGGACAACTTTTACATAGGGAACACAAATATCTTGTGTCAAAGTATGCCGATTTGCATGATGTTTGTTATGATTTTAATCGACGGAACGCCAGGAATCCATTGGTGTCGCTTTCGTAAAGATCTAATGAGAAATGCGGGAGTCGATGATTTCTCACTTCTTAATGGTATTCCAAACCCTTCGAGGGTCTAAAGCCATAAAATTCAATGAGGCACTGCGGGGTGTTGCCTCGCCACGGTCCTGGACCAAGTCGAGCTAAGGTTTCTCCAGACTTTTCAAGGCGCGAGGCAGCCTCGCGCTGTTGCCTCGAACCGTCTAGACGCGGCGACGGGGCTCGAACCCAAGACCTCCGCGTTACGAGTCAGCCGCCTAACCAACTCCCCTTTTTTGTGAAATATGTTTATTATAAAACGGTTTGTACATTCTCTTTAAATATAAAGCTCTAAAAAAACATAAAGAAAACAGTAGTCATACAATCTTTTTTAATAAAAACTAATTGTTCCACCTATTGGAAACTCTTAGTAAACATTAGCAGTAGGAACATCTTTGGTGAATATAAAATCATCTGCAAAGGTTGTGAAATCAACTTTGCTAATTCCAATTTTACCTTTAATTCACGAAAACAATTAAAAAAGTTCTCACGCAAAGATTGTGAAATCAACTTTGCTAATTCCAATTGTATTCTCGTTCTCCGCTCGAACACTGATACCTCTGTCACTTTTTATACTTGACATTCCTTTATTGGCTACAAATCAATTCAGTGCTCAGATTTTCGGCTTCGGTTTTAAAGAATTAGCGGGCGTTGTATAAAGAAAAAACTATGAAGTCGACTTAAAACAAAATGTTTCATATTCTCCGCATCTCTCTTACAGCGTATTCGGACGGTCGCACATTAGGCAACCTGCACTAGTGCGCACTGAATGCGAACACCCCGAGGGGGTGAAAATTGTACCCAGTCAGCAATAATCAATAAATATAACCCATATCCAGAAATCCAAACGACTTGAAATCACTCACTCGCGGTTTTATGAAAAAGACAAAAAGCCGCTGCGTTTGGGTCGCTAGTCGCATCACGGCTTCCGTAAATACACAATTTATATCGAGAAATGATTCCTTATGAACGAATAGAGAAAAAAGTAAAACCTTGAAGGTGAAAAACTTGTCACATTTCAAAAGCATTGACAACTAACGCTTGGCAGGTTATGATTGTGCGACAGCTAAGTGACATTTATTGGATAAATTCTGCTTTCGAATGGCGACACCTACTGGCGTCAAGTGGAGGAGGAAAACGCGACGTCACGAAAACTCTGACTGAAAAAAGTATCATTTTGATAACTATTAATTCAGAATTATTTTTTTATCTTATAGAAAAACAGCTTGATATATTCAGTAAAATGACAAATGGGTTCGAAAAAAAAAAATTATTCGCTTAATCATGTTAAAACACCGGGAGTATGTCATAAGATAACATAATAAGGCCAAAATTGCTGCGTGGACCTGTCAATCTCGCTGTCAGTCGTGTATAGAGACATAGTCGCTCAGTGTGCCTATAGGAAGAGGGGGAAGGGGAATTAGCTTCCAGACGCGACCGCGTCTGTTGATCAGGTACTGTTACTCCATTGAGGAATTGCACTTCTGAAATCTCAACGGATTGAGAGTACATGTAAAGAGACTGTTGGAGACAAAGTGAGGAGGGGGTCGTTGTCGTTACAAGCTAGGCGACACTTAGTTTACAGCTCAGTTGCAGGCTGACACAAAGGCACTAAGTGGGCCATCTCTGGGGCAATTCGACAATTACCGTAACCCACTCGTCCGCGGATGACGTCACACCGATTCACGTGACTTCCCGGAATTCTCGTCAGGATTCCGGGAGACGAGATACCTTCTTCTCGCTCCAAGTGCAAAACGGAACACATGTATCGCGATCGCGCGTACTAATCGATATTTGAGCTTGTCTTATGCATCTCGAGTACCAGATCGCTGGTGTTGTACACAACAGAGTGAATTAACTAATTAAAGCAGAATAGTTCGGTCTTTCAAATCATTAACACTTAAGTAATTGTATATAGAGTGAAGTGGTTTTATTAAATGGTACACGTGTCGATGTTCGCATTCTCAAATAAATCAATTGTTTGATCCCTTACATACTAACTTAAATTTACTACGCTACAGAGACTAAGCGAAAAAACCTATCGACCCAGAGGCAAAGTAAATCCCCGAACTCAATCTTAAACTTAAACTAAAAATAAATAAAAAAAGAAAAATAAAAAACTTAGGCTAAACTTCAAGTAAACTTATAAAACTATTATTTACAAAGGGGTGCAAGCCAGGAAGGCCTGGAGAATACGCCCAACAATATGATGAGAGTGCCAGAAGGAGGCATACTTTTATGGTCGCTTTCTCCTATTAAGGAAATGAGCCTGACGAGAAGCTAGTTCTGCCATGTGTTTGCAATTTTTTGTGAGCCACCAGTACTTATTGTGGTTCAGACGGTGGAAGTCGTAGCGATCGATTTTTGAGATCGCTTGGGAGTAAAGGAACTTGTCATATTATTATTGTAATCTTCCGGCGCAAACGCTACTCTTGTATCGGCCTTGTTCCTTCGCCAATGGTAGAGTAAAGGGACATTGTAAGCATTTTGAATCAGACCTAAGCTGTCACCTCGCGAAAAGGCCTATCCTAACCAACTCCCCCAACGTTGCCTATCAGACATTAGTCTTTCCTGAGTGGTACATATACCGAGCGTCACACGCGCGCGCACACGCCATGAGCCGTCGCTAAAGAGAGCGACCATTAGTGTACGATCCGAGGACAACGCCTGTTTCGCATAGACAGCGGTCGCCGCGCTACATCCCGCAGAAAGACATCCCGATCGGCAAAGCTCATACCCACATTATACACTGGTGCTAAGTCTCCAGGGCATTTCCAATGTCCCTGGAGCAATTTGGAAAATTTGAGAGGCAGAACAACATATCCATCAACGTGTACAGCTTCGAGGCGAAGAAAGGGCAGACAATCTTCCCGCTGCGCGTCACCAGCCAAAAGAGGGATCGGTACATCAACCTGCTGTTTATGCCGGAACAGGGGGACAGCAATGTAGGGCACTTTGTGCTGATCAGGAACTTTTACCGGCTGGTGAGCGCCCAGTTGAGCAAGGAGAAGGCAAAGAAATTTATCTGTGACCGGTACGTATATAAACTTATGAAATGTTGAAATGTCTCACGAAACAAATTAAATAAAAAAATTGTTTGGATTTGCTAGTGCATGCACTACTTCAGTTCCACCGAGAAGTCGGGGGCCCACGAAGTTGATTATTGCAAGATGAATGATTGTGCCATCCTGCTGCCCAGCGAAGACAACAATCGGCTCAAATTCAATAACCAATGCAGGAAGGAGCGGCTCCCCTTCGTGGTGTATGCCGATTTGGAGTGTGTCCTGGCGAAAACAGATGATAGCCAGAAGAGTGAGGACAACAAATTGCGCACGTACCAGCACCACAATGTGCATAGGATTGCATATTATATGCATTGTTCATATGCTATATCCCTATCGATTTATCGATGTCGCCGCGACACGGATTGTGTTTCATGTTTTGTCGAAAAACTGAAAAATTTTGCAGAATTTGCTAAGCCCATCCTGGCCAATAACACTTCAATGCTAGATTTAACTAGCGATGAGTGGATGACATTTCGCAATGCAACACACTGTCATATTTGTGAAGAAGCATTTGGGGCTGGCGATATCCGGACGGTTTAGAGGCCCACCACATTCGGAGTGCAATATAAATTATACAAATGCGTTTTACAACTTCATAGTTTTCCATAATTTATCCGGCTACGATTCACACTTTTTTATCGAGAAAATAGCTCTACCGCTTTCGAAGACAGCGTTGACGTATTGCCTATAACTAAAGAAAAGTATATATCATTGACAAAAAATGTCAAAGATACGGCTGAATTAGACACGCGAAATTGTATTAAATTGCGATTCATAGATTCGTACAAATTTCTTAATACCAGTCTCGACAAATTAGCATATTTTCTTAGCACAGATAAATTAAAAATTTTACAATCCAAATGAGAAATATTACCGCTGACGATTTCAATTTATTGACGCGAAAGGGTGTATTTCCATATGAATACCTTGAGTGTGCGAACTAGCTGCAGGACGCGCACGCCGAGACTGTGTGGTAGCGTTTCGGCATTAGAACCTCGGGCGAATACAGCAACTTGTATTTGAAAACAGATGTCTTGTTATTGGCAGATATTTTTGAAAATTTTCGCGAAAGTTGCATCAAGAGTTATGGATTAGATTGAGCACATTATTATACATTACCTGGTTTCACATGGGATACCATGCTAAACATACCAAAATTACATTCGAATTGTTCACCGACGTCGATATGGTCATGTTTATCGAACGCGGTATACGTGGGGGTTTAAGTCAAGGTTCTGGAAGATATGCACATGCCAAGAACATTTCATGCCATCTTACAACGCATCGGAACAATCATCGTACTTGATGTACATTGATGTAAGCAATTTGTATGGATCGGCAATGTGTCAGCCCCTGCCGTACGCTGATTTTCAATGGGTCGAAGATGTTGCAAATTTTGACGTGTCTTCGATCGATTTCATCACGAGTACATGTCTCCCCAGCATGCTCAAAACTGTAAAATTCAGTATACAGATACTAACAGCCTCATTTAGCACATTCAATGCGAAGATATCTACGAGACCATGAAAGCAATATCCATAGATTTGACCAGAGTTGGGCATTATCTAGATAAAAAATTATTTAGATAACGATCCAATAAATAATGCTTTATCTTTATTCGTTATTCGAGGCTCGAATAATCGAAGTTATCATTATTCGAAGAGCAACGAATAAATAATTTTGTTCGATGAGAATTTATTCGACGAATAAGGTTAATTTTTATGAAAATTATTTGAAACTCAAACAACTCTGGAAGTAGAGAGCAAGAGAGATGGGGGGCGTGTGCTAGAGTGCGGTAAGCAGGAGAGCATGTTGCGAGGAGGTAGTCTTGAGGGAATATGGCACGAGAGGTGCGTCTAACGTCAGAGCAGGCCTGCCCCAAAGAGTGCAAATACCACCTGAATTTCTGGGACCCGGGCAACAACCAAGCGCGGGACTGTTACGTTGCTAACCACAGCATGGGTTGCGGGAGAACTGCATGAGTGTGCGGCCGTCCTAATAGGCTCGCACACTTATGCAGTTCTCTCACGAATCTCGCAATGGGTAGCAATGGAACAGTCCCGTGCTTGGCTGTTGCCCGGGTCCCAGAAATTCAGGAGGTATTTGCACCCTTTGGGGCAGGCCTGGGTTAGAGCCTCGCCTGAACGTAGCAATAATGAAAGATGGAAAGATACCAAACTCGACACAATTTGAACTGTCAGTATTAACGATATTACATACCTATAAAATTTATTTGCAGAATTGAAGATAAAGTCTCTTTAATTTGATGGCTTATTTCAATAATGTATAATTTTATATTTTTTAAAATATGACAATTTGTACAGTTTGTAGACTACTGAGTTCCTCAACTTCAGTTTTTCCTTTTTTGTTTGTCCAAATTCGCTTTCAAAATAACTATTTTTTGAAAGCTGTTGTCTGAGAGTCTATTACACTTTGGCGAGTTTGTAATGCTCGCATACGAAAATAGTCTTTCAGCTGGTGCTGACGACGGTAATGGTGTATTGTATCGAAAGAAGATCTTCTTTATTTCGGGATATTTGTCTAAGACTGTCCAATCTTTATTTGAGGCATTATATATTTATTAACTAGAAAAAATATATTTACTAATTAGGTAAAAATATACTGACCTGCAATGATGCCTTTGATGAATAGTCAATAATTTGGTTCGTTGGATTGTCGCCGAAATCGAAAAGCTCTTCATGAGTCGATATTGTTGGCGTTCGTGTACTTGAAGACTCGCCGTTCTGTTTCAATTCCCGTATGATTTTTTGTTCGAAGAGATCCCGGAGCTTCTTCCGATGATGTTCCGCGATGCACAAGAACCACCGGTTTTTAAAATGCGGATGTGACAAAGCCGCAAGCGCAATATTTCAAAGCCTCCGGTGTTGAAAAATTCAAATAATTTTCAAATCTAGTTTCTAAACTAGTAAGGAGAGATGCAATTAAAGGTTCACAAAATTTCCATGTCTTGTCTTTCAAAATGTTCAACTTCCGTTGAAGAGACAGCAAACAGGGTAATAATATTCCATAATATACGTTGCTTTCACCTTGTAAAAGGTCTATTGAACCCGATATCGGTGATGTACACTGTAAATGTTTTTCTATGTATAGGAAATCATTGGCTTTTAAAATGTTCTTGATTTTCAAGACTTTCCCTATTTCTGCGATTTTGTCTCTACTTTCTAATATTTGTTTCAAAGAATGATTGAGAGAATTCCACCTAGTCTCGCCAGGTCTACTTAACGTGTGGCCAAGTATTCTTTGGATTTCTTCTGCAGATTTTGGCCTCATAGCGGCTTTCCACAGAACATTGCATTTTTCGATTGTTGCTATGTGAATCTTTGATAACAGTTTATTTTTACGGATCGTGCGCATCATATCTGTCGTTATGCATAAATTTAATGTATGCTCAGTACACCTAATGTGGCGAGGCAACACATGCTTCATAAATGGCTTGTGGACTAATCTTCTTCATCTTCGTCATCTTCCTCATCTTCTTCATCTTCATCATCTTCTTCATCTTCTTCATCTTCATCATCTTCAGTTGACGAATGCACGAATCATTTTCTTTTTCTACTGTGACAGAAGATTCGTTGAGTTCAAACATCTTGAATGCTTTATCAAAATTACTAGCGTTATCGGTAATGGTGGCCGCGATTTTACCGCTCGTCAAATTCTGTATAAATACTAGTCAACATGGCCGTAATCCTATCGAATGAATGAGCACCGGCGAAGCGGCGACAAGCAAGCGCTGCTGATTTCCTTCCTCCTTTCTCCAGGGTGTATAATTCTAGCGCAATGTTGTTAAACGCTTGTTCTTGTAAAAATCGATAACCGAAAGGAATTGGATCAACGAATAGGAATTTAGCTAACTATTTAGTAAATTTGCGATTGGCTCTTACAAACTAAGCCATTTTTGTAATTAATACAAGGTGTAAAACCGATGGTCCTTGTAAGACTCACTCGAGCCCCGACGGCAAAAACGAACAGACGCGTCTAGACGTATTATTTAAAACCCTTGAGAATTCCTTATTTGTGTTTAAATCGTTCCAATCTATTCATTAAAGTTATCAGTTATCAGTTATCAGTTATTTGTGTTATCAGTTATTTATTATATTATTATCATCTTTGTTATTATAATTAACCTTTAAAATGAGTGTGTGTGATGTGAATGCATCGGCTAGTGAAGGGTCTGCTTCGGTAAATAAACAATTACCTACTATTTTAAACGGCAAATATTTTAAAATTATTGAAGAAAAGTCTAATGAGAAAAATATTGTTGGCTTGTATCAAATTTGTTCGCCAAAAGCAGTAGAGATAAAGGGACAATTGACGTCATCGTCAAATTTTCGCTCACACCTAAAGCGGAAACATGAAGCAGAATTTGAGCAATATATTGCGGAATCAAAGAGAAGGAAGGAAAGTGTGAATTCAGAAGAATGTCGACATTGTCGACATGGCCAAAAAGAAGCAAACAGGAACGCCCGTAATCAGTTCGAAGTGGATGTCACAAATTATGTAATTAGTGCAATGATTCCCCTGAAATCAGTGGAAGATACTTACTTTCGCTGCATGCTAAAGAACCTGGGATGTAATGAAAAAATAACTAGTATAAGTCGACGCACAGTGGGGAGAATCGTGAACAAACTGTTTTTGGAAAATACGTGCAATATTAAAAATGAACTAAACGAGGTTTCATTTGTGTGCACAACAGCAAATATCTGGTCTGCAAGAAGAAGAAGTTTCTTTGGTGTGACGGCGCATTGGATGTCATCAAAATACGAAAGGAAATCAGCGGCGCTTGCTTGTCGCCGCTTCGCCGGTGTTCATTCATTTGATAGTATTACGACCTTGTTGACAAGTATTCATACAGAATTTGGACTGACAAGCGATAAAATCGTGGCCGCCATTACCGATAACGCAAGTAATTTTGTTAAGGCATTCAAGATATTTGGACTGAATGAATCTTCTGTCACAGTAGAAGATGAAAATGATTCGTCGCATTCGTCAACTGAAGACGAAGAAGATGAAGAAGATGAAGAAGATGGAGAAGATGAGGAAGATGAGGAAGATGAAGGAGATGAGGAAGATAAGGAAGATGAAGAAGATGAGGAAGAAAGAGAAGAAAATATTATATTAGTCCACAAGCCATTTATGAAGCATGTGTTGCCTCGCCACATTAGGTGTACTGCGCATACATTAAATTTATGTATAACGACAGATATGATGCGCACGATCCGTAAAAATAAATTGTTATCGAAGATTCACATGGCAACATTCGAAAAATGCAATATTCTGTGGAAAGCCGCTATGAGGCCAAAATCTGCAGAAGAAATCCAAAGAATACTTGGCCACACGTTAAGTAAACCTGGCGAAACTAGGTGGAATTCTCTCTACGATTCATTAAAACAAATATTAGAAAGTAGAGACAAAATCGCAGAAATAGGGAAAGTCTTGGAAATCAAGAACATTTTAAAAGCCAATGATTTCCTATACATGGAAGAACATTTACAGTGTACATCACCGATAGCGGGTTCAATAGACATTTTACAAGGTGAAAGCAACGTACATTATGGAATATTATTATCCTGTTTGCTGTCTCTTCAACGGAAGTTGAACATTTTGAAAGACAAGACATGGAAATTTTGCGAACCTTTAATTGCATCTCTCCTTACAAGTTTAGAAACTAGATTTGAAAATTATTTGAATTTTTCAACACCGGAGGCTTTGAATATTGCCCTTGCGGCTTTGTCACATCCGCATTTTAAAAACCGGTGGTTCTTGTGCATCGCGGAACATCATCGGAAGGAGCTCCGGGCTCTCTTCGAAAAAAAAATCATACGGGAATTGAAACAGAACGGCGAGTCTTCAAGTACACAAACGCCCACAATATCGACTCATGAAGAGCTTTTCGATTTCGGCGACAATCAAACGAACCAAATTATTGACTATTCATCAAAGGCATCATTGCAGGTCAGTATATTTTTACCTAATTAGTAAATATATTTTTTCTAGTTAATAAATATATAATGCCTCATGCATATTATTATTTTACAGATATTACATTTCTTTGACGAGACAAATAAAGATTGGACAGTCTTAGACAAATATCCCGAAATAAAGAAGATCTTCTATCAATATAATACACCTTTACCGTCGTCAGCACCAGTTGAAAGACTATTTTCGTATGCGAGCATTACAAACTCGCCAAAGTGTAATAGACTCTCAGACAACAGCTTTCAAAAAAGAGTTATTTTGAAAGCGAATTTGGACAAACAGAAAAGGAAAAACTGAAGTTGTGGAACTCAGAAGTCTACAAACTGTACGAATTGTCATATTTTAAAAAATATAAAATTATACATTATTGAAATAAGCCGTCAAATTAAAGAGACTTTATCTTCATTTCTGCAAATAAATTTTATATGTAATATCGCTAATAATGACAGTTCAAATTGTGTCGGGTTTGGTATCTTTCCATCTTTCCTTCTTACATCCCCGTCCTAATAGGCTCGCACAATTATGCATTTCTCCCACGAATCTCGCAACGGGTAGCAATGGAACAGTCCCGCGCTTGGCTGTTGCCCGGGTCCCAGAAATTCAGGTGGTATTTCCTGCTCTAACCTCTGACGTTAGACCAGGCCTGCCCCAAAGGGTGCAAATACCTCCTGAATTTCTGGGACCCGGGCAACAGCCAAGCGCGGGACTGTTCCATTGCTACCCATTGCGAGATTCGTGAGAGAACTGCATAAGTGTGCGAGCCTATTAGGACGGCCGCACACTCATGCAGTTCTCCCGCAGCCCATGCTGTGGTTAGCAACGTAAGGCCCGATTCACACTATCGGTCCGGTCACGGTCCGGTCTCGATCAAAATCACATCTGTGAGCGTCTACACTATCAAACCGGGCGAGTGTGAACGCTCGGGGATGTGAATTTGATCGAGACCGGAGCGATAGTGTGTTTCTAGCCTAACAGTCCCGCGCTTGGCTGTTGCCTGGGTCCCAGAAATTCAGGTGGTATTTGCACCTTTTGGGGCAGGCCTGCTCTGACGTTAGACGCACCTCTCGTGCCATATTCCCTCAAGACTACCTCCTCGCATCATGCTCTCCTGCTTACCGCACTCTAGCACACACTCCCCATCTCTCTCGCTCTCCACTTCCAGAGTTATTTGACCTTCAAATAATTTTCAAAAAAATATCCTTATTCGTTGAATAAATTCTCATTGAACAAAATTATTTATTCGTTGCTCTTCGAATAAAGATAACTTCGATTATTCGAGCGTCGAGTAACGAATAATAATTATTTATCTTTTGTTCGTTATTTGAGACTTTTATTTAGATAAACTTTTGCCCAACTCTGGATTTGACACAAGCGATTATCCTATCGACAATGCATATAATATGCCGCGCGTAATTAAGAAGGTTCCGGGGTTGATGAAGACGAAAATAATGAAGCGATAAGGACCGAATTCGTAGGTCTTAGAGGGAAAATGTATGCAATCCGCGTAAACGGTAAAAACGATACGAAAAAGTCGAAAGGTATCAATACCAACGTCATAGCCAGAACGATAACTTTCGACGACTACGCGCAGTGTTTTCACAGGGAGATCGAAATGGTTCGCAGACAATTATGTATACGGTCTAAATTGCATAAAATGTACACCATTTCGGAATCTAAAATCGCTCTAAGTCCATACGACGACAAGCGGCATATCGTACCCGATTCGATCAACACTCTGCCCTCGGAACATTATAATATACCATTGCAAAAATAGAAATTGTATTTATTGTCTTTATTGTGTAATATAAATGGTGGAATTAATGTAAAAAAATAAAATTGTTCACTCATGTATATGTACAGTATTGTCTCCATATGTACCCGATTTGGTGTACACGATGTAGGCCTGTCGCTATCCCCACCACTTCTGTCTCACTCTTGTCCGGCGAAGGCGAGAGCGAGATGGAACGAGAGCGAGCGAGAGCCCCTAAAAGCGAGCGAGGACAGTACGAGACAGACGACAGCGTTCATGTTTTGTCTCCCTCCGTCTTTCGGGAGCCGTGACACTCCGTCCTTTGCGTGCGCGACGGGCGTGTGCGATGGTCGCAGGCACATACGGAAGCACGAAACCGCAACGCAAAAACTTGACGCAGGCCCGGCTCAAGTTTTTTTTGCGCCCTAGGCCAACTTTTCAAATTACGCCCTTTATTATAATACATTTATTTGAGATTATTAATAACCTTACTTTGAATTTTTATTCGTAGTTTAATCCACTTATAGTACAACTTGTAATATTTAATTCTAAAGTTTATTTTCAGCAATATGAGCAATGAAAATACATACCATTTTGCACCACTTGTCGACTTTCGTCCTTATAAGCAAAATTGGACGTCTGCCTAGGGCAGAAAGTCGACAAGAGGTGCAAAATGGTATGTATTTTCATTGCTGCTATTGCTGAAAATAAACTTTAGAATTAAATATTACAAGTTGTACTATAAGTGGATAAAACTACGAATAAAAATTCAAAGTAAGGTTATTAATAATCTCAAATAAATGTATTATAATATAGGGCGTAATTTGAAAAGTTTGTCTAGGGCGCAAAAAAGACTTGTGCCGTGCCTGGCTATCTGACCGTCGCGCGCATGCGTTGGGCAGTCACGATTCCATCTGAGTGCCCGCACGCCCGCGCGCAAGAAAACCGGTCCATCTCGCTCACTCCTTCGGCCAGAAAGAAGCGAGAAACGCACACTCGGAATTAGGGATCTGCGCATTCTGAGTGACCAACGCCAGTCCCGACCACCGGGCACACACGGAGACAATACTGTATATGTATCATTGTATTTATTGAGCCATGTATTATTATTTTTACAATACATTATTTGAATTGTGTGGTTTATCAAACCCTAGCCACTTGACGTATACCTTATCCCCCTTTCTACGCAACACTTTATCCACTAGATATACAGCAGGATCGGTGACGCGTTACAGCTCGTGTTCATAGAATCCTCCGGCAACGGGTTTTCCACAAGAATCGACGAGCAGATACGTTGCGGGATTAGTTGCCTGTACTTTGGCTATGTTGAACACCTCCGTTGTCCAATTCGGCGTATAGCCTTCATCGAATATGGTTTTAAATTTGCTCACGCGCACAAACTCGCCCAACTTGAATCTCGCTGGAGCAGCGATCTTTATGTTGCTGTATACGGTGGCTAGCAGCTTATCGGCGATCGCAGGGGTAACATCGCAAGGACGCATTCCGATGGTTCTATGTTTTCGTGCGTTATACTCTGCAAGTAGACTTGGTAGCGCATCGGTCCATCTATAGGTTCCATTCAGCGTAAACAGTTTCCACATATCGTTCTTCAAAGTTCGATTGAAACGTTCTACGACGGACGCCTTCATCACCGAATACGTCGAATAATGATTAATGTCATGCTTTGTCAAGAGTTTCTGCACATCGGCGTTGCAAAATTCTTTTCCTTGATCGGTTTGCAAATTTTTCGGATATCGATCTCTAAATATCTTTGCAAACGCTTTAGTCACCTCAGCGCCACTTTTAGTCTTGAGCGGTAACGCCCATGCATACTTGCTCAACACATCGATAACGGTGAGTATGTAGTGGTGACCCTGGCTGAATCGCAAGTATGGACGCATTTCTACAATGTCAGCTGGCCACAGATCGTCGTATCCATGCACTATGACGCGCCTCCGCGGGAAATGTGTTCGAGCTGGAGCATGCAATTCCTTAACAAGTTGCCGCTTCTTGTGACTATGGTTCTCTTTACTCTAAGATTTCGATAATAGATGCATGTTTGATCGCAGAGGTGTCTTTGACACGAATGATGTGGTAATTATCGTGTACATGCATTATGTGCTCCCCATCGGACCGAGAAAATTCTGGACAAGTTGCTGCTCCATAGCAATAGCGGTTATAGCCTCTTTAACTTTTCGAGTTTCGTTGTCCGGCTGCGGAATAGAATTCAACGCCTGCGATATCTTTTGAACGTTGTTTTGCAACGTCAGTATATCTGTCTGAAACACGACCACCTTCCCCTCTAATTCTTCCTGCTGCTCTCTCAAAAGTTTAATGCTCTTTTCCATTTATAGATTATTGACGGCATCGGTGTCTGCCCCCGTCTGAGCTACGCGTCGTATCTTGCGCAATTTTGCATCGAAGTCGGCACCGGCCACGCAGTGAGCGTTATCTCGCATATAATTTCGAAGCAAACCGCTCCATTTGTAGTAGTTCATTCTAGCTGATCCACTCTTCTCAAGCGATACCCCGAATTTGTTGATCGGCATCTCGATACATACAGTGCACGTCATCGGCGTGCGGCTTAATTTATATAATGAGGCCTACTTCGCGGAGTTCCTCGCAAATAGATAGAATTTCGGGATCGTGAGAGTTGTTACCCGCCTGACGCGACGCTTCCAGCAAACGCAATCGATCCACCAGCTCGTTGGGATCGTCCCAGTGTAATCGATCTTGTTATCGTTTACCACCATGGCTCGTGGTGTCCTTAGTCCTTTCCCTGCTTTATTGACTGATGCACGGGGGACTAGCGGTGCAATTTCATGTTTATACCTGTATCGCGTCTGTGGACATTCGTCGCCAGCAGTATACTTTTGTATTTTTGTTTATCAGCATCGGTATATATAGTATCATCGGGAATTCTCTGGAAAATCAGTTCGTAAAGACCGGGTGTTCCTCCGTACCTTACACCATCTATGATTATATTATCATCCTTGTCTATACTGAAAGCCTTATCTCCAAGCATCATTTCCCTATTGCCAAAGTATACGCCATATACACAATCCATTGTTATATCCCTATCACGACTTAGGATTGTGCTCATGTATTTTTGCCCCAGCGTACAGTGCGTTGATGCATGGACAAAAAGTGAAAAATCAAATATTTTGCAGGGTGATAATTATCATCTAATATTTACATTAAGATGTTCAGAAATCGAGTTCGGTTATGGTTGCTAGGATACCGTAGTTGTTTACGATGTTATTTACCCTCTTAACTTTGAATCTCAGGACTTCAAGCGTCACTGGAAATTCATATGCGGTGGAGTTACTTTCTATTTTTTCATTTACACCTTAAGAAAACTTATTATTCTTGGCTCATTTTATTCACAATGGATTCTAGTATTATGGGTATGTGTGTTTCAAAGTTATTGTTTAGGCTTATGCCCTTACTGATCATTAGAAAACTTCTTAGTCCCGAGAATGAAAATTTTATTTCAACCGACTTTTTAAAAAATACGTATCAAAACGTATCCGTGATTTTTTTATATTTGGTTCCCCTAAGTGTATACTTTATGAAAATATCGCGTTTTCCTGCTACTACGTGCAATTATTTCAGAAATAAATTTTTTCAGGAAGACGTGTGCGCATCAGCAATTCTGATGTCTTTGAAAAGTGGTTTTCTTTAGACCAGAAAAAAAAATAGATGGAATTTATGACCACATTTTGGTTCTTTTGAATATAAAAGAGTGTCTTTTTTAGTCTAAATAAGCTTATATATGTAAAATATATTTCAATGAAAAAATTTTAACTTCAAATGCACGTGATAAAAATACTTTGATAAAAAAATGTTTCGAACAAAAGTTAGTCAGTATTCAGTTGACAACGTATTGCAAAAGTAAATATTGATAAAAAACTTTTTATTCAATAAAAAATCGAGATCACCTCAATGTTTTTAAGGCAAGTGTATACTTTTTTATACACCAATCGATGCATCTATATATTCCGGTTAAAAAAGTATTGGGGTATATAGGTCGAAAACTGATCAGTTCGGAAGTTATGATTTTTGTCCCAACTTCCCATTGATTCAACGCACTGTGCAGCGGGCCGAAATGGTTGCGAAACGTTTCTTGTCCTTCGGGTGTTTGAAGTTGCTGTCTAATAGATGTTACAAACGACTCATCTGTACTAGTTTCGAAAACGGCATCATCATTGGTTGAGAGCAATTGTACACTGGGAAATGTATTTATTGGTGTGGGAGGAACCGGAGAATGGTTTGATGTAACATTCTGCCGCATCCGCTGCGATTGAACTGGTGTGGAGGTTACGAGTGAATATTCTGATGACATGTGTCGTTTCCTCTTTGTCTTGCGCGATGTGTTCTCTTTCAACTGGATTTTTGTTTTAGGCGTTAATGTTTCATTCCCTTCAACGTCTGTGCTCATCGGCGGTGATGTAGCAGGTTCTGTCGCTGTGGTATTTTTCACAATATGTTTTAAGGGTTCGACAATAGGTTTAAAGTATCTCTCCAACGCGACATCTTCCTCCATCTTGCCAGTCTTAAAAGCCTGATGTTTCTTGTGAATGGATTCGTTGGTTTTTGCAATTTCCTTCGCTATTCTCTCGCGGTCCTTAATCTCCAGACTATCGATATCAGTCATCGTTGTACCGCAGACGTTGCTTTCCCGCCGACGTGTTGACGACAATTGATCATCTCACGGTGCAGCAAACTCGTTAAATCCCTTTCTATAACGTCTATTGGACATCGATCGCGCTATCCTTGTCTATTACCACGAAACCATACTCCCGTTGCCAACAATTACGACACAAAGCGCAGAAATCCTCGTAAGACATGTCAGTGTTTACGTGATCATTGTACACATGTTTCAAGTTGGTACCATCCTGCTTAAACAGAATCAACAGATTGGCATTGTCACGTATAAGATGTTTGGGAATCTTTGCAGACAGAGATAGAAGCAATCAACGTTCGAGTGGCGCCCAATTGCAAAGTATTCCCTTATCGTATACCACGATCGTATACCCTTGCTTGTCGTATGCCACGTCATCAAAGATAAAAATGGAATTCGGAAGCGATTCGCTCGGTGGGATGACATCACTGTTATTCGAATACGTAAAGTAGCCAATTTCATCTATCTGAGTCAATAAATTCTCCAAATACTGATATTTCGGCTGTTGCAACGACATGGAATACATGTACACGTTCTCGAAGCGGACGCCGTGAGGACTTTCTAACGAGCTCACCATCACGTTGGTCTTTCCACAATTTGATGGGCCATAAATGACGCAGCGTATAGTGTTTGGTAGCATGCTATCATGTCTGCGTCTTGTTTTCGAAGAAATCATTTGTAATTTATTGTCAAAATTTGTCACGCGTATCGTTACAGGTTGTCGCACGAATCGCATCCTCTCCGCGAACTGTGAAAAATGATTTTGATACGTCGAAGCGGTGGCGCGTCCTATTTATAGGTCCGCGCCGAAGCAAAACGGTTCAGTATTCAAAATGCTTCTGGTCCTGTCGGATAATTGTGATATTCGAGACCTAACCTCTGAGCAGGTGAAATATATACCAAAGATTAAACTATTCCAAGAGTTTGGGGGACACATTGATCAGTTGTGGGACAGGTTCCCCGAGCATATAAAAGCCGATTCTGAGATTCAGCAGTATCGTCGGTGTCTGGAGCATTATAATATTCGCGCTAGGCAGCGAACGCATATCAACGGTCCAGCACCATTGATTAAAAACTGTGGTGAATGTCCCCGACGAGAGTAAAGAAAGGTGATTTGTTAAGTCGTGGACTTTATCTCGCACCATACAAGCGTGGACAGGGAATATCAAAACGAAAAAAAAACGCCGAAAAGAAAATAAAAATTCCCGTGGGCGTAACTACCGATGCGCAATTGGAGGAGTTGGCAAAACGTTTGCGTATTCCATTCTTTAGAGGTGTTTTTAGGCGTAACGCGTTACCAGCTGGAAGAGTACGTCGACACGAGAGCTAGGGTGTTTCATATTATAGGGGTAAAATTAAAATATTATATTTTTATTTAACTTTGCGCATGCCCTGATTCCTATTAATATAAAAAAAATATCTGACAAATTTTAGGAAGATTGAGTAATATTTAAAGGTTGCACACTTTGCAAACTAAATAATATTTAGTAGGCTAAGGAAACACGATTTCCAATGATAATTATTTTTACTCTCAAGTCCTTAAAACTGAAATTAAACTTCAAAGAAGACTTACATTTAGATAAATTTACATTTTATTACTTTCTATTATTGTTCATACCTATAAAAATTCTGTACGTTATTATTTTACCCGCATTTTCAAAACCTGGAAAAGCGAAAATATGTAGGGTAGATCGGGGGCGGTAGTAACAGAGGGGCGAATGTAACACATAAATTGTGTTGAATCTCAAAACATATAATGAATATTGACATCAATTCTAGATATACACATGATAAATAATGACATTTGGAATACACACATCCATGTTCTGGCAGTATAGATACGCAATAGACATGGATAGTGAAAAAAATAACTTTTCAATATCCTAAAGTAGCTTTTTATTACTGATTTATGAATCTAATGTAAACACTCCCTTTGCAAGTATGTGCGTTTTTAATCTGTAATTTGACCTTTTTTAAAGTAATACTGATCGTTACCTAACACTTTTAAGTGTCTCGTTAGTCACAATTTATAATTGAAGTTCAAATGCATGGTCGGGGGTGATTGTAACATCAGCAGTCGGGGTCGGTTGTACCACAACAAAACCAAAAGAAAGCGAATAATATTGTCTTGTTTGCATAGAATCTATGTAGTGTTACAACCGATCCTCGATCAGCTATGGTTGCAACACTTTACACTGTATCGTTAGGGCTATAACACTCCGCTTCTCATTTTTATTAATAACTTGGATATTACTTGACATACAGTGAAACTGTTGTGACTCAATAATGTTAGATAAGTAAGTAACATTTCCATATAAGGGTTTTTGTTGTAAATGTAATAGTTCCTGCGTAATCGTATTCCCCAGCCAAACTGTTACTACCGCCCCAGGCCTAGCCTAGTGATAAAACTGTGCAACCCCTAAATATGATTAAATTTGTCTAAAATTTGGCATACAGATCACTTAGATGAATAGAACCAAGGGTGCGAGCAAAGTTATATGAAAATAGCACCTTTAGAAAATTGAAATACCCTAACGAGAGCGGTATCGCAAATTTGGACAATGTGGAAGGGCCTGGGACTCATTGGGTGGCGTATGCGAAGAGAGGGTGTCGAGATATATATTTTGACAGCTTTGAGAATCTTCGGCCACCTATGGAATTGGTAAAATATCTGGATAAAGATGCTGTGAAAATTGAATACAATCGAACGTCTTATCAAAAGTACAATCAGAGCAATTGTGGACAACTGTGTCTTCGCTTTCTACAAACGATCGGCACCAAATTTAAGGACTGACTTCCCACCCCTCCGATTCAGTACTAGTCAAGCAGTTCGAGCAGAATATGTCGTTAACATTCACTCTAACCGGCAAGAGTAGCACCCTCGCGGTGAGTTACTTTCCACCCATAGATTTGAGCGACGATCATCGTCGATGCAAGATTTGTCGTGAAGGAAGTGGCTGTCTTACGAAAGGGAACAATTCTCTCGCACTATATTTTTGGGAGTTCGATGCCACAATATCTTCTTACGAAATACAACAAATCGAGTATTCGGTGGTTGGTGGCAAAACTTCATGGACTACGTTGGGACGGTGGAGACGTTCCATACAGTATGGCTAAACTACTAATTACGAAAGCTGTTGCTGATGCGATCGATGAGGAAGATGACGCATCCCATATGGTATACGTTAAAGAGTTGCAGAAACGCGATTGGCTTGCAAATTTCCTCGATGAAAATACGAGAGCTGGCGTGACCATCGAGACGCTGGACATTGACTACGAGGATATCAAAATCTCTAAATAAGCTAAATGTAGTTAATACTCTGCGATGTGGTAGACACGCAAAGCACTGTGCTTTGCAAAATGTATTTAAAATATTCAACTGGTGGCCTAAACACCAGAGAGAATTGCATAAATAAAATATAATCAATTTTTAATGCATATAAAAAATTTTTTTCTCATCACCCTCCCCAAATTAACCTCCTACATGTGATGTAAACTGGATTAAGACGATACTTAAAATTATTATGTAGAGGTGGTCCGTTTGCAATTACACGTTCTATACACGATCAAAGTGGTACGATTCGCGTTCCATACACGTTCGATGTGGTATGAGTCACGTCCAATAGATGATCGAAGTGGTTTAATGACGTTCGATACACGTTCGAAGTGATTCATTACATATTCGATACACGTTCGATTCATGTTCAGAGTGTTACAATAGACGTTCGATACACGTTCAGAGTGGTTCAGTACATGTTCAATACACGATCAAAGTGGTATGATTCACGTTCGATACACGTTCAGAGTGGTTCGATACACGTCCGATACACGTCCAATACGCTATCAAAGTGGTACGATAGTTGTTCAATACGCGACTATCAACGTTCGATACACGTTTTATATACATTCAAAGTTGTATGGTGTTGAATGATGTGTCTAAAGAAGAATGGAGATACGATTCAGCCAAATGATTTATGCGAAGAAGAAGAAAGGAGAGCGTAGGCCAGAGAATAATTCGAAGAAGATGATAGCCGAACTAAGAATCGTCAGCGATAATGCAGGTGGAGCACATAGAAGGAGAGGATGGCCAGTGAAGAATAAAGACATCCTACTTTGCAAAGCTATGCAACTTTAGGCATGGGCCCACATGTGATAAATTGTATGAACGCTGTGAGGCCAGTTGCTCATCAGGCTTTGACATTTGCGCATCAGGCTTTGTCCTCTGAAACATTTTTTTTTTTTTTTTTTTTTTTGTGCAACACTGTGTGAATGTGTGTGGAAAATGGGATTTGATCGCATTGCCCCAGAGCGAGACGAGGAGCCGTGCCATAACAACCCCGAGGTATGTACTTTGCAATATTTTAACATTTATCGCGTTTCACCATTGAAATCGAGCGAGATTAAATCATGCTTTCGTGCGAATATTATATCGCGGTTTTCTATCTTCCTAACTCGCCGCCACCATCACCCGCTTGGTCGAGCGATTGGGACACGCCACGATGGCCGCCGCTATCGTCGTCGTCATCGTCGTCGGCGTCGTCGTCGCCGCCGCCGCCGCCTCCAGTGGTATGTAATACTTTGCATTGCTATGTGCATGTTTCATGTTTAATATGTTTACTGTGTTAATATTATATCGACGTTTGTGTATTGGTTCTAGAACCATCAACAATTGATGGAACAACTATCAATGGTTCAGTTCGTTCAGGTTCGTCGTCGGACACAGACGTATTTGCAAACAGAGCGGACCTAGTTTCGCGAGTTTATAACCACAAGTAATAGTGATATAATACCAGTGTGACCAAATAACCAGTGAATAGACTTAGTTAGAAATAAAGTATTGTGCTCAAATAAAGTGTTACAAACAATGCCTAACTCTGCTGAGTACAGCAGAGTTAATGCTACATCTCCTAATAAAGAAACCCTACCAGTAGATAACCCAAACAGTACGAACCGCCAAGAAATGAACTATGCCAAAGCAACAAAAAACAGCACCTTCCCCAAGAAGGAGCAAGCTATCGTGATGGATACCGCAGAAGGGTTCTCAATCAAGGACTATGTCAAGGAAATAACAAAACGAACAAACCCCACAAATATCCGTTTTATCTCAAGGATTTCTAACAATAGAATCTGTATGTATCTCGCATCCAATGAAATAGCAAATGAACTAGTCCAAAAAACTAAAACAATTACCTTGGGAACCAACGTAATCTCAATAAGACCTCTAATTTCAAGAGCAAAAAGAATAATTCTATCGAATGTATGCCCCATCATTCCACACGATTTGATCGAAAATATTTTTAAAGAGCTCAAAGTTAGACTAGAATCTTCTATTTCATTCGTCAAGGCTGGAATTAACGAACCAGGATGTGCTCACATCCTTAGCTTTCGAAGGCAAGTCTACATCCATCCAGATGACCTTTATAAAATTCCAGATTCCATACAAATTGAATATGATTCAACAAATTACTGGATTTTTGTATCGACCGACTCTCCGATATGCTTCATCTGTAAGAAGGAAGGACATCTGGCCAAACAATGCCCAACAGGCCAAGGCCAGACAACGTCAGCCCCCCTCCCTCAAGTAATAAATACGGAAGAAGCCAAATCCTTCGACACCAGACATGTAAACATTCTAAACCCATTACCAAGTGAGAGAGTAACTGGCACCAAAAGACTCTTATCGACCACGTCCGAACCTTCTGAGGAAATAATAACAGAGACATACTCTGATTCAGACTCTAGTATAGACTCGCTTTCCACACCAGAGAACAGCAAAGAAAAACCCAAAGACGGTGACACTCCAATACATAGGCAACGAAAAAAACCGAAAGCCTCTTCTTACTCAAAAGTTCGAGAAAATCTCGACCTACTCCTATCTCCTATTGCCTCCAAGATGCAAGAACAACAAGATACATACCCTATATCCTTTACCAACCTAAAAAGCTTCCTTGACAAAGCAATTTCAAACCCCCTAGCGGCTGAGATCGCAATGGACCATGTTGATGACCCCATGATCTTAGCAAAAATGTTGAGAGAACTGTATCCATCTCTGCCGGAAAGATCCATTAAAAACCAATTCAGTAGAATAATTAAAAAAATTGAGAATAAGAAAACTGAGACGTATAGTCTAACTCCACCCTCAATTAATCTTAAACAAATTCTATATTCAAATCCAAACAACGATAAAGAATAAACATAACTATCAATGGAACCCTATCAAATAATTCAATGGAATGTAAACGGATTCTATAAGAGGTACCAAAACATTAAGAGGATCATCTCAGAAAAGTCCCCAGATATAATATGTTTACAAGAGACCCACTTCAAAAACAACTCTTGTGCCGAGCTAAAGAACTACCAAAAAGTCTGGAAAAATAGAACCTCAAGTAATGCTAGTGGTGGAGTCGCAACTTACATAAAAAACCCCATAAATTGCGAGGAAATTAAGTTGAACTCAAGCTTGGAAGTTGTTGCAACGTCTTGTTACATCCCCAAAAGAATTTGCATTTGTAACATATATCTCCCTAACAGTCAGCAGTTTAATATAGAGGACATTGAGGAAATCATCAACCAACTTCCTAAACCGTTTATATTGGTAGGTGACTTTAACTCGCATAACACTATCTGGGGCTCAAAAAGAACGGATCTTAGAGGCAAAATCATTGAAGAAATTCTTAATAAGCATGACATAATCCTGATCAATAACGTTGGGAACACTCACTTTACTCAAGCAACGGCAGAGGAGAGCGTTATCGACCTTGCTATAGCATCCCCCTTAATAGCTGGAAACTTAGAATGGGAAGTATCAGATGAATTATATGATAGTGACCACTACCCAATAACAATTTTCATCTTGGACTCTATCAACACCACCATTAGACATAATCAACCCATATGGAATCTTAAAAAAGCTGACTGGAAAAAATTCCAGGAAGAAATAATAAACAACATAAGCAACCTAGAAGAACCTTCTATTATGAACAAGAATAAAATAGACCTAATGTTAAAAAACTTCGTTCAGCTAATTCACCAAAGTGCTACGATTTCCATTCCAACAAATAAATTTAAAAATAAAAAACAAGTACCATGGTGGAATTCTGGCTGTGAGGAAGCACTAAAAATCAGTAAACATGCCTTCAACGTATATAAAAAACATAAAACAATAGAAAATAAAATAGAACACAATAGAACAAGAGCCATATGTAGGAAAATCTTCAAAGAAAGTGAGAAAAAGTTTTGGATTCAATTCATTTCGGAATTAAACCAACATTGCCCCCTGCCAGTCATCTACAATAAACTAAGAAGAATTAATGGGAAAAAAAACTACAACTCTATCATTAACCTGATTAGTGAAAAAGGAGAAAACATTCACGACTCCAAGGAAATCGCCACAGAACTCGTATCAGCGTTTGCGGCCAATTCTGGAAACAACAACTACTCCAAAGAGTTCTTAGTATATAAAAATCAAGTAGAAGCAAGCAGGGAAGACACCTGGACCTCCGTAGAAAATACCGAACTAGAAGACGAAAACATAAATTCTGAAATCACAATCGAAGAAATCCAACAAACATTGGAACATTGTAAGAACTCTAGCCCAGGCCCCGACAATATTCCTAACGCCTTCATTAAAAACTTACCAACTATAGGTCTAAAATTCCTGTGCAAACTAATTAATACGATCTGGTTAGGAGAAGTGTTTCCCAAACAATGGTCCGAGGCAATAATCATTCCAATTCCCAAACCAGGTAAGGATAGAAGATCTGCAAAAAATTATCGCCCAATCGCACTAACTTGTACGATGTGTAAGTTAATCGAAAAGATCGTCAGTAGAAGACTAAAAGCATTTCTCGAATCTCACAAAATCTTGGTACCCGAACAAAGTGGATTCAGACATGGGAGATCTACCCTCGATCACTTAGTATCCCTAGAAACTCATATCTATGATGCCTTCGCCAAAAACCTTCACTGTGTAATAGTAGGTCTAGACATAGAGAAGGCTTATGAAATGATATGGAAGGAAAGGATAATTAACATTTTAATTCAAAATAAGCTCAAAGGAAAAATTTTCAAATTTATCTATAATTTCTTAAAACACAGAAACATACAGGTTAAAGTAAATGGGATTTTATCTACCCCTGTGGAAACTCAAAACGGAATTCCCCAAGGATCCGTTCTGAGTGTAACCCTCTTTCTATTAGCAATAAATGACATGGCTAAACTAACGGAAAACCCTGTGAAATGCGGCTTATTCGCCGACGACCTTACCTTATTCTGTAGTGGGAAAAACCTGTTAACAACGCAAAAAACTCTTCAATCTTCCTTAGACAAACTTTACTTATGGTCGAACAAAACGGGTTTTAGATTTTCCAGTAATAAATCGGAATTTATAATAATTTCCAAAAGCCGCTCAATTACTAATAAGATCAGCTTACACATTAATAAGTGCCCTATAAAAGAAGTCAGCGAACTAAAAATCCTAGGTCTTACCTTCGATAAAAAGATGTCATGGAAACCCCATATAATCAAACTAAAAAAAGAGTGTTTCAAAAGACTAAATTTGCTCAAGATAATCTCAGCCAATAATTGGGGAGCAGACTGCACAATATTATTAAAAACTTTTAAATCTATAATCGTACCTAAACTAGACTACGCATCAACAATATACGGTGTAAGTCCATCAGCCAAAAAGCTAGACCCTATACAAAATAAGGCGCTTCGTATCTCACTCGGTGCATTCTGCTCCAGCCCAACCTCAAGTCTTTTAGCGGAAACTAATACCTTACCTCTTAATATCCGTAGAATGAAGCTAACGTGTAACTATCTTTGTAATATACTAGCCTCTCCAGATAACCCAGTGCAGAAACTCATATTCAATAATAAGCCTAGAGACATGTACAACAAAACCAAACATCAGCATCTTCCAATATCAATTAGAATAGAAGAAATTAGAAAAGAGCTAAATCTTACACTTCCCAAGATCAAAGAAAAGTCACCTCTACTCTCACCCCACATCATAATCCATATAAACCACATTCCTAACAATGATAATTTAATCCCTTCATATATCTTCACAAATATAAAAGTGGAGAATAACACTCCTATAAAAGGCGAAGTAATTAATGACAACATTAGAACAATATACACCTTTCCCAAGATAATCTCCAAGAAAACGAGCGAAATTTATATAATTCTAATTACAATAAAAAATTTAGAACTCAACCCCTTAACTATATACAAAATCTACACAGCCAACTACACATCAATTAGAGCAATTTCGAACCCATATTCCAATGACGCCTTAATAAACAACCTACAATATGAACTTTATCAGCATCGTAATATAGTACTACTCGAGAGAAATCCCGACAACATCCCACAAACTGAAAATATAAGAACAGAACTTATAGACTTGCATAACCTGGAAATCCCTATCGTAGACGCAAAGAAATACTTAGAAGAAAAAATCTTAATCAAGTGGAACCTTGATTGGATATCCGATAAACCTTCCAAGCTCCATGAGATAAGAGACAATATCTACTCCCCAAACCCATCCATAGCTGAATCAAGAAAGATTCAAAGAATCATAACACGACTGCGAATTGGCCACACAAAATACACTCACCAATTCCTAATAACAAAAACGGAACAACCACTCTGTCACCACTGTAATTCTAGCCTAACTATTAAGCATTTAATGCAAGACTGTCCAGCGCTCAGAGACCTAAGACAAAATGAAAAAGTTCCATCCACAATCAAAGAATGTTTGAACAATAAGAAGCATATTGAGAATATAATATCCTTCCTTGAACAACTAAAAATAACCAAGGAAATATGAATTAGGAGAGAGAAACATAACAGATAACAACGACAACGTTAACTCAACTAGGTAATAACCGCTAATCTTCATATATACTGTAAATATTGTAACGGTGGTCGCTAATAGATCTAATCTGATGCGACATTAAATATTATAATTAAAAAAAAAAAAAAACTATCAATGGTTGTGTTCCAATTCACGCATTATGCGCATAGACCGCAGCGCAGACGCTGCGCGCATGAACCGCGTTCCGTTTCCAGCAGCGCATGAACCGCAGTAACGAAACGGAACGGGTTTCGAAGCGTCTGATGCTCGTGAGGTTACGCGGGAATGTTCCAACTTACTTACAAATAGCTATGCAGTTGGATGGATAGCGGTTAATTTAATTCGAGACTTTTGGATGGTGGTCGAAGCACGCTTCCTAACAACATCGCTTACTTCGTCCTAAGGATCGGGGACCGACTCCTAACGAAATTTGATGGCTTTATTGGTTCCCGGATTTTCTCAACCCGAGTTTTCTTCTTGAACAGCGATAATTATTGAAAGCGAAGACCATATTTTATGAGTTTTACAGGACGAACTGCTGCTTACCCAGCGTAATTTGGTAAACAGATGTGTAAAGGAAAAATGAAGTTATTTATTATCCGCGTCCGGGGAAAATTCAAGGTTTTGAAGGCTATTGAATAGAACCGCAAGCTCTCGTACGTCTTCTGGATTAGAGTATAGCTGTAAAGTTAGCATTATAAGAGCACGTTCGAAAAACTTATCAGTAAAAGCCTTTAAGAAATAATAATGCGCGCTACATATTTGCTTCCTTCCTCATCTTTCGTTTCGACCCTGCCTAAAACCTTCTAGGGATGTGTTATTCGCTTCGAAATGGAGTCCGTTACGTTGGTTGCAATTCATACAGCGAGTGCAGAGATGGCAGTACCAATTTCGTAGAATGCCCTAGAATCCTCCAACTTGTAGCTCATAATGCGTGCAGCAAGTGCAGAAAATAAAAGCATGGGCAGTCAATGCGCATATTACGCGCATGCGTATTTGTCGCTTTACGTGTGCTTCTGTATTCTGTTTTTTTATATGAATTGATAGTTTGAAGTGTCTAATTAGTTTTTATTATTATAACCGAGAAAGTATAAATTTACGTTGTAACAAAGTTGGAAGCAATAACATAAAAATGTCCATTTGACTGGAATTACAGAATGAACGTGGGGTAATTCCGGTCATGATTTTTCTTTATAAAAGAAGTGGGAAAACTGTAAAATTAATAAAAGAAATATTATTTTTATGTTTTAAAATTAATTACTACATGAATCACAAATGTATTCTTCAGGGGTATTCCATCCTGAACATTCTTCATATGTCCATGGACCACATGCTCGATTCAAAATTTAATTGTTTCATTTTGGGTTTTTATGTGGAAGCGTGTAAAGTAATATTCCTGGCTTCATTCTGCCTTATTCGTAATTCTTTTATGTCAGTTGCATTTAAGCCACAAAAAAGTAATGTTGAAATAATATAGTAATACACTACATTGAATTTTCATATCACCAAACGCCAAATGTGAGTTTGAAAGTACAGTATTGTCTCCTTGTGGACTCGATTTGATGTACACGATGTGGGTTTTTCGCTATCCCCACCACTTCTGTCTCACTCTTTTCCGGCGAAGGCGAGAGCGAGATGGAACGAGAGCGAGCGAGAGGCACTGGAAGCGAGCAAGGGCGGTACGAGACAAACGACGCGTTGATGTTTTGTCTCGCTCCGTCTTTCGGACGCCGTGACGCTCCGTCCTTTGCGTGCGCGACGGGCGTGCGCAATGATCACGAGCACACAATGTGAGCAAGGGAACCGTTTCGCAAAATCTTGACGCAGGCACGGCTCAAATCTTTTTTGCGCCCTATGCGAACTTATGAAATAACGCCCTTTATTATAATACATTTATTTGAGTTTATTGATGACCTTACTCTGAATTTTTATTCGTAGCTTAAAACAGTTGCAGTACAATTAGTAATATTTTATTTTAAAGTTTATTTTCAACAATATCGGCAATGAAAATACCATTTTGCACCTCTTGTCGACTTTCCGCCCTAGGCAGTCGCCAATAGGGACCAGCCAAGCTTACAGGCAGCGATCAGTATGTACATAGCCAAAGAAAATACATATATAACGCGTCTTAAACTAAATAAATCATTTATATGTACTTTTGAAAAATGAAATTCGTATATTTTCTATTTTATGTACATATTTGTAATAAGTTTGTCAAATTTCCTAGATGAAAGGAAAGATAACTTTGACTATAGGTTATATTTTCTGTCCTTTCGAGGAGGGGACCACATAATTTCGACGCGCGTTTTACGAAGAGTAGCACGTTTCATTTTTTTCTTACGGATAACAATAGAAGAAATGAAACGTGCTACTTTTCGTAACGCGCGTCGATTTGGTGTATGTTTTTCAAAGCGTACGTAAAGAGACAAATACGCATGCGCGCAGAGATTCCACGCTTCATGCGCTAGAGGTTGGAGAATTCTAGGGAATCGTATGCGCCACCAACGCAACCAATGCACGCATGGACTGAAATGGAACGGTTTTCTCTGCAGTCTATGCGCATAATGCGTGAATTGGAACACAACCAATGTTGGCGGTGGCTCCTGGCGGGGGATGGGTCCCAGGACGTGCCCCTGGCGGTTCCACCCACGATGCGGCGACATTCGGGTCCGGTGGTTGGCCCGATGATGGCGGCTCGGCTGCGGCAGCCTTGGGTGCCGTATCGGAGAGTGGGGCCCCTGCGGTTGGAGCGTCCGCGATTACGGCAGCCGCTGCCGCAGCCGCCACATGATTCTGCGTTGTCGTAGCCCTCGACATCGCGCGAGGGACTGTTGATGACACCCTCGCAGCCATTATCGTAATCGGCATCGACTACGCCACCGTGGTGGCCTCCATCAACGCCATCAACACCATCACAGTCGTCGATGGAGGTCCCCACGGAGGCGACGTGGCCGTCGCCGTCGCCACTACCATCACCGCCGGCGCCACCCATTGAGTGGCCACAGGGGGTGATGACACCACCACCCCCGAATTCACCGCCACTTTCACCACCATTACCGCCCCTCGAGTGGTTCGAGGGGGTCGAGGGGTTGGATCCGTCGGCAGAACCACCATCACCACCGCTCCCGGAGTGGCCTCTGGGGGTGATGACGCCACCACCAACACCACCGCTTTGAATATTTATATTTTTTCTTTTTTTATTATTTTTTCATTTTATTTTCTTTTATTTTACTTTCCTTTTGAATTTATATTTATATTTTTTTATATTTATATTCCATTTTTATATTGTACTTTTATATTCTATTTTTATATTTATATTCCTTTTTATATTTATATTCTATTTCTTTTTTATATTTTATTTTTTTTATATTCATTTCTTTTATTTGATTTTTATATTCATATTCTTTGTAACAATATATTATCATTTTTAAACGTATATTATTTATCAATTTTATTTACCCGTCTTCCTTCTCTCCTCGCCACCTAATTTTAAGATTTGCTGACGTCGCATAATTTCATTTCGATCGAGCCTTCTTCACACCACCAAATGACGTCATCGCATGCAGGTGTCCTGAGGATTCAAGTTACGTGAGATCGCGCGATGCGCCGCGACGTTGGAAGTACTGTTAGCTTCAAATGCTTTAGAATGCATGCCATATATCTGTTTGAAATAATATTTCTACATAATGGTTCGGTAGATCGCTGATCAAAAAAATTATTATTATTCCTCTGCGTTGGGGGAAAAAATGTCTGTTTGCTACATATTGGTTTGCTAGATCGGTGCGGGGGTGGGTCAAGGCTGTCTCCCCGGTCGGAATAAATTTCCGGTGGTGGATCAGGGTCTGAAAAAGTTTTCGGGGGTCATTCACTCCTTTAAAAATTTTTGAGGGGCCATTCCCTCCTTCTGAAAACTTTTCGGGGGTGGGCCCGGTCTGAACATGTTTTCGGGGGTGGATCGGGGTTTGGAAAAAATTTCTAGGGGTAGATTGAGTCTGAAAAAGATTTTTCAGACAAGATCCGTCCCCCAAAATTTTTTCAGAGGGGCATTTCTCCCTCCGTGGAAATTACCGACGGTGGGTCCGGTCTGGAGAGGTCTCCGCGGCAGCTCGGCCCGGACTGATCCCCTCCATCATCGCGGCTTCCCCCACTCCGCAGCTCGTGCGCGCTCAACCTGTCTTCCTCTCCCCGCTGACCCCGCGCCAATAGGGGCCTTTACACGATCGTTCCGGGCGCGCGTTCCCGGCGTGCGTTCCAGCGCGCGGCACGCAAAAGTACTTGAACGCTGGAGCGACGCTCCTTCGTGCGCGGCAGAAGATTATACTCGCCACTACTTAGAGACAACGGGTTCGGCCTCACATTTGTACGTGGACTCCATCCAATTTTTCGATCTACGAAACGATCAATGACATATCTTGATATACCTGGCTTATAGGGGATATCATAAATGCTATTACTGTAGGGTACACTGAAACATCTGTTTTTACGAAGCTCCATTTGGTTGACCTGAAGGTGCTATAAATTATGGAAATGGTTTATGACTCAGTTATAACGACTGTAAAATTTTAAAAGGGTACATTAAAATATCCAAATGTTTCCCCGGCAATGCGATGGCAAATGAAATTGCAGGTAACACATTCACTGTTCTGACAATCATAATTATTACTATTGGCGGCAATAATTACCATGTCATTGCTTGTTTTAATATAAAAACTATTATTGATAAACAATAAATACACATAGGTATGCAAGTGATGTTATATGTAAGATAAATGATGAAGAGGTGTAATGTGCAAGATGTTTTGAAGAAAGGGGGTAGTCTTCTGATGGCGCGTGATGCAGGTTAAATTTTTCAGCCACGCTCTAGCGTGGCGCGCAAGAAAGCACCACACTCCTGCCCGCGCGCCAGAAAGCACCACGCTCCTAGCCGCGCTCCAACCTTCACTCCAGAAGAGTTTTCATAAGAGACAGAAAAAGTAGTTAGAAAAGGAAAACGGCACTTGAAACCTAGGGTTCGGCGTGGCGCGTGGATTTCCGACAGTTTTGAAATCCTGGAGCGCACGCCGAGCCTGGCAGCCGATCCTGGCAGCCAAGACTCCAGAAACAACGCCGTCGATAAGCCGTGCCTCGATGAGTTTCGAGTACTTCGATCCTCGAGACCAGGGGGGCCGTGCAATGTTGCCCCCTAAGACGTGACGAAACGAAAATTCTACATTTCTCACCGGATCTTGGCGAATGTGACGTGAATCGTTTCCTTATGTTTTCCCGATGAAAATGGTCCAAAAACGACACAAATCGGATTGTAATTAAGGAATCTTCATAATAAATTGATTTTCATAACTTCATTAAAAATAGTCCGATTTACATGAAATTTGGCATAATTTTCATTTGAAAAACATGAGAAATCCATCGGTATCACTTCCATATCGATACGATAAAGAATAAAGTATACAGTGTTTCTGAAACAGGTATGAATCCTCGGCCGACCGCAGCGAATCGAGGTCGGCGACCCACAGTCGAGGGTGAAATATTCATTACAGCGTATTAAGAAAATCTTTATTCTTCATCGTATCGATATGAAAGTAACACTAATGGATTCCTGGCGTTCTCTCAATTAAAATTATCACAAACTTCATGCAAATCGGACTACTTTTACACAAACAATAAACTTGCTAATGGACTAATTTCTGTACCTATTTAAAAATTATATGAAAAAACTATATTTACTTAGTGTTCCGTGTTGCGGACAAAAGCGGGCTTATAGTGAAGCGAAAATTCATTTATCGTTTACAGCGGGCGATTTAATAATTTTCGAAGCCAAATTCATTTATTCGTTTACAACTAGGCAATTACTTCTTTCTGAAGGTTTCGTCGGGAAGCATTTGTCTGCCAGATGTCGAAAAGGGGCAATCAACATCGTGCCGTTTTTCATTTTTTTCGAATTTGTTCCCTCTGAGTTAAATGAGTATAATAATAATAATAATAATAATAATAATAATAATAATAATAATTCGTCTTTATTTATCACATTTACAAACAACAAAAGGAAAAAAAAGAAACAAAAAAAAACTTATGTGATAAATAGGCGAGGTTCAGCATATATGCCGTTTTGCAACCTAACCCAAAAACAATAACAATATCAAACAGAAATAAAGCTAACAAAACAACAAATGAGCAAGAGAGAGAACCACGTGACAAGGGGAGTTAGGGATAGTGAGCAAGAATAAAAGAACGGGTAGCACATTTAAAAGCGGACATAGAGGTCATAGAGCGAATATCCAAGGGATGAGAATTATAATATAAAGTTGATAAATAAGAGAAAGATGTCGTAAATTTGACCGTACGATGAACAGGCACATACAGGTCAGCGCCACGCCTCGTAGATGGTGCATAAACAGAGTGCATAGATGAATTACTACATAGTAATTCACTTAGATAGATAGGCGTTTCAGATACCAAAACTTTGTGTACGAGGCAACACAGGTGCAAAATCCACCTCTGTCTGACTTTGAGCCAGCCAGAGCGAAGAAAGCACGGCGAAATATGATCAAATTTACGGACATTATAGGTATAGCGAAGACACGAATTCTGGATACGTTGAACTATAGACGCGAGACGAGTAGAGAGACAAGGGCCATACACAACATCGGCGTAATCAAAGAGAGAAATAACGAGTGATTGACATAGCGAGAGCTTGATGTGGGTGGACAAAATACGGCGAGAAGGATACAGGAAACGTAGACGAGCAAAAGCAGAACGGCACAAAACAGCTACATGTTGGTCAAAGCACCAAGAAGAATCAAAAGTAACACCGAGGATTTTAACAGTAGGTTGCATAGAAAGAGATGCAGAGCCCCAGGAAATAACAAAAGAAGACAACTGTTGACGTATAGCACGAGAGCCAACCACTACTAAAGAAGATTTAGCAGGATTTAGCTGCAAACCGTGAGCATCAGCCCATGCCGTGAGGCGTAGCAGGTCAGAAACCATCTCGCATTTGGCAGACTCAGCCCTGCCAATAACAAAATCCTTAACAAGCTGAGTGTCATCCGCGTACATATAGACCCGACAGTTATGACACACCGAGGGCAGATCCCTTACATAGATACTAAAAAGTAGGGGCCCAAGCTCAGAGCCTTGAGGTACTCCACGTTTAACCTCGCGAGTAGATGAGACGGTAGGCATAAACTGGTTAAGCATAACCTGCTGAGAGCGGGAAGAGAGATAGGATTTTAGGAAAGACAGGACATTAGAGGACAAACCAGTATGTCGAAGTTTATATTGACCCATCGGCGGGTTCCACCGCTGACCCACGGGCAATGGTTATAAACCGCGACCATATCGAGACTCTGGCCGAACCATTTGGCTAGTTTTGGTAAGCAGATGTCTAATTTTTATTGCTGGACTAAACCTTCAGAACCCCAGGACAATGGTCAAATAAGGAAATACTATTGGGTTTTCCTGAATCCGTTGGAATCAGAATAATCGCACACTTGATTTAGCTGTGAATATATTACGTTTAATGTAGAAGATCTTAACGATGCATACAAAATGAAAAATAACGAAATAGAATGAACCTTATATTTTGAATCTTCCGAACACGCGTACGCCAAATATATCTCTCTAACCATACATCAAGTCTTTTGGAACATCACCATTGCTCACCACCTTTCTTTTTGTCCGCGCCATACACTACCACAGCGCCTCACTCGCGCACGCATGGAAGTCCGCGCGGTGGACCGCGACATTCAAACGCACATAGGGCCAAATATATACAAGTCTTCAACACTCCCACTTATTTGGTCCTACTCGTCCATGCCGAGTCCTCCTCTCAATTCCTCAAAACGATTTCTGGGCAGTGACTTTGTTAATATATCTGCTAACTGTCGTCCCGTTTCGATATATTCTACCACAATCATTCCTCGCTCACGCAAATCACGCACGATATGGAACCGAATGTCAATATGCCTCGTCCGTTTATGGTAGTCGGTATTTTTCGCTAAACAGATCGCAGATTGGTTGTCAACATGTACAGTAACTGGTTTACATTTAAATCCAAGCTCCGTGTAGAGCTGGCTCAGCCATAACACCTCTTTCGCTCCAGTTGCCAACGCTATGTACTCTGATTCCGTTGTGGATGCTGCCACCAGTCTTTGTCGTTGACTCGACCACGCAATTGCCCCCATGTTCAACGTGAAAACGATACCACTGGTGGATTGTCGCGTGTCGAGGCATCCAGCATAGTCGGCATCTGTATATCCTCTTAACTCAAAGTTACTCCCACTGTTTCCATAAACTACCCCGTAATCTATTGTGCCTTTTAGATACCTAAATATACGCTTTACTGCACCCCACTGTACTTCCCCGAAATTGTTAAGGAATTGGCTAACTTTGTTTACCGCGTACTCTATATCAGGCCTGCTGACCCTAGCTGCAAACAACAGTGAGCCTACCGCCTCCCGCTACGGTGGCTCCCAGTCATTTTATTTTTTTTACTTTAAGGTCATCTTCCGTTGGTTGCCTAAGATGTAACCCCGGTTCAGCTGGAACACTTACAGGATGCACCCCCCCCCCATCTGAAATTTCTCGAGCATTCTTTTAATATACGCACTCTGTTTAATTTTGATAGAGCGTTTTCTTCGATCACGCTCGATTTCAAGACCTACAAATTGTCTAGCATTTCCAGTGGTGATTTCAAAGTGGTCCTGCAAGTGTTCCAGTACTTTATCAATAGCCGATCTTGAGACCGACAACAACAGTCCATCATCGACATATAGCGCCAGATAAACCTTCTCGCAACCGATTTGCCCTGTGAACACACACTGATCACTTTCGGTTGAGTGGAAATTATACTGTTCTAGGAATTTAACAAATTTCGAGTTCCAGCACCGTGATGCTTGTTTAAGCCCATATAAGCTTTTTGGTAACCTACAGACCGCGTTAGGCCATTCTTTGTCCCCGAATCCTCTTGGCTGCCGCAGAAAGGTCTCTTCTTTCAAATCGCCATTGAGAAAGGCTGTTTTAACATCGAACTGAGCTATTTCCAGATCCTTTGCAGCAGCAATAGCCAAGAGCATTCTGACCGATTCATACCGAACAACAGGTGCATACGTCTCAAAATAGTCGATACCTTCGCGTTGTGTGAAACCCTTCGCTACAAGTCTCGCTTTATACCGTTCTATATTACCATTAGAGTCGAGTTTCTTGTTAAAAACCCACTTGGATCCTATCACCTTACTGTTTTCCGGTGGTCCAACTAGCGTCCACGTTTTATTTTTCCTTAATGCCGCCATTTCATCATTCATTGCTTTTCTCCACTGTTTGGATTCCGCACTCGCAATCGCACTCTCATACGTGAATGGCACCGAGTCCACCACGTACGCGAACCCACAATCACCGTATCGGTCCGGTTCACGTAACATTGTTCGATCGCGTAACTGCCGAACTGACGGCGACACCGTCACTTCCGGATCATCATTTACTTCTGGCTGTCCTTCCTGGTGATGACGTTCTCGCTGACCTTCGGTTGCTCTTGGTGTCTCCTCCTCTTCCTCGCCCTCGTCAAGAGGGGTGTAGTTCCCAAACGTCAGGTCGAAAGTGGCGTCTTTCTCGTGTCCCTCCTGGGTTGCTGTAGATTTCGTATTATTCTCGTCGAAGATAACATTGCAACTCACGTGTATCTTCCTTGCTGCGCTATCCCAGAGTCGGTAGTTCTTCGACTCTCCTTCATATCCGATAAAGACCATTTTCTTACTTTTTTGATCCAGCTTCTTTCGATGATCTTTCGGAATGATTTTATAAGCATCACATCCGAATATTCGCAGATGGCCCACTTCTGGTTTCTTATTAAACCACTTTTCATAGCCTGTAGCACCATCGACTTGTTTCGAAAGGGTTCTGTTAAGAACATAAGCCGCTGTCTTTATTGCCTCCGCCCACAATATTTTTGGGAGATTCCTTCCTAGTAGCATGGACCGGGCACTTTCTACTAATGTGCGCATTTCTCGTTCGGCCCGTCCATTTTGCTGTGGGACATAAGGAGTCGATTTTTCATGCACTATCCCTTTGAGTTTCAAGAAATCACTGAACTGTGTTGACACATATTCCCCTCCATTGTCGGAGCGAAGAACTTTTATCTGATTTCCAGTCTGTTTGGTCACTAGTGCTTCATATTCCTTAAATCTTTCAATCACTTCATCTTTGTGACGTAGGAAATATACCGTTCGAAAACCAGTGCAGTCATCCTTGAATAGTACAAAGTATCTTGATCCACGTGGAGATTCTACACTAATTGGTCCACACACGTCCCTGTTACTGCTCCCACTGAAAATAGGTTCCGATTTAACTCAGGCACAAAAAGCACATCTTTCAACTGTCTGTTCACTAGTCGATTGTGGACCCTCGCCTGAAGACTGATTTCCCCGATACCAGCTACTGGAAGCACCCTGTCACCCGCAACCTTAACAAAACGCACCTTTCTTACAGGCCCCAGTTTCTCAAACAATTCCCTCTGAAATGTCATGTGCATGCTTGCACCAGAGTCCGCTAACCAAGCTGAGCCATCTCTGTCGGTGGTTCCTGAGAAAAAAGCTGAAATATCACATATATATGCAGAGCCACTTGCTTCATCTGTTTTCTCCTCACGGTGGGTACCACCCCCATCGGCTATTCGTTTCTTGCACTCGCGGAACCAGTGCCCTGTTTCGTGGCAATAATTGCAGGGATACTTCTTCTTTAGTTCATCCATCTTTTCTCCTTTTTGCACTTTCTTCTTCTTAGTCGTTTGACTCCCCGTTCGCGGTTTCGGCCGGCTTTCCATCTTTATTTTCATTTCTTTTACCTGCAATGCAAGTGACGACATCTCTCCATCGGTGTTTGTTAAGCGTTTGTCTTCCCGAACGAGTCTTTCAATTAGTTTCTCTTTTGTTCTTTCCCCTTTTGGGGTGCTCTCCCATGCCATTGTAAAGGTGGAGAATTTTGATGGTAGACTGCTCAGGAGTTTTGACATCATCGCTGCTTCCGACGGCTTTTCTCCTGATTCAATCAGCTTTTTGCATATTGTTTCTAGTTTCTCTACCTGGACTGCCACTGGTTCGCTTTCCATCATCCGAAACTCATAGAACTGCTGCCAGTAGCGCTGCTTGGCATCCTCGCTGGTGTCTGCATACAATGTATGCAGCTTCTTCCACATGGCCGCCGGCGTTTCACAATTTATAAGATTTGCATGAAGTGCTGTCTCCACAGAGCCAAGCAGAATTACCGATGCCTTCGATCTTCCTTTCTTCCATTCTCTCCACTCATTCACCTTCGTGTCTTTATCGGGCTGTACATCCTCTCCCTCAACAAACTCCATGAGGTCCTTTGCTTCCAGCAAGAACGACACACCAAATTTCCATAACGGAAAATTTGTCCCGTCGAGCTTGGTTAGGTTGAACACATCCTTCTCTGCCATCTTTCTAGACAAAACGATGTCCACACTAATGGATGATACCGAATTCCACACACGACTCAACAATGAACGCGGTCGAGAAAAACCCATAACCTATTGGGTTTTCCTGAATCCGTTGGAATCAGAATAAGTAGTATGGTAAGGCCGATTCCAACCCAGGTCCTCTGAGGGGAGCGCGGGGGCGGGGGGAAGTGAGGGCGCGCGGGGGAGCGCGGCGGAGGGAAACATGGGCGCGGGGCCTGCGGGGAGAGGAAAACCGGTTGCGCGCGCACGAGCCGCGGAGTGGGGGAAGCCGCGATGATGGAGGGGATCACTCCAGGCCGAGCCGCCGCGTAGACCGGACCCACCGCCGAAAACTTTTAAGAGGGAGTGAATGACCCCCGAGAACTTTTTTAAACCCCGATCCACCACCGGAAATTTTTTTCCGAGCGAGAGAATGACCTTGGCCCACCCCCAAATATTTTTCCAAACCATTATGTGACATGCGGCGCGAAGAATGAAATAGATTTATGCAGTGTCTACAAATCTTAGAATTAGGAGGCGAGGAGGAAGACGAGTAAATAAAATGGAGACAGAATATACGTTTAAGAAATTGATTTAAAAAGAATATAATTTAACATTTTTTCTTCCTACGAGCTTCAACTAGAATATCACTGATGGCGCATGCTACCAGTTCGCAATCTACAAGATACTCCTCGTCGTAGTATTTGCTATCACGTATTATTTTAGCAGCACGACGAGCATCTAATGTTTCGCAGGCAACATCGCTCTGCCGTAGCACGTTAACAAAAGTTTCAAATTTTTCACTCGCATCTTCTGCAGTTTGATATAGCCGCGGATACAAATACTCTATACATGGCCGAAGACTAAATAAAAATATTGCTGTATCCAGTGTGAAATACACTGTATCATCACCATGTGTCATCTTTATAATTGGGGAATCAGAGATCCGAAAAAAGTCCAACGATAAATCATCAAACTGCATCGAAGATAATCCAGGTAATCGTGCACATTCTTCGATGTTATCACAGTTGTCGAATAGTAGACCCCATGTATGCCATGATAATATGAGATGATTTCCATGATTGTCGCCGAGAAGAACTTCTACATCGGCCGTACGGCCTACGTCGATTCCAATTTCCAAATATTTGGTACCCATGGTTGTTAATGCGTATCTTCTGACCATGATACGTGACGTTTGGCGCGGGCTAAGAGAACAATCAAAGCTATGAAAGTACTCGCTCGTATTAGGAACAAACATAAATATTTTGAGAAGATGTGAAAATTACACCGTACCGGTCACGATATATATTCTCCCCACATGGAGCTACGCCGTCATCTCGCACGATCGGAACGAAACAATCCTCACACCCAGCGAGTATTTCATCAATGGTATACATTTTTTCAGAGCACTATTTGTTCCGTCGAAAGTCACTGATGCTACTGAGCGATTGATTGAATAGCGTCCGGGAACTGGTTTAAATAGAGGTTGCTTCCCCCCCACCACCACCGCATTTTATTCTAAAGCTACCAATTTTTTAAAATGATTTTCAATCTTAACACCGCAATGTATCGCGCGATCGTGTGTAATATGAGTCCTCCCCGAGCATCTCCATACGATGATATCATTTTCACAGTGTGAAGAACGAAATAAACGCTGAGTCTTAGAATTAGATGGCGAGGAGGAAGACGGATAAGTAAATGGAGAAAAAATATACGTTTAAGAAATTTTATTTAAAATTAAAAGAATATAATTTTAACATTTTTTCCCACGAGCATCAGCTAGAATATCATTGATGGCGCATGCTGCCAGTTCGCAATCTACATGATAATCCTCACAGTAATGTTCGCTATCACATATGATTTTAGCAGCACGACGCGCATCTAATGTTTCGCAGGCAACATCGCTCTGCCGTAGCACGTTAACAAAAGTTTTAAATTTCGCCTCCACATCTCTGCTAATTCGATGCAGCCGTGGATACACATAGTCTATACATGATTCAAGATTTAATAAAAATGATACTGTATCCGGTTTGAAATACAGCGGCTTATTATGCAGCATCATCCTTACAATTGGAGAATTATAGATATCACAAAAATCTATCATTAATTGATCCATCTGCATCGAAGGTGATCCAGGTAATCGTGAACGTTCTTCGATAGCATCACGATTGTTGCATAGTAGACCCCATGTATTATATGGTAACGTGAGATACATCCCACGATTGTCGCCGAGAATAATTTCTACATCGATCGTAGGTCGTACTCTGATTCCAATTTCCAAATATTTGCTGCCCATAGATGTTAATGCGTATCTTCTGACCATGATCCGCGATGTTCGGCGCGGGCTAAGAGAACAATCAAAGCTATGAAAGTGCTGGAATAAACATAAAAAATTTTGAGAAGATGTGAAAATTAAGCCTTACCAAGCAACTGTATCCTCCCCGCATTGAGCTATGCCATCATTTTGCATGATCGGAACGTAATAATTCATTTGTCCGGCGTTTCCTTCGGCACTGGTACTACACATTTTTCAGAGCACAAATTGTTTCGTCGAAAGTCACTGAGGCTACTGAGCGATTGATTGAATGGCGTTCGGGAGACTGGCTTAAATAGAGGTACAATTGCTTCCCCCACCACAGCATTTTATTTTAAAGCATCTGATTTTTCCATAATGCATTTCAATCTTAACGTCGCAGCATAGCGAAAGATCGTATGTAACTTGAGCCCCAATCCTCAAGGATAAAAGTCTCAACACGTGCTGAATGTAATATAATACTTTTGCGCGCCATACGTGTGAATCATAGAAAGAATTTTGCTGTATCAGCAGAAACTGCATAGAACCATGTTGGGTTGGATCGTCAAAAGAGTAACACAGAGATCGCAAATCATGACACCGGTCACAAAAGCGTGCTCCAAACTGTACAAAACCTCAAATCGTTGCAACGTGTTGCGAGGAAAAGACATTACATTTACATTCCATTTACGATCATGGAAGAATTCGCGCAAGTAATCCGCCAATTATTGGATCAATCCGCACGATTGATTTCGCGGGAAGAATACCTCGCGTGGGAAGAACGGTGCAACGAGTGCATCGAATCGTTGGAAGAACACAGCCGAGTGAAACGTCCTCGATTATCGATCGGTGTTCGGCAATCATTGGTTGCTCGAATCGCGCAGCTCGAAGGGCTGAAACATTCGTTGCGCGGACGTTTTGTGCATGATGGTGCAGGACATTCGAGCACAGGACTTTTGTGGCGCGAAATAGACGCTGCGTTCGATAGTCGCGTATTAACCGGTGCCGTGCTAAATTCGAACTATATCGAGCCGCGCAACTTCCTCCAGGATGCAGGAACTATTGTGTTGGAACATGTGCGGGGTGCTTTGAGGAAACAGCGTCCAAGTTCATACCCGCACTATACGTCTGTGCTAAATCTCCAGGGCATTGAGTTCCCAATGTCCCTGAGGCAAATTGGAAAATTTGAGCGGTTGAATGAAATCTCCATCAACATCTACACCTTCGAGACGAAGAAAGGGTCGACAGTCTTTCCGTTGCGCCTCACTAGTCAAAAGAGGGATCGACACGTCAACCTGCTCTACACACCGAATCAAGAGCACGGCGATGTAGGACACTTTGTGTGGATCAAGAATTTGTCCCGGCTGGTGAGCGCACAGCTGAGCAGGCACCAAAAAAAGAAATTCATCTGCGATCGGTACGTATATAAAATGATGAAATGTCTCGCGAAACAAATTAAATAAAACAAATTTGGGTTTACAGATGCATGCACTATTTCGGATCTGCCGCGAAGTTGGAGCTTCATTCGCTGGACTGTGGCAAGATGAATGACTGCGCCATCCTGCTGCCCAGCGAAGGCAAAAATCTCCTCAACTTCGACAACCATTGCAGGAAGGAGCGGCTCCCTTTCGTGGTGTACGCAGATCTCGAGTGCATCATCGCAAAAACGGAGGACAGTCACCGAATGGGTGATAAATTATGCGCGTATCAGCACCATAAAGTACACAGTATTGCCTATTATATGCATTGTTCGTATGATACATCGCTGTCGACGTATCGATGTCGCCGCGACGCAGATTGCGTTTCATGGTTCGTAGACGAATTGAAAAATTTCGCGAATTTTGTCAAACCCATTCTGGCCAGTAATGTTCCAATGCTGGATTTAACTCCCGAACAGTTGTCGACATTTCACAATGCAACACACTGTCATATTTGCGAAAAACCATTCGAGGCTAGCGATGTACGAGTCCACGATCATTGCCATCTGTCCGGACGGTTTAGAGGCCCAGCACATACGGAGTGCAATTTAAATTATAAAAACGCGTTTTACATCCCCATAGTTTTCCACAATTTATCCGGCTATGATTCACATTTCATTATCGAGGAAATAGCTATCGCTTTCGAAGGTCATGTTGACGTATTACCCATAACTAAAGAAAAGTATATTTCTTTCACAAAAAATGTCGAAGATACGGCTGATTCAGACTCGCGAAATTGTATTAAATTGCGGTTCATCGATTCGTACAAATTTCTCAACGCCAGTCTCGACAAATTAGCATCCTTTCTTAGCACAGATCAATTAAAAATTTTACAATCACAATTTGAAACATTATCCACCGAGGATTTCAATTTATTGACACGAAAGGGTGTTTTCCGTACGAATCCCTTGATTGTGGGGACAAACTGCAGGACCCATGCTTACCGCCGCGCGAGTCATTCTACAGTTCGTTAACGGGTGAGACTGTATCCGAGAGCGATTACGCGCACGCCGAGACTGTCTGGCAGCGCTTGCCTGTCTTCAAAGCCTGATGTTTCTTGCGAATGGATTCGCTAGTTTTTGCAATTTCCTTCGCTATTCTCTCGCGATCCTTAATCTCCAGAGTATCGATATCAATCATCGTTGTACCGCTGACGTTGCTTTCCCACCGACGTGTTGATGACAATTGACCGTCTCACGGTACGGCAAACTCGTTAAATCCCTTTCTGTAACGTCCATTGGACATCGCGCTATCCTTGTCTATTACCACGAAACCATACTCCCGTTGCCAACAATTACGACACAAAGCGCAGAAATCCTCGTAAGACATGTCAGTGTTTACGTGATCGTTGTACACATGTTTCAAGTTGGTACCATCCTGCTTAAACAGAATCAGCAGATTGGCATTGTCGCGGATAAGATGTTTGGGTATCTTTGCATACGTCTGACAGAGATAGAAGCAGTCAACGTTCGAGTGGCGCCCCATTGCGAAGTATTCCCTTATCGTATCTTGCTTGTCGCATGCCACGTCATCAAAGATGAAAATAGAATTCGGAAGCGATTCACACGGTGGGATGACGTCACTGTTATTCGAAAACGTAAAGTAGCCAATTTCATCTATCGGAGTCAATAAATTCTCCAAATACTGATATTTCGGCTGTTGCAACGACTTGGAGTACACGTACACGTTCTCGAAGCGGACGCCGTAAGGACTTTCCAACAAGCTCACCAACACGTTTGTCTTTCCGCAATTTGATGGGCCACAAACGAGGCAGCGTATAGTGTTTGGTAGCATGCTACCATGTCTGCGTCTTGTTTTCGAAGACATCACTCGTGATTTATCGTCAAAATTTGTCACGCGTATCGTTACAGGTTGTCGCACGAATCGCATCCTCTCCGCAAACTGTGAAAAATGATTTTGATACATCGAAGCGCCCTATTTATAGGTCCGCATCGACACAAAACAGCTCAGTATTCAAAATGCTTCTGATCCTGTCGGATAATTGCGATATTCGAGACCTAACCTCTGAGCAGTTGAAATATATACCAAAGATTATTCTACTCCGAGAGTTTGGGAGACACATTGATCAGTTGTGGGACAGACTCCCCGAGCACATAAAAGCCGATTCTGAGGTTCGGCAGTATCGTCGGTGTCTAGAGCATTATAATCGTCCTTGGCAGCGAACGCATATCGACGGTCCAGCACCATTGATTAAAAACTGTAGCGAATGTCGCCGACGAGAGTAAAGAAAGGCTGTGGTTTGTTAAATCGAGCGATAAACGCGCTACCTATCGAATTACATATTCCGGGATACCAGTTTTGCGGTCCAGGAACACATCTGGCAAAACGATTGGCTAGAGGGGATCAAGGCATCAATCCGTTGGACGCGGCGTGTCGCGAACACGATATTGCATATTCGCGCAGCAACGACCTCGGCGAAAGGCACGCGGCAGATAAAGTTCTCGCTGACAAAGCGCGAAAACGCATCGTTGCGCGAGACTCGACTCTGGGTGAAAGAGGTGCTGCTACAGCTGTTTGGGCAGCTATGAAAGCCAAGACGAAAATCGGAATGGGGATGAAAACAAAACCCCGCAAAAGTACTTCGAAGAGAGCGCCGAAAAAGCGGATTCTTCCGGTGGCAAAACGGGGTGGTATATTACCACTTCTCCCGCTGCTAGGTGTTCTCGGATCATTAGCTGGTGGAGCGGCGGGAATCGCCAAGGCGGTAAACGATAATAAGGCGGCGCAACATCAGTTCCAGGAAATGCAACGTCATAATCGCTCCATGGAAGGCCGCGGACTTTATCTCGCACCATACAAGCGTGGACAGGGAATATCGAAACGAAAAAAAAAAAACGCCGAAAAGAAAATAAAAATGCCCGTGTGTGTAACTACCGATGCACAATTGGAGGAGTTGGCAAAACGTATGCGTATTCCATTCTTTAGAGGTGTTTTTATGCGAAACGCGCTACCAGTCGGAGGAGTACGTCGAAACGAGAGCGGTATTGTAAATTTGGACAATGTCGAGGGGTCGGGGACTCATTGGGTGGCATATGCGAAGAGAGGGTGTCGAGCTATATATTTCGACAGCTTTGGAAATCTTCGACCGCCCAAGGAATTGGTAAAATATCTGGATAAGGATGCTGTGAAAATTGAATACAATCGAACGTCTTATCAGAAGTACAATCAGAGCAATTGTGGACAACTATGTCTACGCTTTCTACAAACGATCGGTACCAAATTTAAGGATTGACTTCCCGCCACTCTGATTCAGTACTAATCGAGCCGTACAGTTCGGAATATGTCGTTAACATTCACTCTAACCGGCAAGAGTAGCACCCTCGCGGTGAGCTACTTTCCACCCATAGATTTGAGCGACGATGATTACGAGCTTGGTCTAACAACCTTTGAAACTTATCACACCATACCAAACATCGACTCGAGCAATGATAAATTCTACTTCACCGTAAACTATGACATCAGCAACAGCGTCGACACCACACCTGAATACATTACGATTCCCCATGGCTCCTACGAACTAGACGCCATTGCCAAGTATTTGAAGCAGCGATTACTCGAACGGTATCCTCAAAATCTCGACGGTACCGATGACAGTGACAACGATGCGTATCCAATAGTGTTGCGTCCCAACAACAACACCATGAAAAGCGAACTGTACTGTTGGTTCACCGTAGATTTTACAAAGCCTAATAACATTGGATCGCTATTGGGATTCTCGACGAATCGGGTATTAGAACCAGGACGGTGGCACGAATCGGACGATCCAATTAATATCATGAACGTGAACATTGTTCGTATAGAATGTAGCGTGACCGCTGGCGCGTACAACAGTGGGAGGCGTGTCCATACGATACATGAATTTTCTCCGAGAGTTCCACCAGGATATAAGATATCGGAAACGCCCGCGCAGATCATTTACCTTCCAATCACCGCACGGATCATTACGGATCTAACGATACGCGTTGTGGATCAAAACGGACGGTTGCTCGATTTTCGAGGTGAAGAGATTACCATCAGATTGCACGTACGACGGCGACGACGATAATACATGTGGTGCGAACGAAAGAGATGCTTGTATTGAACGACTCTAGAAACCCCTTTCTTCCAAGTGAAATTGTTTACAACTGCAACAACAACTGCAACAGCTCCGATCACGCTAAAAAGAAGAGGCTCAGTGCTGCGAACATTGCATTTTTGAAATCATTGGGATTCATTGTGCGCATTTAGGTTGAAAAATGGTTAACATTCTAAGTATTGGAGGGAAGCCGACGTTTGATGACCGCATCGTCAAGCTTCAGACTCACACATACAACCCATACGTCAACACAACGTTTGGATACAGCGATGAGATAAGAATACCGATACAACAGCAGGATTTATACACATTGCCGTGTGAAAGTTTTCTCTATGTGGAGGGGAAATTGAAGATAAATAAGCCAAAAGATGCATTAACGGTGACGTTGGGAAATAATTGCATGGCGTTCTTATTCGATGAGATTCGATACGAGCTGAATGGCGTGGAGATTGATCGCAGCAGAAACGTTGGAATAACTAGCACGCTTAAAAACTATGTATCGCTGACATCTGGCGAAGACAAAAATATGGAGAATGTTGGATGGGGGTTGAAACGGCGGGATGGGCCAATAGTGAAAAGTCATTTCAATTTTTGCATCCCACTCAAATATTTGCTGGAATTTTGTGAGGACTACAAACGCATGATTATTAATGCGCGTCACGAATTGATTTTAATACGATCGCGCAACGACAACAATGCTCTGATAGGATCGTCGATGTTGGAACCAGAAATTGAATTGGTTAAACTACAATGGCGGATGCCCCATGTGACGTTAAATGACGTTAATAAGCTATCGTTGCTACATACTTTGGAACGTGGACAAAACCTGAGCATTTGTTTTCAATCGTGGGATCTGTACGAGTATCCTCTCTTACAGAGCACGACCAAGCATTCGTGGGCCGTGAAGGCATCTGCACAGCTGGAGAAGCCGCGATGCGTGATCCTTGCTCTACAGACTGGTCGAAGAAATGTGATGAGTGAAGACGTTACTATGTTCAACAACTGCAAATTGGCCAATGTAAAACTTTTTCTCAACTCGGAATTATACCCATATGATGATCTGAACTTGGACTTTGACAAGAATAAGCACGCCATCTTGTATCACATGTATACGCAATTCCGTAAATCATATTATGGGTATAGTTGCAACGAGGCATTATTCACCGTGGCTGAATTTTTACAATTTGGCCCCCTCGTGGTAATTGATTGCTCGCGACAAAATGAGTCGATCAAGAATGGCACCGTGGACGTGCGCATAGAATTCGAGTGTAAAGAGAATGTGCCTGCAAATACTACAGCCTACTGTCTGATTCTACACGATAGAGTGGTTGAATACAATCCATTGACAAACATGGTGCGCAAAATAAATTAAATTACCACGCTACTTGCCCGCCCTCTCCTGTATGAAATTCGCAAAAAAATTTCATCGTGAAAATCGAGATGTTTTACGAGAAAGACTGCATTCTCTCGTCTGTCTTGGAAGCGAGTGGACCTCCAAATTGTATCGATAATGGCTGTACCAACGTTCGTTGACATGCAAGGGTTCATCGTTGATGGAAGATTTGTCGTCAAGGAAGTGGCTGTCCTACGAATGGGAACAATTCTCTCGCACTATATTTTTGGGAGTTCGATGCCGCATTATCTTCTTTCGAAATCTAACAAATCAAGCATCCGCTGGTTAACGGCGAAACATCATGGGTTACGCTGGGACGATGGAGAAGTTCCATACAGTATGGCTAAACGGCTAATTTCGAAAGCTGTAGCTGATGCGATCGATGAAGAAGAGGATGACACGTGCCATGTCGTATATGTTAAAGGGCTGCAGAAACGCGACTGGCTTGCGGATTTCCTCGATGAAAGTACGAGAGCAGACGCGGTCATCGAGACGCTGGACATTGACTACGAGGATATCAAATCTCTAAATAAGCTAAATGTAGTTAATACTCTGCGATGTGGTAGACACGCGAAACACTGTGCCATGCAAAATGTATTTAAAATATTCAACTGGTGGTCTAAACACCAGGGAAATTCATAAATAAAATATAATCAATTTTTTAATGCGTATAATTTTCTTCACCCTCACCCAACCCAACCTCATGCGTTTGATGTCCGCTAGATTAAGACGATACTTATGCAGAAGTCGTTCGATACACGTTCGATACCCGATCAAAGCCATTCGATGCACGATCAAAGCCGTTCAATACCCGTTCAATGCACGTTCGAAGCCGTTCAATACCCGTTCGATACGTATTCAAAGTGATGTGGTCTTGTCGCATGATGTGTCAAAGAAGAAGGGAAAGAAGATGCGTGTGAATAAGGAAAGGATGGTCAGCGAAAATGAATGTGAAGAACAACAGCATCGTACTTTTGCAAAGCTACGCACTTCTCGATTTCATGATAGGAGTTTGCATGCGAGAGCCTGGAGATGCAGCGAGACCAGTTGTCTTCAAACATCAAAGAAGTGTAGTACTATCATTAAAATTATGGGATATTGGAGGTCGCCCTCCATTTATGATTCGATGAGGTGGCGAGGTATGTACATAACAATATTTTGACATTTATCGCGTTTAACTGTTGAAACCAAGTGCTCTAAAATCAGGTGTTCGTATCAATATTTTACCAAGAGTTTCTATGTCTAGGGCTCACACCGTCCCCATCCCCATCACCATCCCCATCGCCACCACGTGGGCCATCACCTCCACCACCGCCGTCGCCCACGTGGTCGAGCGATTGGGGATCGCCGCGGCCGTCGCCGCAACCGTCGCCACCACCCTGTTCGCCGTCGCCACCACCCCGTTCGCCGTCACCGTCGCCGCATCCACAGGTATGTAATACTTTGCATTGTTTTATGTGTTTCATGTTTATTATGTTTAATGTGTTAGTATTATATTGATGTGTCTGTGTGTTCTAGGCAACGACGTATGGGGCTGCGCGGCTGCGGGTTGCGCGGCTGCGGGTTGCGCGGGTGCGGTTGCACGCACCGCGGTCGGGGGCTCTGCGGCGGCCGCGGTCGTATAGGGGTGCGCGGGTGCGGCCCCCGCCCTCAGCATCGTCGGGACTTTCACCCCCATCACCTCCATCACCCCCCCTCGTCCCCCAATAGTTTTTTATTCCTTTATATTCTTTTCTTTTTATATTCTATTCTATTCTATTTTATATTAAATTTCTATTTACTTTTATTTATATATTATTCAATCTTTTTTATGTAACAATATATATATCTTAAACGTATATTCTGTCTCCATTTTATTTACTCGTCTTCCTCCTCGCCTCCTAATTCTAAGATTTGTAGACACTGCATAAATCTATTTCATTCTTCGCGCCGCATGTCTCATAATGGTTTGGAAAAATATTTGGGGGTGGGCCAAGGTCATTCTCTCGCTCGGAAAAAATTTCCGGTGGTGGATCGGGGTTTAAAAAAGTTCTCGGGGGTCATTCACTCCCTCTAAAAAGTTTTCGGCGGTGGGTCCGGTCTACGCGGCGGCTCGGCCTGGAGTGATCCCCTCCATCATCGCAGCTTCCCCCACTCCGCGGCTCGTGCGCGCGCAACAGGTTTTCCTCTCCCCGCAGGCCCCGCGCCCATGTTTCCCTCCGCCGCGCTACCCCGCGCGCCCTCACTTCCCCCCGCCCCCGCGCTCCCCTCAGAGGACCTGGGTTGGAAACGGCATTACCATACTACTAGAATAATCGCACACTTGATTTAGCTGTGAATATATTACGTTTAATGTAGAAGATCTTAACGATGCATACAAAATGAAAAATAACGAAATAGAATGAACCTTATATTTTGACTCTTCCGAACACGCGTACGCCAAATATATCTCTCTAACCATACATCAAGTCTTTTGGAACATCACCATTGCTCACCACCTTTCTTTTTGTCCGCGCCATACACTACCACAGCGCCTCACTCGCGCACGCATGGAAGTCCGCGCGGTGGACCGCGACATTCAAACGCACATAGGGCCAAATATATACAAGTCTTCAACAAATACCTGGCGAAACTTGCACATCTGGCCGCCAAACGTAAACTAAAGACGTATTTACAACCCTTGATTTTTATTACTCGACCGCCGTTCGGGAAGCGTTTTGCATTTCCGCCTGAACTCAAGTCAGCCCCTTTTGTCACGCTTTGACCAATTATATTTTGCCATAACCACCTCCACTCGACATTTGACCTATGGAGGGATGAATCAATGCTTACCTTTTAAGTGAAAACACAGAGAAAAGGCAGAACCAAACGAAAAGTCGAAGTGCCAATACCGTGTTCCTATAGTTCGGCTACGATAGTGCATTTCTGCGTGTTTACTGCAAAGTATGACGGACGACGGAAAGTGGAGTAACGAAGCAGTGACAGGGCTTCTTACTTTATACAGAACTATGCCATCTCTGTGGAAAGTGAAATCTAAGGAACATAAAAATCGTAATCTGCGCAAGGTGTGTTACGCAAAACTAATTGCATATTGTAAAACAATATTTCCCGAAGCAAACGAGGATTTTGTTAATAAAAAAATTCAACGTCTCCGTGGATCATTGCGGAAGGAATATAACAAAGTATTGGCATCCAGACGGTCTGGGAACGGGGCTGAGGATGTGTATGTACCAACATTGTGGTATTATGATTTATTAATATTCACAAAAGACCAAGACACACCAAGTGCCAGCATTTCGAATATTGAAGAGGAGGCATCTCTCGTGAACGAGGCGGTAGCGATGCGAGACGAACCAGAAGAAATTGAGGTTCACGATGCAGTTGTGCATGACATGGACGACACCGATACGCAGCCTCACAATGAAGTAAGTTTATTTATAACCTCATTTATTTTATTACTACACTCAAAAAAAAATAAACGACGACTTTTCTGTGTAAAATTAGTATTCATTGGTGGTTGTAACTTGTAAGTACCCTTTTTTGCCCGAGTTATTCAAGTTTGAATTTTTGAAGTTTTTTGAAGTTTTTTGAAATTTTTTGAAGTTTTTCATTTCAATTAACATTTCGGTGAACCAAGTCCATTTGAAAATATGGTTCAAAATTGTACTTTTAATTTTTCTTCCAGGGAGTACTCTAATGTAGAGAACGCGCAATATAACTTTGCCTCCAAGTGGTCACTGAGTAAGCCATACGTGCGGGAGAGTCTGACCGTCACCTTTCTTTTAATTCGATTCGAAAAACATAATATCGCACACACATGAGTTTCACATTGACCTGTTACTTTGTGTGATACTCGTCGGTGTGCGGTCGCATGTTATTGCAAACTAATTGAATTAAATCGTATTCAAACAATAACTATGGGTCTACTCACTACTCTGCCGCTTTGGTTGTATGTACCCGAATGGTGGGATCTGGCACAGTGGCCCAAACTAGGTCAATGCACTTTGCACTACCTTCTGTCCCTTTAAACGTCGAATTGTGTTTGTTTACGTTTAGGGGTACGCACTGTGCCAGACCACACCATTTGGGTAGATACTGCCAAAGCGGCAGAGTAGTGGTAGGTTCATGCCTATACGTGCAACTCTATGCAATCGAATCGTTAGAAAATCATTTTCAATGTTATAACAAATTTTGTAAATATAAACATTTATCGCAATTTCTCAGATGATTACAGTAATTAGCAATTCAATTACTTGAAAATTTTGAATTATGTAATTTAATTACGGCGTAATTTAATTGTTATGTAATTAAATTACATTGTAACTTAAATAGCATAACTGTACAATTGCACGATGCTCGCTCGACTTCATTTAAGCTCTCTCATCCTCTTCTTATTCCCGTCCATACAATTGTTCCTCTCCCACTCTGTCACTTGCTTTTGCTCCTTTTGACAATTATCCTATCACACACTTATGTCACTCTTACATCTCTTACGCTCTCGCTCTCTGTCTCCCCCTCACTCTTCTCCACACTTGCTCAGAAAGAGAGGTTTTTTGGATATCCGCCTCAGATTACATTCGTTTTTGGATATGTTTTAGAGGAGCAAAAAATAAGGAATGCGTGTTTCTCTTGTATTGGTGCGTAAACATACTTATGGGATGAAAGAACCCTTCAAACTTCATAAGAAGAGGTACAAAAGTAACATCATGCATTCGGCAAGTTATGACGCAAATGAAATTTATATCAGGTTTTATTCAACACAATGTTATAATATTCTTTAAACTAACAATAGGATCTTTTGTACCTCTTCTAATGAACTATGAGTGGTGGTTTCATCCTCGAAATATGCAAACGAGCTGATATAAGAAAAACACGTACATATTTCTTACATTTGGCTTCTTTAAAACACATCCAAAAAGCACAGCAATCTGAGCCGTAGAACCTAGAAACGTCTCTTTGTTAGACACATGGTATTTGAAAGTATATATTTTAAAATTCTTGAAATATATGGAATAATAGGCGATCTCCCGGCAGCTTTTTTATTTAAGCACTTTGTGGTGACCGTGACTGGAGCTTTGACCTGGTTCATCAGAAACAAAAAATTCGACCCAATTTAGTTAGTATATAAAATTATGAAGTGCTTAATCGTTCATTATCCCGAAAAATTAATTTCAAATAAAATGCCGGCTGTGAATAGTAAAAGTATCGAGTTTCGCCACAGAATCCCTCTCATTTTTCATTATCTTACATCAGTTTTCATATGTAAAATTAAATGTATCCAACGAAATTAAAGAAGCCACGATTAAGCACTATATAATTTAATATACTAACTAAATTTGGTCGAATTTTTTATTTCCGATGACCCAGGTCAAAGCTAGAGTCACGATCACCATAAAGTGCTTAAATATAAAAAAATACTGTCGAGAGATCGTCTATAATTCCTTTATTTATTTATATATTAAATTGCAAAAAACTACAATAACTTTAAAATATATACTTTCGAATACACAACAGTTTATTTAAAAAAGTCTTCCAGTTTAAAAATGAACAAAATAAATGTGTTTTCAGATCTTACAGGTTGGCATGACCCCTGAAGGGGTTAGGCCACCTTGGACGAAGCAAAATTGCAGTCATTTTCTGCATGTAAAAACTAAAACTTCTTGATATTTTTGTTTCTAAGTCAAACGGTATAGCCGTGAGATTGAACATTGTGGAAAACGTCGCTCCTCAAGATCTTACATATCATGGCTCTGCCGTCGCCATTTTGTAGAAAAAATCGTATTATTTCCGGCGAGAGTTGTAAAATAACAGACTTCATATTGAATTTTCTATTTAATTCATTTCTTCCAAAAAAAAATGCCGAATATGCCTGCAATTTTGCTTCGTCCAAGGTGGCCTAACCCCTTAATACATCAAACACTTACGCTCTATACATATTCAACATATCATCCTGCCACGGAACACTTCCTTCTCCTACAAAATACTCTTTGTATCGGTCCCTATTTTGTTTGGCAGAGTTATTTATATTTCTATGATTAACGGGTTGCAAATTATCCATCCGTACTGCATCGTGTTGTCAATTTCCCTCCTGCATAATCCTGTTGTTCATTACATATGCTGCACTCCGTCTCCGTAAGAAATTATGGAGAACGCAAGTAGCCAATACGACATAGGATATATTTTCCACCTTCATATTAATTGCTGTATGTAATACTCGAAATCGCGAGGATAATATACCAAATGTATTTTCGACTACGTTCCTAGCTCGCGATAATCTATAATTGAATATTCTTTTATCGTGGTCCAGTTCCCTTTGTGTATACGGCTTTAAAAAATTATTACTCAAAGCAAACGCTTCATCGCCTAAAAAGGCGAAGTTCAAATTTTTTATTGTTTCAGTATTATCGGGTAAATTCAACTGCCCGTTATTTAAACGTCTCATAAATTGAGTATGTTCGAGAACACCACCATCCGATACCCTTCCATTTTGGCCGACGTCGACAAAAATAAATTCATAATTAGAATCAACTAACGCCATTAGTACAATACTGTAGTAATTTTTATAATTATAATAAAAAGCCCCGGAGTCCGGTGGTGGGATAATACGGATGTGCTTCCCATCCATATAAACAGAACAGCCACTATCTTGCACGCCGCACAGCAACTATTCAAACTAAGCGTCTGAAAATAGTATAAATAAATACAATACACAAATTTTCATATGAATTCGCGATCGTGGATTAGGTTTTCTCCGTTAATAACGATACTGCATAGATCATTTAATTAATAAAGTATTATTGTTAGTCTACACGTATTATTAATTTGTAACCTTTACCTTTAAGAACTCTGTACGTAGGGCATTATACAGAGCTTTGCACGTCTCAGGAATTATTTTACATAACGAAGGAGCTGATATGCCAGATGTAAATTTCAAATCTTCGTAAGAACGTCCCGTTGCCAAAAATCTTAAAGTGGCGATAAGACGTTGCTCTGGAGTGATGCTCTGCCTCATAACGGTGTCCATTTTTTTAATATTATTTTCAACTAAGCTGAGGAGATGATGAAACGCTTCAGAATCCATCCTCAAATAATTCCGGTAGTCATCTGGATAATTGTCTCTCAGCTCTCGCAAAAGGGGCTGAACATTACAATTTCCGCGGTATTCTTTTACCCAGACCTGGCGGCTTCTTCTTCTGTTTCTTCTTCGATCTGCTACTGTTAAATGCACAGCAGCAGCAGCAATAACAACAAAAGGTAGGTTCCGGTCACGGTTGTTATTCACCGCAAACATGGTAACACTTGCTCACAGCCTTTTGTAAAACGCGTTCTTCACACAGGCTTCTTACACTTGATGTGGTTCGGTGTAAGGATAATCACACACCTAACCCAACTCAATGTAGATTATCCACAAATAACAGTTAATAATACCAATTAACAATAACAATTAAAAATAACAATTAACAATCACAAATAATAGAAACAATTAACAGTACCAAATAATGGTAATAATTAACAGTAACAATTAAGAGTAAAAATTAACAGAAATAATTAAGAGTAACAATTAATAGTAATAAATTAACAGTAAAAATGGAGAAACAGTAAGAATGCGTGCGCGGTACGTGATATCTGAGAGCCGGTTCGAGACCAAGTGTCCGCTCCGTGAATTTTCGCCGGTTAAAAAGGAAAGACAAGACAGAGTTAGAGATAGCGAATAGAAAAATATAGCGATACCCTAAAACGAAGATGAAATAGCAAAGAACAGAGAAAAACATAGAGAGGGTGGAGAGAAAGCGTGGGATAAGAAAACTGTCCTTCGGCGCGCAAAGGTTTGGTCGCCAAATGTTCCTGACGGTGACCAGGCCTGTGCGAACCCTTGAAACTTAGTAGGTATATGTAAGCAGAAACGGCAAGAAGAGGTAGGTACATACATATGAAGGGGTAAAAGTGAAAGTTAGAAATAGCTCCAGAAACAGAAAAAAGAAATATGGCAAAAACGTAGTTTAGTATGAAAGTTGTATTTTTGTGTATCCATCACTCTATTCTGATAGCCAATGGGCAAAGTATCTACCCATGCAAACAGATATGTCGTATTCATGTTACTTACAAAAAAATTGATCTCAAGTTGACCTTTCGTAATCTAACGAGAATCGTGCCAATTTTCAAACCAGAATGTCGATATTTTTCATAATTTCTGTAGATATGTATAAGTTTATATCTCATATATATTTTGAATGTGTATAGTCTAAGCTTATTTATGACATAAATACTAAGTCGGTTGCTGCAAATTAGACTTTTGCGTCTTAAAGAACCAGCGATTTTTTTATTTAAGAAATCGATGTCCGTTTTAGAAACTCCCGTTTTTGTTAATTTTTAGCATTTCTCATTTAATCTACTTCGGGCGGTAGCCACACTCATACAGATTGCACCAAATTTTATCATTTTCTATTTCAGACAACTACAACGGTTGATTTTATGCTATCAGTGCGCATGGGAGTTTTGTAATGCGCTCCATTTTAAGCTCTATAACGACAGATATAACCATTATTTTTGCATACAATTTTTTTACATATTCCCTAAAGATTGCCAAATGAAGCCACAAAGCTGGAAGTAAATAGATATATTTAATTGTTTGTTTTTAAAAAATTCGCGTTCACTTCCTACCGCTACAAGCGGCTCGCATAGGCTTGGCTGCCAGACTCGGCGTGCGCTCCAGGATTTCCTTTTTCTGTTTCTGAAGCTATTTCTTACTTTCACTTTTACCCCTTTATATGTATATACCTACCTCTTCCTGCTGTTTCTGCTTACATATACCTACTAAGTTTCAAGGGTTCGCACAGGTCTGGTCACCGTCAGAAACATTTGGCGACCAAACCTTTGCGCGCCAATGGACAGTTTTCTTATCCCACGCTTTCTCTCCACCCTCTCTATGTTGCTCGTTCTAGTCATCGTTCGGACCACGGAAACCGAGCAGCCTTCATAAAACAAAGTTTTCACAATTATTTTGATCCCCGTACGGATCACAGAATCTACATCGATCAATCATGCTTTTGGATAAGTTACACTCTCGTCGGACTCCAGGGTGAGCCAGGAATCCATTTGTCACGTACATATCGATACGATAAGAGAGTGGGTTTAAGAAATGCCTACTCCTTTTATAATTTGTATTGTTTGTGTAAAAGTAGTCCGATTTGCATGAAGTTTGTGATAATTTTAATTGAGAGAACGCCAGGAATCCATTAGTATTACTTTCATATCGATACGATGAAGAATAAAGAATTTCTTAATACGCTGTAATGAATATTTCACCCTCGACTGTGGGTCGCCGACCTCGATTCGCTGCGGTCGGCCGAGGATTCATACCTGTTTCAGAAACACTGTATACTTTATTCTTTATCGTATCGATATGGAAGTGATACCGATGGATTTCTCATGTTTTTCAAATGAAAATTATGCCAAATTTCATGTAAATCGGACTATTTTTAATGAAGTTATGAAAATCAATTTATTATGAAGATTCCTTAATTACAATCCGATTTGTGTCGTTTTTGGACCATTTTCATCGGGAAAACATAAGGAAACGATTCACGTCACATTCGCCAAGATCCGGTGAGAAATGTAGAATTTTCGTTTCGTCACGTCTTAGGGGGCAACATTGCACGGCCCCCCTGGTCTCGAGGATCGAAGTACTCGAAACTCATCGAGGCACGGCTTATCGACGGCGTTGTTTCTGGAGTCTTGGCTGCCAGGATCGGCTGCCAGGCTCGGCGTGCGCTCCAGGATTTCAAAACTGTCGGAAATCCACGCGCCACGCCGAACCCTAGGTTTCAAGTGCCGTTTTCCTTTTCTAACTACTTTTTCTGTCTCTTATGAAAACTCTTCTGGAGTGAAGGTTGGAGCGCGGCTAGGAGCGTGGTGCTTTCTGGCGCGCGGGCAGGAGTGTGGTGCTTTCTTGCGCGCCACGCTAGAGCGTGGCTGAAAAATTTAACCTGCATCACGCGCCATCAGAAGACTACCCCTTTCTTCAAAACATCTTGCACATTACACCTCTTCATCATTTATCTTACATATAACATCACTTGCATACCTATGTGTATTTATTGTTTATCAATACTAGTTTTTATATTAAAACAAGCAATGACATGGTAATTATTGCCGCCAATAGTAATAATTATGATTGTCAGAACAGTGAATGTGTTACCTGCAATTTCATTTGCCATCGCATTGCCGGGGAAACATTTGGATATTTTAATGTACCCTTTTAAAATTTTACAGTCGTTATAACTGAGTCATAAACCATTTCCATAATTTATAGCACCTTCAGGTCAACCAAATGGAGCTTCGTAAAAACAGATGTTTCAGTGTACCCTACAGTAATAGCATTTATGATATCCCCTATAAGCCAGGTATATCAAGATATGTCATTGATCGTTTCGTAGATCGAAAAATTGGATGGAGTCCACGTACAAATGTGAGGCCGAACCCGTTGTCTCTAAGTAGTGGCGAGTATAATCTTCTGCCGCGCACGAAGGAGCGTCGCTCCAGCGTTCAAGTACTTTTGCGTGCCGCGCGCTGGAACGCACGCCGGGAACGCGCGCCCGGAACGATCGTGTAAAGGCCCCTATTGGCGCGGGGTCAGCGGGGAGAGGAAGACAGGTTGAGCGCGCACGAGCTGCGGAGTGGGGGAAGCCGCGATGATGGAGGGGATCAGTCCGGGCCGAGCTGCCGCGGAGACCTCTCCAGACCGGACCCACCGTCGGTAATTTCCACGGAGGGAGAAATGCCCCTCTGAAAAAATTTTGGGGGACGGATCTTGTCTGAAAAATCTTTTTCAGACTCAATCTACCCCTAGAAATTTTTTCCAAACCCCGATCCACCCCCGAAAACATGTTCAGACCGGGCCCACCCCCGAAAAGTTTTCAGAAGGAGGGAATGGCCCCTCAAAAATTTTTAAAGGAGTGAATGACCCCCGAAAACTTTTTCAGACCCTGATCCACCACCGGAAATTTATTCCGACCGGGGAGACAGCCTTGACCCACCCCCGCACCGATCTAGCAAACCAATATGTAGCAAACAGACATTTTTTCCCCCAACGCAGAGGAATAATAATAATTTTTTTGATCAGCGATCTACCGAACCATTATGTAGAAATATTATTTCAAACAGATATATGGCATGCATTCTAAAGCATTTGAAGCTAACAGTACTTCCAACGTCGCGGCGCATCGCGCGATCTCACGTAACTTGAATCCTCAGGACACCTGCATGCGATGACGTCATTTGGTGGTGTGAAGAAGGCTCGATCGAAATGAAATTATGCGACGTCAGCAAATCTTAAAATTAGGTGGCGAGGAGAGAAGGAAGACGGGTAAATAAAATTGATAAATAATATACGTTTAAAAATGATAATATATTGTTACAAAGAATATGAATATAAAAATCAAATAAAAGAAATGAATATAAAAAAAATAAAATATAAAAAAGAAATAGAATATAAATATAAAAAGGAATATAAATATAAAAATAGAATATAAAAGTACAATATAAAAATGGAATATAAATATAAAAAAATATAAATATAAATTCAAAAGGAAAGTAAAATAAAAGAAAATAAAATGAAAAAATAATAAAAAAAGAAAAAATATAAATATTCAAAGCGGTGGTGTTGGTGGTGGCGTCATCACCCCCAGAGGCCACTCCGGGAGCGGTGGTGATGGTGGTTCTGCCGACGGATCCAACCCCTCGACCCCCTCGAACCACTCGAGGGGCGGTAATGGTGGTGAAAGTGGCGGTGAATTCGGGGGTGGTGGTGTCATCACCCCCTGTGGCCACTCAATGGGTGGCGCCGGCGGTGATGGTAGTGGCGACGGCGACGGCCACGTCGCCTCCGTGGGGACCTCCATCGACGACTGTGATGGTGTTGATGGCGTTGATGGAGGCCACCACGGTGGCGTAGTCGATGCCGATTACGATAATGGCTGCGGGGGTGTCATCAACAGTCCCTCGCGCGATGTCGAGGGCTACGACAACGCAGAATCATGTGGCGGCTGCGGCAGCGGCTGCCGTAATCGCGGACGCTCCAACCGCAGGGGCCCCACTCTCCGATACGGCACCCAAGGCTGCCGCAGCCGAGCCGCCATCATCGGGCCAACCACCGGACCCGAATGTCGCCGCATCGTGGGTGGAACCGCCAGGGGCACGTCCTGGGACCCATCCCCCGCCAGGAGCCACCGCCAACATTGGTTGTGTTCCAATTCACGCATTATGCGCATAGACTGCAGAGAAAACCGTTCCATTTCAGTCCATGCGTGCATTGGTTGCGTTGGTGGCGCATACGATTCCCTAGAATTCTCCAACCTCTAGCGCATGAAGCGTGGAATCTCTGCGCGCATGCGTATTTGTCTCTTTACGTACGCTTTGAAAAACATACACCAAATCGACGCGCGTTACGAAAAGTAGCACGTTTCATTTCTTCTATTGTTATCCGTAAGAAAAAAATGAAACGTGCTACTCTTCGTAAAACGCGCGTCGAAATTATGTGGTCCCCTCCTCGAAAGGACAGAAAATATAACCTATAGTCAAAGTTATCTTTCCTTTCATCTAGGAAATTTGACAAACTTATTACAAATATGTACATAAAATAGAAAATATACGAATTTCATTTTTCAAAAGTACATATAAATGATTTATTTAGTTTAAGACGCGTTATATATGTATTTTCTTTGGCTATGTACATACTGATCGCTGCCTGTAAGCTTGGCTGGTCCCTATTGGCGACTGCCTAGGGCGGAAAGTCGACAAGAGGTGCAAAATGGTATTTTCATTGCCGATATTGTTGAAAATAAACTTTAAAATAAAATATTACTAATTGTACTGCAACTGTTTTAAGCTACGAATAAAAATTCAGAGTAAGGTCATCAATAAACTCAAATAAATGTATTATAATAAAGGGCGTTATTTCATAAGTTCGCATAGGGCGCAAAAAAGATTTGAGCCGTGCCTGCGTCAAGATTTTGCGAAACGGTTCCCTTGCTCACATTGTGTGCTCGTGATCATTGCGCACGCCCGTCGCGCACGCAAAGGACGGAGCGTCACGGCGTCCGAAAGACGGAGCGAGACAAAACATCAACGCGTCGTTTGTCTCGTACCGCCCTTGCTCGCTTCCAGTGCCTCTCGCTCGCTCTCGTTCCATCTCGCTCTCGCCTTCGCCGGAAAAGAGTGAGACAGAAGTGGTGGGGATAGCGAAAAACCCACATCGTGTACATCAAATCGAGTCCACAAGGAGACAATACTGTACTTTCAAACTCACATTTGGCGTTTGGTGATATGAAAATTCAATGTAGTGTATTACTATATTATTTCAACATTACTTTTTTGTGGCTTAAATGCAACTGACATAAAAGAATTACGAATAAGGCAGAATGAAGCCAGGAATATTACTTTACACGCTTCCACATAAAAACCCAAAATGAAACAATTAAATTTTGAATCGAGCATGTGGTCCATGGACATATGAAGAATGTTCAGGATGGAATACCCCTGAAGAATACATTTGTGATTCATGTAGTAATTAATTTTAAAACATAAAAATAATATTTCTTTTATTAATTTTACAGTTTTCCCACTTCTTTTATAAAGAAAAATCATGACCGGAATTACCCCACGTTCATTCTGTAATTCCAGTCAAATGGACATTTTTATGTTATTGCTTCCAACTTTGTTACAACGTAAATTTATACTTTCTCGGTTATAATAATAAAAACTAATTAGACACTTCAAACTATCAATTCATATAAAAAAACAGAATACAGAAGCACACGTAAAGCGACAAATACGCATGCGCGTAATATGCGCATTGACTGCCCATGCTTTTATTTTCTGCACTTGCTGCACGCATTATGAGCTACAAGTTGGAGGATTCTAGGGCATTCTACGAAATTGGTACTGCCATCTCTGCACTCGCTGTATGAATTGCAACCAACGTAACGGACTCCATTTCGAAGCGAATAACACATCCCTAGAAGGTTTTAGGCAGGGTCGAAACGAAAGATGAGGAAGGAAGCAAATATGTAGCGCGCATTATTATTTCTTAAAGGCTTTTACTGATAAGTTTTTCGAACGTGCTCTTATAATGCTAACTTTACAGCTATACTCTAATCCAGAAGACGTACGAGAGCTTGCGGTTCTATTCAATAGCCTTCAAAACCTTGAATTTTCCCCGGACGCGGATAATAAATAACTTCAGTTTTCCTTTACACATCTGTTTACCAAATTACGCTGGGTAAGCAGCAGTTCGTCCTGTAAAACTCATAAAATATGGTCTTCGCTTTCAATAATTATCGCTGTTCAAGAAGAAAACTCGGGTTGAGAAAATCCGGGAACCAATAAAGCCATCAAATTTCGTTAGGAGTCGGTCCCCGATCCTTAGGACGAAGTAAGCGATGTTGTTAGGAAGCGTGCTTCGACCACCATCCAAAAGTCTCGAATTAAATTAACCGCTATCCATCCAACTGCATAGCTATTTGTAAGTAAGTTGGAACATTCCCGCGTAACCTCACGAGCATCAGACGCTTCGAAACCCGTTCCGTTTCGTTACTGCGGTTCATGCGCTGCTGGAAACGGAACGCGGTTCATGCGCGCAGCGTCTGCGCTGCGGTCTATGCGCATAATGCGTGAATTGGAACACAACCATTGATAGTTTTTTTTTTTTTTTTAATTATTTATTTAATGTCGCATCAGATTAGATCTATTAGCGACCACCGTTACAATATTTACAGTATATATGAAGATTAGCGGTTATTACCTAGTTGAGTTAACGTTGTCGTTGTTATCTGTTATGTTTCTCTCTCCTAATTCATATTTCCTTGGTTATTTTTAGTTGTTCAAGGAAGGATATTATATTCTCAATATGCTTCTTATTGTTCAAACATTCTTTGATTGTGGATGGAACTTTTTCATTTTGTCTTAGGTCTCTGAGCGCTGGACAGTCTTGCATTAAATGCTTAATAGTTAGGCTAGAATTACAGTGGTGACAGAGTGGTTGTTCCGTTTTTGTTATTAGGAATTGGTGAGTGTATTTTGTGTGGCCAATTCGCAGTCGTGTTATGATTCTTTGAATCTTTCTTGATTCAGCTATGGATGGGTTTGGGGAGTAGATATTGTCTCTTATCTCATGGAGCTTGGAAGGTTTATCGGATATCCAATCAAGGTTCCACTTGATTAAGATTTTTTCTTCTAAGTATTTCTTTGCGTCTACGATAGGGATTTCCAGGTTATGCAAGTCTATAAGTTCTGTTCTTATATTTTCAGTTTGTGGGATGTTGTCGGGATTTCTCTCGAGTAGTACTATATTACGATGCTGATAAAGTTCATATTGTAGGTTGTTTATTAAGGCGTCATTGGAATATGGGTTCGAAATTGCTCTAATTGATGTGTAGTTGGCTGTGTAGATTTTGTATATAGTTAAGGGGTTGAGTTCTAAATTTTTTATTGTAATTAGAATTATATAAATTTCGCTCGTTTTCTTGGAGATTATCTTGGGAAAGGTGTATATTGTTCTAATGTTGTCATTAATTACTTCGCCTTTTATAGGAGTGTTATTCTCCACTTTTATATTTGTGAAGATATATGAAGGGATTAAATTATCATTGTTAGGAATGTGGTTTATATGGATTATGATGTGGGGTGAGAGTAGAGGTGACTTTTCTTTGATCTTGGGAAGTGTAAGATTTAGCTCTTTTCTAATTTCTTCTATTCTAATTGATATTGGAAGATGCTGATGTTTGGTTTTGTTGTACATGTCTCTAGGCTTATTATTGAATATGAGTTTCCGCACTGGGTTATCTGGAGAGGCTAGTATATTACAAAGATAGTTACACGTTAGCTTCATTCTACGGATATTAAGAGGTAAGGTATTAGTTTCCGCTAAAAGACTTGAGGTTGGGCTGGAGCAGAATGCACCGAGTGAGATACGAAGCGCCTTATTTTGTATAGGGTCTAGCTTTTTGGCTGATGGACTTACACCGTATATTGTTGATGCGTAGTCTAGTTTAGGTACGATTATAGATTTAAAAGTTTTTAATAATATTGTGCAGTCTGCTCCCCAATTATTGGCTGAGATTATCTTGAGCAAATTTAGTCTTTTGAAACACTCTTTTTTTAGTTTGATTATATGGGGTTTCCATGACATCTTTTTATCGAAGGTAAGACCTAGGATTTTTAGTTCGCTGACTTCTTTTATAGGGCACTTATTAATGTGTAAGCTGATCTTATTAGTAATTGAGCGGCTTTTGGAAATTATTATAAATTCCGATTTATTACTGGAAAATCTAAAACCCGTTTTGTTCGACCATAAGTAAAGTTTGTCTAAGGAAGATTGAAGAGTTTTTTGCGTTGTTAACAGGTTTTTCCCACTACAGAATAAGGTAAGGTCGTCGGCGAATAAGCCGCATTTCACAGGGTTTTCCGTTAGTTTAGCCATGTCATTTATTGCTAATAGAAAGAGGGTTACACTCAGAACGGATCCTTGGGGAATTCCGTTTTGAGTTTCCACAGGGGTAGATAAAATCCCATTTACTTTAACCTGTATGTTTCTGTGTTTTAAGAAATTATAGATAAATTTGAGAATTTTTCCTTTGAGCTTATTTTGAATTAAAATGTTAATTATCCTTTCCTTCCATATCATTTCATAAGCCTTCTCTATGTCTAGACCTACTATTACACAGTGAAGGTTTTTGGCGAAGGCATCATAGATATGAGTTTCTAGGGATACTAAGTGATCGAGGGTAGATCTCCCATGTCTGAATCCACTTTGTTCGGGTACCAAGATTTTGTGAGATTCGAGAAATGCTTTTAGTCTTCTACTGACGATCTTTTCGATTAACTTACACATCGTACAAGTTAGTGCGATTGGGCGATAATTTTTTGCAGATCTTCTATCCTTACCTGGTTTGGGAATTGGAATGATTATTGCCTCGGACCATTGTTTGGGAAACACTTCTCCTAACCAGATCGTATTAATTAGTTTGCACAGGAATTTTAGACCTATAGTTGGTAAGTTTTTAATGAAGGCGTTAGGAATATTGTCGGGGCCTGGGCTAGAGTTCTTACAATGTTCTAATGTTTGTTGGATTTCTTCGATTGTGATTTCAGAATTTATGTTTTCGTCTTCTAGTTCGGTATTTTCTACGGAGGTCCAGGTGTCTTCCCTGCTTGCTTCTACTTGATTTTTATATACTAAGAACTCTTTGGAGTAGTTGTTGTTTCCAGAATTGGCCGCAAACGCTGATACGAGTTCTGTGGCGATTTCCTTGGAGTCGTGAATGTTTTCTCCTTTTTCACTAATCAGGTTAATGATAGAGTTGTAGTTTTTTTTCCCATTAATTCTTCTTAGTTTATTGTAGATGACTGGCAGGGGGCAATGTTGGTTTAATTCCGAAATGAATTGAATCCAAAACTTTTTCTCACTTTCTTTGAAGATTTTCCTACATATGGCTCTTGTTCTATTGTGTTCTATTTTATTTTCTATTGTTTTATGTTTTTTATATACGTTGAAGGCATGTTTACTGATTTTTAGTGCTTCCTCACAGCCAGAATTCCACCATGGTACTTGTTTTTTATTTTTAAATTTATTTGTTGGAATGGAAATCGTAGCACTTTGGTGAATTAGCTGAACGAAGTTTTTTAACATTAGGTCTATTTTATTCTTGTTCATAATAGAAGGTTCTTCTAGGTTGCTTATGTTGTTTATTATTTCTTCCTGGAATTTTTTCCAGTCAGCTTTTTTAAGATTCCATATGGGTTGATTATGTCTAATGGTGGTGTTGATAGAGTCCAAGATGAAAATTGTTATTGGGTAGTGGTCACTATCATATAATTCATCTGATACTTCCCATTCTAAGTTTCCAGCTATTAAGGGGGATGCTATAGCAAGGTCGATAACGCTCTCCTCTGCCGTTGCTTGAGTAAAGTGAGTGTTCCCAACGTTATTGATCAGGATTATGTCATGCTTATTAAGAATTTCTTCAATGATTTTGCCTCTAAGATCCGTTCTTTTTGAGCCCCAGATAGTGTTATGCGAGTTAAAGTCACCTACCAATATAAACGGTTTAGGAAGTTGGTTGATGATTTCCTCAATGTCCTCTATATTAAACTGCTGACTGTTAGGGAGATATATGTTACAAATGCAAATTCTTTTGGGGATGTAACAAGACGTTGCAACAACTTCCAAGCTTGAGTTCAACTTAATTTCCTCGCAATTTATGGGGTTTTTTATGTAAGTTGCGACTCCACCACTAGCATTACTTGAGGTTCTATTTTTCCAGACTTTTTGGTAGTTCTTTAGCTCGGCACAAGAGTTGTTTTTGAAGTGGGTCTCTTGTAAACATATTATATCTGGGGACTTTTCTGAGATGATCCTCTTAATGTTTTGGTACCTCTTATAGAATCCGTTTACATTCCATTGAATTATTTGATAGGGTTCCATTGATAGTTATGTTTATTCTTTATCGTTGTTTGGATTTGAATATAGAATTTGTTTAAGATTAATTGAGGGTGGAGTTAGACTATACGTCTCAGTTTTCTTATTCTCAATTTTTTTAATTATTCTACTGAATTGGTTTTTAATGGATCTTTCCGGCAGAGATGGATACAGTTCTCTCAACATTTTTGCTAAGATCATGGGGTCATCAACATGGTCCATTGCGATCTCAGCCGCTAGGGGGTTTGAAATTGCTTTGTCAAGGAAGCTTTTTAGGTTGGTAAAGGATATAGGGTATGTATCTTGTTGTTCTTGCATCTTGGAGGCAATAGGAGATAGGAGTAGGTCGAGATTTTCTCGAACTTTTGAGTAAGAAGAGGCTTTCGGTTTTTTTCGTTGCCTATGTATTGGAGTGTCACCGTCTTTGGGTTTTTCTTTGCTGTTCTCTGGTGTGGAAAGCGAGTCTATACTAGAGTCTGAATCAGAGTATGTCTCTGTTATTATTTCCTCAGAAGGTTCGGACGTGGTCGATAAGAGTCTTTTGGTGCCAGTTACTCTCTCACTTGGTAATGGGTTTAGAATGTTTACATGTCTGGTGTCGAAGGATTTGGCTTCTTCCGTATTTATTACTTGAGGGAGGGGGGCTGACGTTGTCTGGCCTTGGCCTGTTGGGCATTGTTTGGCCAGATGTCCTTCCTTCTTACAGATGAAGCATATCGGAGAGTCGGTCGATACAAAAATCCAGTAATTTGTTGAATCATATTCAATTTGTATGGAATCTGGAATTTTATAAAGGTCATCTGGATGGATGTAGACTTGCCTTCGAAAGCTAAGGATGTGAGCACATCCTGGTTCGTTAATTCCAGCCTTGACGAATGAAATAGAAGATTCTAGTCTAACTTTGAGCTCTTTAAAAATATTTTCGATCAAATCGTGTGGAATGATGGGGCATACATTCGATAGAATTATTCTTTTTGCTCTTGAAATTAGAGGTCTTATTGAGATTACGTTGGTTCCCAAGGTAATTGTTTTAGTTTTTTGGACTAGTTCATTTGCTATTTCATTGGATGCGAGATACATACAGATTCTATTGTTAGAAATCCTTGAGATAAAACGGATATTTGTGGGGTTTGTTCGTTTTGTTATTTCCTTGACATAGTCCTTGATTGAGAACCCTTCTGCGGTATCCATCACGATAGCTTGCTCCTTCTTGGGGAAGGTGCTGTTTTTTGTTGCTTTGGCATAGTTCATTTCTTGGCGGTTCGTACTGTTTGGGTTATCTACTGGTAGGGTTTCTTTATTAGGAGATGTAGCATTAACTCTGCTGTACTCAGCAGAGTTAGGCATTGTTTGTAACACTTTATTTGAGCACAATACTTTATTTCTAACTAAGTCTATTCACTGGTTATTTGGTCACACTGGTATTATATCACTATTACTTGTGGTTATAAACTCGCGAAACTAGGTCCGCTCTGTTTGCAAATACGTCTGTGTCCGACGACGAACCTGAACGAACTGAACCATTGATAGTTGTTCCATCAATTGTTGATGGTTCTAGAACCAATACACAAACGTCGATATAATATTAACACAGTAAACATATTAAACATGAAACATGCACATAGCAATGCAAAGTATTACATACCACTGGAGGCGGCGGCGGCGGCGACGACGACGCCGACGACGATGACGACGACGATAGCGGCGGCCATCGTGGCGTGTCCCAATCGCTCGACCAAGCGGGTGATGGTGGCGGCGAGTTAGGAAGATAGAAAACCGCGATATAATATTCGCACGAAAGCATGATTTAATCTCGCTCGATTTCAATGGTGAAACGCGATAAATGTTAAAATATTGCAAAGTACATACCTCGGGGTTGTTATGGCACGGCTCCTCGTCTCGCTCTGGGGCAATGCGATCAAATCCCATTTTCCACACACATTCACACAGTGTTGCACAAAAAAAAAAAAAAAAAAATGTTTCAGAGGACAAAGCCTGATGCGCAAATGTCAAAGCCTGATGAGCAACTGGCCTCACAGCGTTCATACAATTTATCACATGTGGGCCCATGCCTAAAGTTGCATAGCTTTGCAAAGTAGGATGTCTTTATTCTTCACTGGCCATCCTCTCCTTCTATGTGCTCCACCTGCATTATCGCTGACGATTCTTAGTTCGGCTATCATCTTCTTCGAATTATTCTCTGGCCTACGCTCTCCTTTCTTCTTCTTCGCATAAATCATTTGGCTGAATCGTATCTCCATTCTTCTTTAGACACATCATTCAACACCATACAACTTTGAATGTATATAAAACGTGTATCGAACGTTGATAGTCGCGTATTGAACAACTATCGTACCACTTTGATAGCGTATTGGACGTGTATCGGACGTGTATCGAACCACTCTGAACGTGTATCGAACGTGAATCATACCACTTTGATCGTGTATTGAACATGTACTGAACCACTCTGAACGTGTATCGAACGTCTATTGTAACACTCTGAACATGAATCGAACGTGTATCGAATATGTAATGAATCACTTCGAACGTGTATCGAACGTCATTAAACCACTTCGATCATCTATTGGACGTGACTCATACCACTTCGAACGTGTATGGAACGCGAATCGTACCACTTTGATCGTGTATAGAACGTGTAATTGTAAACGGACCACCTCTACATAATAATTTTAAGTATCGTCTTAATCCAGTTTACATCACATGTAGGAGGTTAATTTGGGGAGGGTGATGAGAAAAAAAATTTTTATATGCATTAAAAATTGATTATATTTTATTTATGCAATTCTCTCTGGTGTTTAGGCCACCAGTTGAATATTTTAAATACATTTTGCAAAGCACAGTGCTTTGCGTGTCTACCACATCGCAGAGTATTAACTACATTTAGCTTATTTAGAGATTTTGATATCCTCGTAGTCAATGTCCAGCGTCTCGATGGTCACGCCAGCTCTCGTATTTTCATCGAGGAAATTTGCAAGCCAATCGCGTTTCTGCAACTCTTTAACGTATACCATATGGGATGCGTCATCTTCCTCATCGATCGCATCAGCAACAGCTTTCGTAATTAGTAGTTTAGCCATACTGTATGGAACGTCTCCACCGTCCCAACGTAGTCCATGAAGTTTTGCCACCAACCACCGAATACTCGATTTGTTGTATTTCGTAAGAAGATATTGTGGCATCGAACTCCCAAAAATATAGTGCGAGAGAATTGTTCCCTTTCGTAAGATAGCCACTTCCTTCACGACAAATCTTGCATCGACGATGATCGTCGCTCAAATCTATGGGTGGAAAGTAACTCACCGCGAGGGTGCTACTCTTGCCGGTTAGAGTGAATGTTAACGACATATTCTGCTCGAACTGCTTGACTAGTACTGAATCGGAGGGGTGGGAAGTCAGTCCTTAAATTTGGTGCCGATCGTTTGTAGAAAGCGAAGACACAGTTGTCCACAATTGCTCTGATTGTACTTTTGATAAGACGTTCGATTGTATTCAATTTTCACAGCATCTTTATCCAGATATTTTACCAATTCCATAGGTGGCCGAAGATTCTCAAAGCTGTCAAAATATATATCTCGACACCCTCTCTTCGCATACGCCACCCAATGAGTCCCAGGCCCCTCCACATTGTCCAAATTTACGATACCGCTCTCGTTAGGGTATTTCAATTTTCTAAAGGTGCTATTTTCATATAACTTTGCTCGCACCCTTGGTTCTATTCATCTAAGTGATCTGTATGCCAAATTTTAGACAAATTTAATCATATTTAGGGGTTGCACAGTTTTATCACTAGGCTAGGCCTGGGGCGGTAGTAACAGTTTGGCTGGGGAATACGATTACGCAGGAACTATTACATTTACAACAAAAACCCTTATATGGAAATGTTACTTACTTATCTAACATTATTGAGTCACAACAGTTTCACTGTATGTCAAGTAATATCCAAGTTATTAATAAAAATGAGAAGCGGAGTGTTATAGCCCTAACGATACAGTGTAAAGTGTTGCAACCATAGCTGATCGAGGATCGGTTGTAACACTACATAGATTCTATGCAAACAAGACAATATTATTCGCTTTCTTTTGGTTTTGTTGTGGTACAACCGACCCCGACTGCTGATGTTACAATCACCCCCGACCATGCATTTGAACTTCAATTATAAATTGTGACTAACGAGACACTTAAAAGTGTTAGGTAACGATCAGTATTACTTTAAAAAAGGTCAAATTACAGATTAAAAACGCACATACTTGCAAAGGGAGTGTTTACATTAGATTCATAAATCAGTAATAAAAAGCTACTTTAGGATATTGAAAAGTTATTTTTTTCACTATCCATGTCTATTGCGTATCTATACTGCCAGAACATGGATGTGTGTATTCCAAATGTCATTATTTATCATGTGTATATCTAGAATTGATGTCAATATTCATTATATGTTTTGAGATTCAACACAATTTATGTGTTACATTCGCCCCTCTGTTACTACCGCCCCCGATCTACCCTACATATTTTCGCTTTTCCAGGTTTTGAAAATGCGGGTAAAATAATAACGTACAGAATTTTTATAGGTATGAACAATAATAGAAAGTAATAAAATGTAAATTTATCTAAATGTAAGTCTTCTTTGAAGTTTAATTTCAGTTTTAAGGACTTGAGAGTAAAAATAATTATCATTGGAAATCGTGTTTCCTTAGCCTACTAAATATTATTTAGTTTGCAAAGTGTGCAACCTTTAAATATTACTCAATCTTCCTAAAATTTGTCAGATATTTTTTTTATATTAATAGGAATCAGGGCATGCGCAAAGTTAAATAAAAATATAATATTTTAATTTTACCCCTATAATATGAAACACCCTAGCTCTCGTGTCGACGTACTCTTCCAGCTGGTAACGCGTTACGCCTAAAAACACCTCTAAAGAATGGAATACGCAAACGTTTTGCCAACTCCTCCAATTGCGCATCGGTAGTTACGCCCACGGGAATTTTTATTTTCTTTTCGGCGTTTTTTTTTCGTTTTGATATTCCCTGTCCACGCTTGTATGGTGCGAGATAAAGTCCACGACTTAACAAATCACCTTTCTTTACTCTCGTCGGGGACATTCACCACAGTTTTTAATCAATGGTGCTGGACCGTTGATATGCGTTCGCTGCCTAGCGCGAATATTATAATGCTCCAGACACCGACGATACTGCTGAATCTCAGAATCGGCTTTTATATGCTCGGGGAACCTGTCCCACAACTGATCAATGTGTCCCCCAAACTCTTGGAATAGTTTAATCTTTGGTATATATTTCACCTGCTCAGAGGTTAGGTCTCGAATATCACAATTATCCGACAGGACCAGAAGCATTTTGAATACTGAACCGTTTTGCTTCGGCGCGGACCTATAAATAGGACGCGCCACCGCTTCGACGTATCAAAATCATTTTTCACAGTTCGCGGAGAGGATGCGATTCGTGCGACAACCTGTAACGATACGCGTGACAAATTTTGACAATAAATTACAAATGATTTCTTCGAAAACAAGACGCAGACATGATAGCATGCTACCAAACACTATACGCTGCGTCATTTATGGCCCATCAAATTGTGGAAAGACCAACGTGATGGTGAGCTCGTTAGAAAGTCCTCACGGCGTCCGCTTCGAGAACGTGTACATGTATTCCATGTCGTTGCAACAGCCGAAATATCAGTATTTGGAGAATTTATTGACTCAGATAGATGAAATTGGCTACTTTACGTATTCGAATAACAGTGATGTCATCCCACCGAGCGAATCGCTTCCGAATTCCATTTTTATCTTTGATGACGTGGCATACGACAAGCAAGGGTATACGATCGTGGTATACGATAAGGGAATACTTTGCAATTGGGCGCCACTCGAACGTTGATTGCTTCTATCTCTGTCTGCAAAGATTCCCAAACATCTTATACGTGACAATGCCAATCTGTTGATTCTGTTTAAGCAGGATGGTACCAACTTGAAACATGTGTACAATGATCACGTAAACACTGACATGTCTTACGAGGATTTCTGCGCTTTGTGTCGTAATTGTTGGCAACGGGAGTATGGTTTCGTGGTAATAGACAAGGATAGCGCGATCGATGTCCAATAGACGTTATAGAAAGGGATTTAACGAGTTTGCTGCACCGTGAGATGATCAATTGTCGTCAACACGTCGGCGGGAAAGCAACGTCTGCGGTACAACGATGACTGATATCGATAGTCTGGAGATTAAGGACCGCGAGAGAATAGCGAAGGAAATTGCAAAAACCAACGAATCCATTCACAAGAAACATCAGGCTTTTAAGACTGGCAAGATGGAGGAAGATGTCGCGTTGGAGAGATACTTTAAACCTATTGTCGAACCCTTAAAACATATTGTGAAAAATACCACAGCGACAGAACCTGCTACATCACCGCCGATGAGCACAGACGTTGAAGGGAATGAAACATTAACGCCTAAAACAAAAATCCAGTTGAAAGAGAACACATCGCGCAAGACAAAGAGGAAACGACACATGTCATCAGAATATTCACTCGTAACCTCCACACCAGTTCAATCGCAGCGGATGCGGCAGAATGTTACATCAAACCATTCTCCGGTTCCTCCCACACCAATAAATACATTTCCCAGTGTACAATTGCTCTCAACCAATGATGATGCCGTTTTCGAAACTAGTACAGATGAGTCGTTTGTAACATCTATTAGACAGCAACTTCAAACACCCGAAGGACAAGAAACGTTTCGCAACCATTTCGGCCCGCTGCACAGTGCGTTGAATCAATGGGAAGTTGGGACAAAAATCATAACTTCCGAACTGATCAGTTTTCGACCTATATACCCCAATACTTTTTTAACCGGAATATATAGATGCATCGATTGGTGTATAAAAAAGTATACACTTGCCTTAAAAACATTGAGGTGATCTCGATTTTTTATTGAATAAAAAGTTTTTTATCAATATTTACTTTTGCAATACGTTGTCAACTGAATACTGACTAACTTTTGTTCGAAACATTTTTTTATCAAAGTATTTTTATCACGTGCATTTGAAGTTAAAATTTTTTCATTGAAATATATTTTACATATATAAGCTTATTTAGACTAAAAAAGACACTCTTTTATATTCAAAAGAACCAAAATGTGGTCATAAATTCCATCTATTTTTTTTTCTGGTCTAAAGAAAACCACTTTTCAAAGACATCAGAATTGCTGATGCGCACACGTCTTCCTGAAAAAATTTATTTCTGAAATAATTGCACGTAGTAGCAGGAAAACGCGATATTTTCATAAAGTATACACTTAGGGGAACCAAATATAAAAAAATCACGGATACGTTTTGATACGTATTTTTTAAAAAGTCGGTTGAAATAAAATTTTCATTCTCGGGACTAAGAAGTTTTCTAATGATCAGTAAGGGCATAAGCCTAAACAATAACTTTGAAACACACATACCCATAATACTAGAATCCATTGTGAATAAAATGAGCCAAGAATAATAAGTTTTCTTAAGGTGTAAATGAAAAAATAGAAAGTAACTCCACCGCATATGAATTTCCAGTGACGCTTGAAGTCCTGAGATTCAAAGTTAAGAGGGTAAATAACATCGTAAACAACTACGGTATCCTAGCAACCATAACCGAACTCGATTTCTGAACATCTTAATGTAAATATTAGATGATAATTATCACCCTGCAAAATATTTGATTTTTCACTTTTTGTCCATGCATCAACGCACTGTACGCTGGGGCAAAAATACATGAGCACAATCCTAAGTCGTGATAGGGATATAACAATGGATTGTGTATATGGCGTATACTTTGGCAATAGGGAAATGATGCTTGGAGATAAGGCTTTCAGTATAGACAAGGATGATAATATAATCATAGATGGTGTAAGGTACGGAGGAACACCCGGTCTTTACGAACTGATTTTCCAGAGAATTCCCGATGATACTATATATACCGATGCTGATAAACAAAAATACAAAAGTATACTGCTGGCGACGAATGTCCACAGACGCGATACAGGTATAAACATGAAATTGCACCGCTAGTCCCCCGTGCATCAGTCAATAAAGCAGGGAAAGGACTAAGGACACCACGAGCCATGGTGGTAAACGATAACAAGATCGATTACACTGGGACGATCCCAACGAGCTGGTGGATCGATTGCGTTTGCTGGAAGCGTCGCGTCAGGCGGGTAACAACTCTCACGATCCCGAAATTCTATCTATTTGCGAGGAACTCCGCGAAGTAGGCCTCATTATATAAATTAAGCCGCACGCCGATGACGTGCACTGTATGTATCGAGATGCCGATCAACAAATTCGGGGTATCGCTTGAGAAGAGTGGATCAGCTAGAATGAACTACTACAAATGGAGCGGTTTGCTTCGAAATTATATGCGAGATAACGCTCACTGCGTGGCCGGTGCCGACTTCGATGCAAAATTGCGCAAGATACGACGCGTAGCTCAGACGGGGGCAGACACCGATGCCGTCAATAATCTATAAATGGAAAAGAGCATTAAACTTTTGAGAGAGCAGCAGGAAGAATTAGAGGGGAAGGTGGTCGTGTTTCAGACAGATATACTGACGTTGCAAAACAACGTTCAAAAGATATCGCAGGCGTTGAATTCTATTCCGCAGCCGGACAACGAAACTCGAAAAGTTAAAGAGGCTATAACCGCTATTGCTATGGAGCAGCAACTTGTCCAGAATTTTCTCGGTCCGATGGGGAGCACATAATGCATGTACACGATAATTACCACATCATTCGTGTCAAAGACACCTCTGCGATCAAACATGCATCTATTATCGAAATCTTAGAGTAAAGAGAACCATAGTCACAAGAAGCGGCAACTTGTTAAGGAATTGCATGCTCCAGCTCGAACACATTTCCCGCGGAGGCGCGTCATAGTGCATGGATACGACGATCTGTGGCCAGCTGACATTGTAGAAATGCGTCCATACTTGCGATTCAGCCAGGGTCACCACTACATACTCACCGTTATCGATGTGTTGAGCAAGTATGCATGGGCGTTACCGCTCAAGACTAAAAGTGGCGCTGAGGTGACTAAAGCGTTTGCAAAGATATTTAGAGATCGATATCCGAAAAATTTGCAAACCGATCAAGGAAAAGAATTTTGCAACGCCGATGTGCAGAAACTCTTGACAAAGCATGACATTAATCATTATTCGACGTATTCGGTGATGAAGGCGTCCGTCGTAGAACGTTTCAATCGAACTTTGAAGAACGATATGTGGAAACTGTTTACGCTGAATGGAACCTATAGATGGACCGATGCGCTACCAAGTCTACTTGCAGAGTATAACGCACGAAAACATAGAACCATCGGAATGCGTCCTTGCGATGTTACCCCTGCGATCGCCGATAAGCTGCTAGCCACCGTATACAGCAACATAAAGATCGCTGCTCCAGCGAGATTCAAGTTGGGCGAGTTTGTGCGCGTGAGCAAATTTAAAACCATATTCGATGAAGGCTATACGCCGAATTGGACAACGGAGGTGTTCAACATAGCCAAAGTACAGGCAACTAATCCCGCAACGTATCTGCTCGTCGATTCTTGTGGAAAACCCGTTGCCGGAGGATTCTATGAACACGAGCTGTAACGCGTCACCGATCCTGCTGTATATCTAGTGGATAAAGTGTTGCGTAGAAAGGGGGATAAGGTATACGTCAAGTGGCTAGGGTTTGATAAACCACACAATTCAAATAATGTATTGTAAAAATAATAATACATGGCTCAATAAATACAATGATACATATACAGTATTGTCTCCGTGTGTGCCCGGTGGTCGGGACTGGCGTTGGTCACTCAGAATGCGCAGATCCCTAATTCCGAGTGTGCGTTTCTCGCTTCTTTCTGGCCGAAGGAGTGAGCGAGATGGACCGGTTTTCTTGCGCGCGGGCGTGCGGGCACTCAGATGGAATCGTGACTGCCCAACGCATGCGCGCGACGGTCAGATAGCCAGGCACGGCACAAGTCTTTTTTGCGCCCTAGACAAACTTTTCAAATTACGCCCTATATTATAATACATTTATTTGAGATTATTAATAACCTTACTTTGAATTTTTATTCGTAGTTTTATCCACTTATAGTACAACTTGTAATATTTAATTCTAAAGTTTATTTTCAGCAATAGCAGCAATGAAAATACATACCATTTTGCACCTCTTGTCGACTTTCTGCCCTAGGCAGACGTCCAATTTTGCTTATAGGGACGAAAGTCGACAAGTGGTGCAAAATGGTATGTATTTTCATTGCTCATATTGCTGAAAATAAACTTTAGAATTAAATATTACAAGTTGTACTATAAGTGGATTAAACTACGAATAAAAATTCAAAGTAAGGTTATTAATAATCTCAAATAAATGTATTATAATAAAGGGCGTAATTTGAAAAGTTGGCCTAGGGCGCAAAAAAAACTTGAGCCGGGCCTGCGTCAAGTTTTTGCGTTGCGGTTTCGTGCTTCCGTATGTGCCTGCGACCATCGCACACGCCCGTCGCGCACGCAAAGGACGGAGTGTCACGGCTCCCGAAAGACGGAGGGAGACAAAACATGAACGCTGTCGTCTGTCTCGTACTGTCCTCGCTCGCTTTTAGGGGCTCTCGCTCGCTCTCGTTCCATCTCGCTCTCGCCTTCGCCGGACAAGAGTGAGACAGAAGTGGTGGGGATAGCGACAGGCCTACATCGTGTACACCAAATCGGGTACATATGGAGACAATACTGTACATATACATGAGTGAACAATTTTATTTTTTTACATTAATTCCACCATTTATATTACACAATAAAGACAATAAATACAATTTCTATTTTTGCAATGGTATATTATAATGTTCCGAGGGCAGAGTGTTGATCGAATCGGGTACGATATGCCGCTTGTCGTCGTATGGACTTAGAGCGATTTTAGATTCCGAAATGGTGTACATTTTATGCAATTTAGACCGTATACATAATTGTCTGCGAACCATTTCGATCTCCCTGTGAAAACACTGCGCGTAGTCGTCGAAAGTTATCGTTCTGGCTATGACGTTGGTATTGATACCTTTCGACTTTTTCGTATCGTTTTTACCGTTTACGCGGATTGCATACATTTTCCCTCTAAGACCTACGAATTCGGTCCTTATCGCTTCATTATTTTCGTCTTCATCAACCCCGGAACCTTCTTAATTACGCGCGGCATATTATATGCATTGTCGATAGGATAATCGCTTGTGTCAAATCCAGAGTTGGGCAAAAGTTTATCTAAATAAAAGTCTCAAATAACGAACAAAAGATAAATAATTATTATTCGTTACTCGACGCTCGAATAATCGAAGTTATCTTTATTCGAAGAGCAACGAATAAATAATTTTGTTCAATGAGAATTTATTCAACGAATAAGGATATTTTTTTGAAAATTATTTGAAGGTCAAATAACTCTGGAAGTGGAGAGCGAGAGAGATGGGGAGTGTGTGCTAGAGTGCGGTAAGCAGGAGAGCATGATGCGAGGAGGTAGTCTTGAGGGAATATGGCACGAGAGGTGCGTCTAACGTCAGAGCAGGCCTGCCCCAAAAGGTGCAAATACCACCTGAATTTCTGGGACCCAGGCAACAGCCAAGCGCGGGACTGTTAGGCTAGAAACACACTATCGCTCCGGTCTCGATCAAATTCACATCCCTGAGCGTTCACACTCGCCCGGTTTGATAGTGTAGACGCTCACAGATGTGATTTTGATCGAGACCGGACCGTGACCGGACCGATAGTGTGAATCGGGCCTTACGTTGCTAACCACAGCATGGGCTGCGGGAGAACTGCATGAGTGTGCGGCCGTCCTAATAGGATCGCACACTTATGCAGTTCTCTCACGAATCTCGCAATGGGTAGCAATGGAACAGTCCCGCGCTTGGCTGTTGCCCGGGTCCCAGAAATTCAGGAGGTATTTGCACCCTTTGGGGCAGGCCTGGTCTAACGTCAGAGGTTAGAGCAGGAAATACCACCTGAATTTCTGGGACCCGGGCAACAGCCAAGCGCGGGACTGTTCCATTGCTACCCGTTGCGAGATTCGTGGGAGAAATGCATAATTGTGCGAGCCTATTAGGACGGGGATGTAAGAAGGAAAGATGGAAAGATACCAAACCCGACACAATTTGAACTGTCATTATTAGCGATATTACATATAAAATTTATTTGCAGAAATGAAGATAAAGTCTCTTTAATTTGACGGCTTATTTCAATAATGTATAATTTTATATTTTTTAAAATATGACAATTCGTACAGTTTGTAGACTTCTGAGTTCCACAACTTCAGTTTTTCCTTTTCTGTTTGTCCAAATTCGCTTTCAAAATAACTCTTTTTTGAAAGCTGTTGTCTGAGAGTCTATTACACTTTGGCGAGTTTGTAATGCTCGCATACGAAAATAGTCTTTCAACTGGTGCTGACGACGGTAAAGGTGTATTATATTGATAGAAGATCTTCTTTATTTCGGGATATTTGTCTAAGACTGTCCAATCTTTATTTGTCTCGTCAAAGAAATGTAATATCTGTAAAATAATAATATGCATGAGGCATTATATATTTATTAACTAGAAAAAATATATTTACTAATTAGGTAAAAATATACTGACCTGCAATGATGCCTTTGATGAATAGTCAATAATTTGGTTCGTTTGATTGTCGCCGAAATCGAAAAGCTCTTCATGAGTCGATATTGTGGGCGTTTGTGTACTTGAAGACTCGCCGTTCTGTTTCAATTCCCGTATGATTTTTTTTTCGAAGAGAGCCCGGAGCTCCTTCCGATGATGTTCCGCGATGCACAAGAACCACCGGTTTTTAAAATGCGGATGTGACAAAGCCGCAAGGGCAATATTCAAAGCCTCCGGTGTTGAAAAATTCAAATAATTTTCAAATCTAGTTTCTAAACTTGTAAGGAGAGATGCAATTAAAGGTTCGCAAAATTTCCATGTCTTGTCTTTCAAAATGTTCAACTTCCGTTGAAGAGACAGCAAACAGGACAATAATATTCCATAATGTACGTTGCTTTCACCTTGTAAAATGTCTATTGAACCCGCTATCGGTGATGTACACTGTAAATGTTCTTCCATGTATAGGAAATCATTGGCTTTTAAAATGTTCTTGATTTCCAAGACTTTCCCTATTTCTGCGATTTTGTCTCTACTTTCTAATATTTGTTTTAATGAATCGTAGAGAGAATTCCACCTAGTTTCGCCAGGTTTACTTAACGTGTGGCCAAGTATTCTTTGGATTTCTTCTGCAGATTTTGGCCTCATAGCGGCTTTCCACAGAATATTGCATTTTTCGAATGTTGCCATGTGAATCTTCGATAACAATTTATTTTTACGGATCGTGCGCATCATATCTGTCGTTATACATAAATTTAATGTATGCGCAGTACACCTAATGTGGCGAGGCAACACATGCTTCATAAATGGCTTGTGGACTAATATAATATTTTCTTCTCTTTCTTCCTCATCTTCTTCATCTTCCTTATCTTCCTCATCTCCTTCATCTTCCTCATCTTCCTCATCTTCTCCATCTTCTTCATCTTCTTCATCTTCTTCGTCTTCAGTTGACGAATGCGACGAATCATTTTCATCTTCTACTGTGACAGAAGATTCATTCAGTCCAAATATCTTGAATGCCTTAACAAAATTACTTGCGTTATCGGTAATGGCGGCCACGATTTTATCGCTTGTCAGTTCAAATTCTGTATGAATACTTGTCAACAAGGTCGTAATACTATCAAATGAATGAACACCGGCGAAGCGGCGACAAGCAAGCGCCGCTGATTTCCTTTCGTATTTTGATGACATCCAATGCGCCGTCACACCAAAGAAACTTCTTCTTCTTGCAGACCAGATATTTGCTGTTGTGCACACAAATGAAACCTCGTTTAGTTCATTTTTAATATTGCACGTATTTTCCAAAAACAGTTTGTTCACGATTCTCCCCACTGTGCGTCGACTTATACTAGTTATTTTTTCATTACATCCCAGGTTCTTTAGCATGCAGCGAAAGTAAGTATCTTCCACTGATTTCAGGGGAATCATTGCACTAATTACATAATTTGTGACATCCACTTCGAACTGATTACGGGCGTTCCTGTTTGCTTCTTTTTGGCCATGTCGACAATGTCGACATTCTTCTGAATTCACACTTTCCTTCCTTCTCTTTGATTCCGCAATATATTGCTCAAATTCTGCTTCATGTTTCCGCTTTAGGTGTGAGCGAAAATTTGACGATGACGTCAATTGTCCCTTTATCTCTACTGCTTTTGGCGAACAAATTTGATACAAGCCAACAATATTTTTCTCATTAGACTTTTCTTCAATAATTTTAAAATATTTGCCGTTTAAAATAGTAGGTAATTGTTTATTTACCGAAGCAGACCCTTCACTAGCCGATGCATTCACATCACACACACTCATTTTAAAGGTTAATTATAATAACAAAGATGATAATAATATAATAAATAACTGATAACACAAATAACTGATAACTGATAACTGATAACTTTAATGAATAGATTGGAACGATTTAAACACAAATAAGGAATTCTCAAGGGTTTTAAATAATACGTCTAGACGCGTCTGTTCGTTTTTGCCGTCGGGGCTCGAGTGAGTCTTACAAGGACCATCGGTTTTACACCTTGTATTAATTACAAAAATGGCTTAGTTTGTAAGAGCCAATCGCAAATTTACTAAATAGTTAGCTAAATTCCTATTCGTTGATCCAATTCCTTTCGGTTATCGATTTTTACAAGAACAAGCGTTTAACAACATTGCGCTGGAATTATACACCCTGGAGAAAGGAGGAAGGAAATCAGCAGCGCTTGCTTGTCGCCGCTTCGCCGGTGCTCATTCATTCGATAGGATTACGGCCATGTTGACTAGTATTTATACAGAATTTGACGAGCGGTAAAATCGCGGCCACCATTACCGATAACGCTAGTAATTTTGATAAAGCATTCAAGATGTTTGAACTCAACGAATCTTCTGTCACAGTAGAAAAAGAAAATGATTCGTGCATTCGTCAACTGAAGATGATGAAGATGAAGAAGATGAAGAAGATGATGAAGATGAAGAAGATGAGGAAGATGACGAAGATGAAGAAGATTAGTCCACAAGCCATTTATGAAGCATGTGTTGCCTCGCCACATTAGGTGTACTGAGCATACATTAAATTTATGCATAACGACAGATATGATGCGCACGATCCGTAAAAATAAACTGTTATCAAAGATTCACATAGCAACAATCGAAAAATGCAATGTTCTGTGGAAAGCCGCTATGAGGCCAAAATCTGCAGAAGAAATCCAAAGAATACTTGGCCACACGTTAAGTAGACCTGGCGAGACTAGGTGGAATTCTCTCTATCATTCTTTGAAACAAATATTAGAAAGTAGAGACAAAATCGCAGAAATAGGGAAAGTCTTGAAAATCAAGAACATTTTAAAAGCCAATGATTTCCTATACATAGAAAAACATTTACAGTGTACATCACCGATATAGGGTTCAATAGACCTTTTACAAGGTGAAAGCAACGTATATTATGGAATATTATTACCCTGTTTGCTGTCTCTTCAACGGAAGTTGAACATTTTGAAAGACAAGACATGGAAATTTTGTGAACCTTTAATTGCATCTCTCCTTACTAGTTTAGAAACTAGATTTGAAAATTATTTGAATTTTTCAACACCGGAGGCTTTGAATATTGCGCTTGCGGCTTTGTCACATCCGCATTTTAAAAACCGGTGGTTCTTGTGCATCGCGGAACATCATCGGAAGGAGCTCCGGGATCTCTTCGAACAAAAAATCATACGGGAATTGAAACAGAACGGCGAGTCTTCAAGTACACGAACGCCAACAATATCGACTCATGAAGAGCTTTTCGATTTCGGCGACAATCCAACGAACCAAATTATTGACTATTCATCAAAGGCATCATTGCAGGTCAGTATATTTTTACCTAATTAGTAAATATATTTTTTCTAGTTAATAAATATATAATGCCTCAAATAAAGATTGGACAGTCTTAGACAAATATCCCGAAATAAAGAAGATCTTCTTTCGATACAATACACCATTACCGTCGTCAGCACCAGCTGAAAGACTATTTTCGTATGCGAGCATTACAAACTCGCCAAAGTGTAATAGACTCTCAGACAACAGCTTTCAAAAAATAGTTATTTTGAAAGCGAATTTGGACAAACAAAAAAGGAAAAACTGAAGTTGAGGAACTCAGTAGTCTACAAACTGTACAAATTGTCATATTTTAAAAAATATAAAATTATACATTATTGAAATAAGCCATCAAATTAAAGAGACTTTATCTTCAATTCTGCAAATAAATTTTATAGGTATGTAATATCGTTAATACTGACAGTTCAAATTGTGTCGAGTTTGGTATCTTTCCATCTTTCATTATTGCTACGTTCAGGCGAGGCTCTAACCCAGGCCTGCCCCAAAGGGTGCAAATACCTCCTGAATTTCTGGGACCCGGGCAACAGCCAAGCACGGGACTGTTCCATTGCTACCCATTGCGAGATTCGTGAGAGAACTGCATAAGTGTGCGAGCCTATTAGGACGGCCGCACACTCATGCAGTTCTCCCGCAACCCATGCTGTGGTTAGCAACGTAACAGTCCCGCGCTTGGTTGTTGCCCGGGTCCCAGAAATTCAGGTGGTATTTGCACTCTTTGGGGCAGGCCTGCTCTGACGTTAGACGCACCTCTCGTGCCATATTCCCTCAAGACTACCTCCTCGCAACATGCTCTCCTGCTTACCGCACTCTAGCACACGCCCCCCATCTCTCTTGCTCTCTACTTCCAGAGTTGTTTGAGTTTCAAATAATTTTCATAAAAATTAACCTTATTCGTCGAATAAATTCTCATCGAACAAAATTATTTATTCGTTGCTCTTCGAATAATGATAACTTCGATTATTCGAGCCTCGAATAACGAATAAAGATAAAGCATTATTTATTGGATCGTTATCTAAATAATTTTTTATCTAGATAATGCCCAACTCTGGTCAAATCTATGGATATTGCTTTCATGGTCTCGTAGATATCTTCGCATTGAATGTGCTAAATGAGGCTGTTAGTATCTGTATACTGAATTTTACAGTTTTGAGCATGCTGGGGAGACATGTACTCGTGATGAAATCGATCGAAGACACGTCAAAATTTGCAACATCTTCGACCCATTGAAAATCAGCGTACGGCAGGGGCTGACACATTGCCGATCCATACAAATTGCTTACATCAATGTACATCAAGTACGATGATTGTTCCGATGCGTTGTAAGATGGCATGAAATGTTCTTGGCATGTGCATATCTTCCAGAACCTTGACTTAAACCCCCACGTATACCGCGTTCGATAAACATGACCATATCGACGTCGGTGAACAATTCGAATGTAATTTTGGTATGTTTAGCATGGTATCCCATGTGAAACCAGGTAATGTATAATAATGTGCTCAATCTAATCCATAACTCTTGATGCAACTTTCGCGAAAATTTTCAAAAATATCTGCCAATAACAAGACATCTGTTTTCAAATACAAGTTGCTGTATTCGCCCGAGGTTCTAATGCCGAAACGCTACCACACAGTCTCGGCGTGCGCGTCCTGCAGCTAGTTCGCACACTCAAGGTATTCATATGGAAATACACCCTTTCGCGTCAATAAATTGAAATCGTCAGCGGTAATATTTCTCATTTGGATTGTAAAATTTTTAATTTATCTGTGCTAAGAAAATATGCTAATTTGTCGAGACTGGTATTAAGAAATTTGTACGAATCTATGAATCGCAATTTAATACAATTTCGCGTGTCTAATTCAGCCGTATCTTTGACATTTTTTGTCAATGATATATACTTTTCTTTAGTTATAGGCAATACGTCAACGCTGTCTTCGAAAGCGGTAGAGCTATTTTCTCGATAAAAAAGTGTGAATCGTAGCCGGATAAATTATGGAAAACTATGAAGTTGTAAAACGCATTTGTATAATTTATATTGCACTCCGAATGTGGTGGGCCTCTAAACCGTCCGGATATCGCCAGCCCCAAATGCTTCTTCACAAATATGACAGTGTGTTGCATTGCGAAATGTCATCCACTCATCGCTAGTTAAATCTAGCATTGAAGTGTTATTGGCCAGGATGGGCTTAGCAAATTCTGCAAAATTTTTCAGTTTTTCGACAAAACATGAAACACAATCCGTGTCGCGGCGACATCGATAAATCGATAGGGATATAGCATATGAACAATGCATATAATATGCAATCCTATGCACATTGTGGTGCTGGTACGTGCGCAATTTGTTGTCCTCACTCTTCTGGCTATCATCTGTTTTCGCCAGGACACACTCCAAATCGGCATACACCACGAAGGGGAGCCGCTCCTTCCTGCATTGGTTATTGAATTTGAGCCGATTGTTGTCTTCGCTGGGCAGCAGGATGGCACAATCATTCATCTTGCAATAATCAACTTCGTGGGCCCCCGACTTCTCGGTGGAACTGAAGTAGTGCATGCACTAGCAAATCCAAACAATTTTTTTATTTAATTTGTTTCGTGAGACATTTCAACATTTCATAAGTTTATATACGTACCGGTCACAGATAAATTTCTTTGCCTTCTCCTTGCTCAACTGGGCGCTCACCAGCCGGTAAAAGTTCCTGATCAGCACAAAGTGCCCTACATTGCTGTCCCCCTGTTCCGGCATAAACAGCAGGTTGATGTACCGATCCCTCTTTTGGCTGGTGACGCGCAGCGGGAAGATTGTCTGCCCTTTCTTCGCCTCGAAGCTGTACACGTTGATGGATATGTTGTTCTGCCTCTCAAATTTTCCAAATTGCTCCAGGGACATTGGAAATGCCCTGGAGACTTAGCACCAGTGTATAATGTGGGTATGAGCTTTGCCGATCGGGATGTCTTTCTGCGGGATGTAGCGCGGCGACCGCTGTCTATGCGAAACAGGCGTTGTCCTCGGATCGTACACTAATGGTCGCTCTCTTTAGCGACGGCTCATGGCGTGTGCGCGCGCGTGTGACGCTCGGTATATGTACCACTCAGGAAAGACTAATGTCTGATAGGCAACGTTGGGGGAGTTGGTTAGGATAGGCCTTTTCGCGAGGTGACAGCTTAGGTCTGATTCAAAATGCTTACAATGTCCCTTTACTCTACCATTGGCGAAGGAACAAGGCCGATACAAGAGTAGCGTTTGCGCCGGAAGATTACAATAATAATATGACAAGTTCCTTTACTCCCAAGCGATCTCAAAAATCGATCGCTACGACTTCCACCGTCTGAACCACAATAAGTACTGGTGGCTCACAAAAAATTGCAAACACATGGCAGAACTAGCTTCTCGTCAGGCTCATTTCCTTAATAGGAGAAAGCGACCATAAAAGTATGCCTCCTTCTGGCACTCTCATCATATTGTTGGGCGTATTCTCCAGGCCTTCCTGGCTTGCACCCCTTTGTAAATAATAGTTTTATAAGTTTACTTGAAGTTTAGCCTAAGTTTTTTATTTTTCTTTTTTTATTTATTTTTAGTTTAAGTTTAAGATTGAGTTCGGGGATTTACTTTGCCTCTGGGTCGATAGGTTTTTTCGCTTAGTCTCTGTAGCGTAGTAAATTTAAGTTAGTATGTAAGGGATCAAACAATTGATTTATTTGAGAATGCGAACATCGACACGTGTACCATTTAATAAAACCACTTCACTCTATATACAATTACTTAAGTGTTAATGATTTGAAAGACCGAACTATTCTGCTTTAATTAGTTAATTCACTCTGTTGTGTACAACACCAGCGATCTGGTACTCGAGATGCATAAGACAAGCTCAAATATCGATTAGTACGCGCGATCGCGATACATGTGTTCCGTTTTGCACTTGGAGCGAGAAGAAGGTATCTCGTCTCCCGGAATCCTGACGAGAATTCCGGGAAGTCACGTGAATCGGTGTGACGTCATCCGCGGACGAGTGGGTTACGGTAATTGTCGAATTGCCCCAGAGATGGCCCACTTAGTGCCTTTGTGTCAGCCTGCAACTGAGCTGTAAACTAAGTGTCGCCTAGCTTGTAACGACAACGACCCCCTCCTCACTTTGTCTCCAACAGTCTCTTTACATGTACTCTCAATCCGTTGAGATTTCAGAAGTGCAATTCCTCAATGGAGTAACAGTACCTGATCAACAGACGCGGTCGCGTCTGGAAGCTAATTCCCCTTCCCCCTCTTCCTATAGGCACACTGAGCGACTATGTCTCTATACACGACTGACAGCGAGATTGACAGGTCCACGCAGCAATTTTGGCCTTATTATGTTATCTTATGACATACTCCCGGTGTTTTAACATGATTAAGCGAATAATTTTTTTTTTTCGAACCCATTTGTCATTTTACTGAATATATCAAGCTGTTTTTCTATAAGATAAAAAAATAATTCTGAATTAATAGTTATCAAAATGATACTTTTTTCAGTCAGAGTTTTCGTGACGTCGCGTTTTCCTCCTCCACTTGACGCCAGTAGGTGTCGCCATTCGAAAGCAGAATTTATCCAATAAATGTCACTTAGCTGTCGCACAATCATAACCTGCCAAGCGTTAGTTGTCAATGCTTTTGAAATGTGACAAGTTTTTCACCTTCAAGGTTTTACTTTTTTCTCTATTCGTTCATAAGGAATCATTTCTCGATATAAATTGTGTATTTACGGAAGCCGTGATGCGACTAGCGACCCAAACGCAGCGGCTTTTTGTCTTTTTCATAAAACCGCGAGTGAGTGATTTCAAGTCGTTTGGATTTCTGGATATGGGTTATATTTATTGATTATTGCTGACTGGGTACAATTTTCACCCCCTCGGGGTGTTCGCATTCAGTGCGCACTAGTGCAGGTTGCCTAATGTGCGACCGTCCGAATACGCTGTAAGAGAGATGCGGAGAATATGAAACATTTTGTTTTAAGTCGACTTCATAGTTTTTTCTTTATACAACGCCCGCTAATTCTTTAAAACCGAAGCCGAAAATCTGAGCACTGAATTGATTTGTAGCCAATAAAGGAATGTCAAGTATAAAAAGTGACAGAGGTATCAGTGTTCGAGCGGAGAACGAGAATACAATTGGAATTAGCAAAGTTGATTTCACAATCTTTGCGTGAGAACTTTTTTAATTGTTTTCGTGAATTAAAGGTAAAATTGGAATTAGCAAAGTTGATTTCACAACCTTTGCAGATGATTTTATATTCACCAAAGATGTTCCTACTGCTAATGTTTACTAAGAGTTTCCAATAGGTGGAACAATTAGTTTTTATTAAAAAAGATTGTATGACTACTGTTTTCTTTATGTTTTTTTAGAGCTTTATATTTAAAGAGAATGTACAAACCGTTTTATAATAAACATATTTCACAAAAAAGGGGAGTTGGTTAGGCGGCTGACTCGTAACGCGGAGGTCTTGGGTTCGAGCCCCGTCGCCGCGTCTAGACGGTTCGAGGCAACAGCGCGAGGCTGCCTCGCGCCTTGAAAAGTCTGGAGAAACCTTAGCTCGACTTGGTCCAGGACCGTGGCGAGGCAACACCCCGCAGTGCCTCATTGAATTTTATGGCTTTAGACCCTCGAAGGGTTTGGAATACCATTAAGAAGTGAGAAATCATCGACTCCCGCATTTCTCATTAGATCTTTACGAAAGCGACACCAATGGATTCCTGGCGTTCCGTCGATTAAAATCATAACAAACATCATGCAAATCGGCATACTTTGACACAAGATATTTGTATTCCCTATGTAAAAGTTGTCCGATTTGCACGATATTTGGTATGATTTTCATCGGAAAATCACAAAGAATCCATCGGCGACACTTCCATATCCATACGATAAAGAATAAAGAATTATTATAAGCTTTACATAAAAACAATAAATCGCTGTTATACAAATACAAATAACTGGCAATTTAAATGGAGTGCAATTTTTTACTACAATATATATATATTATTTGGTACATGCATGGTACAAATTTCCAGAAACTTGTGTGAAAGGAGATGCTTCTCAGTCGAACCATCCTCCGGACAACTTCCAAGTCAACGACTCTACATAAGAAATCTATTAAAAAAATTTTGGCGACTTACCTTATTAATTGAGACAATAATTCAGTCTCCTATGTAGTGTAAAAACTCGTGACATTCCAAATACGGACAACTTACTTTATTTGACACTTAGCACTTGGTAGGTTATAAAATTCAAAATAGTATATATAAGTATGTATGTACAATGACGGACGACGATCCCTGCCGAATAATCCCAAGAGTCGACGAAAGAGGAAAGAACATGTGTTGGCTGAAGGTGTGTGTGTAACGCGTATATACGTATTATGTTGACGAAAATTTGGACTGGACAAGAAGAATCAGGAGAAAAATCTTACCGTTTCTGACAGATCCATGAGACGATATCACGATATTTCTGTCATGCGTGGACCGATTTTATTGACATTGATCTTGTTCGAAAGCCGATATGCGGTTTACATAAGAAAAATGCCTTTAAATTTAGAAAATATTGCAGGCGTGATGAGATATTAATGAAATAAGTTTCAGGTTAGGTTGGAATAGCTGTGCGTCGAGTAAAAATACACGGCAGTGACAGGCATATACAAGGTGTCTTTTCTTTCATGTACTTGGCGTCGAGACGCTACCGCGTCTCTTGATAGACGAATCAGTCGGATCATAAGTACGTTGCGCGTTGAATAAGCATATGCTGCTTTGATAAAAAAAATAGTCCTATATCGGCGCATTCAAAAAAGGTATTTATTGTGCAAACTGAATGGTGGCATCATTTGGGTTGAAAAACTCTTGCATTTGTATAGGAATTTTTTTTTTATTATTATTCCAAGAATATAAAATTTAATTTCAGCAATAACAAAGTATGTTAAATTAAAAATAAGTCTATTACAGACTGCCACAGTCATTACATAAATAAGTACGGTGCCGGTCGCACATCGGACGCAAGTATGTGGGACACTGCATTTGTGTCCCGTAATACAATAGCAAATGTGTCCTGATTGTCGCTTCAGTAAAAGAAGAAACAATTCGCATGAAAATACTTCCATTTTTACTTTTCCAGTCGCTTTCAGACACAAAAATGAATGTATCCGATTTGGAGTAATAACGACGCCGTTGTCACACATGAGTCAATTTGACCCTACCTCATATTTCGACGGCTTTCAAACACGCACTGACGCTTCCACACAGTCGGGAAGTAGTTTTACTTGAAGAGGATACATGAAAATACTACTACATGGCGCCATTAGTATAATTCGGAATGATGCCTTAAAGATATTTGATCGCAATGTGACAACCGAGGGTTAATAATATTTGGCATTTTCACTGCAAACAGTGGGATTTTGCATTGATGTTCGTGATTACTCAACTGCCACGGGGTAATCACGAACAGAGTGCTAAATATGGCAGAAGTCGCACAGAAAGGACGACTCCAATGGTCAACACAAAAAATGTTGCTACAACCTGTACCTAATGTATTTTTCAAATTCCTCTTCTTGGGCTTTAGAAAAAAATTGCAATTGGTCGGAATATGGAAAACAATAGTAAAGGTTGTTTTTTAAACATTTTTTTCTGAGCCTCTAATGAAGATTCAAAAATCTCTTTTGTAGATTTAAGTAAGTTTTATACATTCTGAAAATTTCATCAAAATCGGTTAACGTTGCTAGTTTCGAAGGTTCGAGATGACCCCATCCGAGGTGTTCGTCAATGCCCCATGGCCTAAAAAAATAAAAAAGAATTTATTTCAGAGGTAAGAATCATAATTCAAGCAGTGCCTTGGTCACAAAATGTTGGTATAAAAGTGCTTTATTTCAACTAAAAAAACAACAATTATATCATTAATTCAACAGTAATTACACGCAGTTGAAATGGACAAAATATTACTTGAAACATGATGAAAATAATAAATTGTGTTCATGTTGAATAGCAGAAGCGTTCTGTATTTATTACTTTCTGCCTGGTGTTGGATACGACCTAAACTATTGGCTAGTGGAGAGGGAACATCGTTTTTAATAATTAAAACACCGTAACATCGCATTCGCGATTACATCGCGTTCGTATTTACCCCACTCTCTCTTACAGGTGATTAGGGGAGCGTAGGGTAAAGCGGAATGTTTTTTCTTATGTGTATAATATATATTTTTGTTATATTTTATTTGTAATACTTATACCGAAAATATATATTTGTAGTTTTTTAAATAAATGAATACTTTTTAAATCGTACATCCAAAGTTGAGCGTTCCATTTTACCCTACTCCCTCCTACTCCATTATTGGAGCTTTAGATGCATTGGCAAATGTCCGCCAGGAGTGTCTTCCCGTCAAATCGCACCCCCGCTGCTGAAGAAGCGCGATCTGCCGGGTCAAAACACCATTTACTTACGCGCGATTTCCGGTGCCTCCCAAATGCGACTAATCAGAGCGGTCAATTTGGGCTTGAAATTGTATCGTTAGTGTATTCGGTTTGGAGTCTTCGTTAACCCTCTAGGGACTAGTGGGACTCCAGAGTCCCATTCAGACTAACACATTTTTATTTACGTTCCAAACAATAAGATCGAGGTTTGATAGGTATAGTAACTTTTAGTAGGCAGGGAAGAAACTGTTTGTACCATCAGAACCCTAAATTAAACTATTTTCTGTCATAAACAAATGAATCTAGTTGACGCTATTGATCGTGATCAGTGCCTGTTGCAATTTGTCGACAATTTTTATAAATATAAGTAAGTAAAAGAACTTTTTATAGTAAAACTAGCTTAAAGTACCCGGCGTTGCTCGGGCTTCTCATATTACGTATTAATAATGGCAGCATTAATATTTTAAAAGTAACTGGAAAAGTAATCGATTCGTCCGTTTATATATGCACTTGTTGGTTCCCGGCTTCGCTGGGGTGGATTTTGTTATCGATTCATCGCAGCGCCTCTTTATAGACGACATTAATAGTGTTGCCATCAGGAGCAAGTAAGTAAAGGTTACTGCCGGAACTTACACGGGAGCAAGCTACGTACAACTGTCCATGCGAGAAGCATGAAGTACGTAGGTCAACGCCTGCCACTTTGAGTGTTTGACCTTGTGCCTTATTAATGGTCATAGCATAACATACTTTAATAGAGAACTGCAACCGTTTATATTGAAAGGGCATGTCAGAAGGAATCATTGGGATCCGAGGTATCATTACATTTTCCCCAGTAGCACAGCCTGTCAGGACTGTTGCCTCTAATATATAGTTATGCATCTTATTTATTTGGAGTCGAGTTCCATTACATAATTTTGGAGGATTTGAATTACGAAGTAGGATTATAGGTGCGCCTACCTTTAATTTTAAAGCATGAATTGGTAATCCTGACGGATTTAATGAATTAAGGAATTCGACAGGGTAATGGACAGTATCTTGGTCGTCCACTACTCTGTCTATTGAGAAATAAATGCGAGGAGGAGCATCAACTTTATTCAAAATGAAATCATTAATACTGTTCACTGATTCATTCGTTGGAGCCAATATTGCTCGTTCTTGAAACCAGGAAAGAGGATTAGTGTTCAGAAGACTAATGTCAGAATAAACATAATCAACTAATTCATTGATGTCTTTGACCATATTACAGAGTACTGGGTTATCGAGTGAAACCTTTCCGTTATATTCCGTGAAGTCTCCATTGCCCAGTTTCAGCAATAAGTCAGAAAACATGTTTACATTGTTGTCTCCGTATAGGGTGGCACGCATATTTGTTGTAAGTGAAAGCTTCTTAACTGAGGACCATACATAAGATCTCTTGAGGCATGCGTTAATTTCATCAGCTCGGGTACCTTTGGGTATTACGGGCAACGTTTGCCGAAAATCTCCTGCAAACAACACAGTGATTCCTCCCATCATCCTTCTGTTATTACGAAGATCCTTGAGAGTTCTATCCAGAGCTTCTATCGCAGTTTTGTGAGACATTGTACTTTCATCCCATACAATGAGCGAGCATGATTGAAGAAACATGAATATGGCGCTTTGCTTCGAAATATTGCACACGGCGTTTTGATTTGAACATATATTCAATGGTAGTTTAAACATCGCATGCGCGGTCCTGCCACCATGTAACAACGTTGCAGAAATTCCCGAAGAGGCAACTGCAAGGGCAATTCGACCTTCAGAACGTAGTTTATGAAGCAGCAAATTAATCAAGAAGGTCTTTCCGGTTCCACCGGGTGCATCCAAAAAAAATATTTTACCAGTTCCGTTCCGGGCACTTGTAAGAATCGCATTATATGCAATTTTTTGATCGTCATTTAAGATTAATTCATTTCTCATAGCATTATCATGTAACTCTTGTCTTTTGTAAGCTGTTTCACGCAAATATTCTCTGCTTACTGTAGGATCGAGTGCACTGTCTGGCAAAGGAAGGCCTAGCGTTTTCACACTCTTTCCCAATAACGGTTGTACCATTTTATCAATTTTTATAAGGGCTGAGCTAAAAATCACATCATTAAATTCTAAGTTCGGCAAGGACTCCTCGATCCGCATGCAGTGTAAGATATCCTCTGACATACTATCTCTATGTTTGATCCACAAAGATAGTGGATCAGATATTTGGCAAAACATTAACATCACAGAGAATAAAGATCTCATGTTTGAAGCAGACCTTGTGAGACCCGCTTCTGTCAGAGTGTTGTCCCAATGGAAATCATCTTCTAACAAACCTAACATTTTACAGGCGAACTGAAAAGAAGGGTGTATCACACCGTGTACAGTGCGTAAATTGTGAAAGGATATAGGACCTCTAACAACGTGGAGTAACATTCGCAGATAGTAGCATTCAGTGTTGTTAGGATGGATGGTGTAACGCGACCGAGTCCATCACTCTTTTTTACTCCTGGATGTCCCTCTACCGAGGAACCTTGCTTACGACGCTGAAACATATTTCGGTTCCAAGTATAATAGGAAGGCACGTCGTTGTAGAGCAGCGTCCTGGCGAAGGGATCGATAACGCACAACTTAAAAAATGCTGTCAATGTAGTATCTCGCGGATTTGCTGCGATGTCGGCAGCATTATTGGCAGTAAAATAAACACGCTGCCCATTCTTGAGATGGACGGCTAAGTGCACTACAGTAGGTGATCTGTCGTGGATGCTAAAAGACAGTATTCTCCACACTGCCTCTGACGTGCTAATATAGCGACCCGATTGGTACTGTTCCACTTCATTCTGAGCATTAATGCTGAACGTAGCTTGATCACTTCCCTTGTTTATGTATTTACATACATATTGATAGATTTAACAGAACTGCAGAGTTCAACATTAATATGAGCGTCAAACGTTCTTAAAAGAACAGCATTATATGGTACGACCCAACGATTGTCAATATCTAATTCTCTTGTCCCTGAACGGATCGTGGCTGTACGCCCGCCGATGTCTGGATGCATTCTGCGATAATTTGGGTATCCATCCTCACCAGTAGACGTATCAGTGAGGAACAGCTTAGGATAGCTTTTACTACATACACATCCATTCATACACGGAGATGTCGGATACAATAGACCACATGGTCCGTGGATCATTTGTCTGATAACCGTCGCATGTAGCTGTGGATTTAGAACAGGATCAGGAATTTCAGCACTGATCACAGAATCTAGTTGGTCAGGTCTGATTTTATTTTGCAGCCAAACCAAGAGATGTACATGAGGCAACCCACGTTTCTGCCATTCTACGGTGTACATGAAACATTTAGTGGTTCCAAAGATATTGTCTTTGTTTATTAATTGTAAGTGCATGAGTTTTTTTAATTTCAGATGAAAGACTCGACTAATTAGATCATGTCTGTCCCGCGTCACGGAGTTTTCGAATAAATTTTCTTGTATTTCCGGCCAGTTAGGATTGCACGTAAAGGTAATAAATAAATCAGGCCTGCCGTAATTACGAACGTACGTCATAGCATCTTGCGTACGTTCATGCATATAGCGAGGCCCCCCTGTGAATGAAGAAGGAAGTATGACCAGTTGTCCTACGTTTGATGCATTGCCGTCGTCTCGTAATGCATCCTGCAAATGGATGTAATTTTCGGCTTTCAGTTGACGCTGATTAAAGCGAATGAAAGCTAATCTTTCTGTTTCAATCTTGGCATACTGGTCTACCCAGAATTGATTTTGGAGAGTACCAGATCTATGTAGCATATTGAACTGGTTTTGTCTAGTCATCATGCGGTAGGCGTAAAAATTCATACACGAAACTGTTTTAATGGCCTGATTTTTCGTGACTGGATTTACTTGCGGAATAGAAATTGAGTAACCATCTTCACCCCGACATAAGATTAATGGATATTGTAAAGCGTCATATGATCTGTGTGTTTCGGCGATTTTATGTTTAGTGTGATCGCGTCCATTTAACAGGATGTCTCGTTTGTCAAATTCTTCCACAACCATTAAAATGGCGACCTCGTTGGTGGTTGGGATATTGTATCTGCCACGATGTTGGTTAGCAGGTTTTTTGTTTGCGTGAATTATTAATTTGAAGTCTTTAGTGTTAGGTAGTATGGTTTCCAGAGTCGTTTTGAACGATACTATGTAACTATTATAACGGTGTAGCATATCTTGCAATTCCTTGACCAAATCAGCATTCAAAGTATTTTCATTATTGCAGCGTACCGCTGCCTGCGAATCGTAATCGTCAATAAAATATATTTGTAAAAATTTATGCTTATTTTGGGACAATGGTAGTACACTGCCAATTAAATGGTAAACTTGTCCCTGTATTTTAAAGGTTGGCATGTATCCAGGCTCTATAATTTGTTTGGCCCCAAATGAAATCATTTGGAAAGCATTGTTGTACTATCGAATGTTTTTCAAAAAATGTTTCGAATTCGGATGTTGCCCAGAAAGCAGTGAAAGTAGAGGTTCAGGTGGAGCGATAATTTCAGCCAATTTTACTTTTCCTTGTTGACAGCACATACTGAGTGACTCATCTTTCTATTTTAAAGCACAACAATATTTACAAATTTTATCAAGCGGTCCTAAATACACCTCATTTCTGTAATCAATATTTGGGTCATAGTGCATTGCAGAACATTTTTTACTGACCCATCGGGATCTTCTTGACTGATGTTCGTTTGTTATTGAATTATTACTAACAGGATTAATTGATCTTTCTGTTCTGCGTTGAATTTGGTGTTGATCGCGGTCGTTTGAAAGACGATTTTCCCTATCAGACTCGGATTCGTTTGCTCTTAGTCTACGTGTCCGTTGTGTTCCAGCCGCAACTCGACCTAAACTTGACTTTTGTTTAGGCATAATAAAAAAATCTTTTTACTTACTAAAAAAAACACAAAATCTTGTATTTTATAAAACGAATATATTTAAGAAAACGTAACTGCTTAAAATATCTATTCAACTAATGAATAACTATGAATATCTACAAAAACCGAGTTAAGCTAAGAAGCGAGTGGCATAAATTGTAACGTGAACAGCATAAACAGCTAACGATGTGAATGTGACCGTCAAGGCATCAAACATGCCAGGAGTACGGACAACGAACGCGGTTGGGAGCGGTGGAAGGGTCTGTGCTCCTGGCAACCGCGTGATCCCCACCACCATGCGGGGAACCGTACGCGCATCTCTTGCGCGCACCGCGGTGGACGCCACGTAAGATTTATCTGCCTCGTTTCGCTATTTCGAGATGATAGATAGCCTAAAACCTTCCCAAATGTTGTCTCTACACATCTGTGAAAACCGCAAAAGCATTAGTTAAGTACTTTCCGAGTTTACCCGTTGCAGACACAATAATACTTTCCGCTTTATATGTATATAGAGAAGAGAAGAGAAGAGAAGAGATAAGCATATATATAGTAAAAGTGAGTCCTACTTGACAAAATATTGTATGGGCACTGCACTCTATTTACGTTATATATAGGGGCTTTCGGGTTAAAGTTATGGGACGTGTATGTCCCACCGGGACTTAGGAGTAAATATTTATGAAAATTGTTAAGTACTTATATGTCATTCTTATTTCTTTAAATATTCATACTATTCTATATTATTTGTTAAATCGTGTATAATTACATATTTTTATTAGTGTTTATGTTATTTATCGTTACTACAGCAAGAATATGTCTGTAACAAAAGCAATAGTTGTTTTTACGATTACCATAAGAAACAGAATAGATATTAAAAATTGTAACATTATTTTTCATTACTACTTACTGCTCAAACATGATTTCCCACATAAAAAAATCATTTAAGTACATATTTATGTTGTTTTCTATATTTCCGATCAATGTTCAAAAAATTACCCGTAAGTCCGGGTGGGACTCCTACGTCCCATACCATAAATCAATCATTTTCACATTCTCAGCATTCTAACCGAGTAGCTTCCAAATCCGAAGTATAAAATAAATTATTTTAATGCTCAAAAAAATTCTACGTTAAGTTTAAAACATCCTCGTACCTAGAGGGTTAATGTTAAACCGAGGACTCTGGGCCATAGCCAAGCGAACATTCGAAGGGTCAGCACCGTGTGACGCAGACAATTAGAATATGTCAATCAGAATGGACAACGAGCAGTGCCGCGACTTGATCGGCCATTATAAGGCACACCGCGCGTTGTGGGACACCACCCTGCCAGAGCACCACGATAAAGACCTCAGGGGAGATGCGTGGAAGCAGATCGTTAGGCAGATGAATTTACCAGTGGGTCCACTAAAGAAAAAAATGAAATCGCTGATGGGGTCCTATCGGCGCGAGAAATCGAGGGTGAAACACAGCCTCATCACCGGTTCAGGTTTGCAAATTTTTATTTACCTAAAATTTTTATTTGTAATAGCGATCGGGCTTAGTTATGCATAGTGTTCCTGACTTCTCGATATTTTTCGCATAATTTCGATAATTCTCGAGAATTCTCAAGATATTAAAAAAATATTAATAATATTTATTGAAATTTTTATTCGTGTCCAACTTAGACAAAACTTGTGTAAATGAAAAAAACATAAAAGATATTAAATATAATTGATAAATTTATTTCTTTCATATCGACGTGCGTTATAAAAAGTAGCACATTTCATTTGTGTTTTGAAGAGTAGCACGCCGCTCATTCTGTCCACGAAAAACAGAATGTTTCGATTTTGTTCTCGAAAAGTAATATGTTTTCATTCATCGCCACGAGGAATAGCACTTTATGCTCTTTCGCGACGAAGGGTAGTACATTTCGATACTTTGCTGCGAAAAATAGCATGTTTTGCCGTTAGCCGCGAAAAATAGCACGATTTGCCGTTAGCCACGAAAAATATCACGTTTCATAGATTGCCTCGATTCTACTGTAAAAATAAAAAGATGAAGGTTTTTAAGGGAAAGAAAAACGTCTTTATTTAATAAGTTAAACATTATTCAGTTAAAATGTCATTATAAAATTTAATATATTCTTTCGGTATAAGACCTTTAGACACCATTGCCGACAAATCTTCTTTTTTTTTCAATGATAATTGAATTTTAACATCATATGCATGTTGTAATGTATATTTCTTAATATCCTGGTTTGAATCATATCGTTTTAAAATTTTCATGTTGAAGCTGTTTTCACTTAAATCATATTTAACGCAAATTGTATTAATGTCTGGCCGCACACATATCTCTCGAACTGAATCGATTTTAACAAGAGACCAGTTAAATTTTTTCGATAAGTCCCTGAAGTCAAATATGTCTGTTTGCGATTTTTTTTTTAACAATATATGAATTTTGAATTTTGCGAAAACCTTGGTGCAAAAACTGGGTAAGCTCAGTATTTGGTGAAATGCTACTTGCTCAACTTTTAAATGTTTTTATACATTGTCGATTGATGGGTGTAAGAAACAGACAACTTTCGCAAGTTGGACTTACCCGGTTTTTGCAACAAGTTTTCAATTAATACACTTGATAGTGGATGTGTTTCCTGTCGAAAATGTTTTTTTATTGAATTCGAAGTAAACAATTATGTTCTTCCTTATACAGGCCGAGGAGAAATTTATCAATCAAGATGGTTCGCGTTCGATAGTTTCGAATTCTTAGCAGATAGGGACATTCCACAGGAGACAGCCGACACAATGAATGACGTAAGGACACCTTTTTACAAGCTTTTACTTAATTAATTTATAGTAAAACCATTTTTTTCAAACATGCTTTTATATTTAACTAAACTTGTTAGTTCGTTAATCATACATACATACATACAAACATACATACATAAATATATATACATTCATACATACTTATATGCATACATAGATACATATAGATACAATATATTACAACCTTACGTCAAACATTAGTTTGCCATGGTATAGAACCATTTCCAATAAAATGTCTTGCAAGATGCAAACGTATTTCCTTAGCAGTATTTGTTGATCTTGTATTTGACGACATATCGCCGTCATTATCGGTCCAGCTTCCTCAGGATTTAAACTTTCTGCTGGTGTGTATGCCTGGCTCGAACTGGCATTTCTTCGTAAGAAATTGTGGAGATATACAGTTGATAACACAACTTTTTTCGCATTTGAGGGGGGTAACAAAATAGGTTTTCATTTAATTATTTTTCGAAGGTATCAGAAGTTACATCCGAGCTGGAAGCTGAAGCAGCCACAGAGACACCCGAGGAACCGGAGGAACCGCAGGCGTCAACCAGCACAGCTGGACAATCAACGGCCAACCGTGTGCCGCAAACCGCGGGAGCAACGTGTCAGGCCAAAAGACGTGCGGTGGCGGTGGAACCACGCCAAAATACCGCGATGCTGGAGCAGGCTTTCCAGTTGTTAGAAAAATCTGCCAACGGCCCCACAGACCCCCATTTCACTTTCGGGCTACACGTGGCTAACGAGCTACGAAAGTACGACCCGCGGACACTGGCACGTGGGAAGCACGTGATAAACACGGCGCTGTTTGATGCAGATATGGGGACCTATAGTGACCCAAACACTTTTTATCCCGACCCTTCTGTGTCATTCCCCGTCGCACCCCATTCTTGTACCCCCACCCAATATACTCCACCTGAGAGTTTCGAATCAGAAACTCTGACCGAACGTCGGATTTCATCGGAAGATGTTTGACGAAAGAATGTAAATAAAACCAAATAATGTTCTTAATCTTTATCCTCATATTATTTTATTTGTCCCTCCTCTACTCATGACGTTGCGCTTGATTATAATTTACCAAAAAGTTATTACCTGTAATAAATTTAAAAAAAAATTAACACAATAAAATTACAACTTCTCTACTAATTAAGTACCGTAAACTGGGGGAACATTGGCAATACGGGGTAACATTGGCATTTACCTAACATCTATTAAAAAACAAAAGGAAACAAATTCTGATGCATTTTCACACTTGTAGTACTAACACAAACGATGTAATGTTATGATAGGATACCTAAACCAAATTTACAAATATTAATGAAAAAAATTAAAAAATTTCCTTCGCAAGATTGAAGAAGAAAGCAGCTGCGTTCGGGACGCGAGTCGCATCGCGATTACCGAAAATACACAATTTATCGAAAAATGAACCGCCACGTACGAATAGTAAAACTTAAACTTTGCAGGCGTTCGTAGTATATCACCACCAAAATTGAAGTACAAGAAAATAATTAGTTTTTAGTGCATTTTTAATAAAATCGTTTAACATAAAAAATTTTTTATATATACTTTTTATTTGTAATAGTTATACCTACAACAGTTAAAACCCTCCAAAGTTAAGCGTTCCATTTTACCCTACTCTCCCGTACTCTGTCCGCCAGGAGTGTCTCTCCGCGAAATCACTCCCCCGTTGCGGAAGAAGCGCGATCTGCCAGGTCGAAATCCTATTTACGTACAATAAACAGTTGAGGGGAGATGCGAGAAAAATCGAGGGTGAAGCATAGCCTAATCACCGGTTCAGGTTTGAAAATTTGCAATTAACTAAATTTTTCTATTTGTAACAACAATCGGGCTTAGTTATGCAGAAAGCTACCACCCCTCAATGATCTGAAACGGAGTGCATTTAGTGTAAAGGTTGAAAATGTTAAAGAACAGTAGTTTGTTTCTATTGGGTATATTTCCTTTCTTGTTATTCTTTCACAATGTTATGTAATGGATTATTTGATGGTTCGCGTTCGACTACTTTTAATTTTTATCCGACAGAGACGTTGGGGAGAAATTGGGGAATTGTTGCTAAAAAAAATAGAAGCAGGTCGAAAATTGAAAATGTCTGATCGTCACGTAGTAGCGACGAGTTTTCCGTACAATAAATGTCCTTGATCATGCCAATTGGACGTATAGTTTTTTCTGTAGACTGTCAACGCGGTTGAAAAATGTCATTCTGTGGAAAACGTAGCTCAGACGCGCGTTTGACACCGCTTCATGAAAAACACCATATCTTCGTCAATTTTGCGAATTTCTTCATAAAAGTTGGAGAGAACATTCTTGAAACATACGTCTTTCAGAAAATGTAAAAAGAAAAAAATTTTTTTTCAGATTTGAGACAGTGGTCTCCCCCCTTAAGAAATTATGGAGATACACTGTCGTTAACACAACTTTTTTTGCATTTTGGGGGGGTAACAAAATAGATTTTCGCAAAACTCGGAAAACCGAAGTTATAATGTCGGAGGCGTTTTCTACGACTCTACGCCCTCTTGACAGTCGGTAGTTGAAGATCCTCTCCATTGTACCGTGGTCTGGTTCACCGTTAAACGGCCTCATCGTGTACTCGTTTAAAGCAAACGCTTTGTCACCCAGTACCGTATACGGAACTTTAATTGCATACGGTACTGCAATAACTTCCGGAGCTGGAATATTGAGCGTCTTGTTTTCTAATTTTTCGTACAATTTTGTATTCTTGAAAACGCCCCCGTCAGAAATTCGTCCCTGACAGCCGACATCGACGTATAAAAAATTGTAATTTGCATCAACCAACACAAAAAGTACAATACTAAAAAAATGCTTATAATTATAATATTCCGTGCCACTGTCGATATGCGCTTGCAGCATAACATGCTTCCCATCCATTGCGCCTATTGCATGGGGGAAATTCCACTTTTTCTCAAAGTTGTCCGCCACAGCCAGCCACTCTTCCTCCGAAGATGGTAACTGTAATTTTTAATAAACGTTTGGTAATTAATTTTGGAAAGTATCGTCAATCAATGAACGACCGTGCTCCCTGTACCGCGAGAGGATCGCGTCAGGCAAATAGACGCACGGTGGTCTACCCGAACATAAGCGGTGTGATGCTTGAACAGCCTTTCGAGTTATTGGAAAAAAATGCCCACGGCCCCACAGAGTCACATTTCACATTCGGTTTACACGTGGGTAACGAATTAAGAAAATACGACTCACAAACACTGGCACGTGTGAAGCACGTACCTAATAAGGCACGTACCAATAATTTTGACGCTGATATGGGAAAATACAGTGGCCCAAACAATTGTGCTTAATCTCACGACCCCCAAACGAACATTTTTCATCAAAAAATTTGTAATAATGTAAATAAAATGTAATAGTATTCTTATTTGTCCGTCCTGTACTCATGACGTTTCATTTAATTATAATGTACCAAAAAATTATAACCCGTAATAAATTTTAAAAAAATGAACACAATGAAATTACAACTTCTCCACTAATTAAGTATTGTAAGTCCGAGAGAGTTCGACCACTGTTTGGAAAAGAAAGGGTAGCATCGTTGTTTTTCACATTTTTGTCGTTTTGTGCACATTAAAGCAAAGACCAAGCATATTTAGGGTATATATAAATTATTTCTTATACTTGCCTTTATATAGTCCTTCAATCCATGAATTATTGCGTCGCAAACTTCGGGCACAATGGTGGAAATTGAATGTTTCGAGACACGAAACAGGTATTGCAAGCTGCTGTATGAATCGCCAGTGGCTAAAAATCGTAAAGTGATGGCCAATCTTTCCTTTACGGTTATTGCCTCCCGCATGCACGTATCTATTTTTTTCACACGTGGTTCGATTAAAATAATCAAAGAATTAAAATCTTCGATTCGCATCCGCGTGAAATTGCGTATATTGGCTTCAGGAGAATCAATGACATCATTCACTATTAGATTTCGGCATTGTGATCTGTTTTGAAATAGCTTCCTTGTCCACGAGCGTCGATTTCTTTTCTGTTTTTTTTTTGATTCTCCAAAAGATGGTGGATCAGTATAAACGCTGCTGCGGTGGTCCGCACACGGAACGGCATCGTTGCCTCGGCGGTTAATCGAAATACTAACAAGTATTTGTAAGTAAGAAAACAGTTTTCACGACAGGCGACTATGAACGGTGTTTCAAGAAGTGCCGCTTTCGGAAGACTAATTCGTACTGACTTGGAGGTCCCCAAGCGATGCCAAAAACGCGCAGTAAAAAAAGGTGCGCGAAATGTACTTAACTGTGCGAGTCTGGTTGCCAGATGTGTAGTTTGGCTATAGCCCAACTCACCCAGGACCTCGGGGGAGGAATCCGAGAGTAAGCCGAAAATCGAAAAGTCCATTTACCTGAGACGCCGCTACATGTCAATGCCCCGCGATGTCCTGTTTCGCGTTCCCTTTGGGAGGGCTACGTCGTGAGGTTTCCGCGCAAAGCAGTATCGCGACAATGATAAAAATGATACTTCAGTTTCATTCAAAAATCAAAATCAAATTCTCATGGCGAGATGGAAGTGGCGCCAATGGATTCCCTATGTTTTTTTTATGAAAATCATACCAAATATCATGCAAATCGGACTACTTTGACACAAGCTATTTGTATTCCCTGTGTAAAAGTTGTCCGATTTGCACAATATTTAGCATGATTTTCATCGGAAAAACATAAGGAATCCATTGGCGTCACTTCCCTCTCGATACGATCAAGAAAAGAATTTCTTAATACGCTGTAATGGACATTGCACCCTTGACTGCGAGGCGCCGACCTCAATTCGCTACGTTCGACCCAGGATTCATACCTTTTTCCTGACAAAGCCATAAAATTCGATGGGCACTGCGGGGTGTTGTCCCAGAATTACCCTGTTTCTGTTTCAGAAATAAAATAATTCTTTATTTTTTATCGTATGGATACGGTAGTGTCGCCGATGGATTCCTTGTGGTTTTCCGATGAAAATCATGCCAAATGTCGTGTAAATCGGACAACTTTTACATAAGGAATACAAGTAGCTTGTGTAAAGTAGTCCGATTTGCATGATATTTGGTATGATTTTCATAAAAAAAAATACATAGGGAATCCATTGGCGCCACTTCCTTCTCGATACGATGAAGAAAAGAAGCAAACATTTGAAATCCTGAACATTTCTCAATTCTTAATGATATTTCAAACCCTTCGAGGGTCGAAAGCCATAAAATTCAATGAGGCACTGCGGGGTGTTGCCACGGTCCTGGACCAAGTCGAGCTAAGGTTTCTCCAGACTTTTCAAGGCGCGAGGCAGCCTCGCGCTGTTGCCTCGCACCGTCTAGACGCGCCTTTAGGCCCATGATGTCACCAGCAGCCCCTTCAAATGGCGATAAATCGATGCTATGTTTGGACCCGTGGTGTTCACGAGGCTCGTGTCGCGGTGGCCTGGTCTATGTCCCCTTCGAATGACACGAGGTCGAGAGCGCAATCTAAACTTCCTTGTGAAAAGATTTATGTTTCCGCTTCTCGCTAAAATGCGGATAGGAAAACTTTCTCCGACTAAGGGTCGCGAGCGGATCATCGATACAGTGTAATCCTAAACAATTTGTATAAATGTGTAATTCTTTTAAAAGTAATAAATAGAAAATATTTGAAGATTTTAATATATTTAAAAATATTTGACCTTAAAACGCCGAACATAATCGTTGAAGTTTTGTATCTCGTCATTCGCTATATGTCGGTGTTACCTGAATTCGGAAACATCGTAAACCACCAGGTATTAAACAGATGGTAAATTTTTTACCTTACCATAGTTAAAATATTTCAACCTTCAAGTTTTCTTTTACTACTTTTTAAAAAGTTACGCAAGGAAAAGAAAGCGTTGACAGTGGCGAGGATTAAATCTGTCGTACAATAAAAAAATATATATAAAAAAATTTATGTTAAACGATTTTAAAATGCACTAAAAACTAAAAAATAATATTTTTGTACTACAATTGCGCTAGTGATATGTCATTTTAAAGAAAATCGTGATGCAGGATATTTCATCGCTTTTCATTCATCACTCATTTGGAGGCTGTATTGTATTGAATTGTATCCTATTATGAAATATCCGGTTCCACGATTTTCTTTAAACTGATATAACACCATCGTAATTGTAGTACAAAAAAATAATTATTTTTTAGTTTTGAGTGCATTTTAAAATCATTAAACTTAATTTGTTTATTTTCTAGGTTTTAGAGATTGTGGAGTTTTTTATACATTTTTATATATATTTTTTTTATTTCTGACTTTTTTCATAATTTTGTATTGTCATCCAAACTACGCCCGCCTGCAAAGTTTCAAGACAATTGGATTGGTGGAAGTGGGTGAAAATTGAGTTGCCAGATGTGAACCAAACATACCCCATACATACAGAGTATTGAAGCTAAGTAAAAACGTTTAAAAAAAAAACATTTTTCGGGGCAAGTATTTTACCGGCAGCACCATAGTTAATGCATAAGATGATGTTCTTACAAAAATGTAAGGCGCTTACAGAAATGTAGGTCGCTTACTACTCTTTAACGCTAAATGTATAAAAAAGTATAAACCGTTTACGCCTAAACCATATACAGTCTCCTAACACTTACAAGGGGACCACGCGGTAGTGGACATCGCTTTTGGAACAACAGTATATGGGGGTCGTAGTACTCACCCTGATAACTAAATGTATGCGATCTGACGTCAGATTGGCAGCAGGGTCTGCCGTGAGAGCGCAGAGCCTGACGTCAGATCCGTAGTCATCTATGTCCGCATTAGGATACGTTCTGAGGTACAGAGCCTGACATCAGGACCCTGACGTCAGATGGGTAGCAGATTCGCCTGACACGTATAATAGCGCCATCTGAAGGCCAGAATTACCAAACTATTCCCTACGCGTGACGCCACACGGCTGTCCCTACTCTTACATAACCATCAAGCAAATTCTACAGTTTATTAAATAATTAATGCTACTTATTTCAAAAAGTATTTATTCTTTTTTTATTAATATACATGATCGGTGATTACAATTGTTACAAAATAATATAAGTAGCGCATATAAATCCAAAGAGGGACTTTCAACATTTAAATTTACAAATCCACGTCCCGTAACCACTGGTACCTAGTAGGGGCGATATCAGAAAATTTCATTCAATATTTTCGACTTCTTTTTTGTGTAAAAGCATCATGTTTCCTGTTGTGTTAGTGCTGAAAACAAACACAATATTAGTATAAAATTAAACGTAACGTATGAATAAACAGGATACATGCGATATTTACTTCAGCTTCATCTCCGCACAGTGCACACCCTAGGCGATCATGCATGCTCCTGCGAACATTAACATTTATAAGAAAACATATGTTAAATTATTATCTACTAAACAAGACGCCAAACATTCGCATGTCGCGCGTAACCCTACTTTTCTATCTTGCAGATAATAATGTAAATCTCGATTTCCGCGACGTAGATAATTGGAAATTATTCAATTCCATAATGATGTTTACCTTATGGATACGTCGAGATGATTTGTCTGGATATTGTTGCTCAGAATCGCGTGGAATATTCTTCGATTTTGCCGGCACTTATTGCCACTGCCAGTGATTGCCACCTCAGACCTCGAAAACGAACACAAACTGGACGTAGTGTCTTGACCAATCACGAGTTTCGGCAGTATGGCGCAGCCAATCCGAGCGTAGCCCATTATTCCATATTAGTACTCGTGGTACATCTACATACCTACATACCCTTTGCTCAAAGTGGTATCTATTCTGGTTGAAGCCGTACATACGCTCGAAGAATACTTATTCCACGCGATTCTAAGCAACAATATCCAGACAAATCATCTCGACGTATCGAGAAGGTAAACGTCATTATGGAATTGAATAATTTCCAATTATCTACGTCGCGGAAATCGAGATTTACATTATTATCTGCGAGATAGAAAAGTAGGGTTACGCGCGACATGCGAATGTTTGGCGTGTTGTTTAGTAGATAATAATTTAACATATGTTTTCTTATAAATGTTAATTTTCGCAGAAGCATGCATGATCGCCTAGGGTGTGCACTGTGCGGAGATGAAGCTGAAGTAGGTATCGCATGTATCCTGTTTATTCATACGTTACGTTTAATTTTATACTAATATTGTGTTTGTTTTCAGCGCTAACACAACAGGAAACATGATGCTTTTACACAAAAAAAAGTCGAAAATATTGAATGAAATTTTCTGATATCGCCCCTACTAGGTACCAGTGGTTACGGGACGTGGATTTGTAAATTTAAATGTTGAAAGTCCCTCTTTGGATTTATATTCGCTACTTATATTATTTTGTAACAATTGTAATCACCGATCATGTATATTAATAAAAAAACAATAAATACTTTTTGAAATAAGTAGTAACAAGATAATAAATAGTAAGTAACAATTTAATAAATAGTAAGTAACAATTTAATAAATAGTAAGTAACAATTTCATAAATAGTAAGTAACAATTTAATAAATAGTAAGTAACAATTTAATAAATAGTAAGTAACAATTTAATAAATAGTAAGTAACAGTTTAACAAATAGTAAGTAACAGTTTAATAAATAGTAAGTAACAGTTTAATAAATAGTAAGTAACAGTTTAATAAATAGTAAGTAACAATTTAACAAATAGTAAGTAACAATTTAACAAATAGTAAGTAACAATTTAATAAATAGTAAGTAACAATTTAATAAATAGTAAGTAACAATTTAATAAATACTAAGTAACAATTTAATAAATAGTAAGTAACAATTTAATAAATAGTAAATAACAATTTAATAAATAGTAAGTAACAATTTAATATATAGTAACAAATTAATAAATAGTAAGTAACAATTTATTAAATAGTAAGTAACAATTTAATAAATAGTATGTAACACTATAATAAATAGTAAGTAACAATATAATAAATAGTAAGTAACAATTTCATAAATAGTAAGTAACAATTTAATAAATAGTAAGTAACAATTTAATAAATAGTAAGTAACAATTTAATAAATAGTAAGTAACAGTTTAACAAATAGTAAGTAACAGTTTAATAAATAGTAAGTAACAGTTTAATAAATAGTAAGTAACAGTTTAATAAATAGTAAGTAACAATTTAACAAATAGTAAGTAACAATTTAACAAATAGTAAGTAACAATTTAATAAATAGTAAGTAACAATTTAATAAATAGTAAGTAACAATTTAATAAATACTAAGTAACAATTTAATAAATAGTAAGTAACAATTTAATAAATAGTAAGTAACAATTTCATAAATAGTAAGTAACAATTTAATAAATAGTAAGTAACAATTTAATAAATAGTAAGTAACAATTTAATAAATACTAAGTAACAATTTAATAAATAGTAAGTAACAATTTAATAAATAGTAAATAACAATTTAATAAATAGTAAGTAACAATTTAATATATAGTAACAAATTAATAAATAGTAAGTAACAATTTATTAAATAGTAAGTAACAATTTAATAAATAGTATGTAACACTATAATAAATAGTAAGTCACAATATAATAAATAGTAAGTAACAATTTAATAAATAGTAAGTAACAATTTAATAAATAGTAAGCATCAATTTAATAAATAGTAAGTAACAATTTAATAAATAGTAAGTAACAATTTAATAAATAGTAAGTAACAATTTAATAAATAGTAAGTAACAATTTAATAAATAGTAAGTAACAGTTTAATAAATAGTCAGTAACAGTTTAATAAATAGTAAGTAACAGTTTAATAAATAGTAAGTAACAGTTTAATAAATAGTAAGTAACAATTTAACAAATAGTAAGTAAGAATTTAACAAATAGTAAGTAACAATTTAATAAATAGTAAGTAACAATTTATTAAATAGTAAGTAACAATTTAATAAATAGTAAGCAACAATATAATAAATAGTAAGTAACAATATAATAAATAGTAAGTAACAATTTAATAAATAGTAAGTAACAATTTAATAAATAGTAAGTAACAGTTTAATAAATAGTAAGTAACAGTTTAATAAATAGTAAGTAACAGTTTAATAAATAGTAAGTAACAGTTTAATAAATAGTAAGTAACAATTTAACAAATAGTAAGTAACAATTTAACAAATAGTAAGTAACAATTTAATAAATAGTAAGTAACAATTTAATAAATACTAAGTGACAATTTAATAAATAGTAAGTAACAATTTAATAAATAGTAAGTAACAATTTAATAAATAGTAAGTATTAGGCGTACCACGTGAAGAGGGACCGGAAAAACATCTTTCTGACAATAACCTACGATAGGATCACCCCGCGCGTGTATTTTCTGGTGAGCGATCCCTGATGTGTGACAGTGCGCATTCTGCACTCTGGTAAAACCTCGTTACACATTATGGGGTTGTTTCTCCGGCGTGCCGTCTCGATGGTTGGTTCAACGGTGCCCCGTCGCTGTCGCGTCGTCGGGACGACGACGTTTCTAAGGAAGGAGGGGTGTTACGTCCCGAAAATTCAAAATTTTTAAAATCAATGATTAGTTGTGTTTTTCCTTTGTTAGTGGGCGGAGTGCTTCGACAACGCTTAGCGTTCTGGGAAATCCCTAATCGAGCGCACTTCTGCTTACTGTATTTTATCTATGAAAACGGATACTCGGTACTAGGAACGCCGTCGTCGCCGCGACGCTTGGTCGCTGCGCTGTACCCTGAACGTGGGACTGTGCTGAGGCATCAGCGTGGTTCTCAGTAGTTCGTTCAAAATGAGCAGTGGTTCTTATACTTCGCGACACTGATTAAATGTAAGCGGCGGGGGTGTGTCTTGACAATGCATCTAGCATTCTGGTTTAACCTAATCGAGCGCATCTCTGACCGTCGAATCGTCGCATCGATGTAAAGGAGTGATCTGAGTGTGAGAGGCATGAGGATGAGAGTACCCTGTTCTACGCCGGTAGCGCATAAGTAAAAGTATGGAAGAATGATAGTGAGAACACCTAACGAAATCATGCGGCGGTTGCTGGGGCATGATTGGGACTGCAGCGTCAGCTTTTCTGAGCGGACCTCGCGGCCGGGCGCTCTCGGGGGCGCGAAGCTGAAGTTACTCTTTGTCATACAGTCGCGGAGAGCGTGACAAGGTGTCCGTGGATAGTAATTTCTTTTCTTTAACTTAAATTCCGTTTCGAGCCAGAGATTCCAAAGTTTATAGTGAATGGACTCATTCTTTCCACGTTAAATAGTGTTTTGTTTTAATCCCTCGTTTCTCATTTTTATAAATCTGCGTGTTATATTCGCTTAATAATCTTGGTTAATCTTCTATGTTGCGTTGGGATCAACCTTCTGTTAGATCTCATTCCTTTTCGTGTTTGATTTTTATTATTATCTATCACTATCATTTATAATAATCGTCAATATAGTGTGTGTGTGTGATTCTTTCTTTCCCAGGCACGGAAAGGCGTTCTATTGAGTACTGTTCAAAGACAAACAACCAAAATTTATACGTTTTAAAAGTATATCGATAAAGTTGGTGAGTTGCGCATTCTTTTTTTGAATATTTTAATACGGAATAACGATTGGCGAGCGTCATCTCATGTAAAAGATTTATTTTTTGTGCTCTATTCGCAACTGGCGAATGCGGAGGTAACGGAGAGTCAATATTGGCATTAGCCAGTATTCTGGGATTACCCTTGGCTCACCAGCCCCTCTAACTCATTAGTAAAAGAATAAAAATATAACTATTCACACTTGAACTTTACACTCGAGCAGAAGTTATTTAAAGATAAACTAACTAAATCCTCACAATAACTCAGTGCGGGGCCTGTATAGGACTAGATCTTGGAATCCCGATATCAAACAAAATTCTTTAAATTCTTAAATAATAATTTGTACTGTAACGCGCATAACATCCTTCCGATTAGACTGATTTAGATACTAATAACTCGGATACCACGTTTACCTCGTAACCGCGTTACAGAACTGGTGGCAGCGGTGGTATACCAGATCGTGCATTGAGTGATTGTTCATCTCACGAAGCGGTGAAAATACCCTATTTTGCTTTATTATAAAATTCTTAAAAAGCTCAAGTGTGACGTTCAATTGTCGGACATTTTGGTGGCGTTCCGGACTATATTTCGAAATTAATACTATTTATTTGTGTGTGATCTTGTGTTTGTAAACTTCGTATTAAAAATGCCGGAAACAGGACGAACTAGTGCTTCGGGAACGAACGCGAATGTTTCTGGAAATAATACTGATCTAAATGTTTCAAACGCTATGATGACATCAATGGCGGAGTGCTTCACACTTCAGCACAGTCCTTTAAATATTCCGTTCTACGATGGTAAAAACATACCTTTGAAAAACTTTTTACAAGATATCAGAAATGGCGCAGTCTTTGTTCCTCCTGCGTTAGAATCGTCGTTTTTAAAAGCAGTGTTAGGTAAATTGCAAAAGACAGCTAGAGATAGCACTTGGGGCAAGACGTTCAATAATTTAGACGAATTGATAAAACATTTATGAGCCAGATTCGGATCAGATAAAACGTATCCTGATTATCATCATGAAATCGAAAATATTAGGATGAATCGCGGGGAAACTGTTAACGACTTCCATGACCGATTAAATATTCTGTTTAATGGCGCTAAAACCGTTTTAGAAGATAAATACCCCGAAAATGCGGGACAAATGTTAGAACCAATTAAAGAAGTAGCTCTGGAAGCATTCATTCGAGGGTTGCTCGATGAAATCACACGAGCGGTAGACGCACGTGATCCCAAAAATCTAGAAGAAGCCCTAAAATTTGCGCGTCGGGCAGAAATTAAAATCAGATCTGGAATATTACCATCCGGTGAAACTACGCGGGTTACGTTTGCGGAAAATTCAAAACCAGTTTCTCCATCGTATTGGAACTACAATAATCATAGCACTTCGAGACACTACCAGAATTATTCAATAACCAGACGCGAAGGGAATCATTCGCGATCACCATCATCAAATCCAGTAGATGCACAGGATGTTAAATTAAAATCACCTAAACCTACTCAATCGGAATACACAAATTATCCTCGATACTCGGATCGCCAACGATACGATCATCAAGGGCATCCAACATATCCATTTTATCCACATTATTTTTATCCTCATATGGCACCATTTCCTCCATATTATCCACCTTATCCAGCATACCATCATGATTTGAATAATAGACCTCCAAACGCATCGAGTCGACCAAATTCGCCATATTCGAGTAGACCACCTTCGCCACATCCAAGTAAAATTAATTCAACTACCGACAGCAATAATTTAAACTCACAGACGACTCGTCGCGAAGACGCGGCGATGAGTCCTGCGTCAACAGAGCGTCATACAACCGCGAGAAATCTAAAGCGAGCTCAGTAATGTTAACCGTAAATACTGAATCCCCGGTGGTTAAGATGTCCGGAGGCAAATTGCGATCCGGGCACGCACATATCTTGGTAGATACAGGGGCAGATATTAATGTAATTACATTAGACGCACTATTAGATGATGCAAACGTGGCACTTGACGAATCGGCAACTCTTTCAGGAATCACGCCGGGAACATCAGAAACATTAGGAACCACTTTCATCACGTTGCAATCAGAACCGATTAGATTTCACGTTGTAAAATCTTGTTTCCCAATACGAGCTGACGGTATATTAGGAAAGGAATTTTTAAGACAGGAACAAGCGGAGATATCATTTGCTCATAACACATTGGTTACTCAGTCCGATCCAATTAGACCTATACGTTTTGTGGGGGAAGAACCTTTAACAAAAAACAGATTGAATTATAAACCTCGCATTTTACGAATTAGTGCACGAGGCAGACAGCCAATTGCCATCGATGTCATAAATAGCGATTAGAAAGAGGGATATTTACCAAAGATCAATACAATAAACGGAGTCTATATCGGCGAAGCCGTTGTATCAGTAAATGATCAGGGCAAGTGCCATGTCCTAGCAATTAACACATTGACAGAGGATGTTGATATCGAAATTTCACCACAGGAACTAATTCCATTTGAGCACTATAGCTTGCCAGAGGAAGAAAATTTTGATTCAGATTCAGAATTCTCAGAAATTATAACGAACCGAGTAGATGAAATAATAAAAAGATTACGTCTGTCTCATTTGAATGATGAGGAGGTAAGTCACGTAATTGATCTTGTTGAGGAATTTCCTGAAGTATTTCATTTGCCCGGTGATAATTTGCAAGCTACACCGAATATAAAACATAAAATTCCTACTGTCGATGATGTTCCAATAGACACGCGACAGTATAGATTTCCCCCGGTACACAAAGAAGGAACACTTGCTCAAGGTGTTCGAGCCGTTCGGCCCGATTCATGCGGTGGTCCGGAGGAAGGGATCCGGGAACGTGGCATTCATTACCTTTGCTACCCCGGAGCAGGCTAACCTAGTGGTAGAGGCAGCAGCGGCACAACCAATCCTGTGCCATAAGCGCAAGCTGAAAGTCTCTCTTGGGGACTCCTGGCATGAGGCGGTGCTGATCCCTCTCAACACGGCGCCGGCTGATCCACCGGGTCCGGATCCATTCGGAGGCTTGATCATCAAGCCTTGGGGCGCATCCGTACTACCGGAGGAGTGCGTGGCGATGATTGCGGCGCTGCTTCCGTACCCAGACAGAGCCAGGATGGAGCGGGTCTCGCGGCTGTGGAGAAGAGCGAGCTTGGCGTCTCACCGGGGAACGACGACCGTCAACTTGGAGGACTGGAGGTGGGACAACGAATGGGGTCACCGGCCCATTTCCACGGAGGCGTTTTATTGGATGCTTCAGCGTTGCGGGCGTTATGTATCGCACGTTAGTCTCGACGAGCGTTCTTTGTCTAGCTCACTGAAACCGCAAGTACTAGCGATAGCTTGTGAGGGGTGCGTAAATCTCAGCACTTTAGATTTAAGAAGCGTCACGATTCGCCCATCGGCGCTGCGGGCTTTAAAAAGGAAGCTGACGCTGAGATCACTGTCGTTGGGAAGATGCGAGGGGCCCGTTGACCAATACCTATCAGAGGTAACGAGCGGATTGCGACGCTTGTCGATTCAAAACAATGTATTCACGGGGAAATCTATAGAGAAGGGTTTTAAATTGGAAACACTGGAAATTGAAAATTGTCAAAACCTCAGAGATGCTTGCATCTCATCGGCGCTAGCGTTGTGTTCGGGTTTATGCCAATTGAAGATATCACGGTGTCCCGGGCTCAGGTCCCCCGGTGTACTTACAGCCTTAACAGGAAACACAAAGGTGGCCGAAACTCTCGAGTGTCTGACGTTTGGTACCGTCAATTTTGATCAATCTCCACTCATCGGTGAGACGGAGGAGTTCGAGATGATATTTTTATCACCAGAACTGACCGTCACCGCTGTAAATTTTATTGGTCATTACAAGAACATCACCTCGCTAAGCGTAGCCCTCTGTAGATTGGTTGACGGTAATGTCGTCCAGGCCATGGGAGCTCATATGAAGTCATTAAAACGACTAAATGTGAGCTCTTGCATGTCTATAAGAGGCGCAGAGCTTGCACCACTTGGGGAGCTTACGCAATGCGAGGAGCTTATCATGAACAGCATGTACAGTGATGTTGAAGCCACATTTCTGGCCCGTTTAGACAATTTAAAACGATTGGACGCTCGAGACAATTTGGGGATCACAGATCTGGACATTCGTGGCTTTCTGGAACACGCAATTGATGTTGAGTTGATCAATATCGAGGGGTGTAACCGGATAACTCGGGCTACCGTGATATCAGCAGGGAACACTATCCCTATTAGAAGTCAAAAATTGCATATGTACCTCGGCGAAACTCAAGCGTACCACGTGAAGAGGGACCGGAAAAACATCTTTCTGACAATAACCTACGATAGGATCACCCCGCGCGTGTATTTTCTGGTGAGCGATCCCTGATGTGTGACAGTGCGCATTCTGCACTCTGGTAAAACCTCGTTACACATTATGGGGTTGTTTCTCCGGCGTGCCGTCTCGATGGTTGGTTCAACGGTGCCCCGTCGCTGTCGCGTCGTCGGGACGACGACGTTTCTAAGGAAGGAGGGGTGTTACGTCCCGAAAATTCAAAATTTTTAAAATCAATGATTAGTTGTGTTTTTCCTTTGTTAGTGGGCGGAGTGCTTCGACAACGCTTAGCGTTCTGGGAAATCCCTAATCGAGCGCACTTCTGCTTACTGTATTTTATCTATGAAAACGGATACTCGGTACTAGGAACGCCGTCGTCGCCGCGACGCTTGGTCGCTGCGCTGTACCCTGAACGTGGGACTGTACTGAGGCATCAGCGTGGTTCTCAGTAGTTCGTTCAAAATGAGCAGTGGTTCTTATACTTCGCGACACTGATTAAATGTAAGCGGCGGGGGTGTGTCTTGACAATGCATCTAGCATTCTGGTTTAACCTAATCGAGCGCATCTCTGACCGTCGAATCGTCGCATCGATGTAAAGGAGTGATCTGAGTGTGAGAGGCATGAGGATGAGAGTACCCTGTTCTACGCCGGTAGCGCATAAGTAAAAGTATGGAAGAATGATAGTGAGAACACCTAACGAAATCATGCGGCGGTTGCTGGGGCATGATTGGGACTGCAGCGTCAGCTTTTCTGAGCGGACCTCGCGGCCGGGCGCTCTCGGGGGCGCGAAGCTGAAGTTACTCTTTGTCATACAGTCGCGGAGAGCGTGACAAGGTGTCCGTGGATAGTAATTTCTTTTCTTTAACTTAAATTCCGTTTCGAGCCAGAGATTCCAAAGTTTATAGTGAATGGACTCATTCTTTCCACGTTAAATAGTGTTTTGTTTTAATCCCTCGTTTCTCATTTTTATAAATCTGCGTGTTATATTCGCTTAATAATCTTGGTTAATCTTCTATGTTGCGTTGGGATCAACCTTCTGTTAGATCTCATTCCTTTTCGTGTTTGATTTTTATTATTATCTATCGCTATCATTTATAATAATCGTCAATATAGTGTGTGTGTGTGATTCTTTCTTTCCCAGGCACGGAAAGGCGTTCTATTGAGTACTGTTCAAAGACAAACAACCAAAATTTATACATTTTAAAAGTATATCGATAAAGTGGGTGAGTTGCGCATTCTTTTTTTGAATATTGTAATACGGAATAACGATTGGCAAGCGTCATCTCATGTAAATGATTTATTTTATGTGCTCTATTCGCAACTGGCGAATGCGGAGGTAACGGAGAGTCAATATTGGCATTAGCCAGTATTCTGGGATTACCCTTGGCTCACCAGCCCCTCTAACTCATTAGTAAAAGAATAAAAATATAACTATTCACACTTGAACTTTACACTCGAGCAGAAGTTATTTAAAGATAAACTAACTAAATCCTCACAATATAACTCAGTGCGGGGCCTGTATAGGACTAGATCTTGGAATCCCGATATCAAACAAAATTCTTTAAATTATTAAATAATAATTTGTACTGTAACGCGCATAACATCCTTCCGATTAGACTGATTTAGATACTAATAACTCGGATACCACGTTTACCTCGTAACCGCGTTACAATAACAATTTAATAAATAGTAAGTAACAATTTAATAAATTGTAAGTAACAATTTAATAAATAGTAAGTAACAATGTAATAAATAGTAAGTAACAATTTAATAAATAGTAAGTAACAATTTAATAAATAGTAAGTAACAATTTAATAAATAGTATGTAACAATATAATAAGTAGTAAGTAACTATTTAATAAATAGTAAGTAACTATTTAATAAATAGTAAGTAACAATTTAATAAATAGTAAGTAACAATTTAATAAATAGTAAGTAACAATTTAATAAATAGTAAGTAACAATTTAATAAATAGTAAGTAACAATTTAATAAATAGTAAGTAACAATTTAATAAATAGTAAGTAACAATTTAAAAAATAGTAAGTAACAATTTAATAAATAATGAGTAACAATTTAATAAATAGTGAGTAACAATTTAATAAACACTGAGTAACAATTTAATAAACAGTAAGTAACAATTTAATAAATAGTAAGTAACAATTTAATAAATAGTAAGTAACAATTTAATAAATACTAAGTAACAATTTAATAAATAGTAAGTAACAATTTAATAAATAGTAAGTAACAATTTAATAAATAGTAAGTAACAATTTAAAAAATAGTGATTAACAATTTAATAAATAGTGAGTAACAATTTAATAAACACTGAGTAACAATTTAATAAACAGTAAGTAACAATTTAATAAATAGTAAGTAACAATTTAATAAATAGTAAGTAACAATTTAAGAAATAGTAAGTAACAATTTAATAAATAGTAAGTAACAATTTAATAAATAGTAAGTAACAATTTAATAAATAGTAAGTAACAATTTAATAAATAGTAAGTAACAATTTAATAAATAATAAGTAACAATTTCATAAATAGTAAGTAACAATTTAATAAATAGTAAGTAACAATTTAATAAATAGTAAGTAACAATTTAATAAATAGTAAGTAACAATTTAAGAAACAGTAAGTAACAATTTAATAAATAGTAAGTAACAATTTAATAAATAGTAAGTAACAATTTAATAAATAGTAAGTAACAATTTAATAAATAGTAAGTAACAATTTAATAAATAGTAAGTAACAATTTAATAAATAGTAAGTAACAATTTAATAAATAGTAAGTAACAATTTAATAAATAGTAAGTAGCAATTTAATAAATAGTAAGTAACAATTTAATAAATAGTAAGTAACAATTTAATAAATAGTAAGTAACAATTTAATAAATAGTAAGTAACAATTTAATAACTAGTAAGTAACAATTTAATAAATATTAAGTAACAATTTAATAAATGGTAAGTAACAATTTAATAAATGGTAAGTAACAATTTAATAAATAGTAAGTAACTATTTAATAAATAGTAAGTAACAATTTAATAAATAGTAAGTAACAATTTAATAAATAGTAAGTAACAATTTAATAAATAGTAAGTAACAATTTAATAAATAGTAAGTAACAATTTAATAAATAGTAAGTAACAATTTAATTTAGTAGCATTAATTATTTAATAAACTGTAGAATTTGCTTGATGGTTATGTAAGAGTAGGGATAGCCGTGTGGCGTCACGCGTAGGGAATAGTTTGGTAATTCTGGCCTTCAGATTGTCATGCCGGGCAGTCCGGAGGACCGCGTGGTCCCTTTGTTAAACCTAAAATATTTTCGTTCTTTTTATTCGTACGATAAAATATCTAAGAAAAAAATGTTTGCTTCAGAGGTTCAATTATTGTGTTCATTTGGGACAAATAAATCATGACAAGAATTGGGCAGAAATTTTCCCGCCCGCTGAATTGAACGTGATTGAACTATTGAGTGACCAGCACGTTCACCTGATTTGATGCCACTCGATTTATTTTTCTGGGAAACATTAAGAAATAAAGTGTACGCCAATGTACTACCAATTGCTGATGATATGCGTCAACGTATTATGACATAATGTAGGAATATCACCCCGAGATATTAACTAATGTGCAATATTTTTTATGAAGCAGATTACAAAAATGTTTAAATACTGACGGCCACAATTTTGAACATATTCTTTAACAGTCTATTTTTGTACATTTAATAATATGAAATAAATATTTCATGCCTACGTTAAATTATACATTTTTAAGAATAACACCTCCGAAGGTTACTTGAAGGTCAACAAATTATACATGGTTGAATTTGTCTTTTTACTGACTATAAGATTGCACTAATGAAAATACGTCATAAAATATAACATTGAGAAAAAAATTTTCTTTATCACTACAATTGCCCCCCTAAAACAAATATTCTTTTCCTTAAACATTTTCTCGTATCATTAAAAACAATGGAGATATTTTAGATTTAAATGTTAGTTGACTCACCCTGTATAATCTGCATTGGCAGTGTGAAATCTACATGTGAGCAAAGTTGTATTAAAACCTCCGACGACGACTTCGGGCGGTTCCGTCGTAAGTTCAAAATATAAAATAAATTTATTTCGTCTGAGGCTTTGTTTTCGAGAAAATTAGATTTCAAGATAGCGTTGGGTACGTGTGTACCATTTGATTGAGGCGTAGTTTATCGTTTCAGAAATAACTACAGTAAATTCTCACTTTAAGCTTTAGAGGGCCGGGATTTTTGCATTGAAATTGTAAATTTTATTTACTTAAAATTTATACATATATACCACCAAAATGGCCGGCAAAGTATCCAAATTTTTAGGTGGCCACTATAGTGGCCACTCCGGCGCTCTAACGGTTAAGATCGCCACAGTTTGTTTGTTTTATGATCATCTTTATCCTCCCTAACTGGGGGGATTCCCCTCAGAACCGGACAAGAGTAAAACACAGCGTTCACTCTTACTAATTCGCTATCACTTTTTCACTCACTGTCGGTTTCTTTGACTATCGACTGTCGCTACCGACAAAACATAATAAACACGACCTTGAGCCGGAATACGGTGCTAATTGCTTGCGCTATTGACGTTATAAGACTCTGTCCGGTCTCGAGTGATGATCTTACAACGAGAATTTACAGTACTTCTATTCGTGGCTATGTTTATAATATTGGCCCTGTAACTGAACGCACATTCCACACTATTATGTTGAGTGTAACGAAATACAAAAGCAGAATGTAATTATTTTCATGTCTGTTTAGAAATAATTAAGGCCTTCCCGAATGATTCTGGCGTTTATGCAATGACCTTACGCCGAATCGATGGGACGTACTCAATCATCAAAGTGATTAGTTTGGCTGTAACTCCATCAAAGGAGAACTTTCAAATAAGAGAAACTCTAAGTATGGTCGCAATATGCCATTGTACAATCTTAGGTCATGTTTATTCAGAGCTTCAAGTATCCTGGCAAATACAAAATAAGACGTGGACAGATTATGGTAGCACTCTGCCCGTTGCTGCAGATACTATGCATGTCCTAACAGTTAATAGGACACATGAAGGAATGTGGCAATGCATTGTCACCCAAGACGACTTACACTTTAAATGGATCACAAATATAATTTTCGTCAAAGGTAAGTTAGTCCTACATTGCTCTTATATTTATACATAACTTCGAAGCTATTAAGAAAATTTTATTTACATTTACCTTTTAATTATGAAAAACGATTACAGATAAATTCTTTAACGCAATAAAACTATATAGACGTCCAATCTAAATGGTATTAAAACTATACTATATACTACAGTTGTACAATATTTTTTATGGAATGTAAATGTTTATAATTATTTACGAAGTTGTGTTTACTACAATTTTGAGATGACACTACATTTTGGTTAGTTTAGGAAATACATTTCCGTCTGCTTATAACTGAGGTGTACCTACTGTATTAGTGAGCGCGCGCATGTAAGTTTGCTGCTGATCCCACTTTTTGCTCAATGTTGTGGAATCCAATTGGTAGATGTCATTGCTTCGCCCAAAAATTACGCAGATAAACGGTGGTGGCGCTAGGCACGTACCAATTAAGTGCCAGAAGTATCTCTTTCTTTTTTTACTTATTTACTTGCGCCTTCTATTTCAGGTTTAGGTGAGCAATGGCGTCGACCAATAGAAAACGCGGACACATTTTCCGATCACTCCCTAGAGGACCACTAACTCTGCCTAGCTTGCACCCCGGCTACGCACCACATTCCAATGCCCATGCTCCGTGACCATCCGTGCAGGGTTTGGACCAGTCAACCAGTCATAGCTCTGAATAGTCGCTTTCCTTTGCAGGCGACTAACACAGACATACGACTGCCCTGGTAGCGCTCCCCGAATGGCCACTGACAGGGCCGGTCCCCGGTTCTTGAGAGGTGCTTCCGGCTGCGGATCACTAAACAACCGGACCACCGCCCTCCATTCAAAAGAATATCGCGTGTGTTATACTACTGCTCAGTGTATCTCTTGTGAATTCGTGTAAATATAGACAGATGCGTGAAACTCGTTTGCTTCTTTCGGAGTCGTAAGGCCTGATTCACTTTCGTAGTACGTGTGATGCCGGGAACTTTGTTACTCGCCAAACTAATATTAAGTAAGTGTGTATATTGACGCGATGCAAAATACAAGTTGCTGATCCGTATGATAACCAGACAAGAACACGAGTGTACTTTTGACTGATTGTCTTACAATTAGTCACGAATGCTTGGCAAGACAAAGTGCTCTAGTCCGTAGGGTAAAGGCAGGTAATATGGAACATCTGATTTCAAAAGCTTATCAAAAGTAGGGGAATTGTTTCTTTTTTAATAAAACTGACATAAGGGAGCGACGGAATGAATGCATAATCATATTTACACAGTCAAATGTAAAAAAATACAATTGGCTTGCATAGTATATCCTTTATTATTGTTCCCCTCGGGGTTACAATCTCCTATCCCCTTTCTCCCTCCTCTTCACAAACAGAAAACCCCCTTATACTACCTTATCCTACCTTATCCTAACTTAGCTTAACTTAAACTTACTTAACCTATCTTACATCTAACTTACTTATCTACTGTACAGCCTATATACACGAATACAAAAAACACATCTCCGCTCGCTCGCTCCCCCCTCCTCGCCGAAGCCTACATCCGCACGCACACCCGCCTCCCGGACCTCCGCTTCCGCACGACTCTTCAGCCGCTCCAATCCCTCTCTCACACCACCATACCCCCACACACCTGCCTCCACTCATCTAACCTCCTAAGCCACTCCTCCCCCTCCCCCCCATCACCCAGTACTTCTCCCGCCATCTCCTGCCACCCTCTTTCTACCCCCCACCCCGTGCACTCCTCCCACACATGTTCCCACGTCTCCCCCTCTCTTTCACACACCCTGCACCTCCTTTTATCTCCCTCCTCCCAATATCTACCCCCCCTCATCTCGTTTCCCAGTCTATACCTAGCCATTCTTCGCCACCTGCTCTCCCCCCATCCCTTCTTCAAATACCCCGGCAGCCCACCCCCCTTCACCCTTCCATACCACCTGTTGTATTCTGACTCCCCTATCCTTTCCCACCTCTCCTCCTCCTGGCCTTTCCTTTCCCTATTCATCAACTCCTCTCCTCTTATTCCCCCACCTTCCCTCGCCTCTTCCATCTCCTCCAGCGTCCATCCCCTTTTCTCGAAAAAATTCTTCCTATCCTCTTCCCACCCCTCCAACCACTTTCCCCTCCTTATCCTCCCCTTCACCTCCTCCCAACACTTCCTCGCCAGCTCCCCCCCCTGCCCCTCCTCCAGCTTTCTCTCATACCCCCACGCCCTCATCCCTGCCCTTCCCTTCAACAATCCCCTTTGCATCTCCTCCCTCACCATGTACCCCGGCGTGCATCTATCTACCCCCAAAACCCACTTCATAAACCTCTCCTGTAGCCTTTCCATCTTCTCTCTTTCCCTCCATCCCCACACCTCCGCCCCGTACCCGACCACTGGCCAAACCAACTTATCGAACAGCCACATTCTTCTTTCCCAATCCTTTCCAAATAACCTTTTCCCTATCCCCCAGACCTTTCCCATCACCGCTGCTCCTTTCCTCACTCTCTCCACCACATGCCCCTCCTGCCCCCCATTCCCCATCACCGTGTAGCCCAGATATTTGAAACTCCTAACTTCCTCCAGCACCTTACCCTTCCACCTCCACGTCACACTTTTCCATCTCCCACCACCCTTTCTACATCTCATGACCTTTGTCTTTCCTATGTTTACCTCCAGCCCCTTCCCATCCACGTATCTCTCCAATTTCGCCATTAGACCCTTCATCCCCTCCTCATCCTCCGCCAGTATCGCCACGTCATCCGCGTACGCCAACGCGTACAGCTTTTTACCCCCCAGCGTCACCCCCCCCCCCATCCTCCCTTTTCTAATTCCTCGTCCAAATCCGCAATTAGGAGGGTGAAGAGGCTCGGACTCAGCGGGCACCCCTGCCTCACCCCTCTCGCCGTCCAGAACCTCTCCCCCTCCTCATTCCCCACCCTCACCCTCCCTATAGTTTCCTGTAGCACCTCCTCGCACCTCACCACCAGCTGCTCCCTTACCCCCCTCCCTCTCATTGCCCTTATTAACACTTCCCTGTCCACCGAGTCAAACGCAGCCTTCATATCTACAAACAAAATTACCATCTTCTTCCCCTTTCTCCCCACCTGTCTATTTATTAAGTAGTTCAACACATACACGTTATCAATACACCCCACCCCCCTCCTAAACCCCGTTTGACTCGGTGGCAGCAGTCTTTTTTCCTCCACCTCCAGCCTCAGTCGCTCCGCCAGTACAGACGCGTACACCTTGTACGCCGTCTGTGTCAGCGTTATCCCCCTGTAGTCGTCCACCTTTTCCCCCCTACCCTTCTTCATCACCGGAACCACCACCCCTTCCCTCCACCCTTCCGGCCACCCCTCCCCCCTCCATACTCTGTTACAAATCCCCCAAAGCCATTCCTCCACTTCTAAGCCCCCATATTTCCACACCTCGTTTGTGATTCCATCCCCCCTCCCGCCTTTCCATCCTTTAAGTTTTTTATCACCTTACCTATCTCTTCCCTCCCTATCTCTGCCTCACCGTCCTCCCCCCTTTCCGTCTCTCCCCCCTTTCTCACTCTCCCTTCCACTCCCCCCAATAGCCCTCTGAAATACTCGTCCCATTCTTCCATCGCTATTCCTTCATTAACCCTCCCCTTCCTTCTCCTTCCTCTATTTACTTCTAATGTACTACCTTCCACACTTGCCCCTCCGTTCTTACCCCTTCCGCTTCCTTCACCCACCTCTCTACCTCCTTCTTTCTTTTTTCCTCACACAATTTCCCGTATTCCCTCTTCATCTCCTTGTACTTCCCCCCCTCTCCCCCTTCCTTCCCCCATTTTCTTAACTCCCTCCTTACCTTACTCTTCTCCTCCATACACTCCCGGCCCCACCATCCTCCCTTCTTTACTCTCTCCCCCCCCCTTTCCCGCAGTACCTATCGCACCCCTTATTCTTTCCCGCAGTTCACACCATTCCCCGTCAACTCCCCTCTCCTCCCCACCCCCTTTTCCGAACCTTGTCATAAACTCTAGTCTGCCTTCTTCCGACCAATTTCCTCTGCCCCCTCCCCTTTTCTCTCCTTTCTTACCCCCACCCCCTTCGTCACGTCCCTCCCCTCTCAGCCAAACCACCACCGGGTGGTGATCCGATTCTATTCTTTCTCCTACCACCAGCCTTTCCACTTTCTCCCTTGTATCCTCGTTACCTAGCACATAATCTATGACAGAATTCCCCCGACCCCCTGTGAACGTCCACTCCCCCTCCTCGTCCCCCTCTATATTCCCGTTCATTATTCCCCATCCCCTTTCCTCTAGACACCCACACAACCTCTTCCCTTCCCCATTCACCTCCTTGTCCTTGGACCTCCTACTCCCACTCTCCCCCACCCTCCCTTCCTCCTCCTCGCCTTCCCACACCTCTCCCCCTTCCTCCCCTGTTCTCGCGTTGAAATCACCACCTATCAATACTCTTACTCCTCCCTCCCTCTCTTCCATCCACTCCCCTAACTCCTCTAGCTTATCTTTCAAGTCCCTATTAACGTACACCCCCACTATCTTCCACCACCCCCCCCCAATCTTCACTTTCTTCGCCATCAACCCCTCCCTCTCTCCCCCTCCTCCTCCCTTGCCCACTTCCAGCCCCTTTCTTACCCCCATTAACATTCCCCCTATCGCCCTTCCCTTCTGCTTTTCCCTCCTCGCCCATTGCTTCTCCCACACATACCCCTTAGGCAGCCTCCTTTCCACGTACTCCCATTCTTTCTCCTCCACCCAGGTCTCGCTCAGTACCATCACGTCCCACTCCTCCAGTCCCCTCCAGAACTCTTCATCCTTCCTCTTAACTCCTGCCACGTTCCAAAACGCCACCCTCCAGCTCTTCCCCCCTTCTTCTTTTCCCTTTCCCCTCCTCTTTCCCACTTCCCTTCCCCCTTCCCACTTCCTTCATTCGTTTCCCTGCACCTCCTGCCATTTTTCCCTTATCTCGTCCCATCTTCTTACCTTTCCATCCACCCACATTTTCATATACCCCACCTGCACTCTCCTTCCTCTCCCCCTCTCCATTTGCGCCTCTCTCTCTATTTTCCATCTCGCCCTCCTCTCCTCCCCCGTGAGGTCATCCTCCACCCTCTCCCGTCTTCCCCTCAGCTTACTTTTCGCTTCCATTACCTTCCTCTTTTCCTCTCTTCCCTCCAATCTCACCAGCACCATACCACCCCCTTCTTTTCCTGATCTACCCAACGTCACCACCTCCTTTATTCCCCCCACTCCCAACCCCATCCTTTCCCATAGCCTCCCCACTTCCCCCTTCACGTCCTTTTCTTCTCCCTCCAGCCCCCTTATCACCACATTACTTCTCCTACATTCCCTCTCCTTCTTATCCTGCATCACCTCCATCCTTCTCACCCTCACTTCCCATCCCTCCGTATTCCCCTCCCCCCCCAGACCCTTCTCCTCACTCCCCCCTCTTTCTTTTCTCCCGCTCCCCAACTTCTCTATCATCTCCTCCAGCCTACTCTCCCTTTCTTCTATCTTCCCAATCTTTTCCGCCAGCCCCTCTCTCTTCGTCCTTTCCTCCCTCCACACCTCCTCCCACCTCCTTCTCTCCCTTCTCCACTCTTCCTCCATTTTTCTTCTTTCCTCCCTGTCCTTCCTCCTTTCCTCCCTCTCCTTCCTTATTTCCTCCTTCAGCTCTTTTCTCTCCTCCCTTTCCCTTTCCATTTCCTCCCTCATCCTCCTCAACTCTAACATCATCCCCCTTAGCATCCCTCCCAGCCCTCCCCCCCCCTCTTCTGCCTCTTTCTCCCCTCCCTTACCCCCTTTCTCCGGCGACCTCTTCATCTTCCCGCTCCTCTTAAACACCCCCGCCTTCTCCTCCTCTAAATCCCCCGTCTCCTCCTCTCTCTCCCGCTTCTTTCCCCCGTAAATATCCAAACTACACACGCTACTCCCCACACTACTGTTGCTATAATTTCTTTTCCTTTCTTCTCCCTTAATATCCCCCTTTCCTTTTTCCCCTCCCTTTCCATCCTCCATCTCTTCTTCTCCCTCCTTTCCGCACTGTACCGATCTTTCCTCCTACCCGCCTTTCTCTGTTCTATTATCCTACTCTCCACTTTCCCTATCCTTTCCTATCCACTCTTCGCCTTTCCTCCCGTTTGAAATTCCCGCCTACCCACTCTCTCTTCCCTACTTCTCTATTCTCCCGCGCGCGGAGCCACCACTTACCACTCTCTACGCGACTTGCCGCCAAATTCACCTATCACGGCCACCTAACCTCTCGACTCCCTTAACCCTCCTGATACCCTATCACACCCTACCGCCGCGCCTTTCCCTCTATCCCTCACCCCTTCTTCGTTACTCCACCACCTTTCACCCACACTCTCCCGCCCTCCTATGTCACTTCACTCGCCTTTCCTTCACCTCAAACCGTCACTCACTCCTACACACACCTGCCACTCACGCGTCCGGAAACGGAAGTCCTTACAATTGGCTTGCAATTATATTAAAAAAACTGAAAAGAGTGAAAATCAGCCGTTCGAAAAATGGGTCCTAGTATGGAACACCTAAGAAAGAGTCTGGCAGGGTAAGCATGGGCAAGCGGCCCCCACGCCGATTCCTGGAGTTGTTAGTCTCGCCATGCCTGAAAAACCATTGTGTAAAGTTTTAGATCGCTACCCCCCCCCCCCTCCCGTTCAAGAGTAATACGGGGTAAACGCCCTTAAGGGGGGAGACCACTGTCTCGGCCCGAAATGTAAGGGTGTTTTCGGGAATTTATTTCAACCAAACAACGCAAGTAAATCAATTTATTGCTTAGTATAGTCAATAGTGTATATATCGAAGGGTAAGAAAAAATTTTTTTTAATCAAATTCATAAATCCGTTTTCTGTATACACTTCGTCAAAATTTGCGCTCCGGAAAAACATGCTAGTCGCGTTGACAGTCCCCAGACCATATGGTTCATCGAAATTCAAAAAAACAATAATATTTAGAAACTAGAAGCCTGACTCTATTACGTGACGATCGAAAAATGTCAAATTTGTAAAAAATAACAAAATGGCGGACCACTGAAAAAAAGTCGTGTTTTCGGGGTACAAAATTGGGGAAATGTTGTTAAAAAAAATAGAAGCAGGACGAAAATTGAAAATGTCTGATCGTCACGTAATAGCGACGGGTTTTCCGTACAATAAATGTCCTTGATCATACCAATTGGACGTATAGTTTTCTCTGTAGACTGTCAACGCGGTTGAAAAATGTCATTCTGAGGAAATCGCGTTCAATGTTCCGCGTGGCTCACAATCAGTCGCGCGTTTGACACCGCTTCACGAAAAACACCATATCTCCATCAATTTTTCGAATTTCTTCATAAAATTTGGAGAGAACATTCTTGAAACACACGACTTTCAGAAAATGTAAAAAAATTTCAGATTTAAGACAGTGGTCTCCCCCCTTAACGTTATTATTTTTTATCTCGGTTATTACTTAAGATATGTGAATGAAAAAAAATGAAAATATGGCTACTTACTAACTGTACTTCATATATTTTTTCTAAATTTTAAATCTATCATTAAGGATAGGAAAAAATAAGTAATTCTTTGGGGGTGGATTTTCGAAACAACCCTTTGAGTGACAACCTTAAAAAAAATCAAGAATAATGCTCTATTAACGAACTATTATATAAATAATCCTGAAGATGGTCGAGATGGTGGAACATAGTTAAATAACTTAAAGAAGATCATTATATTTTAAATATGAGGGGTTTTATGACCATGAAGAGTACTTATCGCGAGCCTAAGCACGTGTCATTTAAGGCTGCCGTCTCACCGGGCGTTGAATGTGTGCGTACACTCACACAAGCTAGGAAAAGCGTGTACGTATACGCGACGTAGTAAACAATCCGTTTCAACCAATTTACGTCGTGGAATCGGCAAGAAGGAAGCTTTTGCGGGTTATAGTTGCCTCCAGTAGACATTCATACAGGCGGGTCTGGTGCGTTTGAACGATAATAAGCACCGTACGTTGAAATAATAATGAATTTATAACTCCTGTACTGAGACAGACTCGAGAAATGACAAAATTATGCTTCAAGGATTCCGGATCTCCGTGAGCGGCGTTGATGGTATTTTCGCGCCATGTACCATCAGAATTGGTGGAAGTCCAAGCTAGCCGATAAATGTAGGAAAGACATAGTTGCCGAGACGTATCGAGAGTTGAATCGCGTTGTTGCCGCATTTCCCCTATTATTATTTTGTCGTCACCGAAGATTGAATGAATTACGGCGAAGCGGCTGGAGAACAGAAATGGGCAAAGATAATATCTGGATAAACTCAAATAAATGATGCTACAGTATTGTGTCATTACGGGCTCGATTTGGTGTACACGATGTGGACTTTTCGCTATCCCCACCACTTTTGTCTCACTCTTGTCCGGCGAAGGTGAGAACGAGATGGAACGAGAGCGAGCGAGACGCACTGAAAGAGGGCGGTACGAGACAGACGACGGGATGATGCAGTGATGCCAGAATCGTGGGACGCAGGACTAAACGCTTACCCCCACTATGACCTACCGTCGTTTCCCACTATGGCTTATCGTCGACCCCCACTTTTTCCCCATCGCACTGCACACAAGCATATCCCTACCCCTGTCCGTGTGCACAGCAGCCCAACAAGCAGCTCACACGGACAGGAGTAAAAATATGCTTGTGTGCAGTGCGGTGGGGAGAAAGTGGGGGACGCCGGTAGGGCATAGTGGGAGACGACGGTAGGTCATAGGGGGGTAAGCGTTTGGTCCCGCGTCCCACGATTCTGGCATCACTGGGATGATGTTTTGTCTCGCTCCGACTTTCGGACGCCTGACACTCCGTCCTTTGCATTGGCGCCCGTCGCGCAGGCAAAGCGTTCCAACTCGCTCCCCCCTTCGGCCAGATAGAAGCGAGAAACGAACACTCGGAATTAGGACTCTGTTCACGATATGGGCTCAACGCCGGTCCCGACCAGCGTGGACTTGGGCTGTTCGGCGGCGGCTTGTAATCTCGGTTGGAGAGGCTTACAGTGTTGATAAAATGTATAACGTGACGTTTTCAGTATCCAGTAATATACTGCTGAGGTTTTCCACATTAACCTCTTAGGCACGACTGAGTTTTACGCGGGGCTCTGTACGGCAAAGTTCAACGCGAATTACGTGTAAACGATACAGTGAGCCACTATAGTGGCGTGTCGTTCAGGAAGATGACATCCGCGAAAGCCACTATAGTAGCGCGTCGTGACTAAGAGATTAAAATTAATTCAAATACGGTATAAATCGGATTATTTCTAGAACTATACTAGATAATTAAATATAAATGCGTAACATTTCTAATCTAATAATGCTAAAAATAATCCGATTTATACCGTGTTTAAATTCATTTTCGTCTGGAAAATCTCAGCAGTGTGGTACTGAAACGTTCATGCCGATACGATAGAAAATGTGAACGTTTTACATTCTATTAAAACAAACAAAATAAACATTGTTGTTTGCAAAAACCATCCCCCAAAAATAATTAATTTTTTTCTACCCGTAATAATTGATTTACAATTCGGAAAAAAATATATGAATTACAGCTAATACTAATATCTGGGAAATATTCGTATTTAGCGCATGCGCGTTGTTCCACAGCTACCTTGACCGTCACACTTCGATCTCCCAAACAAACCGCAATCGTTTCTTCCATTCGCATTTAAATGACACGTGCTTAGGCTCGCGACAAGTACTCTTTCTCGTCACAAAACTCCTCATATTTAAAATATAATGATCTTTAAATTATTTAACTATGTTCCACCATTTCGACCATCTTCTGCATTTTTTATATAATAGTTGGATAATACAGCATTATTCTTGATTTTATTTTAAGGTTGTCACTCAAAGGTTTATTTCGAAAAACCACCCCAAAGAATTAATTATTTTTTTCTACCCTTAATGATAGATTTAAAATTTAGAAAAAAATATATGAAGTACAGTTAGTAAGTAGCTATATTTTCATTTTTTTTTCATTCAAATATCTTAAGTAGTAACCGAGATAAAAAATAATAACGTTAAAGGCGTTTACCCCCGTATTACCCTTAAACGGGGGGTAACGATCTAAAACTTTACACAATGGTTTTTCTGGCAAGGAGCATTGTTTAAAAAATAACAACTCCAGAAATCGGCGTGGGGGCCATTTACCCATGCTTACCCTGATAGACTGTTTGTAAAGTGTTGCTTACGCAAATGCTCGTACGTATTTGCCGAACCGTTTACGCACAAATAAATGAATTCACGTTGTTGCGCGAAGGTACTACGAAAGAAGTGTCAATTCAGTAAGTCACACTAAATACAACTAACTGTATTAAGAAGAATAAAATGAAATTACACGTTGACTGGTGTTGCTCGTTTGAGCGATCGTTCGCAAGTGACCATAGCGTCACCCGCTTACCCTAAAGAAGGCACATTTGATTGGTTCTCTAAGAACCGCGAAAAATCGCACGGGAGACACTGCAGACCGAAAGGAAAGGACGCTTGGGTTTTTCCCAAAGTTGCGCCTTGCCGCTCGTCACGTACCCCTCTCGCCGTGCTTTATGACCCCCAACCAGGTCTGCGGAGCCGTCATCTGGTCGACAATTGACCAGTGCCGTTATAAAAAGACCTAAACTATCTACATAGTGTACAAAATGATGTGCATTTCGATCACTCATGTTCCACTCATGCCTCACTCACGCTTCAACATGCCGCCGGCCTTGAACGGTTACGTTTAACAAAAAAATAGCAGATTATAAATATGAGATACAAACATTACAGTACGATGCATTACATATCCTAACCAAACCTGCAGAAATCTTACATAACATCAGGATATAACTGAATATGGTCAACAGACATAGCATGCTAAGATGAGGATACAATACGTCGGTGTATAAAAAAAATTACACTATAATATCACACTTAAATCTAAATACATAGCCTAGTGGAGATACAAACCGAATAAAGATACAACCAACAATATGTCCATATGGCTAATCGCATAATCATACTAAATCGCCAGAATAAATGAAGCATTAAAGCTGTACAATACTCAAGAACCCAGGTCGGGACATTTAATAGGCAACGGTGAAAGTCGTTTTACGTTGCGCTTGTACGTTCCCTGGGCTGTTCGGACCGTAACCACCTGAATGATGCTGTCTCCTCCTGGATGGATGTCCACAATTTGTCCCATTTTCCAGTGAAGCGGCGGTGCGTTGTCTTGTCTGACAACGACTAGAGCCCGCTTTTTATGTGTGTAGCATCTCCAAGATGCCATTTCTTGCGAGTATGAAGTATCTGTAAATACTCCTTGTGCCAGCAAGACCAAAAATGTTGCTTCACTTGCTGAATGTGTTGCCAAAAAGATAGTTTGTTGCTCTTCACATCCACCAAATCATGTTCTGGCAAATTATACAGCGAATCCCCGATCAGAAAATGACCCGGTGTCAAAGCGACCAAATCATTAGGATCAGTGGAAAGTGGAATTAAAGGACAGGAGTTCAGGATAGCTTCAATTTCAATTATTAGCGTGTTAAATTGCTCATAAGTAAATAGCTCGTCACCCACAGCCTTGTACAAATAATTTTTAAATGCCTTAACTGCGGGCTCCCAAAGACCACCAAAATGTGGTGAACGAGGCGGAGAAAAATGCCATTCTACGTTTTTGTTACATAAGAAATGCTGGAATTTGTTTTTGTATTCATCGGACGATAGAAAAGCCTGCAACTCTATTATCTCATTTTTCGCGCTCACAAAGTTGGTACCATTATTGGTTTATATTTTTTGTGATTTTCCTCTCTTGGCAAAGAAACGCCTTAAAGCAGACAAACATGATTCTGCAGTGAGATCAGTGACCAACTCTAAATGAACAGCCTTGCTAGCAAAACAAACACTGCCACAAACACTGCCTTTACTTTAGAGCGATTGCGAACTTTCTTTTCTTTGCGATAAAATGGACCGGAGTAGTCAATGTCAGAGCTTTGGAAAGGTCGAGTTTGTGTTATCCGGTCTACCGGTAAATTTCCCATTATATAATCTGGTGCCCTGGAACTCATGTCTCCGTTTCTCGTATAATGTTCGTAAGTACGACCACATAATGCCTTCTATCCAACGTTCTGGCTGGCTAAAGATGAAGCAGAGATGGATTTTACATCTCTGCTATCTGGTCTATAAAATACTCGCAACAGGTACGCCAAGGTATCTGTACGAATTGCTTCGCTCCAGGCACTCTAGCGGCTCTATGGCAACAAGACACTGTTTTGATTTATCTGTGCCTTACCATCGCTCTTGTAACTTCACTGCGTCCTTCTCCTACATATCTTCCTATTATTATAACTCCATTCCTTCTAATATACGTTCTCTGTCGTCGTTTGCTTCATTTAAACTTAGTGCTCGTTCCTTCATCCTCTCGCGGTTTCCTATGTAATTGGCTTATTCTTATTCTTATCTTATTCTTAGTTTATTTTATTGTATTTTATGTTAGTTTGTTTTCTTTCCTTTTCTTACCTCCCAACGGCTTTTTAGGTTAGGTTGTAGAGCAGCAGTTAATGCTGAACCTCGCCTATTCGCCATTGTTATCTTAATTGTAATGGTGCAATAAAGTCATTTAATAATAATAATAATAATAAATAATAATAACTCATCTTGCAACAACGTATACAATTACGTACAATACGCTTTATCGTGTTCTTGCCGTCAGTCGGCCAATATCCTTGACGAACTGCATTTAATGTGACCTGAATACCCGCATGCCAATTCTTCCAATGTGCATGTCACACTATCAAATTTGTGATGTGATGCATCTGAGCATAGCTTAACGGTGCGTGTTTCAACCGCCCGCCTCCCCTTAGCAAATTATCGTTATCTAAGAACCGGGTTAAATTTAAAATCTTACTCTCCTTAGGAAGCACGATTCCTTTTGTCAAACAAGAAATCTTCTTACTGAAAACTTCTGCCTGCATTTCCCGCAAAATTATACTATGAGCCCTATTAAGCTCTTGTGGCGTTAATTCACCCTTATTCCGCGTTTCATGTTTGAGATTATGGCAAAACCGTAAACTATACGCCCCAACTCTATTTAAACGAGTAATTGTCGAATATCTAGACAACAAATCATTCGAAACTCTAGATGCAACCAACGACGTTATAAGCCGTTTCTACGGAACATTATCTAACACGATCTTACTGACTGGCCACACCTTCTCGTCCTGACCCAGCCAATGAGGACATTCGAACCAAACACTATTGGTCAGAAATTGCGAAGGTAATTGTCCTCGAGAAACATAATCTGCAGGATTATCATATGTGGCGACTTGAAACCAAGATTGAGGATCAGTCTCATCTTGTAACTTACTAACCCGATTTGCGACAAACGTTTTTAACAGATGTGGTGCTGTTCTGATCCATTGTAATGCAACGCTCAAATCTGACCAAAACCTCACCATATTAAAACTGACCGTAGGCAGTGCCTTTATAACCTCTCTATATAATTTAGACAACAATCTAGCCGCACAAAGTTCGATCCGTGGTAATGATATGATTATCACCGGAGCAACTCGTGATTTTGCACACAAAAGCTTAACCCTATGTTTGAATTGAATCGTGGTGCTTCTGATACATATACAAGCGCCGTATGCGCTCTCGCTGGCATCAGAAAACCCGTGGAGTTGCAACTGTGCAGCCCGGTCAATAATTACCTTTCGCGGAGCAGAACAATTGTTTAACCAATGTAATTCGTTTCCAAATTTAAGCCACGACTGCTGAAGATTCTGTGGAACAATTTCGTACCAGCCTACATTGGCTTTCTAAAGCTGTTCCTTCACGATTTTTGCCATGATGATGACGGGCCCGAGTGAACCGAAAGGATCAAACAATTGAGCAACTTGAGATAAGATTGCTCGCTTTGTAAACTGTTGTGAACCTGAAAAAGGTTTAATCGAATAAAAAACATCATCTGTAGATGAATTTCGGAAAACCCCTATCGTCTTCCTCACCATTGTGACATCTAACCGCAAAGCCTTCTGGGTATTATGGGCCTGCAAATCTTCCACTAGCTTAACGTCATTCGACGCCCACTGTCTGAGATGGAGCCCTCCCAGTTGTGCTAACGCGATCAACTCGTTTCTCAATTTGAATGCTTCCTCGGTACTAGAAGCTCCCGTAAGTAAATTATCTACATAGAAATCGCGTTCGAAAATTCGTGCTGCAGCTCTAAATGTACTAGCTTCGTCTATCGCAAGCTGCATCAAACATCTAACCGCGAGGAATGGAGCTGATGTTGTACCGTAAGTAACCGTATTTAATTTGAAAGTTTTAACGTGTTCAGCTACTGACTCACGCCACAATATCTTTTGAAATTTAGTGTCTTCCGGACGCACTAGAATCTGCCTGTACATCTTCTCGATGTTTGCCGTTAATACCACCATGTGAAAACGAAATCTTAATAAAATCGACCACAGACTATCCTGAATGGTTGGACCAGTCAACAACGCATCGTTGAGAGATACCCCGGTAGAACTCTTAGCTGAGGCGTCGAACACTACTCTCACCTTCGTGGTGGCACTTGATTCCTTCACTACCGCGTGGTGCGACAGGTAATATCCGGATTGGTCTTCTTCTTGCGTGACCTCGCTCATCTACCGTAACGTTGCGTACTCTCGCAAAACCTCTTTGTACTGCTCCAAAGAGTTGGATTCTTCTCCAGCCTGCGTTCTAAGGTGTACAACCGTTTTAGAGTACCATTCCGCGATTCACCAATATGAACCTCCCGTCCATTGAACGGTAGACTAACAACATAGCGACCTGCTGAGTCGCGCGATGTGTGATCAGCAAAGTGCCTCTCACACTCCAACTCTTCCGACGATAAAACTTGCTTCGAAGATACTTCTTCAACCTCCCAAAATGGCCTTTAGCTTCGTTCTAATGACGTGACTAAATAGCAAGTTTTAATTGGTTTCACATGTGAAAAACGCCGTTACCAGTCACAGGATCCTGTCACCAACCAACCTAACTGCGATTTTTGTAATATGACTGATCTCCCACATAATTTGATCTGACCGGAACGTAATAATCCATAAAACAATCCTTCCTGACTTATAGAAGTCCGGATCCGCTAACTTCAGTCTCTTTGGAATGTTAAACATACTACGATCAACATCAACAGACGGCAGAAGCCCAGTAATTGTCGGAATGGCGACAAATGTAACTTGCGACTAAAATTTCTCATGTTGCGAGCTGATAATTGTTCGGACAAAGTGCTTCGCCTGTCCATCATTATATGTGCTTGACAACTACTGTCAAGAAGTACGCGGCAAAACTGATCATTATTGTCCTGATTCAGAATTTTTATGATGGCTGTCCCGAACAAAACTTTTCCATCCAACATTATGGTCGACGTGGATTTTGCTCCTACTGCCAAAGCTTGATTGCCAGTGGAACTCTGAGACGTTTCAGTTACGTTGGAAGTTGCATTACGCGACTCGACTGGAAAATGCAAAGGCGTGTGATGTCTGCGATCACAGTTTTTGCAGTTTGTTCAAAATTAAGCTTTTCGGATTTGCACCTGATTATCGAGGAACTATTCGCGGCGGAAAGGAGGGTCGAGAGAGATTGTCTTAGCTATAAGTTTATTTTACACTATGTACACTGTCTTAGTTTTAGATAAATACCGTAAGCAAGCAACAAAGTTGTTTTTTTAAGTAAACCCGCACAGCAGTTTGAAGAAAGCACTCTTACAGTTTAACTACGGTTGGGTTGAAGCAGCACTTAAGCGGAAAGCGATCAGTCGTCTAGCCAGTAGGTACACCCGAGCAAGCACAAAGAAGCGAAAGTTGCGTAAGCGAGGGAGTTTTCTGAGTGTGAACGAGGAAACCGACGTCGGTTTTCGGGAATCGAGATCGAATGCCCCTTCCACCGATCTCCGCTCGATGGAAGGGAGCGCCGATCGACGCTCCACGTGAGCAGGCAGGCCGTGTCGTGAATCCTCGCTGTTCATGAACACTCCAGCTCGGGAGATGGCGCAGCGTTGTCCATTTCCCGAACATTCCCGCCCGCCTTCGTCGACCGATGAAAGAAGCGCCGACAGCTGGCTGCTGATTGGGCGGGAGAGTGGTGAGATCCGGTCGCGTGGACGGTGGCGCTGCGTGGCTCAGGTGGAGGTCGAGGCACAACTCAAGTGGCGTGTTGTGTAGTAGCTGGTAGTGAGGCGGAATCGTCCTGAACAAAAGGCAAATACACGAGTTTACATATTGGCCGTTGCAACTCAGTACGCGCAGTTTTGATGGTTACGACTCGCGTTAGGCCATCGGGGCCGGGGTGTAATTGAGTGACCCGGGCCAGTGGCCACTTGGCGGGGGACAGGAGCTCCGACCGTAGCAGGCAGAGATCGCCGATGCGTGGTGGTGGATATTGCTGCGTCCATTTGTTGCGGGCCTGCAGTTGCTGGATGTACTCCGAGGACCACCGACGCCAGAAGTGCAGGCGCATCTGTTGAATCAGATGCCACCGAGAGAGTCGTGTAGCCGGCACGTCGTCGACGGGAGGATCAGGGACAGACAGCAGAGCGTCGCCGATGAGGAAGTGCCCAGGCGTCAGGGCGCTGACGTCATCCGGATCGTCGCTTAGTGGCTGCAGCGGACGAGAGTTGAGGCAAGCCTCAATCTGCGTCAGGAGCGTCGTCATCTCCTCGAACGTGAGTTTTTGTTCGCCTATGACGCGGCGGAGATGATGCTTAACGCTCTTGACTGCGGCTTCCCAGGTCCCGCCGAAGTGCGGAGCAGATGGAGGGTTGAATCGCCAATCGATGCCCTCGCGGCTCAAATGGGTCCTGACTCCGCTATCCGCCGTGAGTAGCTGTGGAAGGAAGGAGCGCAGCTCTCGCTCGGCCCCCACGAAGTTGGTGCCTCTGTCACTGAAAATGGCAGCACACAGTCCTCGGCGGGAAGTGAAGCGACGGAGGGCCGCAATAAAGGCCTCAGTGCTATAATCAGAAATTAATTCTAGATGTAGAGCGCGTGTGGTCAGACACTGGAAGACAGCAACGTAGCCCTTGTAAGTGCGTTGGCCTCGTCCACGTGCTGCCAAGAGGACGAGGGGTCCAGCGTAGTCCAGTCCGACCTGGAGAAATGGGCGTCCGGGGTTGACTCGAGCTGCCGGTAGGTCCGACATAAGTTGCTGGCCTGGGGTTGATCGCCAGCGCACGCAAGCGACGCAGCGGTGTATGTGGGCCTTTACTCTTTGGCGTCCTTGGAGTATCCAGTAACGCTGGCGTAGTGTCGTTAACGTAAGTTGCACCCCACCATGCAATGTCTGGCGATGGGCCTCATCCACGATTAGCCTAGTGAACGGTCCCTCTTTTGGCAGGATGATGGGGTGTTTCTCGGGGACAGTCAACGGAGCGTGCTTCAATCGACCGCCTACCCTCAGTACCCCCTGGTTGTCGAGGAAGGGGGTGAGGCGCAGCAGCTTACTGCGGTTCGGTAGTGGTCGGCCTAGCTCCAGCTGTCGAAGGTCTGCTGTGAACTCCTGACGTTGTACTAGGATTATCCAGCGTGAGCGGGCTACGGTCAACTCGGTCGGGGTCAGCGGGTGAAAGTCGCTTCTTGGGCTTCTCCGGTATCGGCGCCATCGCATGCTCCAGGCCGTGAATCTGAGAAGAGATTGGATGGATGAAAACCGAGTCAGTATACTCTCACCAATCGCTGGATCACCCGAAGCTGCAACGTGAGTGACCACTCTAGCCTCGAGATCCGTCAACGGTCTCTCCACCGATGATCCGCAATCCCAATCCGATAGGGAGCTTAGCCAGGGAGGTCCGGACCACCAGAGCGTGAAGTCCGGCAAGCGACTAGGTGGGAGGCCCCGAGAAGCACAATCGGCTGGATTCTCCAGCCCCGAAACGTGATGCCACTGGGCGTCGGGCAGCTCGCGCTGGATGGAGGCCACTCGATTGGCTACATACGTCTTCCACCTCGATGAGTGTCCGCGGATCCAATCCAGGGCAATAGTGGAATCACTCCACAGGTGAGTAGCCACCGTTTCCAGTCCCATACACTCGCGCGTCACGGACATCAGTCGGCTGAGTAACGCGGTCGCGCACAGTTCGAGCCGAGGGAGAGTGACCCTTTTCAGAGGCGCGACCTTGGTTTTAGCCGTCACCAGCTGGCATCGCACCTTCCGATGAGCATCTACGGTCCGCAGGTAGATGACGGCAGCATAGGCTCGTTCTGAAGCGTCAGCAAATCCATGAAGTTCACGAACCTGAGTAGACGGGTGGAGGTTCAGCCAACGTGGGACAGCGATGGAGTTTAAGGTAGGTAGCTCCCCCAGGAACTGGTTCCAGTCCTCGGCCTCGTGGGTTGGTAGCGGGGTGTCCCAATCTATTTTTAACAACCATAGGGATTGCAGAAATATTTTGGCCGTGACGGTGACAGGTGCGACCAGTCCCAGAGGGTCGAAGATTCGGGCCAGCTTCGAGAGCACCAGCCGTCGAGTAACTTGCTGATCGACGGGGCCCGTCTGTACTCGGACCCGAAAACTGTCATCCAGCACGCTCCAATGGACGCCCAGGGCGGTATGTATCGCTTCCGTCTGCCACTTGACCTCGGGTATGGTGTCGCCAGTCGGTAACAACTCCATCAAAGTAGGTTCATTGGAGGCCCACTTACGCAAGTTGAACCCGCCCGCCTTGCAGAGTTGGCGCAGTTCGTCCTGTAACTCGAGGGCTTCCTGTACTGAGTCAGCTCCGGTGACGACGTCATCCATGTAGACGTCGCGTCTGAGGATCACAGAAGCGCGGGGAAAGAGTAGCTGGTCATCCATGGCCAGCTGGTGCAGCGTGCGTATAGCTAAGAACGGGGCACACGCGAGACCGTAGGTGACCGTATTCAGCTCATAGTCACCCAGCTCTTTGTCGGCCTTCTCCCTCCACAGAATGCGCTGGTAGCGGCGGTCGTTCGGCTGCACGAGGATCTGGCGGTACATTTTTTCCACGTCAGCCGTCAGGCAGACCTTGTGGATCCGCCAGCGCAAAAGCAGTTGCTGGAGGCTCGGGAGTAGGTTGGGGCCCACTAGCAGTAGATCATTGAGGCTCTTTCCGTTGGTCGAAGGATAGGAACCATTGAAGACCACTCTCAGTTTGGTGGTGGTACTGCTTTCCTTCAGTACGCCATGATGAGGTAAATAATAGGTTGAGCCTGTAATGTCATGACCAGAAACTTTAGACATGTGCGTGAGATCTCGATACTCACGCATAAACTCCAAGTAGCTCCTGGCGAAAGTGGGGTCCCGGCTGAAGCGTGTCTCCATCCTTTGCAGCATGCGCTTGGCTGCGTGGCGGGATTCTCCGATGACAGCGTCGTCGCGGAATGGGAGACTAATCTGATAGCGTCCGGAAGGCAGACGCTTGTGGGTAGCTTGAAAATGGTCTTCACAGCGCTGCTCCTCCACTGAATAAGTTGATGGTTCCGGCATTTCTTCCTGTTCCCAGAAGCTTTGTAGCAATCGCAGTAGCTCGTCGGTCGCCGTGCAGGTGAGCGAGACGGGCAGGACGTCACCCGACTTCTTGCGTTCTTCCACCGAGGGAGTAGGACCGGAGACGATCCACCCCAGTGAGGTCTTCTGCGCGACGGGTTCCCCCAGACGTCCCTTGCGCACCCCTTCTATGAGGACCATGGAGTAGACGTCGGCGCCCAAGAGAACATCAATGGGATCGTCTCCGGTGAAATCAGGATCCGCCAAGGGCAGGCCGTCCAGATGTGCCCACGTTCTTGACCGGGGACCTAAGCGTGGTTGGTAGGACGTGATCCGCGGTAGGACTAGCGCTGTCACGGTCTGACGTCCTGTAGGGATAGCGCCAGCCATGAAGTCCAGACGAACCTGTCCATGGGCTCGTTCGGAGTGCCGTCCGCCGATGCCCACAATGCGGATGCTGGACGGTCTCCTGGGTAGCCGTAGGTGCTGGACCAGGGCTTCGCTGACCAGTGACACCTCACTACCCTGATCGATGAGCGCTCGCACTTCTTGAGGTTCCCCGTCAGGAGGTAGCACCTGAAGCCGAGCCGTCGCAAGCAGGACGGCGGGGAGAGCGGGGGCTTCGAGACGTGACGTGTTGGTGGACACTGGAGGCTCTTCGGGGGTGTCCGAGCTTTCGTCGTCCTCGTGTATCGAGGTATGGTGCTTCCTCTCACATCGTTGACATCGCTTGTCGGAAGGGCACTCCGCCACTTGGTGCCGTCCCAAGCAGTTAAAGCATAGACTCGCGGTCACCAATGCTTCGCGACGTTCACTGGCATTCTTCGCCTTATAGGCGCCGCAGAAGAGCACGAAGTGGTTACCTCCACACAGCCCGCACTGTTCCGGTGGACGTTTGGCCTTGGTTACTTGCAGCACCTTGGCTGCCCTCTGGCCGCTGGCAGGCTTAGCTGTACGTCCTTCCGTCTGGCCTTTAGCTTTGCTCCGCTCCAGAGCTCCGACGGTAATGAGCCGAGTTTTAATAAAGGCCTTAAGCTGGTCAAAGGTAGGTGGGGTCATCTGGGAGCCGAGCTGCGTCTCCCACTCTCTTAGTGACTGTGGGTCTAGTTTCTCAACGACCCAGTAGACCAGCCAGTCACCCGTCGCATCAAAGGGGCGTTCCATGGCGGCGAGGGCCTCGACGCAGTCGCAGATTGTGAAGAAAAATGTTTTGAGGTCCGTAGACGACTCCCGTGTAAGGGTCGGTAGTCCAAAGATCGTCGCCATTTGCGCCTGTACCAGCAGCCTTTCGTTTTCATAATGGCCTTGTAGCAGATCCCAAGCGCGAGCGAACGTAGCTGCGCGCACAGGGAGCTTCCGGAGAGCGAGGAGAGCGTCGCCCTTTAAGCAGCCCCGGAGGTAGTGGAGCCGTTCGATGTCCGTGAGCGTCCCGTCAAGTATAACGAGGGATCGGAAAAGATCACGGAATTCTGGCCAAGATTCATAATCCCCTTTAAACTCGGGCAGCGGTAGCCGAGGTAAGGAAGCCTTGGAACGGACGTCCGCGGGTGGGGAGCTGCTAGCGGTTCCCGACTCGTTGTGGTCTGCAACAATTGTCTGTAGCTTGTCGGCGAACATCGCTTCCTGGACGAGAAACAGCTCCTCCGTCACCGCGTGACGCTCGTCTAGAAAATACGATATCTCTCTCTTTCCTGGAGCGACCAGCGCAAGCAGCTGGTCATGCTGTTGGTCAAATTTCTCCCAATTTTTCCGCAGCATCCCCAGGCGCGATTCAACGGCTCCCAGAGTAATTTTTGCAGCGCCTAGCTTCTTTAAATTCTCATAGGCACGCGCGATTCTACCAGAAAGTTCGTTTTGACTTTCGATTAACTGATCCATTGTTTTCAGGTAGGAAGGTCACTGACGACGGTTACGCGGGCACTGGTAAACACTCCCGAACGTTCTAGAATCTGCCGACTCCGAAGGCGCAGATCCGGCTCGAAGGACCAATGTTCAAAATTAAGCTTTTCGGATTTGCACCTGATTATCGAGGAACTATTCGCGGCGGAAAGGAGGGTCGAGAGAGATTGTCTTAGCTATAAGTTTATTTTACACTATGTACACTGTCTTAGTTTTAGATAAATACCGTAAGCAAGCAACAAAGTTGTTTTTTTAAGTAAACCCGCACAGCAGTTTGAAGAAAGCACTCTTACAGTTTAACTACGGTTGGGTTGAAGCAGCACTTAAGCGGAAAGCGATCAGTCGTCTAGCCAGTAGGTACACCCGAGCAAGCACAAAGAAGCGAAAGTTGCGTAAGCGAGGGAGTTTTCTGAGTGTGAACGAGGAAACCGACGTCGGTTTTCGGGAATCGAGATCGAATGCCCCTTCCACCGATCTCCGCTCGATGGAAGGGAGCGCCGATCGACGCTCCACGTGAGCAGGCAGGCCGTGTCGTGAATCCTCGCTGTTCATGAACACTCCAGCTCGGGAGATGGCGCAGCGTTGTCCATTTCCCGAACATTCCCGCCCGCCTTCGTCGACCGATGAAAGAAGCGCCGACAGCTGGCTGCTGATTGGGCGGGAGAGTGGTGAGATCCGGTCGCGTGGACGGTGGCGCTGCGTGGCTCAGGTGGAGGTCGAGGCACAACTCAAGTGGCGTGTTGTGTAGTAGCTGGTAGTGAGGCGGAATCGTCCTGAACAAAAGGCAAATACACGAGTTTACATATTGGCCGTTGCAACTCAGTACGCGCAGTTTTGATGGTTACGACTCGCGTTAGGCCATCGGGGCCGGGGTGTAATTGAGTGACCCGGGCCAGTGGCCACTTGGCGGGGGACAGGAGCTCCGACCGTAGCAGGCAGAGATCGCCGATGCGTGGTGGTGGATATTGCTGCGTCCATTTGTTGCGGGCCTGCAGTTGCTGGATGTACTCCGAGGACCACCGACGCCAGAAGTGCAGGCGCATCTGTTGAATCAGATGCCACCGAGAGAGTCGTGTAGCCGGCACGTCGTCGACGGGAGGATCAGGGACAGACAGCAGAGCGTCGCCGATGAGGAAGTGCCCAGGCGTCAGGGCGCTGACGTCATCCGGATCGTCGCTTAGTGGCTGCAGCGGACGAGAGTTGAGGCAAGCCTCAATCTGCGTCAGGAGCGTCGTCATCTCCTCGAACGTGAGTTTTTGTTCGCCTATGACGCGGCGGAGATGATGCTTAACGCTCTTGACTGCGGCTTCCCAGGTCCCGCCGAAGTGCGGAGCAGATGGAGGGTTGAATCGCCAATCGATGCCCTCGCGGCTCAAATGGGTCCTGACTCCGCTATCCGCCGTGAGTAGCTGTGGAAGGAAGGAGCGCAGCTCTCGCTCGGCCCCCACGAAGTTGGTGCCTCTGTCACTGAAAATGGCAGCACACAGTCCTCGGCGGGAAGTGAAGCGACGGAGGGCCGCAATAAAGGCCTCAGTGCTATAATCAGAAATTAATTCTAGATGTAGAGCGCGTGTGGTCAGACACTGGAAGACAGCAACGTAGCCCTTGTAAGTGCGTTGGCCTCGTCCACGTGCTGCCAAGAGGACGAGGGGTCCAGCGTAGTCCAGTCCGACCTGGAGAAATGGGCGTCCGGGGTTGACTCGAGCTGCCGGTAGGTCCGACATAAGTTGCTGGCCTGGGGTTGATCGCCAGCGCACGCAAGCGACGCAGCGGTGTATGTGGGCCTTTACTCTTTGGCGTCCTTGGAGTATCCAGTAACGCTGGCGTAGTGTCGTTAACGTAAGTTGCACCCCACCATGCAATGTCTGGCGATGGGCCTCATCCACGATTAGCCTAGTGAACGGTCCCTCTTTTGGCAGGATGATGGGGTGTTTCTCGGGGACAGTCAACGGAGCGTGCTTCAATCGACCGCCTACCCTCAGTACCCCCTGGTTGTCGAGGAAGGGGGTGAGGCGCAGCAGCTTACTGCGGTTCGGTAGTGGTCGGCCTAGCTCCAGCTGTCGAAGGTCTGCTGTGAACTCCTGACGTTGTACTAGGATTATCCAGCGTGAGCGGGCTACGGTCAACTCGGTCGGGGTCAGCGGGTGAAAGTCGCTTCTTGGGCTTCTCCGGTATCGGCGCCATCGCATGCTCCAGGCCGTGAATCTGAGAAGAGATTGGATGGATGAAAACCGAGTCAGTATACTCTCACCAATCGCTGGATCACCCGAAGCTGCAACGTGAGTGACCACTCTAGCCTCGAGATCCGTCAACGGTCTCTCCACCGATGATCCGCAATCCCAATCCGATAGGGAGCTTAGCCAGGGAGGTCCGGACCACCAGAGCGTGAAGTCCGGCAAGCGACTAGGTGGGAGGCCCCGAGAAGCACAATCGGCTGGATTCTCCAGCCCCGAAACGTGATGCCACTGGGCGTCGGGCAGCTCGCGCTGGATGGAGGCCACTCGATTGGCTACATACGTCTTCCACCTCGATGAGTGTCCGCGGATCCAATCCAGGGCAATAGTGGAATCACTCCACAGGTGAGTAGCCACCGTTTCCAGTCCCATACACTCGCGCGTCACGGACATCAGTCGGCTGAGTAACGCGGTCGCGCACAGTTCGAGCCGAGGGAGAGTGACCCTTTTCAGAGGCGCGACCTTGGTTTTAGCCGTCACCAGCTGGCATCGCACCTTCCGATGAGCATCTACGGTCCGCAGGTAGATGACGGCAGCATAGGCTCGTTCTGAAGCGTCAGCAAATCCATGAAGTTCACGAACCTGAGTAGACGGGTGGAGGTTCAGCCAACGTGGGACAGCGATGGAGTTTAAGGTAGGTAGCTCCCCCAGGAACTGGTTCCAGTCCTCGGCCTCGTGGGTTGGTAGCGGGGTGTCCCAATCTATTTTTAACAACCATAGGGATTGCAGAAATATTTTGGCCGTGACGGTGACAGGTGCGACCAGTCCCAGAGGGTCGAAGATTCGGGCCAGCTTCGAGAGCACCAGCCGTCGAGTAACTTGCTGATCGACGGGGCCCGTCTGTACTCGGACCCGAAAACTGTCATCCAGCACGCTCCAATGGACGCCCAGGGCGGTATGTATCGCTTCCGTCTGCCACTTGACCTCGGGTATGGTGTCGCCAGTCGGTAACAACTCCATCAAAGTAGGTTCATTGGAGGCCCACTTACGCAAGTTGAACCCGCCCGCCTTGCAGAGTTGGCGCAGTTCGTCCTGTAACTCGAGGGCTTCCTGTACTGAGTCAGCTCCGGTGACGACGTCATCCATGTAGACGTCGCGTCTGAGGATCACAGAAGCGCGGGGAAAGAGTAGCTGGTCATCCATGGCCAGCTGGTGCAGCGTGCGTATAGCTAAGAACGGGGCACACGCGAGACCGTAGGTGACCGTATTCAGCTCATAGTCACCCAGCTCTTTGTCGGCCTTCTCCCTCCACAGAATGCGCTGGTAGCGGCGGTCGTTCGGCTGCACGAGGATCTGGCGGTACATTTTTTCCACGTCAGCCGTCAGGCAGACCTTGTGGATCCGCCAGCGCAAAAGCAGTTGCTGGAGGCTCGGGAGTAGGTTGGGGCCCACTAGCAGTAGATCATTGAGGCTCTTTCCGTTGGTCGAAGGATAGGAACCATTGAAGACCACTCTCAGTTTGGTGGTGGTACTGCTTTCCTTCAGTACGCCATGATGAGGTAAATAATAGGTTGAGCCTGTAATGTCATGACCAGAAACTTTAGACATGTGCGTGAGATCTCGATACTCACGCATAAACTCCAAGTAGCTCCTGGCGAAAGTGGGGTCCCGGCTGAAGCGTGTCTCCATCCTTTGCAGCATGCGCTTGGCTGCGTGGCGGGATTCTCCGATGACAGCGTCGTCGCGGAATGGGAGACTAATCTGATAGCGTCCGGAAGGCAGACGCTTGTGGGTAGCTTGAAAATGGTCTTCACAGCGCTGCTCCTCCACTGAATAAGTTGATGGTTCCGGCATTTCTTCCTGTTCCCAGAAGCTTTGTAGCAATCGCAGTAGCTCGTCGGTCGCCGTGCAGGTGAGCGAGACGGGCAGGACGTCACCCGACTTCTTGCGTTCTTCCACCGAGGGAGTAGGACCGGAGACGATCCACCCCAGTGAGGTCTTCTGCGCGACGGGTTCCCCCAGACGTCCCTTGCGCACCCCTTCTATGAGGACCATGGAGTAGACGTCGGCGCCCAAGAGAACATCAATGGGATCGTCTCCGGTGAAATCAGGATCCGCCAAGGGCAGGCCGTCCAGATGTGCCCACGTTCTTGACCGGGGACCTAAGCGTGGTTGGTAGGACGTGATCCGCGGTAGGACTAGCGCTGTCACGGTCTGACGTCCTGTAGGGATAGCGCCAGCCATGAAGTCCAGACGAACCTGTCCATGGGCTCGTTCGGAGTGCCGTCCGCCGATGCCCACAATGCGGATGCTGGACGGTCTCCTGGGTAGCCGTAGGTGCTGGACCAGGGCTTCGCTGACCAGTGACACCTCACTACCCTGATCGATGAGCGCTCGCACTTCTTGAGGTTCCCCGTCAGGAGGTAGCACCTGAAGCCGAGCCGTCGCAAGCAGGACGGCGGGGAGAGCGGGGGCTTCGAGACGTGACGTGTTGGTGGACACTGGAGGCTCTTCGGGGGTGTCCGAGCTTTCGTCGTCCTCGTGTATCGAGGTATGGTGCTTCCTCTCACATCGTTGACATCGCTTGTCGGAAGGGCACTCCGCCACTTGGTGCCGTCCCAAGCAGTTAAAGCATAGACTCGCGGTCACCAATGCTTCGCGACGTTCACTGGCATTCTTCGCCTTATAGGCGCCGCAGAAGAGCACGAAGTGGTTACCTCCACACAGCCCGCACTGTTCCGGTGGACGTTTGGCCTTGGTTACTTGCAGCACCTTGGCTGCCCTCTGGCCGCTGGCAGGCTTAGCTGTACGTCCTTCCGTCTGGCCTTTAGCTTTGCTCCGCTCCAGAGCTCCGACGGTAATGAGCCGAGTTTTAATAAAGGCCTTAAGCTGGTCAAAGGTAGGTGGGGTCATCTGGGAGCCGAGCTGCGTCTCCCACTCTCTTAGTGACTGTGGGTCTAGTTTCTCAACGACCCAGTAGATCACCCAGTCACCCGTCGCATCAAAGGGGCGTTCCATGGCGGCGAGGGCCTCGACGCAGTCGCAGATTGTGAAGAAAAATGTTTTGAGGTCCGTAGACGACTCCCGTGTAAGGGTCGGTAGTCCAAAGATCGTCGCCATTTGCGCCTGTACCAGCAGCCTTTCGTTTTCATAATGGCCTTGTAGCAGATCCCAAGCGCGAGCGAACGTAGCTGCGCGCACAGGGAGCTTCCGGAGAGCGAGGAGAGCGTCGCCCTTTAAGCAGCCCCGGAGGTAGTGGAGCCGTTCGATGTCCGTGAGCGTCCCGTCAAGTATAACGAGGGATCGGAAAAGATCACGGAATTCTGGCCAAGATTCATAATCCCCTTTAAACTCGGGCAGCGGTAGCCGAGGTAAGGAAGCCTTGGAACGGACGTCCGCGGGTGGGGAGCTGCTAGCGGTTCCCGACTCGTTGTGGTCTGCAACAATTGTCTGTAGCTTGTCGGCGAACATCGCTTCCTGGACGAGAAACAGCTCCTCCGTCACCGCGTGACGCTCGTCTAGAAAATACGATATCTCTCTCTTTCCTGGAGCGACCAGCGCAAGCAGCTGGTCATGCTGTTGGTCAAATTTCTCCCAATTTTTCCGCAGCATCCCCAGGCGCGATTCAACGGCTCCCAGAGTAATTTTTGCAGCGCCTAGCTTCTTTAAATTCTCATAGGCACGCGCGATTCTACCAGAAAGTTCGTTTTGACTTTCGATTAACTGATCCATTGTTTTCAGGTAGGAAGGTCACTGACGACAGTTACGCGGGCACTGGTAAACACTCCCGAACGTTCTAGAATCTGCCGACTCCGAAGGCGCAGATCCGGCTCGAAGGACCAATGATCAAAATTAAGCTTTTCGGATTTGCACCTGATTATCGAGGAACTATTCGCGGCGGAAAGGAGGGTCGAGAGAGATTGTCTTAGCTATAAGTTTATTTTACACTATGTACACTGTCTTAGTTTTAGATAAATACCGTAAGCAAGCAACAAAGTTGTTTTTTTAAGTAAACCCGCACAGCAGTTTGAAGAAAGCACTCTTACAGTTTAACTACGGTTGGGTTGAAGCAGCACTTAAGCGGAAAGCGATCAGTCGTCTAGCCAGTAGGTACACCCGAGCAAGCACAAAGAAGCGAAAGTTGCGTAAGCGAGGGAGTTTTCTGAGTGTGAACGAGGAAACCGACGTCGGTTTTCGGGAATCGAGATCGAATGCCCCTTCCACCGATCTCCGCTCGATGGAAGGGAGCGCCGATCGACGCTCCACGTGAGCAGGCAGGCCGTGTCGTGAATCCTCGCTGTTCATGAACACTCCAGCTCGGGAGATGGCGCAGCGTTGTCCATTTCCCGAACACAGTTACTAACTCTGTAAGTGGTAGAGAAGTGATTGCTTCCTGTTTAAGCGTTTATATTATTGTAATTCTCTAGAATAAATTACAAAAACGTCGTGGCGACGGCACTGGCAATCGGTGAGCCGTGACGACTTCCCCTCGCGTCTCGCGCGGATTCACGGGTGGACCGAGTAGCTCGGGTCCCGCGGGCTGCGAGGAGAGGGGGGCTTCGTTCGGCCGATTAGGCGAGTGCCAAACAGCACTGCGCTCTCTTCCTGTTCGACAAGTATACGGTACACCTCGTGTAATTATTCGAGTGATCCCTTACCCTCGTCGGTCTCTACGGAAGTGGGTGTTCAAAGATTTTAATCCTCGCTGTCTCGTTAATTTACAACATAGTTGAATTTTATTTGTCGTTCTCGTTTGGAGTACAAAATAATTCATACATTATTTAAAATCGAAAGACTTGCTCGAATCTCGAGGAACTTTCGGGAACATAATTTGGTCCTTCGAGCCCGAGATCTCGCGCTTGCTTGCGCGTTCCGGTAATGTAATCCGTTGTCCGTCGGAAGTGCATTTGTCGCGTCCGCCATGCAGTGAAGTGCTTCTGTGCGGACGATTAATCGAAACCCTCGTGCGTTCCGTCTACGCCACGTTTCGAGACATCGACTCAGTGTCTGATCTGAAACAGTCCGGGTAAATTCAAGTTCATTTCGCGCAATTCGGGACAGTTTATGCGCTCGTGGTAACGCGAAAGTTCGCAATTATTTGCGTGCAAATTATCGAAAAGGTGTCGCGTGTTCAACGACTAAAATTTTGAATCTCCAACGGCCATAGTTGGTAACGTGTGACAGCAACACACCGACGCGCTCATACTTGTGTGCTGTGACCTAGTTTTAGTTCAACCGGGTACACAGTGTCCGAATTTCAAACGTTAACTTTTTGTCCGCATTCCGTCTTAAACTCGACAACAATGTCGAAGACACCGAAAGAGTTGATTCGCGTGGATTTAGACGATCGAATTGGTCGGACCGTAACCAATGTGAAAAAACTCGGCAATGACAATATTACGGTCGCAGTTTTGCAAAAGCGGACTGCATTATTGCAAGACAAGTGGAAGGAATTCTCGGAGAATCATCGAGTGTTCGTGAAAAAGGGTGCACCGGAAGGGTCCGATTACCTGCGGCAGGATTATTTCGCCGACGTTGAAGAGACCTACCTCGATCAGGCGGACCAGCTTGACGCTTGGATCGAACGATTGTCTATTCCGGCGGAGGAACCTCACGGAGGAAACTTCACGGTCAATCACTCAGCCCCCGCAAGGGTTCTTGACGATGACCTTCGATTACTACGGCTCGACCTTTCAATGTTTTCTGGAGACCTCCTACAATGGGAAGGCTTTCGTGATCTTTTTCGGTTACTTGTGCACGAGTCCATACGTCTCTCCAAGGTTCGTAAATTCAATTACCTAAAAACGAGTCTAACCGGGAATGCGGCGAAGATGCTTGCGCGAACGCCCATCAGCAAGTCGCGGTACGACGAGGCATGGGCGTCTCTGGGCGGTACGGGAATCTGCGCGCCCTGTCAGAAACCCACATGCATCGTTTATTTCATTGCCCCCCCCCCCCCCCCAATAACGAAAGGGACTTCCTCCGAGCTCAGAAGAATTCTCGACGAATTCCGACAGTCGAGAGATTCGTTTGAAGCCCTTGGGAAGCCGGTGGCTGCGTGGGACGAATGGGTCACGTAGGAGCGTTCCTCCTGATGGAGAAGTTAGACACGACAACGTGGTTATTGTGGGAAGAATCTCGGCCGGATCCAATCGCCTTACCCCCATTTGTTGAACTAGAATCCTTTTTGGAGGGTCGGGTTCACATCCTCACGTCTTCCCGAGGTCCAGATGCGCCGCATCATCCAAGGCCATGGAGAATAATGCTCGAGGTCAGCCATCTTCCAAATCAAAGTCGGTGATGACCGTTAAAACCACCGAGACTTCGACGAAGACGAAGCCTCCTCGGGACTGCTCGCTCTGTGCAGGAAAGCATAGTTTAGGGTCGTGTCAAAAATATAAAAAATTAGGTCTGGCCGACCGTTTGGCATACGTCAAACGGGTGAATTCTTGTATCTTCTGTCTCGGGAGCGGCCATCAATCCAGTTGCTGCACTTCCACATTCCGCTGTTGGGTGTGTGATGATAAACATCATACGACCCTCTACGACGCCTGCAAAACGGACAGCACGCCAATGTCCCAGCCGACGGTAACGTCATCGGAGACCACGACAGCGTCATACGCCGTAAATACACGCAGATCCACGCTCTTGGTTACGGCGAGAGTGCAAATTGCGGCACCCGACGGACGGTGCATTCAGGTGAGGGCCCTTCTGGATCCGGGATCAGAATCATCGTTTCTTAGCGAATGGACCGCTCAAACCCTCCGATTTCACCGCCGCGCGGTCCACGTCAAACTGACCGGGTACCAGGGGAGAAATGTCGGCGTCGCCAAACATGAGGCGTTGGTCGATCTTCGGTCGTGTGTGGATTCCCATTTCCGTATGACCGTTGATGTATTAATCACAAACACTTTGACGCTAGCCATGCCATCGCATCCTGTAAAGACCGGGAAGAGGCCTCACGTCGATGGATTACCAATGGCAGATCCTGCCTTCCACTTACCGTCACGGGTGGATCTTCTCCTGGGCGCCGACGTATGTGGAGCCCTCGTATTCGAAAATTGTTCCGGACCCGCTGGATCTCCGGACGCCATCCACGCCCCATTTGGCTGGGCCCTTCTCGGACGGGTCAATTCGGATTCGCCGCTCAATAAAGGAAGGACGAGCATGATGCATTTGCATTGTCAGGATCTCCAGGTGAACCTTCAAAAATTTTGGGAGATCGAAGAGCTGCCATCAAGCCCTCTCGCCACGCCTGAGGAACAACCGTGCGAAACACTGTTTCAGTCTTCTTACTCTCGCGACGCGAGTGGCAGGTATCAGGTTCGATTACCTTTCCGCCATGATCCAACGTGGAGTTCAGGACAGTCGCGTCAAGTCGCACTCCAGATGCTCCTCTCGGTCCGGATTCATTATACTATATTCATGTTAGAATATCTCTTTCCCGTTGAGCGGGAAAGGGAGCAGTTCTTTAAGGATAGAGGGTGGGAGGTAGAGGAGGTGGAAAGATGGAGGGAAAGGGGGGTGTTGAGGGGGGAAGATTTAGTGGCAAGGGAAAAAAGGTTGCAAGAGGAAGAGAGATGGAGCAAGATTAGGGAGTCGAGGTACAATAGTTGGTACGGGAGGATTAAGGGATTGGGGGTGCCGGAGTACCTAGGAAAAGGATGGGGGGAAAGCAGATGGCAGAGGTTGGCGAGGTTTAGGTTGGGTAATGGAACGAGAGGGGGAAGATATTGGGAAGAAGAGGAGAAAAGGAAGTGTGTAGGGGATGCGGGTCGGGAGAGGAGACGTGGGAGCACATATGGGAGGAATGTATGGGCTGGGGGGAAGAGAGGGGATGGCAGGAGATGGCAGGCGAGGTGTTGGGTGAGGGAGGGCAGGGAGAGGGGTGGTTAAGAAAAATAGAGGAAAGGAGAGAAAGGAGAGGGGGGAGGAGGAGAGAATGGAAGGATGAGTGAGGTGATTGGAGTGAATGGTGAGTCGAGCGGAAACGGGGGTCCGGGGGGGGGGGGAGAGGGGGCAGGCGAGCGAGCGAGTGGAAGCGAACGGGCGAGCGAGCGGGCGTGCGGCGTATTAGTAAACTTAAGAAATAGGTTAAGTTAGTTCTTAGTTGTAGTTGTTAAGGTGTTGTAAGGAGAGAGGATGTGGGGAATTGTAACCCTGAGGGGACGAATAAAGAATTATATATGTTAGAATATCTCAAGCTGGGGCACATGACGTAAGTTGCGGAACCTCTCGGTCAAGACAGGCCTGGATATTACCTTCCGCATCATGCAGTCTGGAAGGAGTCTGGGAACCAGAAGAAAATTCGGTCTATGACCAAAGAAGTCAAAGCCACACTCACTCCTTTCCAATCAAACCTCTTAAAATCAATCCAATGGCTTGAGTATTCCCTTCTCGTACAATCCCAAGTAAAACCCCCGGAAGCCTTATTGCCAACGCGTTCTAATTATAGTCGCATATTTTATAAAAACCCCGGAAGTCCTATTGTCACGCAAATTTCGTAAATAGGTCAAGGTGCATTCCGCGCGTACCCTTCATACCTGACATTCCAGTAAATCATATAAATACGAGGGTCCGAGAGACAGAGGTCCTCTTCTACGGAAATACTCCCTAAAGTGTATACCTATATACAGGGTCATCCGTTAAAACTGCAACCTACGCGCGCGCGAACAGACGAAAATGGCAACACCGCCTCACAGACGCATTCCACTACAACCATGCACTGGCCCAGCGTTCGGAGGGTTACCAGCGACCGCTGGGTAACAGTGATGCCCAAGCTTCGAAAATTTTAGGATGGGCTCTTTCAAATTAACGCCGCAAAGAGCTGTGCGGAATTTCCCGGCCCAGGTAAGCGTGCCGCGCGCTCCGTTTTATGATCGGTTTACCACTCGCACCCCGGATTACTGTAATGCGGTTTGAAAACAATGTCAACTGGTCGCGTACCAGTCTTAATTTCAAAAATTTTAGCTACGACAGGGTTGACCGCGGCGCTATACCTTCGTACGGAGAGATTTTTTGCCACTTGCGTGTGTTTGGGATTGGCCCAAACGGTCACGGGCCAAGCCGGCGTGGATTCGCTACCGAAGCCGCGCGCATTTTAAACGCACTAAACGCGACCTGATCGCGGAATGATCGCGGTGACGCGATCGGTCGGGCCATCTGTTGACGCGCACCTCACCTAATTAGACAGCTGTCTCAGTTCATCGTGCGAACGGCTTTGTTCGCCGATGCGGTCCTCGTCCTGCTCAGGACGAGCGACTGTTGGGTGGGGTGCTGACGTCACAGAATTCGGCGAAACGGCCCGATCCATCACCGCGATCTCTCTTCCACGAATCGTCGACTTGACGACAAGTATTGCTCTGCTCACGTACTTGCGCCGTTTCTGGAACGTGCCAGATTTCTCCACTACGAACTGCTTGATTAAAAATCTAACTGTTCGCGTACTTTCGCGTTATTGTTTGCTAAGTTCAGTGTTCTTTGTGGCTTAGACTTAAGTGTAATATATTGTACAACCGTCCTGTAAATACAAAGTGTCCGTGACCTTACGTGTAACTTAACGACCATCTTTACCTAAAGACTAGCTTATAATCTAATTTAAAGCTAAATTTAAATAAACTCTCGAGCGTTGGAGCTCCGACGTTTCGATTCTGAACATTTGGTCCTTCGAGCCGGAGCCGGTAAAATCGCGAGAACTGTCGAGTGATCGGTTCCGGAATTTTCTACCGCGACCACGTGGTGACTGCGCTCGCTCTCGACCTTCACGATGGCCGACAGGATCAACATCCCGTACATTGACGGGCCATACAGCGAGCGGGCTCCAAATCTGCTCAGGTGTTGAAGCCTCCACTGGGCAAGATTCATCGACAGCGTGTGGTCTGTCTGAGGGTGCACACGACCTTCTCTTTTGTCCTGACTACTAGGAAAAGTCGCAAGAGGCGAGAAAGACGAGGCTCCCGTCGTAGGAACGATGCCTACACTATTTAGACGGCACTCTGTGTGTCGGTGGGCGGCAGCAACACTCGCTACTCTCCTTCAGCCGCTGCTCGCCATCAACCATCCAGTCATCCTGCCGGAGGAGTACCACTTGGCCACGCTCTGGGTCGACGAGACGCACCGGCGATGCCAGCACGGAGGCATCCGATTCACGATGTCCACGCTCCGCCAGCACTGCCGGACTCTGCGAGGGCGGCCGAGGGTGACGGCTTCATCTTCCGCTGTCTCACCTGCAAGTGTTGGAACGGCAACAATAATTGCGACATCAAGTCAAAACATATCGTAGAAACGCGCTGCATATTAGCCTACGGTGCTTACCGTTCTTTTCGCTCGATCCACCAAGGATCTCGTACTGTCGGACTCCGACACCTCACGTCACTCGATGTTTTCTTCGCGTACTTGCGCCGCTACACGTTGCACTTGCAACTATCCTCTGCTACCTTCTTCGCGTGCTCGCGTCGATACACGTTGCACTTGCAACTACTTTCTTACTCTGTTATCGTGCACTGTATTCTCTTCTTCAGAACTTGCAGCTGCGAAACGGGATGATCCCATTCATTCTCGACCACCTCAACTTCGTAGTCCTTGCACCGTACAGCACTGTACACTGCTGACAAGACTCCACCAATAGGCATTGGGCATTTTGTCATACTGACAAAGGCGGGCGGGAATGTTTGGGATTGGCCCAAACGGTCACGGGCCAAGCCGGCGCGGATTCGCTACCGAAGCCGCGCGCATTTTAAACGCACTAAACGCGACCTGATCGTGGAATGATCGCGGTGACGCGATCGGTCGGGCCATCTGTTGACGCGCACCTCACCTAATTAGACAGCTGTCTCAGTTCATCGTGCGAACGGCTTTGTTCGCCGATGCGGTCCTCGTCCTGCTCAGGACGAGCGACTGTTGGGTGGGGTGCTGACGTCACAGAATTCGGCGAAACGGCCCGATCCATCACCGCGATCTCTCTTCCACGAATCGTCGACTTGACGACAAGTATTGCTCTGCTCACGTACTTGCGCCGTTTCTGGAACGTGCCAGATTTCTCCACTACGAACTGCTTGATTAAAAATCTAACTGTTCGCGTACTTTCGCGTTATTGTTTGCTAAGTTCAGTGTTCTTTGTGGCTTAGACTTAAGTGTAATATATTGTAGAACCGTCCTGTAAATACAAAGTGTCCGTGACCTTACGTGTAACTTAACGACCATCTTTACCTAAAGACTAGCTTATAATCTAATTTAAAGCTAAATTTAAATAAACTCTCGAGCGTTGGAGCTCCGACGTTTCGATTCTGAACAGCGTGTAAAAGCCACAATAATGACGCATCGTTCCAAAAAATGACATTAACGGAAACTGGTATAGGCGTGGCGTTGAGTAGCTAATAGGCTAAACATTTAGACACAAATATTCTAGGGAAAAAAATTCAAACACAGCTACAATCAAAGACACGTCCCATTAGTTACTCCTTACGTCCGATCTATGCACGCACTGCATATGAGGATAAAATTATAAAAAAGAAAACCAGAATAATAAATTCTGAGGTCTGCAGAACTAACACATAATTGAATAAAAATTTAATTTCTCAATTTATGAAAGTAATGACACAGAAACAACTAGTCTATTGTTTATCAACGTCATGAATTTTAAAAAGAGCATTAAATACAGTATTAAATAAACAGTTTGCAAATGCTTTTCACAACAATTATGGTTAAAAGGAAAATTAAGTAAATGTAAAATATTTTCAATGATCCATCATCAAGAGGGAATAATTTTTCCTCATTTTTCGGCCCAATTTGCATTCGGCTATCTTTCATAGTTCAAAAGTTATACGAAAAAGGCCCCCAATTCTTCAACACCGGCCGGGAAATTTTAAATAGCTCCGTGTGACGTTAATTTGAAACAGACCATCCTAAAATTTTCGAAGCTCGGGCATCACTGCTACCCAGCGTTTGCTGGTGACCCTCCGAACGCCGGGCCGGTGCATGATTGTAGCGGAATCCGTCCGTGAGGCGGTATTGCTAATTCGTCTGTTCTCGCGCGCGTAGGTTGCAGTTTTAACGGATGACCCTGTATATATATAATTCATATCCAACTCCAGATTAGAGTCAGTGCACAAAGGATTAATCATCGACGTTTTATTGTAAGCTGTTATAACTACCATTATTACCACGGCATATCATCTTTATTTCATATATTTTGAATTATTAACGCTTATTGCATTTCATATATTACTTTGTATTATTAACGCTTATTGCATTTTATATTATTTTCTTGTATTAACGCTTATTATATTTCATATTATTTTGTATTTATAACGCTTATTGCTTTATATTATTAGTTCTCGCTTATTGCTTTATATTATTTACTAACGCTTGTTGCTTTACGCTATTATCATTTGCTTATTGCATTATATATATTCACATTGCTAATATTCATGTGTCGCATACTCATCCATATCTATATTGCTATTATTAATCATTTATATAAATGTTATGTGCTAATGCTTAAAGTCTAACGCATTATTATAAAACCAAACAGCCATCACATTAACCGGTGCATGGCATATTTTCGTATTTCGAATTGAATAAACAATTTTACTTTAAACCACGCTCCGAATTATTGTGTCTATCCTTTGATTACGAAGGTTCCAAGTCAAACAGGCTACCGCAACAGCTGATTTCGGTTCGTGAACGCGAGAGTTCTTACAAGTGTTTACAAACGTATTTTCGCATAGGCCGTGTACAGCCATATGGCTAGACGGATTTCGCGGAAATATTACGTGTGGCTTTCTATATTAAATCCAATTACCAAGCCAAAACAAACAAAAAGTGCTCTAACGGGTGTCCCCCTGGTGCGTATTCGCCTTTTAAACCTGTGACGACCACCTTGTGTGGACGTTACTCGGGAGCGGGGAAACTCGTCCGCTAGCACAGTCGAGTCGCAGGGTTCGTATTAATTCGAGTCTCCTCGCTTCTGCCGTCTGGGTATGCTTTAAAGTATATATTTCTTTATATGTACAGTCCTTATTAGCTTATTCTACTATGTACACTTATTAGTAAGGTCGCGCTATATTGACGCGCTCGGCTATCTGGCCGGAAGGTGTCGCGGGATCGTTGTCGTGGAGTCCCCGACGGTCGAGGCCGGGGCAACGTTTAGTCGATGGGTGCGGAGGTACGGTCGGTCGAGGTCCGGACAATGTCCAGTCCCCTCGACTACGGTACGGAAAGGTTCTCGGTGAGCCTGGACAAAACCAGTCGCTACACCGGTACGGTAGGAGTTACGCTTGCAGCGTCCACAACGGTCTGAATCCGGGCAATTTCCAGTCGTTCATGCCGTGTGGTGAGAGGGCTCCTTAATCCCCACTCGAGTGACTCTCTTCGATCGCCGCTGGTCTTATATTCTATTGCGCGGTGAATTTCGCTTGCGAGAAGAGGACGCGATCTATTGGCGCGGCGCGTATTAATTGCTAGTAGCGCGGATCGCGGTGTGGAGGGAGTCGCCGCGGACCGTTACGCCTCGGCTAGGCTCGGCTTCGCTCGCCTCGTGACGCTTCGTCACAAACCTTCCCTGGTCGATTAGTGTAATGGTTTGTAACCTCGCTTCGAGGTTAACTACCGGAAGGGTGACCGAAAGAACGAGACAGGGTGAACTGTGTAACGGTTGTTTATTCTTAATGTTATTATACAATGTCGTCCGGCCAGGTCTGAGCTGGCTAACAGAGTATGTACGGCTTAACCTACGGCTTATTCTAGCGCGGCGATTCGCTGAGAGGTCGCGGCGGTTCGCGGAGAAATCGCGGCGGAGTGCGGGTGGCGCGTCGCGGTCGCGTTCGCGGATTCGTGGCGTTTCGGCGGTAGAAGTAGGAGTGGGGGGTGGTCGTTCTGGGAGAGACGGAGACTATAGGATGACCTCCGGGACAGATTAAGTCTGACCCTAAGATTGACCGTGGATATCGACCTGCGTCTAGAGATCGGCGAACTCGCATTTCTGTAGGAGCCGTGGAGGTGGGGGAAACCAAAAAGTCGCAACGATTCAGCATGGGCTACAAGAGATCGTTGGGAGAGTTCTATCCTTTTGCTCGTATCGCTCGTGGCAGACTCTGCCAGGGTGTTGACACTCAATGTATTATTTTGTTAACGCGTCAGCGCCATCTAAGCGGGCTGGGGTAAAACTAAATTAATAGGAGGGAAATTTGAACCGCGTGTTCGTCAGTACTGTTCACTTAGAGCGAATTCGGCAGGCACGCACTGGCACTACACTGGTGCCAGAAATTATCCTGCATGACTTTGATCGGTTGACTCTTAGAGAGCTATTTTCGTATCTATCAGAAACAACCAATTAAAGTCATGCATGATAATTTCTGGCACCAGTGCAGTGCCAGTGCGTGCCTGCCGAATTCGCTATTAAATTCATTGAACTTCAAAAACAACCGAGATACAATTTCTGTATGACTACAGATAATCATATTTTATACATCCTATATACAATTTAAAAGTATGTAGTCGTGCAGAAGTTGCATCTCAGTCGTTTGTTTTTCAACAGAAATGAATGCACAATACACAAAACAATACACATTTTCTTTAGTTACACTATTTTTTATTATGGATGTTAATAGCTTCCATTAATGTGTTACACATTTCCGGCCGATACTGTACATTAACTTTTTTCTTAATAATATTATTGATATTTTTACAAAAACTATATATACATAGTAATACAATTTTTTGTATTATAAGATTTGTTGTTAATTCTTTGTGCGGACAAATGAAACTGTAATGCACATACCGTTTAACGTATAAACTAATTGTTTCGTTCACATTGTTTGTTACACTTTCAGTATTTAACATGTTCGTACAAATAGTGTAAGTTCGTTTTATACAATCTAAAAAGTACGGTTTGTAATGTCCAAGTGTGTTTTGTGGTACAGTGTCTAAATTTGTGTTAAAAATATGTAAATGGCACAACTTGCATTTTATTTCCGTATTGATCGTTTGTTTTAAATTTTCTATCAAATACTCCACGATTCTCGGTTGAACAGTTTCATTGAGTATGTCTATTATTTTCATATGAATTCGAGGTTCCTCGATAATTGGTTGTTTTATGTTAACATTATTAAGATTTGTTACATTTCTCAACTGTAGGAGTGGCATTTCACATGTTTTCTCACAATTCGCCATTCTCCCATGGCTGCCAGCCATGTGTCTGAAAAACAATGATTTGTACGACTCACCAAATTGACTACAAGTGGGATTAATCAACCGCCCTCGATGTTGCCTCATTTGAGAAAAAAAATTTTCTACGGCATCTTGATTTAGTTTCCTTGCGTAGTATTGGTCAAACCTCATTGAAAATATTGTTTGCGTTACGTTAATGAAGCCTTGTATCGTGGTTATGAAATTATTTAAGGACGGGGGTTTTTTCCGCTCGTTCGTACCCTCCGTCCTAAAATACATATTTTTCAACGATTGTATCGCATTCTTCCAAAATTTAAGGTGGCTGCTAGTTTTGGTAATTGCTGATCGCAACGGTTTGTGCAGTTTCTTCCCACCCTTTTCACCGTTTAGACTGTCAAACAGTTGATCAAAAAACATAATAATTGCTACAGTATCGTAGCCACTGTTATCCATTTTATGTTGTCCTGTTTTATCTGATTCATCTGTAAAACATAAAACACAATCTTCTTGTACTTCACATCACATTATTTTAATTCTACAATTATATCATCCCGATACTTACTATTTCGAGCCATACTGCTTATGGCCGCACCCATGGAATGGCTAAGTACCTGCGTCGCGTAACAGACTTTCATTTTTTTTATGTTTTCTCTCCTGACGTGGTATTTGGTTATTTGTGGAATAGTTCTTACATCACCGGTCGTGTGGTCAATCTCATACGCCGTGATAACATGGTCCCACCGTCCCACAATCACCTTGTTTTTCGTTTCCCATATTAAATTTTTTGTCAGTAAATTATTTCTGATGCCCTTTAACAAATGCGGCACATCGTACAATGGCGTTATTTCCTTGTCATCTATCACTATGCAACGCTTTGGTTCAAGTTTGTTTTTCAAATAATGTTGGCGCGAATTTTGGAGTAAGTTCTCTATTGCTCTCCTATTCGTTGCGCCTTGATCACACACCGTTGCGATAACATTTAACCCTGTAAAATAAAACATATTGTAATACTCAATGTATCAAAACGAATGCAAAATTAATTATATGCTTTACATACCAGTTGCATTCAATTTTTGTAACACACTTTTCAATAATATTTCAAGACTTGTTGCTGTCGTTGTTCCTTTACAGAAGCTATACGCTACTGCCTGCTTCCAATTGGATAAAATACCTTTTACCATGAACACCAGTGCATGGTCTACAATTTGATTGCCTTCTAAACCTACTATCTGATCTTCGTGCTTGCGATACTCGACATGCGGTAGTAGTGAAACTTCGTCGAACATTAAGAAACAAACTTTATCTTTTATTGTCATTTTGTTAACACTTGTTTGCAATTGTTCGAAAACAAAGCTACTAATTCCTGGTTCCATTGGAATTCTGTGCAGAATCCTTGATATAGTCCGTGAGGAAGGTAGGTCGAACCATTTTGCAAGGATACGGTATGCCGACCCCGATGCTTTATACAAAGCAAGACACATTAATTTCTCTTTCGCGTTATATCGTTTACCCTGTGCTTTACCAGTTTTGTTTAAAAGTTGTTGCATGTAGAATTTAAGGACATTGTGTCCTGAATTTGTGTGCGAAGCAACAAGCACTTTTTTCGCTGCCTGTAGCCTGTCCTTAAATGCCACAGTTCGTTTCCTATTCATTATATTTTTCGCTTGTAACTTTCGAACTACAGCATACATGTGTTTGGCTTTAGGTGTTAAATCCCCTGATTTTATTACACCCAAATCTTTCAATAATGTTTGGGTACCTGCAAACACATAAAAATTATGAATAGAATACGATGCGTAATAAATTTTGTATATTTTTTATTTCGATAAAAATAATACAGTGATTGTTATATACAATACAAACAAATTATGTACTAACAAAATTGATTCATAATTTATGTGTGATCAAATTATCATAAATTGTGGAGAATTTAAAAACAGGGCAAACGCAGCAATAAATGAACACTATTATAAAATTATGTTATTTTCAGCGCAATTGATTGTACGTGCTGCAAAAATTGTTTGGATATGAAGCAACAAATTAAAAGAAATCGCTAATTAATTAGTTGCTTGTTTCAATAACTTATTTCCCTCATTTTAATATAAAATGCCTAATCACTGGTACGTGTTCATTTACTGGTACATTCACCATAATAACTTAAATTAACTTACGCTTATCATGCGTTGGTGTAACACAACGATCAGCAGTGAATGAACATTGTTCATTATATGACTGTACATTTGTTGAATTCAATGAGTCTTCTGCGGTACAAGATGTAGACGTAGAAGGAAGTGATTGTACATCTATAAAATTTTTAAAATAAACTTCCAAATTTTCTATATGTTGCAAAATAGTTCCTTATGCAATTGTAATATTCAAAATCATTACCTATGCTAGATGGTAGGTTCCGCGAAGGTACTGCAGTACGTTTTAACAACAGATTTGTTGATTTGTCATCAATGGTAAAATGCTGATGGCACACACGAAAATTGTTATATACTCTGATAGGATCCATTTGCCCCAAGTTTGGATTTGCTAACAGTTGAATCCACGTGTTAAAACGTTCTGTATCTTTCACCGGATTAGGAAATCTATGTCGTGATGATTTCCTATCATCACAGCCGGGAACAGAGCATGGTGTATACCTACTCATATTGCATCTACAATACAAAATATTAAAACAATTAGAACGTAGAATCACACCAAATAGCTACTGCCAATAGCCATTTATGCAGACGCGTAGGACGCGTACCCTTCGCATAAAACAAGGGACGGGTGCAGTTTTATAATATTCTATTCATTATCTTCTTTATTTGGAATATTCAATTTCAAAGATGTTAACATACCTGCTGATTTAAAGTTTTCACTGTATAAAGACGAAAGTTTTCAACGTATAAAGACACAATTAGACACTGTTGGACACAATCAAACACAATGGCCGCGTTCTCCTCTCCGCTACAACACGTTCCAAGGAGGTGCATATTTGCGCGAACAGCACCATCTAGCGTACAATTTTCTCACTAAATTGAGTACAGCGCCGCGATACGGGCTGGGGTAAAACAAATCTCGTGCTAACAGTGTCTCCATAAGAGTGTCAACACCCTGGACTCTGCCTGACGGGCCCGCCGCGCCGGCCTATATGGAGCGCCGTGGTATCTTTGCGAGCGAGAATGTCGCTCGGCGCGTGGCCATCTCGCGGCCGGGCTCGGTAGCGGCGGGCCGCGCCAGGCGCGCGTGGTGGGGGAAGATTCGCGTCCCACCGTAATTAACTCGTTACAGGTTTTATGATTCTCGCCTGTCTTCCACCAATCCTCAGTGTGCTCAATTTCGCATTCTCGCCTGACCTCCACCAACCCTCAGTGTGCTGAATTACGCAATCTCGCCTGACTTTTACCCCCACATAGACATCGTCCCAAAGACCTCCACCCGGGACGTGACAAGTCACACCTTGAATTAGAGACTTTAAACTCTTTATGCGCTCTCTTTTTTTCCCGAATGAGGTACTTTAAGCGTGATGACATCCAATGTGGGAAGGGAGAGCGCCTTATCATCCTTAGAGGGATGAAGGCATTAATCGCCGTATTTAAATGAAAGCATAAACGATCAAGAGCAATATCGGGGTCAACCCCACGAGTGACAGGGTCCCAGTCAACCGAATTCAAGTAAATGATCATATTCGGATAATCACCGCGCTTAAAGTCATAATATGAACCATGTTCGGGACCTTGGTCACCCGTCGGGGCAAAATCATTTAAACGTACTAATAATGGTGGATGATACACATCAGGAGTTATAAGGCTTTCAATGGCAATATCTACAGATACAACAAAATCGTTTACAAAGATTAAATCAAGCATGGTATCCTTTGAGTTGAAAATAGTATTCACCTGAGCTGCGTTACAGAAATTATAACCTTCACGAATGAGGTCGATAGCAGTTGTCTCCGCCAAAGGCACACCGGGTTTCTCAACGCAAGTTAGACTCCGTTCACTAAGTTCCACAGCGCCGTCGCCAACGAGCTCAGAGATGCTGAGACGGAATGGAAATTCATTCCACCTTACTCGCTGCACTTCTGGGGCCTATGGGAGGCGGCGGTTAAATTGAAAAGAGTCCTAGGCGACGCTACACTCACCTACGAAGAGTTGGCGACACTCCTCTGCCAAATTGAGGCTTGTCTCAATTCGCGTCCCCTAACCCCACTTTCCGACGTTCCACACGATTTCACTCCTCTTACACCGGGACACTTTCTTGTCGGTGAACCCATCACTGCCGTTCCCGAACCTTTATCCACTGAACCGCAACCCCATGAAATCTCATGATGGAAACTGCTCACTAATATGCGCGATCATTTTCAGCACGGGTGAAAGACTGAATATTTACACCAACTACAACAAAGACCGAAATGGAAACGGCGGCGGGAAAACCTCCAGAAGGGCGGCCTCGTTCTAGTGAAATACGAACTAACTCCGCCGACGCGCTGGCCCGTGTTCTGGAAATTCACCCCGGAGCCGACGGATTGGTTCGAGTCGTGACGCTTCAAACTGCGTCTCGGACGATCACCCGGACGATTGCCAAAATCGTCCCACTTCGAATTCGGGCCGAAACCGATGCCGATTAAGATTATCCAACGCCACCGTACAGTGTTTTTCACGGCGGGCGTTCTGTGCGTCCACTAGCGGACGCGAACAAAACGATGCCAATACATCGGAGTCCGATCTAGGATTCTTTTCAGTTTTCATGTAGCTTTCTGTATTATAGTTACTTCGCCTTTTGTATATAGCTATCTCTTTAGTTTTCTCCTCTTTTTTGTAAACTTAGGTAATCTCATTCGCTGCGCTCGACTTGAACGTCGTCAGTTTGCGTTGTCGCTGATGTTTGCGACTAATAATTTAATTCGCTGCGCTCAATTTGAACGTCGTCAGTTTGCGTTGTCGGTGATGTTTGCGAACAAGTAATTGCTTCGGTTTTGGTGGTGGCATCTCTCGTGCTAGAGCTTTACGATTTCGAACAGTTCCGTTCTGAACTTGCCCAGACTTACCGTTACAAATGTTCAAAGTTCCATCCACCGGGCGCCTTCGAGCGTACCATCTCGCCGTCCGACTTGACGCCGAGGCGGGCGGCATGTTTAAGCATTTATATTATTGTAATTCTCTAGAATAAATTACAAAAGCGTCGTGGCGACGGCACTGGCAACCGGCGAACCGTGACGACTTCCCCCTCGCGTCTTGCGCGGATTCACGGGTGGACCGAATAGCTCGGGTCCCGCGAGCTGCGGGGAGGGGGACTTCGCTCGACCGATTAAGCGAGTGCCGAACCGCGCTTCGCTCTCTTCCTGTTCGGCAAGTAAACAGCACACCTCGTGTAATTATTGGAGTGATCCCTTACCCTCCTCGGTCTCTACGGAAGTGGGTGTTCAAAGATTTTAATCCTCGCTGTTTCGTTAATTTACAACATAGTTGAATTTGTATTTGTCGTTCTCGTTCGGAATACAAAAGAATTCATACATTATTTAAAATTGAAAGACTTGCTCGAATCTCGAGGAACTTTCGAGAACACTTCCTAAACAATTTGTACACAACTTGGCCCTCTTAGCGGCGTTCAAGCGTTCTCGCATAGAAAGCTTAAAAAACTTGAGCACGTATACACCAAATGATTTCCCTTGCATATAGCACATGATACTTCTTTACTTGTCGCTACATAAACTTGCCCGCGCTTCGTAACCTTTGGTCGAAGATTCTTGTCTTGATTCTACTTTGCTGTATGCGAATCACCTTCATCGTCATCGCCACGCGATCGTTTTTCAAGAAACGCGACTAATTGTTTGAAATCTGCCATTTGTTAGTTTTCTAACGTACGATCCCAGGCCCGGCGCATATTTTTGTCTAGCTTTCGGGTCACAATAAATACTAGAAACGTATCCCAGTGCTGCACCGGTTATTCCAATGACTTAAGAGCACCCACGTGCATTTGTACTAATTCGGCAAACTCTCTTAGAGTTGTTGGAGAATTGTGCACTAACTCTGGCACATCCAGCAGCGCCTTTAAATGAGCATGTACAATCTGCCGAGGTTTTTTGCAACGTTCCTGCAACAAGCCCCAGGCCACCAAATAGTTTCGCTCTGAAGCGTTAAGAGGTGTAATAACCGACGCGACGCTTCCACGCAAAGCATTTTGTAATCAATGAAATTTTTGAACAGCAGGCACCTCATCGTTATCGTGCACTACCGACCGAAATGTGTTACGAAAGCTATGCCACTCCACGGGATTACCATCGAAAGGTTTTATCTCTATCTTAGATAAAAGCGTCGCGGCTTGTTTTACAAATATTGTAGGGTCACGGGAAAAAGGGAGCCACGGCGTGGGACTCGAACCCGTGATCTCCTGCTTCGTAGCGCGCTGGCCAGCCGCCTTAACCACCTCGGCTACCGCCGACTCCCCGGTCTTCGCTATTCCGTGCCCTCTCTTATCGTCGCTAAAGTTTTCGTTCGCTACACTCATCGCTCTATTAATTGGATCAGCCGCATAATAGTGATATTTGGGAAGACACGTGAAAAAGAGAGGCCTAGTCCACATATACCTCACTGGGGTATTCTAAGTTACCAAGCCTAGCACATCAGGGCAATCAGTATAACCATTAATAATTTTATATAAGAAAGTCATGTCAACAATATGCCTGCGGTCATCCAGAGGCACGATGTTAAACTTTGTCAGTCCCGGGCGATAATCATGATCATCCCTACCCATAGGGCTGCCTAGAAATACGCAAGGCGAACCTTAAGAATTTTTGCTGCACCCTTTCAATGAAACTAATGTACTCGGCATGCTTAGGGCTCCAAATGACCGAGGCATATTCAACATGCGGCCTAACGAGGGTAACATATAACAGCCTAAGGGACTCCTTATTTTTAAGATGCCTGGCAAACCTAGAGATAAAACCTAAGGTTCGCATAGCCTTACTAGTACAGGGCTCATAGGGAGGCCTAAAGTCAAAGCACGGCGTAATACAGACTCCGAGAACTATGACTTAAGTGACCTCATTAAGAATTATATCGTTTAATTTGTAAGAGTACTTTACTCAAGATTTACGAAAGCGATATTACGAAATCCCTTCTGCAAATATCAGTTAACGAAATTGATCACGAGTATCTCCGTTTTCTTTGGGTGGAAGACGGCGAAATTGTAGTTTTTCGACATTGCTGTGTAGTTTCCGGACTTGCGTGTAGCCCGTTTTTACTAGCCGCTATTATTACGCTGCATCGGAGTACGAAGGGTTCTTTCTACGTCGATAATTGTGATGCAAGCGTAAATACGGTGGACGCATTGGAACGTCTTATTAACAAAGCCACTACGCTCCTGGCTCTGTGTGGTCTTGAGCTTCGTGGATAGGAAAACTCGGGCGATTGCAAAGATAATGAATCAAAGCTAGTCTTGGGACTTTCATGGAACAAATGAACGGATACCATAACGGTCAAACTGACGGTCTTAAACGTTGGTATACCCGAGATTGTCATGTAAGACGCTCTGCGTTGCCTCCTATCGATCTAGCAGAGCCGATCTCCACCGCTCGGGGGCTTCGCCTGGGGCAGAGTCTCTAGAGAAACGTTACGACACGGACGTTCAAGCAAGCGTTCACGACCGACGCTTCTTGAAGCAAGCGTTCACGATCGACGTTTCTTGAAGCAAGCGTTCACGGCTACACGCTTCGATACGAGAGAGTTTATGTTCTGTGCGACAGGTGACTTTGTCACGTCCCGGGTGGAGGTCTTTAGGACAATGACTATGTAGTGTTGGAGGAAGTCAGACTCGAATGCGTTGTTCTGAACACTGAGGGTTGATGGAAGTCAGGCTCGAATGCGTTGTTCTGAACTCTGATCGTTGATGGAATTTAGGCTCGAATACGTTGTTCTGAACACTGATTGACCAGGGAAGGTTTAAAAGGTAAACACGCACCTAGGGGACACCCGTTAGAGCACTTGTGGTTTTTTACTTTGGTTTGATAATTTGATTTACCACTGCATTAACATAAGAAGCCGCCCGTAATATTCCACGAAATCCGTCTAGACGTATGCTCGTACAAGAGCTATGCGAAAGTTAGCCTGGTAAACACTATAAGAACTCTTGCGTTCGCGAACTGAGATCAGCTGTTGCAGCAGCTTGTTTTGGTTTGGAATCATCGTAACCGAGGAATAGGCACAATAATTCGAAGCGTGATTTAAAGTGAAATTCTTTATTCAATTTGAAGCACGACAATATGCCATGCACTATTAATGTGATGGCGGTTAGGTTTTATAATAATGCGTTAGACGTTAAGCATTAGCACATAAACATTTATATAAATGGTTATTAGTAGCAACATACAGGGTGTCCCACCTAAGACTGGACAGCGCGATATCTCCTAAAGTATTGTCGATAAAAATATAAAAAAAATAGAGAATTGCATGGTTCGAGGGAGCCAGTTTATTAGCCCGAACGAATTTTTTTCGATTATTATTTTAAAAGATACGGTGGTCAAGTTCGGTTTTTCAAATGGATCTATTTTTTCTGAAGACCTGAGTTGATAGTGCGTTCCAAGACAATTCAATAAGCTTCAATGTATACACTTTATTTCCACTGGTTTTTGAGATACTGTGCCTGCAAATTTACTGATTTTCGCTGGAAGAAAACCCTCTGGAACAGCAAGGGCCGGGATCGGTCTTGCTGGCGCCACGGGTGGCATTGCCTGTTGAAACTGATACCTACCTGCCAAAGGTCTACGCCAGGAATGGTAGGCCGAAAGGCTGGACAATTCTTTTCCGTCAGAAATGCTACTTAGGTAGGTACATCTGCGGTATCGAGAAGCGAACCGTTACTTTTATTTCGCACTTGCTTCTACGCTGGGATGGCCGGTTCTTTTGGGAGGGATGCAAGTTCGATTAGTTAGGTTAGGAGATGTGAAAATTGCTAGACTAAATTTCAACCATAGGGAGCAGCTTGTATTAGATCCAATCGGAATTGCATCCCTCACAAACGGCTGCTCTCTTGAAGAAACCCTCTTCACAGCAATGTCCACCTTCTCTCGCACGGAATACGTTAACGCATGCTTTGGTTTTGATATTGAAGGTCGTGTTTATACTCTGGAGGACCACGCGTCGACAGCGGGTATCCCTTTTCTTCCTGTGTCTCTCCACGAGGCGTATTGACGGTGGATTGTAGGAGCGTAGATGTCTGGATGCCAGTTATTGAATTCAGGAGACGATAGAAACACTTTATTACAAAACACACATGTACTATAATTAAAGTAAATCGTATTCCTCTCGGGCAGGAGTACTGATAATGATCGAACTTGCGCCCCACTTCGCGCAGACCGATTACACGGAGGGTAGTCGGGTCACACACTGCACAAATGATAGAAGGGTAATTCTGGAGCAACACCCGTCAAGGAGCTGCGGCCTGGTACCCCGTGGCGAGGACAGATCTTCGCAGTGCCTCACTCGATGTTTATGGCTTTTTCCGGAAAAAGGTGTGAATCCTAGGCCGAACGCAGCGATTTGAGGTCGAGCCCCCGCAGTCGAGGGTGAAATATCCATTACAGTGTATTAAGAAATTCTTTTCTTCATCGTACCGAAAGGGAAGTGACGCCAATGGATTCTTTATGTTTTTCTGATGAAAATCATACCAAATATCATGCAAATCGGACTACTTGGACACAAGCTATTTGTATTCCCTATGTAAAAGTTGTCCGATTTAAACGACATATGTAATGATTTTCATCAGAAAACCCCCAGGAATCCATCGGCGACACTTCCATATTCATACGATAAAGAATAAAGCATTATTTTATTTCCTATACAGATACAGGGTAATTCTGGAGCAACGCTCGTCAAGGAGATGCGGCCTGGTACCCCGTGGCGAGGAGAGACCTTCGCAGTGCCTCACCCGATTTTTATGGCTTTCGTCCCTCGAAAGGGTTCGAGTGCCTATTAAGAAGTGAGAAATCTTCGACTCGCGCATTTCTCATCAGATCTTTGTGAAAACGACACCCATCGATTCCTTATGTTTCTCCGATAAAAGTGACACCAAAAACGACGTAATTCGGACCATGTTTCCATGGAAAATTTTTCTTTTCGATTTTATGCACTGTCGGTGTTGAGTCGCCCACCTGAATGGGAACATGTATGTGTTCTTCCGCGCCTTCTCGTGCCATGAGGGCCTTGATCCGCATCCACACGGCCAGAGGGGATTCAGCTGCACAGGAGTGTGGTATCCTGCATTTTCACCAATACAGTCTGGAGACAGCAGCGCACAGGACGCTGCATCCAACGCAAGGACCGACGAATTCGACAGTGTCAGCAGAGCATTTCATTCGCCAGGGACAACGTCGTGGTCAACGCAGCAGCCAACGCCAAAAGGGCTGCTGAGCATCATCCACGACGACGGAAAGCGTGAAGGAAGTGCGTCCGTCCACGGAAATCAATTCGTCCTCAATTCGAGCCCTATAACACCAAGGTCGTGCGACCCATACGAGGACACCACGCCACCGTTGTGCTGGCCACTTGGGCGAATCACCGCCGTGCATCCAGATGACGACGGCGTCATCGGCGCATTGCGTGAAGCGCATCGCGCCACTTCCGATAGATACGTAATCTCCTCATTGTACATAAAGTTCAATCGCGGCATCACCCATGTATATACTCCCAATGTTTCATTCTTAGACATAAGGTACTAGTTCATAAGGCATAACCTATCGTCACAACGTTGCGTTAATTTAATCTTCGGGTGTTTAATACAAGCTGCTCCCTATGGTTGAAATTTAGTCTAGCAACTTTCACACCTCCTAACCTAACTAATCGAACTTGCATCCCTCCCAAAAGAACCGGCCATACGAGCGTAGAAGGAAGTGCGAAATAAAAGTAAAGGTTCGCTTCTCGATACCGCAGATGTACCTACCTAAGTAGCATTTCTGACGGAAAAGAATTGTCCAGCCTTTCGGCCTACCATTCCTGGCGTAGACCTTTGGCAGGTATGTATCAGTTTCAACAGGCAATGCCACCCGTGGCGCCAGTAAGTCCGACCCCGGCCCTTGCTGTTCCACAGGGTTTTCTTCCAGCGAAAATCAGTAAATTTACAAGCGCAATATCTCAAAAACCAGTGGAAATAAAGTGTATACATTGAAGCTTATTGAATTTGTCTTGGAACGCACTATCAACTCAGGTCTTCAAAAAAATAGTTCCATTTGAAAAACCGAACTTGACCACCGTATCTTATGAAATAGTAATCGAAAAAAATTCGTTCGGGCTAATAAATTAAACCCCCTCGACTATGCAATTCCCTATTTTTTTTATATTTTTATCGACAATACTTTAGGAGATATCGCGCTGTCCAGTCTTAGGTGGGACATCCTGTAGATATGGATGGGTATGATACACATGAATATTAGCAATGTGAATATATCTGTAGAATGTGTGAAATATGCAAGTAGCAATGCTAACAAGGAAATATGATAATAGTATAAAGCGATGAGCGTTAGCTAAAGATAATACAAAGCAATAGGCAAGAAATAGTAATATAAAGCAATGAACATAAGCAAAATAATAATAATATAAATGGTGATGATATGCCGTTGAACAATAGTTAATAATAGTAATTGCTTACAGTAGTTGCCGTAGATAATCCGTAGAACACTGATTTTATATATTGTTATACACTGTATGTGATATAATTCTAAAGCGTACTGTTCCGCGGTGTTGTTTTTTTCTCGGAAAGAAGAGGGGTAGAAGAGGACCCCTGTCCCTCGGGCCCTTGTATTTATATGATTTACAGGAATGTCAGGTATGAGGGGTGTGCGCGGTATGCACCATGACTCATGTACAAAATATGCGGTCTATAATTAGAACATGTTGATGACTCATGTGCGAAATATACGTCGCAATAGGACTTCCGGGGTTTTTATTTGGGCTTCTGAAAAGGGGGTACTCAAGCCGTTGGATGGATTTTGGGAGGTTTGATTGGAAAGGGGTGAATGTGGCTTTGACTTCGTGGGTCATAGAGAGGAGGTGAGACGTGGTCTCACCTTAAGAGGGTTTTTGGGACGAGAGACTTGTATAAATTTAGATATGAGGGAGGAGATCATGTCTCGTAAGGCGACGAGGGGAAGGGGATTTTGTAGTTGACAATTTCGAGATGGGGACCGCTAAGGTACATCGCACAGTGAGACAAAACGACCCGCCGGCGATCAAAAATCTATAATTTTGGTTCTAGTCAAGATATTTTAATGTAACTGGCCGCATTTTAACCGCAAATTTACGGCCTTTAAACTATGTATTAATATAATTGATATTAACCCTCGGAGGCCCGTGCTGGGGCGGTGATTTTAGACCCATGTTTGCGAAAAGTGGGGCTACAGGCCAATTACAATACACATTTTATTAACATTACTATATTTTATTGTAGTAAAGCCAGTTTCTTAATATTTGCTATTGTTTTCATGTGATCGGTGCTCAAAATTTGCCAAAACCGCAAAAGTATCGCTTATCAAAAACTTTTATGTTTCTCTGTTTTTCTTTAAGAGGTGCAATTTGAGTTAGTCACAAAGTTAATTACATAGCTATATATTCTATTAAGGCCATTCATTAGGGTAAAATGTTAATAATAAACTTTTTTTAAATTTTAAAAAGTTGCAACCATATGCAATGGGTTTAACTGATATCATGTGAAAGAATGAACCTTTCTCTCTTAGAAACAAAAAGAATTAGGTGCTACTTTGTGCTACTTTCCAAGAAAATGATAATTGAAGTAAAATCTACCTTACCTGCCTATTAGAGTTTTCTGTGCTGTCTCATGACTCCGGCTATATAAGATATTTGCGTCACACATCTAATAATTGAATCATTTCTTCCGGATATATCTTAATTAGATCTTTTTTGCTTCTTACTCTTCGTGTTCAGGAAAGCAGCATTTTGGCGACATCTCTTAGACGCACTACCAATTAGACATTGGCAACGGCCTGCTTGCTCACGTGGAGCGACGATCGAGACCCCTTCCTTCGACCCGCGATCGATGGAAGGGGAAGGCTCTTCCTTCCAGGAATTCGATCGAGATTTCCTGGAAGGCACTTTTGTTCGCGACACAGTTCCGCTTAACACGCTTTTGCCCTTTTGCTTACTTTACGCCATAAGTTACGCAACGCTCACCCGTTTGCTGGGTAACTGCTTCGTGCTTGCTAACTGCTTTGCTAGATGTTAAGTAATTTTAGCCAACTAATTGTGGCTTACACAGATTAAATCGTTAATGTAAATAGTGTGTTATGTGTAAATTTGTACATTAAGTTTTGAATAAGAACAAACTGTGACTCGTGACTGTTAAATACTCGTTTTGTGTTCCACGCATAGTCTCTAGTTCATTCGTCTTGAGTTTCATCACCGCCTCACTGTCTCGTGTCGATCCCCTAGTCTACTTGAAACATTTTGGTCCTTCGAGCCGGATCGGCACCTGTGAAAACAGTTTTCGAGCGTGAGTGCCGGGTAACCGTCGCGTGTGACCTCCACCGACAAAAAGAGTTTCGAGCGTGAGTGCCGGGTAACCGTCGCCTGTGACCTCCACCGACAAACCGTAAACGAGTCAGCGCGACCTTAACGGCCTACTCGTGCACGTTTGAACATCAGAGAACAATGGAACCGTTACTAGAGAGTCAAGACGAACTTGCGGGTAGAATCGCGCGGGCATACGACAACTGAAAGAAATTAGGTGCCGCCAAAATCACACAAGGAGCTGTCGAGTCGCGTCTAGGATTGTTGCGGAAAAATTGGGAGAAATTCGATCAGCAGCACGATCAGCTGCTCGCGCTGGTCCCTGCAGGAAAAAGAAATGTACCGTATTTCGAGGCAGCTCACTATGAGGTGACGGAGGAGATGTTTCTTATTCAGGAGGCACTGTTCGTCGACAAACAGCAGACTTTCACGATTGATCACAACGCATCAATAATGTCGAATAGTTGCACGCCAGCGGTCGCACACTCCAAGGCATCCTTACCGCGACTACCACTGCCGGAGTTCAATGGGAACTACGAATCCTGGCCAGAATTTCGGGATCTCTTCCGATCCCTCGTCATCCGCGATGGGAGCCTTACGGATATAGAGCGCCTGCATTACCTTCGCGGCTGCCTAAAGGGCGACGCTCTTCTTGCTCTCAGGAACCTCCCTGTGAGAGCTGCAACCTTCGCCCGCGCTTGGGACCTACTGCAGGACCACTACGAAAATGAGAGGTTGCTAGTACAGGCGCAAATGGCAACTATATTTGGACTGCCGACGCTCACTCGTGAGTCGGCCACGGAGCTCAAGACCTTTTACTTCACCATATGTGACTGCGTTGAAGCCCTTGCTGCGATGGAGCGCCCATTTGATGCCACAGGGGACTGGCTGATCTACTGGGTGGTCGAGAAGTTGGATCAGCAATCGAGGAGAGAGTGGGAGACTCAGCTCGGCGCTCAGACCATCCCTCCGACTTTTGAAGAACTCAAGGCCTTCATTAAGAACCGCATTACGACCGTCGGAGCGTTGGAAGGGGGCAAGTCTAAAGGCCAGCCTGAAGAGAAGGCAATTAAGACTGCTGGTGGCCAGAAGTCGGCTAAGGTGTTGCAAGTGACCAAGACCAACCGCTATCAGGACCCGTGCGGGCTGTGTGGAGCCAACCACTTCGTGCTTTTCTGCAGCATCTACAGATTAAAAAACGTACGTGAGCGTCGGGAGGCCCTAATGAAGGCAAATTTATGCTACAACTGCCTCGGAAACCATCAAGTGAAGGATTGCGGTTCGGATAAACGGTGCCAGCTGTGCAACGGGAAGCACCACACTACCATACATGAGGACGGCGCGGGCACTAGCACCGTTACAGAGGTCACTGCCAATGCCTCTAGCTGTGCTGCGAGTTCATTACCGGCTGTACTCTTAGCTACTGCACGTGTAAGAGTGCTGCCACCCAACGGTGACTCAAGAATTGTGCGAGCACTCGTCGACCAGGGTAGCGAGGTGTCCCTTATCACCGCCGCACTGGCTCAGCAGCTATATCTACAGCGGAGAGCCACCAACATACGCCTCATCGGCGTCGGGAGTCAGCTTCCCGAGCGGGTACGAGGAAAGGTTCAACTAAACTTCACCGCGCATACCAATTCTACGGAGCGTCACGTGATAGAGGCCTTGGTGTTGCCACGCATTACTGCCTACCAACCACGTCTCAGCAACAGAGCGTCAACATGGACTCACCTCTATGGCCTTCCACTAGCGGATCCCAGGTACGATGGAGACGGGCCAATCGACCTCTTGCTGGGAGCCGATGCCTTCGCCCTTATTCTTCGGGACGGCCTCATTAAGGGTGGCATCGGCGAACCCATGGCCCAGAACACGACTCTGGGTTGGATTGTATCTGGACCAGCTACACAGGAACCCAGAGACGATGACGCGGGCAGCCATGCTCTCGTGGCCCTCAAATGCACGGCAGAAGAGGAGCTCACACCTCTAGTACGCCGGTTCTGGGAACAGGAGGAAGTCGTGGTGACACCGGCCTACACTGCCGAACAGCAGAGCTGCGAGGACCATTACAGGACAACTCACCAGCGGTTACCTTCCGGGCGCTACATGGTCCGACTTCCATTCCACGACGATCGTGAACTCGGCGCGTCTCTTCATGGAGCCAGACGCATGCTGTTACGGATGGAAGCTAAGTTCCAGAGGGACCCCATCTTCGCTCAGGCCTATGGAGACTTTATGCGTGAGTATCTGCAACTCACGCACATGACCAAGACTCGAGGCGATATTACAGGGCCCGCCTTCTACCTACCGCATCACGGAGTACTAAAGGAGAGCAGTACGACCACCAAACTGCGGGTGGTATTTAACGGCTCGTATGTCACGTCATCTGGCCAGTCTTTGAACGAGCGATTGATGGTAGGCCCCACTCTCCTCCCGAGTCTGCACCAACTAATGCTGCGCTGGCGAATACATCGTGTCTGCCTCACCGCAGACATTGAAAAAATGTATAGGCAGATACTCCTCCATCCGGACGACCGCCAATACCAGCTGATTCTGTGGAGAGAAACGGGAGACACAGACATCAGTACTTTCAAGCTCAATACTGTGACATATGGTCTAACTTGTGCTCCGTACCTTGCTATTCGGACGCTCAGACAATTGGCCAATGACGAACGAGCACGACACCCAAGAGCAGCGGCCATCCTGGAACGCGACGTCTACGTGGATGATGTCGTAACCGGCGCCGACTCTGTGCAGGAAGCTCTCGAAATACAAGAGGATCTGCGTCAACTCTGTACGGCGGGTGGCTTTAACTTACGGAAGTGGGCTTCCAACCAACCAGCACTAATGGAGCAGGTCCCCACCGGTGATGCTATCCCGGAATGCAAGTGGCAAACTGGTGAAACCCACCAAGCTCTGGGCGTCCACTGGAGCCCAGCTGATGACAGTTTCAGGGTCCGAGTGCAGCCAATCCAACAGGACATCAAAGTGACGCGGCGAACGGTTCTGTCAAAAATCGCGAAAATATTTGACCCACTGGGCTTGGTGTCCCCTGTAACGGTCAACGCAAAAATATTCATGCAGACACTGTGGCTTATCAACATAGAGTGGGACACTCCCTTACCGTCCACTGAGACCGAATACTGGCATCACTTCCTGGACAAACTGCCAGAACTGAACCGCATCGCCGTTCCCCGCTGGCTCGGCCTACATCAGTCGCTTCAAAACCGAGAACTTCATGGATTCGCCGATGCTTCGGAACGAGCCTATGCAGCGGTGGTCTATCTCCGAGTGGTGGATCACGACGGCATCATCCGAACCCAATTGGTCACTGCTAAGACTAAGGTGGCTCCATTGAAGAAAATTTCCCTACCACGACTCGAACTCTGTGCCGCAACATTAGTGACACGCCTACTGGCACTCACCCGCGAGACCTTGGGCTTGGAAGGGGTGCCCGTTCACTTATGGAGTGACTCCACCATCACGCTTGCATGGATCCAAGGCCACCCTGCACACTGGAAGACATACGTGGCCAATCGGGTGTCGGAAGTCCAACTGACGCTGCCGGATGCCCACTGGCACCATGTTTCCAGCCAAGACAATCCAGCTGACTGTGCCTCTCGAGGTCTACCTCCCAATCAACTACCGGACTTTACACTCTGGTGGAATGGACCCTCCTGGCTGACCACCCCAACGGGATGGGACGACAGGAAATACTCAGAAGTGCCACCAACCGACCTCGAGACCAGGACCACTGCCGTCATGTCACGTTTGGGTGACCCGACATACAGCGAGGAAATGCTGAATAAATATTCATGCATCACATCTCTCCTTAGAGTCACAGCCTGGTGCTTGCGGTGGCTACCACAACATGCCACAGTCAAAAGGGAAAATTGGTTAAACCCAGCAGAGATAGAGGCAGCCAGAACCCGATGGCTCCGCCTCGTCCAACATCAAGCATTTGCAGCCGACATCCATCAACTGGAGCTGGGTCAACCGCTACCTAGCCGTAGCACGCTCTTAAGCCTGCATCCCTACCTTGACGATGACGGTCTACTGCGAGTTGGTGGGCGCCTACGCTGGTCAACCCTCCCTTTAGACGCCCAGCATCAGGTCATTCTACCAAGGGATAGCAGACTCACCGAACTGCTGGTGGTGGATGCCCATCATCGTACTCTTCATGGCGGGACTCAGTTGACACTAACCACTTTGCGACAACGGTACTGGGTTTTACAGGGACGACAGCGGGTGAAAGCCCTCATCCACCGCTGCGTCACATGCACACGCTGGCGAGCAACGACTGGTCGACAATTAATGGGTGACTTACCCAGCTCCAGGGTGACACCGGCCCGTCCCTTTCTGCATGTGGGAGTTGACTACGCGGGGCCTCTCACACTCCTGGCTGTCCGAGGAAGAGGACACCGCACACACAAAGGATATGTGGCTGTTTTTGTATGTCTTTGTACCCGTGCCGTCCATTTAGAGCTGGTGTCAGAGTGCAGCACTGAAGCCTTTCTCGCCGCTCTGAGGCGTTTCACATCACGTCGAGGCCTCTGTAACATCATTCAAAGCGACCAGGGCACCAATTTCGTGGGAGCTGCCCGTGAACTGCGAGAAATGTTGACGCACCTCACTGACAGTCAAGAAGTTATCCGATCCACCCTGTTGAAGGACGGCATCGAGTGGCGCTTTAATCCTCCTGCGGCCCCTCACTTCGGAGGACTCTGGGAAGCAGCGGTGAAATCAACCAAACATCATCTACGACGCGTGCTCGGCGAACAACACCTCACCTTTGAGGAGATGACGACCCTGCTTACCCAGATTGAAGCCTGCCTAAATTCACGACCGCTGCAGGCAATCAGCGATGATCCAGGAGACTTCAGAGCTCTAACACCAGGGCACTTCCTCATCGGGGAACCACTGCTTAGCGTTCCCGACCCACCACTGGACGGCATTCCAACGTCACGGCTCACTCGATGGCATCTGCTGCAACAAACACGGTTGCATTTTTGGAAGCGTTGGGCCGCTGAATATCTACAGGCCCTCCAAGCCCGGAACAAATGGACGCACCAACAACCACAGCCACGGATTGGCGATCTGTGCCTTATTAAGTCAGAGCTGACGTCGCCTGGACAGTGGCCACTGGCCCGAATTTCACGTTTGCATGCCGGATCCGATGGGTTAACGCGCGTCGTAACGGTCAAAACAGCGAATTCCGAGTTTGTACGCCCTATAACCAAACTTGTATTCTTACCTATGTCACAGGAATAACATCACTCACTCCACGCACCAGGCACTGCGCACTAGAACGCGATTCCAACACCGTCACCTGAGTTGTCTGACGCATCCACGTGAGCCAAGCGGCGCCACCACCACGGTATACCATCTCGCCACATCGACCAACCAATCGATCGCCAGTTCTTGCGACTGATTCATCGAGTGATGAATGCCGGGCGGGAATGTTCAGGAAAGCAGCATTTTGGCGACATCTCTTAGACGCACTACCAATTAGACATTGGCAACGGCCTGCTTGCTCACGTGGAGCGACGATCGAGACCCCTTCCTTCGACCCGCGATCGATGGAAGGGGAAGGCTCTTCCTTCCAGGAATTCGATCGAGATTTCCTGGAAGGCACTTTTGTTCGCGACACAGTTCCGCTTAACACGCTTTTGCCCTTTTGCTTACTTTACGCCATAAGTTACGCAACGCTCACCCGTTTGCTGGGTAACTGCTTCGTGCTTGCTAACTGCTTTGCTAGACGTTAAGTAATTTTAGCCAACTAATTGTGGCTTACACAGATTAAATCGTTAATGTAAATAGTGTGTTATGTGTAAATTTGTACATTAAGTTTTGAATAAGAACAAACTGTGACTCGTGACTGTTAAATACTCGTTTTGTGTTCCACGCATAGTCTCTAGTTCATTCGTCTTGAGTTTCATCACCGCCTCACTGTCTCGTGTCGATCCCCTAGTCTACTTTAAACACTTCGAAACGATGAGATGTAAGGGTCCGAAGATATGAAGAGCATAATCATCAGGTCTTGATTCTGTGCACTTCGAGAAATTTTTCGACTGTTATGGTAACGGTAATATTTATATTCTTTATTTTTCGTTTCCTGCGCCTCTTCTGACAGCTCGCCAATTGGCAGTAAGTGGTGAAGAATGATATTTTTCCCATGCCTTAAAACCTTGTGTACTGTGGCTGTTAATTTTCGCCAAAGATAATTCTGAGTTAACAATTTATCTGCTTCTTCTGCATATATACCGAATTTTTCAGCATTCACTGGTAGACCACAAGAAAGAACATTTAATATTGTCCTAAATTTTTTTAAAATATCTACATCTATTCCGGTAATTGCTGATGTTATATAGGGATATTCAAAAAATCTGTGTGCAGTGTTGCCATCATCGGTGTTCCCAAATCCTTGTTTAGGTGTGTCAATGATTAATCCAAGCTGATTCCTGAATTCTTTTATGATCCTTGACTTTTCCTCTTGCCTCTTCTGTTTATTGTCTGAAAATTTTTCTAACTCCTTCACCCTTAAAGCTTAAATCGTAGCTTACACGTAAAACGAACTCCATAATCGTATCCTTGCATGTAGGGGTGAAAGGCCATATTGGTAATTCTCTTCTATATTTTTCCCTCCAGGAGTAACAAAATTTTTTGGACTTTTTTTAGCAAATGATACACGTGGAACTCGATTTAGTATCTGTTAAATGTTGAGCAACTTTTCCATCTGCCATTGTCAATTGATATTTCTTTTCCATGGACTAAGCGTTTTGTAAGCACTAATGAATTAATTTGATTTTTTATAAAGTCGACTTCAGTTTTAATTAATTCTTTTGTTTCTTTTAAGTATTGAAACTTAATAGGCCTACAAAAGTGGGCGGACGAAGGACGAGGATTTTTCCACAGGAGGCTGTCCGTAACACTGCATTGTAAACGTAGAGGAACCATTGACGTTATAAACATATTATTATCCATTAAGTTTGAACTATTGTACTCGCTAATCTTCTGCTTGTATTCGCTTTGTCCTGACGAACCATCACATCCCCCATTTGCTCACTAAAACTAGATGCGTATCACTCAAGGCTTCGATTTCATCCTGTGTTTTTAATTGTAAAATTCTGTGCGTTGTGGAATCAAGCAACTTTTGAAGAGAAACTGAAGCAGAAACGTTGGTGACCTCCATTTCTGGCAAGCATTTTTTTTTCGCTTGAATAATTTTATTATAGCTAGGTAAAGCGTAGTGCTTTCTCTTCTGTAACTCATTTCGAAGCACGATATATTTATCTTTCGACAGTCCCAAGTCCAAAAACAAAGACAAAGCTTCTTCCGGTGTAAATTTCTGCGGCTCATCTTTTGGAGTTAAAATACTATCCTTAATTTTTTCCAAATCATCTGGACTACCTTTATCAACAGCTTCTACAATGAACGCCTTTTGGTGTTGTTTTTCGTATTTATAGCGTTGGCAAAGTGATTGTTTGACCAAATCAGTTGACAGATTTTCGTTGTGTTCTCGCAGCTTCCGTCTTTTGGTGACTTCTGAACAATTGTCCAAAGATTTAACTGGCCTGCCTCTGTTGGATGAAGTTAAATGTTCACGTGTTTCTAAAATTATAGATATTTTTGTGGTTTTCAAGGTCATTAGTATATCCAGCCATGACTTATATTTATATTCAAATTTTGCCACAATTCTGCCAGAAAATCCCCACTTTTTTTTAAAAATTCGAAATAAGGCCGGATAGGTGTTTGGTCCACAATTTCTACATCATAGGTTCTTGAAATATAGCCCGACAGTTCTTGATATTTATTCAATTTGCTTTCGTGAATTATTTTGTAAAGTTTACGGTACGAGATTTCCATATTAATGTCTTGGCGATACTTAGTGATTTTGGTTATATAAATCAGAATTCCACAAAACACAAAAGATAACGAAGCACAATGTTGCAGCCGAGAGTCACCGATCAGCTGTTAAACGGATTTAAATGTGCGTGCGAGAGCGTGTAAACACGGTGACACACCGTCCGGTAAGACGGTTACCGGAGTCACACGTTTTTTCCTGGATTCGAGCGTTGCGCGCTTCCGAGAATCCGGCAGTTAGTTTTTCTCGGACACCTCTGACGACAACAACACGCTCTCGCACGCACGGAGTTTAATAAGTTTCTTTGTCGCCCAGCGACCAACTATTTAAACCTAACGAAAACGGCCCTTCAAGCCATCCGCGCCCAGCGCTCCTTGTACATGTTTTGTGCGTGTTCGAGTTCTGTGTGGAGTGTTCGTCCGTTATTGTAACGACGCCCACGTTCGGCCAAATACACTTGCCGTCCCATCACCCGGTGTAAATTTATAGTCATTGGAGTGCATCCCTTCTCAGGCCATACCAGTGGCAATCCACCAAGCCTTCCCAAGGCATCCGTTTAAACACACAATGGAAAAATAGTATATTGCGTGACAAGGGAGAGAAGTAAGCGATTCCGACGAGCGTGAAGTTTGCTGCCCTCGCTGTGCTCGGGCAGCAATTCACGCGAGGCGAAATCGCTTCTGTCCCGTGTCACGCACTATATTTTTTTCAACACCTGCATGAAAGGTGTGTTTTTGAAAACCTGCTGAGCGATTCGCAAAAAATATGCATTTTCTTTTAATGAAAAATGGTGCTGTGACAGTTGTAATATCAAATAAAACACGCATGCTCGATAACGATTAGTCGAACAACTGCATCTTCATATCATACGGTAACGCCAAACTCCAGTTTCCTTGGGAGGAAAGTAAAAAATTGTGCGAATACGTATGCCCGTAAAGTCTTTTTCCCTTGGGAGAAAAGTAGAAAACGCGAATACGTCTGAAATTGGTCATTTTTCTCGCGCTCAGCAGGCGTAAAAAACACACATTTTCATGCAGGTGTTGAAAAAATGCGTTTATAACACTTCTGTAACGTTCGGGGACCGCATCTGGCCAGCTATGTTTCAATCAATATAAATTTGCCGATCTCGTTTTTCGATTTTTTCAACTGTTGTTATCCTGTCAATTGTTTTCCTCTGCATACTCACAGATTCACGCCCTCATACATTAGCAATTAATTAAAACTGAAGTCGACTTTATAAAAAATCAAATTAATTCATTAGTGCTTACAAAACGCTTAGTCCATGGAAAATAAATATCAGTGTTTCATAAACTACACTTGACAATGGTAGATGGAAAAGTTGCTCAACATTTAACAGATTTTACTTCAATTATCATTTTCTTGGAAAGTAGCACAAAGTAGCACCTAATTCTTTTTGTTTCTAAGAGAGAAAGGTTCATTCTTTCACATGATATCAATTAAACCCATTGCATATGGTTGCAACTTTTTAAAATTTAAAAAAAGTTTATTATTAACATTTTACCCTAATGAATGGCCTTAATAGAATATATAGCTATGTAATTAACTTTGTGACTAACTCAAATTGCACCTCTTAAAGAAAAACAGAAAAACATAAAAGTTTTTGATAAGCGATACTTTTGCGGTTTTGGCACATTTTGAGCACCGATCGCATTAAAACAATAGCAAATATTAAGAAACTGGCTTTACTACAATAAAATATAGTAATGTTAATAAAATGTGTATTGTAATTGGCCTGTAGCCCCACTTTTCGCAAACATGGGTCTAAATTCACGGGCCCAGCACGGGCCTCTGAGGATTAATATCAATTATATTAATTCAGCTTAAAGGCCGTAAATTTGCGGTTAAAATGCGCCCAGTTACATTAAAATATCTTGACTAGAACCAAAGTTATAGATTTTTGATCGCCGGCGGGTCGTTTTGTCCCACTGTGTGCATCGTTTAGATGGCCCGGTGGTTGGGGAAAAGGGGTAGGAGTTGAAGTTTAGGGAATTTCGGTGGAGTTGTGGAGTGGTTTATAAGAGTGATTTTAGTTAATACCGCGCGAAAAAAAGTGAGACGTCACAACTTAATGTGTGGCGCCTTCGGCCCAAGTGTACTAATTAATAAAGATTTAGTCTTTTGTTTGCTTGGCTGAAACGATTGCGTTTCCTCATTTTCGCGAGACTCTGTGTTTGGCCCTTACAGCCAAAATATCAGAAGTGGAATTTGAATAAAAAAAAGGGGGGAAACTGAAGTGAACGTGCTACAATTTGGCTAACCAGTCGTAAAAACTAATTGTTCGTGAGCACGGATAGAATTTCGTGTTCAAGTTCGCGTGGTCGAGAACGTTCGAAACGGGTCTAGAACGTTCGATCCAGAGGTGAGGACGAAAAACAAAGCTGTTGACTTTCTGGTTGCTAACCGAGTTTCAAACACCGCTAGATCGTTCAAGTGTATGTTGGCTACCTCTGCTGTTCCCTGAGTCACCAACACAGGTGTGTGCTTATGTTGCGTTTGAACTGTGGACAGACGACTTAAGAGGATGGACCCCAACGATTATAAAGTGCCTCAGTTGAAAAGTGCGTTACAAAAGCTTGGACTACCCTCAAGTGAAAATAAGACCGAATTAATTGAAGACTAATGGAAGCGGATCCTGAAGGACATTGGATGACCCCTGCGGGGGAAACGGAGCAGCAGGAACCCGAGGGGTACGCAGAACTACGCGACTCCTCGGGAAATGACCAACCCCCTTTGTACGCGCCATCGAATTCCTCCGGAAGAGTCAGAGTAAGGGACGACCTGGAAGCTGGAGGACCTCCGCCTCCTCCCCCAGCAATCTCTACCGGAGCGGGTAGTGACGTTATCGTCCAACTCTTGGAGCATATTGTGACATCCACTCTGCGTGGGCGTTATATATGAGCCATTATATATGGGTACGTGGCTATTGGCCGAAAGGTGGCATGGATTTAGTGCCGAAGGGTTGCCGTCGGTTGCCTCGTCTACAGTACGTAAAGTTTGGAGGCGCTTTCAGAGAGCCCGGGCAACGTCCAGTCGCTCTCTGTCGGCGGTACGGAGGTACAGTCGGTCGAGGTCCGGGCAGTGTCCAGTCCTCTCGATTACGGTACGGAAAGGTTGGAGGTGCTTTCAGAGAACCCGGGCAACGTCCAGTCGCTCTCCGTCGCTGGTACGGAAGTATGGAACGGGTTCGGGGAGCCTGGGCAACATACAGCCACTCCACCGAAGCGGTCGGGTTACAAAGGAATTACGCTAGCAGCGTCCACAACGGTGCGAATCCGGTCACTACCCAGTCTTTCGTGCCTTGTGGTGAGGGGGCTCCTTAATCCCCACTCGATTGTTTCTCTTCGGTCGCCGCGGGTCTTATATCCTATTGCGCGGTGAATTTCACTGGCGAGAAGCGGACGCGATCTCTTGGCGCGTTGCGTACTAATCCCCAGGAGCGCGGATCGCGTTGTGAAGGGGGGGGGCGCCGTGGGCTGTTGCGCCTCGGCTGGGCTCGGCTTTGCTCGCCTCGTGATGTTTCGTCACAATATGATCATCGAATATCAAAGGAGGGACGAACTTTCCGCCAGGATGCTGGAGCAAACAGCGGTGCGTGCCCAGGGCCCCCCTCCGGACCCGCAAAATTACCATATTGTTGCGCCGGGGTGTTTCCACCGACGACCGCCCCGACGCAAAGGAGTAGAATGATACGCGGGAACATTGCACGACATGTCTATATTTGGGTATACAGAGCAATGACAGCACAACCCGCACATCCGAACGCTACGGCATTCGGTACAAGACTGTCCACGGCGTCGTCCTGACAGTCTTCTCGAAGGGGGTTGATCCTCTTCTGTCTTTCGCTACGAGCACCAGCAGGCTATGCACGGGCCTATACCCGGTGCTCGCAACATTGCTCCCCCCTCTGGAAAAACGGGCGTCCCGACCGCGTCGAGTCCTCTTCGGAATCTTCGTACCCCTGCCTGAAGAAGTTGTCGTGCAAGCCTCGTGGCTTCTACAGACATTCGCCTCGACATTTGCCTTCTCGCTCAGGGGAAAACCACGGAAAAACCCTGAGCAAGGCGTGGGTACAACGGGACGGCTGGAGCATTCTCCTCTTCACCACGTCCTGGAACCCCAACGACGCTTTCGTCCTCTTCCCTTGGTCCCGCGACGAAATCCTCGGAGAACTGCGGGTGCGTTCCTCGATGAGACGTTCCAACTCCTTGCTCCTCGATGTCCCTGGAGCTCCGCCCTCCAACGACGATTCCACTGCGTTGCGCTCCCTCGGCAGGGATCTCCAGCGACGAAGCATCCTGGCCTCGTCCAGCGTCCTCTGGAACTCCAACGGTGTTCTCGTTTTCTCCCGTGGGTCCCGCGACGTTCCTGGAACTCTGCTCTGGATTGTCCCACGACGACTCTGTTGTTCCGAGGCTGCGTCCCCCTTTCGGACTCGACACCGACGCTGCATCCTCCCGGACTCGGCTCCCAGCACTCAGCCACGGACAGCCCCTGGGGTTCGTCCTCGATGTCTTTTTGGTGACCTTGTTCGAGACTCCAATCCATCGATGGGTCCGGAGGTCCCTGAAACAACTCAAGAAAAGGGGCCGAGCTACGAAGGTAGACCTCCGCAGCCCAGTCCACTGGATTAGCTTAAAACTAATCTTCTGTCTCTCTGTTCAGATTCTCCCTTGCCATCCTCCTTGCGGGGGTCTTGACGTCCACAAGAAACACTTCTCGAGCAAGAGACTTCCTCCAGTCGACGAACGGCCCATCTCGACTAAACGACTCCATTCTTCGGGGCTCTCTCTCTGTCTCTCGGGGGTTTGGCGATCCTGCGACGGTTTTCGCCCTCGAACTCCCTCCGTCGCGACTTCGCACTCGGCCATCCTGCGACGATGTTTATTTATTTATTTATTTATTTATTTATTTATTTATTGACGGGAGAACCCATTAGATACACCAATAAAGAACAGTTTTGGACAAAATAAAGAATACAATAAAGATAACAAGTGTTAAAATAAACAAGACATAACAAATCAACGACGTAACAATAAACAAAAACGCCCGACAACGCCTTAAGAACGACGCGGACATACAATAAATTAAGGAGATGACGGCCTCCTAAGCACAAGCGTCCTGAACGTAGTGGGGGGGGGGGGGAGGTCTATGTTCGCCCTCGAACTCCCTTCGTCGCAGCTCAGCAACTCAGCGCTCTCCAGGCGCCTCCACGTTGCTTCGGTGGTGCCGCACTCCTGGAAGCGCTGCTCGCCAGCAACACAACTGCATGGATCCCTGGCCGCCACCCAGAGCCGCACACCCACCAAACTTTGGTGCGGTCCATGCACTCCTGAACGTCCCTGCGTCCCTGCCGGAGTCACATCCCCGCCACCAACACTTCGACGCTCCCTCTACAGCGTCCTAACCGACCTCTTATGGTGGTGATCCCCCGAATCCGACGAGCCCCTCGATTCTTCTTGCAGCTTCAAGTCGAATCGGCATTGCTGAACGTTGTTTCTGGATGGCGTTCGACGACTCACGGAAAACCGTTCTCTCCGTCTCAGGAGAAGTTGAAATGTCAATGTCAAAACGTCAATGTGTCAACACGTCAATGTGTCAAAACGTCAATGTGTCAAAACGTCAATGTTCTTCTATACTCGCGACAGAGCCAAATTCAGTGCGTAGTCATTTCTATTTGACGTACGCTTGTATTACATTTTAACGGCAACAGTCCCTTGCCGTTTTCTACATTACCCAATGGGAACGATACAACCAGGATTCGGTTCCCTTTTCATAGGTCGGCTTCACCAGCTTCCAGAGCCGACTCAGCAACGTCCTCCGGAGCTCCTTTCTTTTCAGTAGTATAGCAAGGGGGATTCTAACTCAGGTCCTCTGGGGGGAGCGCGGGGGAGCGCGGCGGAGGGAAACATGGGCGCGGGGCCTGCGGGGCGAGGAAGACCGGTTGCGCGCGCACGTGACGCGGAGTGGGGAAGCCACAATCGTGGAGGGGATCACTCCAGGCCGAGCCGCCGCGGAGACCGGGCCCACCGCCGAAAACTTTTTAGACCTAACCGGAGGGAGTGAATGACCCCCGAAAAACTTTTTCAAACCCCGATCCACCACCGGAAATTTTTTCCGAGGGAGGGGACAACCTTGACCCACCCCCAAATATTTTTTCCAAACCAATATGCAACATACAGACATTTCCAACGCAGAGAAATAATAATTTATTTTTATTGGGAATTGTTTCGAACAATGTTGGGAAAGATCGACGTTTTTTTACACACCGCGTCTTCGGAGGGTCGGAAAGAGAGAGCAATATTTTAAAGCTAAATTCGAGAGAGGGAAAGAGACAGCGCTACATAGCGATACGAACACATATTTTTTATTCTAAAGCGTTCCGATTTAACGTCGCAGCGTATCGCGCGATCGTGTGTAATATGAGTCCTCCCCAGGACACGTGCATGTGATGACGCCATTCAACCATGCGAAGAACGCTCGAGCGAAATAGAATTATGCAGTGTCTGCAAATCTTAGAATTAAGTGGCGAAAGGAGAAGGATGGGTAAATAAAATGGAGAAATAATATACGTTTAAGATATATATATTGTTACATAGAATATAAAACTAGAATAGAAAATAGAAAAATAGAAAAATATAAAAAAATATAAACTATTCTAAGGACGCAGGTGGCGAGTGGTTTTGGCTTAATTATCCCACTCGATAACATCATCAGCAAATAGCATATTTAATGATAAATCTACAGGAACTTGCGCAGGGTCAGTTTGAACTGCAACAACGGTAGCCCAAAGCCCCGATATTTTATTCGCGAAAATGGAATCATCATCAATCTCTGTTTTCACATTTCGCCAAACCACGCTCTTTGGAACACCCTCACGATTCCGCCGAGCTATATTCCTTCGAAATATTCGCTATCACGTATGATTTTGGCAGTACGACGCGCATCTAAGGTTTCACAGGCAACATCGCTCTGCTGTAGTACGTTGACAAAATTTGAAAATTTCATCCTCACATCTTCTGCAGTTTCATGTAATCGCAGATACACATAGTTTACACACGGTTCAAGATTAAACAAATATGTTACTGTATTCGGTTTGAAATACAGCGACTTAGTATCTAGTGTCATCTTTACAATCGAAGAATCATACATCCGACAAAAATCAACCGATAATTCATTAATCCGTAGCGATTCTGATCCAGGTAATTGTGCACGTTGTTCGATGGTTGTACTTGTTGCGGCTAGTGCACACCACGGATACCATGATAATATGAGATGATTCCCGCGATTGTCGCCGAGAACAACTTCCACATCAGCCATAGGTCCTACGCTGATCCTAATTTCCAAATATTTGCTACCCATGGTTGTTAATGCGTATCTTCTGACCATGATCCGCGATGCTTGGCGCGGCCTAAGAGAACAATCAAAGCTATGAAATTGTCCACTCGTATTAGGAATAAACATAAAAAAAATTTCAAGATGTGAAAATTAAGTCTTACCTGTCAAATGTATTTTCCCCGCATTGAGCTACGCCATCATCTCGCATGATGGGAACGTAATAATTCATGTGTCCGGCGTTTCCTTCGGCACTGGTACTGCACATTTTTTCAGAGCACTATTTGTTCCGTCGAAAGTCACTGTGGATACTGAGCGATTGATGGAATAACGTTCGGGAGACTGACTTAACTATGACCTAAATTGCTTCCCCCACCACAGCATTTTATTTTATTTTATTTTAAAGCATCCAATTTTTCCATAATGTATTTCAATCTTAACGTCGCAGCATATCGCACGGTTGCATATAACTTGAGCCCAATCCTCAAGGATAAAAGTCTCGACACGTGTTGAATGTAATATAATACTTTTGGGAACGTAGAATCTTAGAATTATGCGGAATCAGCAGAAACTGTGTCGGATGATTTTTGCGCGCTAATTCGTCATACGCGTAAATCATAGAAAGAATTTTGCTGTATCAGCAGAAACTGCATAGAACCATGTTGGGTTGGATCGTCAAAAGAGTAAGACAGAGATCGCAAATCATGACAACGGTCATAAAAGCGCGCTCCAAAACTGCACAAAGCCTCAAATCGTTGCAACGTGTTGCGAGGAAAAGACATTACATTTACATTCCTTTTTACAACCATGGAAGAATTCGCGCAAGTAATCCGCCAATTATTGGATCAATCCACACGATTGATTTCGCGAGAAGAATACCTCGCGTGGGAAGAACGGTGCATCGAGTGCATCGAATCGTTGGAAGAACACAGCCGCGTAAAACGTCCTCGATTATCGATCGGAGTTCCGCAATCGCTGGTTGCTCGAATCGCGCAGCTCGAAGGAGTAAAATATTCGTTGCGCGGCCGTTTTGTGCATGAAGGTGCTGGACATTCGAGTACGGGACTTTTGTGGCGCGAAATAGACACAGCTTTCGATAGCCGCGTTTTAACTGGTGTCGTGTTAAATTTGAATAACATCGAGCCGCGCAACTTCCTTCAGGATGCGGCGACCAGTGTGCTAGAGCATGTGCGGGACACTTTGAGGAAACATCGAAACCTCAAAGTGAACACTGTATTCAACGGTGAATTTGTGGCGGGTGACAAGCATGCTTGTAAAAGCATGAACACCCGAAACTGTGAACTCTTCCGCACATCCGATCTGCAGGAGTGTTACCAGAGATGCGTCATCGAACCCACCCTAACATCGCTGGAAGAGTTCCAGGAACGCGACAGCGGATGGGCATTGACGAGAATCATGAATCTGACCGTCAATGTCAACAAGTACAATCCGCTGCGCGCGGGGTGTCACATTCAGTTGCCGCAGGAATTGTCATTGAAGAAGGCAACGATCAATGTGCAATCCCCGGACAATGCGTGTTTCGCGTGGGCAGTGGTCGCCGCTCTCCATCCTGTGGAAAGAAATGCCGATCGCCCAAGTTCGTACCCGCACTATACTTCCATATTAAATCTCCAGGGCATTGAGTTCCCAATGTCCCTGGGGCAAATTGGAAAATTTGAGCGGCTCAACAACATCTCCGTCAACATCTACACCTTCGAGATGGAGAAGACGAAGACGGTCTTTCCGCTGCGCCTCACCAGCCAAAAGAAGGATCAACACGTCAATCTGCTCTACACGCCGAATCAAGAGCACGGCGATGTAGGACACTTTGTGCTGATCAAGAATTTGTCCCGGCTGGTGGGTATGCAGCTGAGCAGACACAAGGCAAAGAAATTCATCTGCGATCGGTATGTATAAAAAAAAACATATGAAATGCTGAAATATCTCACGAAACAAATTAAATGAAAAAAATTTTGGGTTTACAGATGCATGCACTATTTCGGATCTGCCGCGAAGTTGGAGCTTCATTCGCTGGACTGTGGCAAGATGAATGACTGCGCCATCCTGCTGCCCAGCGAAGGCAAAAATTTGCTCAACTTCGACAACCACTGCCGGAAGGAGCGACTCCCCTTCGTGGTGTACGCAGATCTGGAGTGCATCATCGCAAAAACAGAGGACAACCGAGTGGGTAATAAATTATGCGCGTATCAACACCACAAAGTTCATATCATAGCATATTATATGCATTGTTCGTACGATACATCGTTATCAGTGTATCGATGTCGCCGCGACGCGGATTGTGTTTCGTGGTTCGTAGACGAATTGAAAAATTTTGCGAATTTTGTCAAACCCATCTTGTCCAGTAATGTTCCAATGCTAGATTTAACTCCCGAACAGTTGTCGACATTTCACAATGCAACACATTGTCATATTTGCGAAGAACCATTCGAGGCTAGCGATGTACGAGACCACGATCATTTGCCATCTGTCCGGACGGTTTAGAGGCCCAGCACATTCGGAGTGCAATTTAAATTATAAAAACGCGTTTTACATTCCCATAGTTTTCCACAATTTATCCGGCTATGATTCACATTTTATTATCGAGGAAATAGCTACCACTTTCGAAGGCAGCGTTGACGTATTACCCATAACGAAAGAAAAGTATATTTCTTTCACAAAAAATTTCGAAGATACGGCTGATTCAGACTCGCGAAATTGTATTAAATTGCGATTCATCGATTCGTACAAATTTCTCAACACCAGTCTCGACAAATTAGCATCCTTTCTTAGCACAGATCAATTAAAAATTTTACGATCCCAATTTGAAACATTATCCACCGAGGATTTCAATTTATTGACGCGAAAGGGTGTCTTTCCATATGAATATCTTGATTGCGAGGACAAACTGCAGGACCCATGCTTACCGCCGCGCGAGTCATTCTACCCGTTCGTTAACGGGTGAGACTGTATCCGAGACCGATTACGCACACGCCAAAACTGTCTGGCAGCGTTTCGAGACTAGAACCTTGGGCGAATACAGCGACTTGTATTTGAAAACAGATGTCTTGTTATTGGCAGATATTTTTGAAAATTTTCGCGAAAGTTGTATCAAGAGTTACGGATTAGATTCAGCGCATTATTATACTCTACCTGGTTTCACATGGGATGCAATGCTAAAACATACAAAAATTACATTCGAATTGCTCACAGACATCGATATGGTCATGTTTATCGAACGCGGTATACGTTGGGGTTTAAGCCAATGTTCCGGAAGATACGCACATGCCAATAACAAGTACATGTCATCTTACGACGCATCGGAAAAGTCATCGTACTTGATGTACTTTGATGTGAACAATTTGTATGGATGGGCAATGTGTCAGCCCCTACCATACGCTAAATTTCAATGGGTCGAAGATGCTGCAAATTTTTATGTGTCTTCAATCGGTGTCGATTCGCCCACGGGGTACATTCTCGAGGTAGATCTGGAATATCCGCAACGTCTGCACGATGCTCATACCGATCTACCGTTCTGCCCGACGCGTGCCAAACCACCTGGCAGCAGGCAGGACAAGTTACTCGCGACCGTAACGTTCTCGAACGAGACGTTGCCGTTCTTTACAGGAGATTCACAAGTAGAGCGGTTTACCTGTGAATTTGTGGGATTGGTTCGGGTGGCGTGCGATTAAGAAATGAATTTCAAGATACGAGAGTCCTTCTTTTAACGTGAAAATAACAATGGTTTATTCAAGAATAAATGGTAGTGACTCTAGGTCGAAATTGAACATATAGTACGACGCTCAGTCGTGTGGATTATTATAATTAATTAATAGAACTAATGTTAATACGTAACGACGTATCGGTCGGTGATTGATTGACGCTAAGTCGGTAACGATGAATATGATTCGGTTTTTGGTTACGACGCTAAGTCGGTAATAAAGAAAATAGAATTTGTTGTTTCGCTCGGTAAAACAGAACACAAGAATCGTTCTAGTTGTTGATATAGAATGTCTAGAACTAATGGTTAATTGATATTTAAAGGTAATATAATGTAACGATACTAAATCGCTAATTGAACGTAAAGTCTCGACGCTAAATCGATGTATAATACAGAACGTGATCCGTGATCGGTCTAATATGTTAGAGTTTGAGAACTGGAGAGGGTTCCTTCTCTCGGATTTGGAGTAGCTTCCAGTTGCCTATAAGCTTGCCCACGCTTTCTAGGATGGTAGCTGAGTGCTAGTGAAAGCGATCTCAGATGGTAGCCAGGTAGCCGGTTAGGGCGTCCCCAGATGGAAGTTGAATTAGTAGCTTCCTTCCTTCGATTTGATAGTGGCTTCTGGTGCCTATCAGCTGGCCCACGCTTGGGAGGAGTGAGATATCCAAGGGGCTTGTAAAAGCGACCTCGGATGGAAGGTGAGAGGGGCTAGCTAAAGCGACCTCGTAAAGGTGGTGAGAGGGGCTAGTTAAAGCGACCTCGAAAGGAAGTTTGGTAGAAGATTTAAGATAAACTTGCTTTAGACTTTTCGAAACAGAAGGGGCTAGTTAAAGCGACCTATGTGTTCTAGGTTCGGTGGCAGAACCAAGTCTGCCTTTCTGCTGCTGGCGGCCCTGTATTTATACCAATCTGTGGTACGTAGCCCGCACCAATCACTGGCTGTGCGATCTCGCGCACCAATCATAATTAACATCCGGTTCGCGCCACTTGCTCACTATGCTCGGTAAATTCGGCGTCCGGTTTACCGTACGGCGTGCGCATGCGTGCGCGCTTCACTCGCGGCACTGAGTCTACTGTTTGAATATGCGGTTATGCGCATGCGTTACGCGTCACTTGAGTTCAATGTTTTTCCCGCCGCATGGGATGTCGCTTGCACGTGTTTCGCGTGTTACAACTTAGGTATAACAATGGTTAAATTAGAAAAAATGTATGGCGGTTCGTAGCGGTACGTTACATCTCGCCGCCCGGTTTTTCTCTCGTCCCGAGAGATGTAGCTTTAGGTTTCACTACGCGGACTATCGGTTCGCGAGAAGAAGTCTGGCGCTCGATTTCTTCTTCTATATGTTTAAATGTTTCTGCGTCTTTATTGACATTGGCCGCCATTCCCTTCGTTGGGGGTGGTACGTTCCCTGTCCCGAATAGGAATATATATTTCCATGCACGTTGTCGCGGATCGGAATCTAAAAGCCTTGTATAAGGTCGCCAGTCTACTTCTGGCATAGTTATTTTATGCACTTTCCACGGTGGCGGTGTTAGTACTGACGGCTTTGAACTTGATAGTACTCTTAATTTTTTTAATTTTTCTCCCGATCGGTTTGGCATTATAACGCTATTGATTAATTTGTTTTGCTCACTTGAGACCGAATGAAACCTAGCTGTATGATGTCCCTTAAATATATACAGTTCTCCTTACGTCGTATTATGACTTGAATTCTATCCCCTTATTGACTATATGTTCCCCTAAAATTTGGTGTCTTTCTCTGTTTATTACACGACTCTATTAGGGTATAGGATTTCTTGCAATGCTTCTGTCTTATTCTATTTACTATGTGACTCCGTTTTTCTATATTTCAGGAGTGCGCGGTTTGTTTACATCAAGCCCCGGCTTCGTTGACCTCGGTCTATAGCTATCCTTCTTATACGTTGTTGCTAAGGGGTATTCAGGAATGTCGCGAATATGTAATAGGATATGATTGGATTTATTTGGAAAGGTAATTGAATTTTTACACGTATGTGTAGTGGAAAAAAAAATAAATGTTTATTAATTAGGCCTCCGCTCATCTGCCTCGAGTACATTTAAGGAAAGCCCTAATTCGAGGGCCTCCTTGTTATTCTCGCTTATGTGCATGAAAGCTTCCACGCATTCACTGCATTGTGCAGCCACTCCCCAGTTAAAAATCTCCTGGGTGCAGATCACGCAGTACTTGAAATTTATTAAGTGCCTGCGTAGCGTGAGGAGGTGGCGGCTCGCGGGGGTGTAGAATTTTGTCTCCTCCGCTCGGAGATTCCTGTAACAGGGGTAGCAGATTTTTCGCCGGTATAAATCGCTCCGGTCCGTCCGGTACCCTGGCCATTTGGGCTTTAAGCATATCATTGATAGCAATGTAAGATATGGGTCCTCTTCTTCTTCGCGAGGGCGGTTCATCCATTTCTCTTCAGGTGACTTATTGGACATTTTCTGTACCGGCACACCACGTGTATTTTAATAACTTGAATTTTTTTCTTCTTTACTATAATTTTTCGCGTGCTTTTCACGAGGGTGTCACTTTTCTGAATGAGCCCTTTTGCGTAATTCCCACCACTTTTAAATTGGGCGCTGTGAAGTTGTTAATGGTTTGCCGTAATATCCCTAGGAGTGGCGCAGTCTAGTGGCGTATAGGCCTTTTTTATTCTGTCCTTGTGGACAACCTTAGTTCGACGGGGGCTCACAGCTATCTTTACATTGTTGTTTTTCAAGATTTCGATAATTGTGTAGGGCCCCTCGTATTCGTCGCTAAATTTATCTCTTTTTGGTTTTAAAACCAGTACTTGTTCTCCCTTGTGGTAATTAACGGAGGATACATTTCGGTCGTAGTAGTGTTTTTGACGATATTTTGAGTTTTCTAAATTTTGGCGTCCTAGTTCGCGAATGTTGAGCAACTTTGTTACTAACCTCTCCACGAAGTCTGGATATGTAGTTAATGAATCATTTGGCATTAGACTTGATGGTTGTCTGGCCTTTTTACCATATACTAATTCGTAGGGAGTGTATTTGGTGCCTTCATGTATACTAGTGTTATAAGAGAACATTGCCTGTGGTAGCCACTGATCCCATTGTTTTTCTTTGGTTATGTAATGTTTTAAGTATTCAACTAATACGTGATGGCTTCTTTCCAGGGAACCGTTTGACTGTGGATGGAATGCTGAGGTTTTATACTGCTTGATATTGAAAGCCTTTGCAAAGTTTCGCATGAGAGAACTGATGAATGAAGATCCTTGATCTGTGAGAATGGCTTTTGGGCATCCGTATTGGCATATGAAGTGTGTGGTGAATGCCTGGGCTATTTCTTCGCTTGTGAATGAGACTAGTGGTATTGCTAATGAAAATTTGGTTAGATTGTCCTGTATGGTAAGTATATATGTTTTTCCTGACCTTGTAGGTGGCAATGGTCCTACAATATCCATGGATATTTTGTCAAAGGCGTCTAGTGGCCTACTAGCGTTTTAGCTCGTACTAGGTTCTTCTTTTGACAACTTATGCATGTTTTAATGTGTTGCCTTACATCCTTTTTCATGTTTGGCCAATGGTACAGGTTTCTAATTATGTTATAGGTTTTGGTTACCCCTTTATGTCCTCCTACTGGTGACTCATGGTTTTCTCTAATTATTATTGGACGATCTTGTTCTGATGGCAGCTGTACAGTGCCATTGCAGATTGTGATGCTGATATTTGTTTGTAGGAACCTTAGGGTGATCATTTGTTTTAATTTTTCCCAAGATATATTAATTTCTGTTTTGGGTAGTGAGATTTTGTTAATGTTATTTTGTGTTAATTTATTATACAGGTATCTAATTATGGTATGATAGGCTTCTTCGTTTGGAGGATCTGGCATTACCATACCTAAGATGGTTCGTTCTAGTTTGGGAATTTCTATTATACTTCCTGCCTGGAGTGGCAGGGGTAAGGTAATTTTAATTTGTTCTTTACTCATAAATTCCATACTTTCCTTGCCCACTGGTTTCCCATGTGTAGTGATAAATATCCCTGCAGTTTCCCTTCTCATCCATAAATGGTCTGCAATTTCTTTGACTCTACTCTGATATATTTCTTGGTTCACTATTCTTGGTAGTGCTCGTTGTGGTGGTGATTTTTGTTGCTGGGGTGGTCTCTGTTGACGTGATTGTATTTGCTGTCGGGGTGGTCCCGTGGATGTTTTAAAATTATTTTGTGGATCTTTTCTTATTGTAATTGGGGATATTGGTCCTGATAGTGTTTCGCTGGAATCTCTTGTACAATATTTTCTACCTCTTATTGGTGGGCTATTTTTCTTGCTGCTGCTACTATTGCTAGAGTCTATTTTGGGTGGCTCTCTGTAAGTATGACTTTTTGAGATTTCTGCATTGCTTCTTTCCATGATTTGATCTAATGTTTCTATTTCCATTCGTTGTGGGCTGTGAGGACGGTTAAGGGTGGTTGGTCCGGGGTTTGATGGTGGAAGACCGATTTGTCCAGGGGAGGGGTGAACCTCTACTGATACCTCAATATTTTTGGTTGCTTCGAAGCTATCGGTGGATACTTCCATTTCTTCTGAATCCCCTCTTGGTGCGATTCCCCTTTTCTTTTCCGCCGGTCTGTTTGATGATGATGTGGTAGTTGTGGTTTTATGTTTTCTTTTTAATTTTCTTCTCATTTGTATTTGATCTGGATTGAAATCGGATGATGATGAGGAGGAGGATCCATCTCCCTTAGGTTGTTTTGTGGGGCTTGGATTTGGGGATCCCGGACTCGTGGCGGTTTGGGAGCGCGATCGTTTCCCTTCCACTTGTAGCGGGAGTAAAGTTACTGGATTCCGCGAGAGGGCGTCTGCGTTAGTATTGTATCTCCCGGCCTTGTATATGATCTTGTAATCGTATTCTGCTAATTTTATTTTCCAGCGCATGAGCCTGAAGGTAGGATTGTCTAGTGTATGTAGCCATTCTAGTGGTTTATGGTCCATCACTAGGGTAAAACGCTTCCCGTATACGTATGAACGGAAATGTTGTACGGCGTATATTAGAGCAAGTAGTTCGCGTTCTGTTGGAGCATATCGCGTTTCTGCATCATTTAATATTCTTGAGGCGTATGCTATTGGAAGGTCCTTCCCGATTTCTCCTTGACTTAGAACTGCGCCTACTGCGTAACCAGAGGCGTCTGTGGTAATGATAAATGGTTTATTGAAGTCTGGATATTGTAATATTGGTTCCTCACATAGAGCGTCCCGTAATGTTTCAAAAGCTATTTGTTGTTTGATTGTCCATTCGAATCTGTTATCCTTTCTAGTTAGGTCAGATAATGGTTTTGCTATTTTAGAAAAATTCTTTATAAATCTCCGGTAGTATCCGGCTAGTCCTAAAAATTGTCTTATATTTTTCTGAGTTTTGGGTTGTGGGAACTGTTTAACTGCTTCTAGTTTCTTTGGGTCGGGCCTAACTCCTTCCTTACTAATGATATGTCCTAAATAACATACTTCTTTTTTTAGAAACTCGCATTTGTCTGGTTGCAGAGATAGGTTGGCTTCCCTTAGCCGATTCATTAATCTTATGAATTTTGTAGTGTGTTCTTGCAGTGAACTAGCATAGATTACTATGTCGTCTAGGTACACGAATAATTCTATTCCTTGTAATCCGGTGAGAACTTGATCCATTAATCTTTGAAATGTAGCTGGAGCGTTCTTGAGACCAAATGGCATTCGGTTAAATTCGTAATGTCCATAGGGTGTTGAAAAGGCGGTTTTGTGCTTATCATCCGGATGCATCGGTATCTGATGGAATCCCGAGGCTAGATCGAATATTGAGAAATATTTTGCACTGCCTAGTTGATCTAATATTTCCACTATGTTAGGTAAGGGGTACGCGTCGCCTATAGTTTTTTCATTTAGTCGACGAAAATCTATTACTATTCTCCAACGTATGTTCCCTTGACTATCCCGTTTCTTGGTTACTATGAACAATGGTGAGTTATACGGAGAGGTTGAATGTGAGATTATTTTGTTCTGTATGAGTTCATTTATTTGTTTATTAATTTCCTCCTTGTGAACTTGGGGATATCTATATTGTTTTACATTTACGGGTGCCTCGTTTTCGGTAATTATTCTGTGAGACACAGCGTTTGTTGCTTCTAGTTTGCTACCGGGGAGGTGGAATCTATCTGCGTATTGTTCGATTAATTTTACTATGTTTGCTCTTTCCTCTTGGTTTAGATGGTTAAGACGAAGTAGTTCGAGTACTTGTTTAACATGATCTGGTGATGCAATTTCTTCTTCGAATTTTATTTCTTCATATGGTTCTATTTCTATCGAGGGTATCTCTATTTTTATTTCCTTGGAAGAGGTGTTAATTGCGTATAGGTATCCTACTCCATCGTCGTTAGTGACTATAGCATTACCCATTAAGATTTTGGGGTGTACGTTTAATTTCGGTATGTATCCCGTTTTTAGACCTTGGTTTAGAATTTTGATTGGGATTTGGTATCTCATTCGGGCAGGAATTTTTATTTCTACGTTTTTAAACGGGAGTAATTCGTTTCCTATCGTAATCCCTTTCCTTGAATAATCTATAACAGCTCCGCTGCCGTGGAAAAAATCTGATCCTAAAATTCCGTCCTGAGCAGTAGGTAAAGTTTTTACTACGTGAATTTCTGCTACTGTATCTAATATTTTAGTTTTAATATATCCTATTGTGGATAGACAACCTTCAGTAATTCCTGTTAATTCGTAGGTTACGTCAGAGAAAATTGGAGTGCCTGGAGAAACGGCTTCTTCTTTGATTACGCTTAGATCTGCTCCGGTATCAATCATCATTATTACCTTATCTGGCTTTAATTCTGGACTCGATAAAGCTAAACTAGGGGCTCTCCATGTTTCGGATAATCGAAATCTTAACACGGCTTGATTGCGTACAGGATTTTGGGTGGGGTTTGGCGTTTGGTGTTCGGGTTTGGTTGTGTCTGCGGATCTTCGTTTGTCGTTATACATTTTCTTTCGACATTCCTGAATTGTGTGTCCCTTGTTTTTACAGTATTTGCATTCTATTGATTGAGTTTGGCGCGGCATTGTTTGTGACCCGGTATTGTATGACGCCGGCCTTGACCCAGGATTATTATGTGTTGACTGGGGCGCGGTGTTTATGTTCCGGCATTCCTGAACCGTGTGTCCTACTTTCCGACAATGATTGCAATATTTTGATCGCCAACTAATTTGTGCTATTTGCCCTGCCGGGAATTTACTGCTACACTCCGTAGCTGAGTGCCCGTACCCGAAACAATTACTGCACTGCGCGGAGTGCGATAGTCCTTCTGCGAATTTATTCCTCATTATGTTTTCCTGACACTCTGCCTCGGCTTTGATAGCGGTGCTAATGGCGGTATCGAGGTCAGCGAATTCGACGGTTCGCATTCGTGCGTAGATTTCAGGTTTTAACCCCGTTAAGAACGCTTTAATGGAATTTGTTTCCGCGGATTGATTGTATTGCGCGACGTGTAAGGGAACCTCTATTTCATTACAGTATCTTAATTGTAGGAGGATCCCGGAGACTCGACTGCTATAATCTACAGTGGCTTCATTTGGTAACTGAGCAATTTTCGACATTTCTCCATATAACTGGATTGAAGAATGTAGTGGAGCGAAACGTGAGCTGAGGACTCTAATTACCTCTTCGATTGTGTTATAATCGCCGTTAAGTATGACTCGAGAGGCTTGTCCTGATAGTTTACATTTGATTAGCTGTACTAAACCGTATTCGGCGTTTGGCGCGATCATACTTTTCGCGTTCCTACAGCATTTTGTGAATTGATGTATTGTAATGTTCCGCCCGTCGAAGGCTGGAACCGTGTCCGCGGCATCGCGAATTCTAATATTTGGTTGACGCCCATTTTCCTGACTCAATTGCAAACGTTGCAATTCTTCTATAACTGCGTCTACCTGGGGGGTGTTTGGCCCTGTAGTACTCATGATTTTGCTTTTGTTTTAAACGCCTGACTTAGTAAGAAAGAAGGAGTCTTGTTCTTCGCTAGGAGTGTTGATCTCCTTTGCCACGCGATCGCGGTTTCAAGCAAATTTTATCCCACCGCTGTCACCAAAATTAACTACCTGTAACGTTCTCGAACGAGACGTTGCCGTTCTTTACAGGAGATTCACAAGTAGAGCGGTTTACCTGTGAATTTGTGGGATTGGTTCGGGTGGCGTGCGATTGAGAAATGAATTTCAAGATACGAGAGTCCTTCTGTTAACGTGAAAATAACAATGGTTTATTCAAGAATAAATGGTAGTGACTCTAGGTCGAAATTGAACATATAGTACGACGCTCAGTCGTGTGGATTATTATAATTAATTAATAGAACTAATGTTAATACGTAACGACGTATCGGTCGGTGATTGATTGACGCTAAGTCGGTAACGATGAATATGATTCGGTTTTTGGTTACGACGCTAAGTCGGTAATAAAGAAAATAGAATTTGTTGTTTCGCTCGGTAAAACAGAACACAAGAATCGTTCTAGTTGTTGATATAGAATGTCTAGAACTAATGGTTAATTGATATTTAAAGGTAATATAATGTAACGATACTAAATCGCTAATTGAACGTAAAGTCTCGACGCTAAATCGATGTATAATACAGAACGTGATCCGTGATCGGTCTAATATGTTAGAGTTTGAGAACTGGAGAGGGTTCCTTCTCTCGGATTTGGAGTAGCTTCCAGTTGCCTATAAGCTTGCCCACGCTTTCTAGGATGGTAGCTGAGTGCTAGTGAAAGCGATCTCAGATGGTAGCCAGGTAGCCGGTTAGGGCGTCCCCAGATGGAAGTTGAATTAGTAGCTTCCTTCCTTCGATTTGATAGTGGCTGCTGGTGCCTATCAGCTGGCCCACGCTTGGGAGGAGTGAGATATCCAAGGGGCTAGTAAAAGCGACCTCGGATGGAAGGTGAGAGGGGCTAGCTAAAGCGACCTCGTAAAGGTGGTGAGAGGGGCTAGTTAAAGCGACCTCGAAAGGAAGTTTGGTAGAAGATTTAAGATAAACTTCCTTTAGACTTTTCGAAACAGAAGGGGCTAGTTAAAGCGGCCTATGTGTTCTAGGTTCGGTGGCAGAACCAAGTCTGCCTTTCTGCTGCTGGCGGCCCTGTATTTATACCAATCTGTGGTACGTAGCCCGCACCAATCACTGGCTGTGCGATCTCGCGCACCAATCATAATTAACATCCGGTTCGCGCCACTTGCTCACTATGCTCGGTAAATTCGGCGTCCGGTTTACCGTACGGCGTGCGCATGCGTGCGCGCTTCACTCGCGGCACTGAGTCTACTGTTTGAATATGCGGTTATGCGCATGCGTTACGCGTCACTTGAGTTCAATGTTTTTCCCGCCGCATGGGATGTCGCTTGCACGTGTTTCGCGTGTTACAACTTAGGTATAACAATGGTTAAATTAGAAAAAATGTATGGCGGTTCGTAGCGGTACGTTACACGACGGTATACGATACGCAGCGTTACATCATCCATTACCGCAACCTGCAGCAGTGCACGCGTCACGGTCTTCGTATTACAAAGATACACCGCGTGCTTCAATTCGCTCAATCTCCCTGGCTCCGCGATTACATCGAACTCAATACACGGTTCAGAACAAGCGCGACAAACGACTTTGAAAAAAATTTGTAAAAATTGATGAACAACGCGGTATTCGGTAAAACTATGGAAAATGTACGAAACCATGTGGATGTAAAACTTGTGACACATTGGGAAGGGCGATATGGCGCGGAGGCAATGATCGCGAAACCGAATTTCCACAGCAGAAGTGTTTTTTCGGAAAATTTAATAGCTGTTGAATTGCGAAAACTCGAGGTGAAATTCAACAAACCGATATACGTGGGTATGTGCATTCTAGACATATCAAAAATTTGTTTGTACGAATTTCACCACGAGTACATGTCGCCCAAGCATGGAAAAAATTGTAAAATTCTATATACCGACACAGATAGTCTCATTTATCACATTCAATGCGATGATATCTACGAGATCATGAGACACAATATCGATAGATTCGACACGAGCGATTATCCTACCGACAATCCATATAATATGCCGCGCGTAAATAAGAAGGTTCCGGGGCTGATGAAGGACGAAAATAACGGTGCGATAATGACTTAGAGCGAAAATGTATGCACTTCGCGTAGACGACAAAAAAGATACGAAAAAGGCGAAAGGCGTCAAACCAACGTCATAGCCAGAACGATAACTTTCGACGACTACGCGCAATGTTTGCATAGGGAGATCGAAATGGTTCGCAGACAATCATGCATACGGTCTAAATGTCATAAAGTGTACACCATTTCGGAATCTAAAATCGCTCTAAGCCCATACGACGACAAGCGGTATATCGTACCCGATTCGATCGACACTCTGGCCTGGGGTCATTATAATATCCCATTGTAAAAATAGAAATTGTATTTATTAACTCGTTTCTTATAAATAGTGGAATTATTGTATAATATAAAATTCTTCGCGCATGTAGAGAAAATTATTATTGTATTTATTATTGTATTTATTAACGCATTCATATATGTATCATTGTATTTAGTGAACCATATATTATTTTTTACAATACATTATTTTTATTTATCCATGAATTGTGTGATTTATCAAATCCCAACTACTTGACGTACACCTTATCCCCCTTTCTACGCAACACTTTTTCCACTGGATATACATCAGGATCGGTGACGCGTTGCAGCTCGTGTTCATAGAATCCTCCGGCAACAGGTTTTCCACAGGAATCGACCAGCGGATACGTCGCGGGATTCGTTGCTTGTACTTTGGCTATCTTGAACACCTCCGTTGTCCAATTCGGCGTATAGCCTTTATCGAATATGGTTTTAAATTTACTCACGCGCACAAACTCGCCCAACTTGAATCTCGCTGGAGCAGCGATCTTTATGTTGCTGTATACGGTGGCTAGCAGCTTATCGGCGATCGCAGGGGTAACATCGCAAGGTCGCATTCCGATGGTTCTATGTTTTCGTGCGTTATACTCTGCAAGTAGACTTGGTAGCGTATCGGTCCATCTATAGGTTCCATTCAGCGTAAACAGTTTCCACATATCGTTCTTCAAAGTTCGATTGAAACGTTCTACGACGGACGCCTTCATCACCGAATACGTCGAATAATGATTAATGTCATGCTTTGTCAAGAGTTTCTGCACATCGGCGTTGTAAAATTCTTTTCCTTGATTGATTTGCAAATTTTTCGGATATCGATCTCTAAATATCTTTGCAAACGCTTTAGTCACCTCAGCACCACTTTTAGTCTTGAGCGGTAACGCCCATTCATACTTGCTCAACACATCGATGACGGTGAGTATGTAGTGGTGAACCTGGTTGAATCGCGAGTATGGACGCATTTCTACAATGTCAGCTTGCCACAGATCATCGTATCCATGCACTATGACGCGCCTCCGCGGAAAATGTCTTCGAGCTGGAGCATGCAATTCCTCAACGAGTTGTAGCTTCTTGCGACCGTGGTTTTCTTTACTCTTGGATTTCGATAATGGCTGCATGTTTGATCGCAGAGGTGTCTTTGACACGAATGATGCGATAATTAGCGGGCACTTGCATTAAGTGCTCCCCATCGGCCCGAGAAAATTCTGGACAAGTTCAATCGTCTCGCACGCTTCTCCTTCGCAGCGCTGATGCTGTGGGATAGAATTCGACGCCTGCGATATCTTTTGAACGCTGTTTTGCAGCGTCAGCATATCTCTTTGAAACGCGGTCAGTTTCCTCTCTAATTCTTCCTGCTGCTCTCTCAAAAGTTTAATGTTCTTTTCTATGTATAGTTTATTGACGACATCGGTGTCGGCCACCGGTTGAGCTACGCGTCGTATCTTGCGTGATTTTGCATCAAAGTCGGCACCAACCACGCAAAGAGCGTTATCTCGCATGTAATTTCGAAGCAAACCACTCCATTTGTAATAGTCCATTCTAGCTGCTCCACTCTTCTCGAGCGTTACTCCAAATTTATTGATCGGCATCTCGATGCATACAGTGCACATCATCGGTGTGCGGTTTAATTTATATAATGAGGCCTACCTCGCGGAGTTCCTCGACAATCGATAGAATTTCGGGATCGTGAGAGTTGTTACCCGCCTGACGCGACGCCTCAAGCAAACGCAATCGATCCACCAGCTCGTTGGGATCGTCCCAGTGTACGTAATCGATCTTGTTATCGTTTACAACCATGGCTCGTGGCACCGTTGTACCTTTCCCTGCCCTACTAGCTGATGCGCGGGGGACTAGCGGTGCAATTACATGTTTGCACTTGTATCCCTTGTTGCCCAATATGGGATTTTTAGCACCATGATCGCGTCTGTGGGCATTCGTTGCCAGCAGTATACTTTTGTATTTTTGTTTATCGGCATCGGTGTATACAGCATCATCGGGAATTCTCTGGAAAATCAGTTCGTAAAGGCCGGGTGTTCCTCTGTATTTTACACCATCTATGATTATATTATCATCCTCGTCTATATCGAAAGTCTTATCCCCAAGCATCGTTCTACTATTGCTAAAGTATACGCCGTACACATAGTCCATTGCTCCATCCCTATCACCACTTATGATTGTGCTCACGTATTTTTGCCCCAGCGGACCGAAATGACTGCGAAACGTTTCTTGTCCCTCGGGTGTTTGGAGTTGTTGTCTGATAGATGTTACAAACGACTCATTGGGACTAGTTTCGAAAACGTCGTCATCAATGGCTGAGAGTGATCGCACACTGGGAAATGTACTTATTGGTGTGGGAGGAACGGGAGACTCGTTTGATGTGACATTCCGTCGTTTATGCTTCGATTGAACTGGTGTTGAGGTTATGGGTGAATATTCCGGTGACATGTATCGTTTCCTCTTTGCCTTGCGCGATGTGTTCCCCTTCGGATGGATTTTTGTTTTAGGCGTTAATGTTTCATTCCCTTCAACGTCTGTGATCATCAGCGGTGATGTGTCGTGATGCTCATGAGCTTCTGCCGCTGCAGTATTTTCCACGATATGATTTAGGAGTTCGACGATAGGTTTGAAGTATCTCTCCAACGCGACATCTTCCTCCATCTTGCCAGTCTTCAAAGCCTGATGTTTCCGGCGAATGGAATCGCTGGCTTTTGCAATTTCCTTCGCTATTCTCTCACGATCCTTAATCTCCAGAGTATCGATATCAGTCATCATTTTTGTTGCTTTCCCACCGACGTGTTGACGACAATTGACCGTCTCACGGTATGGCAAACTCGTTAAATCCCTTTCTATAACGTCCATTGGACATCGCGCTATCCTGATCTATTACCACGAAACCATACTCTCGTTGCCAACAATTACGACACAAAGCGCAGAAATCCTCGTAAGACATGTCAGTGTTTACGTGATCGTTGTACACATGTTTCAAGTTGGTACCATCCTGCTTAAACAGAATCAACAGATTGGCATTGTCGCGTATAAGATGTTTGGGAATCTTTGCATACGTCTGACAGAGATAGAAACAGTCAACGTTCGAGTGGCGCCCCATTGCAAAGTATTCCCTTATCGTATCTTGCTTGTCGCATGCCACGTCATCAAAGATAAAAATGGAATTCGGAAGCGATTCGCTCGGTGGGATGACGTCACTATTATTCGAAAACGTAAAGTAGCCAATTTCATCTATCGGAGTCAATAAATTCTCCAAATACTGGTATTTCGGCTGTTGCAACGACTTGGAGTACACGTACACGTTCTCGAAGCGGACGCCGTGAGGACTTTCCAACAAGCTCACCAGCACGTTGGTCTTTCCACAATTTGATGGGCCACAAATGACGCAGCATATAGTGTTTGGTAGCATGCTACCATGTCAGCGTCTTGTTTTCGAAGACATCACTCGTGATTTATCGTCAAAATTTGTCACGCGTATCGTCACAGGTTGTCGCACGAATCGCATCCTCTCCGCGAACTGTGAAAAATTATTTTGATACGTCGAAGCGCCCTATTTATAGGTCCGCACAGAAGCAAAACAGTTCAGTACAGTCAACCCTCCTATAACGCGGTAGTCTCATAACGCGGTTTCCATATAACGCGGAGCAAAAATTGCGACAGTCCTCTTATAACGCGGTACTCTCGTAATGTGGTTTCCATATAACGCGGTACGAATTAATATGATTTGTACTATGTAATTCTGAGCCTCTTATAACGCGGTTTCCATATAACGCGGTACGAATAATCGCGTTATAGGAGGGTTGACTGTATTCAAAATGCTTCTGGTCCTGTCGGATAATTGTGATATTCGAGACATAACCTCTGAGCAGTTGAAATATATACCAAAGATTATTCTACTCCGAGAGTTTGGGAGACACATTGATCAGTTGTGGGACAGACTCCCCGAGCGTATAAAAGCCGATTCTGAGGTTCGACAGTATCGTCGGTGTCTGGAGCATTATAATGGCCCTTGGCAGCGAACGCATATCGACGGTCCAGCACCATTGATTAAAAACTGCGGCGAATGTTGCCGACGAGAGTAAAGAAAGGCTGTGGTTTGTTAAATCGGGTGATAAACGCGCTACCTATCGAATTACATATTCCGGGATATCAGTTTTGCGGTCCGGGAACTCATCTAGCAAAACGATTGGCTAGAGGGGATCAAGGCATCAATCCGTTGGACGCAACGTGTCGCGAACACGATATTGCGTATTCGCGTAGCAACGATCTCGGCGAAAGGCACGCGACAGATAACGTTCTCGCTGACAAAGCGCGAAAACGAATCGTTGCGCGAGACTCGACTCTGGGTGAAAGAGGTGCTGCTACGGCTGTTTGGGCGGCTATGAAGGCCAAGACGAAAATCGGAATGGGGATGAAAGCAAAATTGCGCAAAAGGACTCCGAAGAGAGCGCCGAAAAAACGGATTCTTCCGGTGGCAAAACGGGGTGGTACTTCTCCCGCTGCTAGGTGTTCTCGGATCATTGGCTGGTGGAGCGGCGGGAATCGCCAAGGCGGTAAACGATAATAAGGCGGCGCAACGTCAGCTGCAGGAAATGCAACGTCATAATCGCTCCATGGAAGGTCGCGGACTTTATCTCGCACCGTACAAGCGCGGACAGGGAATATCGAAACGAAAAAAAAACGTCGAAAAAAAATAAAAATGCCCGCGGGCGTAACTACCGATGCACAATTGGAGGAGTTGGCAAAACGTATGCGTATTCCATTCTTTAGAGGAGTTTTTATGCGTAACGCGCCAACGGCTCCTACGAACTAGACGCCATTGACAAGTATTTGAAGCAGCGATTACTCGAGTGGTATCCTCAAAATCTCAGCGGCACCGATGAGAACAACAACAACAACAACAACAACGATGATGGTGACAACGATGCCTATCCTATAGTGTTGCGCCCCAACAACAACACTATGAAAAGCGAACTGTACTGTCGGTTCGCCGTAGATTTTACAAAGCCCAATAACATTGGATCGCTATTAGGGTTCTCGACGAATCAGGTATTAGAACCAGGACGGTGGTACGTATCGGACGATCCAATTAATATCATGAACGTGAACATTATTCGTATAGAATGTAGCGTGGCCGCTGGCGCGTACAACAATAGAAGGCGTGTACATACGATACATGAATTTTCTCCGAGAGTCCCACCAGGATGTAAGATATCGGAAACGCCCGCGCAGATCATTTACCTTCCAATCATCGCACGAGTCATTACGGATCTAACGATACGCGTTGTGGATCAAGACAGACGATTGCTTGATTTTCGAGGTGAAGAGATTACCATCAGACTGCACGTACGACGACGGCGACGATAATACGTGTGGTGCGAAAGAAATGCTTGTATTGAATGACTCCAGAAACCCGTTTCTTCCAAGTGAAATTGTTTACAACAACAACAACAATAGCTCTGATTACGTTAAAAAGAAGAGACTCAGTGCTGCGAACATTGCATTTTTGCAATCTTTGGGATTCATTGTGCGCATTTAAGTTGAAAAAAAATGGCTGATATTTTAAGCATTGGGGGGAAGCCGACGTTTGATGATCGCATCGTCAAGCTCGAGACCCACACATACAACCCATACGTCAACACGACGTTTGGACACAGCGATGAGATAAGAATACCGATACAGCAGCAGGATTTATACACATTGCCGTGTGAAAGTTTCCTCTATGTGGAGGGGAAATTGAAGATAAATAAGCCAAATGATGCGTTAACGGTGATGTTGGGAAATAATTGTGTGGCGTTCTTATTCGATGAGATTCGATACGAGCTGAATGGCGTGGAGATTGATCGCAACAGAAACGTTGGAATAACTACCACGCTTAAAAACTATGTATCGATGACATCTGACGAAGACAAAAATATGGAGAATGCTGGATGGGGTTTGAAACGACGCGATGGGCTAATAGTGAAAAATCATTTCAATTTTTGCGTCCCGCTAAAATATTTGCTGGGATTTTGCGAGAACTACAAACGCATGATTATTAATTCGCGCCATGAATTGATTTTAATACGCTCGCGCAACGACAACAATGCTCTGATAGGATCACCGATGTTGGAACCAGAAATTGAATTACTTAAACTACAATGGCGGATGCCTCATGTGACGCTGAACGACGTTAATAAGCTATCGTTGCTACGTACTTTCGAAAGTGGACAAAACCTGAGCATTTGTTTTCAATCGTGGGATCTGTACGAGTATCCTCTCTTACAGAGCACGACCAAGCATTCATGGGCCGTGAAGGCATCTGCACAGCTGGAGAAGCCGCGCTGCGTGATCCTTGCTCTACAGACTGGTCGAAGGAATGTGATGAGCGAAGACGTTACTATGTTCAACAACTGTAAATTGACCAATGTAAAACTTTTTCTCAATTCAGAATTTTACCCATACCATGACATGAACTTGGACTTTGACAAGAATAAGCATGCCATCTTGTATCATATGTATACGCAATTCGGTAAAACGTATTATGGACATAGTTGCAACGAGGCATTATTCACCGTGGCTGAATTTTTACAATTTGGCCCCCTCGTGGCAATCGATTGCTCGCGACAAAATGAGTCGATCAAGAATGGTACAGTGGATGTGCGCATAGAATTCGAGTGTAAAGAGAATGTGCCGGTAAATACTACGGCCTACTGTCTGATTCTGCACGATCGAGTGGTTGAATACAATCCGTTGACAAACGTGGTGCGCAAAATAAATTAAATTGCCACGCTACTTGCCCGCCCTCTCACGTGTCAAATTCGCAAAAAAATTTCATCGTGAAAATCGAGATGCTTTACGAGAAAAACTGCATTCTCCCGTCTGTCTTGAAAGCGAACGGACTTCTAAATTGTATCGATAACGGTCGTGCCAACATTTGTTGACCTGCAAGGGTTCATCGTCGATGGAAGATTTGTCGTCAAGGAAGTGGCTGCCCTACGAAAGGGAACAATTCTCTCGCACTATATTTTTGGGAGTTCGATGCCGCATTATCTTCTTACAAAATCCGACAAATCAAGCATCCGATGGTTGGTTGCAAAACATCATGGACTACGTTGGGACGATGGAGACGTTCCATACAGTATGGCTAAACGGCTAATTTCGAAAGCTGTAGCTGATGCGATCGACGAAGAAGATGACACATCCCATATCGTATACGTTAAAGGGCTGCAGAAACGCGACTGGCTTGCGGATTTCCTGGATGAAAATACGGGAGCGGGCGTGGTCATTGAGACGCTGGACATTGACTACGAGGATATCAAATCTCTAAATAAGCTAAATGTAGTTAATACTCTGCGACGTGGTAGACACGCGAAACACTGTGCCATGCAAAATGTATTTAAAATATTCAACTGGTGGTCTAAAAAACACCAGAGAAATGCATAAAATATAATCAATTTTTTTAATGTATATGAAAATGTTTTTTTCTTCACCCTCCCCCAACCTAATCTCCTCATGTCCAATACATGTTCGATACACGTTCGAAGAGGTACGATTGACGTTCGATGCATGTTCGAAGTGGTTCATTATACGTCCAATACACGTTCGAAGTGGTACCATACACGTTCGAAGAGGTATGATTGACGCTCGATACATGTTCGAAGTGGTTCGTTACACGTTCGATTCACATTGAAAGTGGTATGATTGACGTTCGATACATGTTCGACGTGGTGTGATCTAGAATAAGGAGAGGGTGGTCAGCGAAAATGCAGGTGGTCTGTGATAAAGGTGGTAAAGAACAAAGCTATCTTACTTTACAAGCTATGCACTTCTCGGTTTTCATGATAAGAGTTTGCATGCGAGAGCTTGGAGATGCAACGAGACCAATTGCACTTCCAGCTGTGGCAGGTAGTAGTCACATGGGTTTCTATAGGCGAACATTGACAGACATGGTGTGGCGTGATAATGAGGTATGTACCCAATACTGTACAATTTTTCGCCAATTTTAATTATGTCTTAATTACGATTTCTATTTTTTTTTATTACGTTATTATGTTTTTTTAACTTGTGATTATTATATTGTTGATTGTGTTTTTTTAGAACTCGCCATCACCATCGCCACCGTCGTCACCGTCACCGCCGCCGCGATTGTCGCCATCACCGCCTCCAGTGGTATGCAATACTTTGTATTGTTATGTATGTTTCATGTTTATTATGTTAATATGTTAATATGATATCAACGTTTATGTACTGGTTCTAGGACCCAGAACAGCTGCGCATGCAGCTAGCACTATTGGCGCAGGTCCTGGAGGAGATCACTCTCCAGGACCGAAACCAGGACCTGCGGAGGCGGCGGTCGGGGCCAATAATTGGCCCTATACAATCGCGGCGGCGCACAGTGCGTTGAATCAATGGGAAGTTGGGACAAAAATCATAACTTCCGAACTAATCAGTTTTCGACCTATATACCTCAATACTTTTTTAACCAGACTATATAGATGCATCGATTGGTGTATAAAAAAATATATAGTGGCCTTCAAAAAAATTGAGGTGATCTCGATTTTTTTTTTAATAAAAAGTTTTTTATCAATATTTACTTTTGCAATATGTTGTCAACTGAATACTGACTAACTTTTGTTCCAAACATTTTTTTATCAAATTATTTTTATCACGTGCATTTGAAGTTAGAATTTTTTCATTGAAATATATTTTACATATATAAGCTTATTTAGACTAAAAAAGACACTCTTTTATATTCAAAAGAACCAAAATGTGGTCATAAATTCCATCTATTTTTTCTGGTCTAAAGAAAAAAAACACTTTTCAAAGACATCAGAATTGCTGATGCGCACACGTCTTCCTAAAAAAATTTATTTCTCAAATAATTGCACGTAGTAGCAGGAAAACGCGATATTTTCATAAAGTATACAGTTAGGGGAATCAATATAAAAAAATCACGGATACGTTTTGATACGTATTTTTTAAAAAGTCGGTTGAAATAAAATTTTCATTCTCGGGACTAAGTTTTCTAATGATCAGTAAGGGTATAAGCCTAAACAATAACTTTGAAACACACATACCCATAATACTAGAATCCATTGTGAATAAAATGAGCCAAGAATAATAAATTGTCTTAAGGTCTAAATGAAAAAATAGAAAGTAACTCTACCGCGTATGAATTTCCAGTGACGCTTGAAGTCCTGAGATTCCAAGTTAAGATGGTAAATAACATCGTAAACAACTACGGTATCCTAGCAACCATAACCGAACTCGATGCCTGAACATCTTGATGTAAATATTAGATGATAATTATCACCCTGCAAAATATTTGATTTTTTACTTTTTGTCCATGCATCACCGCACTGTGCGGCGGCGCCCATATGAAAGGCCTAATCGTCAACGATCCCCCTCGCCACCTTCCCCCTCGCCACCTTCCCCATTAAAATAGTTTTTTTTCTATATTTTCTATATTTTTTCTATATTTTCTATATTTTTCTATTTTAGTTATATATATATTTTTTTTTGTAACAATATATTATCACTTTTAAACATATATTCTGTCTCCATTTTATTTACCCGTCTTCCTCCTCGCCACATAATTCTAAGATTTGTAGACATCGCCTAAGAATCGTCAGCGAAAATGAAGGTAGAGAACGGTAGCATCTTACTTTTGCAATGTAAGCAACATTCAGTTTCATGATAGGAGTTTACATGCGAGAGCCAGGAGATGTAGCGAGACCAGTCGCATTCAAATCGTGACAGCTAACAGTCCGAAGCAAGTTTTTTTTTGTGAACCAAGTTTTTTTTATAAAATAATGGGATTAATCAAGATTGCCCCGGAGTGCGACCCCGAGGTATGTACTTATCAATATTTTTATATTTATCGCGTTTAACCGTTGACACCGAGTGAAATTAAATCAGGCATTCGTGTCAATATCGTGGTGTTCTATGTTCTAGAATTATAATTCGCCACCGCTGTCACCGACGTGGTCGAGCGACTGGGGGTCGCCGTTGCCGTCGCTGCAGCCATCGCCGCAGCCGTCACCGCTGCCGCAGTCCCCATTGCCGCCGCCGCAGTCCCCGCCGCCGTCGCCGCCTCCGCAGGTATGTAATACTTTGCATTGTTTTATACATTTGATGTTTATTATGTGTCAAAATTATATCCACGTGTCTGTGTGTGTGTGTGTGTGTGTATGTTCTAGGAGCTGCAGCTATGAAAGGTAGCGCGCGACCGGGCGCGCAGGTATGAATAGGAGCCCTCAACGCTTGTACCGAAGGTCGACCTTTTTGAATTGAAAAACCGTTACCTCCAGAGCTACCTGTACCGTGCCCTTCTGTGCTAAAGAGGCCCCTCCAAGTGTTATACCTGGTGTGATTCAGTGTATCGCAGACTCTCGAGCAAAACAGAAGTGAGCAAAGTGAAAGATACTGTCCAAAAAGAGCGATAAGGAGCATTCGAAAGGCTTTTTAAGCCGAAACAAGAAAAGAAAATTTGAAGGAAACAGCTACACTATTGAACAGGACGTGAGTTTTGCCAGCACTTCGGCTAAGAAGTTAGTAGAAGGCAACGACGAAAACATTGAAGTGAACCGGACGCACGGCTATCGTTTTGTGGACTTTTTTTCGGTGTTTACTGCAACTAGTCAGTTAATTGAATGCAGAGTGTGCCAAAAAGACATTAAATTTACTGAAGCGAGTGTGCGTGGCTTAGGTTTTAAGATTGGAGTGCAGTGCGAATGCGGCGTCACTTATATCAATTCGTGTCCGTTGATTTCTAATGCATACGAAATAAATCGAAGAATAGTATGCGTCATGCGTTTATTGGGGATAGGAAATAAAGGCCTGAACCTATTCTGCGAATTGGTGGACTTGGCAAAAGAATTCTATAGTAATACGTACTATGCTGGTTTAGAAAATCTGTACATTGCCTCAAAGGCTGTTTTCGAATTCAGTACAAACTTGGCGATAGACGAGGAGAAACGAAGTACCTTTGAGAAGAAGAAGTCAAATATACATTTAACAGTTTCTGGAGATGGCACTTGGAAGAAGAGAGGATTTTCTTCCCTAATCGGCGTTGCAACATTGATTGGGAAATATTCCAATAAAGTAATAGATGTAGCTATAAAATGCTCGTATTGTAAAATGTGTGAAATGTTGAAAAAAAAATGACGACGAGGAAGAATACGAGGAATGGAAAAGTAATCACCAAAACCAGTGTTCAGTGAATCATGAAGGATCTGCCGGGAAGATGGAGGTAGATGGTATTACTGAAATGTTCGCCAGATCGGAGCAACGATATGGAGCCATGTATACCCGCTACATCGGCGACGGCGACAGTAAAACATATAAGGGCATTGTGGATTTGAATCCATATGACGAGGTGGAGGTGAAAAAGTTAGAGTGTTTTACACGTTAAAAAAGGATGGGTTCTCGTTTGAGAGCAGAAAAAAGAAACATAAATGAATAGGGGGAAAAGGTCAGGGAAAATTAACGGATAAGTTAATAAATGATTTAACAGCATATTATAGCTTAGCAATTACACGACACACGGATTCACTGGAGGAAATGAAGAATGCGATTTGGCAACGTATCACCATAAGTGCTCCACTGATACAGCGCCCCAACATGATTACTGCCCTACCGGAGCCGACAGCTGGTGTTCCTGGCGCCGCGCTGAAGCAAAAGGCACCCTCGACAATTATATTCCCGATCCACCCCTTACCGAACTTGTGCAGCAGGTTATAAAGCCCATTTATACCAGTTTATCTGAACACGAATTGCTAGAGCGATGTCTAGGCGGAAACACGCAGAACAGCAACGAAAGTATTAATAATTTAATTTGGCATTTCGCCCCAAAAAGTATATATTGTGGGCAAAAAATTGTTGAAGTAGGAACGTATTTAGCAACTGGCATTTTTAACGATGGCTACCAATCACTATTAAAAACATTAATTACGATGGGAGTAACAATTGGCCCAGAAGCCAAAAGTTTTGCCGATATGCAAGACGTATACAGAGTTGTCCTTGGAGAGAAAAGGCATCAAGAAGCGTCAAAAGAAGCTCGAACTGCTCGAAGGAAAGCAAATGCAGCTTTACAAGAATTGTATGAAGAAGAGGAAGGTGTCCTCTATGGGCCAGGTATTGGAGACTAATTGTAAGTATGATTTATTATTTGATAAATGGTATTTGAATGTTTAAACGCGTTTTACTCGAAACGACATTTTTTCAAAAACTACTCAACCAAACGATTTAAAACTTAACATATATATTCACTGCGTGTTCCGGGATCGTGACCACCAGCAGTAGGTGTTTTTGCGAGCTCCTCATTGTAACCCTTCAAACGTCAAATATAATTATCACTAATCCTTCAAAAAATTTGAGTACATTGCCCAAAGATAACTTAATAAATACTCCAAAGTTTGAAACGGCAATATCAAGTACATTCCCTTAATAAAATTCCCAAATATTGCCCTATTTTCCAGGCGTCACACTAGGGAGACCCCTTAAAGAGGAGGGTATAAGTCCTAATAGGGCAAATACGGAAGCCATAGCGAATTTCCCATTTCCCAGGAACACGAAACAGGTGAAACGGTTTCTAGGTCTTGCCAGTTATTTTAGAAAGTTTGTACCTAACTTTGTGACGATTGTTTAACTGCTGTATAGCTTACTGTGAAGCGAAGCTACTTTTAAATTTGGAAAAGAAGAACTCGAATCTTATGAGACCTTAAAGGACGCGTTGGTAAATGCTCCCGCATTAGCTCTATATTTGCCTACCACCTACACAGAGCTGCATACGGACGCCAGCTCGTATGGCTATGGTGCTATTCTTCTCCAGAAGCAGAAGGACGAGAAATTACATCCTATTCTTTATTTCAGCTGCATGACTACAGAAACTTTAGAGCAGATATCATAGTTATGTCCCAGAATTAATGACAATTAAGAGATTTCGTGTGTATCTGCAAGGTATTTTATTCGTTATCATAACTGATTGCAACGCTATTAAGGTGGCACTGAGCAAAAAATATATTAACCCCAGAATACGTCGATGGGCGTTGTACCTCAAAATTTTAATTACAAAATTGAGCACCGTTCGGGAAGTCACATGTCTCATGCGGACGCCCTGATCAGAATAGTTATGCTAATAGAACCCATGTCTTTTGATCAGGTCCTGGTTTTTAAACAATTAAGAGACCCAGAAGTAACTAAATTACGACACGAACTAGATATAAAGGAGAATAGTAGATTCGAGCTACGAAATAGGGTACTATACCGTAAATTCCGCGACGGACTTCTATTTTACGTCCCCGCGTCCTTGGTATGCAGCGTGATTAGGGCGTGTCACGATGACGACCAGAAAAAACGCTAGCGTTGGTTAGGCAAATATATTGGTTCCCGAATATGAAGCAACAGGTTCAGAAGTACATTGAAAATTACATTACTTGCCTTGATTTTTCGGCCCCCTCCGTAAAAATGAGGGGCAGTTACACCTAGACGAAAAGGGCGACCGGCCTTTCGACACCGTTCATGTGAACCATTACGGTCCCTTGGAAAGGACTCCAAAAGGGAGTAAATATATCTTAATTGTCATAGACGCCTTTTCCAAATACACCGTCTTATAGCCCGCGAAAAACACTACAGCGCAGGAAACGATTCTCAAGATAGATCAATTTTTTCGACATTTCGGAACAACGAAGAGACTCGTGTCGGATAGGGGAATGTGCTTTACCTGTGTTGAATTCGCCGAGTTTCTGAACAACTTAAATGTGCAACATGTTAAAGTCGCTACAACTACTCCCAAAGCCAACGGTGAGGTCGAACGAATGAACCGATTCCTAAGAGGCATTTTAGATAAATTGTCTACCGAGGGACCTTAGGACGCGCAATTATTCTCTGTGCAGTTCACCATTAATAATACGCATCATAAGACTATCGCGACTACCCCTAGTTTGTTACTATTCGGTTATGCCTAAAACGGGTACCGGGACGATGACTTCCGACATTATCACGAAGAAATCGATCCTGAGGACAAGCGAGCGGAAGCTAGAAAGCTAGCCGTACAGAGTACCGACAAATCTCAAAATTATAATAAGATTATGTATGAACGTCGACATAAAAAACCTCGTGTTTATAAATTAGGAGAATATGTTATGATTAAAAACGTTACGACGACGCCTAACGTAAATCGTAAACTTCTGCCTAAATTTAAACGACCCTATGTCACAAAGAAAGTGTTGGATCGCGATCGTTATGTGGTGCAGGAAGTCGAGGGATTACAGCTGGGCCTGAGACCGTTCTCGGGTGTTTTTAGTCCGGAGAGAATGAAACCATGGATCAAAGACGTAAGCGACGATGTCGTGGAATCTGGCGATGATTTCGATACAGGCAGTTCTCTTCATGGTCGATACGACCATGAGGTCAGGATGGCCGAGCTGTAAGTCTCTCTGCGTTGCCTACTGTCGATCTAGCAGAGCGGATCTTTACCGATCGGGGTCTTCGGCTGGGGTAGAGTCTCTAGAGAAACGTTACGAGACGGACGTTCAAGCAAACAGTCACGATCGACGCTTCTTGCAGCAAGCCGTCACGATCGACGCTTCTTGAAGCAAGCGGTCACTTAAAGCAAATGTAAACATGCTAACTTTTACATTATATAACAAAATATTTCAAAAACTTGCCAATGTTCCCCCAGTTTACAGTATATTGTCCGCGACGCACCGAGTTTTCGATCCGATTGATTTTACGTGTCCATTATAGCTTCATCCTAAATTATTGTTACAAGAATTATGGGAAGAAAGAATTCATTAGGATACTGTTTCGGCAGAATCATCTCTCTCTCTATCTATCTATCTCTCTTTTTCTATCTTTCTGTCTTTCTCTCTCTCTCTTTCCATTTCACATCAGCCGCAAGACAACCAGGACATTCTCAAACAGCTGACGGACTTCTTATTTACTTTTCGTGACATCAGACATACATACTCTTCTCAACAGCACCTCACATACACTCATACACACGCTTACGCTCTCGTGACCGACCTGAGTGCTCGGTTACACAGTGTATCTCGACAACATTCGCCGAAATTGTCACGCATCTATTGTATCGTCTCTATTCTCGTAATTTCGAATAAACCGCACTGTTCTCAACAATTTTTGAGTTCTCTCTATACAGATACAGAAATCGGCAATAAACGTAGGGAAGACTTTTTGCATTGGATAAGTGATCTTCCGTCATTAAAGCGAATAGAAGTGCCGAGAATTCTTGGCAAAGTTGACTTGCCGTTACATGCGTGCGGGGATGCAAGCGGTTCCGCGTACGCGGCCGTAATTTTTGCAAGAATCGAGGGTGAAAATGGGGTTACGGTTCGGCTTATGAGTGCTAAAGCGCACGTAGCTCCAAAAAATGCAACAATCCCCCGCCTCGAATTGATGGCCGTGACGATAGCCATCAGACTTGCGTCAGCTGTGAGACAGTCTTTAACCCGAAAGGTTTTAAAGATCACCTACTGGAGCGATTCCATGGCGGTTTTAGCGTGGATAAGGCGTAACATTCAGTGGGGAACGTTCGTATGAAACCGAGTCAGACAGGTTAGAGCATTTAGCGTGATTAACGATTGGAAGTACGTGCCGAGTAACTTGAATCCCGCTAATTTACCATTGCGGGGGTGTAACCCCTCACAACTAGGGTGAAGTGGTGGCATCGTATGATTCCCTAGAATTTCTCTCACTTGCCACCAATACAATGACACTTCCGATGTAGCGAGCGTGCAGCAAACGCAGAAATTCAGAGGAAAAGCAGTTACTCCGCGCACGCATGCGTATTTGTTCCTACAGTCTTTGATTATTTGATCGTCTGAAATTCCCTATTGGAAATAGCGAAATTCAGCTGATACGTTTTAATGAAAAGTAATGAAAACAATTAATTCTCTCATGATTACAATGCCATTTTTCTACGTTATTATTTTGAAGAAACTTCATCCGATGTTTTTTTTAATACAAATGTATCATTACATACTTATTATCTACCGAAAATATTCTTCAAATATTCTTCTCGAATATCCCGGAATGACACGTTCTCCATAATCTGTCATTTTTAGGCAAACATAATCTGTCCGAGTGTTTTGTTTGGAATTAATGATATGTATATTAATTCCGATTCTAAATGGCAAGTTAATATCATCTTCATTTTCGCTTTCATCAGAGGAATCACAGCTGCTGATTTCATTATCACTATTATTTAATAGTATCGAGGTTATTGTAAACCACGTTTCTTTTTTCCATTGTAGCATTCATTTTGATTTCGCATGAAACGCAAGAAAAAGCGCCCGCTTTCAGGAATGCATGAACCGCAGTAACGAAGCGGAACGATATGAATGTGCGCAGCGACTGTGCTGTGATCTCTGTACTCACTGCGTGAATCGGAACGCACCCCTAGTTCAGTCTGACTGGTGGTTAGGGCTACAATGGCACTGTAAGGCCGATTCGGAGTGACCCGTAACAAAAGTAGAGATTAATAAGAAAGAAGTAAGAAGCGAGATTAAAAGGGCAACCCTTGCATAGTGGCCGATATAGACGAATCGATATTTAAAGTGAGCGATCATTTTGCGTCATATACGAAACTTCTCCGGTTTTTGGCTTGAGTACAAAGAATTATAAATAACCGAAAGGCGTTAATTCGAGAGAGAAAGTCGATAGAATCAGAGGGAAAGGGTAAAGTCACGCGGTTGAATAGGATGACTGTACCTAATATCGCCAGTGTTCCTAATATCGCCACCCACTATATCTCGCAAAGTAAGCTCTAAAATTTATCGGTTATGCACTGAATTAGTACCTAAACATATGTAGGAAGACATACTGTAGTAGTATTTTATTGTGTCCCCTCGGGGTTTACAATTCGCATATACACTTACATCTAGAAACCTTACAAACTACCCGCTCTTAACTTCTACTTAACTCTACTCACCCGCTCGCTCGCTTGCCCCCGCCACGCACGCCTTTCCTCCCCCTCCCTTCCCTACCATCTGACCCCCGCGTCGCTCGCCTCCTGTCACTCTCAATCCTTATTCTTCCATTCTTCCACTCCACCCTCCCTCCTTTCTTCCACTCTCCTCATCCATTCCTCTCCACCTCCCTCGCCACTCAATACCTCCCTCACCACTTTCTGCCACCCCCTCTCCTCCCCCCCAGTCCGTACACACCTCCCACACGTGCTCCCACGTCTTCTCCCCGCACCCACACACCCTGCATTTCCTCTCCTCCTCCTCCCCCCAGTACCCCTCCCTCCTCTCATCTCATTCCCCAGTTTGAACATTGCCACTCGCCTCCACCTACTTTCACCCCACCCCCTCTTCAAATACCCTGGCACCCCCACCCCTTTTAACATTCCATACCACCTATTGTATTTTGAGTCCCTAATCCTTTCCCAGCTTTCCACCTCCTCTAACCTCCTTCCCCTACAAACCAACTCCTCCCCCCTCATTCTCCCCTTCCCCTCACCAATTCCACTTCTTCCACTGTCCACCCTTTCTCCTCAAAAAACCCCTTCCTTTCGTCCTCCCATCTCCCAGCACCTTTCCCCTTCTCACCCTACCTTTTATCTCTTCCCAACATTCCCTCGCCAATTCCCCCCTTGCCCCTCCTCCAACTTCCTCTCGTAGGTCCAAGCCCTCATCCCCGCCTTTCCCCTCATCATGTCCCGCTGCAACTCCTCCCTCACCATATACCTCGGTGTGCACCAATCCACCCCCAACACCCATCTCAAATATCTCTCCTGCAACCCCTCCAATAGGAAGACATACTGTAATTGCAGTATCATGTGATCAACAATTACAGAAAGAGAAGTATTTTAGTGAATCTCAATAGTGAAAACATTTATTGGACTGCCACAATTTTACATCACATTCGGAGAAGGTAAGTCTAATAATTCCGTAAATGCAAAAATATCTACTAGAAAAACGTAATTAATGATTTACTTAAGGACTGTATATATACTCTTTATTTGATCCCATAGGGGTTACAAACTCCCTCTTACATCCTCCTATCTCCGCTAAAACCTTTCTACATCCTATTCTTAACCTAGACTTAACCTATGCCTTAACCCAGACTTAACCTATGCCTTAACCTATGCCTTAACCTAAACCTCAAACCTACGCATCTCGCCAGTTCCTCCCCGCCGCCATACGCTCGCACGCTCGCTTCCTCTACCCTATCGTACGCCAACGCAACCGATGCCTCTCCCTCCCTAACCCTGACCTCCGCTTCCGCACGCTTTGTCATTCGCTACCATTTGTCCATTTACTCATTCATCCACTTCCTGTACACTCTCACCCCCTCCATTTCTCTATTCTCCTCAACCACCCCTCCCCCTCTCCCTCATCCCCCAACACCTCCCCCACCATACCCTGCCACCCTCTCTCCTCCCCCCAACCCAAGCATAACTCCAAATACATGCTCCCACGTCTCCACCACCCACCCACACATCCTACACAACCTTTTGTCCTCCCCTTCCCAGTATCTCCCCCCCTCATCTCATTTCCCAGCCTAAACCTCGCTACTCTCTGCCACCTGCCCTCCCCCCATCCTTTCTTGAGGTATCCCGGCACTCCCTTTCCCTTTACCGCCCCATACCACCTGTTGTATTTCGCTCCCCAAATCTTTCCCCACCTTTCCTCCTCCAGTCGCCTTCTGTCTCTCTCTACTATCTCCTCCCCCCTCAACCCCCATCTCTCCCTCAACCTTTCCACCTCCTCCACCTTCCACCCCATTCCTTGGAAGTATTGCTTCCTTTCAACCTCCCAGCCATCCAACACCTTACCCCTTCTCGCCTTTTCCTTTATCTCCCCCCAGAATAACCTGGCCAGATCTCCTCCGCCCCCTCCTCCAGCTTCCCCTCAAACCCCCACGCTCTCAATCCAGCCCTTCCCTTCAACATCCCCCTTTGTAGCTCCTCTCTGAAGGCTTCTATTTTCTCCCTCTCCCCCCATCCCCACACTTCCACTCCATATTCCACCACCGGCCACACCAGCTTGTCGAAAAGCCACAAAAGTCCTTTCCCCCAATCCTTACCAAACTTCCTTTTGCCTATTCCCCACACCCGCCCCATCACCGCCGCCCCTTTCTTAATCTCTCCTCTACGTGTGCCTCCTGCCCCCCGCTCCTCATCACCGTGTACCCTAGGTACGTATACCTTCCTACCTCCTCCAGCTCCTTTCCTTTCCACCTCCACTGCACCTTTTCCCATCTCCCCCCCTTTCCTACACCTCATTATCTTCGTTTTCCCTATATTCACCTCCAGCCCCTTCCCCTCCATGTACCTCTCCAGCCTCGAGATCATCCCTCTCATGCCCTCTTCATCCTCCGCAAGTTCCGCCACATCATCGGCATACGCCAATGTGTACACTTTCCTACCCCCAGCTTCACGCCCCCCATACCCCTTTCTCCAAAACCTCATCTATGTCCGCCATTAGCAGCGTGAATAGACTAGGGTTCAAGGGACACCCCTGCCTTACCCCCTGGCAGTCCAAAACTTTTCCCCCTCCTCTTTCCCTATCCTAACCTTACCTCCTCACACCTTCTCACCAGCCCCTCTCTCACCCCCCTCTTCCTCATCGCCTGCAACAAGACCCCCCTGTCCACCGAGTCAAACGCCGCCCGCAGGTCCATGAACAACACCACCATCTTCCTCACTTTCCTCCCCACCTGTCTATTGATCAAATAGTTCAATACGTAGATGTTGTCCATGCAACCCAGGCCCCTTCTAAATCCCGTCTGACTCAGTGGCAGTAGTCCCTTTTCCTCCACCTCCTCCCTCAGCCTCTCCGCCAACACTGACGCTTATACTTTATAGGCAGTTTGCGTTAGCGTTATCCCCCTGTAGTGATCTGCCTTATCCCCTGCCCATTTCTTCAACACTGGAACTACCACCTCCTCCCTCCATCCTTCCGGCCACCCTTCCCCCTTCCATACCCTGTTACACATTGCCCACAGACATTCCTCCACCTCTGCGCCCCCTAGCTTCCACACCTCATTCTGAATCGCATCCCCCCCCCGCCTTCCCCTTCTTTAACCTCCTAATCACCCTTCTTAATTCCTCCCTTCCTATTTCCTCCTCCCCATCCTCCTTCCTCTCTCCTCTCCCACCCCTTCTCACCCCCCACACCACACCACCTAGCATTCCCTTGAAGTGCCCCTCCCATTCCACCATTTTAATCCTCTCATCTACCGTCTTTCTCCTCTTCCTTTCCCTATTTAACACGTTCCACACATGCCATTCCGCCCTTACCCCCTCCAACTCTTTTTCCCACCTCACTACCTCCTCTTTCCTTTTCTCCTCGCATAACCTCCCATATCTTCTCTTACTCTCTCTATATTCCCCCCTCCATCTCCTCAACTCTTTTCTTACCATCCTTTTTTTCTCCCTACACTCCACGTCCCACCACCCTCCTCTCCCTACCCTACCCATTCCTTTTCCCATCTTGTCTATCGCCCCCTTTATTCTTTCCCTCAGTTCCCTCCACTCCTCCTCCACTCCCCTCCCTTCGTCTGCCCTTTTCTCAAATTCCCTTACAAACTCCCTCCTCCCCTCCTCCGTCCAATTCCCTCGCTCACATCCCCTCACCCTTCTCTTCCTCCCTCCTACACTCTTTTCCCTCCCAACCCCTTTCAGCCACAACACTACTGGGTGGTGGTCAGAGTGGTCAGGTCCCTCTCCCTTACCTCCATTCTTTCCACCCTCTCCCTCGTGTCCTCATTTCCCAGCACATAATCTAACACCGAAATTCCCCTACCTCCTGTATATGTCCACTCTCCCTTCTCGTCTCCCTCTACATTTCCGTTAAGTATTTCCCATCCCTTCTCCTCTACAAACTTACACAGCATTTTCCCCTCCCCGTTCACCACCCTACACTATTATCCCTTGACTCCCTGCTTCCCCCGTTGCCTCCACCCTTCTCTTCCCTGTCCCGTACCTCCCCCTATCCTCCCTGTCCTCGCGTTAAAGCCCCCCCGATGACGTTTCTTACTCCAACCTCCCTTTCCTCTGTCCACTCCTTCAGATCTTCCAGTTTCCTCTGCATATCCTTGTTTATATACACACCTACTATTCTCCACCACTCCCCCCCTATCCTCACCTTCCTCACCATTAGCCCTTCCTTCTCTCTGACCACCCCCTCTTCCATATCCAGCCCTTTTCTCACCCCCATCATCATCCCTCCTATAGCCCTTCCCTTCTTGCTTTCCCTCTTTGCCCACTGACTTTCCCACACATATTCCCTTGGCATCCTTTTCTCCACGTATCCCCAGTCCTTCTCCCCTACCAACGTTTCGCTTAAAACCATGACGTCCCATTCCTCCAGCCCCTTCCAGAAGTCCTCATCTTTATTCCTCAGTCCTGCCACGTTCCAGAACGTTATTTTACAGCATCCACTCCCTTCGCTCCCACTCCCCTCTCCGCTTTCCTAGTTTCCCTGGTTCTCGTACCACTTGTCCCCCAGCTCATCCCACCTTCTCATCTTCCCATCTACCCACATCTTCATATAGCCTACCTGAACCCTCTTCCCCCTCTCCCTTTCCAACTCTGCCTCCCTCTCAATCCTCCACCTCACCCTCCTCTCCTCCTCCGTGAGGTCATCCTCAATCCTCTCTCTCCTACCCCTCAACTTCTTCTTCGCCTCCATCACTTTTAGCTTCTTCCCTCTGCCCGTTAGCTTCACCAGCACCATACCCATTCCCTCCTTTCCCTTCTTTCCTATCCTCTCTACTTCTTTAATCCCCCCTACCTCCAGGTCCATCCTTTCCCATAACTTATTTACCTCCTCCCTTACCACCTTACCTTCTACCTCCAGTCCCCTAATTCCCACATTCCCTCTCCTCTCCTCTCGTTCCGTTTTGTCCTGTCTCAACTCCAGTCTCCTCAGTCTAAGCCTACCATCCTCCTCTTCTACCTGCTCCGCCTTGCACTTCGCGCCACTCCTCTCCCCTTCCTTTTCCCATCTCTCCACTCTGACCACCCTCTCCTCCATTCTCCCCTCCCATGCCTCCAATCTATCCACTTTTCCCTCCATGTCCTCCCTGCACCTCTTTTCCTTCCTTAGCCCCTCCACCCATCTCTTTCCTCCCTCCACTCCTTCTCCACTCTTCTTCTTTCTTCCCTCTCCTTTCTCATTTCCTCTTTTACCTCCCTTAACTCTTCCCTCTCCTTTCTCAGCTCTTCTTTCACCCCCCTTAGCTCCGACATCATTTCTCTAATTAAACTTTTCATGCCTCCCCCCTCCTCCTTCGCTCCCTTCCTCTTTTCTATTTCCCTTCCTGTCGGTGACCTCACCGTCTTCCCACACTTCCTGAAACCTGCACTCATTCCTTCCTTCTCCTTCCCTATTTTTCCTCCCTTTTCTTTCTCTTTTTCCCCCCACCTCCCTCCACGCTACCCACACTGCTTCCTATACTACTCACACCATCCCTTCTTGTCTTTCCACTCCCCCGCGCCCCTCCTTCCTCTCTACCTTCTTCCTCCTCCTTGCCCCTCTGCCTACCCTCTTCTCCTTCTTTCAACATCTTTTACCCTCCTTGTACTTCCCCTTTTCCCCGCACTTCCCCGCTTCCTTCCTACTTACTATTACTTCCTACTTATACGTCTCCTCTATTCTTCTTCTCTCTTTTGAATCTCCCGCCTTCCTGCCGGCTACCTATCTTCCTCTGCTTGCCTACAGAGCACCACCTGTTCCTCTGCCGCTGTCTTCCCGCTCAAATCTCTCTCGCCCCACTAACCTCAAAACCTTCCCTACTACCTCCCACGTCCCGTTCGCCTTCACAACACTGTCACTCACGCGCCCGGAAACGGAAGTCTCACTATGTTGTAAATATATTATAATTAATGTTTAAGTTCAAAATATTTTCAGCTTATTATTAAAATATGAAAGAAAAAAATTAATATTTTTTATGATGAAACATCTCTTGTGACAGTGTGTTATTTTGTTACCACTGAGATAAGTTCCTAATAGCATTTTCTTAACTGATGACCAGCAAGTGTTAGTAAAACGTTAAAATACCTTAATTGTAGTCACATTGAGTCAACATTAATAATTTAATTAGATAGGCAAATGTATGCCCTATCACATATACTAACCGGTTTAATGATATTTCGCCCACATAATTTATTATAAATCCAGAACTGAAAAACTGGCCTACCAGCCGCGGTCTCCCCTACCTAGCTACGCTAAACGGTACAATTCTTCCTTACTCGCGAAGGCGAGCTAGCGATGAAGCCGCTAACATTACAATAAGAGGTCCTTCGCAGGGAAAAAACAGTAAGGGTTGCTAAATGAATGACTGGATTTTGCACCTCAGGTACCTAGCTTGCGTACTGCCGTGACTCAGACGCTGCTTTATATGCTAAGAATAATTCAAAGATTTTGAGTTTATTGTTGGAAGTAATATACAAATGTTACTATTATTAATGTAAGAAATTGTACTTTTATTAAAAAATATTCACTGATACTTCGAAAGTAGCCGAAGACGAAAATAAAATTCAAAAAAAATTTGGCTCTTATAGCTTGGACCACTCTACGGGGCACCGTGTCGATTGCACGTAGCTACGGCCCTGACGAGTCGCGGCCGGCGAGCCATGGCCGCCAGGCGGCAAAACACCGTGAACGCGTTCCCGATGGATATTTTCTCGAACAGTCCGAGTTATAAACTGTTTTGACATTTTTCGTGGATGGTTTCTTCTTCAGGAATGTCTACAGAATCCGATACTGTGTAGCGAACTTTTCATAAGAATGCAAAAATATTGAGGAATCACTATTTTTTCAAAACTTCAACTCAAATGCGACACGGGTTCTCGATGTCCAATCACTTTGAAACTTTACACGTATCATTTTCTTACCAAATCTCATGTTTTAGGCGGGATAAACAAAAAAATAAAAAAAAATTGGATCCCTATTGCTAAGGACTATCCTAGTGTACAGTGACAAGGTGGGTGGAGGGAACTTATCGGGATATTAGACAATTTTGCGAAAATTTCTGGGGAAGGCGAGTCTATCGTATGAAAGCCTAAACACGATATTCTGGGACGCAGAAACAGTCATTAACACAAGGCCACTGACGTACGTTTCTGAGGATTCCAACGATCTCAAGGCCATTTCACCCGCGATGTTTCTTCAAGAAATTCGAGAAATAGGCGTACCGGATTGCGACATGCTGTATAAAACCAAGTTATACAAGAAATTTGAACATAAACAAAAGGTTTTCAACGGTCTGCGAGCGAGATTCTGCACGGAATTTTTAGGACAGCTTTTGCTAAGAAATGAGAAAGACAGATGAGAAAGACAGGAAATAGAGGCCGGTGATGTTGTGTTGATCGGAGACGACACACACAGGTGAGTCGATTGGTCTCTCGCTAGAGTAGTAGAGGTGGTTCCTGGTCGCGATGGGCATAAGAGAGTCGTTATCCTAAGAACGAAAACCGATACGTTCAAACGACCGATACAAAGAATCTACCATCTAGAGCAGGCCTGCCCCATCGGGTGCAAATACCTTCTGAATTTCTGAGATCCGGGTAACAGTCGAGCGCGGGACTGTCTCATTGCTACCCGTTGCGAAATTTGTGAGAAAACTGCATGAGTGTGCATTGTGGTACGAGCCTGCATGGAGGGCCGCACACTCATGCAGTTCTCCCGTAACCCATGCTGTGGTTAGCAACGTAACCAGTCCCGCGCTCGGCTGTTACCCGGGTCTCAGAAATTCAGGAGGTATTTGCACCCGATGGGGCAGGCCTGCTCTAGAGGTATCGTTGGCGGAGGCGAACGTTTCGGAGGTTTTGCGAGACAAAGCGGCCCCCGAAAGGAACTATAATAAGGTTAATCTAAGTAATTGTAAGTCAAAGAACGATCCCGTTATCAAAGCGACGAAAGATGCAAATATTATCACTACGAGAAGCGGGCGTGTTGTCAAGAAACTCGATCGGTACGCATCGTAATTCGGGTCGCGGCGCATGATTGTATTTAAGGTCAAGACGTCTGTATATTTTTTGCGCATCCTTCCACTTTGTTGAAGAATGTTAAAATTTTATCACGGTGCTCTTGCGAATTATGATATTGAATAAACATGCGCAAGTGATGCTGCTATGTTCTTTTAATGATATAATATTTATTACTACTGAGTAACACAATTTATGAGGACTTAAAATATAATAATTGGTCTTTATTGACTCCTGTAGGGATTACAATCTCCTTTACCCAACGCCTCCCACAGCCTCCTCTACCTTATATCTACCTTATATCTACTTTAATCTATCTTAACCTATCTTAGCCTATCTTAACCTACTTCCTCCCTCCTCCTCTCCCCCCACACCGCTAGCTCGCCCTCTATCTCCTTCTCCGCCGCTCGCACACGCAGAACGCAAACAAAAAAAACGCAAAAAACAAAAACGCCCCCCCCCCCTCTCTCCGGGACCTCCGCTTCCGCTCGACTCCCCTTCCACTCTCAACTCCTCAATCACGCCTCCATTCCCTCTCTCCTCTCCTCAATTCTTCTCAGCCATACTTCTCCCTCCCCCCATCATCTAGAACCTCCCCTACCATCTCCTGCCACCCCCTCTCTTCTCCCCACCCCATACAAACCTCCTACACGTGCTCCCACTTCTCCCCCCCCCCCCTCTACAGACCCTGCACATCCTTTTTTCCTCCTCCTCCCAGTACTTCCCCCCCTCATTTCGTCACCCAACCTAAACCTCGCAACCCTTCTCCATCTACTTTCCCCCCATCCCTTCTTCAGATACCCCGGAAACCCTTCCCCCTTCACCCTACCATACCATCCATTATATTTTGAATCCCTTATCCTACTCCACCTCTCCGTTTCCTGCAGTTTCCTTTCCCTACTCACTAACTCCTCTCCTCTTATTCCCCCCCCCCCTTTCCCTAATCCCTTCCATATCCTCCAACGTCTAACCCCTTTCCTCGTAAAACACTTTCCTTTCTTGTTCCCACCCCTCCAAAGCCTTTACCCTCTTGAACCTCCCCTTCATTTCCTCCCAACACCTCCTCGCCAGCTCTCCCCCTTGCCCCTCCTCCAGCTTCCTTTCATACCCCCACGCACTCATCCCCGCCCTTCCCTTCATCATTTCCCTTTGCACCTCCTCCCTCACCATATAATTCGGTGTAACTCTGTCCACCCCCAGTACCCACTTCAGATACCGGTCGTGCAAACGTTCCACCCTCTCCCTTTCCCTCCACCCCCACACCTCCGCCCCGTACCACACCACCGGCCACACCAACTTATCGAACAGCCATAATCTCCTTTCACAATCATTTCCAAACAGCCTTTTCCCAATACCCCATACCTATCACCGCAGCCCCTTTTTTCACCCTTTCCCCCACATGCTCCTCCTGCCCCCCGTTCCCCATTAATGTGTACCCCAGATACTTGAAGGTCCTCACCTCCTCAATCTCCTTCCCCTTCCATCTCCATGTCACGCTGTTCCATCTTCCCCCTCCCCTCCTACACCTCATGACCTTCGTTTTTTCCACATTAACCTGCAGTCCCTTCCCATCCACGTATTTCTTCAACGTCCCTATCAGCCCCTTCATCCCCTCCTCGTCCTCCGCCAACACCGCCACATCGTCGGCATACGCCAACGCGTATACCTTTTCGCCCCCTAGCTTCACTCCCCCCATCCTCCCTTTTTCAACTCCTCTTCCATATCCGCTATGAGCAGGGTGAAGAGGCTCGGACTCAACGGGCACTCCTGCCTCACCCCTCTCGCCGTCCAGAACCTCTCCCCCTCCTCATCCCCCACCCGCACCCTACATGATGTTTCCCTAAGTATCTCCTCGCACCTCCCCACCAACTCCTCCCTTACCCCCTCCCCCTCATTGCCCTAACCAATACCTCCCTGTTCACCGAGTCAAACGCCGCTTCCATATCTATGAACAGCACCACCATTTTCCCCCTCTTCCTTCCCACTTACCTGTTCATTAAATAGTTTAAAACGTACACATTGTCCATACACCCCACCCCCTAAAGCCCGTTTGACCCGGTGGCAGCAATCCCGTACCCTCCACCTCCACCCTTAACCTCTTCGCTAACACAGACGCGTACACCTTGTACGCCGTCTGTGTTAGGGTTATCCCCCTATATTCTTCTACCTTCTTCCCCAACCCCTTCTTCACTACTGGCACCACCACCCCGTCTCTCCACCCTTCTGGCCAGCCTTCCCCCCTCCACACCCTGTTACACAGCCCCCATAGCCAATTCTCCACTTCCGCGCCTCCATACTTCCATACCTCGTTCAGAATCCCATCTCCCCCTCCCGCCTTCCCATCCTTTAGATTCCTTATCACCTTTCCTATTTCCTCCCTCCCTATATCCGCCTCCCCATCCTCCCTCCTTCTCGTCTCCCCACCCCTTCTCACCCTCCATTCCACCCCCAGCAACCCCCTAAAATACCCGTCCCATTCCCCCATTGAAATTCCTTCATTAACCCTCCCTCTCCTTTTCCTTCCCCTATTCACCACCTTCCAAACTTGCCCCTCCGTTCTTACTCCTTCCACTTCCCTCACCCACCTCTCCACCTCCTTCTTCCTTTTTTCCTCACACAACCTGGCATACTCCCTCTTCCTCTCCTTATATTCTCTCCCATCCCCTCCTTCCTTCCTCCATTTTCTCAACTCCCTCCTTACCTTACTCTTCTCCTCTCTACACTCCTTATACCACCACCCTCCCTTCTTTACCGTCTCCCCTCCCTTCCTCATCTTACCCATCGCGCCCTTAATCCTTTCCCGCATCTCACACCATTCCTCCTCTATTCCCCTCTCCCCCTCCCCCTTTTCCCAAATTTCCTCATAAATTCCCTCCTTCCCTCTTCCGTCCAGTCTCCCCTACCCCCGCCCCTCGTCCCTCCTTTCCCTCCTCTTCCCCCTTCATCCCTCCCCTCCCCCCTTAACCACACCACCACCGGATGGTGATCTGATTCAACCGTCTCCCCTACCTCCAACCTTTCCACTTTCTCCCTAGTATCCTCGTTCCCTACCACATAATCTATTACCGTGTTCCCCCTTCCCCCTGTGAAAGTCCACTCTCCTTCCTCGTCCCCTTCTGTATTCCCATTCAATATTCCCCACCCCCTTTCCTCTAGCCACCCACACAGCCTCCTACCATCCCCATTCTCCTCCTTATCCTTCGATCTCCTTCTCTCCCCCCTTCCTTCATCTTCCTCTTCCCCCTCTATCTCCCCTCCTGCCTCTCCCGTGCGCGCATTAAAATCCCCCCTATCACTACTCTTATCCCCACCTCTCTATCTTCCGTCCACTCCCCTAAAACCTCTAGCTTCTCTTTCCCTATTCACATACACCCCCACTATTTTCCACCACCCCTCTCCAATTTTCACTTTCTTAGCCATTATCCCCTCCTTCCCTCCCCCTCCCCCCTCGCCCACTTCCAACTCCTTTCTCACTCCGAACATCATTCCTCCTATCGCTCTTCCCTTCTGACCTTCTCTCCTGGCCCACTGCTTGTCCCATACATAATAATTCTGGTTGCTCCATATAAATTGTTTCTTTTAAATCGTCTTGTATGTAGGCTGATACAACGTCCATTTGATGAACGTACATTCTCGTCTCAACTGAAGCAGCGAAAACTGCTCGTATTGTCTCGTACCTTGCTACTGGAGCAAACACCTCTTCATAGTCCAAGCCGTACTTTTGTTGATGGCCTCCAGCTACTAACCTTGCTTTATATTTATTGATTGATCCATCATGGTTCCTTTTTATTTTAAATACCCATTTGTTCGATAAAAACCTTTTTATTTTTGGGCCTTGAAACCAGTTTCCATGTTCTGTTCTGCATTAACGTTTTGTATTCTGCATCCATAGCTAGTGATGGAACTGATACCAATACTATTGATGATATTCAATCAATTCGATGCCAAAGTACTCAATAGGAAATATCGATACGCATCGAAATGTTATGTACTTGATTCTTCTTCAATACCATATCAATACTATGGTACCCGATACCATATCAATAGTATACCGAATCAAAACCGGTTTGATACTTTCGAAATTATCGATACTTGTCTCAGTAATTTGGTAAACATTTAATATTTACACTTCAGCGTGAGGTAAAGATATTGCAGGTATCGATATTTTTGTGCAGGTATCAAACAGGTATCGATACATTCTGATATGTAAGTATCAAAGAAGCATCGATTCCTTTTGATACCTTTGACTTTGGTATGTATCAATACCAGATTGAAATTTGTAGAAGGGTATCGATATGTATCGATACAGTATCAGTCCCATCACTATCCATAGCTTCTAGTCAGAATCTACTATCAGTTCGTTTTTTAATTTCACTTGGATTCGTCGGCTCCATAATTGCAGCTTTTTGATATTGCTTCTTTGGCCTTCCTGGTGTGCCTGTCCTAATTATTTTAGGTCTGCCAGGCCGTCTCTTGACTAATTTTTGATTACTTATTTGAGTATCTTCTTTTTCTTCTTCTTTAGTCATTTCTTCTTCTTCCGAAGTTCCTTCTTCTTTAGCTTCTTCTTGAGTATCAGTTTCATTGTTGTTTTCGTTTATCAACAAATCCGTATACGGGACTGTAATTTCGTCTCTTAGCGATTCATAATTTTCCTTATGTTCTATAAAACGTACATCACGTCTCTTTACAACTGTCTTTGTTCCACTTAACCATAATCTATATACCTTCGATTCCTTTGAATATCCGACCATTACGTATGGTCTACCTTTTTGGTGGAATTTTCCAATTCGAGTCCCCTTTTCCAATGCTATTACTTTACATCCAAACGTCTTCATAAATCCGACGTATGGTTTCTTATTACTGTATGCTTTGAGTGGTGTCATACTATTCAACGTGGGATTGGACATCTGTTTCTAATAAAACAAGCTGTATTTATAGCTTCGGCCCACAATGATTCAGGTACTCCAGATTGTATTATCATACATCTTGCCATTTCGGTTAGTGTTCTATTAGCTCGTTCCGCCACTCCGTTCTGTTCTGGCGTATACTCCACACTTAATTGTCTTCTGACTCCATGTGCCTCTAAAAATTGTGCGAATTCTTTCGAAACATACTCTTTAGCATTGTCAGATCTGATACCTTTTATTTGTTTCCTGTTTCCTTTTCAGCACGAACTTTGTAATTTTTAAACGCATTCAATGCTTCAGACCTGTTCTTTAACATCGTTACTTCAGTATATCTTGTTGCATCGTCGATAAAAGTGATGAAGTATCTTGCACCACCTAGTGACTCAACTTTCATAGGTGCACAAATATCGGTGTGTATTAGACCCAAAACTGCAGTTCTTCTTTTTGTGGAACGCTTGAATGGTAATTTGTGTATTTTCCCAAGGTGACATACCTCACATTCAAAGTTCTTGGTTGGACCGAATAACTTCAAACCTGTTACCATATTTTCACTCTCTAGTTTTCTTAGATCATTCTGATTGAGGTGACCCATCTTTTCGTGCCAACGTTTAAAATGGTTTTGACTTTGATCTTCAGTATTCATAGCATGATGATACCCTGATTCTTTTACGACATACAATTCTCCTCTGTGAATTGCTTTAAACACTATACTACCATCCTTTTGTTTCACGACCGCATAGTTTCTATTAAAGCTTACAGTATAACCATATTTTGTAATTTGTGGAACTGATAGCAAGTTATGTCTTAAATTGGGTACATACATGACATGGCAAAGTTTAATGCTTTCAACTGTATTGTCATGTGCAATTTTTAACCTAACATGACCGATGCCCTTACATTGTACATATTGTTTAGCAGCCGTATATACGTTAGTATTTATATGTTGTTTCATATTAATAAAATTATTGCTCTGCTTACACATGTGTCGTGTGGCACCGCTGTCTAAACACTATTCATTAAACTCTTGAATCGTTGGATTGATGCTCAACGTAGTGATATTCATTGCTTTTTCTTTGGTATAGTGACCATGCTGCTTGTTTTTGAACCAACATATGTACATCAGCTTTGTGACCATTTTTGCCGCACACAGTGCATTTTATTTCATTTCTATTAGACTTATTTTTGTTGTACTTATTGTGTGTGTTTTCAGTCTTAGTTTTTGGTTTGGTTTTTGTTAAGAGTGCGTCGTTATTTTCATCACTTTGCTTGTGTGTATCTTTCTCTTGAAATCTAACTTCTATTTCAATTAATTTTAGTTTTAGGATGTCTATCGTTGGTAGGTCATCCCTAGATTCTATGGCTGTACAGAAGCTTTCATACTCTGATGGGGGAGAATTTAATAATATTATTGAAAGTAGCTCACCTGGAATCTTTATACCTGCTTCTTCCAGTTTTTCAGCAACATTTACAAATTTGTTTACATATTCCCCCATTGAAACGTTTGACTCTTTTTTCATCTTGTATAACAAAAATGTTATACAGGATGGCTTTCCTCATCGGGCCTTTCAACTCGTATATATTTCTCAATGTATACCATGCTGCTTTAGAGGTTTCACATTTCTTGATGTTATTTATTTGACTCTTATTCACACTTAAGAATAAAAAGGCCAGAGCTCTCTCATCTTTTCTGTCCCACTCAGACGCGTTTGCTTCTGTCTTTATGTTATTTCCATTAACGTACGACCATAGTTCATTACACACTAATACAGGGTGATTGGCTCGAAACGCCTGATCCGCCTGGCAACCGTGACGAGGTCAACCCAACGCCCCGTGGTGTCTCTCCGAAGGCTTTCGACCCTCGGAGGGGTTGGAGTACCTATTAGGAAGTGAGAAATCTTCGAATTCCTCATTTCTCATCAGATCTGTGCGAAAGTGACGCCAATGAATTCCTGGCGTTCCGTCGATTAAAATCATACCAAATATCATGTAAATCGAACTATTTTTAACCAAGTCAAGTCAGCTTGAATTGATATAAATCGATTTTCCATGGAATTTCCTTCATTATGGTCCGAATTACGTCGTTCGTGGTGTCAGTTTCATCGGCGAAACATAATGAATCGATGGGTGTCAGTTTCGCAAAGATCTGATGTGAAATGCGCAAGTCGAAGATTTCTCACTTCTTAATAGGCACCCGAACCCCTTCGAGGGTCGAAAGCCATAAAAATCGGGTGAGGCACTGCGAAGGTCAGTCCTCGCCACGGGGTACCAGGCCGCATCTCCTTGACGGGCGTTGCTCCAGAATTACCTTGTATCTGTTTAAGAAAGAAAATAATTATTTATTCTTTATCGTACGGATATGGAAGTGTCGCCGATGGATTCCTTGTGGTTTTCCGATGAAAATCATGCCAAATGTCGTGTAAATCGGACTACTTTTACATAAGGAATACAAATAGCTTGTGTCAAAGTAGTCCGATTTGCATGATATTTGGTACGATTTTAATCGACAGAACGCCAGGAATTCATTGGCGTCACTTTCGCACAGATCTGATGAGAAATGAGGAATTCGAAGATTTTTCAGTTCCTAATAGGTTCTCCAACCCGTCCGAGGGTCGAAAGCCTCCAGAGAGACACCACGGGGGGTTGGGTTGACCTCGTCACGGTTGCCAGGCGGATCAGGCGTTTCGAGCCAATCACCCTGTATACTTTTCATATGGATTTTCCAGCTTTCATAATTGTCCTCGTTTAATTTTTCGATGTTGTGCGTACCGAAATTTCCGGTAGCCATATTTTTGAGGTTATCTTGGCACGTGGTTTCAAGCAATGCTTCTGGGCCCATAACCTGTTAAAATTTTATCACGGTGCTCTTGCGAATTATGATATTGAATAAATATGCGCAAGTGATGCTACTATGTTCTTTTAATGATATAATATTTATTACTACTGAGTAACACAATTTATGAGGACTTAAAATATATATAAACGTTATTTTTACATACGTTAGCATCGAGCTACGTCTTAACAAAAATACAATCTCACAAAAACGCCATACATACAAGGGTACCAACCGAGTCAAGATGGTGATTATCTTTTCACAAAGAATAATATCTTTATTGGGCGTCTGAAATATATTTTTTGTTTTATTATTAATCATTGCAAACTGCACTGGGGAGTCGTTACAGTCGAGGCGTCAAAAAATTCATCGAAATTGGTGGAACCTGTAGCACCTAAACCAGGGTTGTCTAACTGACGACTCACGAGATGCCGGGGGCTCCTCCGCCTTGCGGCCACGCTGAACGGCCCTCTCCACACCTACTAAACATTGACGATCGCAGTCGAATTCGTCCGTCCCTACACAGACATAAATACATTCAATTGCTACGGCCGGCTACGGCCATACGTTTACATATAATTATAATTAATACGACAATACGAACTGATATATACTTACTTTTACTCGTCTCTGTGAATGTGAACGTGCACATTGAGGCCGCGTCATATTATTGACAAGGGATTGTATATCCACACCAATTTTTGTTATGGCTATCCTTAACACCGAAGATAATGAATGGTCCGCTAATCTTGACCGATATTTACTTTTTATATTTTTCATAACGGAAAACGCACTTTCGCATCTGTATGTAGAACCAAACATTGATGAGCGAACGGATCTGCTTGCAAATTACACAATGCAACTCGATAATACATTTCTTGGTCTTCGCTATTAAGGATATATCAGTTCGTATTGTCGTATTAATTATAATTATATGTAAACGTATGGCCGTGGCCGGCCGTAGCAATCGAATGTATTTATGTCTGTGTAAGGACGGACGAATTCGACTGCGATCGTCAGCGTCGGCCGCAAGACGGAGGAGCCCCCGGCATCTCGTGAGTCGTCAGTTAGACAACCCTGACCTAAACCATTGGTTTAAAGTAAAAAACAATGGCAGATTATTAAAGGGTATGAAAAAATGATAAAAATGACATTTTTTGAAAAAAGAACGACACATGAAATTTGAAATCACTTTTTCCCTAAATTTTTCGTCCTTTCAATGCCTCTAAAGATTATAAATTTTCATTTTTTTTTATTTTACTGGTCTATCCATGAACCAGAAGTATATTCTTCAAAACAAAACAAATTTCAGTCAAATCGGATAATAATATTAGAACAGGCATGGCACTTATGTGAACTTGACGGCCGATTTTCCAGAGGCAACGCCTCCTTTCTCCCGCCGCGCGTCTTGGCTCCCGCGGCGGCCTAGGTGCTTGGAGCACCTCAGGCCCTTACCACGTGAACCGCGCGTGACACGTTGACAAAACAAAAATGCATCGACAATCGTGCTCTCTGGGACGATGTGGAAACGTAATGATATAATGTCGCCCTAATGCGCCACGCGCGGTTCATATGGTACGGGTCTGAGCGCTCGAAGCACCTCGGCCGCCGCGGGGGCCAAGACGCGCGGCGGGAGAAAGGAGGCATTGCCTCTGGAAATCGGCCGTCAAGTTCACTTAAATGCCATGCCTGTATTAGGAGATACAGGTTCCACCGATTTTGAGAACACTGTTTCGAGAAAAACGCGTTTAAAGTTTAACGTGAGTTCCGAATGGCCGGCTGTTATCCATGGATCTCGCGCTACTCAAACGTCTATAACTCCGGGATTTTTACGAATTTCAAAAAATCCTTTTAAACACATTAAAAGTTTGAACATTTGGACAATGAAATGAAAAAAAATCCATTTTGAGACCGAAACTCCCCTTAAGCTACGTCCAGGCTCGTGCATTCGTTTGGTCAGATGAATAAATTCCAATAAAATTGCCCGCTGGGCTGCGTATGCCTCCATATATATCCGTAAATTGGCGGGCTTGCGCATGCGCAGTGAGTTGCAACGTGTTATTTGTATTTCTAGTGCTTAATACATTATATTTTGTGTTCAACTTATACTAATACTTATAATTAATTATATAGAATGTTTTAGTAATGGTTGTTCCTCTAATTAGTGTTTAAATAATTAAATATGTACAAATGTACGTAACAGTAGTTATTGCATGGTATGATAGGAAGGTTCTATTTTTCCGACAGATGGCGCTGGTTGTGTGAGTCCCGTGTGCCGTTACACGCGTACTGTACCGCAAATTTTTATTTATTTTGTGATAAATATATTAAATCTGTCATAAAAATCACTGAATGAATGAAATCATATTTATAACTTTTTTTAATAGAGATGGTATTATGTTTACGTACTGTACACTGTACAGGGTGTCCCACCTAAGACTAGACAGCGCGACATCTCCTAAAGTATTGTCGATAAAAATATAAAAAAATGGAGAATTGCATGGCTCGAAGGGGTCAATATATTAGCGAGAACGAATTTTATTTTCGATTATTATTTTGAAAGATACGGTGGCCAAGTTCGGTTTTTCAAATGGAACTATTTTTTTGAAGATTTGAGTTGATAGTGCGTTCCAAGTCAAATTCAATAAGCTTCAATGTATACACTTTATTTCCGCTGGTTTCTGAGATATTGCGCTTGCAAGTTTACTGATTTTCCCTGCAAGAAAACCCGCTGGAATAGCAAGGACCGGGGACGGTCTCGCTCCCGCCACGGGTGGCATTGCCTGTTGAAACTGATACCTACATGCCAAAGGTCTATACCAGAAATGGCAGGCCCAAAGGCTGGACAATTCTTTTCCGTCAGAAATGCTTCTTAGGTAGGTACATCTGCGGTATCGAGAAGCGCACCGTTAGTTTTATGTCGCACTTGCCTGTACGCTCGGATGGCCGGTTCTTTTGGGAGGGATGCAAGTTGAATTGGTTAGGTTAGGAGGTGTGAATGTTGCTAGACTAAATTTGAACCATAGGGAGCAGATTGTATTAGAACCAATCGGATTTGCATCCCTCACAAATGGCTGCTCTCTTGAAGAGGCCCACTTCACAGCAATGCACATCTTCTCTCGCACGAAATACGTTAACGCATGCTTTGGTTTTGATATTGTAGCTCGTGTTTATACTCGAGAGGAACACGCGTCAACAGCCGGCTACCCCTTTTTTTCCTGTGTACTCTCCACGAGGCGTATTGACGGTGGATTGTAGGAGCGTAGATGTCTGGATGCCAGTTGTTGAATTCAGGAGACGATAGAAACACTTTATTACAAAACACACATGTACTATAATTAAAGTAAATCGGATTCCTCTCGGAAAGGAGTCGCGCGACGCCCATCATGGAGATGCGGCCTGGTACCCCGTGGCGAGGACAGCCCTTCGCAATGTCTCGCCCGATTTTTATGGCTTTTTCCGGAAAAAGGTATGAATCCTGGGCCGAACGTAGCGAATTGAGGTCGAGCCCCGCAGTCGATGGTGAAATATCCATTACAGCGTATTAAGAAATTCTCTTCTTCATCGTATCGAGAGGGAAGTGACGCCAATGGATTGCTTATGTTTTTCTGACGAAAATCATACCAAATGTCGTGTAAATCGGACGACTTTTACATAGGGAATTCAAATAGCTTGTGTCAAAGTAGTCCGGTTTGCATGATATTTGGTATGATTTTCATCAGAAAAACATAAGTAATCCATTGGCGTCACTTCCCTCTCGATACGATGAGGAAGAGAATTCCTTAATACGCTGTAATGGATATTTCACCCTCGACTGCGGGGCTCGTCCTCAATTCGCTACGTTCGGCCCAGGATTCATACCTTTTACCGAAAAAAGCCATAAAAATCGGGTGAGACACTGGAAAGGGCTGTCCTCGCCACGGAGTAGCAGCCCGCATCTCCTTGATGAGCGTCGGGCGACTCCTGTCCGAGAGGAATACGATTTACTTTACTTATAATACATGTGTGTTTTGTAATAATGTGTTTCTATCGTCTCCTGAATTCACAACTGGCATCCAGACATCTACGTATCCAGACATACTCCTCGTGGAGGGACACAGGAAGAAAAGGGGTAGCCCGCTGTCAATGCCCGGTCCTCTTGAGTATAAACAGGAGCTTCGATATCAAAACAAAAGCATGCGTTGACGTATTCCGTGCGAGAGAAGGTTTGCATTGGGGAGGAGGTATTGCTGTGCAGAGAGCCTCTTCAAGACAGCAGCCGTTTGTGAGGGATGCAAATCCGATTGGTTCTGATACAATCTGCTCCCTATGGTACGAATTTAGTCTAGCAACGTTCACTCCTCCTAACCTAACCAATCCAACTTGCATCCCTCCCAAAAGAGCCGGCCATCCGAGCGTACAAGCAAGTGCGAAATAAAAGTAACGGTGCGCTTCTCGATACCGCAGATGTGCCTACCTAAGTAACATTTCTGACGGAAAAGGATTGTCCAGCCTTTGGGCCTGCCATTTCTGGTATAGACCTTTGGCATGTAGGTATCAGTTTCAACAGGCAATGCCACCCGTGGCGGGAGCAAGACCGTCCCCGGTCCTTGCTATTCCAGCGGGTTTTCTTCCACGGAAAATCAGTAAACTTGCAAGCGCAATATCTCAAAAACTAGCGGAAATAAAGTGTATACATTGAAGCTTATTGAATTTGACTTGGAACGCACTATCAACTCAAATCTTCAAAAAAAATAGTTCCATTTGAAAAATCGAACTTGGCCACCGTATTTTTTAAAATAATAAGCGAAAACAAAATTCGTTCTCGCTAATATATTGACCCCCTCGAACTATGCAATTCCCTATTTTTTATATTTTTATCGACAATACTATAGGAGATATCGCGCTGTCCAGTCTTAGGTGGGACACCCTGTATATTTTGTAGATAATAATAACATTTATATTTAGATTAGTTTGTATACTTTCAAGTTCTAGGGCGTCCAAACTGGCGTACACATTTAATAGAAGATCGAGCAACACGATTTATTTTTAGCTGGTTACCAAATGAGGAATACGTTGGAGTTTTTGCAGTGGTTATTTCTTTAATCCTAGTTTTGGTTATAATTATGGGAGCCATTACATTTTTAAGGTATGTATATACGTTTACTGATTATCCGGTAAATCATGGTATAACCGAGTACCAGGCAAATCATCCGTATACAGGGTGTTTATAAAAATGTGGGACATTTTCTCAGGAACGGTTCTATTTATCAATATAATAAAGAAAGTTGGTATACACATACGTCCGATAATGCATAGTTACATTGCAGTTACAAGCATTTTTATATTCCCTAAAACGCCGTCCCCGAATGCCTGTTAAAGTGGGGTGCATATTCATTCTCCAATTTGATACTATGCAAAGTAAATTTTCAAGAAATGAAACAAATTATTCGTTAACTATTAAGTTTACGACTAATAAAGGGCAATACTTTTTTACTTGCAATTCAACATTATTCGATATTTTGGCATAAAAAAGGTAGCATCCTATTTAAAATAATGAAGTTGACCTTCAAACACTTCCACCTATAAGAAAATTACATGCGCAACATAATGAGACTCTCCACACTGGCGTATCTAATGTTAGTAATTTACGCGTGTTATACGTGTGCTTCGCATGGCTCTTTATACAAGCTTCGAAAAAACTTGCTGCACTTTTCGACTTCATTTGCCTCCAACTTTGATCTCTTCCGTCCTTCAGTTCTACTTTCTTTAAAAGGATTATCTAAATTCTAACCAATAATATTCATCGATGCATCCATTTCAATTATTGTCATATACATACGAGTAATGGCCAGTACAGACTGACAGACATTGTCTATAAACAGCCTGCATATATTGTCCGCCGACACTCAGACGATGTCGCCAGAGAATGTATGTAGACTGCAAACGTATATACTGCCGTTTGCAAAAATGTTGCCGGCAGAAACTTGGTGGTCCGATCGAGTGTATCCTCATAGGCCCACGTTCTCTAACACAGTGGTAGTTGTAAGGCATACGTATTGTCGCTATTGGCCTACGCGTCACGTCAACGAATGACGGCACCGCGTGACGGAGAGAGACGGCGGGGTAATTGGGAGTTCCGCGGCAGAGAGTGAGGCGATGCGAGCGAGGTAGTAGCCCCCTTGCCCCCTCAGCATCCGGAAGCCAACAGTTTTGCGAGCCACAGTATGTAAAGGAGGGATTTCCTATACGCGTCCGAACGAACGCGTCCGATTGCACGCGTCCGACACACGCACCCAACACTCTCGTCCTGCCGTATACACACGCGTCCAAAGCACTTTTGGCACGTGCGCCTGGACGCGTGTATTGGTCGCGTGTGTTGGACACGTGTGTTGAACACGTGCGATTGGACGCGTTAGTTGGACGCGCGTGTTTGGACGCATTCGTTAGAACGCGTATAAGAAATCTCCCCTTAATGTGTACGGATTGTCTACGGACACATGTCTACAGACAATTCTTTGTCAGTCTGGACTGACCTTAAAAATATGCATTACAGAAACGTATCGCTAAAAAAAGGCCGGCGCCAAGTTTCGCGATGTCGTCGCGCTATGCTCGTTTCGCCCGAAAACGCGTCCATTGTAACCACAGTAACTAAATAAAACAGTCAAGCGTCGTGTTTGCCTTTGATGAGCCCAAAACGTGGCTTCGACCAATTTCGTGAAGTGGTGCAAACGGGTGATTTGAAGGATACACGCGGAAGGAAAACGGTCGAGGACGCGGGAAAGAAGAAAGTAAGCGTAGGAAAACTGAAGGGCGAAAGTGACGAAAGTTGGAGGCACATGAAGCCTAAAAGTCTAGTAAATTTTTTCGGAACTTTTTCAAAGAGACCGGAGCAAGTACGTCAAGTAGTTCGACATGTCGGATCTCCGATGCGTCTGAACCTACTACGTTGGATTACGATGGTGAATCAAGTTCCAGTGTATCACAGGAGGAGGTCAATTCAGTCAAGTGTAATGAGGTAAAGGACTCGGCAGAAGAACCAGGCAGAAGTGGAAGTAGTGACGTCGAGCGTATTGAGGAGTCTGAATTTAGTGGGTAATGGTATAGATAGAGGGCAACCTCACGGATTTTGACGACCTTGAAATATGTTGTCAAGGACGTCATTCTGAACAACTTTTTCCTGTAAACTTTTTGGTGGTCGACCTTCGTTTTCGAGATATTCGCAAAATTATGTTGCTACCACTTCATTAAATCCGATCTGTACGTGCATGATGCGGTAGCGTATGCGTCAACACGAGACCATCGCTTATCTGCTGTTTCTGCATATATACGTCGCAGTGACCGGCAGGCAACGTATATACCGGGTAAACTAAAAGGTTCGGTAATTATTTAGAAGATTTCCATCCTCACCGATTTCAATGATTTTTGGATATGTTATCAAGATCTAGATTCTGAACAACTTTCTCCTGTGCATATAACCGCCGCTCGGCTTTAATTTCCGAGATATTCGCGAAAACTTGTTGCTACTACTACAATGTATTCTGCCGTATATTTACCTACCTACAGTACGCGTCCGTGAGAGCGTATGCGTCAGCATGGGACAAAACAAATGATGAAGCTGACCCCCGTTTCTGAGATATTTGGGAAAAACTTCTGTTGATTTATTCCGACGCAACGCCTTCCACTTTCCAACTTGACCCGGGTATTAGTATTGGTTTGGCTAGATCAGTGCGGGGGCGCGTAAAGCATGGTACCGAACCGATGTGTCTGCGCCGCCGAACATAGTCGGGATGTCCAACAGGTGATCTTGAAAGCACTCTCTTTCTAGCGAAAAAATTATGTTTTAGTTAAACTCAAATCGGTTCGCTACCATGCATTACGCGCCCGCCAGCGGGCGCGCGCCCCCCGCACTGATCTAGCCAAAACAATACTAATACCCGGGTCAAGTTGGAAAGTGGAATGCGTTGTGTCGGAATAAGTGAACAGAAATACTGTAGAGTGAGGCGATCGTGGTGAGGTGATTAAAACAATTTTCCTTCAAACCAAAGATTTTTGCAATTATCTTGGAAACTAAGGCCGACCGCCAAAAAGTTTAGAGGAAAAAGTTGTTCAGAATGACGTCCTTGACAACATATTTCAAAGTCGTCAAAATCCGTGAGGTTGCCCTCTATCTATACCATGACCATCTAGTGAACTGGAGCCTACAACTGTGATTCCAGAAGTGATTGACCACCATGACATTGGACTTCTTAAATTCGAACACAGGAAGAATAGTATTGTCTGACTCGTTAAGGACAGAAATAATATGGCTGGGTGCAAAATATTTCCAGAATAGCGAGGGACCTTTCGCTCCTACAAATAATCGTTGTATGAACAAAAATTGGTTCAAGATGAAATTAACTGATGGCCGTGGTGAGGAAGTCATTCGCTCATAGCTGATCTATTCTCCGACTAAAAAGTCGGCATTTTGTTTTTGCTGCCTTCTCTTTTCCGCATCAAGCCATCAGTCTGCATTGGAACAGGAAACAGGTTTCAACAATTGGAAAGCACCGTAAGGTTGGGCGTTCATGAAAATGCCAAGATACAAAGCGCTTCTTTCACAAAATGGAAAGAAAGAAATGTTGGAGAAAATAGAGGAGTAATTGATGTAGAACTGCAGGCACAGATTGCAAGGGAATAGGAAAAGTTGCGTGAAATCTTGGGGTGAGTCCTTCATTACGTCAAATTCCTTGCCACATAAAACCTACCTTTGCGGGTGCACAAGGATTCACTTCAGACGACCGATGACTCTTATGTGAGTAATATCCTAGCCTTGCTGAAACTGCTTCACTCTGCGCTGTGATCCGCACAATGGACCCTCGTGTTATAGATGGGTATGCCGTTTTCCATAATGTTTCTCAGGAGGCAGAGGTCGGATTGAAAACGTTTCTGATCCATAATGTATACAGGGTGCCCCAAAATTCAGGGACGCGATTTATTCGACGCTCGAGATTGTGGGGCCATATAATGTTGCGCGCTAAGCAAATAACGAATTTCAGATTCTACATTTCAGATCAGATCTTTGCGAAAGTGACGTCAATCGATTCCTTATGTTTTCTCGATGAAAATAACCTCAAAGATTACATAATTCGGACCATAATTAGTGAAATTACATTAACTATTGATTTGCATAACGTAAAGTGAACTTACTTGCCCTGTTTCGTCGCTGAGCAGTGAGCGGTCGTCACATCGATAGACGAGACATGGCAATCAAGACAAGCCCGATATTTTACCTACAATTGGCAGTGAAAAATGCCCTAGAGAGCGGAAAAATTTCACTGCGGAAAAAACGTCTTGCAGAGTGAATCGATATCGCCGTAGAAAAAACGTCGCGGATCCGCAGTTGCGGCGGAAATGTTCCGCGTTGGTCTGAACAACCTCATAAGCCGCCACGCATAGTAAACTGCCGCAATTCCATCGCGGCAAAATATCCGCTGCCGCCGTGAATAATCGCGTTGGTCTGGGAGAGTTTTTACTTGAGCATCGCGTTCCGTGAGCGTTAATGGAAATCTACCTTAACTGAATCGTACTTAAGTTCAAGCACGTACCGCTATTTTTAAACTTAATTTTCTCGAAACAAAAGTCTCAGGCGAAAAAATGTATTCTACGCTTTGGACGTAGTTTAAACATGAAAAATCGTCCCTTGCCCGGTTGTACCTTGATTTTGCCCCACTTTGTTTTTTATGAAAATTTGAATTAAATTACACATATTAACACTTTGAGTGACGCCAACATAGTTCTATGCTAAGAGATTTATAATCGGTACATGACCTTCGCATGATTTCACGCCAATACTTTTTTAAAAGTATCCAAAGTATTTTCTGAGAGACCCCGTTGATTTGAAAACAACTCACACTCTAAAGCTTTATATTTCGTGACTTCGTTGTTTCAGCGACCCAGTTTCCCCTATGCGGTAGTCGAGCGACTAATAAGTTGTCTTGTAATGACAGCTTTAATTTTTGTATTATGGACTACCAGTTCATCAAAGCAGAAAAACATTCACCTGATGAAATTGACAATGAGTTTAAATTCGATGAGGTCGCATTAGGACTCATTTTCATGGAAAAACCCGTATCCATCCATTGGTGGTATTCTCATCAAGGTTTGATAGCAAAAATATAGAAATTTATATTCTTATTAGTGTTAGTATACAGGGTGTTCGTCAACAGATAGAAGAAAATGAAATGGGTGAATCAGGTGATTCTACGTGACAGAATAAGACGAAAACCAACAGCATGGTATTTCGGGTTATGATGTTTAAAAATTCGGATCAAAACGCCAGAACAAAACCAATTTTAATGCAGGCAGGTTTAATGCAATACAGTAACATAACCTAATAATCCTATGTTGTATTGTAAGATCGTATTATGACTACGATTATTGCAGAATCTATCACTACACCTATGAGGTAAGCTACTGTCCATTCATCTTTGTGTTTTTTACGGCGACTGTATGCGTCCCTACTGACCTACGCAGCGCGATCTGCTCATCGCCGAATTGCCGCTCATTAGGCGTTCAGGCTCCCAATATTTAAACCCGAATGACCAATATACGAAGCCTCTACCGCAATTTCGTTACTCTTTATTGTCATCTTATTTGGTCACGTAGAATCACCCCTTTTATTTTCTACTATCTGTTGCCGAACACTCTGTATATTCAAAGCATGCGGCGGACCGGAAAATACTTTTCAGGCAGAAAACGCTCGGGAAGGACTGACTGATATGAAATGGTATTTTGCCATTCCTTGCATCACTCGAAGTGTTAGGATGTACTGCTGCCTGTTATTTTCAACTGTATGTTTCAGGGTTCCCCGGTAGATGTTCGCCCTATTAGCATTCTGGGGCATTGGCCATTAAGTGCCCATCGATTCATGAAATTAAAATTTTAAACAATTATTTTATTGATGCGTGAAAGATAATCTCCTTACAAGAATTTCACACTAACTACATACAGTATTTTCTCGTTATATGGTTAAGTTTCCTCTACGCTAGGAGCTGGTTATTGTACTCAGCATTTCCAAGGTCTATTCAAACAGAATGAATGCAATGAAAGCGAATGTAAAACGGTATGTGACAGACAAAATATGATACTATGTTTCACTAGATCTTTCCCGCAGCTGAAACTTTCATTTCCATTGTTAGTTTAAAGAATATTACAAAATTGTGATGAATAAAACTTATTATACATTTTATTTGCGTCATAATTTGTTGGATGGCTGAGCTTCTTGTTGTCAGTCACTTTTGTACTTCTTCTTATGAACATCGAAGTGTGGATTCACCCCTTAAACATGCAAACGGGCCAAAATAAAAAGATATATTTCTTATCTTTCGATCCTCTTAAACACATCCAAAAACCAAAGCAATCGGAGGCTGACACTTAAAAACTTCTCCTTGTAAGTATCATTTACTGCCATGTCTCATTTATTAAAATATTATCAAAGTGTACAAATAGTTTAGTAATAAGACTAAGGGGATTCTAACTCAGGTCCTCTGAGGGGAGCGCGGGGCGGGGGGAAGTGAGGGCGCGCGGGGGAGCGCGGCGGAGGGAAACCTGGGCGCGGGGACCTCGGGGAGTGGAAGACAGGTTGCGCGCGCACGAGCCGCGGAGTGGGGGAAGCCGCGATGATGGAGGGGATCACTCCGGGCCGAGCCGCCGCGGAGACCTCTCCAGACCGGACCCACCGAAAATTTTTTAGAGGGAGTGAATGACCCCCCGAAAACTTTTTCAAACCCCGACCCATCCCCGAAAATTTTGTATACCTAACCAGAGGGAGTGAGTGACCCCGATGGAGGATGGGAAAGAGACAGAGCATGCATTCTAAAGCTAAAATCGAGGGAGGGAAAGAGACAACACTACATAGGGTTACAATCGCTTTCGTTCTAAATCTAGCAAGTTTTTAAAACATTCAAATGTAACATCGCGACGTATCGCACGACTACGCCTAACTTGAGTCCCACCCTCAAGGATAAAAGTCTCGACACGTGTTGAATGTAATATAATATCTTTGTGAACGCTAAATCTTACACCGAATCTTAAAATTAGACAGCGAAAGGAGAAGGAAGACGGGTGAATAAAATGGAGAAATAATATGTGTTTAAAAATGATAATATATTGTTACAAATAATAATGAATGAATAGTAATAGTGAATATGATAGTAATATGAATAGTAATAATAATAAAATAGTAATAATGATAAAATACATGAGATAAGAAAAGAAAAATGGAAAAAAATGGAAAAAAAGAAAACAAAAAGAATTTAAATATCCTCCTCGTCGGATGACAATTGCAGGGGTGGCGTCGCGAGCCCCTCTTCCATCCATGCGGGGGGCGGCGACCACGGCGACGGCGGTGTTGACTGCCGCGACGGTGGCGGTGATGATGACGCCGAGGACGACGACGACATCACCCACTCGAACCGCAATGGGGGTGATAGGGGCCCCTGAAGCGATGGCTGCGGCCTCCCCACATCGATCCAGGGAGGCGATGGTGGCGATGGGGGCCGCGGCCGTCGCAGGGGCCCCATTTGGTGGTACGGCATCCAGGGCCGCCGCAATCTGGCCGTCATCCTAGGCCCGAACACCAGGCCCGATCGCTGCATATGCACCGCTAGGGGTGCAGCCTCAGCCTCCCCTGCCAGGACCCGCGCCATGAGCGCCATTATAATCATTGGCACACGGTCCTAGAACAGATACACAAACATAATAAATATGACACTCACATCAAACATAATAAACATGAAACATGCAAAACAATGCAAACTATTGAACGGTTTTGATCGTATGTCGAACGGGTATTGAACGGCTTTGATCGGGTATTGAACGGGTATTGAACGGCTTTGAAGGGGTATTGAACGGCTTTGATCGGGTATTGAACGGGTATTGAACGGCTTTGATCGGGTATTGAACAGGTATTGAACGGCTTCGAACGTGTATCGAACGTCTAACGTACCCCCTCTGAACGCGAATCGAACGTGAATCGTACCACTCTGAACATGAATCGAACGGGTAATGAACGGCTTTGAATGGGTATTGAACGGGTATTGAACGTATATCGAACGGCTTTGAACGGCTTTGATCAAGTTTTGAACGTGAATCGAACGTGTATCGAACGACTTCTGCATAACTATCGTCTTAATCTAGCGTACATCACATGTAGGAGGTTGGGGAGGGTGAAGAAAAAACATTTTCATATACATTAAATATTGATTATATTTTATTTATGCATTTCTCTGGTGTTTGGACCACCAGTTGAATAGTTTAAATACATTTTGCATGGCACAGTGTTTCGCGTGTCTGCCACATCGTAGAGTATTAACTACATTTGGCTTATTTAGAGATTTGATATCATCGTAGTCAATGTCCAGCGTCTCGATGACCGCGTCTGCTCTCGTATTTTCATCGACGAAATCTGCAAGCCAGTCGCGTTTCTGCAGCCCTTTAACGTATACAATATGGGATGCGTCATCCTCTTCATCATCGATCGCATCGGCAACAGCTTTCGTAATTAGCTGTTTAGCCATACTGTATGGAACGTCTCCATCATCCCAACGTAGTCCATGATGTTTTGTTACCAGCCATCGGATGCTTGATTTGTCGGATTTCGAAAGAAGAAATTGCGGCATAGGACTCCCAAAAATATAGTGCGAGAGAATTGTTCCGATTCGTAGGACAGCCACTTCCTTCACGATAAATCTTCCATCAACGATGAACCCTTGCATGTCAACGAACGTTGGTACAACCATTATCGGTACAATTTGGAGGTCCACTCGCTTCCAAGACTGACGAGAGAATGCAGTCTTTCTCGTAAAGCATCTCGATTTTCACGATGAAATTTTGTATGAATTTAGTACAGGAGAGGGCGGGCAAGTAGCGTGGTAATTTAATTTATTTTGCGCACCATGTTTGTCAGCGGATTGTATTCAACCACCCGATCGTGCAGAATCAGACAGTAGGCCGTAGTATTTGCAGGCACATTCTCTTTACACTCGAATTCTATGCGCACGTCCACGGTACCGTTTTCAACCGACTCATTTTGTCGCGAGCAATCAATCACCACGAGGGGGCCAAATTGTAAAAATTCAGCCACGGTGAATAATGCCTTGTTGCACCTATACCCATAATATGATTTACGGAATTGCGTATACATGTGATACAATATGGCGTGCTTATTCTTGTCAAAGTCCAAGTTCAGGTCATCATATGGGTAAAATTCCGAGTTGAGAAAAAGTTTTACATTGGCCAATTTGCAGTTGTTGAACATAGTAACGTCTTCGCTCATCACATTCCTTCGACCAGTCTGTAGAGCAAGGATCACGCATCGGGGCTTCTCCAGCTGTGCAGATGCCTTCACGGCCCACGAATGCTTGGTCGTGCTCTGTAAGAGAGGATACTCGTACAGATCCCACGATTGAAAACAAATGCTCAGGTTTTGTCCACGTTCCAAAGTATGTAGCAACGATAGCTTATTAACGTCATTTAACGTCACATGGGGCATCCGCCATTGTAGTTTAACCAATTCAATTTCTGGTTCCAACATCGGCGATCCTATCAGAGCATTGTTGTCGTTGCGCGATCGTATTAAAATCAATTCGTGACGCGCATTAATAATCATGCGTTTGTAGTCCTCACAAAATCCCAAGAAATATTTGAGTGGGATGCAAAAATTGAAATGACTTTTCACTATTGGCCCATCGCGCCGTTTCAAGCCCCATCCGACATTCTCCATATTTTTGTCTTCGCCAGATGTCAGCGATACATAGTTTTTAAGCGTGCTAGTTATTCCAACGTTTCTGCTGCGATCAATCTCCACGCCATTCAGCTCGTATCGAATCTCATCGAATAAGAACGCCATGCAATTATTTCCCAACGTCACCGTTAATGCATCTTTTGGCTTATTTATCTTCAATTTCCCCTCCACATAGAGGAAACTTTCACACGGCAATGTGTATAAATCCTGCTGTTGTATCGGTATTCTTATCTCATCGCTGTATCCAAACGTCGTGTTGACGTATGGATTGTATGTGTGAGTCTGAAGCTTGACGATGCGGTCATCAAACGTCGGCTTCCCTCCAATACTTAGAATGTCAGCCATTTTTCAACCTAAATGCGCAGAATGAATCCCAATGATTTCAAAAATGCAATGTTCGCAGCACTGAGCCGCTTCTTTTTAGCGTGATCGGAGCTGTTGCAGTTGTTTTCGCAGTTGTTGTTGTTGTTGTTGTTGTTGTTGTAAACAATTTCACTTGGAAGAAACGGGTTTCTAGAGTCGTTCAATACAAGCATCTCTTTCGTTCGCACCACACGAATTATCGCCGTCGCCGTCGTACGTGCAATCTGATGGTAATCTCTTCACCTCGAAAATCGAGCAACCGTCCGTCTTGATCCACAACGCGTATCGTTAGATCCGTAATGACTCGTACGGTGATTGGAAGGTAAATGATCTGTGCGGGCGTTTCCAATATCTTATATCCTGGTGGGACTCTCGGAGAAAATTCATGTATCGTATGTACACGTCTCCCATTGTTGTACGCGCCAGCGGCCACGCTACATTCTATGCGAATAATGTTCACGTTCATGATATTAATTGGATCGTCCGATTCGTGCCACCGTCCTGGTAATACCCGATTCGTCGAGAATCCCAGCAGCGATCCAATGTTATTGGGCTTCGTAAAATCTACGGCGAACGAGCAGTACAGCTCGCTTTTCATGGTGTTGTTGTTCGGACGCAACACTGTAGGATATGCATCGTTGTCACCACCATCGTTGCTACCATCGGTGCCACCGAGATTTTGAGGATACCGTTCGAGTAATCGCTGCTTCAGGTACTTGGCAATGGCGTCTAATTCGTAGGAGCCGTGGGGAATCATAATGTATTCATGAGTGGTGTCGATGCTGTTGTTGATATCATAGTTTACGATGAAGTAGAATTTATCGTTGCTCGAGTCGATGTTCGGGATTGTGTGATAAGTTTATCCAAAACTTGTTAGACCAAGCTCGTAATCATCGTCGCTCAAATCTATGGGTGGAAAGCAGCTCACCGCGAGGGTGCTACTCTTACCGGTTAGAGTGAATGTTAATGACATATTCCGCTCGAACTGCTCGACTAGTACTGAATCAGAGTGGTGGGAAGTCAATCCTTAAATTTGGCGCCGATCGATTGTAGAAAGCGTAGGCATAGTTGTAAACAATTGCTCTGATCCTACTTCTGATAAGCCGTTCGATTGTATTCGATTTTCACGACATCTTTATCCAGATATTGTACCAATTCCTTAGGCGGTCGAAGATTGCCAAAGCTGTCGAAATATATTGCTCAACACCCTCTCTTCGCATACGCCACCCAATGAGTCCCCGGCCCTTCGGCATTGTCCAAATTTACGATACCGCTCTCGTTTCGATGTACTCCTTCAGCTGGTAACGCGTTACGCATAAAAACACCTCTGAAGAATGGAATACGCATACGTTTTGCCAAATCGGCCAATTGCGCATCGGTAGTTACGCCCACGGGCATTTTTATTTTCGTTTCGATATTCCCTGTCCGCGCTTGTATGGCGCGAGATAAAGTCCACGACCTTCCATGAAGCGATTATGACGTTGCATTTCCTGCAGCTGATGTTGCGCCGCCTTATTATCGTTTACCGCCTTGGCGATCCCCGCCGCTCCACCAGCTAATGATCCGAGAACACCTAGCAGCGGGAGAAGTGGTAATTAGCCACCCCGCTTTGCCGCCGGAAGAATCCGCTTTTTCGATGCTCTCTTTGGAGTACTTTTGCGGGGTTTTGTTTTCATCCCCATTCCGATTTTCGTCTTGGCCTTCATAGCTGCCCAAACAGCTGTAGCAGCACCTCTTTCACCCAGAGTCGAGTCTCGCGCAACGATGCGTTTTCGCGCTTTGTCAGCGAGAACTTTATCTGCCGCGTGCCTTTCGCCGAGGTCGTTGCTGCGCGAATACGCAATATCGTGTTCGCGACACGCCGCGTCCAACGGATTGATGCCTTGATCCCCTCTAGCCAATCGTTTTGCCAGATGTGTTCCTGGACCGCAAAACTGGTATCCCGGAATATGTAATTCGATAGGTAGTGCGTTTATCGCCCGATTTAACAAGCCACCACCTTTCTTTACTCTCGTCGGCGACATTCGCCACAGTTTTTAATCAGTGGTGCTGGACCGTCGATATGCGTTCGCTGCCAAGGGCGATTATAATGTTCCAGACACCGACGATACTGCTGAACCTCGGGTTCGACTTTTATATGCTCGGGGAGTTTGTCCCACAACTGATCAATGTGTCTTTCAAACTCTCGCAGTAGAATAATCTTTGGTATATATTCCAACTGCTCGGAGGTTAGGTCTCGAATATCACAATTATCCGACAGGATCAGAAGCATTTTGAATACTGAGCAATTTTGCTTCGGCGCGGACCTATAAATAGGGCGTGTCACCGCTTCGACGGATCAAAATCAATCCTTCACAGTTCGCGGAGAGGATGCGATTCGTGCGACAACCTGTGACGATACGCGTGACAAATTTTGACGATAAATCGCAAATGATGTTCCCGAAATCAAAGCGCAGACATGGTAGCATGCTACCAAACACTATCCGCTGTCTCATTTGCGGTCCGTCAAATTGTGGAAAGACCAACGTGCTGGTGAGCTTGTTGGAAAGCCCACACGGCGTCCGCTTTGAGAACGTGTACGTGTATTCCAAGTCGTTGCAACAGCCGAAATATCAGTATTTGGAGAATTTATTGACTCCGATAGATGAAATTGGATACTTTACGTTTTCGAATAACAGTGACGTCATCCCACCGAGCGAATCGCTTCCGAATTCTATTTTTATCTTTGATGACGTGGCATGCGACAAGCAAGATACGATACGAGAGTACTTTGAAATGGGGCGCCACTCGAACGTTGACTGCTTCTATCTCTGTCAGACGTACGCAAAGGTTCCCAAACATCTTATACGCGACAATGCGAATCGGTTGATTCTGTTTAAGCAGGATGGTACCAACTTGAAACATGTGTACAACGATCATGTAAACACCGATATGTCTTACGAGGATTTCTGCGCGCTGTGTCGTAATTGTTGGCAACGGGAGTATGGTTTCGTGGTAATAGGCAAGGATAGCGCGATGTCCAATGGACGTTATAGAAAGGGATTTAACGAGTTTGCCGTACCGTGAGATGGTCAATTGTCGTCAACACGTCAGTGCGAAAGCAACGTCTGCGGTACAACGATGATTGATATCGATAGTCTGGAGATTAAGGATCGCGAGAGGATAGTGAAGGAAATTGCAAAAACCAGCGAAGCCATTCGCAAGAAACATCAGACTTTGAAGACTGGCAAGATGGGGGAAGATATCGCGTTGGAGAGATACTTTAAACCTATCGTCGAACCCTTGAAACATATCGTGGAAAATACCGCAGAAGCTGATGCATCACCACCGACGAACATCGACGTTGAAGGGAATGAAACATTAACGCCTAAAACAAAAATCCACCCGAAAGGGAACACATCGCGCAAGAGAAAGAGGAAACCACGCACGTCATCGGAATATTCACCCTTAACCTCCACACCGATTCAATCGAAGCAGAAACGGGGGAATGTCGCATCAAACGATCCCCCGGTCCCTCCCACACCAATAAATACATTTCCCAGTGTACAATCGCTATCAACCATTTAATATATAATATATAATCATTTCGGTCCGCTGGGGCAAGAATACATGGGCGCAATCCTAAGTAGCGATAAGAATAAGGTCATGGACCATGTGTACGGTGTATACTTTGGCAATAGTGGAACGATGCTTGGGGATAAGGTTTTCGATATAGACAAGGATGATAATATAATCATAGATGGTGTAAAATACAGAGGAACGCCCGGCCTTTACGAACTGATTTTCAAGAGATTACCAGACGATGCTGTATACACCGTGCGGACCGAAATGATTGCGAAACGTTTCTTGTCCCTCGGATGTTTGAAGTTGCTGTCTAATAGATGTAACAAACGACTCATTTGGCGAAGTTTCGAAAACGTCATCATCGTTGGTTGATAGCGATTGTACACTGGGAAATGTATTTATTGGTGTGGGAGGGACCGGGGGATCGTTTGATGCGACATTCCCCCGTTTCTGCTTCGATTGAATCGGTGTGGAGGTTAAGGGTGAATATTCCGATGACGTGCGTGGTTTCCTTTTTCTCTTGCGCGATGTGTTCCCTTTCGGGTGGATTTTTGTTTTAGGCGTTAATGTTTCATTCCCTTCAACGTCGATGTTCGTCGGTGGTGATGCATCAGCTTCTGCGGTATTTTCCACGATATGTTTCAAGGGTTCGACGATAGGTTTAAAGTATCTCTCCAACGCGATATCTTCCTCCATCTTGCCAGTCTTCAAAGCCTGATGTTTCTTGCGAATGGCTTCGCTGGTTTTTGCAATTTCCTTCACTATCCTCTCGCGATCCTTAATCTCCAGACTATCGATATCAATCATCGTTGTACCGCAGACGTTGCTTTCGCACTGACGTGTTGACGACAATTGACCATCTCACGGTACGGCAAACTCGTTAAATCCCTTTCTATAACGTCCATTGGACATCGCGCTATCCTTGCCTATTACCACGAAACCATACTCCCGTTGCCAACAATTACGACACAGCGCGCAGAAATCCTCGTAAGACATATCGGTGTTTACATGATCGTTGTACACATGTTTCAAGTTGGTACCATCCTGCTTAAACAGAATCAACAGATTCGCATTGTCGCGTATAAGATGTTTGGGAATCTTTGCGTACGTCTGACAGAGATAGAAGCAGTCAACGTTCGAGTGGCGCCCCATTTCAAAGTACTCTCGTATCGTATCTTGCTTGTCGCATGCCACGTCATCAAAGATAAAAATAGAATTCGGAAGCGATTCGCTCGGTGGGATGACGTCACTGTTATTCGAAAACGTAAAGTATCCAATTTCATCTATCGGAGTCAATAAATTCTCCAAATACTGATATTTCGGCTGTTGCAACGACTTGGAATACACGTACACGTTCTCAAAGCGGACGCCGTGTGGGCTTTCCAACAAGCTCACCAGCACGTTTGTCTTTCCACAATTTGACGGACCGCGAATGAGACAGCGGATAGTGTTTGGTAGCATGCTACCATGTCTGCGCTTTGTTTTCGGGAACATCATTTGCGATTTATCGTCAAAATTTGTCACGCGTATCGTCACAGGTTGTCGCACGAATCGCATCCTCTCCGCGAACTGTGAAGGATTGATTTTGATCCGTCGAAGCGGTGACACGCCCTATTTATAGGTCCGCGCCGAAGCAAAATTGCTCAGTATTCAAAATGCTTCTGATCCTGTCGGATAATTGTGATATTCGAGACCTAACCTCCGAGCAGTTGGAATATATACCAAAGATTATTCTACTGCGAGAGTTTGAAAGACACATTGATCAGTTGTGGGACAAACTCCCCGAGCATATAAAAGTCGAACCCGAGGTTCAGCAGTATCGTCGGTGTCTGGAACATTATAATCGCCCTTGGCAGCGAACGCATATCGACGGTCCAGCACCACTGATTAAAAACTGTGGCGAATGTCGCCGACGAGAGTAAAGAAAGGTGGTGGCTTGTTAAATCGGGCGATAAACGCACTACCTATCGAATTACATATTCCGGGATACCAGTTTTGCGGTCCAGGAACACATCTGGCAAAACGATTGGCTAGAGGGGATCAAGGCATCAATCCGTTGGACGCGGCGTGTCGCGAACACGATATTGCGTATTCGCGCAGCAACGACCTCGGCGAAAGGCACGCGGCAGATAAAGTTCTCGCTGACAAAGCGCGAAAACGCATCGTTGCGCGAGACTCGACTCTGGGTGAAAGAGGTGCTGCTACAGCTGTTTGGGCAGCTATGAAGGCCAAGACGAAAATCGGAATGGGGATGAAAACAAAACCCCGCAAAAGTACTCCAAAGAGAGCATCGAAAAAGCGGATTCTTCCGGCGGCAAAACGGGGTGGTATATTACCACTTCTCCCGCTGCTAGGTGTTCTAGGATCATTAGCTGGTGGAACGGCGGGGATCGCCAAGGCGGTAAACGATAATAAAGCGGCGCAACATGAGCTGCAGGAAATGCAACGAGGTCTGTGAAGATGGCACCCCCAAATTCGAATTTTTAGAAAAACGAAACGGCATTCGTTTGTCCATCGTTTGCCCACGTTTGCCCATAAAAAATTTTCGTTTGCCCACCCTTAAAAAAAAATTATGGCCAAAAAAAAAATTTTCATCAGCACCCCCAAGAAAAAATTTATATAATTTAACGGTGGGGCATGATTGTCCATCGCTTTCCCACGTTTGCCCATCCAAAATTTTTTTTTCCCACCCACCGAAAAAAAGTTATGAACAAATTAAAAAATTTGTCTACATCACCCTCCATGTTATCAAAATCGATTGTTTAACGGTGCCGTCCTTTAGCTTACATGTCAAAGAGATTTGCCCATCCATTTATTTCGTTTTCCGACCCTCCAGAACCGAATTATTAATAAAAATAGCCAAGAAGTACGACACCCGTTGAAGCGACCAAGTAAAAGTTCGATTTTTTATTAATCAAACGACGAAATCGATTGTTTAACGGTGCCGTCCTTTAGTTTAGATGTCGAAGAGATTTGCCCACCCAATACTTTCGTTTGCCCACCCTCCAGAATCGAATTAAAAAATAAAATCCGCGAAGAGAAGGGTACTGGAGGACGCGATCACGTTAAAGTTCGATTTTTTCCGAAAATATTATGAAAATCGTTCTTTCAACGATGCATTCCGTTAGTATAGACGTAAAAGAGATTTGCCCACCCAATAATTTCGTTTGCCCACCCACCAGAATCGAATTAAAAAATAAAATCCGCGAAAAGAAGGGTCCTACAGGACGCGATGCCGTTAAAGTTCAATTTTTTCGAAAATATTATCAAAATCGGTCTTTCAACGATGCAGTCCGTTAGTCTAGATGTAGAAGAGATTTGCCCACCCAATAATTTCGTTTGCCCACCCTCCAGAATCGAATTAAAAAATAAAATCCGCGGAGAAAGTGTACTGGAGGACGCGATCACGTTAAAGTTCGATTTTTTTCGAAAATATTATGAAAATCTTTCTTTCAGCAATGCAGTCCGTTAGTATAGATGTAGAAGAGATTTGCCCACCCAATAATTTCGTTTGCCCACCCACCAGAATCGAATTAAAAAATAAAATCCGCGAAAAGAAGGGTCCTACAGGACGCGATGCCGTTAAAGTTCAATTTTTTCGAAAATATTATCAAAATCGGTCTTTCAACGATGCAGTCCGTTAGTCTAGATGTAGAAGAGATTTGCCCACCCAATAATTTCGTTTGCCCACTCTCCAGAATCGAATTAAAAAATAAAATCCGCGGAGAAAGTGTACTGGAGGACGCGATCACGTTAAAGTTCGATTTTTTTCGAAAATATTATGAAAATCGTTCTTTCAGCGATGCAGTCCGTTAGTATAGATGTAGAAGAGATTTGCCCACTCAATAATTTCGTTTGCCCACCCACCAGAATCGAATTAAAAAATAAAATCCGCGGAGAATGGGTACTGGAGGACGCGATCACGTTAAAGTTCGATTTTTTTCGAAAATATTATGAAAATCGTTCTTTCAGCGATGCAGTCCGTTAGTATAGATGTAGAAGAGATTTGCCCAGCCAATAATTTCGTTTGCCCACCCTCCAGAATCGAATTAAAAAATAAAATCCGCAGAGAAAGGGTACTGGAGGACGCGATCACGTTAAAGTTCGATTTTTTCCGAAAATATTATGAAAATCGTTCTTTCAACGATGCATTCCGTTAGTATAGACGTAAAAGAGATTTGCCCACCCAATAATTTCGTTTGCCCACCCACCAGAATCGAATTAAAAAATAAAATCCGCGAAAAGAAGGGTCCTACAGGACGCGATGCCGTTAAAGTTCAATTTTTTCGAAAATATTATCAAAATCGGTCTTTCAACGATGCAGTCCGTTAGTCTAGATGTAGAAGAGATTTGCCCACCCAATAATTTCGTTTGCCCACCCTCCAGAATCGAATTAAAAAATAAAATCCGCGGAGAAAGTGTACTGGAGGACGCGATCACGTTAAAGTTCGATTTTTTTCGAAAATATTATGAAAATCGTTCTTTCAGCGATGCAGTCCGTTAGTATAGATGTAGAAGAGATTTGCCCACTCAATAATTTCGTTTGCCCACCCACCAGAATCGAATTAAAAAATAAAATCCGCGGAGAATGGGTACTGGAGGACGCGATCACGTTAAAGTTCGATTTTTTTCGAAAATATTATGAAAATCGTTCTTTCAGCGATGCAGTCCGTTAGTATAGATGTAGAAGAGATTTGCCCAGCCAATAATTTCGTTTGCCCACCCTCCAGAATCGAATTAAAAAATAAAATCCGCAGAGAAAGGGTACTGGAGGACGCGATCACGTTAAAGTTCGATTTTTTCGAAAATATTATGAAAATCGTTCTTTCAAGGATGCATTCCGTTAGTATAGACGTAAAAGAGATTTTCCCATGCAATAATTTCGTTTGCCCACCCTTCAGATTCGAAATAGAAAATAAAATCCGCGAAAAGAAGGTTCCTACAGGACGCGATGCCGTTAAAGTTCGATTTTTTCGAAAATATTATCAAAATCGTTCTTTCAACGATGCAGTCCGTTAGTCTAGATGTAGAAGAGATTTGCCCACCCTCCAGAATCGAATTAAAAAATAAAATCTGCGGAAAGAAGGGTCCTAGAGAACGCGATCACGTTAAAGTTCGATTTTTTTCGAATATACATATTATCAAAATCGATGATTCCTACCGTGAATGTTTAAGGTGTTTTATCCAAAAATTTTGCACACACTTCTTCCCGGCACTTTATTCGAACGACACTTCAATTTGTAGCTCTCATCGAATACTTCACACTGTTCACACATCTGCAGCATGTGCAGAATAACACCAGTTTCTATCAATGATTTCCTAGGCATTTTTCACTAATCACCACATTGAAATCGCAAAACGGGAAATAATAGAATCTTCTCGCAGTTACTTCACAAGCCGTAAGTGAACGCACGATCTTGCAATAGCTGTGTCCGAACTCTGAAGACTGACTTTCTTGCGGCGTTGGAAAGAATTGGAGAGTATCGGAGACATCTGTTTACGTTTCAGCAGTGGCTCTTGGCGCCGCGGTCCTTTAGGGTGTCAGCGTTGTGTGGCGTCAGCGGAAGGAAATAACTACGCATTCATAAACATTTCTGAGAAGTTATCACCAAAAACACTAAACTGTGACGTTAAAAACAATCGGTGGAATTTGCTAACAAATTTGAAAAATATTTTAAAATTTCGGTGGAAGAGGAAGAAAAATAAATATTGAATAGCATTCACTAGTAGCATTTGTTGTTGGCATGCAGTTGGTCCACACACATAATATTAGTTGGCCAACAGTTAGATTTGGCACTTTTTTCAGGTTGGGCCAACAACAGATGGCCAAGGTAGGCTTCCCTACTGTTGCCGAATTATTTATATTCTTTCCAAAAGACGTCTTAAAAATGTCCAGAAGGCATCTTAAAGAACTTCAAAAGACGTAAGCACGTTTTTTTCAGGCCTGGTTTAGGAAAAAAGAATCGTGGGGTAAGGAGAATCGAACCCAAACTTTTCGCTTGCGAAGCAACCACTATTCGCACTTATCCAACACATTTTCTTGTAAACACTTCTAATTTCTAGTTACATAACTAGAATTAATTGTTTATAAAAACTGTGCAGTGACGCGAAATATTCTACAAAATATCATCATTCGACTTTTAGACTCATTCCTTAAAATTTCACATTCGTCTCAAGACAGACGACGTCACTACGTATTTATAAATAAGAAAAAATCACAACTTGGAATATAATAACAGGTTTTTGGGTGTAGCAAATTTTCTGACGTTTATAAGACGGCATTTAATCATTGTTGTAAATTTTTTCTTAATTAACCAATCATAATAATTGTAGGCCCAACATTGAATATTCGTTGGTACACTGTCGCAACTTTTTTGCCGTAGGCTCCATGTTGGGAATTTGTAGGCAAAAACACTAACTATATCCCAACTAATTCCCAACTGTTGACTACCGTTGGCCATCCAGAAATGCTACTAGGGTTAATGTTTGTAATAAAAGTAATACTAGTATTTGAGAATTCTAGCCTTACAATAATCAAAATAAAGTAAATAATATACTGCCGCAATTATATTTTAATATTACATTATCTGAGGAGCAATGGATTAATATTGATCAGAGACAATGACAACCTTTATGTGGAATTTTGATCAAAATCTTTGCCCACTTTTAAAAAAAGCTTAGAGAAGAATGATTTATATTAATTACTCATTACATTTTGAAAGAAATTTGACGTTCCACTATTCGTCCACGAGTATCGACGAAAATTTTTTTTACTGTCTAGCCTGTTCGTGCCAATAGGAAAAGCACAACTAGGTGGTTCGAAGTACTAGCCGCAATTTTCCAGCATTTCGTGGGTTTGGGGGCCACTGTGCATAGTGACAAAAACGGGTTCAGAGCGATACGTAAATTCTAGCAGCAATCTAGAACGTGATACGGTCTTTAAGAATTTTAGTCACTCTTCGACCTCAGCTAATCCGTATATTGCTCTGCCGGTTCGCCGACTCGCGGGGGAATACGGTCATAAATCGTAACCCTGGTTACAAACTCTGACCGATCAACCTAATTAATTTTTGGGGACTAGGGACGGCAACCCCAGTCAGCCCCCTCAGTTTTTACTTCAATATGCCAGATGTAAGAAAGGTGCCATCAGCTTAGCAATTAAAAAGTATCACCCAACATTAATACGCCTCGCGGTTCAGCAACTTCTAACAATTACTCGAGCTAATTTGTAAATAAATATGAAAAATACCCAGAATATGTAAAATTACAAATATATTTTTAAAATCCTTTTAATGATGAAATATAAATCGGCCAAAGTTTTAGATAATACTATTAAGAATATGTGTACAAGGTTTGAAATAAATCGGACAATTAGTTTTGGAGATATTTGGTACACCGCTCACGCGGACGAGCTTCCCGCGACAACAAATAACTCGACCATTTTTTAATATTTTTGTACACCCTGTAACAGGGACAGGACTGTACAATATATTACGACAGGCAATGCTTGAGGTCTAATCCGGTCGTCTGTGTTGCAGATGTTTACAACTCAGAGTTAGGCCCGAATTTTCGTCTATGTTAGAAAGGACTTGACCTTGAGTGTTGCCAAATGCACGTTTGGGGAAAGTCGATTTGTCTCCGCCCGCAACCTTTTCCTACCGAGGTCCGGCTTTCATCCACTGGTTTCAAGTGGGCAATAGCAACCGTGTAAAGAACATTTATGAAAAATTTTGTAATAGATTTTAATAATAAGACACAAGCCAAGATTTTAAACAAAATTTTTTTAATTTTGTTGCGCAATTCTTCAGTATACACGTATGTATAAAATTATGCAAAAATAATATATTGCAGTAATAGTAGATACTACGAACTTGGAATTTTCTTTTATAACCGCTCCTTTTACATTTATTCGGTTTAATCTCTAGAGCGCTGATATCAAATTTTCAATTTTGGTCATAAATTTTAATGGGGGGTATGTTCTGTTTTAAGGTGCGTATCGACTTTGCGAGGATTCCTCGCGAGGCTGCTGGGTAGACAGGTTAGACAATAAAAAAACATTTCGTCGTGGAACGTCAAATTTCTTTCAAAATGTAATGAGTAATTAATGTAAAGCATTCATTCTCTAAGTTTTTTTTTAAAAGTGGGCACAGATTTTGATCAAAATTCCACATAAAGGTGGTCATTGTCTCTGATCAATATTAATCCATTGCCCCTCAGATAATGTAATATTAAAATATAATTGCGGCAGTGTACGATATACTGACAGGTGAATGAAAATCTAGACTAATACTGGTAAAAGTTGCAGTATATTCTGTGCAGGAAATGAAGTCTCCAAGCGTCCGTTCGTTCTAGAGAATCAGTGATGTTTGCCCATCTTCGAAGTCACGGGCTCAATTGTTTATTGAAACCAGCAGATAACCGGTGAAGACGTCGGTGTTTCGAGGTGGTCGCTGTAGCCCTGTCAGCGTACCCAGACCCACGATGCCTCGACCCGCCTTCTCAGCTCAGCGACGAATTATCTTATAGCAGTATATTATTTATTTTATTTTGATTATTGTAAGGCTAGAATTCTCAAATACTAGTATTACTTTTATTAGAAACATTAATGTTATTCAATATTTATTTTTCTTCCTCTTCCACCGAAATTTTAAAATATTTTTCAAATTTGTTAGCAAATTCCACCGATTGTTTTTAACGTCACAGTTTAGTGTTTTTGGTGATAACTTCTCAGAAATGTTTATGAATGCGTAGTTATTTCCTTCCGCTGACGCCACACAACGCTGACACCCTAAAGGGCCGCGGCGCCAAGAGCCACTGCTGAAACGTAAACAGATGTCTCCGATACTCTCCAATTCTTTCCAACGCCGCAAGAAAGTCAGTCTTCAGAGTTCGGACACAGCTATTGCAAGATCGTGCGTTCACTTACGGCTTGTGAAGTAACTGCGAGAAGATTCTATTATTTCCCGTTTTGCGATTTCAATGTGGTGATTAGTGAAAAATGCCTCGGAAATCATTGATAGAAACTGGTGTTATTCTGCACATGATGCAGATGTGTGAACAGTGTGAAGTATTCGATGAGAACTACAAATTGAAGTGTCGTTCGAATAAAGTGCCGGGAAGAAGTGTGTGCAAAATTTTTGGATAAAACACCTTAAACATTCACGGTAGGAATCATCGATTTTGATAATATGTATATTCGAAAAAAATCGAACTTTAACGTGATCGCGTTCTCTAGGACCCTTCTTTCCGCAGATTTTATTTTTTAATTCGATTCTGGAGGGTGGGCAAATCTCTTCTACATCTAGACTGACGGACTGCATCGTTGAAAGAACGATTTTGATAATATTTTCGAAAAAATCGAACTTTAACGGCATCGCGTCCTGTAGGAACCTTCTTTTCGCGGATTTTATTTTTTAATTCGATTCTGGAGGGTGGGCAAACGAAATTATTGCATGGGCAAATCTCTTCTACGTCTATACTAACGGAACGCATCGTTGAAAGATCGATTTTGATAATATTTTTGAAAAAAATCGAACTTTAACGTGATCGCGTCCTCCAGTAACATTCTCTTCGCGGATTTTATTTTTTAATTCGATTCTGGAGGGTGGGCAAACGAAATTATTGGGTGGGCAAATCTCTCCTACATTTTGACTAACGGACTGCATCCTTGAAAGAACGATTTTGATAATATTTTCGAAAAAAATCGAACTTTAACGTGATCGCGTCCTCCAGTACCCTTCTCTTCGCGGATTTTATTTTTTAATTCGATTCTGGAGGGTGGGCAAACCAAACTATTGGGTGGGCAAATCTCTTCGACATCTAAGCTAAAGGACTGCACCGTTAAACAATCAATTTCCCGGCTTAATTAATGAAAAACCGAACTTTTACTTGGTCGCTTCAACGGGTGTCGTACTTCCTGGCTATTTTTATTAATAATTCGGTTCTGGAGGGTGGGCAAACGAAATAAATGGATGGGCAAATCTGTTTGACATCTAAGCTAACGGACTGCATCGTTGAAAGAACGATTTTCATAATATTTTCGAAAAAAATCGAACTTTAACGTGATCGCGTCCTCCAGTACCCTTTCTCCGCGGATTTTATTTTTTAATTCGATTCTGGTGGGTGGGCAAACGAAATTATTGGGTGGGCAAATCTCTTCTACATTTAGATTAACGGACTGCATCGTGGAAAGAACGATTTTCATAATATTTTCGAAGAAATCGAACTTTAACGTGATCGCGTCCTCCAGTACACTTTCTCCGCGGATTTTATTTTTTAATTCGATTCTGGAGGGTGGGCTAACAAAATTATTGGGTGGGCAAATCTCTTTTACGTCTATACTAACGGAATGCATCGTTGAAAGAACGATTTTGATAATATTTTTGAAAAAAATCGAACTTTAACGTGAACGCGTCCTCCAGTAACATTCTCTTCGCGGATTTTATTTTTTAATTCGATTCTGGAGGAGGGTGGGCAAACGAAATTATTGGGTGGGCAAATCTCTTCTACATCTATACTAACGGACTGCATCGTTGAAAGAACGATTTTCATAATATTTTCGAAAAAAATCGAACTTTAACGTGATCGCGTCCTCCAGTACACTTTCTCCGCGGATTTTATTTTTTAATTCGATTCTGGAGGGTGGGCAAACGAAATAAATGGATGGGCAAATCTCTTTGACATCTAAACTAAAGGACTGCACCGTTAAACAATCGATATCGTTGCTTAATTAATAGAAAATCGAACTTTTACTTGATCGCTTCAACGGGTGACGTGCTTCGTGGATATTTTTATTAATAATTCGATTCTGGAGGGTGGGCAAACGAAATAAATGGATGGGCAAATCTCTTTGACATCTAAACTAAAGGACCGCACCGTTAAACAATCGATTTCGTCGTTTGATTAATAAAAAATCGAACTTTTACTTGGTCGCTTCAACGGGTGTCGTACTTCTTGGTTATTTTTATTAATACTTCGATTCTGGAGGGTGGGCAAACGAAATAAATGGATGGGCAAATCTCTTTGACATCTAAACTAAAGGACGGCACCGTTAAACAATCGATTTCGTCGTTTAATTAATAAAAAATCGATCTTTTACTTGGTCGCTTCAACGGATGTCGTACTTCTTGGCTATTTTTATTAATAATTCGGTTCTGGAGGGTGGGAAAACGAAATAAATGGATGGGCAAATCTCTTTGACATCTAAGCTAAAGGACGGCACCGTTAAACAATCGATTTTGATAACATGGAGGGTGATGTAGACAAATTTTTTAATATGTTCATAACTTTTTTTTGGTGGGTGGGAAAAAAAAATTTTGGATGGGCAAACGTGGGCAAACGATGGACAATCATGCCCCACCGTTAAATTATAAAAAAATTTTAATGGGGATGCTGATGAAAATTTTTTTTTTGGCCATAATTTTTTTTTTAACGGTGGGCAAACGAAAATTTTTATGGGCAAACGTGGGCAAACGATGGACAAACGAATGCCGTTTCGTTTTTCCAAAAATTCGAATTTGGGGGTGCTATCTTCACAGACCTAATGCAACGTCATAATCGCTCCATGGAAGGTCGTGGACTTTATCTCGCGCCATACAAGCGCGGACAGGGAATATCGAAACGAAAAAAAAAACGCCGAAAAGAAAATAAAAATGCTCGTGGGCGTAACTACCGATGCGCAATTGGCCGATTTGGCAAAACGTATGCGTATTCTATTCTTCAGAGGTGTTTTTATGCGTAACGCGTTACCAGCTGAAGGAGTACATCGAAACGAGAGCGGTATCGTAAATTTGGACAATGCCGAAGGGCCGGGGACTCATTGGGTGGCGTATGCGAAGAGAGGGTGTCGAGCAATATATTTCGACAGCTTTGGCAATCTTCGACCGCCTAAGGAATTGGTACAATATCTGGATAAAGATGTCGTGAAAATCGAATACAATCGAACGGCTTATCAGAAGTACGATCAGAGCAATTGTGGACAACTATGCCTACGCTTTCTACAATCGATCGGCGCCAAATTTAAGGATTGACTTCCCACCACTCTGATTCAGTACTAGTCGAGCAGTTCGAGCGGAATATGTCATTAACATTCACTCTAACCGGTAAGAGTAGCACCCTCGCGGTGAGCTACTTTCCACCCATAGATTTGAGCGACGATGATTACGAGCTTGGTCGAACAACGTTTGAAACTTATCACACAATCCCGAACATCGACTCGAGCAACGATAAATTCTACTTCATCGTAAACTATGATATCAACAACAGCATCGACACCACTCATGAACACATTATGATTCCCCACGGCTCCTACGAATTAGACGCCATTGCCAAGTACCTGAAGCAGCGATTACTCGAACGGTATCCTCAAAATCTCGGTGGCACCGATGGTAGCAACGATGGTGGTGACAACGATGCATATCCTACAGTGTTGCGTCCGAACAACAACACCATGAAAAGCGAGCTGTACTGCTCGTTCGCCGTAGATTTTACGAAGCCCAATAACATTGGATCGCTGCTGGGATTCTCGACGAATCGGGTATTAGAACCAGGACGGTGGCACGAATCGGACGATCGAATTAATATCATGAACGTGAACATTATTCGCATAGAATGTAGCGTGACCGCTGGCGCGTACAACAATGGAAGGCGTGTACATACGATACATGAATTTTCTCCGAGTCCCACCAGGATATAAGATATCGGAAACGCCCGCACAGATCATTTACCTTCCAATCACCGTACGAGTCATTACGGATCTAACGATACGCGTTGTGGATCAAGACGGACGGTTGCTCGATTTTTGAGGTGAAGAGATTACCATCAGATTGCACGTACGACGGCGACGGCGATAATTCGTGTGGTGCGAACGAAAGAAATGCTTGTATTGAACGACTCTAGAAACCCGTTTCTTCCAAGTGAAATTGTTTACAACAACAACAACAACAACTGCGACAACAACTGCAACAGCTCCGATCACGCTAAAAAGAAGCGGCTCAGTGCTGCGAACATTGCATTTTTGAAATCATTGGGATTCATTGTGCGCATTTAGGTTGAAAAATGGCTGACATTCTAAGTATTGGAGGGAAGCCGACGTTTGATGACCGCATCGTCAAGCTTCAGACTCACACATACAATCCATACGTCAACACGGCGTTTGGATACAGCGATGAGATAAGAATACCGATACAACAGCAGGATTTATACACATTGCCGTGTGAAAGTTTCCTCTATGTGGAGGGGAAATTGAAGATAAATAAGCCAAAAGATGCATTAACGGTGACGTTGGGAAATAATTGCATGGCGTTCTTATTCGATGAGATTCGATACGAGCTGAATGGCGTGGAGATTGATCGCAGCAGAAACGTTGGAATAACTAGCACGCTTAAAAACTATGTATCGCTGACATCTGGCGAAGACAAAAATATGGAGAATGTCGGATGGGGCTTGAAACGGCGCGATGGGCCAATAGTGAAAAGTCATTTCAATTTTTGCATCCCACTCAAATATTTCTTGGGATTTTGTGAGGACTACAAACGCATGATTATTAATGCGCGTCACGAATTGATTTTAATACGATCGCGCAACGACAACAATGCTCTGATAGGATCGCCGATGTTGGAACCAGAAATTGAATTGGTTAAACTACAATGGCGGATGCCCCATGTGACGTTAAATGACGTTAATAAGCTATCGTTGCTACATACTTTGGAACGTGGACAAAACCTGAGCATTTGTTTTCAATTAAGATTTATCGTGAAGGAAGTGGCTGTCCTACGAATGGGAACAATTCTCTCGCACTATATTTTTGGGAGTCCTATGCCGCAATTTCTTCTTTCGAAATCCGACAAATCAAGCTTTCGATGGCTGGTAACAAAACATCATGGACTACGTTGGGATGATGGAGACGTTCCATACAGTATGGCTAAACAGCTAATTACGAAAGCTGTTGCCGATGCGATCGATGATGAAGAGGATGACGCATCCCATATCGTATACGTTAAAGGGCTGCAGAAACGCGACTGGCTTGCAGATTTCCTCGATGAAAATACGAGAGCTGACGCGGTCATCGAGACGCTGGACATTGACTACGATGATATCAAATCTCTAAATAAGCTAAATGTAGTTAATACTCTGCGATGTGGCAGACACGCGAAACACTGTGCCATGCAAAATGTATTTAAACTATTCAACTGGTGGTCCAAACACCAGAGAAATGCATAAATAAAATATAATCAATTTTTAATGTATATGAAAATGTTTTTTCTTCACCCTCCCCAACCTCCTACATGTGATGTACGCCAGATTAAGACGATAGTTATGCAGAAGCCGTTCGATACACGTTCGATTCACGTTCAAAACTTGATCAAAGCCGTTCAAAGCCGTTCGATATACGTTCAATACCCGTTCAATACCCATTCAAAGCCGTTCATTACCCGTTCGATTCACGTTCAGAGTTGTACGATTCACGTTCGATTCGCGTTCAGAGGGGGTACGTTAGACTTTCGATACACGTTCGAAGCCGTTCAATACCTGTTCAATACCCGATCAAAGCCGTTCAATACCCGTTCAATACCCGATCAAAGCCGTTCAATACCCCTTCAAAGCCGTTCAATACCCGTTCAATACCCGATCAAAGCCGTTCAATACCCGTTCGACATACGATCAAAACCGTTCAATAGTTTGCATTGTTTTGCATGTTTCATGTTTATTATGTTTGATGTGAGTGTCATATTTATTATGTTTGTGTATCTGTTCTAGGACCGTGTGCCAATGATTATAATGGCGCTCATGGCGCGGGTCCTGGCAGGGGAGGCTGAGGCTGCACCCCTAGCGGTGCATATGCAGCGATCGGGCCTGGTGTTCGGGCCTAGGATGACGGCCAGATTGCGGCGGCCCTGGATGCCGTACCACCAAATGGGGCCCCTGCGACGGCCGCGGCCCCCATCGCCACCATCGCCTCCCTGGATCGATGTGGGGAGGCCGCAGCCATCGCTTCAGGGGCCCCTATCACCCCCATTGCGGTTCGAGTGGGTGATGTCGTCGTCGTCCTCGGCGTCATCATCACCGCCACCGTCGCGGCAGTCAACACCGCCGTCGCCGTGGTCGCCGCCCCCCGCATGGATGGAAGAGGGGCTCGCGACGCCACCCCTGCAATTGTCATCCGACGAGGAGGATATTTAAATTCTTTTTGTTTTCTTTTTTTCCATTTTTTTCCATTTTTCTTTTCTTATCTCATGTATTTTATCATTATTACTATTTTATTATTATTACTATTCATATTACTATCATATTCACTATTACTATTCATTCATTATTATTTGTAACAATATATTATCATTTTTAAACACATATTATTTCTCCATTTTATTCACCCGTCTTCCTTCTCCTTTCGCTGTCTAATTTTAAGATTCGGTGTAAGATTTAGCGTTCACAAAGATATTATATTACATTCAACACGTGTCGAGACTTTTATCCTTGAGGGTGGGACTCAAGTTAGGCGTAGTCGTGCGATACGTCGCGATGTTACATTTGAATGTTTTAAAAACTTGCTAGATTTAGAACGAAAGCGATTGTAACCCTATGTAGTGTTGTCTCTTTCCCTCCCTCGATTTTAGCTTTAGAATGCATGCTCTGTCTCTTTCCCATCCTCCATCGGGGTCACTCACTCCCTCTGGTTAGGTATACAAAATTTTCGGGGATGGGTCGGGGTTTGAAAAAGTTTTCGGGGGGTCATTCACTCCCTCTAAAAAATTTTCGGTGGGTCCGGTCTGGAGAGGTCTCCGCGGCGGCTCGGCCCGGAGTGATCCCCTCCATCATCGCGGCTTCCCCCACTCCGCGGCTCGTGCGCGCGCAACCTGTCTTCCACTCCCCGAGGTCCCCGCGCCCAGGTTTCCCTCCGCCGCGCTCCCCCGCGCGCCCTCACTTCCCCCCGCCCCCGCGGTCCGCTCAGAGGACCTGGGTTAGAATCCCCTTAGTCTTACTACTTAGATTCATATGCGATGCAAGTTTTGTTCACAAGTTGTCTATAATCTTAAGCCTGGTGCAGACTTGAATGCGTAAACGCTGAGCAGGCCGAGCGCGCACGAATGACGCATGCGGAGGGGTCTAAAGTGCCATTGTGTCTTTCTTCACCAACTTCTGTGCTTAGCTTAGCCTACTCCGCAATCGTAAAGATGGTGTGATAGTCAGCTAAATAAACATAGAGCTGAACCCTCCGATTCATCCCGTTTATCAATACTAGGTGATTCTGCAGTGACGGCTGTCAAAGAGGTGCACGCCTGGTACTTCGTGGCGAGGACAACCCCCCCAGTGCCTCAGCGAATTTTATGTGTTTCGGCACTTGAAACGGTTGGAATACAACTAAAAAGTCAAAAATGTCCCAGAGTTCCGCATTTCTCATCATATCTTTGCGAAATTAACGTCAATTAATTCCTTATATTTCGCCGATGAAACTAACACCAAGAACGACGTAATTCGGACCATAATAAAGGAAATTTCATGAAAAATTGATTTATTTCATTTCAAGCTGAATTCGTTAAAAATAGTCGGATTTACATTGTTTGGGTATGTGGTAGTTCCGCTCACCGCAGCATCTCCTGTACAGCGGAAATCGGGACGGTAGTATAGCAAGGAGAGTTCCTACTCAAATTTGAGTTTCAAGGCCATTTCCCCCTCCCCGATCCCCGACCTTGAAATCCAATTTTGAATTTCAAGGTCGCAGGAAATCCAACGCGGCGGGCGGCAGCGGGGCGGGCGGATGACATCATAGAGGTGTCGGAGTGGTGGGAGGTTAGCGCGAGAGCACATATCGAATTAATCGATACCGAATCGATATCAAACCGATACCGAAGTGCTACTCTCTCGGGCGTCGTAGAGGCTGTCGGTAAGGAAGGAAATATTAATTTAACACGTTCGCGGACAGTAAAAGTTTCAGCGAGGTGCAAAAATTGACAGTCATTTTACTTTTAAATTGATTGTGATATCCGATAATTTGAATATACACATTTTATAAGGGTAGTCAGAGTATCATATTTAAATTGTTATATTCAATGAATGCTGTAGCATCCACGACAATACAGATCAAATTTTTCAACTGGGATGACGTGAATGCTATAGCATTCATTAATAGAATATGTGAGAAAAAGGGGTTTATTTGTGGTTTTACTACACTATTTATTCAAAACTAGGTCTTTATTCGTCAACATATAAAAAAAATAAGAAATTACCTTCATAAGTAAGAAAACTAAGCATAATGCGTTTATCATTATAATTATATGTTTTTAAGACTCCATATCCGAACTATTGGAATTATTCTGATCTGCATGAGGTAAATGCCATTGGAAGCACTGTCCAGGACACAGTGGAGGTTTATTTGTACAATCCTGACATCGGTGTGATGTGAATTTAATTATTTTCTGCCTATAACAGTACTTGCATTTTAGGAAATACGTTTTACGCTTGTAATTTGGTGGCGCCGGAATTTTTTCCTGTGTGACGTCCCACTATTTTTCGCGCGGTATTACCACAACTCTCCCTCATAAACCTCAACACAACTCCATCAAAACCACTCAATCTCAACTCTTACCCCTTTTCCCTGATCCCTGACCACCTTGGCGATGTACCTTAGCAGTCCCCATCTCAAGACGGTCAACCACTAAATCCCCTTCTCCTCCGTCACATTTAAATCTAAACATGTCCCTCGTCCCAAAAACCTCTTTTAAATCGATACCACGTCTCACCCCCTCTCTATGACCAAAGAGGTCAAAGCCACTACCACCCCTTTCCAATCAAACCATCCAAACTCCATCAAATGGGTTGAGTATTCCCTTCGCAAAAGCCCAGAAATCTTATTGCAGCGCATATTTCGTACAAGCGTCTATAAAAACCCCAGAAGCCCGAAATTCTATTATCTACAAGTCTAATTATAGACTCACCTTTGGTATCTGTAAAAACCCCGGACGTCCTATTGCGACGTAAATTTCTTAAATAGGTCAAGGTGCATACCGTGCGTACCTCTCACACCTGACAATCTTGTAAACCATATAAATACGAGGGCTCGAAAGGCACCAGCCCTCTTCTACGAAACGCAGTCAACAAGTGTTACCACGAAGTTTATTTTTATACAACTAAATTCAGTGTTCATCGAATATCATCATCAATCATTTTAAGCGATTATAATTACCATTAATACCATTGTATATCACCATATATTTTATATTATTATTCTTATTGCTTTTCATATTATTTTGCATTATCAACGCTTATTGCGTTCATATATTTTGTATTCTTAAGCTTATTGTATTTGTTGTGGTAGAGGAAATGCACTAGGTGTGATTAATAAGTAGTTTATATAAAAATATGAAGGTGTATATAGATAACATAATATACGCTTTGCACATCTGGCCACACACCTATACTCTCTTACTATCTATCGAGATCTGTCTGCCCACACTCTCGTGGGTCTATTCAACCGCCGCACATTCTACGCGCATGCGCAACCACACGCTTATGCTCACAGTATTTCATATTATCTTATATTATCAACGCTTATTGCTTTTCACATTATTTTGCATTCTAAAGCTTATTGCTGTTCATATATTTTGTATTATTACGCTTATTGTCTTTATATAATTTCATTGGCTTATTTTCACGTGTTTCATGTTCATATTCTTATACTGTCATTTATCACCACTTATATAAATGTTATGTGCTAATGCTTAACGTCTAACGCATTTTCTTGTTAACCACACTATCACATAGACAGTGCATTTACCCATACTTAAACTAATAAACCGCTTTGTTTAAATCACGCTTCGAGATATTGTGTCAATCCTTCGGCTACGAAGATCCCTAAATCAAAACACGCTGCTGGAACAGCTGATCTCGGTTCGCGAACGCAAGTGTTCTTACAGTGTTTACAAACGTTCTTTCGCATAGCCCGCGTATAGCCGTATGTCTAGACGGATTTCGCGAAACTATTACGGGTAACTCTTTACCTTAATGCAACGGTAAATCCAATTTCCGAGATAAATCAAAACAAGTGCTCTAACGGGTGTCTCCCCGGTGTGTATTCGCTTACTAAACCTCCCCTGGTCGATCAGTGTGCTGAATTTAAGATTCACGCCTGACCCCCCCTTTTCCCTCAATGTGATGGATTAAAGATTCGCGCCTGATTTCCTCCAAAAATCCTCAGTGTTCAGAACACGAAACGTCGAAGCTTCGAGCGTTCGTGAATTAGATTTAGATTTAGTGTATACGTTAGTCGGTAAGGAAAGACGTTAAGAGTGGGCGTTAAGTTTAAAACTAGAGGTCACGGATACTTTGTATTTACAGGACGTTGCACAATAAATTACAAGTTTGGTCGCTTAACTTAACACAGAGTCATACACAACTTAATTAACTATGACGCGAAAGTACGCGAAACATTTAGCGCGAACTGAGCAGTTCCAATAAGAACTAACTGGAACGTTCCAGAAGAGTGCAAGCACGCGAGAGAAAAGATGGGTCTGTGTGAGTCAACGTTTCTTGGAAGAGAGATCGATCGCGGTAATGGATCGGGCCGTTTCGCCGAATTCTGTGACGTCAGCACCCCACCCAACAGCTGATCGCCCTGAGCAGGACGAGGACCGCACCGGCTAAACAAAGCAGTTCGGGCGATGAAGTGAGACAGTTGCCTAATTAGGTGAGGTGCGCGTCAACAGATGGCCCGACCGATCGCATCACCGCGATCATGCATTTCGCGATCAGGTCGCGTTAGTGAGTTTAAACCGCGCGCGGAGTTGGCAGCGATTCCGCGCCGGCTTGGCCAGTGGCCGTTTGAGCCAATCCCAAACACTCAGAGTGCTGGATTTAAGATTCACGCCTGACCCCCCTTTTTCCCTCAGTGTGATGGATTAAAGATTCGCGCCTGACTTCCTCCAAAAATCCTCAGAGTGCTGGATTTAAGATTCAGGCCTGACCTTCTCCCGAAACACAGTGTGTAGGATTTCAGATTCTCGCCTGGGCTCCATTAACCCCACAGTGTCATTGTCCCCTAAGACCTCCACCCGGGACGTGACACCTGATAATGCGCATCTCGAAAATCTGTTTTTGGCTTGTACCTAACATGCGTTTGTGGAATGGTATTTTCAAGCACGAAATTACGTCCATTTTAATTTTGCGGTATTTTTAAAAGCGTATTTATTAACTTGTCTCGAAAATCGAGAAAACCAATGTTTGAATCATTTATCTTTTTATAAATGTAATAAGAATTCCATACATAAATATCTAGCAAACGGAATATTACTTTTTGGTACCAACGGATAGATTTTTTAGGTGAGGAATAATATGATATCATCTGATCACATCTGTCTATGCCCGATATATTTGCATTGTAATTGGCTACCTCTATCGGCTTTTTTGTCCAAATGCCATGTTTATTCTGCACGTTAATTATTTTGGGATGATTTTCTGTTGTTATACAAAGTACGTCTCGTTTGTCCTTCCACTTACTAACATACACGTTGCCTTGTCTTCTCCATATATGTTCTCCTCTCTTCAATTTTGTTTGAAAGAAAACGGCCGATTTTACCGCTATGCGTCGGAGGCTCGGGTTTTCCCCGTGTTGCTGGGTGAGTCAGGCTATGGCCAACGCTACGTATCTGGCAGCCGGACTCGCCCAGGTAAGGGAGTTTCGGCATGCGGACGCGCTTTTCGCGCCAAAATTTGCCGCGCGTTTTCGGCGTCGCTCGGGGGACGCGTCCCTCTGAGAGGGCTGTATAAATAGCGTCCAGAGGTGACCAGTGAGGCACCGTCTCGCGCTTTAGTATAACTCTGTTGTGTGTTATCCCGAGTTACTCCGCGAATCATCTTTTCGTTAATAAAAAGGAGTGTGGTGATAGAAACTATATACTAATTCCTGTTAACCCCTCAGTATGATTTTTGGATTCCCTTTGCAATTGGTACGTAAAGTTCCAGTGGTATGAGTTTTAAAACTAAGTAATCGATTGCTCAGTCCGATACTATTATAGTAGTTGTCCATAAATAATGAATAGCCCTTCGATAAATATGGTTTCATTAGACTCATAACCACAGAATCCACTACAGATAAGGAATGAGTCTCATTTGATACTTTGCCTTTATATATGTCTACATTGAGAGCATAGCCATCATGTGTGCAAAGTTCGTAGAATTTAATCCCATACTTATTTTGTTTTATTTTATAAATTGCCGAAAACTTAATCTCCCGCGATGCAGCATTATTGACTCATCTAATGATAAATTTTTCTCAGGCTTATATGTGGTTTGAAACGAACCATTTACAAGCTTCAGAAGGTCAAAAATCTTTGATAGTCTGTCATTTATTGCTACGGATTCACAGTTCAAACAACGCAAAAGCTGTTCAAATCTGCGCCCCGTCATTGATGCCCCGAAAATTGGATGGTAATATAATGGATTGCTTGACCAGTTTGAACGAACTTTAGGCGTCTTTATTTGAGACTGCAACAAACAAAGACCAAAAACTAGTTCCATTTCATCAAGGTTTGTTTCTTTGAAGCTCTGTATCCGGCAATTTCTCGTATGCGGACATGATAGTGACAACAATTTCTCCCCATATTTATTTGTGCAGCTAACAGTTAAATCCATTATTTCCTGATTCCAAATTTTATCGAAAATCTCTTTCGGAGTTTTATAGTTTATAACATCATTAGCTACACCCACTGAAGACCAATCAAAGTGAAAGTCTTGAATATCTATTATATCTTCATTCCACAGCGTGTCTGTCTCATGTATCTCATTTGAAATATTGACATTGTCAGTATCCTCTGAATCAGAAGATGATGATGTTGATAAACCCATATTATTTGACAAAAATGAATTAGGGGTACTCTCCCTTGAATTTTCATTGAACTGTCCAAATCCTATCACAAGAATCTTCATTAAATTCATTTATTTCATTTTCAATTATTTTAATAATACACTTACCTGTATCTCCAGCTGAATCAGAATCAGTATTATCAAATAATTCCAAAATCCGCCTACGCTTCTTATATGAATTCATTTTTCTTCAAGAAATTTTAAACGTAAATCAAAAAACTTGTTATTTTCACTTTGATCTCAAATATCACAGTGAAACAGACAACGGAAATAACACGTTCGCTACCGTCGCAGCATATACAATGTATGTGACGCTTCGATTATTCTTTGGGGGCCCGGTGCCGCAAATACGCGACGTCTTTTCTCGTTTGTTTTACAACAGTATCTTGCTCTTATTTTTAGCCGAAATTTTTGTAAATCCAATGTCCAATACAGATGCTATAGCATCCACGTCAAGTATTACGCTTCTATTTTACGCAATGTGCTTGCCTAAGCAAATTTGTAAATACACAGAGAAAAGATAAGATAATACGAAAATACCTAAAGACTAAGTTAGTCATTACATTGACAGGTATAATAATTACAAAAACTTAAGGTTATATAAAATTAAATTCAAAATAATTGACTTTAAGATTTGAATGCTATAAGCATTCATGTCATTCTGTATCATCATGAAAATGAATGATATAGCATTCACGTCCGTGAATGTGTTATGATATTAATAATAATCGAAAAACTGAATCTCGGGCGACAGGGCTCGACCCAAGACCTCCGCGGTACGAGTCCAACCGCCTATCCAACTCCCCCAACGCCAGCTCTCCAACATTAGTATTTCCTAAATGGTATATATACCAAGCGCCACACGCTATGAGCCGTTGCCAAACATCAACGCATAATAATTATCAGATGATGTCGGGCAATGTCGGGAAAGATCGGCGTTTTTTACAAACCACGTCTTCGGGGATGGGAAAGAGAGAAATAATAATTTTTTTAATCAAGCTTCTAAGGAACCAATATGTAGCAAACAGACATTCTAAAGCCGACAATATTTCAAACATCGTGAGTAATTTGAATCCTCTGGAGCAGTCGTGCGGGATGTCATTTGGCAGCGCGAAGAAGGTGCGAATCATAGAAAGAAGTATGTGCTGTCAGCAGAAAAAAAATTTTCCATACCAACAGACATTTTTTTCCCAACGCAGAGAAATAATCATTTTAATCCCCTCCCACACCGATCTACCGAACCAATATACAGGGTGTCCCAAAAATGTCGGAGTTCCTTGGAAGGGGTAACTCGGGGGGTGATTTGAAACAACTTTTTCCTTAGTGAAAATATTGTCCGAAGCTTCGTTAAGGAGATATTAACAAAAAACCCCGACCAATCAGAGCGCGCGCCTTCCGTCCGAGCTCCCGCGGTAGCGTTGGCTACGCACGTACGAACAAGCAAGTCGGCATGCATCGAAGGAAACCGCGTTACACATTTTTTTTTAAAGCAGAATCTTAAATAAGAATTATTTGAAGTGAGGGAATAAGAAGTACGTAAATTTCATTTTTAAATAAGGCATAAACGAAAAGGTAATGTAGCAGAAAATGTACGACATGTGATCGTAATTCGTTATTGAGGTAAAAATCCGTAGTTTAATAACGGCCAACACAACTAAATTTAAACAATAATATTATGTGTATGAATAAATTCTTTCCGACTGGATTTACATAATCAGTACAAAGCTACTGAATTTCTATCGCGGTGGTATTCATAAGCTGCCAGAAAAATGGCAAAAGGTAATGAACAATAATGGAAATTATTTCGATGATTGAGTTGTTTTCATATTTTTTAAATCAAACTGTTATTGTACCCTAAAATCGGAAAGAATTTATTTCTACACCTAATAATCACCAATAAATTAAATAAAACTCACCCATTCGGATATTCCTTTCCTTCCTTTTCGGAAACCTGTGTCACTGGGTCACTGTACCGATCCTGGTCATCGGTGGACGAAAAGATTTATGGTAGGGTAGCGCCAAGTACACAACTGATCGCAGGTATCCACAGGACACCAGCCGAAAGTAAGGGTCGCAACGTCAAGTGCGTCCGGGTTAATGTACCGAATATTCACTTTAGTGGAATGATACTAACACTGATCACTTAATTTATTTTTCACGGAACGTGTTGTCCCTACGTTATAAAAATTGGTGGCCCCGAAAGTGGCCGATTACTGTTAATTGAGCAGTTGCTCAATGTGGCCACCCTCAGCGTCTATGCACGCCTCCGCACGTACAACCAGCTGCCTTTGGACTACTTGCAATGTTTGTGGCGTAATGTTTGCCACCGCAGCATGAATCCGCACGACTATGTCTTCCAGTGAATTCACTGGCTGACGGTACACCTCATCCTGAAATGATTGTTGTACAAAAAATACAAAACATAAGTAAAAAACGAATACCTATAAAAAATTAAGAGCACTAATGAAATTACCTTCAGGTAGCCCCAGAAGAAAAAATCGTGACCGTGGGGGCCACTTACCAGGACCCTCGCGGCCGATCCACCTGTCCTGGAAGGTTTCATTAAGGTAGTCGCGGGTAATTGTGGCGTAGTGAGGTCCAGCCCCGTCTTGTTGATAGACCATGTTCTATCGGACCTCATTTGGAATATGGGCCATAAGACCCGGCAGAACATGCTCTAAAAAGACTTTATACGCTGGACCGTCTATCCTGTCTGGCAGCATGTACGGCCCAACGATAAATTCGCCACAAATGCCCGCCCATACATTAATCGAGCAACGGACTTGTGCTGCGCGTGTCCGAAGCGCTAGCGGATTCTCGTCGCTCCACACATGCCGATTGCGGGAATTGAAGCAGCCTTCCCTCTTGAAGATTGCTTCGTCCGCCCACCATATGTATTTGCAGAACGACGGATTTCGCTGCACTTCTCCCAACAGCCACACTGAATACTCAACCCGCCGGTCGGCATCCCCGGGGAGCAAATGTTGCACCCGTACATAGCGGTACGGGTGCAACATGATTTCCCTCAGAGTTCGGTGTACCGTCATTCTGCTGGCACTAGAAGAAAATGCAGAAACATCCATTATTAGATAACATTTGTTTCCCTTAATTAATAATTGCTGCAGTTATCTTGTACTGTGACTTACTCTAGGCGGCGGCTCAAGTCGCGCACGCTGACGGTCGGGTCCTCGTCAATGGCTTCCAGGATGTTCTCTTGTACCGCAAGGTTCCGCGCGCCTCGGGGTCTACCCACGTCGCTGCCTCGCGGCATCATCGACCCCGTCGAGTATAAACTAGACGCCAAACGTCTAATCGTTCCCTCGCTCGGGGAGTACATTTCTGGGACGAGATTACTAGCTGACTGGCAGGATTTTTTCCCAAGCAACTTCCTCTACCCCCAAGTAGTTTCTCTCGTTCCATTATGAGTGTACTCCCACCAGGACAAGAGGCTTTAGGTAAAAAGAAGCCAGCACATTTTCGAAACACACGTGTTTTGCAGGAAGTGCAACGAACGAACCATCCTACACTTTGACAAAAGCCCGCGCTCCGGCCTTTTACTACGAATGTACCCATTGCTTCGAGATAGAAAACAGACACCACGTGTATCGGTTCGCTATGTACGGGTGCAACATTTGCTCCCCGGGGATGCCGACCGGCGGGTTGAGTATTCAGTGTGGCTGTTGGGAGAAGTGCAGCGGAATCCGTCGTTCTGCAAATACATATGGTGGGCGGACGAAGCAATCTTCAAGAGGGAAGGCTGCTTCAATTCCCGCAATCGGCATTTGTGGAGCGACGAGAATCCGCTAGCGCTTCGGACACGCGCAGCACAAGTCCGTTGCTCGATTAATGTATGGGCGGGCATTTGTGGCGAATTTATCGTTGGGCCGTACATGCTGCCAGACAGGATGGACGGTCCAGCGTATAAAGTCTTTTTAGAGCATGTTCTGCCGGGTCTTATGGCCCATATTCCAAATGAGGTCCGACAGAACATGGTCTATCAGCAAGACGGGGCTGGACCTCACTACGCCACAATTACCCGCGACTACCTTAATGAAACCTTCCAGGACAGGTGGATCGGCCGCGAGGGTCCTGTTAAGTGGCCCCCACGGTCACGATTTTTTCTTCTGGGGCTACCTGAAGGTAATTTCATTAGTGCTCTTAATTTTTTATAGGTATTCGTTTTTTACTTATGTTTTGTATTTTTTGTACAACAATCATTTCAGGATGAGGTGTACCGTCAGCCAGTGAATTCACTGGAAGACATAGTCGTGCGGATTCATGCTGCGGTGGCAAACATTACGCCACAAACATTGCAAGCAGTCCAAAGGCAGCTGGTTGTACGTGCGGAGGCGTGCATAGACGCTGAGGGTGGCCACATTGAGCAACTGCTCAATTAACAGTAATCGGCCCCTTTCGGGGCCACCAATTTTTATAACGTAGGAACAACACGTTCCGTGAAAAATAAATTAAGTGATCAGTGTTAGTATCAGTACAGTGAAGTGAATATTCGGTACATTAACCCGGACGCACTTGACGTTGCGACCCTTACTTTCGGCTGGTGTCCTGCGAATACCTGCGATCAGCTGAGCACTTGGTGCTACCCTACCATAAATCTTTTCGTCCACCGATGACCAGGATCGGTACAGTGACCCAGTGACACAGGTTTCCGAAAAGGAAGGAAAGGAATGTCCGAATGGGTGAGTTTTATTTAATTTATTGGTGATTATTAGGTGTAGAAATAAATTCTTTCCGATTTTAGGGTACAATAACAGTTCGATTTAAAAAGTATGAAAACAACCCAATCATCGAAATAATTTCCATTATTGTTCATTACCTTTTGCCATTTTTCTGGCAGCTTATGAATACCACCGCGATAGAAATTCAGTAGCTTTGTACTGATTATGTAAATCCAGTCGGAAAGAATTTATTCATATACGTAATATTATTGTTTAAATTTAGTTGTGTTGGCCGTTATTAAACTACGGATTTTTACCTCAATAACGAATTACGATCACATGTCGTACATTTTCTGCTACATTACCTTTTCGTTTATGCCTTATTTAAAAATGAAATTTACGTACTTCTTATCCTCTCACTTCAAATAATTCTTATTTAAGATTCTGCTTTAAAAAAAAAAGTGTAACGCGGTTTCCTTCGATGCATGCCGACTTGCTTGTTCGTGCGTGCGTAGCCAACGCTACCGCGGGAGCTCGGACGGAAGGCGCGCGCTCTGATTGGTCGGGGTTTTTTGTTAATATCTCCTTAACGAAGCTTCGGACAATATTTTCGCTAAGGAAAAAGTTGTTTCAAATCACCCCCCGAGTTACCCCTTCCAAGGAACTCCGACATTTTTGGGACACCCTGTATAGCAAACAGACACTCTAAAGCTAACAATTTTTCAAAATGTTTTTCAATCTTAACATTGCAGCGTATCGCGCGATCACGTGTAATTTGAATCCCTCGTGATGGGACCGCCGTGCAAGATGACATCATTTGGCAGGCGTGATGAATGCACGAACGAAATATAATAGTTTTGGAAACGTCGAATCTTAGAATTAGGTGGTGAGGAGAGAAGGAGAATGACGGATAAGTAAATAGCGAAATAATATGTTTAAGAAATTTATTTAAAATTAAAAGAATACAACTACAATACAAATATAATTTAACATATTTTGCTACACGCATCATCTACAATATCATTCAGGCGCATGCTGACAGTTCACAATGTACAAGAGAATCCTCGTTGAAATATTCACTTTCACGTAGGATTTAGCAGCACGATACGTATCTAATGTTTCGCAGGCAACATCGCCCGGTTGCAGCACATTAACAAAATTTAAAACATTTCGTCTGCACAAGATGTGCAGTTTCATCCATCCGCGAATACACATGGCCTATACAACGCTTGAGATTAAATAAAAATGTTACTGTGTCCAGTTTGAATTATTATGTAGTGTCATCTTTACAATCGGAGAATCATACATCTGACAAAATTCCACCGTTAATTCATCAATCCGTAGCGGTGCTGATTCAGTTAATTGTGTGCATTTTTCAATGTCGGTACGTTTTCCGACTAGTATGCCCCATGTTGAAATCGATAATATGATAAAAATGAACTTAAGGAATTCTGCAAATTAAAATTTTTCTCTTATTTATATAAAAAACTAAGGTCGAATTCAGATTTATTGGCCGGTGAGCTTCGTGAGGGGTATTCTCCCACCACACCGCTTGCCTGCCCCGGTGCTCCTTTTCTCTACGTTCTCGCTCTCTCTCTCGGGCTACGCCCACCGGCGTTGAGCCCGTATTGTGAACAGAGCCTTAATTCCGAGAGTTCTTTTCTCGCTTCTTTCTGGCCGAAGGGGGGAGCGAGATAGAACGCTTTACGGCGTACGCGACGGGCGCGAGCGCTCAGATGAAATCGTGACTGCTCGCCGCATGCGCGCGACAGTCAGATTGCCATGCACGGCAAGAGTCTTTTTTGCGTCCTCGGAGAGCTTGCCAAATTCCGCCATTTATTATAATACATTTAATTGAGCTTTTTCATATCCGTACTCTTAATTTTTACTCGTAGTTTAAAACCGTTGTAGTGCAATTTGAAGTATTTCATTTAAAAATTTATTTTCTACAATGCCAACAATGAAAAGACCATTTTGCACCTCTTGTCAACCTTATGCCCTAGCAGTTGTCTAATTTTGCAGAGTAAAGTCATGAATAATCTCAAATAAATGTATTATAATAAAGGGCGCAATTTGACAAGTTTGCCTATGGCGCAAAAGAAGACTTGAGCCAGGCCTGCGCCAAGATTCTGCGAAGCGGTTCCCGTGCTCACCGTAAGCGTTGCGACCATCGCACACGCCCGTCGCGCACGCAAAGGACGGAGTGTCACGGCGCCCGAAAGACGAAGCGAGACAAAACGTCCACGCATCGTCTGTCTCGTACCGTCCTCGCTCGCTCTCGTTCCATCTCGCGCTCGCCTTCACCGGGCAAGAGTGAGCCAGCAGTGGTGGGGATAGCAACAAGTCCGTGTCGTGTCCACCTAACCGAGCCCGTCTGGAGACAATACTGTACACACATCAGAATAGGCGTGCGTTCGCTTCGAAAAAAATCAGGAGCTTTATTGGTCAGAACATTGATTCTTCCTCGTTAGCTTCATCTCGTATTGGTCTACGCATAGCTTCGTAACGTACACAACTATTACCCTAAGAATAAACAACAGCCACACGAGTTCGTCCAAGCGGAGGCGAGCAGTGTTCCTGTTACCACCATACCCTTCGGGGGCCCAGCAACTTCAACTGCCAATCAACGATCGTGAGGTGGTGGTGGCTGATTTCTCCTCGTGGGCTCCTCGCGAAGCGAAACTCACTGGCCAATATATTTGGACTCGACCTTAGTCGTTTTGTTTACTAATTTAAAATCTGTTCTGCCCAACGAATTATTTTTAAATGGCTGAAGTATATTAACTGTACAAAGGTAGCATAATAATTAGTCTTTTTTATTGAAGGCTTGGAATGAACGAGTTGATGAAATATTTCCTGTCTCTAGATTAAACTGTTAATTTACATTTTAAGTAAAAAATGCTTAGATTTTTCTATGGGACGAGAAGACCCTATAGAATTTTATAATTTAATTTACGAATAAGTTTTAATACATTAAATTATTTTATTGGGAGGATATTTAAATTTATTTAACTTTAAAAAAAAATAGTTTAATAAAAATGGATAGATTTAATTATCTTAGGGATGTGATATCCCACTATTTTTCGCGCGGTACTATTCTAAATACTTTCCCATATATCTCAAAATCACTCCACCAAAGTCCCTCAAACTCAACTATTACCCCTTTTCCCCAATCGCCAATCACCTTGACTATGTACTTTAGCGGTCCCCATCTCAAGATGGTCGGTACGAAACCTCCTTTGCCTATTCGCCCTATGAGGCACGAATCCTTCCCTCAAAATAAATCTAAACAAGTCCCTCGTCCCAAAAACCTTCTTAAATCGAGACCACGTCTCACTCCCCTCTTTACGACTCACTGAGTCCAAGCCATTCTAACCCCTTTCCTATTAAAACACCCAAAATCCATTCAATGGGTTGAGTATCTCCTTTTACCGTTCATAAAACCCCCGAAGTCTAAATTACGACGAATATTGGGCGTACGTGACATAAATATGTCTAATAATAGACGTACCGTTCATAAAAACCCCGAAAGTCCTACTGCGACTTATTTGTTAAATATGTCAAGGCTCCTACCGCGCGTACCCCCCGCAACATTCCTGTAAGGATACATAAATATGAGGTCCCGAGAGGCCGCAGATTCATTATTATTCGAGTGTTCATTAAGCATCCATCATTATTCAAGTTCAGTATTATTCAAAGATTCGTGTTACTCAATATACTAAATTCAGTGACCAACAATCACCCTTCATCAAACATTGTAAGATATTACAATTACCATTTTAATATTGTATAACACCACCATCATTTATATTTTGTATTACCGTTTCTATTCCTTTCTATATTATTGTGTCTTATAAACGCTTATTGCGATCATTTACTTTGCTTTCCATATTAACGCTTATTGCGATCATTTATTTTTGCTTTCTATATCAACGCTTATTGCGATCATTTATTGTTTGTATAACTATTCATATTATTACTTTCTATACCAACGCTTATTGCGATTATTTATTGTTTGTATAACTATTCATATTATTACTTTCTATATAAACGCTTATTGCTTATGTCAAAATACTTAATCATCACATATTATGTTTCATGTTCACATTCATATATTGTGCTTAATTACCATTAAACAGTAATAACGTACTCGTGTTTAAAGTAAATAAACCTCTTTATTTTTAAATCACGCTTCGAATTATTGTGTGCATCCTTTGGTTACAAAGATTCCAAACCAAGACAGGCTGCCGCATCAGCTGATTTCTGTTGTGAACGCGAGAACGCTTACACTGTTTACAAACATACTTTTGCATGAGCCGTGCAATTCACGAAATATTACGTGTGCTTTTCTTTACATAAATGCAACGGTAAATCCTCCTACCAAAATCAAAACAAACATAAGGTGCTCGAACGGGTGTTCCCCGGGTGTGTATTCACTATTTAAACCTTCCCTGGTCGATTAGAGTGATGGATTTGAGATTCGCGCCTGATCTCCTTCTAGCTTCAGCGTGCTGGATGAAAGATTCGCGCCTGATCTCCTTCAAAATCCTCAGCGTGCTGGATGTAAGATTCGTGCCTGAACTCCTTTAAAATCCTCAGTGTGCTGGATGCAAGATTCGCGCCTGATCTCCTTTAAAATCCTCAGCGTGCTGGATGTAAGATTCGTGCCTGAACTCCTTTAAAATCCTCAGTGTGCTGGATGCAAGATTCGCGCCTGATCTCCTTTTAAATCCTCAGCGTGCTGGATGCAAGATTCGCGCCTAACTTTCTTTCCCCCCAATAGTCATCGTTCCAAATACCTCACCCGGGACGTGACACTTATATATAACCTCTTTGTAATAAATGGGCCTGCCGCATGACCAATAGGGAGGCCAAAAAAATCGTGCTTGTTTAGGATTTTTTAAGGAAAGCTTAAGAAAATGTATATTCATAAATGTCATTACGTTATAAAAATTACATATTTAACGAGTTTCGTAAGTTATTATTCAAACGCTTTGCGACGACTGCCGCTGCTTTAAAACGGATCATCTGAAATCAACAATTTGGGCATTTCTAGATAATATGTTGAATATTTTAGAAGAATAACGCGTTTGAAGTTTTGTGTGGTTTATACCATAATAAAGACAGGAATTATTTAATTTACACGTCATCGACTCCTGGTTCTAATCTTCGTCGCTGTCTTCGTCAATAACAGCAGTTGCATTGTTTACATCGAATAATTCAGTTAATATTTCCGCTGGTTTAATAATTTTTGATTTGTAACGTCCATGCGCTAAATAATAAATTATGGCAGCAACATGGGAACAGCATCCCACAGTCCTATTGCCATTTGCACAATCACAAGTATAGCGTTGTATACCTGTAGAATTGTTGGAATTGGGTTCGTACTGAATATAACACTGGTATGTTTTGCTTTTTATATGTCTTGAACGGACTTTCATTTTTATGATATTACTATTTTCTTTGTAATAGTCGACGATCAAAACATCCTCAGCGTCCATCAGTTCGGTGGGAGGTAGCATACCGCTTGTGACAGCTGATATGTACCCGTAAATATTACCTTCAGTTCATTTTCCGTAAATTCGGGAAAATCTATAAGGGAAGTAGCAGACATTGTCGTAAAGGGGTTTTTTCGTCGATTTAAATGTTCACTTTCTACTAATTCCTGAAGAGTATTTCGTTGGGATTTACGTTCTTTCATAGAGTCAATTATCGTGTCAGCGAGTTCTGGGTCAGAATTTAATCTTTTCCCAAACTTGTTATGCAGGAATCCAGCTATTCGGCATAATGATTTTAGACCTGGTAGCATTTTATTGTCCATGCTTTGGTGCAATAAACGATACTTTTGTCCTATACCACCGTGTACTGCTTCTACCACCCAACGCACTTTTGTCACAAATCGGGAGGCATTTGCTTCTTCTGAGGTTAACTGTGCCCGCTTCCCTTTAGACGCCGGCATTAAAACATTATATCCTTGATCTTGCATGTCCTGTACAGCATCTCGGAAACCACGGTAGAAAGGAAAAGATTAATTGAACGTGAACATTTGATGGCGAAATGTGCCGCATGCTAAAAATGTAGCTGCCTGTACGAATTTTATTGGGGTTAGTAGACATTGGCCTTGAAATATGACATGTTTTACCTGTGATGCCAAAGACCGTCCTAAAATCCCAAGTTTATGATCCCAGGTAACCAGGATTGACGGACTGATCACCATACCTTACAGAGCCATAAACTGACAAGGAGTAGTATATATGCTTATTCGTGTCAAATAGCGAAGTCCGCTGACTGCACGTGGTCATGCCTGCGCCGCCCTCCCTTCAAATTAACTACGGATTTCTTATCTCTCGCTTATAAACACGCGTCCGAAGTTCAAAACAAAAGCATACGTTGACGTACAGAGTGATCCAGGGGCCACTGTACTCAAAGACGTGCTGTCTAGCATCCCGTTGTGAGGGCAACGCCCCCCCGCAGTGCCTCACCGAATTTTATCGCTTTCGACCCTCGAAATGGTTGGAATACATTAAGTGAAAAATGACCAGGATTTCCGCATTTCTCATCAGATCTTTGCGAAAACGACGCCAATCGATTCCTTATGTTTCGCCGATGAAAATAACACCATAAACGGCGTGATTCGGAGCATAATGAAGGAAATTCCCTTTAACATTAATTTATATATTTTCTCTCTAGCTTCGTTAAAAATAGTGCGATTTACATGAAATTTGGTACGATTTGATCGGAAAAACATAAGGAATCCATCGGTGTCACTTCCATATCGATACGATAAAAAATAAGGAATTATTTTATTTCTGAAACAGGTATGAATCCTCGGCCGACCGCGGCGATTCGAGGTCGACACCCCGCAGTCAAGGGTGAAATATTCATTTCAGGGTATTAATAAATTCTTTATTATTTATCGTATCGATATGGAAATGACACTAACGGATTCCTTATGTTTTTCTGATGAAAATCATACCAAATGTCGTGTAAATCGAACTACTTTTACATAAGAAATGCAAATTGCTTGTATAAAAGTAGTCCGATTTACATGAAATTTGGTACGATCGTCGTCGGAAAAACATAAGGAATCTATTGGTGTCACTTCCATATCGATACAATAAATAATAAAGAATTTATTAATACCCTGAAATGAATATTTCACCCTTGACTGCGGGGTGTCGACCTCGAATCGCCGCTGTCAGCCGAGGATTCATACCTGTTTCAGAAATAAAATAATTCTTTATTTTTTATCGTATCGATACGGAAGTGACACCGATGGATTCATTATGTTTTTCCGATCAAATCGTATCAAATTTCATGTAAATCGCATTATTTTTTAACGAAGCTAGAGAGAAATTATATAAATGAATGTTAAATGGAATTTCCTTCATTATGCTCCGAAACACGCCGTTCATGGAGTTACTTTCATCTGCGAAACATAAGGAATCGATTGGCGTCGTTTTCGCAAAGATCTGATGAGAAATGCGGAAATCCTGGGCATTTTTCACTTCTTAATGTATTCCAACCATTCCGAGGGTCGAAAGCCATAAAATTCGGTGAGGCACTGCGGGGGGTTGCCCTCACAACGGGATGCTAGACAGCACCTCTTTGAGTACAGTGGCCCCTGGATCACTCTGTACGTCAACGTATGCTTTTGTTTTGAACTTCGGACGCGTGTTTATAATCGAGAGATAAGAAATCCGTAGTTAATTTGAAGGGAGGGCGGCGCAGGCAGGACCACGTGCAGTCAGCGGACTTCGCTATTTGACGCGAATAAGCATATATACTACTCCTTGTCAGTTTATGGCTCTGTAAGGTATGGTGATCAGTCCGTCAATCCTGGTTACCTGGGATCATAAACTTGGGATTTTAGGACGGTCTTTGGCATCACAGGTAAAACATGTCATATTTCAAGGCCAATGTCTACTAACCCCAATAAAATTCGTACAGGCAGCTACATTTTTAGCATGCGGCATATTTCGCCATCAAATGTTCACGTTCAATTAATCTTTTCCTTTCTACAACAATATACGTTGCAGTCACTCCCACCAATAAGAAAAATGCTAAAATTACCTCCACGTTCCTTCAACAGCCAATCTACAACGATTTGTGTTTTCTCGTAAAGGAACACCGGTCAGTACGACCAGTACTTAGTGGAGTTTCGAACGCTAAGCATTAGGTGATCCCACTTATCGTTAGTATTTTAAATCGTTTTTACTTCGCGCATCGTCGTGGTAGTGCTAAATCATGGCTCAAGGAAGTGAAGACTGTGAGAGAATCATAAATGACTCTGAAGAAGATTCATCGAGTGGTGACAGTGACAATGACAGTGTTTTTGGTTCTTCACACTCATTGTCAGACGTTGAAGAACATTTTTCTGCAGTAATCGAAAGTCAAAGTGAAGAACATCGCGAAGAAGAAAATACAGGCACATCAAGGGGTCAACCCACAGTTTTTACATGGGAGGACATGAAAAATTACAGAGGACATAGTGAACAATTTACTGGCTGTGCTGGACCTCAAAATCAAGCCCGTGGTGTAACTGAAGCCCTACAAATATTTGAATTAATTTTCTCTGAAGATTTAATAGACCTAATTGTAAGGGAAACGAATATTTACGCGGCGCAGCAACTAAGGAAAGTCTCTATTCCTATTCCGCGACGCTCTAGAGTAAAAGATTGGACACCAGTCACAAATAATAAAATTTACGTAGTTTTGGCGCTCTTCATGCTAATGGGAATAGTGCAGAAACAGACTTTGCGATCCTATTTCACCAAAAACGCTACAATAGCAACGCCAATATTTAATTCCATTATGTCATATGAACGCTTTCAAGCCATCAGAAAATATATGCACTTCGCAGATAACGAAAATCAACATTTATATCGTGGCCCTGATAAATTATTCAAAATTGATACTATAGCGCAACATATGAACAATAAATTTAAATTATTATACACTCCCCACCAGAATTTTGCAATAGAGTCATTAACTTAATGGAAAGGAAGACTTTCGTTTAAACAATTTATACCCCTAAAATCATCAAACTTTGGCATAAAAACATACGAATTATGCGAGTCTACGTCAGGATATCTATGGACATTCACAATATATACTGGGAAAAGCACTGTAATGGCAAATACTATCGCTCCAAGGGATAAATATAAAACAACTGCTATAGTTCTCTCCCTCGTAGAGCCTCTGCTAGGGAAGGGTTACAAATTATGGCTGGATAACTACTACAATTCACCATCGCTAGCTATCACACTCAAGGAGCATGAAACAGATTGTGCGGGAACTCTGAGAAAAAAGAGACAGAACGTTCCAAAACATGTAACAGAAGCAAAGTTAAAGGGGGAAGTTATTGCCCAACATTGGGGACCAGTATCAGTTCTCAAATGGGCCGACAAGAAGAACGTAACAATGATTTCCACCTTCCACACTGATAGCATGTGTCATGAAGGAGCGAAACTAAAGCCACAAGTCATCGTGGATTATAATAAATACATGGGAGGCATTGATTTAAAAGATCAACTTCTTCAACCATACCTAATAGAAAGAAAAAAACTTTCTAAATGGTACATGAAAATATTCCTGCGCCTTCTAAATGCTGCCATCGTGAATACCATGATTATTTATAAAGCAAATTCACCTGGAATAAAAATTGACCAGCAACAATTCCGCACAAAACTTATAGAAGCCTTACTTATAAAATATGGAGACACCAGTAGGAACGTTCAAGGAGGACATACTACAAACAACAACAATGTACCCCGATTAATTGAGAGACATTTTGCGGAAAGAATACCACCCTCAGGACGAAAAGCGAGACCAACAAAAAGATGTGTGATATGTTACGTACATCAAATCAGGAAGGAAACCGTATTTTGGTGTCCAGACTGTTCATCCAGACTCACCTGGACAAGCTGTTCAATCTCAAGCCTGTGGTGACTAAGAATGCAGCAGCATTAAAACAGCTCATCTCAACGGTGGAGGGAGTGCAAGAATCCCTCAGCACACTGGGTGTCACCTCAACGTTGGGAGACTGCATCCTAGTGCATCTCGTAGCCCGTCAGCTCGACAAGAGCACCAGGGAAGCATGGGAAACCTCCATGGGGTCCACCATGGAATATCCCAACTTCCAACAAATCAAGGAGTTTATTTCCAACAAGGTGAGGGGGTTGGAGTGGGCAGAGACTCCGCCCTCCCAAGCCTCAACCAGCTCAACAGTGAAGGCCTCGTCCAACAAGTCAGCGGCTAGGAAGGCATCTTCGCACAACGCATTTCAAGGACCTTCTAGACAGAAAAAGTTTCCCTGTGACGTGTGTAAGGGGGATCACTTCATAGTGGTGTGCCCACAATTCAGGGACATGAGTGTGCAGGAGAGGAGGAAGGTGGTAGCAAACAACACGCTATGCTATAACTGCTGCGGTCGACACTCGTCCGCACAGTGCAAGTCTCCCCACAAGTGTAAACAGTGTGGGATCCAGCACCACACCATGCTGCATGTGACACCTTCCGGGCCATCTCAACCAAAACCTCAAACTGAGGCGTCGCAGCACTCATCATCTCAGCCCAACTGAAATCTCACCGCAGTTGTCGAATCTCATCTCACCCCTGCATTCTGATCTCAAGCGCAACCTTCAAGCAGCCATCTCACGCTTCTAGCAACCGCACAAGCTCATCTCTGCTCACCAGTGTCAACTCATCTGGTTCGTATGCTCATAGATTCAGGATCAGAGCTCACCTTCGTTAGGGAGGAGCTCCTCACTCAACTCAAACTCCAACGTGCCCACTAATCCATCTCAATCATTGGCATTGGAGGGAAGAAGTCTACGCAGACGAGAGGCGTCGTCTCATTGACGCTGCGTTCAATTCATCGACCGTTAACAATCTCCCTTCGAGCTCATGTTCTCAGATCAGTGTCCTCAAGGGTGCCCTCAGCGGAGGTGCCCAATCAAGAATGGTCACATCTTGCTGGGCTTGCGTTGGCAGATCCTGACTTCTTAAAACCACGACCTGTCGACATCATCATCGGAGCTGACACATTTGGACAGATCATAAAGCCCAACGTAATCAAGGACTCTCCATCCATGCCGATCGCTCAACTGTCAATCTTTGGGTGGCTCATACTTGGACTAGTGGCTTTTCCCAACGCTTTCACCCAGTCATCGTATCACACATCACTTATACAAGAGGGCGAGCCGTCCGTACGTGATTTATTGAAGAAGTTCTGAATTCAAGAGGAGCTTCCGAGTGATACTCCATCTCAACTCAACCCTGAAGAGCAGGAGTGCGAAGATCACTTTCGAGCAACACACACAAGAGATGCCATAGGACGATACATCGTACGCATCCCTCTCAAGTCACCATCGAGTTTGCTGGGTAATTCATACAACGCAGCGCGTGCATGTTTGAAGCGTACACTCACCAAGCTCAACAGGAACGATGAGTATCGTAAACTCTATCTAGAATTCATGTCAGAATACGAACATCTCAACCATGTGGTAAGAGCACCATCAATCTCAGCTCATAATAATTCAATCTTTTACCTTCCCCACCATGGAGTGCTCAAGCTCGACAGCAAGACCACCAAGCTGAGGGTGTCTTCAACGGATCGTGTGCAAGGTCATCTGGGTATTCCCTCAACGATCTCATGCACACAGGACGTAACCTTCTGCTCAACATTTCAGACGTGCTGCTGTGGATTCGGCAGCACAGGTTCATCTTTGCTACAGATATCACAAAGATGTATCGACAAATCCGAGTTCATGAAGACGATCAAGATCTCCAACGCATACTGTGGGTGGACGAGGAAGGGGAAGAAATCTCATTCAAGCTCAGGACTGTCACTTACGGCTCCAAGGCTGCACCGGTCCTGCTGTCCGAGCATTGTTACAACTGGCGGAGGACGAAGGGCACCGCTTCCCATTGGCTGTACCCTCTATAACTCGTGCACGATATGTCGACGACATCTTTGGCGGCGCTGACACAGGTGAGCAACTCATAAAAATTGCACAACATCTTAAAGGCCTGTCTCACGCGGGAGGTTTTCCACTCGCCAAATGGCATTCAACGCATCCTGCACTACTAGAAGAAATATCCTCCACCTCAAGAGCTCAAAGTTCAACCATCTCACTCGATGACTGCCATACTGAAATTCTGGGGTTGCAATGGAACAGTTTGCAGGACAACTTCACCTTCTCATCGAAACCTCTCAGTTCATTTTCCATCCCAACGAAACGCATCATTCTGTCGGAAGTTTCTCAAATTTTTGACCCACTTGGTTTCCTATCACCAGTCATAATTCGAAAAAAAATGATTCTGCAAGAGTTGTGGGTGCACAAACTTCGTTGGGACGATCCACTGCCACCTCAAGTTACATCTCATTGGTATTCCATCAGAGAAGATCTAACAAGTCTGGCCAGACTCTCATTTCCAAGGTGGTTCAACACCTACTCCAAATCAGTCGTGGAACTCCACGGCTTCTCTGATGCCTCTCAGCTCGCCATGGCAGCGGTAGTGTACATTACCGTGATCTCACTGTCCACAAATCTCAAAGTGTCGACACTGGTGTGCTCCAAAACTAAGGTAGCACCCCTCAAGAAACTCACAATCCCGAGACTCGAGCTCACAGCAGCATTGATACTGGCAAAGCTTGCCAAGTATGTTCAAACAACTCTTCAGCTCAACATTGCATCTACTCATCTGTGGACGGACTCTCAAGTGGCACTTACATGGATCAACTCTCACGCCTCCTGCTGGAAGGAGTACGTCAGGAATCGTGTCACTCAAATTCAAGAACTCTCATCGCACGCACTTTGGAGACACGTGCCAGGCGCTTCGAATCCAGCTGATTGCGCCTCTCGAGGCCTCACGACATCTCAGCTTGAACATCATCAGCTATGGTGGACGGGACAATCGTGGCTTTCTCAACCCAGTAACTCATGGCCATCACAACCACTGCATCAGGACGACTCGAGTGCACTACAGGCTCGTCCAGGATTCTCAACCTTACTTAATATTCAAGAAATCAAATATCACTGGGATCTCATATACAAATTCTCCTCTCTCAACAAACTGATTCGCATTACTTCAGCTTGTTTCAGATTCATCTTAAGGTTAAGGAAATTGCCTGTCTCACTGCCACTCAGCTCATACACTCCAAGAGATTTGGAAGCAGCTCGCATTTTTTGGATAAAGATGACTCAGGCAATCTACTTCAACCACGAGTTCAAAGTTCTCAGCTCGAGCTCAACGTTACCTTCATCTCAGGCCTTCAGTCGACTCACTGCATTCATCAACGAACAAGGAGGCATACGAGTTGGAGGCAGACTTCGTAACGCTCATATGGATTATGAAAGTAAACATCCTGCAATATTACCTCGCAGCTCACGTCTGTCTGATCTGATTATAGACCACTCACACAAGCAAACTCTTCATGGAGGCACTCAGCTCACTCTCGCGTACATCAGACAGACCTACTGGATCATCGGAGGACGAGCTCCAGTGAAGTCTCATATACTGCGGTGTGTGGTGTGTGCTCGACAAAGAGGGATCCGTGCCCATCAGCTGATGGGCCAACTACCTCTTTCTAGAGTCACACCCTCACAGCCATTCACCAACACTGGAATTGACTACGCTGGTCCGATCACTCTCAAAACTTGGAAGGGGCGAGGAGCAAAAACACAAAAGGGTTGGATCTGTGTTTTTGTGTGCATGACAACGTCAGCTGTTCACCTCGAGCTGGTGACAGACTATTCAACAGAAGGGTTCATCGCAACGTACAGGCGGTTCTCATCAAGACGAGGGATTCCACACACCATTTTTCGGATTGTGGAACTAACTTCGTTGGAGCAGATGCAAACCTCAAGAACATGTTCATTCAGGGCTCACAGCATCATCAAGAATTGGCCTCTGTTTGTCAACGACAATACAACGTGGTGTTTTAACCCACCAGCTGCTCCTCACATGGGCGGAAAATGGGAAGCCGTCGTTAAATCCATCAAGTACCATCTACGACGGACTGTTCGAGAGACTGTTCTCACATATGAAGAGTTCAGTACTCTTCTCACGCAGATTGAAGTCATGCTCAACTCACGACCTATCGAGCCTCTCAGTGACGACCCCGAGGATCTTGCAACGCTGACTCCAGCTCATTTTCTCGTCGGCAAACCGTTAACAACGTTGCCCGAACCGTCAGTGGAACACTCTTCTCTTTCTCCATCAGCAAGATGGCAACTCATCCAGAAGAAAATGCAGCAATTTTGGTCTTAATGGTCGGCTCATTACCTACAACGTCAACAATCCATTTCCAAGTGGCATCATCCATCCAATGACATCAAGGTCGGGTCATTGGTCCTCATCACGGACGAAAGGCTTCCTCCGAGCAAGTGGCCACTTGCTCGGGTTCTCACACTGCATCCTGGAAAGGATGGTCTCACCAGAGTCGTGACTATCAAGACAGCAACCACCACCTTATCACGGCCAATCGCAAAGTTGGCAGTTTTGCCTGTTTCAGGTTAACATCAGCAACGGCGTTGCTGAGGGCGGGAGGAATGTTTGGAAATGCATTGGTTCCCTGCGCCGCCACATACTGAGTTACGGCAGCACCTCGCGGACCGCGATTCAGCAGCACGGGTCGATGAGCAAGTCTCCAATCAGCGTTGATCGATCGACCAATCAGCGCTGATCTATCGACCAATCAGCGGGCAGCGTCGTCGATCCAACGGATCGAAGGAGACGCGCTTGGAACATTCGCGATATTCGGCCATTGTCTCTTGTGTTCTCAACGGTTTTAGTTATTGTTATCGCAACGCGAAATTGTATTTCAAGTATTCTTGTTATTCTCACCACATAATCTTTACATTCTCTTCTCATAAATAATTGTAAAAGTCTCTGCTCTTCTCAACTCACAAGTCCGCGCAATTAATACATGTGTTACGTGCCGATCACTTTTTAAAATTCATGTCAAAATTTTCGCTACACAGATGTCGACCATTGATTCAACCATCACGTGTTATGGGAACTTCCCTCAATCAGTACTCGATTATCTGTGAATATTCTTAATAGTTGTAATTTAATTCTGCTTGAAGCCTGTCACGCCACGGCATATTCCCATGGAAGACGACGACAATAATCTTCCAACGTCGACGACGTTCTTAGAATGCGCGCTGTGATAAGCACTCCGAAACATTGTAGTAGACATTTATATTTTTCTTCTTCCCTACTAAATTTTTGTACACCATCATTGGCAATTGATTCAACCATCACGTGTTATGGGAGTTTCCCTCGATCAGTTGTCAATGATCTACAAACCGAATTATTATAATTTTATATAAGTCATTGCGCCACTGCATTTTCTCATGCAAAAATCTCGACACCGCAGAACGTTCTTAGAACGCCGGATGCGATAACATTCTGAAAACCTAAGCACTGTGAGGCTGGGAACGGTCCGAGGCGACGACGGTTAGGCCCGTGTGCACGAGGTGCAGAGTCAGCAATTTTGGCGCTCTTTGTGCAAAGGCCCGAGTGCTCGGGCCTACCCTGCGAACGCTCGGGGCAGTCGCCTGTTAAGTCGCTTGGTGCGTAGTCGATCTGTCCGAGGGACATAACTATTCATTGAAATAGTCTTTGAGCCGGAGTTCTAGTGCATCCCAGTGATCGTGGAAAGACTCAGTCCCCGTAGAGACTCAAAACTCATATACATTTTGTGTTTTATAATCGTTTAAAAACTATAATCAGCTTTAATTATTTTGCCTAAATCAACTACCCTCTAACGTTTAAAAAGAATATAAAGAACTGACTTTCGACATTGTGTGTGTTGTGCGACGCTCCTGCGCTTCGTCATCTTGTACGTGGGACCCTCTAACCCACCCAGAGAGAGAGATAGAGAGAAAGAGAGACACAGAGAGAGAGAGAGAGAGAGAGAGAGAGAGAAACAAAGCGAGTAAGACGTTCAAAATTTTAACAGTTTCACACCGAATTGGTGAGTGTTTTAAAGTATGTTATTATGTTCAATGATTGTCATCGGATAGCGCCCATCATTTCAATGTTTTAATCTTAAAGTATCAATCGTATTGGCCATGTCAGTTTCCTAAATTGATTCTGTAATTGTTCCTAAATTGTAAACATTTTTCATCATCTCCGATTCGCGAATTCTACAATATCAAACATTTGCGTGATAATTGATCCAACCATTATGTGTTGCAGGTTTCTCCCTTGATCAATTATTGTCTGATTTTCCTTCGACATTTAATTGTAATCGGATCGAATTTCTTATAATATTCGTTTGTCGACGACGACATTGCACAAAATCCATGTAAATTTACCCAATTTATGTACCACCTTTAAAAATTTTTCCTTTTGTTTCTTTGTAATACATGGTAATCTTTACTTGAATCCGTTTCATTTTGCTTGAACCGTCTTTACCAAAGTACCACATCCTGACTGGGCGACCTGTATAGGTTGAAGACAGTAGCCGTCCCCACAAAAATCCTGATTTTTGGCGTAATAATCTAATTATGTCGGAATTACAATTATATCTTTTAAATTCGTTAAGCGTTGCGTGAGTAATTTACACTTTACCGCTCGGTCGCTAAAAATTAACGCCCTCACGTAACACAATTGTGTAGACGCCACGTGGCGTGACCGCGTGGTTTTTCATTACATATGTTTACGACAGAACAGTATTCATCTCACCAACGCATCTCATCAAGCAAGTAGTGAAAGTGAGTGTTCACTCAACATTTTAAATAAACATCGACGAAGTGTTTTCACTGAAAGAAGAGATTTATTTTCCTAACCTGTTTTAGACTCCTCTCATTCTCACCCACGTGCATCTCAAACACTTCCACTAATCCTCAGTGTGCTAAATTTCACATTCTCGCCTGACCTCCACCAACCCTCAGTGCGCTGAATTTCGCATTCTCGCCTGACCTCCACCAACCCTCAGTGTGCTGAATTTCGCATTCTTGTCTGACTTCCACCAAACCTCAGAGTGCTGAATTTCGCATTCTTGCCTGACCTCCACCAACCCTCAGTGTGCTGAATTTCGCATTCTCGCCTGACCTCCATCAACCCTCAGTGTGCTGAATTTCGCATTCTCGCCTAACTTCCGTCAGACCCCAGTGTGCAAGATTACAGATTCTCGCCTGACTTTTACCCCCACATAGTCATCGTCCTAAAGACCTCCACCTGGGACGTGACAGTTTATACCTTCTCTGCCCTGAGTTAATCCGTATATTGCTCTGCCGGTGGGTAGAAAGTACATACGATGACTTCGGACCTGCGCGTACCGTTGTTAACCATCGATTCGCGGGACAAAACGGTCATAAACCACGATCCTGACGAGACGCTCTGGCCGATCAACCAGGCTAGTTTTTTAGAACCAGATGTTCATTTTCCTACCCTACTTCATTAAGGAGAAGATTCCTCCTCCACCGACTAATACACAGAGAGGAGGCCACTTTTTTCCTTAAAAATTAAATTAACATTCAACATCTCATAACATACCATAAACCATATATCAGTACCTTCTGTATGTGAAGCCGTGTTAGACTGCAAAAGTTCATTGATTCATAATGGATGAAAAAAATTGAGTTCTGGATTAAAAAATCAGAAACTTTAAGCGTTAAAATGTTTTTTTTAAATATTTTTTGCGAACATTTTTCGCGAAGATACAGTCATTTTAAAATGACCAATATTTTCGAGAAATTATTGATGTTAATGATGGACGAATATTGCTGATATATTTTAAATGTGTATTTTGCGTGGAGTTTTGTCACACTTAATGTGTTTAGGAAAAAAAATAAGGAATTACTAAAAATTTTTTTTCTTTTATTGATGTTTCTGCAAAAGCGGGGCGAATTGTAGTTTCAAGCCAAGTAGAAACAATCGATACCACTGAGAGAACGCTTGGTATTCTGTCACAGGTACATAAATAAAAGTTTCTCGAGAGACTGTTATCTTTCCAAAAATTAATAAGCAATAATATTAATAAGCGTACACAAACACATATAATACATATAAATGTAAAAATTACACTTAAAGACAAAATGCAAACATTCAATACATATAAAAATAAGAGTAACTATACAGGGTACATAGAGACGTTTAATAAATGGTCCAAAATGTTGTATGGCCACGTGTTGGATATGACACCGTTTTGCAATAATAATGGCTTAAAGTTAATCGCGCGACTTTGGGACTATCCTATCTTCGCTTTTATGGCTATACTTTCCGAAAGTGCTCGTCGTACCCCTAGCTCGAAGAAGCGCGTCGAATGAGTAAAACAAGGGAGGTTTCGAAATCGGCAACCATGATTAGTTATTTCCATTCAGGTAAATGACCAATTAGAAGTACCATAGGAAAATAGAAACATACGAGGTCGGGTGACTTGGAGCACCAACTCAGTCTACTTCCGAGTCTTGAAGTGTATCAGACGGCAAATTTAAAAGAAGTGTGTGCACAATGTTCGTCGAAAAATTGATTGCGCTCGTGAGGCAGTACAATGTGTTATTTGACATGTCGAATACACGCTATCTTCACCACAAGTATAAAATGACATTGTGGACAGAAATTGGGAGTACCTTGAACATGTCAGGTATGTGTGAATTACTTATATATATATACTTAATTAACTTAATATTAAATATATATACATATATATATATATATATACAGTGGGCTTCTTTTAACTATAAACGCTGGATGTCTCGTACATTCCGTAGGACGTTAAAGATATAGGAAATTGTTGTTATGGGAGTTGTTTGCTATGGAGGCTGACTTTGTATGGTGTAAGTAGTTTGTTTGTGCATGAAATTGTAGGGGAGATTTGAAGGTCATGTTCATTTGTTCAATGCAATATTATACATCTTTATTCATATGATGGTGTTTGTTAAGACGAGTGCAACGGTGTGCCACATAAAGTCATTACATGTAGTACAAGGTCATAGTACATATGTAGAGTACATTGCACGGTCACGTAGGGTTTTATCTACGCGACGATCCACGATTTGCGTTGCCCTGTCTCCATAGGATGTCATTCATGTATAACCTTGTACTACACTGAATTACCTTATGTGGCACAACGTTGCACTCGTCTTAACAAACACCATCATATTATGAGTAAATATGTATAATATTCCATTTAATCAAATAAACTCGACCTTCAAATCTCCCCTACAATTTCATGCACAAAAAAGCTATTAACACCACACAATGCCACTCGCATAAATCACTTAGGATGTCATTAAGTATCTTGCAAACGCATCTCTAATTTTGAAAGGTTGCAGATGCGCTGCATTTCCTTCTTCTAACGTGATCACTCTCAGGTGTACAGTGTTTGATGCTGGTGTTCTATTGGTTACGGGTGCAACGCATACCTCTCTTTTCCGGATAAAATTGTGTAAGATACACGTCGCCATCACAATATAATCGACGTGGTCGGGGGTTGATTGAATTCCTCTATTGTATATTCTAAATTTTTGTGACAAAATACCAAATGCATTTTCTACATAACGCCTGGCTATAGTCAACCGATAGTTGAAGTTTCTTTTTTCATCTGTGGTTAATTGTGGTTCCGGAAATGGCCTCATAAGATAAGTTTTTAGGGGAAATGCCTCATCCCCTACAATAACGTATGGTGCTGATACAGAAGTGCCCGGCAGAGGCTCATCGGGGGGTAAACTGAATGTGCCGCTTTGCAATGCCTCCCCTAAATTGGAGTGAGCTAGTATGCCACCGTTGCTATTTTTACCATAGCTTCCCACATCCACCGCGATAAAATTATACTGGGCCTCCACCAGTGCCAGCAGCACTGTGGAAAATGTCTTTTTATAATTGAAATACATACTTCCACTATTTGCTGGAGCTTGTATTTGAATATGTTTCCCATCTATTGCCCCTATACAATTTGGGAACCCGGTACGATGGAAAAACACTGCGCTGATTAGTTTCCATTGTTCTTCGGTTGGAAGAGGCATTACTTCTTGCATTAGTGCTTTAACGATTGCGTTGCACGTTTCATGTACAATCACCGATGCAGTGGTGTGCCCAATAGGGTGGGCCGAAAAAACGTTTTTTTTTATTTTCGTTGGAGCCTAGCATGGAAAAGTTGTGTCATTAGGAGTTAAAGGCACACGCGAAACATGGGGGTCGTGCCTCAATTTTTCACCGGGCCCAAAGTCCGGTGAAATTCTTTTTTTCAAAAATTTTTTTTTCAAAAATTTTTTCTTAGCCTAGAGTTTTTTGTGTGTTTCTCAGTATCCCCTAAAAATCTGAAGTCATTTGTAAATTATTTAACCGCCCCCATGGGTCAACAATAGAGCTGTTTCGAGACTCGAAACATTCGAGTAGCTTGAAGTTCGAACCGAGCGGGACTCGGTTTTTCGAACCGAGCCGAGACTCGAACGGTTTCGGGTAACCCGAATGTTTCGAGTAGCTCGATTTCTTCGAGCCGCTCGAATGTGTTTCGGGTAGCTCGATTTTTTCGAGCCGCTCGAATGTGTTTCGGGTAGCTCGATTATTTCGAGCCGCTTGAATCTGTTTCGTTTAGCACGATTTTTTCAAGCAGTTTCGAGTCTCGAAACAGCTCTAGTCAACAATATAAATAAGTAAGTAAATGAAGGTATTTTTTATTTTAATTGTGCAGCCTTTCGCCTAATTTGATATTTTAGCATGAAAAATAATATATGCTTAATACCGAATTAACCCAGAACTCACCACGTGGAGGTATCTGCACCAGGAGTTCCACCCGCCCACCCTTCCATGTAATGGTACATTTCAGTTTCACTTACCCCTTTTTAGCAAAATATTGACTTTTATTGTCAAATGTAGGTAATTCCAACCTAGCTTCTAATTTTGCTCTTATAAATCCATCTCTGGATAATTCACCACATACTTTTTGTGAAGCCTCGGTGACCAGTTTTACACACCGCTCAACGGCTTGAGTATGGCAAGGAAACTTTTCAAATTGTGGTAAATTTTTTCCTTCCACAATATTTTGTAATTCTGCATTACTAAATTTCATTGTAAGCGGTGGTTCTGTTACAATACAGTTTTGCCAGTCAATTATATTAATATAATCCGGAGCATTAAAGTTTATGTTCGGCAGCTTAAAAAACCTCATTCCAGTGACCGTTTGTTTTCTTGCATTTTGGATTCGTCGAACAGCCAGTTCTCTAATATTTGCCCGTGGGTCCACGAGCATTGATAATAGAATATTTTCGGGATGCGCAAAATACGCGTTATTCGCAAAAACTTTATCAATTATTCCGATTACTTTTTTTGGAAACTCTCTTGATGCTTTAATGGCATTCCAAATATGTATTGTTCCATATGTTATCCCAGACTTCGTTTTTATTTGAAACCAAGTTGGAGCATATACTTTCATAATATATTGCGTTAAAATATTTAGATTTTCCGTTGGATTAGTAGTAGCCACATATAAACGTAATACTCTGTTGGCCGTCGTTAACCATCTGGCGTGGGACATTTTACCAGGATATTTCTCGGCCAATCGAACTGAACAGTTACCATCACGAATTGCATAACACATTTGGTATATATATTGTTGATCGCAGCTTAGATCTTTTTCTGTTACAGTCGGTAGCACGCACTCAATCATGTTGAAATGAACAACGGGCATTTGTTCACAAATTTGTAAAAGTGAACCAATCGGTCCCGAATAAGTGTATGGTCCTTTTGTTTTTCCATTTAAACTTTGAAGCAAATGTCGTAGAGGTAATTCATTTGCATGAAGTAGGCAAATACTCCACTGAAGAGGTTTTCCGATAGTAGTTTCCATTAGTCGAATAACACCTCCTTTCCAGCCTGTATTCACGTTTGTACCATCACATCCGATAACTACCAAATTCTGAAGGTTCACTTGATTTTTATTTAAATATTGTAGAATACCATTTCGTATATATTCAGCACTAACGGGTGGCTGCAAAGAAACATGTCCAAAATAATGACTTCCAGGTTCTTTTATTATTGATATATGCTCCTGTTGTTTCTGAATGCGACGTCCGTTTATCTGATGAATCGTTGGATCTTTGCGACTATCAAAGTACAAACCCTGAAGACTCTCATCACTTACAGAATGTGCAGACTCTTGAAGGCGTTTTCTGTTTTTACATAACTCCCGGCGTATTTTATTTTTGTCCACTACTTTTGTGGTATTGTCTCTAGAAATTACTTTTAGGTCTGCCAAAACTGCGTTTACTATTTTTGCAACAGTTCTATTTGATGCCCCTGTCATATCGGCAGCCTTTGCTGTATTAGTTAGAACAGTTCGCATTTGCTTTTTGGCACAAGTTTCTATCTCAATAATTTTTGATATTTCAAAACCAGGGCAGAGAAATTCCTCATCGCTACTACTTTCTGCTAAACTCTCAGTTTCTGGATCATCTTTCTGGGTAGAAGTTCCACTAGTGCTAGGCATTGGTTCGGTTGTTTGGATATTTTTTTCACATTCCTTACCCTTTCTTTGCATTCGCTTCTCCAGTTGATGTGTAACAACTTTATCAACACCAGCCATCATCATAGCTCGCTCATTTCTCTGATCCGTTATGAAGGTCCATTCTAATTTAGGAATCTTTCGTGACTTTTCACAGCAACAAACCTCCAAACGTTTACACTTACACGAACAGATATCAAACAGTTTCTTCGAATTTTTTTGAAAATTGTTTATTTTATTTTGCAAACTCTGTGAAGTATTGCTTTTAATTGGCTTAATAATGTTTTGGTATTTTTGATTATAAGCTAAAATAATTTTAATAATCCTTTTAGGAGTCACGAAAGGAAGTGATGCTCGAGTCCAGATTTGTGCAATTTTGGAAGCAACTATATTTGCAATACTTGCAGTGGAAGGTTCTTTACTACAATTTCCCTTAAGTTCTAAACGAACACTTTGATAACATCTCATGACATCTTCGTATGTTGGAAGTTGAACAGCATTTTCCGGAAATATATCCTTGGCGCTGCCAAATATACGACAATCTCTTGTTCGAGTTTTAATGCAATATTTCGACATTTCTTCGATCTCGTAGATCACACAGTCTCACACAAATATAAAAACTGATAAAATCAGGATACAACACGCTACTTCTAGACGCAACGAAAAAACTAATAGCCACGAGGTTTAGAATCAAATTGTGACTAATTCTGAATAGTTTGCTCTTATTTGTAACGGTCAATGGAAACACTCAACACTATGAGACAATGTTGACTTGACTTGAATTTCAGTAAAAGCCGACTGATGCTTTCAATCATTAAACAAAAGAATATCGTTGCTGTGGAATTGTCACGACCTTCTTTTTAGCGTCGCAAGGTTTCCTTGACGACAAAGTCACGTGACAGACGCGTGAGGCTTCACAAACAGTATGTGGTGCATCATCCAGAGATGGATTTATAAGAGCAAAATTAGAAGCTAGGTTGGAATTACCTACATTTGACAATAAAGGTCAATATTTTGCTAAAAAGGGGTAAGTGAAACTGAAATGTACCATTACATGGAAGGGTGGGCTGGTTGAACTTCTGGTGCAGATACCTCCACGTGGTGAGTTCTGGGTTAATTCGGTATTAAGCATATATTATTTTTCATGCTAAAATATCAAATTAGGCGAAAGGCTGCACAATTAAAATAAAAAATACCTTCATTTACTTACTTATTTATATTGTTGACCCATGGGGCGGTTAAATAATTTACAAATGTGATATCCCACTATTTTTCGCGCGGTACTATTCTAAATACTTTCCCATATATGTCAAAATCACTCCATCAAAGTCCCTCAAACTCAATTATAACCCCTTTCCTATTTAAACACCCAAAATCCATTCGACGGGTTGAGTATCTCCTTTTACCATTCATAAAACCCCAAAGGTCTAATTACGACGAATATTTGGCGTACGTGACATAAATATGTCTATTAATAGACGTACCGTTCATAAAAACCCCGGAAGTCCTATTGCGACTTATTTGTTAAATATGTCAAGGTTCCTACCGCGCGTACCCCCGCAACATTCCTGTAAGGATACATAAATATGAGGTCCCGAGAGGCCGGAGATTCATTATCAACCAAACTTCTGTATAGAAAGTATATTCTTTATCATTCAAACTGTATCGCGGAGAAAACATTATTATTCTAAGATTCGTCTTGTTTAGTGTTATTAAGGATTATATTAAATTCAGTGACCAACAATCACCGTTCATCAAACATTGTAAGCTATTACAATTACCATTTATAATATTGTATATAACCACCATCATTTATATTTTGTATTACCGTTTCTATTGCTTTCTATATTATTACTTTTCATATTAACGCTTATTGCGAACGCTTATATTACTTTTCTATATCAACGCTTATTGCGATCATTTATTCTTTGTATAACTATTCATATTATTACTTTTCATATTAACGCTTATTGCTTATGTCAAAATATTTAATTATCATATATTATGTTTCATGTTCACATTCATATATTGTGTTCAATTACTATTAAACAGTAATAACGTACTCGTGTTTAAAGTAAATAAACCTCTCTATTTTTAATATCACGCTTCGAATTATTGTGCGCATCCTTTGGTTACAAAGATTCCAAACTAAGACAGGCTGCAGTATCAGCTGATTTCTGTTCGTGAACGCGAGAACGCTTCCACTGTTTACAAACATACTTTTGCGTGAGCCGTGCAATTCACGGAAGTATTACGTGTGGTTTTCTTTACATAAATGCAACGGTAAATCCTGTTACCGAAATCAAAACAAACATAAGGTGCTCTAACGGGTGTTCCCCGGGTGTGTATTCACTATTTAAACCTTCCTTGGTCGATCAGTGTGCAGGATTACAGATTCGCGCCTGCCGTTCTTTCCTTCAAAACGATCAGTGTGCAGCAGCGCTGTCCAGCGTAGGGGCCCCTCACGCGCCAGCTTCCCCTTCCAATCTTTCTCTCGCACAGCGTGCCTTCCATCGTCAAGGAGACCGCGCGATGCTAAGAAGGCCATGACGGGCTAGCGTCTTCGCCCATGTTGACCTCCTCAGACGTTAAACAAAAGACGAATAATCCGAAATTCGCGGCAAGTAGTAGCATTGGCTGGCTGTGACGCTGCGTGTCACTAATACACATGTCGTATCGGGCGTCCGAGCTCGCTCGACGACGGACGCGCTGGTCTGTCATGGCGCCTCTTTAGCGTCGCGCGGTATCCCTGACAACGCGGACGAGAGTGGGAGAACCCCGTCCTTACGCGTAAGCGACCTTGGACAGCGCTGGTGTGCAGGATTACAGATTCGCGCCTGCCGTTCTTTCCTTCAAAACGATCAGTGTGCAGGATTACAGATTCGCGCCTGCCGTTCTTTCCTTCAAAACACTCAGTGTGCAGGATTACAGATTCGCGCCTGCCGTTCTTTCCCTCAAAACACTCAGTGTGCAGGATTATAGATTCGTGCCTGACTTTCCCTCAAAATCCTCAGTGTGCTGGATTATAGATTCGTGCCTGACTTTCCCTCAAAATCCTCAGTGTGCTGGATTATAGATTCGTGCCTGACTTTCCCTCAAAATCCTCAGTGTGCTGGATTATAGATTCGTGCCTGACTTTCCCTCAAAATCCTCAGTGTGCTGGATTATAGATTCGTGCCTGATTTCTTACCCCACATGTCATTGTCCCCTAAAAACCTCCACCCGGGACGTGACATAATTTTGGTGACAGCGGTGGGATACGTCAACTGTCGATAGAATAAATTCTAACATACGGTACCCACAATTGCCTATTTACATGTATATTACGCGCCCTCAACAGATCGCGGTAGCTTACAGGAGCCGCGAGGTAGAAAGCATTAATGTATATATGCGATCACTAATTTGTGTAAAAGGGAGTCTAGCAACAACGAACCAGGGCGACGATATTTGCCTATGCTGTTCCTGGTTGGAGCCTGCGAATACGGTGACTGTATACATCGTCCATTATTATCAAGTACCTTATTTGTTTTCCCCTTGCCCTCGGTGCAATTACGAAATATATAAAATTCGCCCCATAAGTAGGTGCGCCGTATGCACGGAATTTTACAACCTCTCTAACGAAGATTACGATCGATTCAATAACCAAGAGGACCTCGATACTTAAAATAGCGTTCGTTTGCCTCTAACAGAAATAAGACCTCCAAATTTTTCGGTACCCAAAATACCCAACTAACTATTATGAGCAACCAAAATCAAATTCGAGACACGCCATATTACCCAAGCTGCAGATTACGGAGCGTATTGTCAGATTTGAATACATTGATTTGTGTCTCTGGAGGCGTAGCAACGACCACGGAAGGCATAGATATTTGTTTAAATTGTTTTAATTCAGATCCGGTGGAAGTAGATGAAATATACCAAGAGCACTACCACCAACCTAACGATACATTCCCCGAGTGCCCTCGTTGCAGAAATCTTTTGCTTAAAGTGCGCCCTATAAATAGTAGCGCCGAATGCACCGAGCGAGAACGCCTCTTAAGTAGAAACTATAACAGATTTGATATTAACTACCCGGGTAGAGAGCACGGTAGGCTTTGAATAACGGCTACCGTAAGCCAAATTAAGAAAACCCAAAACTTTTCAAAAAAATTAAAATTTTGAGAAATCAAACATGTCTGTGTACGGGGAAACCGACGATTCTTGCGTAACGGACCAAGACGCGGGCCCTTCCACTAGCATTGTAGAAGTCGCGACCGCTGAGATAATGGAACAGTTACAATTATTGCGCGAAAAACAAGCTGAAATAGAAAGCTTGCACGCGAAATATGTCGTAAGCCCCCAATCTAATACGCGTTCGGGCGTAGTTACCGGATCGGGCGGCCCCACGTTGGAAGTTCTTTCCAGTCAGATAGAAACCATGCGCGAAAAAATGGAAAAACTTCTTGCACTCCCGCCAGTTTCAAATAATTTCGCTACTCCAGGTTCCTCCCGTTTCAATAGGAAATCAGTATTAAATCATAACAATGTTCCGGACCAGGATCCATCGCCCCAGATCAAATTAAAGGACGCTATAGAAACAGTCCCAAATTTTAACGGTTACAATATACCCGTTTTGCAATTCGTGAGAGCCTGTAATAGGGCTAAGGCTCTGGTTCCCTCGCAAGCCGAACCCCAACTAGCGAGGTTGTTGATAAATAAGCTGCAAGACCATGCTTACTTGGCAGTAGAAGATCGGGTCTTTGACTCCGTAAACGATTTAATCAAACGACTTAAACGTACTTTCTCCTCTGCAAAAACGTCGGACCACTATCGTGGAGAACTCGCCAACGTTATTAAAGGAACCAACGAGCACATGTTGGAATATATTTCACGCGTTAAAGATCTCCGGTTCGCAATATTGGAAGAAGATAGGGAATATTACCGCGACTTCGCGCGAATTCACCCCGAAAATCTAGATCGCCTAACATTAGATTCATTCGTCGACGGTCTTCCACCCCACATAAGGACAAGATTACTACAACACAACTTCGAAACGCTCGACGAAGTGTTCGATCTGGCTGTACTCGTGGATAAAAAGATTGATAGAGACCGCCTTAGGTTTTCCGAACAAAAGGCCCCGAAATTAACGTGCCAACTCTGCAATAAGACAGGACACGACGCACGGTCCTGCCGAAGTAATCAAAATATCGTTTCACAAACCTTCGAGAAATACCCTCCAAACCGCGTTGCAGGATATGGAAACCAGACACCCAATCCTCTGCTCCCCTACTGGGACAAAAACCGACTTCCTCCTCCGAGACCTACAGAGGTGCGAATCTGCGATTATTGTAAGAAGCCCGGACACGTGATTTCGGAATGCAGAAAACGCATCTTGACCATCCACAGGGACCCTAGAACATTGTGGGAAATAGAGTCAGGAAATACCCCGTCGAGCACCGATGGATGCGAACCATGGAGTGGGCCAAACAGGAGCGCACCCACTTACGATTTAACCGAAGACACCAACGATACCGTAAAAATCGGTACCGTTGAACTAAATTCAGTTAACGAACCCCCGTCTGTAATAATATATTCATCAGACTTCGGGAAAATACCCGAGTTAATGGTCGACACCGGTACTGAGGTAAACGTGCTAAAACGTCAGGCCGTAAAACGATTTCAGGACATAGATTCGACGCAGCGGGTGCTATTAAGAGGCATCTCTCCGGACTCTACCTCCACCCTTGGAACAATAAAGGTAAACCTTTTGGGCGATGATGTCACGTTCCACGTAGTTGAAGACGACTTCCCAATCAAAACCCAAGGAATACTAGGGTCAGAATTCCTAACGGAGAAGAAAATAACAATAAACTACTCCACGAAGCAGTTGGATCTCAATGAGATTTCCATCCCATTCGTAAACAAGAATCCAGTAGTGTTACCAGCGAGGTCAAAATCCTCCTCCGTTGTACATACAGCTAATCCGGACCTAAAGGACCAGCTGAAAATTATAAACTCCAGCGAGATTGACACTCCAATTACCATGCCCACCATAGAACTAGAGAATTTCGACAGAATAATTCCAAAACCCGAACCAGTACGACCAAAAGAGACAACGACGCCTAAAGACGTCACTCCTATCCCTGCCCCAAGAAAAATTAAACCACAATTTTACCTCGAGGCATCCGCGACGGTGCACTCACTCTTACCCCCTGCGCTATACGCAAAATCAACCCTTCCCCTAAAATCCCAAGAGTCTCTTGCGGCTACGCCGGAACTGGAAATAATAAAAATTTCTGCGGAAGCTCCTTCAAAGGCGGAAAATTTACTTCAGTCAATCTCCAAAGAGAATTCGATTCCTGGGAAATGCGATAGGTTCGCAGACGCTGTACCTGGCATGCCAAAACAAATTAAAGAATTCCTTGGCCTGACCGGATATTACAGTGGGTTTATCCCGGAATTCTCTAAAACTGCTCGCCCATTAACCTCATTATTGAAGGAGGGCACACTATTTGACTGCGGACTGTCCCGGCAAACAGCTTCCGACTACTTCAAATCAGTTTTGCAGAAGGAAATCATCCTGCAATGCCCGAATTTTGAACTGAAATTCGACGTCACTACAGACGCCTTATCCCATACTTCCCCTGTAGTGGAGGCATGCTCCAAACGACCACGCGAAAAATCCGACTACGACTTGGAGGACTGGCCCAAACGTAGACCAAGCGGTCCCAAGAGGCCTCGGTTCTCAAAATCGCCGATCCATGCGCCAACGAGTGGTAGTAACCCCGTCGACCCTACAATGCAATTGCACAGAAAGATGCGCCGGAAAATATCACCTAAAGAAATTCCACTACGATTCTCTCCAGAAAACATACGTGAACGACTGCCAACAACAAGAGCAGGCAACACTTACATATTACCCATGCAGGATTTATTCGTAAAATATTTTGTGTGCGTGCTTCTCAGCCTATTCACATACATTAAGATCGGTGACGCATTCATTAAAAAATTCAATTGTCACTTCGGAGCTCCTAGAGCCACCCTCACCTGCCAAGCAGCAAACTTTACTGGTAATTTCAAAAAAGCAGTTGCGCGGGAATGTAAAGTGCAACAATTCCGAACCACAGCCTTTCACCCACATACTAACGGCTCTTTAGAGAGATTGCAAATCGTTTTGACCGAATATTTAAAAATGTTTATCGGTAGATACAGTGACTGGGACGAATGGACCAACTTGGCCGCGTTCTCGTATAATACCAGTGACCACAAGGGTACTGGATACAATCGGCATGAATTATTTTTAGCAAAATTAGCAATACACAAAAACATTGAAAATGAAACATATGGTTGCCTTACAAAACTGGGTAGAGAACTACGGTACAAAAGACATTACGGTTGCCCTACCCATGTGCGCGAGAGTCCAGGTTGACCCGAAGTCACCACAAAATACTATAATCAATTTTCCCGCCTAGATCGTTGCTACTGCAACATTTATTGCAACCACCATTTACATGGCTATGCCGTCCAGAGGGAAGGAAGGAATAACGCATCCCTTCTCTCTAAAATCATCTCATCCATCATCATCAGGGAGGCGCCTTTGCTGACGGTCATCACCATAGACGACTCCCTCCCCTCCAACATCAACCACCTGAGAGCAGCTCCAGGATGCCACTACCCCTTCGCCCCGTATAGACCCCATCTTACATTCAAATAAATCCACACCTTATTGTTAAGAAATGCACGCATTTCTTCATATAAGGGGGAAGGTGTGATATCCCACTATTTTTCGCGCGGTACTATTCTAAATACTTTCCCATATATGTCAAAATCACTCCATCAAAGTCCCTCAAACTCAATTATAACCCCTTTCCTATTTAAACACCCAAAATCCATTCGACGGGTTGAGTATCTCCTTTTACCATTCATAAAACCCCAAAGGTCTAATTACGACGAATATTTGGCGTACGTGACATAAATATGTCTATTAATAGACGTACCGTTCATAAAAACCCCGGAAGTCCTATTGCGACTTATTTGTTAAATATGTCAAGGTTCCTACCGCGCGTACCCCCGCAACATTCCTGTAAGGATACATAAATATGAGGTCCCGAGAGGCCGGAGATTCATTATCAACCAAACTTCTGTATAGAAAGTATATTCTTTATCATTCAAACTGTATCGCGGAGAAAACATTATTATTCTAAGATTCGTCTTGTTTAGTGTTATTAAGGATTATATTAAATTCAGTGACCAACAATCACCGTTCATCAAACATTGTAAGCTATTACAATTACCATTTATAATATTGTATATAACCACCATCATTTATATTTTGTATTACCGTTTCTATTGCTTTCTATATTATTACTTTTCATATTAACGCTTATTGCGAACGCTTATATTACTTTTCTATATCAACGCTTATTGCGATCATTTATTCTTTGTATAACTATTCATATTATTACTTTTCATATTAACGCTTATTGCGAACACTTATTTTGTTTTCTATATCAACGCTTATTGCGATCATTTATTGTTTGTATAACTATTCATATTATTACTTTTCATATTAACGCTTATTGCGAACGCTTATATTACTTTTCTATATCAACGCTTATTGCGATCATTTATTGTTTGTATAACTATTCATATTATTACTTTTCATATTAACGCTTATTGCTTATGTCAAAATATTTAATTATCATATATTATGTTTCATGTTCACATTCATATATTGTGTTCAATTACTATTAAACAGTAATAACGTACTCGTGTTTAAAATAAATAAACCTCTCTATTTTTAAAATCACGCTTCGAATTATTGTACGCATCCTTTGGTTACAAAGATTCCAAACTAAGACAGGCTGCAGTAGGCCATTTTCGCGCGGACTAGGACATGGGGATATGTTTTTCAAAATATGTGGACACACATGAGAAGTGGTCCACTATGTTGTATATGCTCCACACCAACAAAAAATGAGTCTGACAGAATCAGTCCACTCGTATACAGGGTCGGAAATCGATGATGAAGTCCCCTTTGTACTACGATTTCAATGAACCAGTAATAGGGATCTCTTTACATAAGATATTCCGTTATTTCCTGCGTTTACATCGCTAAAACTAATCGTGTGTCTTGTTGTACACTGTTCAAGGTACAAAAAGACGTGCGTGCAAAACAATTCATCCTTTCGGCTAATGTCTAAAGCAGTAGCCAAAATTCAAAATTTCGTGTCCGTACGTTACCGTCCGAGGTGAAGTTATTATCACCCAGTCCAAACTTGTGGGTTAAAATACACACCAACGCGGATTCAATGTCTCCTGGACTACCTGTGCACATGTGTAAATATTGCGGAACTGCAGCTCATGACTACAGCACGATCTTATATGGTAACGTACGGACACCGTGAAAATGTCGACTCGCAGGGGCCTGTCTATCGTCTGCCGATCTGCAGACGAAAGTGTAGTAAAATAATAATTCAAATCAAAATAAAATATTTATTAGATAATGAATCATATTAATATAAATTTGTATGAAGAAATTATTTTTAATTATAATTAATAAATATATAACCGCGAGGAGGCTTTGCCGTCTGTGTTTATATTGTGGTGAAACATGCGGCGTAAATGAGTTGGTGTGATTATTTCTAATTATATAAAATACGATCAATGCTCCGACGTGATTTAGAGTGCAATGTATAAGATTCGTAAAATAGCCATCTTGATTGAAGGCGCACGCGACGATTGTGTTTTGTCGCTAACAATAAGAGTAGTGAGCATGGCGCGATCAAAAAATTGACGAACGATGGTAGTGGACAAGGCCCGAGATTCCAGAAGACAGTCGCAAAAAGCACGCGGAAGAGAAAAGTATTAAAATAAATCGTTGCGTAGAGAAATCAAAAGTGTATTTCATTTTTATCAATCTTAAACATGGCTTTGACAAACGCGCAAAAACAAGCCGCATATCGGGCCAGGCGAAGGGCACAAGGTTTAAGTGAAGTTGACAAACTGAGGGAGAAGAAGCGTCAACAGATTCGCAGAAAAGCAATTCAGCAGAATCCTACACATTATAAGGAGGTAAAAAGAAACAATGCTGTGCGCAAACGAGCAAGCCAAGCCCAACAGCACGAATCTAACAGCAGCTAAGAATCTAATAGTAAACAAGCCCTTTGGAAAGCTGTTCATCGTGCCCGCCGTGCACTCCCGTCAAGTCCACGTAAATGTAAGGCCGTTGTCGTCACCCTCGCCAAAAGTATAGGTATGGTGGTGATGGATCCGAAAGCAACGTTTCCTGGTGAAAATGGGCGAAGAACTGACCCCGCAGTTATAACACGGATCCATAAATTCTACAGCTCGGACGAAATATCATGGCGAAGTCCCTGTGCAAAACACAAAATATTTATGCGTGAGACATATAGTGAGGGGAACGTAAAGAAAATCTCGGTTATAAAACGGTTCATGAGGATGTCCTATAACGAAGCTTTTCAACTGTTCGTACAGGAGACTGACACTCAGATTGCTTTCACAACCTTCTACACCTACAAGCCTCCAGAGATATACTCATACGCACATATTCCTCAGAATATTTGTCTCTGTAGGTACCATGAGAACATGCGTTTGCTATTGGAAGTTCTCAATCGTTACATCGGTGTGTCTGTGTCTTTTCGGGATTTCATTTCTTCTGTCACATGTGACCAAACGCTAAAATCGTGTATGATGGGACAGTGTGACGGCTGTAAGTCAAAGGTAGAAGATTATAGTCCAGACAAATTTTGTGTGAATCCAGACCAAATATTGGTTACTTGCGAACAATGGACTATAGGCAGAGCAGTCAAAGAAACACATAAATGGTCCCTTATAGAATGTTTCAAGGTTTTAAAGAAGAATTTGCCATATTTTCTACGACATGTATATGTCAAGCGCGCTCAAGCAAATTACTTTGAGAAGGTAAAAAATTCACTGGATGGAAGTGCCATTGTTCTTCAAGTGGACTTCGCAGAGAATTTCACTATTCAAGAAAGGGATGAAATTCAGAGTGCACACTGGGCCCATAAGCAGTGTACTATTTTCACAGCTTATGCTTGGACAAGTGGTCACACCCCGGGCCAAGGGTTTGGCATAGTTTCAGACCACTTAAGTCATGACAAAATTGCTGTTTTTAAATTCCTTGTAATTCGTCCAATTACTGGCATGTCTTACTGATGATCATGTCTCTGTTCGGGATATATATATTTTCTCGGATGGAGCATCAAGTCAGTTTAAACAGAAATTTTTGTTTGCTACGCTTCATGTGTTTGAATTAAAGTACGGCATTCGTGTCTTCTGGAACTTTTTTGCTTCAAGCCACGGGAAGGGAGTAGTGGATGGCATAGGTGGCTCGCTGAAAGCCACAGTGTGGAATCGCATGAAAGCTGGAACGTATAAGGTTGCCGCAGCTGAAGAGTTCGCCACCGTGGCTTCAGAAGTATGCCCGAATGTGCGAATTATGTACATTTCCCATGACAGCGTCTTCAGCCTTCAAAGCGTCATAGATGAGCACTGGCAGGAACTGATACCTGTTCCTAACACATTAGATGTGCATAGTGTCCACACATTAGCGCCTTATGTTATATCCGTGGCTCATACATCTGAAGATGTGGAAAGGAGGGTGCACAAATTACAGCACAACGTTCTGCTGTAGGCTGTTCTGGTGTAGACTGTAAATTGTTATTTTTATGATATTAAGTAGTTATACTATGAGAGTTCTGAGCCTGAGGGCGAGGGGGTGAGGTGGTGCGAGGGGGGGTACCGCGCGGGCGAGGGGAGGGTGGAGGGGGTACCACGCTCTTCGACGAGATGGGTGAGGGGGGTGACGTCAAAGGGGGGGGGGGATTTCAAAATTTTCAAAATGGCGTCGCGCGCATTTCGTATTGACGCCACCTACCGGGTGTTTAAGATACTTTGAGTCTGCGTCGGTATTTGGGGTCCGTGTTGGTATTTGGGTCCGTGTCGGTAAATTTCCTAGGCTTTTCATACATTTCGTATTGGCGCCACCTGGTGGATGTTGGATTTTTAAGATACTTTGGGCCCGCGTTGGTATTTGGGGCCCATGTCGATAAATTTCCTAGGTTTTTCATACATTTCGTATTGGCGCCACCTGGTGGATGTTGGATTTTTAAGATACTTTGGGTCTGCGTTGGTATTTGGGGCCCGTGTCGGTAAATTCCCCAGGTTTTTTCATACATTTCGTATTGACGCCACCTGGTGGATGTTTAAGGTACTTTGGGCACGCGTCGCCGCCGCGCAATCACCGTACGCGTGCGGGGATCGGTGCGCAGGCGCGACCGCGACCGATTCGTGGAAATTCGCGTCTTCAACGATGATTTCTGAGAAAGAGGGTGGACCAGGAGAAAAGATTTTTTCTGAGGAAATATTTGAATCGTGGTACCGGTACAGCACACGTGCAATGATGTAAACATAGAACGATAATTATTGTAAATCAATCGTCGCGATAGCCCATGGAATAAACACGACATTGCACCGTGCCATCCCGCGTGTTTATATCTGAGCAGGATTGAACGCATTTTTGGTGCCTACGTGCACGCGCTTCATGCCATATGTTTATATTTGAATCGTGGGACCGATACAACGCACGTGCAATGATATAAACATAGAGCGATAATTATTGTAAATCAATCGTCGCGATAGCCCATGGAATAAACACGACATTGCATTCGATTATGATTTCCGAGAAAGAGGGTGATATCTGAGCATTGACTTTTCCCAAGACCATGCCTCTAAGAAGTATCCTCGAGAAAATGCAATGTCCCGGAAGCAATAAATTAGGCGTTGCGATCACGCGACCAACTAAGCGATAATTATTCGGGGTAGAGTTCCGAGTATTTTCACGTTCGAGAACAGGGTGAGTATCCTTATCGAGAATAGGGCGAGTATCCTCATCGATGTGGTTGTAAGTCATTCGTCGCGGTAGTCCATGGAGTAAACACGACATTGCACCGCGCGATACTATGTGTTTACATTTGAATCGTGGGAGTGGTACAGCAACCCTGTATGGGTGAACCTAAATCGAAGATACGTTCGAACTGCAGCTAACGTAAGCATAGAGCGATGACGACACAAGATCTCGGGTAGGGTAGGTGGCTAGTATATTAAACTCTCAGTCTCTCGGTGAAAATCGTGAAATACGTTACGCGTGCATAACATGGACTCTTTCGTGAATTCGTATAAGTCGTTGCAGGGGGTGATCAAACAGTTGCGTACCGAAGAAGAGTTTAGTGAGTGGTTTATATCGTGTAACGAGTGTATGCACCTTATCAATGAATATCTTAAGACTCAAGGAGTATCGGAATTTGAACAAGTACGTTTGAAAGTACTTAAGATTAATATTGAAAAAGTGCGAGCATCGGTTCGAATCAAAATAGCAAACATACTCAGTGAAGAGGACGCGCGAGATTTATTGCTAGCGTCTTCTTCCGACGACGGTGATTATTGGGTGAGTCCTTTATCGTCGATACCGCAGTTGGATGACGAAACACTGGCAATCGAGAGGCATAAGATTCGCGATACATTAAGCACCCCATCATTATTCGAGACGTCATGGATCAACATCTTCCGACAGGGATTTATGCAATTACCGCGTGAACATCGTCAAGTGTTACGCCATATCGCGCGATATAGTGTTGTGAGCAAATGCACAATATATTGCATCGTTGCTGATAAGGATCTGTGTCGCAAGCGGCCGAAGTACACTACCGCGATTGCATGTACACCGTTGGCACTTCTACACGACATCGAAAACGACTCGGTCCAAGTACGAGAAGTATTGTATCCTGAAACATTGAAACTCACAGTACACGAGTTTTTGTCTCGGGAATTATCAAAATATTTGGATAATTGTATGAGTCTACCGCGAAACTCGAAACGTATACTTACACCGCTGAGTTTTCGATGGCCTGCTGAGGACTATGACCATTTCACCTGGAAGAGACGCATCAAGAAATTGAATGAAATCGTACGTCTCTGGGAGGTGAACTATTTGTGAAGTAGTGAATTATGTGTGAAGAAGTGAACATGGAGATGATCATGGACATGTACAGGGTTTTGACCCAGAGGTCGAAGCTTATACATTCTGTTGAGGAATTCCTAGACTGGTCGAATCAGTGTGACTCGTGTATACGACGCATCGTTGAGTATCAGAGCAACGGAGGAGTGCCCGTGAACACGAAACAACGCCTGGTGTCGTTGAACGTGCAAATAACAACATTGCGTGCGGACGTGCGGGAAAACAACTTTTCGCGAGTAGGGTACGGGGTTTCGGCTCAATCGACAACACCCAAAGTTGTATGGGAAGACGTGGAAACTGCGTTTACAAGTCGTATTTCGACCGGCGCGGTCATCAACGTGGGATACGTTGATCCACGTCAATTTTTGGAGGGTGCTCGACACATAGTAATGTCACGCGTCACGAATGCTATCACGGCACATAATGGTGTGTCTGTGAATACAATCTTAAACGCGGAGTTTATGTTAGGTGTGAATATGGACATCAAAAGTTTCAATACGCGAAATCATACACTGTTATTAGATTCGAACGTGCGCGAGTGGTACTCGAAGTGCGTGATCGCTCCTACGCTAGTGGCACTCGATGAGTTTCAAGATCGTGACAGTGGATGGACCCTAAGGGCAGTGCTAAACATTTTAGTAAATATTAATAAGTATAATCCGCTTCGAGCCGGTTGTGATATTGACGTAAAGCTTCCGCAGGCCGTGGTCCAGAAAAAAGCGGTGGTGAATGTAAAGAGCGGGGACAATGCATGCTTCCTATGGTCGGTCGTCGCCAGTTTGTATCCTGCTGCTACGCATGGGGGGAGGTGTGGATCACATCCACATTACGGGACGGTGCTTTGCACGGACGATATAACTCTTCCCGTGACGTTGAATCAGCTGGCAAAGTTCGAGAGTTTGAACAACGTGTCGGTGAACGTGTACACGTGGTCCGATGGAAGCTGTGCACCGCTGCGTTTAACCAAGGATAAACGCGAGAGACATGCAAACCTACTACTTGTGCAGGATAACGAGGGCACTAATCGTTATCACTTCACCTGCATTCGCAGTCTATCGAGGTTGATTTCGAAGCAGCTCGGCAGCCACAATGGTCGAGTATTCGTTTGCGAAAGGTGAGTAAAAATGCGGAATATTCTAATCGCTGTATTATTCATTCATATGTTTTATTATTGATGTTATTATCGTTGTAGATGTCTGAATTACTTCTATTCGATCGAGCGATTAAACAAACACAACGTGGACTGCCAACACATGAACGAGTGTACCATCGAATTGCCGTCCGCGAAGGATAAATGGTTGCGATTCAAAAATTTCAAACATAAAGAACGAGCACCATTCATCGTCTACGCGGACTTCGAGTGCATGCTGGAGGACGTCGAGCCTGCGGAGCGGAGTCATACGTACACGTACCAACATCACAGAGTGTACAGCGTAGGATACTACATCCATTGTTCCACCGACGCGTCTCTGTGCCGTTATCGCGCATATCGTCATGACTCCGAGTGCGTGAAATGGTTCGTGCAGGAACTTCGTGACTTTGCTGACACTGCGTATTCATGGTTGCGAAACGCGAAAGAAATGAAACCGCTAACGAATCAACAGTTGCATAGTCATAACAGTGCGATCGCGTGCCACGTGTGCGGACAACCCTTCGTCGACATGAACATAAAAGTGCGCGACCATTGTCACTCGACGGGCGAGTACCGAGGCGCAGCCCACGTGTCTTGTAACTTACTGTTTCAGCGATCGTACACGATACCGGTTGTATTTCATAATCTGTCGGGCTATGACGCTCATTTCATAATTAAGGAGTTGGCGTCCGCGTTCGAGGGGCAAATCAACCTGCTACCAGTGACGAAGGAACGGTATATATCGTTCACTAAACACGTCAAGGGGATCGACTCCAAGAACAACGATTGGAAGAGGGGGTTGAAGTTTAGATTCATCGATTCGCTGAAGTTTTTGACCGCGAGTCTGGAGAAACTCGCTTCGGACCTTGGCAAGGAACGGCTTGTGATTCTACGACACGAGTTTAAAGACACAACGGACTATCAATTCAATCTCCTGACCAGGAAGGGCGTATTCCCATACGACTACGTAACGTCATACACCAAGCTGAATGAAACGTGTTTACCGTCCCGCGAAGCTTTCTATAACCGGTTGAACGATAGCACCGCGTCGGAACTTGATTACGCGCATGCCGTGAACGTGTGGAATACTTTTCCCATAAAGACATTAGGTGATTACAGTGATTTGTATTTGAAAACAGATGTACTGTTACTCGCAGACGTATTCGAGGGTTTCCGCACTGACTGTATTTTGAGTTACGATCTAGATCCCGCGCATTATTATACATTACCAAGTTTCACGTGGGACGCGATGCTTAAGTATACCGATGTACAATTAGAACTTTTGACGGACGTGGACATGCTACTGTTCGTGGAGCGTGGGATACGTGGCGGTCTGAGCCAGTGCTCGCACAGGTATGCGCGAGCCAATAATAAGTATCAGCCCACAGCGAAGTACGACAAGTCGATGCCGTCAACGTATCTAATGTACTTTGACGTCAACAACTTGTATGGATGGGCGATGTCGCAGGCTATGCCACACAGAGGGTTTCAATGGTTGGACGATGCGACAGTGACCGCGCTCGACGTATCATCCTTACCCGACGATAATGGACCCGAGGGATACCTGTTAGAGGTGGACATCGAATATCCTAAGGAGATTCACAACGCACACGCGGACCTTCCATTCTGTCCGGTGCGCGAGCACGCGCCACATGGTAAACAGACCAAGCTACTTGCCACGCTCGACGATAAGGAGCGATACGTCATCCACTATCGCTACCTGAAACAGTGTGTGCGATACGGATTACGCGTGAAGAAAATTCATCGAGTGTTGCGATTTGATCAATCACATTGGTTGCGTGATTACATTCAATTGAATACCGATTTGAGGACACGCGCCACGAGCGAATTTCAAAAGACTCTATACAAGTTAATGAATAACGCGGTGTACGGGAAAACAATGGAAAATGTGCGGAATCGTGTAGACGTGAGACTGGTTATGCGGTGGGACGGTCGTTATGGTGCGGAAGCGCTGATCGCGAAGCCTAACTTTCATAGTCGTACGATCTTTTCGGAACAACTCGTTGCAATCGAAATGCGAAAACTTAAAGTGAAGTTAGACAAGCCGATATACGTGGGGATGAGTGTACTGGACGTATCGAAAGAATGCTTGTACGAATTTCATTATTCATATATGCGTGCAAAGTTCGGTGATCATTGTAAGGTTCTATACACCGACACCGACAGTTTAATGTATAGTGTGGAATGCGAGGATGTGTATGAAACGATGAAGTGTGACATCGCTCGGTTCGACACGAGTGATTACGCGGTGGACAATCCGTATGGTATGCCTCGTGTGAACAAAAAGGTACCGGGACTCATGAAAGATGAGAACAATGGCACCTTAATGACCGAATTCGTCGGACTACGATCAAAGATGTACGCGACTAGAACGTTTAACGCTGCATTGGAGTCTACGATTGAAAATAAAAAAGTGAAGGGTGTGCGGAGACACGTAGTCGCGAATGAAATACAATTTGGCGATTACATTCGCTGTCTTTATGATCTAATCGAGAAATCGGTTCGACAGAGTAATATACGCTCCAAGAAGCATGATGTATATTCCGTGAGTGAGGAAAAGAATGCCCTCAGCCCATTCGACGATAAGCGGTGTGTCTTAGCCGATCGAATCAGCACCCTTCCGTGGGGGCATTATCGAATCCCCGAGCTCCAGACGAGCCCGTGCGCCCGACGAGCCCATCGTGCCCCACGAGTCCTTAGAGCCTCACGAGTCAATCATTGTATAGTGTGTTTGTATGCTTGCATGTACATATGTATATACCTTACGTTGTAAACCTTTCTTTATTCATACCATTAGGAGCCTATTTACGAATATCTAATATATGTATATAGCGTAGAATAGTTAAAGATATATTTCTACTTCTTTATTAAGATTAATTATATGCATATGTGTGAAAAAAAGAGACGAATAATTGAATAAACGTGTAATATATGTATTTATTTATTTCAGTAACATAGAGCGTGTTTATAATCGGAAATCATAGAATATCCTTATCGCTTATCCACGAGTTTCGCGACGAATCAAATCCGAGCCATTTAACGTACACCTGGTTTCCCTTGCGACGAATAATCTTCTCGATCAGATAGATGTCAGGATTCGCGACCGAATGCAGTTCGTACTCGTAGAATCCACCCGAGATCGGCTCTCCTGCGGAATCGCGTAGAATGTACGTCACCGGACAGGTCCGTTGTACGGTTACGATTTCGAACACCTCGGTTGACCAGTTCGGAGTGTACCCCTTCTCGAAGAGGGTCTTGAACTTGCTCACGCGTACCTTGTCACCGACTTTGAATTTCGCGCGTCGTCGAATACCTTTCGATGTGGATAGGGGGGTGGGTTCATTCACGGCCAACGACAAACGTGTCGCGGGGGTCACGTCAACGGGTCGGGCGTTGATCGTTCGATGCTTGCGATGATTGTAGGTGCGTACGAGTGTAGGTAACAGGTCGATCCAACGATAGGACGCGTTCAAGGAGAATTGTTTCCACATGAGGTTTTTCAGCGTACGATTGAAACGTTCGACGATCGACGCTTTCATCACGCTGTACGTGGAGTAGTGGTTGATCCTGCGGGTCTTCATACATCGTTGAAATTCCGCGTTGTAAAACTCCTTACCCATGTCGGTTTGTAAATTTCGCGGACATCTATCGCTCTGTCGCAATACGATCGTGAACGCCGCGGTTACGTCGCGTCCGCTTTTCGTTTTCACAGCTACGGCCCATGCATACTTGCTGAACGCATCGATGATCGTTAGTATGTAGTGATATCCTCGATTTTGCTTCGCGTACGGACGCATCTCCACCAAATCAGCCTGCCACAAATCATCGTAGCCGCGAATCACGACGGGTCGCCGCGGAAAATTTCGTCTCGCGGGTGCATGTAATTCGTTCACTAATTGTACTCGCTCCTTGTTCATACTTCGCGGATTGGCGGGGGTGATCGCGGCGATTCAAGGATGATAGAAGTAGTATGAGTTCCTCGAGTGTTCGTAAAATACAAGCGGTGCACGTTTTTCGCGATCGTTCGTCATCATTCGACGATTCGGAGCCGCTATCGTAAGGGTCAGGATCAATAATCATTGGCGTCGTCGACCCTCATTAGCTTCGTTATCGCAGTCGGCGTCGCTGTTGATGTCGTGAACTCTTCGAGTCTGTCATTCAAGTGATCCGAGCGTCGTTCCATCGCGTTATTTAAATCATCCTCTAACCGAGATAATTGCGCGTTAACTCGCGTCTCGAGTTGAGATCGTTGATACTCGGCGTCCAGTCGCGCGTTCGCGATAGCCGTTTCGATTTTTCGGGTAAAGCGATCGTCCGCCGCGGACAATAGTCTAGTCATTGTCATCACCGCTTCGTTGTTATTGTTGTTGATGTTGTTATTGCGTAACGAGGTGCCAAACTTGTTCACCGACATAACGACGCGTGCGCGCGAACACTACTGACGCGGCGATTAAGGGATCGTTCAATTTAAGATATGTCCGGCCTCGCGAAGTTCCTCCATGATGGATGCGATTTCGTTATCGTGACCCGTGTGACCTGCCGCGCGCGATGCCATGAGCAATCTCAGTCTATCGACTAATTCATTCGGATTATCCCAGTACACGTAATCGATCGCGTTATCGGTGACCGTCATGGATTCGTCGATGGGTAATCCTAAACCTTGTCGCGTGCCCGCGGTGCCCGTACCGCCCGCGCCGTTACCCCTGCCCCTAACGCGTCTGATACCCGATGTCCGCACCCCGCCGATTATCGCGGATATAATTTTCTTGTACTTGTATCCCTTGTTACCCAACGTGCGCTTGCTCGGTGAATGGTTTCGCTTATGCGCGTTCGTTGATAATAAGATGCGTCGGTACGAGTAAAAATCCGCGTCCGTGCACTTGCGAATGTTCGGCATTCGCATGAACAACAGTTCGTACAAGCCCCGAGTGCCCGCGTGTCGCGTTCCGTTGACGCGAATGTCGTCACCATCCTCGTCGATGGAGAGTACGGAATCACCGATCATTAGGTCTTCGTCGGACCCCAAGTATACGCCGTACACGTTGTCAATTCGTTTCTTCGTGTCGGTGAATAACAGTCGTAAATATTCTCGCGACAACGGTCCTTTGGCGTTTCGAAGATACACTTCGATATCATCCGCGGGGTTGCGTAGCGTATCCAAATCGTAAACCTTTGCTGACGACTCATCATCCTGAATTTTTTCACTGTCTTCGTCGTCAACATCATCAACAACAACATCATCAACATCGTTATTATTGTTGTCGTTGTCATTGTCATTATCATTATCGGTGTCGTTATCGTTGTCGTTGTCGTTGTTGTTGTCGTTGTAGTTGTAGTTATCCTTGTCGTTGTCGTGGTCGTTGTCGTTGTCGGTGTCGTCGTCGTCGTCCTCCTCCTCATCGTCGTGATCGTTATAATATGGAAGGTTATTCAGACGTTCCTTGGATGTATACGGAGTAACGGGTCGAAGTCTCTTCGATGATTGTTGTTGGTCGTATTCATGTTTCCTCTTCACTGACCCCGATCGAGGTGTTGAGGGCGTTTTCAACGCGGACGAATTTTCGATCAATCGGTTCAACGGTTCGACGATGGGACGCGTGCTCGCCTCCACAGCTGCATCCGCAGTCATTTTACCAATTTTCAAGGCTAAACACTTTTTACGTATAACGTCGCTGACTTTAGCGATTTCCACCTTTGCGTCCATACCTTGGCGCTTCGTTCTTTTTTTTTGGTGTTTCGTTCCTTTTTGATGTTTCGTCCCTTTTTGTCGATGAAGTCGACGATGTTTTCGCGTATGCTTCGCGTCGACTTTGCTCGAGGTTATCGGAGTCGTCATCGTTGTCGTTGGTTCGCTAGACATTTCGTGTTGCTCGATGAATGACTCGCGGTCTCGAACTCGTTAAATCCTCTTCGATATCGACCTTCGTACATAGAACTATCCTTATCGATCACCACGAAATCGTATCGTCGACGCCAACATCTCGCGCACATGTCGTTGAACGACTCGAACGTCATGTCTGTATTCACGTGATCGTTGTACACGTGACGTAAGTTCATGCCGTCTTGTTTGAACAGCATGAGGAAATTCGTGTTATCCCTGATTAAATGTTTAGGTATTCTAGCGTACGACTGACACAAATAAAAGCAATCCACGTTCGCATGACGACCCATGGAGAAGTATTCGCGTATCGCGTTCTGTTCGTCGCATGCCACGTCGTCGAATACGAAGATCGAATCGGGCCGAGCGTCTCTAGGTGGAACGATCTCAGCGTTGTCCGAGTAGGGAAAGTATTCGATTCCATCGACGAGTGAGAACACCTGCTCGAGATATCGATACTTTGGCTGATGCAATGATTTCGAGTACACGTACACGTTCTGGAAGCGTAAACCGTTCGGACTCTCTAGCATGCTCAGAAGCACGTTCGTTTTTCCACACCCGGACGGGCCGCAAATCACGCCTCGCACACTATTCGGCAACAACGGGCCGTGTCTGTTCGATCGACTCGCATCGCTATCATCCTCGAGCATTCTGTTCGCGGTCACGCGAATAACGTCCGACTGTTTCGCGAATCGCATGTTACCGGTGTTTCTCAGGTACTCGCGCGCGTGTGACGAAGCACGACTATTTATATTCGTGGCACGCGTCACCCAGGTCACTATCACTGTGATCGGCTAAGCGCGCGTACGCGTTTATTATTGCAGTAGCTATTGTGACTATTCTAACGTATATGGTAGCATCAACGACTGCGACGTCTCACGGACTAGGCAAGAATCAGAAGAGGAAGAAGAATCTTAAGAAGAATAAGAGAAAGACTGGATCAGGTCTCGTGAACGGTATCATAAACCGTCTACCGTTCGAACTACACGTTCCGGGTTATCAGTTCTGCGGACCGGGGACGCGTTTGCTAAAGCGATTGGCTCGTGGCGACGAAGGTGTGAATCCCTTGGACGCAGCGTGTCGCGACCACGATATCGCGTACTCTCGTCGAAAGGATTTAGAGGGGCGACACGAGGCGGATCGTGCGCTAGCCGAACGAGCGCGAGAACGAGTTTTCGCGAACGACGCGACCTTTGGTGAAAAAGCAGCCGCGACTGGAGTGTGGGCAACGATGAAGGCTAAGACTAAACTCGGCATGGGTATGAGAAGGACGAAACGTAAACAGAGAAAGTCTGGAAGGAAACATCCTCAACGGCGACGACGACGACATCGTAGTCTACGAGTGGCGAAACGCGGTGGCTTTCTTCAATTTCTTCCGCTCGTGCTACCTGCTTTATCGGCTATCGGGGCATTGGCCGGTGGAGCGGCTGGTATTACCAAAGCGGTCAACGATTCGAAGGCCTCGCGAAAACAACTGGAAGAGACGTTGCGTTATAATCGGGCGATGGAAGGGCGAGGGATGCATCTGACACCGTACAAGCGAGGTGCGGGTTTGAATCCTAGACGTCGAAGCCAACGACGACTGAGATCAAAGAAAAAAAAAACGTCGATCGAGTAGGCGCGTGGCGACGGTGGCGGCGATAACGCAACAACCTATGACGAACCTGCAATTAGAACGCGAATGCGCTAGCATCCCGTTCTTTCGAGGGGTGTTTATGCGCGACACACTTCCCACGCGCGTACGAAGCAACGAATGTGGCATCGCGAATCTGGACGAGAATCGAGGCGTCGGTACGCACTGGGTCGCGTACGCGAAACGCGGGCCGCGAGTACAGTACTTTGATAGTTTTGGGAATCTGCGACCTCCAGCGGAATTGATCTACTATTTCGGACATGGTACAACAATCACGTATAATCACAATCGTTTTCAACGTTTCGACGAGATATTATTATTAATATTATTATTATTAATTAAACGGGAGAACCCTTTAGTTTACAGGAGAGATCAACAGAGAAGTACAAACGTATAAGAAAAATCGAAAAAATAAATATAAATATAACATAAAAATAAAGAGAAACATAACAATAACAAAAACATAACAGTCCTACAAACATCGATGTCACTGACACACATTGGAACGTACGATTAAGGAGGTAACAGACTCCTAAGCAGCTGCGCATGAAAGGACGTAAGGGAGGATCGAAACAAATCAATGTCCACAGGACATTGATTTAACTCGTCCATCGCGCGGTTAATAGGGTCATTGCTATAATAGTGGTACTTCGGGACTCGCGATGCAAAAAGGGGTCTAACACGCAGCGACCGTTGCGGAGCTTGAAAACTGATATGCGCGACTAGCTCCTGGCAGTTGATCTGTCCATGGAGAACTTTATAAATGAAGAGCAGATCGGAAATAATACGGCGATCACTCAAAGTAGATAGCCGCGTTTTCAATAAGGGAGGGCCATATTCGTGATCATCAATCCGCATAGGGCTACCCGATGCCCTCATAGCCAGCCTTAGAAACTTATGCTGGACTGATTCAATTGAGCGGATAAATTGTTTGTGCCTAGGACTCCAGATCACCGATGCATATTCGACCTGCGGCCTTACCAAAGTGACAAATAGTAATTTAAGTGACCTACTCTGCCTAAAGTGTTTTCCGAAACGGGCGATAAACCTAAGGGTTTTCATCGCCTTACACGTGATTCTACGATAATGGTTACGGAAATCCAGACCAGGCGTGAACGTGACACCGAGGTCAACGACCTCCGCAACCTCAGACAGAGTGGCACCTTCTAATGTATACATCGAGGGAATCCCCGTGATAGCCCTATGGGATTTTAGTAAAACGCATTTCCCTGTGTTTAGCCGCATCATATTTACGGTACACCACTGATCAAACCTCAGAGATGAATTGCGGTCGCTTGTGCATGCAATTTTTACAGCAAAAGTCTATCGAATTATGGCCTATATACTAATAATATCGGTATGTGTACTAAGATTATGTTACAATGGATCCATGCGTAATGACAATTCACACCTCCTATAATAATAAAGACTCATAATATCGATAAAATGCCGAGTATTCGTACGCGCGCGTCACTTACCACCTCTCCGTCTCGCGAGTGTAATCTATGATATGTCGTTCACGCTTACGTTAACGGGTCGCAGTAGCGTGCTCACGGTAAACTATTTCCCTCCGATAGATTTGAGTGATGGTCAATACGAATTAGGACTCGCGGACTTGGAGACGTTTCACACGATACCGAACATCGACTCGAGCAACGATAAATTCTATTTCGTCGTGAATTATGACACCGAAAACAATACCATCGCTGACACCATTCATGAATGCATTACGATCCCCCACGGCTCCTACGAATTAGACGCTATCGCCGAGTATCTGAAGCAACGATTACTCGATCGATATCCTCGAAGACGCGGAAACAACGATAGCAACGATGACGACAAGTACCCTCTAATGCTACGAGCTAACAACAACACCATGAAAAGTGAGCTGTACTGCTCGTTCTTTGTAGACTTTACGAAACCGAACAATGTGGGCTCGTTGCTAGGATTTTCTCCGAATCGCGTCTTATTACCGAGAATCTGGCACGAGTCCGACGTACCCGTGAATATTATAAACGTTAACGTGATCAGAGTAACGTGCAACGTCACTACCGGCGCGTACAGCAACGATAAACCGGTACACACGATTCATGAATTTTCACCTCGCGTACCGCCGGGATATAAGATATCGGAAACTCCGCGACACGTCATTTACCTGCCGATCGTCGCACGAGCAATACACGATCTAACGTTGTGCATCGTCGATCAACACGATCGTCCTATAGATTTCCGCGGAGAAGAAATAACTATTCGTTTGCACGTTCAACGACGTCCGCGCGATAGGCTAGCGTGACTACACGCGTATTCGTGGGTGTGTAGTATGTTAGTGTTAGATCACGCGTACGAATCATCAATCGTCGCTGCCGCTGCTACTCCTGCTGCCTCTGTCTCGCGTCATCGGCGCAATCCTTTATCGGAAGGCGAAAGTAGAAGAATAAAGGTTGGTGGAGCGATAAGAAGAGGATCCATAAGGAGGAGAAAGCCGTTGACTCGTCCGAACGTACGTTTCTTACGATCGTTAGGTTTCATCGTCGCCTATTAGACACGCAACCACGATGTCGATTATTCTGGATGTGGCAAATACGCCAACCTTTGACAATCGTATCACGAAGATCGAGTTACACACGTACAATCCATACGCCAACACGACGTTCGATAATAGCGACGAGATAAGAATCCCCATACAGCAGCAAGATCTATACACGCTTCCGTGCGAAAGTTTTCTCTACATCGAAGGTCGTGGCACGTTGACGGCGCATGATGCGAAAGGCCCGGCAACGTCCGCGACCGCTGTTCTCGACAATAATTGCGTTGCGTTCATGTTCGATGAGATTCGATACGAATTGAACGGTGTCGAGATCGATCGTTGTCGGAATCCAGGAATCACAACTACATTGAAAAATTACGTTTCGTTGTCGGCCGAGAGGAGTAAAGTGCTTGCGAATGCCGGTTGGAATTATGCCATCGATTACAATAAAGATATTTTTCATTCGGGTGCTTTCAATTTCTGCGTACCCCTGAACATGTTATTAGGATTCTGCGAGGATTACAAACACATCGTGATGAACGCGCGGCACGAGCTAATACTTATACGATCGCGTGTAGATTCGAACGCGATGCACTGCACCTCCGCCACTGCGATACCGAAACTAGAGATACGCAAGGTGCAGTGGCGTATGCCCCACGTTGTTTTGGAGGAAGTGAATAAGTTATCGATGCTGCGTATCCTGGAAAGCGGTCGGCCGATCGCGATGAGTTTCCATTCGTGGAGCCTGCATGAGTACCCGTTACTGCAAGAGACAACGAAACACACGTGGACCGTGAAAGCTACGTCGCAAATTGAGAAACCTCGATTCGTGATATTCGCCATGCAAACCAATCGAAAGAATCGTCCCGATAAATGCGCGGGTGTATTCGACCCGAATCGTCTTACGAACGTTCGACTGTATCTAAATTCCGAGACGTATCCGTACGATGACTTGAACTTAGATTTCGATAAGTATAAATACGCGCTCCTATACGATATGTACGCGAAATTCGGCAGATCGTACTACGGTCACGGAGAACCGTTGCTGAACGCGATCGAATTCTTACAATACGCACCTATCGCGGTCATAGATTGTTCCAGACAAAACGAGTCGTTGAAAAGTGCTACGGTGGATGTGCGAATAGATTTCGAATGTAAAGAAAATATCCCCGCTAATACTACCGCTTTCTGTTTGATAATACACGATCGTATAGTCGAATACGGCCCTTTAACCAACGTGGTACGCAAACTAATATAGCATGCGTACATATATTATTACTACTACTACTACTAATACTACTACTACTACGGATACTGCTACTGTTTTAAAACGTCGATGTCGAAGACCTCAGTTACCGTTCCGACTCCGTCACCGCCGGTGCTACCTAAACGAATAATAATGTTCGCCATTGTCGATCTGCAAGGTTTCAATATCGAACGTGAGTTCGTCGCCAAAGAGATCGCGATTCGCGCAAACAGCCACAATGATAAAACGACGACAACTACGACGATAATCAGCCATTGGATCTTCGAACCACCATACTTCGTGAAACATCTGAATTCGTGGGATAACCGTCAAGCGTCCTGGCTGGCGAAGCATCATCACGGACTTCGCTGGTCTGACGGCTATGTTCCATACTCCAAACTTCAGGGGCTCCTCACCAGCGTACTCGCGAACATTGACTTCGTCATCGTGAAAGGTGCGGAAAAGAAAACGTGGATGCTGCAACTACTACCTAACATAATCGTGGAGGATGTATGCAATTTGTACGAACTGACGGCGCGAAAGATCAACAACAACAACAACAGTAATGACAACGCTCGAACTGTCGAAGACGACGGTGGCTACGACGTTGACGATGATTATTGCGGGATCATACCTGACGTCCCTAATCTGAAGTCTATGTCTTCAACGAATGCTATTCGATGTGCATTTCACAACAACTGCGGTGTTTGCGCGCTAGAGAATGTCGAGAAAATATGGAATTATATACGTAGCGTCACCTAATGTAAGTCTCACACACGCATTGCATCTACTTTACGCGTCATATGCAGAGAAACGAATATGTAAGAGTTATATTTTTTTGTTTTCTTTAGTGAACACAACGACGGCGGTGATGAGATCAATGACAACAGCGGCTGATTCCTCTACCCACGAGCATGAATATCCCCTCCCATACGAATGTTACTTTTACGCAAATACTGATTTTACAATTTAAGGACGCATGGATTGATGGATGTACATTAATAAACATACACTGTTTTTGAATAAAAATTATATTTATTTTAAAAAATGTTAAATTTATAAAAAATTAAATTTTATAAAAAATTAAATTTATAAAAATTTTAAATTTATAAAAATACTTTATTTTAAAATCTATGTGACGTTACGTTCTGCAACACACAAAGAAAACACCAAATTATTATTATATAAAACGTTGGTAATAGCATGCGAAACATCGAACAATTCAAATTCGTTTGTACTCACTCCGTAAATAGTAGGGGGAGATCCCAAAACTCGTCTTCAGACGATGGAAACTGCTCCTTCACAATGTCCACCCGCCACTTACGCCGGACCGATCGAATTTTCCACCGTAGTTCGCGGCAGATCCGTCCATCATTTCTCGTCGGGTATTGGCGATGCTGAGACAAACACATGACCCGATTAAAACATCGTCGAATGATGTATGCGTATTAATATAATTTTACCAAACGTCACTTACGAGTAGCTGGATGAGGACTTCGCGATCACCTTCGCGCGCCCGGGCCTCGATGTCAGCTCGACGCTGAAACAAACGTGTAAATCGATTAACACATCGTCAATTGATGTACGCGTATCAGAATAATTCTTCCGAAACATCACTTACGAGGCGCCCGACCGTCCCGAGGTAATCATCACTCCATTCGGCCATTTGGATCTCACGCTCATGCTGCAACAAACACACGATTCGATTAGAACACTGTTGAATAGTGTACGCGCATCAATATTTTTTTTGTGAAACAATACTTACGAGATATCGAATGGCATCCCGCCGCTCCACGCGCCACGCCCTCACCAGATTATCGAGAAAATACTGAAACAAATGTATAACTTTGTTAGAAGACTGCCTAATCGAATAAACATACCAATTCAATTTACACAAAACTATACTTACAATTTTTCGCATCAATTCATCCAACTCGGCGTGCCATACATGTTCAATTTCCCCATGCCATTGCTATAACAAACGCACAAATTCATTACAATATCGTTGAATGGAATACGCGTACCAATTATCGTTGAATGGAATACGCGTACCAATTCAATTCTTACAAAACTGCACTCCAATATTTTTGCGAAACAATACTTACGAGAAATCGAATGGCCTCCCGCCGCTCCACACGCCACGCACTTACTAGATTATCGAGTAAATCCTGAAACAGACGCATAACTTTGTTAGAAGATTCCCTAATTGAATAAACACACCAATTCAATTTACACAAAACTGTACTTACAATTTTTTCCGTCAACTCGTCCCGCTCAACATGCCACGCATGCTCAATTTCTCCGTGCCGTTGCTATAACAAACGCACAAATTCATTAGAATATCGTCGAATGGAATACGCGTACCAATTCAATTCTCACAAACTGCACTTACAATGCATAGCTGCATCTCAAATGCGTTGATTCTTGTTATTGAACCCATGGTTTATTTTTTGGAAAAATGCTTGTATTAACTGCACTGGTCCGTGCGACGGTGATCGACACCCTTATATACATTTCGTTTCCCTAGCCTAGAAGATGTTCCAATGCATTGCAGAGTGGGGGTAGTTTTCAAGTAGGGTAGTCTTGAGGTATGGTGGGGATGTCTACGTCACAGTTTCTTCACATCCTTCTTATTCCTCGATGATTTTATAATATGAAACTAATTATTCCAGCTTATAGTATACTTTTATGACTCATGCTTTTATGATTCGCATCGCGAATTGTCTCCGCCTCTTCTGTGGCATGCATGCTCCTTGAATTTGTCATGCATATCATTTTGAATTTGTCATGTATTCTCTAACCCTTGTGCGGTAAACATACACGTCTTGACCGTCATCATCACTGATGTGATATACTTTCACACATTGACATGTACGTGTACGTGAATCAGTATAAAATGACGTGGGTCAGTCCTGTGGACTTCATTACACCACATACGCTCGAGTGCTAACAAGTATCGTTCGCGTCATTTTTTCCGCTGATGAGAATCATACGTCGTGCATATCAAAATGTACAAAGGCAACTTAAACGAATCATCCTGCACATCCGACAACGATGGAGGTCTTCCAAATAAACGTCAACGACAACAATCCAGTATGAGGTATGTATACGTTACTATACACTTTACACTTACTTTATTCACTGTAAACGCAAATGAACGAAGTATTAATTTCATGTACATATTTCTTACAGTTCTGGATCCACAACGTCTAAAACGTTGAAAACATCAAAACCATCAATCGTACGGATCCTGGGACGTGATTACCCACTGACCGCAACAGCTTATAAACGGTTAACTATTGGGATTCGTATTGGGATGGATTCGTGCCACGTTGAGATCGCCATAGCCGACAACAAAGGCTGTGAGGTGTGCTTTTCAATGTCTACGTGGATGCTCCTGCTGCAAAACGAGGCGGACATACTCCAACGATTACGCAGCAACGCAACATCAACCCAAACCCCAATCACAATTGACCATTTACGACTAGAATACACGCGTATGCATGCCGATCAACTTATTAAAATCACCGATAATCGCGCTGTCATATATATGACTGAAGCCACGGTGTGTAAACTATTCGCGTACAAACATTGCATTCAACATATGTTCTCCTGGTTGACAGAAAATATATACTCTGTAAGCAGTAAATATGCTACCTTCGTAGACGTTCTGCGTACCGCTACGACACCAACGAATTATGTGAAATTAATTTCCGAAAGCGAGCACTTCGAGCAACATTCTTTGATTGATTGTGAATTGTTGGCGTTAGGATTACAATCCATGCTGCGTGATATAAACCACGCTCCATTGTAGTATGTACATATATTTTAATAATAAATTAATAATAAATTAATGACTTTCACATCAATACCTGTAACGCATCATTTATAATATCCTTCTTACATATCCTTCTTACATATCCATATATTAATTCTTAGAGGCATAGTCTTAGCGAGTGTCAATAGTGTTTTCGAATATGCAATCTGTGGAATGTCCGGACCCACTGCCACGACCCTCGACTTGTAGCCCCATCGAGAATGGTACTTGAGACGTCGCCCTATTCTCGATCGTGAAAATACTCGGAACGTGACCACGAATAATTATCGCTTTAGGTTTACATGGGTTGCTTACGCGAACGCAACGCCTAATTCATTTCTTCAGGGGCATCGAGTTTTCTCGAGCGTACTTCTCAGAGGCCTGGACTTGGCGAATGTTAATACCGTTTTCGGATAGGCGATATGGGTGGTTCTGACACTGGTCTAATGTAAACCAGATGGTCGCGGGGCTATGTACGAATTCTTTTCACCCCTACACGCTCCCACGACGCTTGACTTGCAGACCCTCGAGAAGGGTACTTGAGACGTTGCCCTGTTCTCGAACGTGAAAATACTCGGAACTCTACCCCGAATAATTATCGCTTAGTTGGTCGCGTGATCGCAACGCCTAATTTATTGCTTCCGGGACATTGCATTTTCTCGAGGATACTTCTTAGAGGCATGGTCTTGGGAAGAGTCAATGCTCAGATATCACCCTCTTTCTCGGAAATCATAATCGAATGCAATGTCGTGTTTATTCCATGGGCTATCGCGACGATTGATTTACAATAATTATCGCTCTATGTTTATATCATTGCACGTGCGTTGTATCGGTCCCACGATTCAAATATAAACATATGGCATGAAGCGCGTGCACGTAGGCACCAAAAATGCGTTCAATCCTGCTCAGATATAAACACGCGGGATGGCACGGTGCAATGTCGTGTTTATTCCATGGGCTATCGCGACGATTGATTTACAATAATTATCGTTCTATGTTTACATCATTGCACGTGTGCTGTACCGGTACCACGATTCAAATATTTCCTCAGAAAAAATCTTTTCTCCTGGTCCACCCTCTTTCTCAGAAATCATCGTTGAAGACGCGAATTTCCACGAATCGGTCGCGGTCGCGCCTGCGCACCGATCCCCGCACGCGTACGGTGATTGCGCGGCGGCGACGCGTGCCCAAAGTACCTTAAACATCCACCAGGTGGCGTCAATACGAAATGTATGAAAAAACCTGGGGAATTTACCGACACGGGCCCCAAATACCAACGCAGACCCAAAGTATCTTAAAAATCCAACATCCACCAGGTGGTGCCAATACGAAATGTATGAAAAACCTAGGAAATTTATCGACATGGGCCCCAAATACCAACGCGGGCCCAAAGTATCTTAAAAATCCAACATCCACCAGGTGGCGCCAATACGAAATGTATGAAAAGCCTAGGAAATTTACCGACACGGGCCCAAATACCAACACGGACCCCAAATACCGACGCAGACTCAAAGTATCTTAAACACCCGGTAGGTGGCGTCAATACGAAATGCGCGCGACGCCATTTTGAAAATTTTGAAATCCCCCCCCTGTGACGTCACCCCCCTCACCCATCTCGTCGAAGAGCGTGGTACCCCCTCCACCCTCCCCTCGCCCGCGCGGTACCCCCCCTCGCACCACCTCACCCCCTCGCCCTCAGGCTCAGAACTCTCATAGTATACCTACTATATTATAATTATATTTTTCCTTTCATTAAAAAATGTATACGCTTATTTACTAATATCTTATAAAGAAATCAGTGCCACTGATGTTACCTATAGAACAAGATGGAGAAAAGTTTAATTTTATATTAATAAAGAAATATGTTTGTGCTTTATATGATAATTAAACATAAAATCAGTCTTATGTATCATTACATGGTGGTTTCGTTGTTCTTTCTACGATTTGTCCGCACGTTACTGCGAATGTCCGTACGTTACTGCGAATGTCCGTACGTTACCAGAGACGCAATTCCAAATATGTTGAGATTCCGAGGGTAAGGTATAATGTTTTTGAAAAAACAATAAGAGGGTCGTGATCAGGAAGATTTAATCTATGAGGAATGTCTATTGCCATTATGTATAGTGAAAAGCATTCGCAGAAATATGGGGAAGAGTCTTGACGTTGCGTATTGCATGTCCACTGTGTCCGTACGTAACCGACCACTTCCTTTTCGCTCTAGATTTGATTGAGCTTGCATCTAGACTCCGGGCTATGAGCGTACAAGACACAACTTTTCATGCTCTTTCCATATATTAAATCAACATTTGAATGCCAGTAAGCGTTTGGTCATAAACTTCGAGGAAACACCGCTAGAAACTGTGCGAACGTCCGTACGTAACCGGCGAAAATGGCCAGTATCAGCTGATTTCTGTTCGTGAACGCGAGAACGCTTCCACTGTTTACAAACATACTTTTGCGTGAGCCGTGCAATTCACGGAAGTATTACGTGTGGTTTTCTTTACATAAATGCAACGGTAAATCCTGTTACCGAAATCAAAACAAACATAAGGTGCTCTAACGGGTGTTCCCCGGGTGTGTATTCACTATTTCAACCTTCCTTGGTCGATCAGTGTGCAGGATTACAGATTCGCGCCTGCCGTTCTTTCCTTCAAAACGATCAGTGTGCAGGATTACAGATTCGCGCCTGCCGTTCTTTCCTTCAAAACGATCAGTGTGCAGGATTACAGATTCGCGCCTGCCGTTCTTTCCTTCAAAACACTCAGTGTGCAGGATTACAGATTCGCGCCTGCCGTTCTTTCCCTCAAAACACTCAGTGTGCAGGATTATAGATTCGTGCCTGACTTTCCCTCAAAATCCTCAGTGTGCTGGATTATAGATTCGTGCCTGACTTTCCCTCAAAATCCTCAGTGTGCTGGATTATAGATTCGTGCCTGACTTTCCCTCAAAATCCTCAGTGTGCTGGATTATAGATTCGTGCCTGACTTTCCCTCAAAATCCTTAGTGTGCTGGATTATAGATTCGTGCCTGATTTCTTACCCCACATGTCATTGTCCCCTAAAGACCTCCACCCGGGACGTGACACAAATGACTTCAGATTTTTAGGGGATACTGAGAAACACACAAAAAACTCTAGGCTAAGAAAAAATTTTTGAAAAAAAAATTTTGGAAAAAAAAAAATTCACCGGGCTTTGGGCCCGGTGAAAAATTGAGGCACGACCCCCATGTTTCGCGTGTGCCTTTAACACCTAATGACACAACTTTTCCACGCTAGGCTCCAACGAAAATAAAAAAAAACGTTTTTTCGGCCCACCCTAGTGCCCAATTCGATAATTATAGGAAATTGTCTTAAACGAACCTCCTGTAGTAAGATACCTAAATCAGAAAGTAAAAACCATATTTAATTGAAATGTAAAAAAAAGTGGGAAAACATTCATACGCATCGCAATATTGTTTTTAACATAATATCGCAATATATGTACAGGATGTTTTATAACAAATGATACAATTGAAATTATGCTGTTTTCCAGAGAAAAATAACTCGTAAATATTATAACCTCGCTTCGAGGTTAACTACCGGAAGGGTGACCGAGAGAACGAGACAGGGTGAACTGTGTAACGGTTGTTTATTCTTAATATTATTATACAATGTCGCCCGGTCAGGTCTGTGCTGGCTAACAGAGTATGTACGGCTTAACCTACGGCTTATTCTAGCGCGGCGGTTCGCTGAGAGGTCGCGGCGGTTCGCGGAGAAATCGCGGCGGAGTGCGGGTGGCGCGTCGCGGTCGCGTTCGCGGATTCGTGGCGTTTCGGCGGTAGAAGTAGGAGTGGGGGGTGGTCGTTCTGGTGCCGTGGCTGTTGACTCCACCAATGGCCCTGACCGGGATGTCTTGCGTCCGTTCGCCCAGTGGGTACAACCCGCGGGAGAGACGGAGACTATAGGATGTCCTCCGGGACAGACTAAGTCTGACCCTAAGAATGACCGTGGATATCGACCTGCGTCTAGAGATCGGCGAACTCGCGTTTCTCTAGGGGCCGTGGAGGTGGGGGAATCCAAAAAGTCGCAACGATTCAGCTTGGGCTACAAGAGATCGTTGGGAGAGTTCTATCCTTTCGCTCGTATCGTTCGGGGCAGACTCTGCCTGACGGACCCGTCGCGCCGGCTTATATGGAGCGCCGTGGTATCTTCGCGAGCGAGAACGTCGCTCGGCGCGTGGCCATCTCGCGGCCGGGCTCGGTAGCGGCGTGCCGCGCCAGGCGCGCGTGGTGGGGGGGAAGATTCGCGTCCCACCGTAATTAACTCGTTACACATCTCTCGCTGCAGAAAGGTGAGATGGTCGAGTTATGATTTTATTTTTTATTATTATTTTTGTTTATTTAGTTTATTTATTCACTTTTGTATTCATTTGCCTTACTAATCGCCAGTAGGTAGTTCACTTTTTCTTTCATGTGTTCTTTACTTGTTTAGTGTAAACAAATTAAATATCAATGAATCTGTAGTTGTATTCATTTATAAATAATTTTACTTTATTAATTTTAATAGCCATTTTATATTAGGTCGACCGCGTCTCTCGGATTTACCCTACGTGTTGGGAGCATAAAATCCAGCAGCGTTGCACTTCGACAAGGCACGGACTCGGCCCGTCCGTCTAGTCGTCTCAACGAGTGGCCACCGAGACCGGGCCTTCCGAGCCGTCCGAGCCTCCGAGTTTCCACCGAGCACGGCGGCTCCTCGCCGTCCATAAACATACTATAGAGACTCGGACGGCACGGAACGCTCGGCTCGGAGGCTGTATAAACCGCCCTAAAATCGTACGACTGTGAAAGTTAGGCTTCAGCCTAACTTTTAGGCGATTAGGCGATCAGCGCTTCCGCACCGTAACGACCGTCCCACCGCGTCAACAGACGCACGTCTACGCGATTCCGCACATTCTCCATTGTTTTCCCGTTCACCGCGTTGTTCATTAATTTATATAGAGTCTTCTGAAATTCACTCGTGGCTCGCGTCCTCAAATCGGTGTTCAATTGGATATAGTCGCGCAACCAATGGGACTGATTGAATCGTAGCAACCGATGAATTCGCCTCACGCGTAAACCGTGTCGCACGCACTGTTTCAGGTAGCGATAATGCATGACGTACCGCTCCTTATCGTCGAGCGTGGCAAGCAGGTTGGTCTGCTGTCCTTCTGGCGCGTGCTCGCGCACCGGACGGAATGGGATGTTTGCACGTCGTGAATCTCCTTGGGATATTCGATATCCACCTCCAACAGGTATCCCTCGGATTCTTCTTTTTCGAAGTCCTCACCGTCGGGTAAGGATGACACGTCGAGGGATGCCACTGTCGCATCGTCCAGCCATCGAAATCCTCCTTTCGGCATAGCCTGCGACATCGCCCATCCGTACAAGGTGTTGACGTCGAAGTACATCAGATACGTCGACGCCTTCGACTCGTCGTACATCCCTGCCGGCAGGTACTTGTTGTTGGCACGCGCGTACCTGTGCGAGCACTGACTCAGACCGCCGCGTGTTCCACGCTCCACGAACAGCAACATGTCCATATCCGTCAAAAGTTCTAATTGTACACCGGTGTACTTGAGCATCGCGTCCCACATGAAACTCGGTAGCGTAAAATAATGCGCGGGATCCAGATAGGTAACTCGCGATGTAGTCGGTGCGGCAATTCTCGAATACGTCGGCGAGTAACAGCACATCTGTTTTCAAGTACAAATCACTGTACTCGCCCAATGTCAGTACGCGAAAAGTATTCCACACGTTCACGGCATGCGCGTAATCAGGCTCCGACGCCACGCTATCGTTCAACCGGTTATAGAACGCTTCGCGGGACGGTAAACACGTATCATTTAGTTTGATGTATGACGTCACGTAGTCGTACGAGAAGACGCCCTTTCTGGTCAGGAGATTGAACTGATCGTTCGACAGGGATTGAAACTCGCGTCGACATTCAGATCCATTCATCCACATTCGAAAAGATGAGAGCATCTCTTCGCTGGCCACAAAAATAGAGCGCCTCGCGCAGTCCGCTTTTAACGATTGCCCGGCGGAAACCCGGGATAAATTAGCCGCTTCTCAATTCGTCACGGCATTGACCAACCCGGTAATGCAGCGGGAACTGCGACTAGGCGGTTTTTCCTCGTTAAGAGCCGCCGTGACCAGAGCCCTCGAAATCGAGGCTGTCGAGAGAATGTCTCGTGGTTCCACGACTGAATCGCGAGAGCGAAACTCCGAAAAACGAAAGGCTAAAACCTCCAACAATTTTGAAAGGTTCCCGGCGAAACAGGGGCGATTTGAAAAACCCGAGGACAATCCGGAGGACTCACCGAGGACACCGAGATGCTGGCTGTGCGGCAAAACAGGCCACCTGAAGAGGGATTGTTCCAGGGCTAAGAATGATCAAACGAAAGGAGGAAACAACACCCGTAAACCACAGGAGGGAAACGGGAAGAGGACGGCGTAAGGGGGAGACGCCGGACTGGAAAGAACAGTCCCCCGGTCGTCAAGAGTGTGGCGATGCAGGAGGCGACTGGGTGGAAGTGGAATCCGGCCGACGAGATTTACGTAGGTGGAAAAATTAACGGAAAATCGTGTAAAATTATCCTAGATACAAGTTCTCCTATCAACCTTCTGGAAAGGCAATTGTGCCCGAAGAAGGACTTCCAGAGGACAAAGACTGACATTCGCTCCACTACTGGAGAGAAAATGAAAGTGTTCGGTAAGACGAGCACGAAAGTCAGCGTTGGAGAGCTGTCGAGCGTAGAAGACTTCTACGTCGTGGAAATGGTAGAAAAGTGCATCTTAGGAGCGGCGTTCCTGAAGAAGCACCGCTGCAGCATCGACCTTTCCCGCAATGTGCTGTGCCTCCCCGGCAAAGCAGAGGTACATTTTGGTGAACCGACCGCCGAAAAGGGGAAGCAGGAAGAAGAAAAGGAACCGGTCGTCCCACAGTATTTGGAAGAGCTGTTTACACGCTGCTCGACAGGCTTGTCAGAAAAGCAGAAAAAGCTATTTGCTGAATTACTTTGCGAATTTCAGGACACTTTCGCCACGGATTCAATGCAGATTGGGAACTGTGACCGGGTGAAACACGCCATTGACACTGGAGATTGCTCGCCCCATCAAACAGGCACCGCGAAGGTTACCTTTACACCGACGAGCGGAAGTGGAGGAACTACTTCGGAAAATGTTGGCGCAGGGCGTAATTGAGGAATCGCGGAGCCCGTGGTCCTCACCGATCGTCCTTGTCAAAAAGAAGGATGGAACCATAAGGTTCTGTGTGGATTTCCTACGACTGAACGAGATTACGAAGAAGGACTCGTATCCTCTGCCCCGAATTGAGGATACCCTGGACGCCCTCGCTGGATCTTCCTGGTTTTCAACCGTAGATTTGCAGAGTGGATACTGGCAGATCTCCATGGATGAAGAGGATCGTGAGAAAACTGCATTCTCAGTGGGGACGGGACTGTGGCAGTTCAAGGTGATGCCCTTTGGACTTTGCAACGCCCCAGCGACCTTCGAACGACTAATGGAGGACGTGCTTCGAGACCTCACCTGGAAAATCTGCTTGGTTTATTTGGATGACATCATTATCTACGGGAATGACTTCGAACAGGAGCTCGAACGCCTACGAACGGTGTTTTCACGCCTACGTGAAGCTGGACTATTGATGAGCCCGAAGAAATGCTCCTTCTTCTGCAGAGAAGTTAAATATCTGGGCCACATTGTAACGGAGAGTGGAGTCAAGACAGACCCAGAGAAAATTAAAGCCATTTCAGAATGGCCACAGCCGAAGAATGTCACGGAAGTAAGAAGCTTTCTAGGATTATGCACGTATTACCGGAGATTTGTAAAGGATTTCTCCAGGATCGCCAAACCCCTGCATCGCCTCACTGAGGTCAAACAAAATTATAAATGGACAGAAGAATGTCAAGATGTTTTCCAAGAACTGAAGAAGAAATTAACCAGTGCCCCGGTACTTGCCTATCCAACAATCGACAAGGATTTCATTGTGGACACCGACGCCTCTAATTTCGCCATAGGCGGCGTTCTCTCTCAGGAACATGAAGGAAAGGAAAAGGTCGTGGCCTACTTCTCCAGGACCCTGGGAAAAACGGAAAGAAACTACTGCGTCACTCGGAAGGAACTACTGGCAGTAGTGAAGTCCATCGAAAACTTCCATCACTACCTGTACGGACGAAGATTCCTAATAAGGACGGATCATGCAGCACTTCGCTGGTTATTAACCTTCAAGCATCCGGAAGGACAAGTCGCCCGTTGGATTGAGCGACTGCAGGAATACGACTTCGCGATTCGTCACCGGGAAGGAAAAGCCCACGGAAACGCCGATGGACTCTCCAGAAGACCTTGTATCGAAGAAAATTGCAAGAACTGCGATCGACTGGAGAAGAAGGAAGCAGAAGCAGAAGTGCAGACCACAATTCACAGGATCTTCTGCGAAGAAAAAAAGGACGAGTGGAAACGGAGTCAAGAGAAGGATGAATCAATCGGTTTCATCCTTAAAAAGAAGGGGGAAGGAGAGAAACCCGACTGGCAGAACGTTGCTAGTTACTCACCACAGTTGAAATATTACTGGTCAATCTGGGACTCGCTGGAAATTCACGAAGGTTTGCTTTTCAGGAAATGGGAGTCCCACGATGGTACGACGACCTCGTGGTATTTGGTAGTGCCACGCGAAAAGGTTACAGAGGTACTGGAGGAATTCCACGATGCACCAGCAGCTGGACACTTCGGAGTGAATAAGACCTTGGCGAAGATCCGCCAACAGTTCTTCTGGTCTACGTGTCGATAGGACGTTCAAGAGTGGTGCCGGCGGTGTGACATCTGTGCGGCGAAGAAGGGACCGCGAGAGAAGGGAGCAGGGAACCTGAAGGTATACAACGTGGGAGCTCCGTTCGAGAGGCTTGCCCTGGACGTTGTGGGTGCGCTCCCGAGGTCCCAGGCCGGGAACAGGTTTATGCTGGTCGTCGCAGACTACTTTACCCGGTGGCCGGAGGTAATCGCGATGTCAGACCAGCGAGCTGTCACAGTGGCATGAGCTCTTCTGCAGAACGTAGTGTGTCGTCATGGTGTACCGTTGGAAATACACACGGACCAAGGAAGAAACTTCGAGTCCTCTGTGTTCAAGGAATTGCTGAAACTGCTGGGAGTCAGGAAAACACGAACAACTCCTCTGCATCCTCAATCCGACGGTTTAGTAGAACGCTTGAATAGAACATTGCTCCAATATCTTGCAATGTTTGTTTCAGAGCATCAACGAGATTGGGACGAATGGATTCCCATGTTCCTCCTCGCATATAGGTCAGCACGACATGAAGCTACACAACTAATGCCAGCGATGATCCTATATGGCCAGGAACTGCGTCTACCCTTGCAATTATGGAGAGGACTGCCCCCAGAAGTGGAGGAAGACGAGGACGTTGAACGAGGATACTCCGAATGGATCCGAGGAAAGATGAAGAGGATCCGCGAATTCGTTCGACGCCGTCTGGACATTTACAGTTCGAAAATGATGTCGTGGTACGACAATCGCGTCCACGCGGTGGAATTTCAGCCCGGAGGACAAGTGTGGTTGTACCAACCACGAAGAGTAAAAGGGAAGTGCCCAAAACTCCAAGCGGACTGGGAAGGCCCGTATACAGTGGTTGACCGGATCAATGTCGTCTACAGGATTCGACGTTCGCCTAGGAAGAAGTGTAAAATGGTCCACGTGCGCCGCCTTGCAAAATACGAGGGACAACTCACAGAAGGATAAGAACATCCGCAAGAAAGAAGATTAGTGTTAAGCTAATCTGGTGGACTGGGCTGCGTATGCAGTCCAGCCCCCGCCCTGATTTTCTGTTATAGGTACACGATACCCCTCGACGAGGGACAAGGTGTCGGGGGACTGCTACCGCGGCTTGGATGCGGTCCCGAATTCCCCGAATGTGCCACAACAGCGCGGTGGTCCGCAGCGGGGTGCGGACATACGTGAAACCACCCCGCTACCTTCCTGGCTGGGATCCTGGCCGCGTCCCCGGTACAGTGCATACCAAGGGGTCCCTTCCTACGAGGTGGACAGCAGACGGGAAATGGTGTCCCCAACCACTGGACGGACGTGCGACGCAGTCACACGGATCGGTCAGAGGGGGCATCGCGGAGACGGGACCGCTGACGAGCAGCACCGAGACGGTCCCCTGGAACAGCACCAGATGCCACGAAGAGGAATGGGGCCATCACGAAGCCAAGGGCTGGAGTACTGGAGGAGATTCGAAGAAAACAAGAACGAAGTTCACCAGGGTGGACGAGTCCGGTGGCTGCCGTGGGGGGGCTGGGCCGCTTGCATACTTGTGACTAGCTGCAATTCCCTGCTCGCGTGCTCGGCCTTCCGCTCTGGCCTTCCGGCTCGTGCGACCCCAACGGTCTCTTTACAGACGCGACCAACCCCTAAAGCGCTTTGTGTTTCTGCAAGGGAGACCGGAGCAGCAGCAACAACAGGCGAACTTGGCGAACGGGACAGTAATCCCGATGCAGGACGTTGGGATGGCCAGACCACGATACCGGACGCCCCGGGGACACGCACAGGGGATGCCGTCGTCGAGCCAGGGAAGCAAGCCAGAGGAAATTCCGAATCTACATCCAGGAACCTTGAAATCCATGACGGACACGCAGGCTCCGACCCCTAAATGACGAGACTTCCTTACCCGTCTCTACCCAAGAAGAAGATGCGCCGTTGCAGAAGATGAAGTCCCTCCAAGAAAGAAGTGCGCAAGTTCGAAGACGCAAGTGGAAGGTAGAGACACGGGGACCCGCGTACCCTCGCCTTCTCAATGTCCTGCAGAAGCGTTAACGGTGTACACCTGGCGTAACGGACGCCAACAAACTCAGCAGTACGCGCAATCGAAAGAAACGCATACGCTGCAGAGACCCAGATCCACGGGCGAAGACCATTAGGCCTTCCCCCGCGACCACCAAACCGTGACCCAAAACATTGTATATAAACCCACGGCAAATCAATCATTGATGGCACTTGTAAAAGATCAGTACGCGATCACGCCCGTGATCGCTCGTCGCGTCAGTGCAATAAACTTGTTATAACTACGGTGAGTTCCAACTCTTTAACCGGCACGATCCACTACCTCTCGGCTTGACCCCAGAATCCCATTCCCGGCATTTTCACCCGTCCTATCGGAGCCCGAGGAACGATCCGGTCGAGGATACCCGCGGAGTGCCGCAAGATTCTACAGGAGAATCTCCACCCCAGCAAACCTCGCAACAAAATTGGTAGCAGCGGTGGGATCCAGCCAAACGTAGGAAACAAGTGAGCCTGGACGCCGGTGACAATCAGAAGTTACCACAAGCACCATCAACAAGGACTCGATCGACAAGTAAGTACCATCAATTTCCAAAAGAGGACGCCAAGCGACAAAGTCTACCGCACAACAGATCGACAGTCCAGCAGCGGCAATAACGATGACGATGCGACTCCTGCTACACGTGCTGTAAGTGGGACATTTCATATTAAGAAATTCAAGCATCGCGCCGCGGAAATTTTTTCTTCATGCAACGAGCAACCTCGTTAAGCAGCAATCTCGAGCGTAATTTAGGCCTCAGAGAAAGGCAAGATAGGGCACAACCTAGGGCTGAGCAACTAGATACCCGAAGTAGGGCACGTAGCGTACCCTCGATCGCAGTCAACGACGAGGCATACGAAGCAGCGATCGACGCGATCTTAGAAATCGACGAAGACGCAGTAGCCAGCCAGAATCAAGTAATAGGGCATGATAGCTCAATAGCCGAGATATTGCAAAATTCATTAGGGTCAGACGGGAATATAGTCTGGGAACGACTTTTCCCTTTTGAAGATTTAGATCCAACCCTACTTCCTCCCTTAAGACTGCACACCTCTGACGAGACGTGACCAGAATCACACGGATTTACTAATACCACATACGACAGCGAAGTTTTCGAAGCCTCAGCAGCCATGGTAATACATAGTCCGAAAGGGAAAAATACCGAAGGAAATTCAGAGGAAGAAAACGCGAATCAAGAATTCTCTCGTACAAGAGAAGAAACTTCGAGACGGGAGTCTAGGGGAGAAGAATTAATTTCGGAAAATGCAGGTTCTGATGATAGACAAGCTAGGATGGAACAAACATTAACTCTACTTCAAGAAACCGTGCAGCAAAATTGGTTGCTTATGCAAACGTTAGCCGAAAGGATAATTGACCTAGAGGTAGCTAATAGAACAAGGATAAGAGCGCAAACTAATAGTGAACGCGACCGAATGATATAGGTAGATGAAGAAATAGATAGGATGCGATCGTCAATGAACGGTTCCCTGCAAGAGGACAGGAACAGGACCACGGTACACTTCGAGGACCCCATAGACGAAGAGGGCATACCAAGACGATCCAGCATTTTTGTACCCCCTACATTCGGGATAGATGAAGCGCCTGACATGCCAACAGGATTAGAGGACAACAAAGTCCTCAACGCTTTAAAACTTATACCCAAATTCAACGGGAATCCCAAGGAATTAATATCATTCCTGGAAACCTGCAAATACATAATAAAAGGATTCAGGATACCTGAATACAGGGCACAAATAGAACGAGGAATAAAAGCAACTAGGATTACAGGTACAGCCCAAATCGAAGTAAAGAATCGTCAAATACATCTATTCGGTGACCTGGAGAATGTGCTGAATTCGCTGTATAAACCAGTACGCATGACCGCAGCTGTGCAAATGGAGCTTTTGCAATGCAGACAAGGAATGCAGGAGGATGCCCACGCGTACGAGCTATTCCACGTCAAAACGGATAGAGGGAAAATTTAGTTTCACCGATTCTCTTCAAAATTACAGCATTTATAGATAACCTTGCAAAAACAAAGTATACTGAACTTTAAAGGCCTATATCAAATAGTTTTCGAAATATTTAATGTTAAAGTCTTAAAAATTTGAACAAAATCGGCTGTCGCGTCATCAGTTCAACTCTAATATCGCGGTCATTTTTAAAGATAATGTCTCCGTCATGGGCTCATTTTAAAGCTGAAGGAATGCTTTCTCAACCAATATTTAGAATATTTTGTTTATTGTTAATAAACTTTATGGCAATCGATGTCAAAGTTTCAAATCGCGATTTGACATCGTTCCCACCCACGGTCCGGTTTGAAAAAATACCATTCTATTCGTTGAACCCTCAGCTAATAAATGGGATTTTGAAAAAAGTGGAGAAATTTTGGGAACAGCTAACAAAAAAATAAAACTTACGATAGTGCACGCCGCTTGGAACTGCACGGATCCCATGGTCAGGCCGCACGCACGCGTTTTCAAAACAATCGCCTAGCGTAGGAAAGTATTTATACACGATGCGACAAAACAAACATTTGGTTCAGTATTTTCAGTATTCTGGAGAAAAATAATAGGAATATCTGCTCACCATATAAAAGATTAGCAATACTAGGTAGTTTTTAGTGATTCTTCCTTTTCTTTTTTTGCATGTTGTGTACCGTACTCGTCGACGAATGAGAATATGATTTAATTTCCATCTTCGTTGTGCTGAGTGGAATATAAGTATGTGCATTTAGCGTTCCAATAATTTGTCGTGCTTTATCATATCTTCCTTTTAGAAAATCTTTAGTCACTGAATGTTCTTCGTTTGTAGCATATTCAATCGTAATTTGTTTCAAATGTTTTTTTGCCCATTCATATAAATGAGTCGGTGATAGAATTTGATTTTCTAGAGAATTTTGTAAACTTGCTCTTGCTGGAAGTCTTTTAATTGTTCCGCCAATAGCATCACATGGACCTTTCCCATGCGACGTTGCAAAAAAATGCCATTCGGCCTTAATTTGAAAATCTTTTTGTGAAAATTGTGTTTGTTTTTATATTGGCTTGAGGCACCATCGCTGAAGTAATAAATTTTGGAAATGTTTGAAAACTGTTCCTTCATAAAATGAATCATTTTTTTTTTAAATAAATGGACGGCCACTGTATCATGTTTCACATTTTCTGATATAACCACAAATGATAATGTCTTTATAGTGTGCATCTCTTTATAATATATAACAAATTATTAGTATTTTAATTAATTATTAGTATAAACTTATAACACTTAAATGAAAAGCTATGCCTCACACGAGCTAAATTGCGACTGACTCCAATCACATGAAATAAAAAAAATATGTCTTCACGAATACCGAAACAACTGAACGAAATGTTTGTTTTCGAGAAATGTTTGAGAAAATGCTTAGTGGTTGTGCAGAAGGTAATGAAGAAATTATTGTAAGGCAAGATGTTACATCGGCTATGGATAATACATTGGCCTCTGAACATGATCACGAAAAATATATAAATTTAATGGTACTAAAGAACAAATACAAAAAAGACTAGTCCTTTGCAATTTAAAAGAATTATATGCTAGTTTTAAAGAAAAGTACCCAGAGATAAAAGTGGGATTCTCCAAATTTGCAGAACATAGACCTCCGCATTGCGTTCTGGCAGGTGCGAATGGTACACACAGTGTTTGTGTTTGTATGATACACCAAAATATTAAATTAATGATCGAGGGAGCGAAAATACAAAAATTAACCCAAGAGGATATAAACCCAATCCCAACATATCATCACTGTATAGCACGCCTTATGTGTAATCCTCCCAAAGAAGAATGTCATTTAAATGAATGTACAGAATGTCCAAGTAGCAACAGCTTAAAAGAGCAATTAAGAAGTGTATTTGAGAGTAAAGAAGTAGAAATAGTACGATACAAACAATGGGTTGCTGTTGATAGGACAACATTAGAGACGTTAGAAAAAACAATGGAGGAGTTTATTGATAATTTCGCAGAAAAATTAACTGTGCTAAAAAACATTCTTTCATAGCAATTCAACAAAATTCATACAAAAATGATCTATGAAATCAGTTAAACAGTAGAGAATATTTAGTATTATGCATTCGTTGTACAGGATGAAGTACACGGATTTCATTGGAATAATAACCAGGCAACAATTCATCCATTTGTTATATATTATAAAGAGATGCACACTATAAAGACATTATCATATGTGGTTATATCAGAAAATGTGAAACATGATACAGTAGCCGTCCATTTATTTTAAAAAAAAATGATTCATTTTATGAAGGAACAGTTTTCAAACATTTCCAAAATTTATTACTTCAGCGATGGTGCCTCAAGCCAATATAAAAACAAACACAATTTTCACAAAAAGATTTTCAAATTAAGGCCGAATGGCATTTTTTTGCAACGTCGCATGGGAAAGGTCCATGTGATGCTATTGGCGGAACAATTAAAAGACTTCCAGCAAGAGCAAGTTTACAAAATTCTCTAGAAAATCAAATTCTATCACCGACTCATTTATATGAATGGGCAAAAAAACATTTGAAACAAATTACGATTGAATATGCTACAAACGAAGAACATTCAGTGACTAAAGATTTTCTAAAAGGAAGATATGATAAAGCACGACAAATTATTGGAACGCTAAATGCACATACTTATATTCCACTCAGCACAACGAAGATGGAAATTAAATCATATTCTCATTCGTCGACGAGTACGGTACACAACATGCAAAAAAAGAAAAGGAAGAATCACTAAAAACTACCTAGTATTGCTAATCTTTTATATGGTGAGCAGATATTCCTATTATTTTTCTCCAGAATACTGAAAATACTGAACCAAATGTTTGTTTTGTCGCATCGTGTATAAATACTTTCCTACGCTAGGCGATTGTTTTGAAAACGCGTGCGTGCGGCCTGACCATGGGATCCGTGCAGTTCCAAGCGGCGTGCACTATCGTAAGTTTTATTTTTTTGTTAGCTGTTCCCAAAATTTCTCCACTTTTTTCAAAATCCCATTTATTAGCTGAGGGTTCAACGAATAGAATGGTATTTTTTCAAACCGGACCGTGGGTGGGAACGATGTCAAATCGCGATTTGAAACTTTGACATCGATTGCCATAAAGTTTATTAACAATAAACAAAATATTCTAAATATTGGTTGAGAAAGCATTCCTTCAGCTTTAAAATGAGCCCATGACGGAGACATTATCTTTAAAAATGACCGCGATATTAGAGTTGAACTGATGACGCGACAGCCGATTTTGTTCAAATTTTTAAGACTTTAACATTAAATATTTCGAAAACTATTTGATATAGGCCTTTAAAGTTCAGTATACTTTGTTTATAACTTGTTTATACTTTGTAATCTAGAGTTACATATTAAAATTCTTGCGAACCTCTCGCTTCGAACGCGCTAAATCTGTTAATCCTTAAATCCTAAACATTGGTCCTTCGAACCGGAGCGCGTGTTCGGAAGGTGCTTCGAGAACGTTCGTGAGTGCCACGTGTAACGCCATCAGTGACCTTCGCTACCTGTGAACAATGGCTTCGGTTATTCAAACCCAATTATTACTAAAGGACCGTATTTCAAAGGCTTATATAAATTTAAAGAAACTAGGCGCTAATAAAATAACACTAGGAACAGTCGAAGCCCGATTAGAGGTGTTACGCAGCAATTGGAAAAGGTACGAGGACCAGCATATCCAACTGCTCACAGACGGAACGGCAGAGGTGCTAGCCCTGCCATATTTTAAAGAGGATCATTTCTCTATAACAGAAGAGTTATTCTGTATCGAAGAAGCTAAATTCCTGGACAAAATTAGAGAACTGGAAGGTAGAACAGTTTCTGCTCCAGTCTCGACAGGGGGACCGTCTACTTCAACTGCTGCGATTGCTAAGGTCGCTCGTTCAACTGCCTTATTACCTCGCTTGCCCTTACCAGAGTTCGACGGCAGTTATGAAGCTTGGTCGGAATTTCGCGATACATTTCGATCGCTAATCATACGTGACAAGTCGCTATCTGATGTAGATCGTCTTCATTACCTACGGGGATGCTCAAAGGGCGACGCCCTTCTTACTCTCAGGAACCTACCCACACGAGAAGAGACTTTTGAGCGCGCTTGGCTAATACTTAAAGAGCACTACGAGAATGAAAGATTATTAGTAAAGGCTCAGATGAACACGCTATTCAATTTGCCGTCACTCACACGAGAATCGAGTGCTGATCTCAAGAAGCTATTCTTCTCAGTCAGCGACTGCGTGGAGGTCTTAGCGGCCATGAAACGCCCCTTTGATGGAACTGGGGATTGGCTGATTCATTTAATAGTCGAGCGCGTGGATCCACAATCTAGAAGGGAATGGGAAACTCTCTTGGGTGATCAGATGAGCCCACCTCCCTTTTCCAAGCTGAAGGCGTTCCTGACGACGCGGATTCGCACCGTCACTGCCTTGGAAGAGCAGAAGGGAGTAAATGCCAAAACTGAGGGACGGGCCATTAAATCTGGAGGAGGCAATCCAAAGACAACGCGGGTGCACCAGGCGACAAAGCAGAAACGCGCTCCTGAACAGTGCGGAATCTGCAAGGGAAATCACTTTATATTATTCTGCAACGAATATAAGGCGAAGAATGCGCAAGAGCGAAGGTCAATACTCGTTGAATTGAAGCGGTGCTATAACTGTTTGGGACGACATCAGGTGGCGGACTGTCGATCGGATCGGCGATGTCAACGGTGCGAGCGTAAGCACCATACCTCCATACACGAGGACAGCCATACTTCGGAAGCCTCCGTTACACCAGTGCCTTCCCTGTCTGAAGCAACGACGAATACTGCCAATCACGTACCGAGTGAGTGCCCCGCTGTGTTGTTGGCAACAGCTCGCATAAAGGTGTTGCCTTTCGATGGTGAGCCTCGGGTGGTGCGTGCTCTAATAGACCAGGGAAGCGAAGTGTCGTTTATCACTGAAGCTTTGGCGCAAGATCTGCGTCTCAGACGAAAACCGTCAGATATTCGTATCGTCGGTATAGGTGGACGGCAGACGACACGGGTCCATGGCCGCGTGTACCTCGAATTCAAGCCCTACGCTACGTCTGGAATCAGCCAAGGGACAAACGCTTTGGTGCTACCAAAAATCACGTCATACCAACCGCGATTGGGAACCAATGTGCGAGTATTGGCTCACCTGGGAGGAATTCAACTAGCGGATCCCGATTTCACTGGCGATGGCCCTATCGACGTCTTACTAGGAGCTGACGCTTACTCATTGGTTTTGGAAGACGGAGTACTCAAGGGAAATGCGGGGGAGCCTATCGCGCAGAAGACCTCTCTGGGTTGGATAGTGTCTGGTCCAGTCTGTAAGGTGGACATACGAATTGCTACAGGAAAAAATGGCCCGACCTCTCTCTCTGGCACTTTAGAAGAAGAGTTGCTACCATTGGTTCGGCGGTTCTGGGAGCAGGAAGAGCTGAAGTTACCCACTACATGCACTGCGGAGGAACTGCAGTGCGAAGACCACTTCCAGAAGACGCATCAACGCTTGAAGTCTGGACGTTACATGCTACGCTTGCCATTTCGCTCCGACGCTGAGTTGGGAGAATCCCGACACGGAGCGAAAACTATGCTGACCAGGATGGAAGCCCGCTTCAGACGTGACCCTGCCTTTGCCAATGCCTATCAAGGATTTATGCGTGTGTATCAGGGTCTCTGTCACATGTCCAAGATTGGGGGTGGCGATCTTTCAGAATCAGGATTCTACCTACCGCATCACGGAGTATTGAAAGAAAGCAGCCTCACCACCAAACTGAGGGTGGTGTTCAATGGGTCCTACCTTACTACGAACGGGAAGTCCTTAAATGACCAGCTGTTACTGGGTCCTAACCTGCTTCCGGACCTACAGCAACTACTGCTGCGATGGAGAATCCACAAGGTCTGTCTGACTGCCGACATCGAAAAGATGTACAGGCAGATCTTGATTCATCCCGAAGATCGACGATTCCAGAGGATCCTATGGCGAGAGAGAGAAGAAGAGGAGAGAGGTGACTATGAACTAAATACGGTCACGTATGGCCTCGCGTGTGCCCCTTATTTAGCAATTCGGACCCTTCATCAATTGGCTACGGACGAGCAGAGCAGGTATCCTCGAGCAGCTGAGATACTACGACACGACGTCTATATCGATGACGTTCTAACTGGGGCTAATTCTGAAAAAGAAGCCCGGGAGCTGCAGGAAGAGCTGAGAGGACTATGCTTGGCGGGCGGATTCAACCTCAGAAAGTGGGCCTCGAACTGTTCGTCACTGATGGAAGCCCTACCTTTCGGAGATGCCATTCCTGAAATTAAGTGGCAGGAAGGAGAGACTCACACTGCTTTAGGTGTCCATTGGAGCTTGGCGAATGACTGCTTCCGGGTCCAAGTAAAACGGGACGCCTCCAACGAGACCCTAACGCGACGACGAGTCCTTTCCAAACTTAGCCGAATCTACGATCCGTTGGGTTTGGTAGCCCCGGTCACGATCACTGCAAAAACGTTCATGCAATCATTATGGCTTTTAAATCTAGATTGGGACGCTCCGCTACCCGCCGCTGAAGGAAAAATATGGAGTCGCTACCTTGCCGAATTATCAGCCTTGAATAGTATCTGCATCCCTCGATGGCTTGGCTTGCACCCTTCTGTGCAATCACGAGAGCTTCATGGTTTCGGAGACGCTTCCGAGAGGGCGTACGCTGCGGTCATTTACCTCCGGATCGTCGACGCTGAAGGGCAGGTGCGAGTGCAGATCGTCAACGCTAAAACAAAGGTTGCGCCACTAAAGAAGATTTCGTTACCTCGTTTGGAACTCTGTGCTGCTACGTTATTGACTCGCTTAATGGTCCTTACCCGTGAGAGCATGGGACTGAAGGAAGTACAAACTCACCTATGGAGCGATTCAACGATAACCTTATCGTGGATCCAAGGGCACCCAACACGATGGAAAACGTATGTAGCCAATAGAGTGTCCGAGATACAGACCATACTGCCTGACGGGCACTGGCATCACGTCTCGGGACAAGACAATCCCGCTCACTGTGCGTCCCGAGGAATCTCGCCCAGACAGCTGCCAGAATTTAAGCTGTGGTGGTCCGGACCCCCTTGGCTAAACGACCCAGCCGGATGGGACGAAGGCGAGGAGCTGCTGACGACCTTCACCGAACTTGAAGCAAGGACGGTTGTCAACTTGACAACCGCGGGTGACACTGCACTAGGAGAGTATATCTTGCACCGATACTCCTCCATTCAACCTCTTCTTAGATTAACAGCTTGGTGTCATCGATGGCCGCGACCAGGTCAACATAGAACAAACAGAGGATCTCAGCTGGCCACCGCCGAGCTGGATGCTGCGCGCACTCATTGGATCACCGTGGTCCAACAACAAGAGTTTGCTGAAGAAATCCGATGTTTGAAAAGTAAGCAATCTCTTCCTAGACACAGCAGGCTACTGCGGCTCACCCCGTACCGAGACGACAAGGGGATACTTCGGGTAGGAGGAAGGCTGCGACACTCCCTCCTGCCGATGTCGGAGAAGCATCCCGTCATCCTGCCAAAGGAGAGTCATTTCACTAGTTTGATAATCAATGAGGCCCATAGACGAAGCTTACACGGTGGCACTCAACTCACTTTGGCCGTGCTGTGTCAACAGTATTGGATTCTTCAGGGGCGACAGAGAGTTAAGGCGCACATCCAACGCTGTCTGCCCTGTGTACGCTGGAAGGCCACCGTCGGACAACAACTCATGGGCGATCTACCAGCGGCTCGATTAAATCCAGGGAGGCCCTTCCTTCAAGTCGGACTGGACTATGCAGGGCCCTTTCTCCTGTTAGCATCTCGGGGTAGAGGGCAACGATGCTACAAGGGTTATATTGCAATTTTTCAGTGTCTCGTAACTCGTGCCTTGCATCTGGAAATGGTTTCAGATTACAGCGCTGAGGCCTTCATTGCTGCCTTACGTCAGTTTACCTCTCGACGTGGACTCTGCTCAGTGATTCATAGCGATCAGGGCACCAATTTCATCGGAGCTGCCAAGGAACTTAGCTTATTGGTGGCTGGCCTGGCCAAGGAAGGTGGAAGACTGCGGACTCATCTGCTAACGGAAGGGATAACTTGGAAATGCAATCCTCCCTCCGCCCCCCACTTCGGCGGAACTTGGGAGGCTGCTGTCAAGGCCGTGAAACACCACCTCCGAAGGGTCATCGGGGAACAAAAGCTCACCTTCGAGGAGTGGACCACGCTGCTGATACAGGTCGAGGCTTGTCTTAATTCGAGACCGTTGCAGCCCTTGAGCGACGATCCCGACGACTTGTCCGCCTTGACGCCTGGACATTTTCTCATCGGGGACGCGCTATTATCCGTCCCAGATCCTCCAGTCGACGGCGTACCAACGAATCGGCTGTCCCGGTGGCACTTGCTTCAAAAGATGAGGTCCCATTTCTGGCAAAGATGGTCTTCTGAATATTTGCAGACGTTGCAGGCACGCAATAAATGGACTCAGCAACGCAAACAGCCCAAGGTCAACGATTTATGCTTACTGCGATCCGAGCTGAAATCTCCCGCCAAATGGCCACTAGCACGAGTCACAAAGCTGCATCCCGGGCCTGACGGACTAACTAGGGTCGTCACAGTAAAAACCGCGCGATCCGAATTTTTACGTCCCATCGTAAAACTTATATATCTTCCTTCTGTTCAGGACGAAAATCGCACTTCACTTGACCAATAGATCTGGATCGACTTCCGCATGAGGAGTGGCGCCACTTTACTGCTGCATTGTCACGTCACATCGATCCACCAATCAGGAGCTCGGACGCCCGGACGGATCATTCATCCTTGATGAAGGCGGGCGGGAAATGTGAGAGAAATCGGCAACTTAACGCCATCTCTCGGTTGCGCTTATTAAGTTTAATCGACATACGTTTGACGAGCCTACTCACTCATGCGAGACGTCGATCCCGACCACCTCCATCGATCCGGATCGATGGAAGGGAGAGATAACGCTTCCCGGAAATTGCGAGAAGATTCCTCGATCACTCTCGCTGGGAATCGCCGAGGAACAAGTTTGCTTTAGTTTTGCTTTCGCTGTGTTAAATTTTGCTTAGACTAGTGCTTGGTGAATTGTTCGCGTGCTAGAATTAATCACTAAACGCTAATTGCTTCTTTGTGTAACCGCTTCTGCTTTATTTGCTTGTGCGCTTATAGACCGCTAGATTTCTGTGCCTACGTAAGGTAAAAGAAATCATTTTTACGCCATATTGTAAGTATCCAATTTAATAGACATATAAACTTATACTAGTTGACAAGTGTTAAAACGAATAAAGTAATCTAGAGTTACATATTAAAATTCTTGCGAACCTCTCGCTTCGAACGCGCTAAATCCGTTAATCCTTAAATCCTAAACAAGTCATAAACATCGGTAGAGGCACTGCGAAGGTATGTCCTCGCCACGGGGTACCAAGCTGCATCTCCTTGACGGGCATTGCTCCAGAATTACCCTCCTATCATTTGTACAGTGTGTGACCCGACTACCCTCCGTGTAATCGGTCTGTGCGAAGTGGGACGCAAGTTCGATCATTATCAGTACTCCTGCCCGAGAGGAATACGATTTACTTTAATTATAGTACATCTGTGTTTTGTAATAAAGTGTTTCTATCGTCTCCTGAATTCAATAACTGGGTAGCCCGCTGTCGATGCGTGGTCCTCCCGAGTATACACACGAGATTCGACATCAAAACAAAAGCATGCGTGGACGTATCCGTGCGAGAGAAGATGGGCATTGGGGAGGAGGTATTGCTGTGAAGAGGGCCTCTTGCTCTCTAGCAGCCGTTTGTGAGGGATACAAATCCGATTGGTTCTAATACAATCTGCTCCCTATGGTTGAAATTTTGTCCAGCAACTTTCACAACTCCTAACCTAACCAATTCAATTTGCATCCCTCCCAAAAGAACCGGCCATCCGAGCGTAGAAGCATGTGCGAAATAAAAGTAACGATGCGCTTCTCGATACCGCAGATGTACCTACCTAAGTAGCATTTCTGACGGAAAAGAATTGTCCAGCCTTTGGGCCTGCCATTTCTGGCGGAGACCTTTGGCAGGTAGGTATCTGTTTCAACGGGCAATGCCACCCGTGACGCCAGCAAGACCGCTCTCGGTCCTTGCTATTCCAGAGGGTTTTCTTGCAGTGAAAATCAGTAAATTTGCAAGCGCAATATCTCAAAAACCAGTGGAAATAAAGTGTATACATTGATGCTTATTGAATTTGTCTTGGAACGCACTATCAACTCAGGTCTTCAAAAAAAAAGAGTTCCATTTGAAAAACCGAACTTGACCATCGTATCTTTTATAATAATAATCGAAAAAAAAATTCGTTCGCGCTAATAAGTTGGCCCCCTCGAACCATGCATTCCATATTTTTTTCTTATTTTTACGTCCAATACTTTAGGAGAAATCGCGCTGTCCAGTGTTCCCGCGGACACCCTGTATACTCGCGCACAAAAAGAAAATTGGAGGGGATAGAGCCGAACTTTCATGTTGCAGGTTCATCGGACTGCAATGCCTGAATTCACAAACGGCGCCCACTACCGATGATTTGCCATACATAATAGAGCCGATGAAGCATAACGCAGGAATCCACTTTAATCACCTTAACCTTTTGAACAAACGAATGGAAAAATTGAGTAATCGTATCCAACACATATACGAAATACCGACCTACACCCAAAACAAGCGCAGAGGATTAATAAACGGGATTGGATCAATATCCAAAACGCTATTTGGTACAATGGATGCAAGCAACGCAAAAGAAATCAGCGCTCATTTTGCGGAAATAGATAGTAAGCAAGATACGCTACAATTCGCCATGAAAAAACAAATACAATTAACAAACACAACATTAGCCCATCTGTAAAAAGTGGAAATAACAATCCAGCGAAATGAAGACCTATTAAACGAGCAGATGAAGAGACTACAAATACGGAACGCAGCAGACATGGCAGAGCAAAACAGAAGAACTACGTTAAATGACCATTTCACGACATTGAACTCTTTATTAGCCGACCTCAGGGAAGACGTGAACGACGTAACCCAATACTGTGGTACCCAATACTAACCCAATAAAAGCGGGACCATCGACCCCAGCGTACTATCAAGAGGCGAGGTCGCCAGACTACTACAAACGGCTGCGCAACAGTTACCAAACGGACTGACGTTTCCAATAGCACCGACACCGCAGAACGCACACGTGATCGAAGAAATATCGTCAATAGTAGCCTACTATGACAAGCGGAAACTCATCACGGTAATCAAGGTGCCACTAATCTCAACGCAGATGTACAGCGTCATGGAGGTGACACCAGTACCCGTGCATGTACGTGACAACATCTATGCACTACTCGTGATCCACTCGTCAACGATGATCATGGACACGGAGAGCAACCAGTACATCATCGCAGACACACAGGAGCTTCAAAAATGTAAGAAATTTTTAAATCAATATTATTGCGAACAACCAATGGTCGTACACAGGTTAACAGACACACTGGAGTGCGAAGTTAACCTATGGCTGAAACCAGCCGATAAATTCCCCGCGAACTGCGAAACGAAATATATAACCGCGAATAACACTCTCTGGATTAGTACGCCACAACCGGCAACGTGGATATATGCGACACACGAACCAGACGCGCTTACAATCCAATGCGAGGATAGTAAAACATTCAGAACCACGATAACGCAATCAGGGATCATTACACTAAAAAATAATTGTAAAATCAGTAGTAAAGAAGTAATACTGCGAAATCAAAAAACAGTACACGAACAAGATTATGTGATAAAAACTGCACCACTGTACAAACTTAACACAAAATTAACGTACAAACTTAACACATAATTAATGTGCATCACAACCCCGGGCGATGCCTCCGCCGGATCCTCGATTTCAAGCGTCTCGTATAAGATAGTCCGCTCAATCTCCCACCTCAAACAATCAAAGAAGGTATGCCTCGCATCGTCTTCCTTGTTACACCCGAACCAGCAAAGTGCTGATTCAGTTCTCTTGATTTCAAAGAGATACTTCCTGAAGCATCCATGGCCAGTAATAATTTGAGTGATGTAAAAATCAACTCTAGCACATGGTCGGTCCCTCATCAGGTTGACACTCGGAAGCCATTCATAGGCCCATCTGGAGGTTGTAGTCCCGTCCCATCGGGCTTGCCATGATTGAACTGCTCCCCTCTCAATGTCCATTAATCTAGACCTCCTCTCATCCGGGGAAGTTTCCATTTCACCGTGAAGTACATGGTATTGCTCCTTTATCATCCTTGCTTTGATGTCTATAGGCATCTCCCCAGCTAAAACGCACAGGGACACGTGTGACGCCGTTCTATATGATGCCGTGACCCGACTCAATCCTAACTGTTGAGTCCTCCTAAGCCAGACCTCATTTCGGATTAGCTTCGCAGCATTCGCTCAAATCGGGGCTGCATACAATACAATGCTCTCAAGTACTCTATAATAAAATTTCCTCCTAGCAGAACTTAGTGTCGAGGTATTGGGCATCAATCTACTCAATGCTCCTATCACCCCAGCAGCCTTATTAGTAACTTTCTCAATATGAGACATGAAGTTTTTCCTTAGGTCAAAAAATACCCCTAAGTACCGTACGCTGTCCTTCGGTTCCAGGTTTCCTCCCAAAAAAGGGAGGGTATATCCTACCGGTCTATATTTCCTATACAAGAAAACCGCATCGGTCTTACCGACCGCCAAATGTAGCCCAACCCCATTGAGCCAGGTCTTGACCTTTTCGGCTTCTATTTGCACTTTGGTCTCAAGGCCCTCAAGTGTCCCGTCCATAATCAGTAACGCCACATCATCCCGGGGTCATATCGCTATTTAAAAGACCGTCATATACCAGGTTCCAAATAGTGGGTCCTACAACAGACCCCTGTGGAACCCCCATACACATAGGACGCCTGATTTCCTATCCACTGATTGGAAAATAATCCTCCTATTGGCGAAGTAAGACCTAAAGATCTTTTGAAGGTATTTAGGAAAGCTTCTCCTTTCCATTTCACGGGCAATGCTATCCCAGCGCAAGGTGTTAAATGCGTTTTTAACGTCCATCGTGACTAGGACAGCATATGACCGCTTGGTAGTGGCTAATGCCACAAAATCCCCTACCACAGCCAAAGCATCTATAGTGGATTTCCCCTTCCTAAAACCATACTGGTTGGGGGAAAATCCTCCCTCACCAATATGACTCATAATCCTCTCGCGTAAAATATACTCAAAGAGTTTGGCCAGCGTGTTTATCACGCATAAAGGCCTGTATGCTTGAAGGAGGTTCAAGTCTTTCCCCTCCTTGGGAATTAAAACCACCCTAGAAGTATTCCATAAAATTGGGATTTCTCCCCTAATTAAAATTCCGTTAAAAAGGGCGGCAAAAGGCCCTGGAAAATTCATCGCTAGGGCCTTTATTACCTCAGGGGGCACGCCGTCAATTCCGGCCGCCTTACCCACTGTAATTGAATTGGCGGCAAGAGTCACTTCCTCCCTCGTAACCAAGGGGAGGGTCTCATCCATCTCTACCCCGAGATTTACTTCGCCATAATTCTGTATAGGCCTACGGGTCATAACAGGGGGATCCAGATCCGAAACCGGAAATAAAGTTCCCAAGATCCTGTCTGCCATTTGTGCCTTGAGAGGCCGGGTCACCCCTCTACTTTTGGCATATTTCATTACCGCGAGGTAGGGCCGCCCCCAGATGTTCTCCTTTAATTCTTCGCAGAACCTATTGAAGACCTCTTCTTTGGCAGCCCGGATTGCTCTATTAAGAGCCTTCCGTGCCATCCGGAATTCATCCCTCCTCTGGGGGTACACATCGGGGTACTTCTTACGGACCCTCGTCATTACCCTCCTGGCCTTGGTGGAGTTCTTCCTTAGATCCGCAATCTCCGGGTTCCACCAATAATTAGAAACCTTATTAGGGCCCTTGCCAGACACCCTCGTCATGGCAGCATCACACGCCACCCGTATGGCCCTTTCCAGTTCCGCTGCCTCAGTGTCACCCATGATTTCTGGATCAAGGTGACCGGTGAAGCTGGCAAAAACTTCTTGTAAATTTTTTATGACTAAAGACCTAACCCGCCACTTAGTCATGGTAGGTGGAGTATGTCCATTACGCCATCTTGCATCCCCACTAAAGACATGCCATAGGTAGGAATGGTCAGATCCCGTATCCTCATCAAGAACCCGGCTATTTACGAGTTTACCAAATATCCCGGAGGTTCCGGCTACCATATCAATTCTAGAGGACGCGCCTCTGCCAATATAGGTAGATCCCCCTCTCGGGTTGATCACGACCAATCCTACCTCATCGAGCCAATCCATGAGGGCAATTCCTCTGGCATCGAGGCGATCCGCACCCCATGATGGGGATTTTGCATTCACGTCACCCGCAAAAATGGCCTCCTCACCTCTGACCCATAGTCGCCTAGACAACATGTCTAGGGCCTCCCCAACGAAGTCCATATTTCGATTGGGAGAGAGGTAAATACTCATAATCGTGAGGTTTCCAATCCTGACCCTCACGAATGCCTCGTGCATCTCCACCTCCTCCACCACCATCTGCCTGTTAATTCCCGTGATCCACACGGCCGCAGTCCGAGAATCGTTCATGAGCCACCCTCACGGGTTATAGAGGGGCTCAGATACAAGAACCAAATCCGGTCTATGTGTCACAATCGTTTGTCTCAATAGATCATGGGCCAGACGGCAGTGATTCAAGTTAATCTGAAGGATCCTTAATGCGAAGATGGCTTACGTCCTCCAACCGTTATTCTAACAGCCTCCTTATATGCCGGGCATATCGCTGAACCCGCAATATGCGCGCAATTCGTCTCATGTATGCCATTCCTAACACACAAGACGCAGCGCTTTGCTGCCGAGCACTCCTTAATGGAGTGTTCCGAAACTCCGCACCTACGGCATATCTGCTCGCCGCCAATATTTACCCTGCATACATATGACATATGCCCAAAGCCATGGCAGCGATAGCACCTAATAACATTTGGCATAATGCGAATCTTAGAGATCACATATCCAATCCTAATTCTGTCCCCATCCTTGATCTTTTTTCATAGGGTAGCCGGCAATTCCAAAATCGCCATCCTGGCTCCAGCGTATGACTCTCTAATAGTCTTGAATGTCATTTGCTCAACGGGGATCTCGTATTTGGCGGATAAGTCCGTCATCACCCTATATTTTTCCACAATAGGGTCCAGATCCCTCAATTCGATGGTAAGCATGGGTCTGAGTGTTCTAACACCCGCATCAGGTCCCACTGCCCTACCAACCGCCGCATGCAACTTGGCAACGTCTCCACCACCCTTTACCTCTATTATTAGATGCCCGGCTCTGGTCTTTCTAACCCCGCGTACATCACTCCTCAATTCCCCCGGGGCCCCAGCGGCTACCTGCCTGAAGAGATCCGCATACGTTTTCCCAGGTTGTGTCCTGACAAACACAGCCTCCGGTCTTGCCGCGAGTCTCCTTCTGCCAGTACCCTCCACAGTCCCCGTCCTTCGAGGGGGAGGGTGCATAGTACCCTCACCCCTATCCTTTCTTTGGCGTACGGTCTGCCAGCCTTCATTATCAGTACCGGCAGTGCCGGCAGTACCAGCCGTTTCGTAATCCGATCTTAGATCATATCTCTGGCCGGTTTCCCCTTCAGTCTCAATCCCCCTACCACTTTCGTGGTCAGAGACCATTCTCCTCTCTCCTTCAGAGGTCATCGGCATCGTGACCTCTGTCCTCTCTGCATGCCTACTCTTATCTTTCTTCTTGGATTTATTTCTTACCTGGCTGGGGAGGAGGCCTAAGCCCTGGATACCAGAGCTCCCCTCCTGCACGCACCACCCTATGTGCATAAGAGGCCTTGGGAATCATCTGGGTACAAACGTCCCGATAACTCCGCCCGACAGGTCTCTCCAGACCAGAGGAGCCGGAAACCTCGTCCTTTCTTAATTGAACCGCCTCTTTCAGCGATTTCCCTAACTGCAACACTATTTTGATTCACAGCAGCTTTAACATTCCTGGCCTCAGAAATGTATTTGTCCATATATGTAACACGGTCCCTCAGGACCCTAAAGGTTTCATATGCCGTTTTTAATATTTTTGAAAGCTCATCATTTCCTGCTGTTATTATTTTTCTGCCCTTCTGTCGCCTATAATCCTCCTCGTCAGTAGTAGGGGCAGTGGTAGAATCACCCCCCACACCCCTTAATTTAGGGATAGCTCCCGTCCTCTTATGCGGAGCAGTACTCCTACTATCCACGGCTCTAACAGGGGCCATGCTTTTAGATCGTGTCACTACCCCAGGACCCAAATCACTCGCTTTCTTAGCGGCATGGTCGGGGGCAGGGTTAAGGTTAGGGTTTGTGGGTGTCGAAGTTGCCTTTCCCTTTCCCTTCACTCTCTGCAAAGCTCCCTGTACCCTTTCCGACTGAAGCAGTCCTGATAATCTGGGACTCACCCGCTCCAATCTGGTCAACTCAGTCCCAATGTTCTTCAGTGTCTCAACTGCCTCTCGGCATAGCGAAACCTCTTGTTGGGTAAGGCCGCCAGGAGGCTGTAAGTCTGAAATATCTATAACACTCGTGTCCTTATTCGTAGCCTGGTCTGCAGCTGTGACTTTTTCTGGGTTTTCCCCAGTGGCACCGGTCCGCAGCATCAACTCGGTTCCATCAGTCCTCATTACACCTTCTCCACTGCTGACGGGGCGGAGAAGGGGCGAAATATCATCGACAGCGGTAGTAACATCCGAGGCACCGCTATTGTTGTCAATCATAATTCAAATATCTTAAGGGCGATAACCCTACCGCCGGCGGATTTCCTCCCACTCGGATCCAGCTATAGTGATCCAACGGTCTTACCCCAAATTGGGCGGCCCCACACGTCCCGTCCAACGTAGGGCCTTACAGTCCCTCAATGTCCCCAGTCCTAGATCCTCCGATATTAATAACCTCCACCTCAAGTCCAATAGTATCCGGCCAGAGTAGGCTACCCAGCCTACCTTGGTCATCTTAGATATCCTCATTGCTGATTTTCACTTTATTTTATTTTCAGGTACTAGCCTTCCGAAGACTTCCAAAGCACTACTGATGACGATAAGTATAACTTCCTAATCTTAAGTCTCTTTCTTTATAAGATCACTTTCTTTGTTCCGTTTTCATCTTATTTTCAGGATCGGACTGGGTTGGTCAACCCTTAGCCGGGAAGGCAGCATCCCCCACCAGCCACTACGCAAGGAACAGGACCTCACGCAGCGCCCGAAGGGGAACATAAGCCGCTTTCCCAGAGCCCCCTCACCACGCTCAAGGTGATCGACCCTGGAGGGGGACATAATATACCTTAGTGCCACCACAATACTAATAATAACTATAATAATACTCGCAACCATAATATACCTTGTGCTTCGCCGAAAGAAAACAACAGGAAGCGAAGCAAAAGCTACATATATAGCTCCGGCAGCCGAATTAAACGTCCAGCTTGGGCGCTAGATTAAGAAACGATTGTAACACAAAAAATGTAATCGGGAAAACAAATGTAAACTAAATCCCGACAAGGCCACCCTTCTTATAAGGGGGGAGAATGTTATGACACGAATCATAACCAATAACACCTGGCGTAACGGACGCCAGCAAACTCAGCAGTACACGCAATCGAAAGAAACGCATACGCTGCAGAGACCCAAATCCACGGGCGAAGACCATTAGGCCTTCCCCCGCGGCCACCAAACCGTGACCCAAAACATTGTATATAAACCCACGGCAAATCAATCATTGATGGCACTTATAAAAGATCAGTACGCGATCACGCCCGTGATCGCTCGTCGCGTCAGTGTAATAAACTTCTTATAACTACGGTGAGTTCCAACTCTTTAACCGGCACGATCCACTACCTCTCGGCTCGACCCGAGAATCCCGTTCCCGGCATTTTCACCCGTACTATCGGAGCCCGAGGAACGATCCGTTCGAGGATATCCGCGGAGTGCAGCAAGATTCTACAGGAGAATCTCCACTCCAGCAAACCTCGCAACAATGCGACAATTGAATAAATCCGTATCGGAAGATGCTAATCCACGACGTCTCGGATAATGACGGTGGGTTTAACGCGTCGCGGATCTTATGTCTCTCGATCGTCAGTGATTTTTCATCCAACTGCAGCGACGTCGATAAAGGGCTCGCCCCACTATCGGTATCGTCATCGGAAGACGATGACGCGAGCATCGTGGATATACTGACATTGGTATAGTATAAATCAGATGCCCATGGGCCCATATCGAACTCTTTTTACCCTTACACGGTCGCTGTCCCGCTTCCACTTACCTACTATAAACATACGGCGTGGCGCGGTGCAATGTCGTGTTTACTCCATGGGCTATCGCGACGATTGACTTATAGCCTCCTCGATCGTGAAAATACTCGGAACTTTACCCCGAATAATTATCGCTCTATGTTTACGATGGTTGCTTACGCGAACGTAACGCATAGTTCATTTCTTCATTACACGTGTGCCGTATCGGTCCCACGGTTCAAATATAAAAAACGCGATCAATCCTGACCAAATATAAACACACTGCATGGCGCGATGCAATGTTGTGTCTACTCCATGGGCTATCGCGATGATTGATTTACAATAATTATCGCTCTATGTTCACATCATTGCACGTGTGCTGTATCGGTCCCACGATTCAAATATTTCCTTATCTTTTCTCAGAAAAAATCTTTTCTCCTGGTCCACCCTCTTTCTCACAAATCATCATCGAAGACGCGATTTGAATTTCCACGAATCGGTCGCGGACGCGCCTGCGCACCGATCCCCGCACGCGTATGGAGATTGCGCGTAGGCGACGCGTTCCCAAAGTATAGTACCTTAAATATCCAACAGGTGACGAAATGTATGAAAAACCTGGAAAATTTACCAAGGCGGGGCCAAATACCAACACGGACCCAAAGTACCTTAAACATTCAATAGGTGGCGCCAATACGAAATGCGCGCGACGCCATTTTAAAATTTTGAAATCCACCCCCTCCCCTGTGACGTCATCCCCCTCACCCACGAACTCGGTCGACAACATTTTGGAATCCCCCTCCTCTGTGACGTCATCCCCTCACCTACAAACTCGGTACCCCCCTCCCCACCTCACTCCCGCGCCTATCTCACCCAAGAGCGCGGTACCCCCCGCCCCGCCTCACCCCCACGCCCTAGGGGCCAGAATCGGCCTACCTACTTTTTCATCACCATTTCGGCCATTGTTCGTAGTAAAGCAGCGATTTCCTGGCGATGCATTTCTGACATCATCTGCTGATTTCCGACGACCCCAAACGCAGGCACAATAAAGTTTCCTTCTTCGTCGAAATGTTTTACGCAGGCTTTTGTAATCCGATATTTATAATAAATTTGATGTTCAACAAATAGTTGAGCACATATTTCGCGGCTTAATTGTTGCAATCCAGTTCTTTCCCCACATCCACGGTGTAATAGACAGGTGTTCCGACTCTGTACCCCAGCGATTTTGTGTGCCGATTTCTGTTTAGTTCCCCTCGCCGTCGCGAGAGGCGTCGTAACTTAGAAGACATATACATATTGTTACGTTTTCCGCTCGACATAATGTAAATTTAATGTATAAGAACAGAACATGAATATCAACAAGGAATAACAGTAATCAAATAACAGTTATAAAGGACAAGAAGGTGTTGGGGAATACGTCTGCTCTCAATGGCGCCGGTATCTCAAGTGACAGCTTGACAGGCGTTCTATCAGATCGCCTTCTTCTCGCTGTCCCTTGTCTCGCGAGCACCAGTGGGCCATGGATTCCCATCCATAGAGTGCTCGCAACACTGCTCCCCCCTCTGGAGAAGCGGTCGTCCCGACCGCTGCACCTTCCCGGTCGTCTGCAGCCGCACCCTGGTCCGGAAGAGTGGAAATGGCGCTGTGTGGCTTCTTCCGCCCGTCGCCTCGGCATTCGCCTTCACGCCCAAGGGAAAACCACCCAAAAACCCTGGGCAAGGTGTGGGTACGTGGTCCTTCGCGTCTCTACCCTCCACTTGCGTCTTCGGACTTGTGCACCTCTTGCTTGACGGGACTTCATCTTCTGCGACGACGCATCTTCTTGTAATCGTGTTTAGTGGCGGAACGATTACCGGTGGGACGAAGAAGGGATTTCTTGCCGTCTCAGTCGGTATGGCCGGGTTCGGCGAATGAGTGGAGACGTATTTTCAACGATAACAGTGTTTATTTGTCAAGCTGTGGGATTTTGTTTTACAATTGTTTCCGAGCGCGACGGAAGAGCTACGGAGCTGTCGGCGTTTCGGCGCGTCTTTTCGGCGAGCAGTAGGAGATGGGATGCGGTTTTGTGTAACGTTCTGCTCGGAATGGCCTTAAGAGGCGCGTTCGGTCGAGAGTCGTATAACAGAGTTTCAGAGTGCAGTAGGGTTCCGGCCAAAGGGCCCAGAGACACCTTTCTGACGTAGGCAGGGCGCGAGATAAATCTTGGCCTATTTCGGACAGAGGCTGGTAATGGTACAGTAGTGGCGATGGCCGACACTGACACACCTCGGGTTTTCAAAAAGCGAGCGTCTTGGTATATTGCGTGAAGCGGTATAGCGACGTGCACCAGAGCTCTCGATTCTGCTCGCCGCGGCTGTTATATTGACGGGCCGTACATTTCGCTTGCGAGAACCGTCTCGGGGCCGCAGCCGCCTAGCGGTCGTGGCGCGAACTAAGCCCCTTTGTCTCGGTTCTGGGCGTTCGCACGGCTCGTGACGTGACTTCGTCACATTCTTCTTGGTCAGAGACGGGCGGAGGGACCTAGTCTTTCATGGTCGGGACTCTTCGCGCCTTCGGTATCCGAGATCCAGTTCCTTGCTATCCCACGGCGGAGCTCCGGTGTATATCCCTCGATGCCGCTGGAACGTCCCTCGGCGACTGCGTCGCTCCAAGGCTGCTCCCTTCCTTGGTTCAGCCTCTCCTTCAGGGAAACGTCCGGAATGCCCTTTGACTCCGCTCAGAACTCCAGTTCTGTGTTGTCACCGGGGTTCCCTTTGCAAAAGGACAGAGAAAACATTTTATTTCCTTCCTGTATTGCCGGCATCCGGTAGAGCGGTCGGAACGGGGGACGGAAAGGCGAGGCGAGCACGAAAGCAGGGGGTCACACTTATGAGCATTGCTATCGGCCCGCTCCCTGATCAATCCACCCCGAACCGTCCGTCCGTCTTCTCTCTTCTAAACTGCTCCAGTTTTCCAATCCTTGACTTCCAGATGGCCCCAACCCTCTTCGTGGCAACTGGTGCTGCTCCAGGGGACCGTCTCGGTGCAGCTCGTCAACGGCTCCGTCTCCGCGATGCCCTCTCCGACCGATCCGTGCAACTGCGTCGCACGTCCGTCCGGTGGTTGGGGACACCATTTCCCGTTTGCTGTCCACCCCTTGCGCAGTGCTACCTGGGGACCCCCCTGAGTTCCACACCGGAGCACGCTCCGGGGCTCAGGAGGTACACTTCCAGGGGGGCTAGCGAGGCGGTTTCACATATGGCCGCGCCCCGCTGCGGACCACCACGCTATTGCGGGACATTCGGGGAATTCGGAACCGCATCCAAGCCGCGGTAGCAGTCCCCCGACACCTTGTCCCTCGTCGTGGGGTATCGTGTTCCCTGAAACTGACTCAAAGAAAGGGAGGGCCGGGCCACGGAGGCAGACCCCGCAGCCCAGTCCACCAGATTAGCTTTGTCCAATCTTCTTTCCTGAGTTCAGTGGAAGTCCCACGACGTCTTCACTCCTCTCGCAGTTGTCCCTCATATTTCGCAAGGCGGCGCACGTGGACCACCTTGTACTTCTTCCTGCGTGATCGTTGGATCCTGTAGACGACGTCATTGATCTTGTCCACTACCGTGTAGGGGCCTTCCCAATCCGCTTGCAGTTTCGGGCACTTTCCTTTTACTCTTCGTGGTTGGAATAACCACACTTGTTCTCCAGGTTGGAATTCCACGGCGTGAACACGGTTGTCGTACCACGACTTCATTTTCGAACTGTAGACGTCCAGACGGCGTCGAACGAATCCGTGGATCTTCGTCATCTTCCCTCGGATCCATTCGGAGTAACCCTGCTCGACGTCCTCGCCCTCTTCCACTTCGGGGGGTAGCCCTCTCCATAGCTGCAGGGGTAGGCGAAGTTCCTGGCCGTACAGGATCATCGCTGGTGTCAGTTGTGTAGCCTCATGCCGTGCTGACCTGTAGGCAAGGAGGAACATGGGGATCCACTCGTCCCAGTCCCGCTGGTGCTCTGAAACGAACATCGCGAGGTATTGGAGCAACGTCCTGTTCAGGCGCTCTACCAGCCCGTCTGATTGGGGATGCAGGGGAGTTGTTCGTGTCTTCCTGACACCAAGCAGCTTCAGCAGTTCTTTGAAAACGGAGGACTCAAAGTTCCTTCCTTGGTCGGTGTGTATCTCCAAAGGTACACCATGTCGACACACTACGTTGTGCAGGAGAGCTCTTGCCACTGTGACAGCTCGCTGGTCTGGCATCGCGATTACTTCCGGCCACCGGGTAAAGTAGTCCGCCACGACCAACATAAACCTATTCCTGGCCTGGGACCTCGGGAGCGGACCGACAACGTCTAGGGCAAGCCTCTCAAACGGAGCTCCCACGTTGTACACCTTCAGGTTCCCTGCTCCCCTCTGACGTGGTCCCTTCTTCGCCGCACAGGTGTCACACCGCCGGCACCACTCTTGAACGTCCTGTCGACACGTTGACCAGAAGAACTGTTGACGAATCTTCGCTAAGGTCTTGTTCACTCCAAAGTGCCCAGCTGCTGGCGCATCGTGAAACTCCCGCAAAACCTCTGCAACCCTTTCGCGCGGTACCACCAAAAGCCACGAGGCCGCTGTACCGCTGTGGGACTCCCATTTCCTAAAAAGCAAACCTTCGTGAACCTCCAGCGAATCCCAGATCGACCAGTAAAATTTCAACTGTGGGGAGAAACGAGCAATGTCCTGCCAGCCCGGCTTCTCCCCTTCCCCCTTCTTTTTAAGGATGAAACCAATCTCTTCATCCTTCTCCTGGCTTAGTTTCCACTCGTTCCTGTTGTCTTCACAGCTTATCCTGTGAATCTTCTTCGGGGAAACTTCCACTCCAGCTTCTTTCTTCTCCAGTCGATCGCAGTTTTTACAGTCTTCCTCGATGCACGGTCTTCGTGAAAGTCCATCCGCGTTCCCGTGGGCTCTTCCTGCGCGATGGCGAATCTCGAAGTCATATTCCTGGAGTCGCTCGATCCAGCGGGCGACCTGTCCTTCGGGGCACTTGAAGGTCAGCAGCCAGCGAAGCGCCGCATGGTCCGTCCTTATCAGGAATCTACGACCATAGAGGTAGTGGTGGAAATGCTCGACCGATTTCACCACTGCCAGCAACTCTCTCCGGGTGACGCAGTAGTTCCTCTCTGCTTTTCCCAAGGTTTTGGAGAAATAGGCTATGACCTTTTCCTGTCCTTCGTGTTCCTGTGTGAGGACGCCGCCTATGGCAAAATTAGAGGCGTCCGTATCCAGAATGAAGTCCTTGTTTATCACCGGGTAGGCCAGTATCGGCGCCCCGGTGAGTTTCTTCTTCAGCTCCTGGAAAACCCCTTGGCATTCTTCGGTCCATTCGTAGTTCTGTTTGGCCTCGGTGAGGCGATGCAGAGGCTTGGCAATCCTAGAGAAATCTTTCACAAATTTCCGCTACTACGTGCACAATCCCAGGAAGCTCCTTAATTCCGTGACATTCCTCGGCTGCGGCCATTCCGAGATGGCTTTAATCTTCTCCGGGTCTGTCCTGACTCCTCTCTCCGTAACGATGTGGCCCAGGTACTTCACTTCTTGGGGCTCATCAAAAGTCCAACTTGACGTAAGCGTGAAAACACCGTCCGTAGGCGCTCGAGCTCATGCTCAAAGTCGTTCCCGTAGATGATGATGTCGTCCAAGTAGACCAAGCAGATCTTCCAGGTCAGGTCTTGAAGCACGTCTTCCATCAGTCGCTCGAAAGTCGCAGGGGCGTTGCAGAGTCCAAAGGGCATGACCTTGAACTGCCACAGTCCTGTCCCCACGGTAAACGCAGTCTTCTCCCGGTCCTCTTCGTCCATGGAAAGCTGGCAATATCCGCTTTGCAGGTCCACGGTTGAAAACCAGGAAGATCCAGTGAGGGCGTCCAGGGTATCCTCTATCCGGGGCAGAGGATACGAGTCCTTCTTCGTAACCTCGTTCAGGCGACGGAAATCTACGCAGAACCGTATGCTACCATCCTTCCTCTTCACGAGGACAATCGGGGAGGACCACGGGCTCCGCGACTCCTCGATTACGCCCTGGGCCAACATCTTCCTGAGCAGCTCCTCCACCTCTGCTCGTCGGTGCAGCGGCAACCTCCTCGGTGCCTGTTTAATGGGCTCGCAGTCGCCGGTGTCAATGGTGTGTTTGACCCGGTCGCAGTTCCCAATCTGGCTCGAGTCCGAGGCGAAAACGTCCTGAAACTCGCAAAGCAGGTCAGCAAACTGCTTCTTCTGTCCTTCTGACAAACCTGACGAGCAGTGTGTGTACAGCTCTTCCAGATGCTGTGGGACGACCGTTTCCCTTCCTCCTTCCTATTTCTCCTCCTCGGCGGCCGGCTCACGAAAGTGTATCTCCGGTTCGCCGGGAAGGCATAACACGTTGCGGGAAAGGTCGATGCTGCAGCGGCGTTTCCTCAGGAACTTCCAGGCTCTTCTTGCCGTACACCTTCATCTTCTCTCCCGTAGTGGAGCGAATGTCGAGTCTCGCCCGGGCGATTCCCTTCGTCGCACACAGCTCCCTGTCCAGCAGGTTGATGGGTGAACCTGTGTCAAGGATAATTTTACAGGGCTTTCCTCCGATTTTTCCACGCACGCTTATCTCTTCGGACGGATCCCATTGTCGCCCAGTCGCCTCCTGCATCGCCACACTCTTGACGACCGGGGGACTGTCCCTTACGGCCCGGCGTCTCCCCCGTACGCCGTCCTCTTCGGGTTTCCCTGGAAAGTCTTCTTTGGTGGGGCTGCTCCCGCCTGGCCGTTCTTGGCCTTGAAGCAAACCTTCTGTAGGTGTCCCGTTTTGCCACAGAGCCAGCAGGTTCTTGGCAGGAAAGCCGTTTGCTCCCCCGGTTTGCCGGGCCTTCTCCTCTTCTCGGGGCACCTTGAATTCTCAGCAGGTTTAGCTTTCCGTCTCTCAACGTCCCTATTTCGCGGCTCGAACACGGAACCGCGGGACATCGCCTCCACGGCCTCGATCTCTAACGCCCTGATCAACGCGGCCCTAAGGGCAGTGAACCCGCCGAGACGCAGTTCCCGCTGCATGGCAGGGCTCGACAACGCCGTTATGAACTGGGACGCGGCGAGCTTGTCGCGGATTTCTACCGGACAGTCCGCGAACGCGGACTGCGCTAAACGTTCGATTTTGGTGGCGAGCGAAGAGACGCTTTCGTCTTTCCGCTGCCGACGGCTCAGGAAGACCACATAGTTGAGATTCGAAAGATTTGTCGCCCCGTAGCGGAATTCGAGCGCCGAAACCAATTCCGAGAAGCTCTCACATTGAGCGGCAGTGAGCGTCGTAAGGACGCTCCTCGCCGCGCCCCCGAGGGAAGCGACCAAGGCCGTAGCCTTCCTTGGGTCGTCCCAACCATTCGCGCGCGCGATCGTTTCAAATTGCACCTGGTATTCCTCCCACGAATTTTTCCCGTCGAATATCGTCGGTTTCACGGCGTACCCTAAGCTAAGGACGCGCGGTCCCGAGAAAGGGGCAGCGGCGGGCGCACTAACGGGAGCGGGGACAAGCGCCGGGGGAACACTATTTTCAACTCTATTTACACTATTTACACTCGACACAGTCTCCCCTCCCCGAGGGCCCGCGCCGCTACCAACTGAGCCATGGCTACTCTGTAACGAGGCGGTTACGACCTGAACCCGTTCCTCCAACTCCGCCATCCGCGCCTCAATAGCCGCCTGTGCCTGGCGGTCGGCCGCCTCTCTCTCCTCCCTGCGTTGGTCTTCCCTCTGCCGGCGGGCTGCGTCGTCCCTCTGCTGCTCTTTCATCTGCCCGACGATGCTGAGCTGGACGCTGGTGAACAGCTCCTGCAGGGACGGGTCGCCCATCGCTCCAGAGGGAGGTTCCGCAGGAACCGCGGAAACCGCGGAAGCGCGAGTGGGCATGCCGCTCCGGGCGGGCATCCCACTTCTGACACCAATGTTACGTTTTCCGCTCGACATAATGTAAATTTAATGTATAAGAACAGAACATGAATATCAACAAGGAATAACAGTAATCAAATAACAGTTATAAAGGACAAGAAGGTGTTCGGGAATACGTCTGCTCTCAATGGCGCCGGTATCTCAAGTGACAGCTTGACAGGCGTTCTATCAGATCGCCTTCTTCTCGCTGTCCCTTGTCTCGCTCGCGAGCACCAGTGGGCCATGGATTCCCATCCATAGAGTGCTCGATACAATATGTATTAATGAGACTGCAGTAGTAGAGATTGTACTCGTATTATGCGCAAAAGATCAGCCTTTTCGAAGCGCGGCGACCAAAGCGAACTGTTCGTCGGCGCTATTCTGTCATAGGAGCGATGCATGGTCGCTGCACTTTGCTTCGGCCTAGTGGCCGGCGATCTTAAACTAGCATTGCGGGTTGTAAGCTCATAAAAAGCAGGCCGACATACCATTAAAGCGAATAATAACTCAGGTAGGTACTTTTACGGTATGAAGCTATAATCGAAAGTACTGTTCTTCTAAAGCTTGAAAATCTACGTCCGTTTGTTGGATGAATTCATACTTTCATTGCTACACATCACAAAATGTTTATAGCTCTCGAAAAATTATTTTCGAAAACAATAAAAAGGTTTGCGGATGTTAAGGTCGGGAAGCCCAAATATGTGAGTGGGGGGTAGCTGATCACCGCCTGGTTTAGAATGCGGTTCTAGCTAAGCAAAATTATTTTTGTCATTATTTTTTCCTGTACTTATATACACTTTAATAGTATTTTTTGCTTGTTTTTGCGTGCCAGTAAAAATACAGGTGTTCTCGATAAAAGTTAATATTACCTGATTGTGTCAGTATCATAGGTGCTTGATAGGAAATATTATTACAAATATATCGTGTAAATATGTACAAACTTATGCAATATATTCTTCATTTTAATCGCTATCTTCTTCATTGGGCAGCGAAGGATTTGGCAATAGAGAAATCAGATCCGATGTTAATGTTGAGAAATTACTTTTTAATATTCCTCGGTAGTAGGTAAAAAATAAATAAATCTCGCCTTGAAATTCATCTATGTCCTGTGATATCCCACTATTTTTCGCGCGGTACTATTTAAACACGTTCGTATAAACCTCCAAGTCACTCCACCAAAGTCCTTCCAACTCAACAAATACCCCTTTTCCCCAATCGCTGATCACATCGATACTATTTTCTCTGTTTCTTTTGTGCTATATTGTAATTTATCTTTGTTTTCTAAAGGGTTCCCCCGTTTATTAATAATAATAATAATAATAATAATGTACCTTAGCGGTCCCCATCTCGAGATGGTCAGTACGAAATCTCCTTCACTTATTCGCCATACGAGGCACAAACTCCCCCCCCCCCCCCTCGTACTAATTCTAAACAAGTCCCTCGCCCCAAAAACCTCTTAAATCCAGACCACGTGTCACCCCTTCTCTAAGACCCTACAAGTCAAGACCACGATCACCCCTTTCCCATTAAAACTCCCAAAATCCATCCGATGGGTTGAGGATATTATTCCCTAGTCATAAAAACCCCGGAAATGTATTTGCGAAGAATATTTGGTGTGCGTGACAGAAACGCGTCTAATAATAGACCCACCGTTGTAAAAACCCCGGAAGTCCTACTGCGACTTATTTATTAAATAGGTCAAGGCCTATACTGCGCGTACCCCCGCGACAATTATATAAATACGAGGGGACCGAGACAGAAGTCCTCTTTCGACGAAATCAACTTGCGAAAGGACCACAAAACAAAAGTTTACTTTAACCAGTGTATAAACATATCATCTCGCCAATCGTTGTAAGCTTTTATTATTACCATTTATTACTACGTGTTTGCGAATTAAGTGGTTGAGCACGCTGGAATGTGAGGTTAGGGATCGATGGTGGGAAAGTAACACGCGGTGCACTGAGTCTTGAGTCAAAGTTGACCAAGTCACTTTATTTAAAAGAGCTCACGATGAGCTTGGAAGAGCACAATAAATGTTACACGAAACACGCGGCCACGAGAAACAAGATGGTCACACGTGGTGCGCACAAAAATGAAAAGAATAAACAAAGTGAAATAACTCACTCGCGTGAACAATGCAATTATAATGAGCACGGAAAAATGAGCACAAGAACTGTTTTAAGCACTGAAAAGTACTGATGAATAATTTCACACGTTGCGAGATGAACAATGAAAGACACGGTTATCGCGACAAGCGGTATGAAAAGCGAGTGAACAAAGGATGTGCCGAAAACGGTTGAGCGTCTTCTCGAACAATCCTCGAGAATCGATCAAGAAAGTATGCATTATGATTGGGCCGCTCGTTTCACGTGGTGAGCGGTGATTGGCTGAGCAGCTACCCGGAGAATCGATCGCCGGATCGATCATCGATCAGCGGCGTATTCCGCTGCCCAGTAGGTGCTGCGGTGAGCTTGGGTGCGGCGGAATAGTGAACTAACGGAATCTCAAACATTCTCCCGCCATCAACAGCTGTTGGATGATGTTGATGTAGAATCTGAAACAGGCAAAACTGCCAATTTTGCAATTGGCCTGATTAATGTTGTCGTGGCAGTCTTGAGTGTTGCCACTCGAGTGAGCCCATCCTTTCCTGGGTGAAGAGTAATGACACGAGCAAGTGGCCACTTGCTCGGTGGAAACCGTTCATCCGTGATGAGCACTAAGGATCCCATCTTGATCTCATTTCATGGGTGATGCCACTTCGAGATGGAGAGTTGACGTTGGAGATAGTGCGATGACCATTGAGTCCAGAAACGTTGAGTCCTTTGTTGAATAAGTCGCCATCTGGCTGATGGTGAGATGATTACATGCTCGACAGATGGTTCTGGTAGAGTTGTAAAAGGCTGCCCGATGAGGAAGTGCGCAGGTGTGAGGGTGGAGATGTCTTCAGGGTCATCACTGAGAGGCTCGAGCGGTCGTGAATTGAGCATGGCTTCTATCTGGGTAAGAAGTGTGCTGAATTCTTCATAGGTGAGTACCGTCTCACTGACGGTTCGCCGAAGATGGTATTTAATCGACTTCACGACGGCTTCCCATTTGCCTCCCATGTGAGGAGCTGCTGGTGGGTTGAAGCACCAGCCAGTGTTGTCATTGACAAACAGCTGACTGAGTTGCTGATGATCCTGTGAGCCCTGAATGAACATTCTCTTGAGAATGGTGTCTGCTCCGATGAAATTCGTTCCACAGTCGGAGTAGAGCGTGGTTGGGATTCCTCGTCTTGATGTGAATCTTCTGTAGGCAGCGATGAATCCTTCAGTTGAGTAGTCTGTGACAATGTCCAAATGAACAGCTGAGGTCGTAAAACAGACGAAAACACAGATCCAGCCCTTCTGAGTTTTTGCGCCTCGCCCTTTCCATGTCTTGAGAATGATGGGACCCGCGTAGTCGATGCCAGTGTGGGTGAATGGTCATGAAGGTGCAACTCTCGAAAGAGGTAGTTGGCCCATTAGTTGATGGGCACGGATCCCCCTTTGTCGAGCACACACAACACACCGTAGCACATGAGTCTTGACTGGCGCTCGCCCTCGGATGATCCAATAACTGTTTCTGATGTGAGCGAGGGTGAGCTGGGTCCCTCCGTGCATAGTTTGTCGATGGGCATGGTCTATAATCAGAGTAGACAGACGTGAGTGGCGAGGTAAGATTGCTGGATGCTTACTCTCATACACCATATGGGCATTGTTGAGTCGGCCTCCAACTCGAATGATTCCTTTTTCATCGATGAAGGCTGTGAGTCGATTGAACACATGGGATGTTGGCATCGAGGAGCCTGAGCTGAGGACCTTGAGCTCGGTTGAGAAGTAAATTGCTTGAGTGGCCTTGATCCAAAAGTTCCTGGCCCATTCCAAGTCCTCTGGCAAGAGTGAGATGATTGGCAGAGACAATGGCAACTTCTTCATTCTAGTGAGGATTCTGAAACAAACTGAAGTGATGCGATAAAGTTTGTTGAGAGACGAGTATTTATAAATGAGGTCCCAGTGGTATTTAATCTGTTGAACGTTGAGTAGATTTGAAATTCCAGGACGAGCTTCTAGTGCACTCGAGTCATCCTTCAAAATTGGTTAGGGTGGCCATGAGTCACTGGGTTGAGTGAGCCATGATGGTCCCGTCCACCACAGTTCATGCTGTTCAAGCTGAGCTGTTGTTAAGCCTCTTGATGCGCAATCAGCTGGGTTTGACTTCCCTGGTACATGTCTCCAGTGTGCATCTTGGGTGAGCCCATGAATTTGGGAGACACGATTCCGTACGTAGTCCTTCCAGCGTGAAGCGTGAGCTTTGATCCAGATTAGCGTCACTTGAGAATCCGTCCACATATGTGTTGTAGCAATGTTGAGCTGTAGGGTTGCTTGAACATACTTCATGAGCTTCGCAAGCATCAATGCTGCAGTAAGCTCGAGCTTCGGGATAGTGAGCTTCCTGAGGGGTGCTACCTTCGTTTTGGAGCACACGAGTGTCGACACTTTGTGATTAGTGGACGGTGATGTAACGGTAAGATAAATTACCGCCGCCATGGCGAGCTGAGAAGCGTCAGAGAATCCATGTAATTCCACTGTTGAATTGCTGAACGTGTGAAACCACCTTGGAATTGAGAGTCTGGCCAGACTTGTGAGATCTTCTCTGATGATGAGCCAATTGGATGTGACTTGGGATGGCAGTGGATCATCCCAGCTGATTTTGTGCAGCCACAACTCTTGCAAAAGTGTTTTTGCTCGAATGATGACTGGTGACAGAAATCCGAGTGGATCAAATATTTTTGCTACTTCTGAGAGGATGAGGCGTTTGGAGAGCTGAGAGGTTGAACTTGCTTTTGAAGAGAATGAAAAGTTGTCATTGAAAACATTCCAATGTAATCCAAGTATTTTGGTATTGCAGTCGTCGAGTGAAATGATTGAGCCATGGGCTCGTGTGGTCTGTGAAATTAATTCAAGCAACGGAGGGTATGTCGAATGCCATTTGGCAAGTGGAAAACCTCCCGCGTTGCACAGGTCTCTTAATTGTTGAGCAATGGTGATAAGTGTCTCACCTGTGTCGGCGCCACCAAAAATGTCGTCAACGTATCTGGTGTGGGTGATGCATGGCACTGCGAGTGGAAAGCGATGACCCTCGTCTTCCACCAATTGCAGGAGAGCTCTTACAGCCAGAAATGGAGCAGCCTTTGTACCATAAGTGACTGTGGTGAGCTTGTAAGGCACCTCCTTGTAATTTTCATCTATCCAGAGCACCCTCTGGAGGTCTTGATCATCTTCATGCACCTTGACTTGACGATACATCTTTGTCACATCCGTGGCAAAAATGAACTTGTGCTGACGGACCCACATTAGCACATCCGTGATGTTGAGAAGAAGATTTGCGCCAGTGTGCATGAGGTCATTGATTGAGTGCCCAGATGTGGTCGGGCTTGATCCATTGAAGACGACCCTCAACTTTGTCGTCTCGCTGTCGAGCTTGATCACTCCATGGTGTGGTAGATAGAAAACAGAATGAGTGTTAGGTGATATAGATGGTGCTCTTACCATATGTTGAAGCTCCACGTATTCCTTCATGAATCCTTGGTACAGATTGCAGTACTCGTTGTTTTTGTTGAGCTTGTTGAGCGTGCGCTTCAAGCAAGCATGTGCAGTCTGATAGGAATTACCAAGTAGCTTCGGAGAAGATCTGAGAGGGATGCGTACGATGTAACGTCCTGTAGAATCACGAGTGTGTGTCGCTCGAAAGTGATCCTCACATTCTTGTTCTTCAGGGGTGAGTAGAGTCGGTGTGTCCAGTGGGAGTTCTTCTTGAATCCAAAACTTGGCCAGTGGATCTTGAAGAGCGTTATCCTTGTGCTGCACTGTGGCAGAGTGATGCAAGGAGCTGAGTTGATTGGTCCAAGAACGAGCCACCCAAATATTGACTGCTGAGCAATTGGCATTGAAGGATCGCCCTTCCTAATATTGGGCTTGATGATCTGCCCATAAGTATCTGCGCCGATGATAATGTTAATGGTTCTTGACGTCAGAAAGTCTGGATCGGCCAGTTGAAGGCCGTTGATATGTGGCCATTCTTGCTGAGGTGATTCCACCGATGGCAAATTTGACGTCAGTGCCCTGAGTATGTGTGCTTGAATATGCACAGTTGCTGGGCAGTAATTGGAGCGAAGCGAAATTGGCACGACTCCTCGAGTCTGAGTAGCTTTGTTGCCTCCAATGCCGAAGACAGAGATTGTTGAATGGATGCGTTGGAGCTTGAGCTGAGTAATAAGCTCCTCCTTGATGAAGGTAATTTCGGAGCCTGCGTCGATGAGCATCCTGACTGGAAGGGATGTCACCGATGTGATGAGCTGAGCGTTGGCGGTTGCCAACAGAGTCATTGACGAGCTTGAGGTGAACTTGGCTGCTGAATGCACAAATGCTGGTGGACCTATTGAGCTGAGCTGGAGAAATGTTGAGCTGGTAGTTGATGCGACGACTGCACCGACACATCAATGTGTCGCGCCTTGAGCTGCGTGTGGTTGCGCCGATGGTTTGTCGCTGGCCTGAGCAGACGGTTGCTTTGGGGGCAGATGCAACATCGTGTTGTGTGAGGCGCCACACGTCTTGCATCTGAGACCAGACTTGCAGCCATCTGTATGGTGTCGGCCGCAGCAATTCCTGCACAAGTTGTTGGAGGTTATGACCTTGCGCCTTGCTTCGACGGTCATCCCTCTGAATTGCGGGCGCATGACCATGAAGTGGTCTCCCTTGCATACGTCGCAAGGGTATGCCGTGGACTTCGACCGTTGAGCAGGTTGAGCATCCCTTTGGGCTTGAGCTGTGTGCGTGCCAGCCTTGCGTTGAACTGAGCGCGTTGGTGTGGATGTGCTGGCTGACGCCTTTTTCGTGGAGCTCTCTGTCTGCTCCAATGCTGAGCTTTTGGCCTCGATGAAGGACAAGAGCTTCTCGTACCTCGGATATTCGGAGGTATTGGCCAGCGATGTCTCCCAGGCTTCGCGAGTCACCTTGTCGAGGGACTTGGTGATGGCATGCACTAAGATGCAGTTGTGCATCTCCTCGTCGGCTTTCAGTGCAACCAAGGATTCGTTCACTTGGTTGACGGTTGATGCCAAGTCCTTGAGCGAAGTTGCGCAGCGCGTGGTAATCGGGGGTAGAGTGAGCAGCTTTTCCAGCTGCTCCTGGATGAGCAGGCGTTTATTAGAAAAACGCTTCGTTAAGAGATCCCAGCACGCCTGGAATGATGAGCCCCTGAGCGGGAAGGCATTGACTCGCTTCGCAGGTTCTCCACTCAGGCTTGAGCGGAGATAGTGAAGGCGATCTATCTCCATGAGGGTGGAGTCCTGGATTATGAGCGATGAGAAGAGCTCGCTGAACGTTGGCCAATCAGTGTAGCTGCCAGAGAATTTTGGCAGCTCGATCTCTGGCAGCTTGGTTGCGCGTGCAGGCGCTGGCTTGGCGTGAGCAGCACGTAAGTCGGCAATTATTTCGACGTCCTCCTTAAGGCGGCTTAGGTGGAGCTTCATCTTCCACACTAGCTGCCGCTCTTGTACTGCCACTTCGGTGGCAAAGTACTCGTGGTCTAGGAACTTGGCAGGCCACACGGCCTCGAAGTGCTCGTGTTCCCGACAGAAAGCTTGGTGTATCTCCTCGACCTGAGCCGTGAGCAATTGCACCTCCTCTAGAGAGGTGGAATGCGCGTGAGACGGCAGCTGTGTTTTCAAGGTGGATAAAGATTTGAAGCGACCCACCTGAGTTCTTGCCTTTATGGTGAGCTGAGATGAGTGTGCAGCGGGGGACGCTGATCTCGACCGTCCCTTGTTGTCCCGAGCAGTGCTGGTTGCCTGCGGCTCCTTGGGGACAGTGAGCGTGGCTGCCGTCGACGGCTTTTCCTCCTTGGCCTCCTTGACCTCTTTGACTTCTTGGAACTTGGTGGTCTCCTTGTCAGCCATCGTTGAGATGAGCTTTTGATTGCCTTGCACAATGCACTACACTGCACTTTCACCGTCGCTCCGGCTCGAAGGACCAAAATGTTTGCGAATTAAGTGGTTGAGCACGCTGGAATGTGAGGTTAGGGATCGATGGTGGGAAAGTAACACGCGGTGCACTGAGTCTTGAGTCAAAGTTGACCAAGTCACTTTATTTAAAAGAGCTCACGATGAGCTTGGATGAGCACAATAAATGTTACACGAAACACGCGGCCACGAGAAACAAGATGGTCACACGTGGTGCGCACAAAAATGAAAAGAATAAGCAAAGTGAAATAACTCACTCGCGTGAACAATGCAATTATAATGAGCACGGAAAAATGAGCACAAGAACTGTTTTAAGCACTGAAAAGTACTGATGAATAATTTCACACGTTGCGAGATGAACAATGAAAGACACGGTTATCGCGACAAGCGGTATGAAAAGCGAGTGAACAAAGGATGTGCCGAAAACGGTTGAGCGTCTTCTCGAACAATCCTCGAGAATCGATCAAGAAAGTATGCATTATGATTGGGCCGCTCGTTTCACGTGGTGAGCGGTGATTGGCTGAGCAGCTACCCGGAGAATCGATCGCCGGATCGATCATCGATCAGCGGCGTATTCCGCTGCCCAGTAGGTGCTGCGGTGAGCTTGGGTGCGGCGGAATAGTGAACTAACGGAATCTCAAACACTACGGCATATCACCATCATCCATATTTTGTATCATTATTCTTGTTGCTTCCATATTACTTTGAATTATTAACGCTTATTGCTTTATATATATTTTGTACTATTAACGCCTATTGCGTTCATACCTTTTGAATTATTAACGCTTATTGCTTTATCTATATTTTGTACTATTAACGCCTATTGCGTTCATACTTTTCGTCGTACTATTCTAATTGCTTTATATATATTTTGTACTATTAACGCCTATTGCGTACATACTTTTTGTCTTATTAACGCATATTGCTGATATCATTCTACTTTATTATCATATATTGTATTTCATGTTCATACATATTTTGCTATTGTTTACCATTTATATAAATGTTATGTGCTAATGCTAAATGTCTAACGCATAATTATAAAACTTAATCACTATCACGATAATAGTATATAGCGTGTCAAAAGTGCTTCGAATTGAATAAACAATTCCTATTTAAATCACGCTTTGAATTATTGTGTCTATTCTGCGATCGCGAGGATTCCAAAACCAAAACTAGCTGCCGCAACAGCTGATCTCGATTCCCGAACGCGAAAGAGCCTACAGTGTTTACTAACGTTCTTTTGCATTGGCCGCGTACAGCCATATAATTAGACGGATTTCGCGGAAGTATTACGAGTAACTTCTTATGTGAATGCAACGGTAAATGCAATTTCCTAGTCAAAACAAATACAAAGTGCTCTAACGGGTGTCCCCCGGGTGTATATTCGCCATTTAAGCCTTCCCTGGTCGATCAGCGTGCGGAAAACTTGCATTCTCGCCTGTGTTCCTTCTAAAACCTCAGCGTGCGGAAAACTTGCATTCTCGCCTGAGTCCCTCTAAAACGATCAGCGTGCGGAAAACTTGCATTCTCGCCTGACAATTACCCCACGTGTCATCGCCCCTTAAGCCCTCCACCCGGGACGTGACAGTCCTTAAGAAAAAATCAAATTCTCAATAATCTACAAAAACCGGCAAAAGTTGTCCTCAAATTCCATTACTGTATTTAACAAAGGGCCATTTTCGCGCGGACTAGGACATGGGGATATGTTTTTCAAAATATGTGGACACACATGAGAAGTGGTCTACTATGTTGTATATGCTCCATACCAACAAAAAATGAGTCTGACAGAATCAGTCCACTCGTATACAGGTTCGGAAATCGATGATGAAGTCCCCTTTGTACTACGATTTCAATGAACCAGTAATAGGGATCTCTTTACATAAGATATTCCGTTATTTCCTGCGTTTACATCGTTAAAACTAATCGTGTGTCTTGTTGTACACTGTTCAAGGTACAAAAAGACGTGCGTGCAAAACAATTCATCCTTTCGGCTAATGTCTAAAGCAGTAGCCAAAATTCAAAATTTCGTGTCCGTACGTTACCGTCCGAGGTGAAGTTATTATCACCCAGTCCAAACTTGTGGGTTAAAATACACACCAACGCGGATTCAATGTCTCCTGGACTACCTGTGCACATGTGTAAATATTGCGGAACTGCAGCTCATGACTACAGCACGATCTTATATGGTAACGTACGGACACCGTGAAAATGTCGACTCGCAGGGGCCTGTCTATCGTCTGCCGATCTGCAGACGAAAGCGTAGTAAAATAATAATTCAAATCAAAATAAAATATTTATTAGATAATGAATCATATTAATATAAATTTGTATGAAGAAATTATTTTTAATTATAATTAATAAATATATAACCGCGAGGAGGCTTTGCCGTCTGTGTTTATATTGTGGTGAAACTTTCGGCGTAAATGAGTTGGTGTGATTATTTCTAATTATATAAAATACGATCAATGCTCCGACGTGATTTAGAGTGCAATGTATAAGATTCGTAAAATAGCCATCTTGATTGAAGGCGCACGCGACGATTGTGTTTTGTCGCTAACAATAAGAGTAGTGAGCATGGCGCGATCAAAAAATTGACGAACGATGGTAGTGGACAAGGCCCGAGATTCCAGAAGACAGTCGCAAAAAGCACGCGGAAGAGAAAAGTATTAAAATAAATCGTTGCGTAGAGAAATCAAAAGTGTATTTCATTTTTATCAATCTTAAACATGGCTTTGACAAACGCGCAAAAACAAGCCGCATATCGGGCCAGGCGAAGGGCACAAGGTTTAAGTGAAGTTGACAAACTGAGGGAGAAGAAGCGTCAACAGATTCGCAGAAAAGCAATTCAGCAGAATCCTACACATTATAAGGAGGTAAAAAAAAACAATGCTGTGCGCAAACGAGCAAGCCAAGCCCAACAGCACGAATCTAACAGCAGCAGCTTTTCTGAAGATGAAATCCCCGCGTATAATAGTAAACAAGCCCTTTGGAAAGCTGTTCATCGTGCCCGCCGTGCACTCCCGTCAAGTCCACGTAAATGTAAGGCCGTTGTCGTCACCCTCGCCAAAAGTATAGGTATGGTGGTGATGGATCCGAAAGCAACGTTTCCTGGTGAAAATGGGCGAAGAACTGACCCCGCAGTTATAACACGGATCCATAAATTCTACAGATCGGACGAAATATCATGGCAAAGTCCCTGTGCAAAACACAAAATATTTATGCGTGAGACATATAGTGAGGGGAACGTAAAGAAAATCTCGGTTATAAAACGGTTCATGAGGATGTCCTATAACGAAGCTTTTCAACTGTTCGTACAGGAGACTGACACTCAGATTGCTTTCACAACCTTCTACACCTACAAGCCTCCAGAGATATACTCATACGCACATATTCCTCAGAATATTTGTCTCTGTAGGTACCATGAGAACATGCGTTTGCTATTGGAAGTTCTCAATCGTTACATCGGTGTGTCTGTGTCTTTTCGGGATTTCATTTCTTCTGTCACATGTGACCAAACGCTAAAATCGTGTACGATGGGACAGTGTGACGGCTTTAAGTCAAAGGTAGAAGATTATAGTCCAGACAAATTTTGTGTGAATCCAGACCAAATATTGGTTACTTGCGAACAATGGACTATAGGCAGAGCAGTCAAAGAAACACATAAATGGTCCCTTATAGAATGTTTCAAGGTTTTAAAGAAGAATTTGCCATATTTTCTACGACATGTATATGTCAAGCGCGCTCAAGCAAATTACTTTGAGAAGGTAAAAAATTCACTGGATGGAAGTGCCATTGTTCTTCAAGTGGACTTCGCAGAGAATTTCACTATTCAAGAAAGGGATGAAATTCAGAGTGCACACTGGGCCCATAAGCAGTGTACTATTTTCACAGCTTATGCTTGGACAAGTGGTCACACCCCGGGCTAAGGGTTTGGCATAGTTTCAGACCACTTAAGTCATGACAAAATTGCTGTTTTTAAATTCCTGGACGAATTACTGGCATGTCTTACTGATGATCATGTCTCTGTTCGGGATATATATATTTTCTCGGATGGAGCATCAAGTCAGTTTAAACAGAAATTTTTGTTTGCTACGCTTCATGTGTTTGAATTAAAGTACGGCATTCGTGTCTTCTGGAACTTTTTTGCTTCAAGCCACGGGAAGGGAGTAGTGGATGGCATAGGTGGCTCGCTGAAAGCCACAGTGTGGAATCGCATGAAAGCTGGAACGCATAAGGTTGCCACAGCTGAAGAATTCGCCACCGTGGCTTCAGAAGTATGCCCGAATGTGCGAATTATGTACATTTCCCATGACAGCGTCGTCAGCCTTCAAAGCGTCTTAGATGATACCTGTTCCTAACACATTAGATGTGCATAGTGTCCACACATTAGCGCCTTATGTTATATCCGTGGCTCATACATCTGAAGATGTGGAAATGAGGGTGCACAAATTACAGCGCAACGTTCTGCTGTAGGCTGTTCTGGTGTAGACTGTAAATTGTTATTTTTATGATATTATAATTATATTTTTCCTTTCATTAAAAAATGTATACGCTTATTTACTAATATCTTATAAAGAAATCAGTGCCACTGATGTTACCTATAGAACAAGATGGAGAAAAGTTTAATTTTATATTAATAAAGAAACATGTTTGTGCTTTATATGATAATTAAACATAAAATCAGTCTTATGTATCATTACATGGTGGTTTCGTTGTTCTTTCTACGATTTGTCCGCACGTTACTGCGAATGTCCGTACGTTACTGCGAATGTCCGTACGTTACCAGAGACGCAATTCCAAATATGTTGAGATTCCGAGGGTAAGGTATAATGTTTTTGAAAAAACAATAAGAGGGTCGTGATCAGGAAGATTTAATCTATGAGGAATGTCTATTGTCATTATGTATAGTGAAAAGCATTCGCAGAAATATGGGGAAGTGTCTTGACGTTGCGTATTGCATGTCCACTGTGTCCGTACGTAACCGACCACTTCCTTTTCGCTCTAGATTTGATTGAGCTTGCATCTAGACTCCGGGCTATGAGCGTATAAGACACAACTTTTCATGCTCTTTCCATATATTAAATCAACATTTGAATGCCAGTAAGCGTTTGGTCATAAACTTCGAGGAAACACCGCTAGAAACTGTGCGAACGTCCGTACGTAACCGGCGAAAATGGCCAAAGTACCAGAAAACTAAATATTACAGCACATCATAATGCTTCGCACTCCTTCTTTTTTATTCTATTTACATTACATGCATCTTTTTATTTTTGCTGAAATACTTATCTGTTTATTTGTAAATTAACAGTAAACTAATTCATTATAATCTGGAAATATTAACTTTTATCGAGAACACGTGTATTTTTGCTTACACACAAAAACAAACAAAAAACAATAATAAGCAACTTGAAATAACATTACAAATAATAAATGAGTTAATACTTTTAAGGTATATATACGTACAGGAAAAAAATAATGACCAAAATAATTTTACTTAGCTAGAATCGCATTCTAAACCACTGCGCGGCCTGACAACAGTGAAATCATCAAATGTCACAAATAAATATATCGAGAGCAGGGACCTACTGTTAAGTAAAGAAGAAAGGTTACTGTAAAGGCCCCCATACACGAGCGAGCATGCTCGCCGCGCCGATTGCCGAGCAGCTCGCGTGAAACTCTTCCACATGCTCGCGGGAGCCTACACACGTCGTCAGCGAGCCGAGCATCTCACGAGCCGAGCATTTGAATCGCTCGTCGATCTCTCATCCCACACACCAGCGAGCATGCTTGCAGTTGCCGAGTCTGCAATTCGCGAGCGGCTCAGCAAGCGGCTCGCTCGTGTATGGGTGCCTTAAAGCCATTATTTGAAAATACAAATTCTTCTTGCGTTAATCATCTTCACATCATTATTTTTCGTTCAATCAATAAAATGTCACTCCACTCACTATTGTAAGCGACGCATTAGTCTGAATGCTAACCTGCACATTCCCAAACTCATACCTGCAAACATAATATGTTCATGAAAAACAACTGATGCATTGGCGATTTCGTCCCGGGCATTAGGAACGGAGCCCATTCGGCATTCGCAGGCCCAACACGGCACTGCAATGAAGGTCGTGGGGCACATTTGTCGTCCCAACCTGCTAGAGTATCGCTTGCACCCCTCGGATTTCCCTCAGGTGCCTACCCGAGGTCCTTCGGGCCGGATCGGTTTTATTACCGGTTTCTTTTGTTCAAACCCGCAAAATCTCGAAATGTAAGGCCATTTTTCGCGGTGATATCCCATCTGATTTCGAAGTTAAAAATCGTATCAATCGATTCGTCTTGGCGAGATCTTTCCAACGGTTTATAGCATACGCTGTAGGCTCGTAGGTCACTAATCCCCTCTGCGACTTAACATTGTCCTTTCTGATTTTTAAATGAAGGTACATTGAATATTGAGCAGAGAGCAGTGTATCCAAGCTTAGAGGGAACACTCAATTATTTAAAATCCTACAATCAACATTCCCGTATTGGTCCCCTAATTTGTTAGGTCAAAATCTCGAACACCTTAAATACCTTAAACCTCTCAAGTTTCAAGTAGCCAAAGTTCCATAAACCATCAATCACCTAATACAACTGAAAATTGATTATCATTCAAGAACAAAAAAACCAGATATGTTGTAACAGAGATATATTTTATTGTAATCATCGAACAATGTCGAAGTTTCCCATACAATCTCCTTCAAGCTTCAGCTATTCATCCTGGGCAAACTCCACCCAAAATGGCCGCCGGTAATTCAGCATAGGTTAATCTTACAGAAGAAAGGCAATATTCTGTCGCACGGGATGTCGTTCATTCCACCCCCATGTACAAGGATCCCGCAATTTTCGTTGTTGAGGTCATTGTTAGGCTCATTCTTTTCCCATACATCGTAGCCAGCCTCTTTCAACGTTTCGCCTGTCAAAGTCATCCAGTCGCCTTCCTCGAACAAATCGTGAACACCTAGCCAAGTCAAGTACATATTCTGACTTTTCATCCAATTTAACAGCTTCTTCTCCTCCTCAGCCGAGTTTATGATGGCCAATATACCTAATGAACAATTGGGAATCCTTTAATAAAATCTGTAGCATGAACGTCTAACAGCTCAATCGGATTTGGCTGTGCAGAGGTTCGAATTAAGTTACACCTGGGATTTTTTTCGTAAAGGTGCTGTAACGAAATTTGAACAGTGAGGAATGAAAGGAGTGATACATTTTGGGTTTGGAAGATGATTTAGTATTGAGAAGAACATGAATTTGAATGATCTGACGGAGTTTAAGTCTGGGCTAATTCTGGAGAAGAAATTGGGTGATCTGAAGGGGGGTGATTAATGGTCACTTGAATTGCCAAAGGACAATGTTAAGTCCTAGAGGGGATTACTGTACACAAGAGCCTACAGCATATGCTATACACCGTTGGAAAGGTCTCGCCAAGACGAATCGATTGATACCATTTTTAACTTCGAAATCAGATGGGATAACCTCGAAAAATGCCCTCAAAGTTCGAGATTTTGCGGTTTTGAACAAAAGAAACTGGTAGTAAAATCCCAACCGGCCCGACGGACCTCGGGTAGGCACCTGAGGGAAATCCGAGGGGTGCAAGCGATACTCTAGCAGGTTGGGACGACAAATGTGCCCCACGACCTTCATTGCAGTGCCGTGTTGGGCCTGCGTTTGCCGCAAGGGCCCGTTATGTATACCAAATAGTCTAAAAATAATGTACATAATATGACAAATTTTTTAATTACCTGAAAAATAAGAAATCAGCTATGAAAAATAACTTTTGTCGTACGGAAAACTAGGACTAATGTTAAACGCATTAAAACTCTGGTAATACTAAAGAAAAAAAAGGTCACGGGAATACGTTGCTCAGAATTATAATATTTATTTATTTCTCCATCGATAGTGCAGTTAACTAACATTAGAAGCGAGATCTAGCTTTGGCCGGTACCTTACGCTGCCAGGTATTATATCACTTTTCCCGATGTCTCATCAAATACTAAAACTAATTTGTTGCACTCTGTATCATGCAATTTCGTCGCCATTCGGGGAATTATAATTTATTATGTCTGGACGTGTTAAGTGCATCCCTAATTACATATGCATATCGAAAACAGTCTTGAGGATTTTAAGATTAATCATCTTCACATCATTATGTTTCGTTCAATCAATAAAATGTCACTCCATTCACTATTGTAAGCAACGCATTATTCTGAATGCTACCTGCACATTCCCAAACTCATACCTGCAAATCGTCTATCATGAACATATTATGTTCATGAAAAACAATTGATCTATTGGTGATTTCGTCCCGGGCATTAGGAACGGGGCCCATGCGGCAAACGCAGGCCCAACACGGCACTGAAATGAAGGTCGTGGGGCACATTTGCCGTCCCAACCTGCTAGAGTATCGCTTTTACCCCTCGGTTTTCCCTCAGGTGCCTACCTGAGGTCCCTCGGGCCGGATGGGATTTTACTACCAGTTTCTTTTGTTCAAAACCGCAAAATCTCGAACTTTGGAGGCATTTTTCGAGGTTATCCCATCTGATTTCTAAGTTAAAAATGGCATCAATCGATTCGTCTTGGCGAGACCTTTCCAACGGTGTATAGCATATGCTGTAGGCTCTTTGGTCAGTAATCCCCTCTAGGACTTAACATTGTCCTTACATTTCGAAATGGCTAAACAGAGATAATGCTTCGAGGTTATCAGTTCGATTTCACGGATCGAAGATATCAGTGCCAAAGATGCAGTTATTTGCGATATCAATTATTTGCGTCACGAGTGAGTCAAAGGTCAGAGACAGAATAGTCGTTTTGCTGTCGTAAATAATAATTTAATCAATAGACCATACTCTAGATTGCAAAATTGACAAATTATCAGTTCAAAAGTCTCATCGCTCAAAATAAATATGTAATTCGCGTCACAAGTAAGGTATGTACAATCCCCAAATTAGGGCTGTTCGAGTACTCGAGTATTCGAGTAGCTTGAAATTCGGACCGAGCCAAGCCGAGTACTCGAAGAAAACCGAGAACCCGATTTTTTTCGAGCAGCTCGAAAAGAACCAAGTGGGCAACAATGTATCGAGCAGTCCGGGTGTGTCAAGTAGTTTAAAGCTTGAATGTTTCGAACATTTTCGAATATGTTTATTTAATGGATAATGTTCCATGATAATGTGAGTAATTAAAATGTAAACTGCAAATGTCCTTTTTTTTTAACTATTGAAAATAATTTTTCACGTTCTCGAACAGCTGTACCCCAAATGCCACGAGGTTGGGTGACTGTCCTTGTTCCCAAGGTCAACCCTCCCCCCCTTTTTCTGTTCTTTGTCCACCTAAAGGACCTCGAAACTCACATATACAAATAATTCGCATTACCTCCTTCTGCCTTACAAGTTTTTCGTGCCTGGTTCCAAGTCATCAAGTTCGTGTGCAGCTTGTGGGCTCCCATGCCCGCAGTTACCAGGTAGTCATCCCTCTGCAAGTGAGTCTTGCACTCCTTCATCCCCTTGCGGAACATATCGGGCAGCCCGTTAACGAAGAACACCTGCTGGGCAGCGTGATAATTAATGTGGCCGGTCATGCTAACAATCGACGGAGCGGCATCTGGAAGAATGAGTCCCTCTTCGTGAACTTTGCCCATCTCCACCACCACCCCTCTATTTCAAGCGTCCGTGTTCCTTGCGCTGATAATACATTAATTGACGAACCCCATTGTAAAAAATGAACTAGTGTAAACTTATCGCGTTCAACAGCCGCATGTGGCACGAGTCGAGGAAAAAGAAAGAGTAGTGTAAAAATAATTTTGGATTGTTTAGGAAAGAGACGTCACTGAATACGAGTAATCGCTGGTCAAGGGAGAGGATAATTACTCGATATGATATGACAAGTGAGTGTTTTGACTGGATGCAATAAAACACAATTAATTTTGTAAGAAGTCACATTTGTTTCTCTGTTTTTTGGCAGAGTAGCCTGTGGATGATTGTAATTAACACTTCGAGCCCACTGGATATTAAGTAGCCTGATAATTTTAGATTGGGATACTTTTAAGCGAAACTTTTTGTGAGGAACACATAATCTTTTTTTAATGGATTTGTAGGGTTGAAAATGTTGTAGCGTTTTAAAGATAAATTGAAATCGATTAAACTATGAATGCCATCGGATGCTGGTAGTACAGTAGAACATCGATTATCTTCTAACTAACGCGATATAGTATATTGCGTGACAAGAGAGAGAAGTAAGCGATTCCGACGAGCGTGAAGTTTCACGTGAAATTCACGCGAGGCGAAATCGCTTCTCTCCCGTGTCACGCACTATATTTTTTTCAACACCTGCATGAAAGGTGTGTTTTTGAAAGCCTGCTGAGCGATTCGCAAAAAATATGCATTTTCGATTGCTCGTTTATTCCGTCGAAATTAATAAATACGTGTATTAAACGTCCATAAATTTTTGGTATATCATCTGGTATTTTACTTTCGATTTTGATGGCAGCAAATTTTCTTCGATGGCTTTTGCAGCTTCTGCTATATCGGGGGGCGTGTGGTATCCCGTGTCGCTATCACTGTCAGTATTATTCATTCTACCTTTTAATTGTATCTTTTAATGAAAAATGGTGCTGTGACAGTTGTAATATCAAATAAAACACGCATGATCGATAACGATTAGTCGAACAACTGCATCTTCATACCATACGGTAACGCCAAACTCCAGTTTCCTTGGGAGGAATGTAAAAAATTATGCGAATACGCACGCGCGTAAAGCCTTTTTCCCTTGGGAGAAAAGTAGAAAACGCGAATACGTCTGAAATTGGTCATTTTTCTCCCGCTCAGCAGGCGTAAAAAAAACACATTTTCATGCAGGTGTTGAAAAAAATATAATAATAACCTCTCTACCATGAACAAGTTGAAGATAAATTGAAATCGATTAAACAATCAATGTCACCGGATGCTGGTACTACAGTGGATCTTCGATTATCTTCTAACTAACGCGATAAATATAATAATAACCTCTCTACTACGAACAAGTTGACTGAAATAATAAAAGAGGGGTCCAGAAAGAATGAAATCAAGAATGGTGACTAGAAGTGGTACGAAAAGGACAATATTTATAAATACTATAGTTGACTGAACACTATCGATCCTATCAATAGGCAATATCGTCGTAACTAAAATTGCCAAGAATTAATATATACTTAATTCCCCATAAAAATAATAAGAATAGGTTTTCAATTGTTAGCAGAGTATGCAGTGATTAGTGGAATCTAAAGTCGTCCATGATAGTACAATGTTATTCATAACAACTCGTACGCGGCTAACATAAGTAGCTTTATTATACTAACTGACGCGGGATATCTGCTGGAAATACCGAAACGCGCTCCTTCCCCTCCAAAAGATGTCATTAACAGGCGTTTCGCTTCTATCAATTCGTTACATAATCTCAGGTCGTACAGTTCATGAAAAAACATTGTACAGGGTGAATCACCCAAGTGGACAGGTCACATCTATCACTTGGTTCAGTGCTGGGGGAAAAAGTTGAATAATTTTATGTCTGATTTCACGTGATCGTAATATTTCTGCCACCGCAGTAACGCATCTACAAAACTGATTTAGTACTCGGGTTTTCTGAACCTCAGGGTTTTTATATGTAGGCAGATTCTATAAGACGTGCTGTTTATAAAAGCATTAGGATAACGTGTTTGGGAAACGAATATTTTCCAAGATATCTCGAGATTTGCGTTGGCAAGTATTGTAACTCTTCCTGAGCCCTGAATGGGTGAAATAAGGATGGAAGGGTGGAATTTAAGAACAGCCGAATATTGGGTGACTCCTTGGGGGAAAGATGTAGAATACAATTTTTCGTACGTAGCTTCGTTTTTTTTTAGAAAATCGATTTTGAAGATTCCTTCGAATTGTTTGGTTTTCTTATTGAATTATAAAGTTTTGTTTTGTATATAGTGACACTTAGATAGTACGTTTCAAGAGAGATACAAAAATAGTTCTACAGGAAATTGCACTACTGAGAGAATTTTCATAATTTTGTCCCATAATATTAGTCAAATAAGTGATCGACTAAATTATTTTTACGTAGTCGAGATTCCACTGTGTATTACAAAGGTGCTCAGAGCAAAATTAAAAATTTGCAATTTCGTCGATGTCTGTGAACAATTTTCATAACTTTTTAATACATGTTGTTTATGATGGCAATTAACATTACTATGACTTTCTGGGATATTTCAGTACATATGTGCGACCGAGTAAAATGTTTCAGTTTTATTTTGTACAATCAGCACTTTTGAATAGAAGAATTTCAGCTCTTTCAGACGACATATGAATTAAAATATTTACTGATAAATTTATAGGCATAATATTGATTCCTAAAAATCAGAATATTACATCAAAACTAACGAATTCAGTACTTACTGCATTGTACGATAACAAAACGAAGCACAGCTACACAATTCGGCACTGGTGACTCTACCTTGATTGACATTTGACTGTCAATCACCATTGGCAGCTGCCACAACTCAAACCAAGAAATTCGCATGGTGCGTACTCTTACCAGCTGCGAACTTTTACCTACCTTCACTCTATTATTTTTTCTTGTTTCCCCTTTCAAACCTTCGTTTGACTATTACTGTACTATTACCAACGTTCGAGTGGCTACAATGCCTGGCTCGAAGTGTTAAGGGCAGAACAGCGATCGCCACGGTATTTAATACCACATAATCCTGTTTTTCACCAGTGAATTTACTTGAATTTATCACGCAAATAATAATGACTTGTAACGCGTACCTGCAGTGGCGTGACTCTCATGGCTGTTTGTTACTTGCATCGGATCCAAAATCCAGTTAACAGTGTCGGACAGATTTTGGTCTGCATTACAAAGCACTCTGCTTGAAAAAACGACGAGAGTCAGCAACAGCTTGTGCATGGTGCTTTCACGTGGGGAATCAAGTGTGTAAGACATCCTACGGACACAAGTAATTAATACAGAGAGAGACTGATATTAGCTGGTATTTTCAATGCTACGTGCATTCATACAGTGCAGGGAACGCTTATCGGCATTCAATGTGCATTGTTACGAAAATTCTCCGATTTCAATGACCTTGACATATGTTGTCAACATTTCCTTCTAAACTTTTTGACGGTTCGCCTTAGTTTCGGAGATATTATTAAAAAACTTTCGGCATAATATATTGAAACAAGTTTCATAACCGACGGTATTAGTAGGGGAAATTAGGACAAAACTGGGTACCTGGGTAAAACCGGGACGTGCTATTATTTTTAAAACGGTCTTAAATTTTCCCCCGTCGTTACAGCGACATATTGTCGGGATATGCATTACTTCATCAACAAAAGATAATTGTGTTACCAGCGTGCTTACTTAAAGTTATAACGACTTGTGTGTTTTTGAAGGCTCTGATCTCTTAAGAAACTTCAACACTTTTGGCAGTGTTCAGGTAAGTACTTTTTTGGGTGAATTATGTTAATTGTTGCATATTAAAGTGTAAATAACTAGGACAGTTTGTTTGTACTTCGCCCTGGTATTGTTGATAATTCGTAATATTTATAAAATTGTATGCAGGGGCAAAACCGTACGGGGTAAAACCGAGGACCCGGATTTGCATAAAATGTGTATAACAAAGAAACGAAAAGGTGAACATTATCAACATTAAACTAAATGTTAATAAAGGACTACAACTAAAGGAAAAGAAAACCACAAAATTAAACAACGTACGGAAGGTTAATGATATTCTGTATTCCATAGTAGAGCAGCTCCCACTACTACCCACAGTTTGAACCGCATGCGATTGGTCATGGTAATTTCCGAGGAATAACACGGGACTTGGCCGTTGTCAACGTAAACAGTACACGAAAAGTTAACAGAGAGAGTAGAGAGCCATGCGACGGAGAAAAACATAGGCGGTTAAGTGGGGAGTCGAGCGTAGCAACGCCTCCTGAGGGTCCTGCCTGCGCGAAATCGGTATGCTCTATTGTGAAATGCAGTATAACAGTGGTGATGAAGACGGTGAAGACATTTTCATTTATACCAAAGAATTCTATGGTTCATCTAAATTAAATGAAGGTTGGGTGCAGTGTTGTAAGTGGGCTCACGTAGGCTACACTGGTATGGGGGACTAAAGAATTGGACGAATTTCGTTGTTATAGGTGCTAAGGCTAGTTTTTAGTATGGTACCTGGTTTTACCCAGGCCATGGGATAAAACCGTAAAAACGAACCGTATTTTGAATCGTGTTATTTTTCGATTTGTTATTGTATTAAAAAAATGAATATGTACTATTATTTAATAAAGAGTTTACTCTAATGAATCCTAATTTCAATTTCTTTTTTACATTAATAATGTCAAAGTTATGAGCTTATATTCTTAACGTCCCGGTTTTACTGTAGCGTGCCTATGCACGTGTGTGTCAAACAAATGTATTTGTGTGTACAAACTATGTTTATCGTGTGGCTATGGAAGTGTCGCCGATGGATTCCTTGGGGTTTTCCGATGAAAATCATGCCAAATGTCGTGTAAATCGGACCACTTTTACATAAGGAATACAAATAGCTTGTGTCAAAGTAGTCAGATTTGCATGATATTTGTTATGATTTCAATCGACGGAACGCCAGAAATCCATTGGCGTCGTTTTCGCAAAGATCTGATGAGAAATGCGGAAGATTTCACAACTTCTTAATGGTATTGCAAACCCTTCAAGGGTCGAAAGCCATAAAATTCGATGGGGCACTGCAGGCTGGTGTCCTCGCCACGGGGTGACCGACGTAGCTGGAGAATCACCCTGCGAGCTTTTCTCGAGGTAGCTCCAAGGTGCTTTGGAATCGTTCATGTCGAGGTCGTCTCCGAAGACTTTCCAACAGGGGAGGCACGCCTCGCGCGCACGCCGCGCAACGTCTGGACGTACCTTAAGGTGAAATTCCACAGCGCGTGGGCTCGTCGACTCGCGCTCGCCAAGCCGACTCGCCGAACTTGGACGAGCCGAGCCACGAGCCGTGGAACTTCACCTTTAGGGACCAAGAGCACACTACTAGAGGTTACCATATATGTGACATGCTCGCCGCTTCGAGCATCCTCTTCCACGCAGCACATAGAAGACGCTGTGCATGCCTAGCGTCCTGAGACCGCCCCACAGTGGGTCCAAAGAGACTTTTTGTGGTCAAAATTCTGTATCTCCGTCAATTCTCAACCGATTTTTAATTTCTTTGGCTCGTTTTGTCGAGGATTAAATTTTCTATAATATCAAATACCTGAATTGCGACCAAAACGTGTTTTTTCTATCTTTTTTTCTGACAAAGTTGGATGAAAACTTTAGCAGAACAATCTGTGGGACTAATTTCATAAGATTTTGCTTATCTAAGTAGTTTTTTTACGTAAAATCTTCAATTGGCACTAGGAAATAGCGGAAACATAAAACAGGCGATTTGTTGACACGTCAGAATGTTTCAAAAACAACTTTACAATGACTGAAAATTTGGAATGTCTACCGCATTTACTACAACCAGAACCGTCTAAAATATCAATTTAATGTATGATTATAGAACCTAATAGCGTTCAGAAATATCGAAGAACGTCAAAAACCGTGATTTATTTTTTACGATTGTATTATTGTATATTAGTAAATAAAACTTTATCCAATCTTTCCAAATCACATCTTTTGCATTTGGAATGTGGGTAAGAATGTAATAAACAAATTCAGAAAGGAATTAGCTGCCACCATTTTCCACTGCGGTGTCAATCTGATTTTGTTTAACTGGCGATAGAGCTCAAAGTGCCTTTCTGTGGACGAAATTCCGTATCTCAGTAAATTCTTAACCGGTTTTTATCTTTGTGCTGTCTCACTATTTTTTGCGCGGTCTTATTCTAAAGTCTTCCTCATAAATCTCAACACAACTCCATCAAAATCCCTCAAACTCAAGTCTTACCCCTTTTCCCCAATCACTGAGCAGCTTGACGATGTACGTTAGCGGTCCCCATCTCAAGATGGTCAATTACGATAACTCCTTCCTAGTGTTGTATAAAGCTCGAGTCTTCAAAGCTTTAAACCTTAACCTTAAAGACTCAGCCTTTAAGGCTAATATCATATGAAGCTCAAGCTCTCGAAGCTCGAGGTTCAAGCTTCGAGGCCCAGGCCTCGAAGCTAGAGGTTCTTGTGTTTAATAATAATGAAGTTAACTGCACGTCCTTGATATTATATCTTATTTTGTGCAACCACTGTAAGAAATAAAAACATGTAAAAAAAAATGATTTGGAAAGGATAATACCTCCTTAACGGTTTCGAGGGTTGAGCTTTAAAGTTTCAGCCATAAGGGGGAACAACACAGTGAGAGTTGATAAAACTGAGTTTTTTTCATACTTTGAAAGTATAACCTATCAAAAATATTCGGTCGAAATTCACGTAAATAACGAAAAAAGTGGCCCAGCTTTGTCTATCAGATTAAATAAACGTAGAAAATTGAGAAACCCTTGTTTGTTCGGCCTATAACACTCTAAAGTGACTTCTATACTTTGTTTAAATATCTGTATGTATTTTGTAATAAAGGAAAGTTTCAAATATTGCTTAAAATATATGCATATATTTGATCCTCCTATCAGTAATAGTTTAACGAAGTTTGCGCGTCACGGAAATAATTCACTCGAGCTTTGTACATCACTTCACTACATACAATTTATATGACTCGAGCGTTCGAGCTTGAAGACTCGAGCTTTAAAGGCTCGAGCTCTTACGGCTACAAGGTTCGAGCCTTAAGGGTTCGAGCCTTTAGGGTTTGAACCGCGACTCGAGCTCTTGAAGCTCAGGGCTCGAAGCTCATTTTTACAACACTACTCCTTCCCCTATTACACAACGAGGCACAAATTCCTCCCTCATATTTGAATTCAAACAAGTCCCTCATCCCAAAAACTTAATTCGGGACCACGTCTCATCCCCGCTTTACGACTCACCGAGTCAAAGCCACTCTCACCCTTTTCCAATGAAACCTCCTAAAATCAATCCAACGGCTTGAGTACTCCCTTCTCGTACAAGCCCAAATAAAACCCCGGAAGTCTTATTCTATTATCAACACGTTCTAATTATAGACACATATTTCATAAAAACCCCGGAAGTCCTATTGCGACGCATATTTTGTAAATAGGTCAAGGTGCATACCGCGCGTACCCCTCACACCTGACATTCTTGTAAATCACATAAATGCGAGGGCCCGAGAGACCGGAGCTCTCTTCTACGGAAAACCTCCCGCGAAGTACACACGTTTCGAACAAACTTTAAACAGTGATATATAATTATTAAATTCAGTGACCAACGATCTCTAATCACCAACCATTGTAAGCTGTTATAATTACCATTATTACTACGGCATATCATCTTCATCTATATCTTATGTATTATTAATGCTTATTGCTTTTCATATTATTATTTTGTATTAACGCTTATTGCTTTTCATATTATTTTCTTGTATTAACGCTTATTGCATTTTCATATTATTTTGTTTTATTAACGCTTATTGCATTTCATATATTGTCATTGGCTTATTCTCATGTATTTCATATTCATATTCTTATATTGTTATTAACCATCATTTATATAAATGTTATGTGCTAATGCTTAACGTCCGACGCATTATTATGTTAACCTCGCTATCGCATTGACAGTGCATATCTTCATGCTTAAAGTTAATAAACCTCTTTGCTTTAAATCGCGCTGCGAATTATTGTGTCTATCCTTTGGTTACGAAGATTCCAAATCAAAACCGGCTACTTCAACAGCTGATTTCGGTTCGCAAACGCGAGAGTGTTTACAGTGTTTACAAAAATACTTTTGCATGGGCCGTGTAGATCCATATATCTAGACGTATTTCGCGGAAATATTACGTGTGGCTTCTTATATAAATGTAACGGTAAATCCAATTACCAAGCCAAAACAAACATAGAGTGCTCTAACGGGTGTCCGCCTGGTACGCGTTCGCGTTTTAAACCTTCCCTGGTCGATTAGTGTGCTGGATTTAAAATTCGCACCTGACTCCCCGCCAACCCTCAGTGTGCTGGATTTAAAATTCCCGCCTGACCTCCCGCCAACCCTCAGTGTGCTGGATTTAAAATTCGCGCATGACTCCCACTAACCCCAGTGTGCAGGATGACGCATTCTCGCCTGACTTTTACCCTACATAATCATCGTCCTAAAGACCTCCACCCGGGACATGACATCTTTTTTGCTCGTTTTATCTGGGATTAAATTTGTTAAAATGTCACACAGTAGTTTCCCAAAATTTTCTTTAGGAAGTATGGATGGTATTTTATGCCATCATCAGTACACAAAATTTTAATTCACGGAAGAAACGTTTTAAACTCGACTATTCTGCCGATTGGTCAGATGTCGGAAGAAGCCCAGGAATCTAGGAACAAAGATTTTAAATGATTCCGACAATTTAATACCAGAAAAAGTTCATGGTTTTCGACAAATGAGGATATAATGCATAAGTTATTAGTAACATCGGATCCTTTAATTTCGATGTTGAGGTCCCAATGGCCAACTCCATCTGTCGATCTTAAAAAAGACGCAAAATATATTTTGTCTAATTATAATGAAGATGTAGAATATATGGAAGAAGACAATCTTGTTTAAATTTGAATTGTTTAATTTATATTTATTTTCTATTTTATCTTCTTTTAATGATGTAGGAAAAAAAATGGTTAATAAACTCGTTGCTTCGGAAGCAAGAGATCCAAATTTTTTTTTTAATCCCTAATGAAAATTATGGAAAACTACTATGTGACATTTTAGCAAATTTAATCCCAGACAAAACGAGCAAAAAGAGATCAAAAATCGGTTAAGAATTCACTGAGATACGGAATTTCGTTCACAGAAAGGCACTTTGAGCCCTATCGCCAGTTAAACAAAATCGGATTGACACCGCAGTGGAAAATGGTGGCAGCTAATTCCTTTCTGAATTTGTTTATTACATTCTTACCCACATTCCAAATGCAAAAGATGTGATTGGGAAAGATTGGATAAAGTTTTACTTACTAACAAACAATAATACAATCGTAAAAAAATAAATCACGGTTTTTGACGTTCTTCGATATTTCTGAACGCTATTAGGTTCTATAATCATACATTAAATTGATATTTTAGACGGTTCTGGTTGTAGTAAACGCGGTAGACATTCCAAATTTTAAGTCATTGTAAAGTTGTATTTCAAACATTCTGACGTGTCAACAAATCGCCTGTTTTATGTTTCCGCTATTTCCTAGTGCCAATTGAAGATTGTACGTAAAAAAAACTACTTAGATAAGCAAAATCTTATGGAATTAGCCCCAAAGATTGTTCTGCTAAAATTTTCATCCAACTTTGTCAGAAAAAAAAGATAGAAAAAAACACATTTTGGTCGCAATTCAGGTATTTCATATTATAGCAAATTTAATCCCCGACAAAACGAGCCAAAGAAATAAAAAATCGGTTGAGAATTGAGGCAGATATGGAATTTAGACCGCAAATAGTCACTTTGGAAACACTGTGTGCCCACCTCGACCTCATTGGCGAAAAGCATGGTAGCGAACCGATGTATGTAAACTCGATAATTCTAGTGTTAACTGTGAGTGACGGAAAAGTGAATTGACTCCTTGCTTTATGCCCCCTCCCCCCCCCCCCCCCCCCGCGCTTGCCTAGCCCTAAGCAATACTAATACCGTCGGCTGTGAAACCGTCGGCACTTCTAGTGTTAAGTAAAGTTTTTTGTGAATATCTCATAAACTAAAGCCGAGCGCCAAACAGTTTAGAGGGAAATGTTATCCAGAATCAGGTCAGTGAAATTGGAGAATCCTCCCCTAATGTAAACATTTACCCGAAATACGAACGGGGGATTTCCGCACGGGGTGCGGGGAATGTTTCACTCTAGGTGTATTCGAAATAACGGTTAATTCGAAATTAAGCACACTTGTTTGCACTGGGTCACTTTATCTACCATAAGTTTATCTTCACAGTTCATACAACGAGAGAAGCTCGCGGATGCACTTGTGTCATTTATGTAATACAAATACTGTACTGGAAGTATTTCTTGCGAAATTCATTTATTACAGAAATGTAGCTCACTATTCTGGCGAAAACAAATTGGGTACGAATATCGATCATATCGCCATGAAAATTGTGCGTACTGCGTAAATTTCAGAGTGATGTAGTAAATATTTGTCCTAGTACTGCGAAATCATAAGAGGCCATTTGAGATCGTGGTCAAAATTGATTCTCTGGTGAATTACACTAATCCACCAGTATTTAAGCGAAGTTAATTAAAGATTTTTCACTCACCAACAGCCTAACCAAGTACTATGTACACTGCACGACCTCGACCCTTTTTCTCAAACTCTTTGTGCATAACAGTATACTGACCGTAATTTTCGAACACACCGTTCGAAAATCCCTCTAGTTTCAGCAGGTAGGAAGTTCTTGGGCCACCACTTTCGGCTAATTGGTTGTGAGGGTTGCAATGCTGGGGCACGAGAACTTCAAGGCGAGCAAACTGGCCTCTGTGGCTTGCGAGATTCAACTGATCGTGCTACTATCGGTTCGACCTTCTTCATAGTACCCACATATCCCCCCTTCTTCTTATTTTTCTCTTATTTTCTTATTGATCCGAAATCAATTTCCTCGTACGCAAAATGATGAAGATAACCCCTTGCACTGCAACGAACTCGCTCGTCGAACGACAGAGTGCAAAATTGCGGAATATCAAATAAAACGATAAAGCAACATCCAAACAGCTATTCTTTTCAATCTAAAATTAAAAATTCTTCCGCTTTCGCAGTGCAATCGCCACTTAAACCTATCAGACATGCTTCATTACCATATTAAGACTCCCAGGACTTCTATCACCTGGTGCACGGAACATGTGTAACTACCTCTATAGCACAATTTGTTGCAGAAATGCCTCAGTTACGTTGCGGTTTGATATTTGGAACATTGCACGGAATGATGCCGAAACGTTACAAGTAAATTACTATGTCCGCCCCTGTGCAACATTGCAGGATATATTTCTGCAACATTGCTTCGGAATTTTACAGCAATGGTTACGTAACGTTGCGGAGATTTTACAGCAATGGTTGCGCAACGTTTCGGAGATTTTACAGCAATGGTCGCGCAACGTTTCGGAGATTTTACAGCAATTGTGACGCAACGTTTCCAAGATTTTAAAGTAATGGTCCGCCATGTTCCCAAGATTTTACAGAAATGGTCCCGCAACGTTTCGGGCAGTAGAGCCAAAAATAATAATAACAGTATTTTATATACATATATACAGTGAGCCACGAAAGTATTCGAACGCTCACTATTAAAACTGTAAACTATAAAAATATATATGTTAGACTTAAGTTCCAAAAGTAATGTTGTAATTACTATAAAACATAAGTATCGAGATTATATATACCAAATTTGAAATGAATCGGATAATATTTGTATAAGTTATGACACATTTATTGCAAAGATGTACTGAAACAGGGTCACAAAAGTATTCGAACGGCATTAATTATACGCAACCTTATTAATATATATTTAGTTACGCTTTCCAGACGTTGTCCCATGCTGTGCACTAGTTTTTAGTTGTTTTAGATTCGATAGAATTTCATACTTCTAAAATCTTTTGTTTTAGTACGTGTTTCGAAGTTATGTCGTACTTTTTTAATCCCCTGCCGATGTTCGCCCACAAATATTCGACGATATTAATTTCTAGACTTTATGGGTGTGTATGTAACACATGCAGTGTATTATACAATAACCATTCTTGCACAATTTGGCCGTATGCGTGCGGCCATTGTCTTGCTGGAAATAAAAATTTTCCAATAACCCCAATTTGGTTGCACTTTCTTCCAAATTGTTTCGTCGCAAGCGATCGAGGCGAAAACTCCGACTATTGTATTAACGCGATAATAGATTCAGGCTCGCCTATCAGCCTTATTAAAGAAGGTTGCGTACCGGTTCAGTTGCGGGAACCCGTCTTAAAGAATGACATGTACGAGGGTATGAATGTGTCGAAATTTAATGTCTTGGGTGTATTCAGATGCGATTGCACAGCCAACGACATTCTGGTAAATATTATTTTTGGAATTATCCCGGCCACTGCGATGCGATGCGACGCGCTTCCCGGGAGAGATTTCATATCTTTGCCTCATATTAAAATTTCATTCGATGACAAATTCGTGATCGCGGCAAAAAACATTGAGTCGGGTAAAACGGGATCGTTCGACTGCCAAAGTGAAATAATGCAAATCAATTGTATTGAGGCGAAGACTAGCGCCGAGGAAAAATTAAATATTAATCCAAATATCGAGCGGGAAGCAGCCAACAGGTTCGCGGAAATTTTTCGGACGGAATACGCGCTGGTCGATGATCCAGATCTCGGCGATAACTGTATCGTTGAAATGACGATCGTATTGAAACATGATCAGCCCATTTCATTCCGCCCGCGTAGACTTTCTTTTAGCGATAGGGAAAAATTAAAAATCATTATCGACGAATTGTTGAAAAAGGGTATCATTCAGCCAAGCAACTCTCCTTAAGGGGGAACACCACTGTGACGGCCGGAAAAATGAGCCCATTTTTCAGATTTTTTTAAGGGACAACTTACAGTTTTATTATAAAATTGTTATTACCTATCTTTAGTACAATGTCTTAAGAGACTATAAAAAAAAAGCAATAGAAAAACATGCATAGATTTCCATATACAGTTAATCTCCTACATCCCTCACAAGAAAACATAGGTCGCTTATCGAAACGATATCTTTGGAACGGCAACTCTGAAATCAATTTTTTTTTTTTAATATAATCGGTATGAGTGTAGTTTCCGTTGTACGTACCGATTTTTAAAAAAAATTATTTTTGTAAAAATGGTGCGCTTGGGAAGAAAAAGTTTCGAAAATCCGCAAAAAAATGGATAGTTTTTCGAGCGTATTTAAAAAAATATGTTTTCGATCAAAAAATTGGTACGTACAACTGAAGATACTCTTGTTTTAAAGATCCTATCAAAATTTCAAGTCGATCGGATAAAAATTGACAGAGCTATTGATTCGATCAGTTAGAAAAATGTCGTTTCGAGAAAATCGCGTTTAAAGTTTGCACGGGAAAAATCACACTTCCGTTCGTGACGTTCACTGTCACTCGAATGCCCGATCAACGGTTGCATTTCTTCGATTCTCGAACGAATAGCGTACCGTACGTAAAAACGGGAAAACCCCAAAATTTATAACCTTTAACAATGTGGGGGAACAGTGGGTAAGAAAAATGTCGGCGCGCTATTTGCCGCTAACATAGCGCGCTCGGAACGGCATCGTGACGCGTCTCACAAAATGCACTGTATCTTCGTCAATTCTTCGAATATCAACTTGAATTTTTCAGAGAGTATTTTTGAAGAGTTAAACATTAAGAAAGTGAAGAAAAAAAAAATCGAAATTTTTTCAACTTTCACAGTGGTGTTCCCCCTTAAGGTAAATGTACCAATGACTAGCCATGTACCAATGCATGGCCACTGATGCAGATATTAATTATTATTAAGCTATGTATATAAATCAGGCACAATATATTGATTTATTTGTATTATATAATCCTTTAACTTCATACCCTAAAAATGATTTTGATAAATATTATGTTTAAAACACTTAAAAAATTGTTTGAAATCTCACAGTAAAGACGCATGACGAATTTTGCTAGATTCTTCGGAATTTGCTAAGGAGCAAGCGATATTTGTTAAGCACATAATTATTATAATATTCGGTTTTTTTATATGAACGAATAACTTATGGAATCCTAAGAGTATTTAGAGCAAGTAATTACCGCGGTATTACGCATTTAGATTGTATTTTGTGCAAAAAATACGTGGCTATATATCGGTACATAATATTCGTGCCTGACCCAATTACTAACCAAGCGGCCATGTATAGGGCAAGTCGCGATTTAGTATACTCAAAGGCTTGTACCAGTACATAATCAGGAATATTTTTTTATAGTATGAAGTGTTTTCATTACGTATAAGTTGAAACTAATAGATAAAGTGTAAATAAAATAATTGGTGTAATATTTAAAAAAGTAAGTAGATACATTCATTCAATATTTTACGCGTTTTCTATTGTCTAGAGTACATAACCTCAAATTTTGAATTACGCTTTAAGTAATATATAATAATATCGTTAATTACGTTTTAAAATAGAAAAATGGAGGAAGGACAAAGCAAATTGAAAAGGAAAGTGTCAAAAAAAAATTATAAGCAGGACGACGTTAATAATGCACTTGAACAAGTGAGAAATGGTATGAGTACACGTGAGGCAGCTATAAAATACAAAGTACCAAGATGTACTTTATATGCTGTTAAGGAAGTTTGAATATTCCCGCGCTCGTTCGAGACACACCAGGCACGGGCCAGGTCGTGTCAGGCGCTGATTGGCCGAAGCACAATCGGCAATCTCCGCCTTACGTCGGGAGCCGAACGTACCGCCCGAGCGGTAGAGAATCGCGCTCCGGCGAGCAGTTAAAAAGAGACAACCAAGAAGACACCATCCACTGTATTTCGAAATAAGCAAGTCCAAGAATAAAGCCATTGTTAAGAATATTTCGCCTTCGTCCTTAACCCTTAACATATGCCAAGCATAAAAATATTATACCTGTACAAGGTACGAAAGGTCCACCAACATATTTGACTACAGACGAAGAGAAAAAAATCGTTGATTGGATTTTATATAGCAACGACAGAGGCTTCCCAGTTACAAAATCACAATTATTGTGTTGCGTACAAAAAATTGTTACCGAATTAGGGAGGAAAACACCATTTAAAGATAATCTGCCAGGAAGGCATTGGTATGAAAGCTTTTGCCGTAGGCATAAACAAATAACAACAAGAGTGTCGCAAAATTTATCAGTTAGCAGAGCGAAAGTGACTGAAAGTGTTTTGAGAAATTGGTATCAAGAACTGGAGAGTTATCTGTATCAAGTAAATTTAATGAATATATACCCATCTAGAGTTTATAATCTGGATGAATCTGCATTCTTCTTGGTACCTGCAGGCGACAAAGTATTAGCTCGCAGAGGTTGCAAAACAGTTTACAAAGTCACCACTGGTGATGAAAGGGAGAGTTTAACAGTGTTGTTTACTGTTAATGCTGAAGGCACCATGTTGCCTCCACTAATATTATTTTGGTATGAAAGAATACCATCATCTATAATGAACAGTTTGCCACCTGAGTGGATAGCATGTAGCACAGAAAAAGGATGGATGACTGGAAACAGTTTTTATAATTATATTGCAACGCAATTTTATCCATGGTTGATTAAGAATATCATAGAGTTTCCTGTTGTTGTATTTTTAGATTGTCATTCGTCACATATGACACTGCCCCTATCTCAATTTTGTAAAGAGCACAAAATAGAAATAATAGCTTTATATCCTAACTCCACTCACTTACTGCAGCCTTTGGATGTTGCAGTCTTCCATCCCCTAAATGTACAGTGGAAAAAGGCTCTTCATACATGGAGGATAGACAATGCAGATCAGAGGCTCAGAAGAGAGCATTTTGCTCCAATTTTAAAAAATGCGCTTGATTCTATGAGCAATTTGTCTGAAATTATTAAGAATGGTTTCAGAACTTGCGGGCTGTCACCATTTTCAGCACGTAGTGTCAATTTTGACATCCTTAATGAAAAACAGGATGAACCAATGAGTGATAAAGAAAAAGAAGAAACTATGAAGCGTCTCCAGTATTTTGAAAATATATTAGATGCTGAAGATCTGGAGGATTTTAGAAATGCAATTAGAAATAAAACTTGGCAAGTTTCCAATAACGAAAACAGGGGCCTCTTTCGCTATTGGCTAAAAATGAAAGAATTATGTGGTATAGGTACATTCAATTACAATTACAATTCAGGATAATAATGATATTATTAATTTGATGAATAATTTACTAAAGTTACATAATATTGTAAGATTGTACAAACATATCATTACTTACATTCAATTTAGGAGAAAAAATCGATAATCAGGAATATTTAACAATTAGTAATGATGTAAGGAAGGAGTTAAGAGATCCTTGTACTTCTGGTAGTCTACAGTTTTTGGACTCGAACATTGAACCTTGTGCTTCTAGCAGTCTACATTTTTCGAATTCCAACATTGAACCTTGTGCTTCTAGCAGTCTACATTTTTCGGATTCCAACATTGAACCTTGTGCTTCTAGTAGTCTACAGTTTTCGGATTCAAACATTGAACCTTGTGGTTCTAGTAGTCTACATTTTTCGGATTCAAACATTGAATCTTGTGCTTCTAGCAGTCTACATTTTTCGGATTCCAACATTTATGTAAATGGCAATGATACTAATGTAATTATATTAGAAGGAAAAGAAGATACAAATTGTTTAGAGAATATTAACCTTGATATGATTCATTTTGGAGAAGGTAAGCTATTGTTAAACTGCGAGTATCATAGATGAGTATATTCGTGTATTTGCATGTGTCCAGGTGCCCAAGATATTGAAATTGAAAATATAGAAAATATAACTGAAAGTGTACCTGAACTTATCAAGGAATCAATTGCTATTGAAAGTATAGATAATGTATATAAAAATTTAACTGCAAATGTTGATATAAGTATTTTAGAAAACAGTACTACAAGTCTTACAATTATAGGTGAGCATATTTATATCATAGAAAATTTCAAAGTACACAAAGAAATAAAAGTAAACAGAAATTAATGTTTTATTCATGTTTTTAACAGAAAACGCAATTGATGAAAGCCAAATAATAGACTTAAGTATCAAGAACAGACAAATATTAGGAGACATGTCAAATGAGAAACCAATAAAAACCAATATAATGTCACCGTTTGATAAAGTGCTAACGTGTCCAAATAATCTTTTGAATAAACAACGGAAAAAAGCAAAGGCTGTATCTATTCGGGTTCCGGATATCTGTACTGTGGAATAGGATATGTCCGAATAAACTTAGATAGAACGTAACGATAACAGGACAACGTTTATTAGAATCCCTATGGGATACACAAAGAACGCAACGTGGTGCACGTATCACGTAATGGCGCGGAGTCCCTATCAGGGGGACCAAGCCGTCATTGATTGGCCGAAGTTCCCGTTTAGTTAGCACCTTATCGGTAGGAGGCGCTAGGTACATCACACACACATACCTAGGTGTATCAGTGAGCACGACACACAACCTTTCGACGTTGGTGAAATGTTACCATCAGTTACCATGACGACCGTCGCCATTTTTAATTGTTTCAAATTGGCGCGGACACGAGGGCACACGAGGGACACGAGAACTCTAACCAGGTCTAACGCATAAGATAAGTAATTTTTGTAATATAGCGTCTGTGAGATATTGTAAGTTTTTTTATTAATTACAATAATTTGAGTTTTAGATTATGTCCGGGCCTAAGAAGTGCGAAGTGAAAGGTTGCGAATCGGGAAATACCCTACTTAGGACATTTCCCGATACCCTTAAAGACCGAGAGAGGTGCTTAAAATGGATTGCTGCTTGCGGCAATCCATTGTTAATGCACCAATCTTTTCGCAACAAGAAGATCTGTGATGCGCACTTCTTAGGCATCTACAAATTACAAAGCCAACTTTGTAAGACTGCTGTTCCAACGCTTCAACTACCAGGTATGTTTAATATATAGAGTGTACGTTTCTTAAAACGTGCTGAAAATATTGTAAGGGGTGATTCTAGAGGTAAAAATAAGACAAAAATTAAGAATAACGATTTCGCGTTTGGGCCTTCATTTTGCAGTAATAATGGTTTAAAGTTAAATTTCTATCTCCTGAACTAATAGTCGGAGGACACTGCGCTTTTATAGTTACATTATCGACTAGCAATAGAACAAAAAAGTATTCATACATTTTTCTGTATCTCTTCGGGTTTCACATTTATAAAGTTTATAGTATTTGAGATTCATTCCTTAACGACATCTTGGATTTTAAAAGCTTTATAAATGTGAAACCCGAAGAGATACAGAAAAATGTATGAATACTTTTTTGTTCTATTGCTAGTCGACAATGTAACTACAAAAGCCCAGAGTCCTCCGACTACTAGTTTAGGAGACAGAAATTTAAATTTAACCCATTATTACTGCAAAAACGCGAAATCGTTATTCTTGATTTTCGTCTTATTTTGACCTCTAGAATCATTTGCATAGTGCACATATAATTTACTTTACTAAAAACTGTTTTAATATTTTGTAGCACCAATTGATGTAAGCTGCTTGCTACAGCATGCAGTTGACCATCAGGAGGTACTGGAAGTAAGGGAACCGTTGGATGTACATATTGGTAAGGAAATACAAATATATATTTATTATAAAATTTAGAATGCATGTGTTTGTTTTTTTTAAACTTAGAATTTAACTAGTTTATACAATATGAATATTTGTAATTGTGCTTTTATTGGATTGGCGAATAAGTTCGTACCGTTTTATGTTTTGTTTTATCCTGGAACGATTTGTTTGCTGTTTGGCAAAGTGTTTATATGCATTCGAAAGACCCTTTCTGTTCTACAAAACTGTGATAATCGTTGTTTTGAATAATTTATTTTTTTATTATTTTTCAAGCTTAGAAATGGAATTTCCAGGAGGCAAAAATCAACATTTTCGCGCAATTGACTTGCCTATGACACCTTCTCCGTACACGTCGCAAATCTCCCGAGCGGCTGCGGCAGCTTTTTGACTTCGATGAAAGCGAAGAAAAGCAGATGTCGAAAATGTTGATTTTTGCCTCCTGGAAATACCATTTCTAAGCTTGAAAAATAATAAAAAATTAAATTATTCAAAACAACGATTATCACAGTTTTGTAGAGCAGAAAGAGCTCTTTCGAATGTATATAAACACTTTGCCAAACAGAAAACAAATCGTTCTAGGATAAAAGAAAACATAAAACGCTACGAACTTATTCGCCAACTCAATATATATCCGAATCTACTTTTAAGTCTTTTTGCATGTATGCGATTGCAGTATGAGTGTGTAATGCGTTTTTTATTATGTATATATGTTTGGCTGTCGGACTGTTGCATGAGTGTGTAATGCGGTTTTTATTATGTATATATGTTAGGCTGTCGGACTGTTGCATGCAGTGTTCGGCGGTCTCCAGATTAATCCCTCACGTACAGGAGCGGTGGGAATGTGTGCGTGAATTGACTGCAGCGCGAAGCCAGCCAAGTGGTGACAACGCGAAATGAATGTGACGTCACGAATGTACCGATGCCAGCGCCAAGCCAACCTACACGCGCCACGGGCGCGTACGGGTACTACTATTACTGTGCATTAAGGATTTGAACACTTGAGATAACGTGAAACAGTGAGTGAATTCTAATATGAATAAAGAAACAGGTAAGAGAAATACTTAATACTTTTGATTAATAATATTGATTTAGTACTAATGATGGATATTTTACACATAGGCAATGATGCTAGTCTAGGTCCTATTGCTGGACCTAGCGGACATATAACCTCGGACGTAGAGCCTTATTCAAGTAAGATACATCTTTTTAATACATCACTAATATGTCTGAAATCATAGAATTAAAAACCGTGTGAATAAAAATTAATATTTTATGAACAGGCAGTGATAGCACCTTCACCGTTCCCGCTGCCAGGATCATAAAAAAAAGAAGCGAACATTTTGCAAAGTTTGGCTGGAGAACCCAGCCTTTCAACCGTGGCTACAACAAGTCCAGCACGACCCACACCTTTTTTTTTTTTTACTTGGTGGAAATCCCCACGGATACCCCCCACCCGCGGGGGCGGGCAGGGGGTTATGTGGGACTCGAACCCACTAAAACCACCAAGGTGATCTACCTCGCGCGCCTGAGGGGAGGGATTTTTGTGCGAGATCAAACTAGCGATACGTTCGCTACCCTACCCCCCTGCGCTTCGTGCGGCACCGCGCGAGGTCCCCTCAACGGGGTCGTCCCTGGGGGAGTATCAAGACCTCCCCCAGCAATGGTCTCCGGGACCGGCGACGCGCGACGGATCACGCGCCCGCGTCGCCTCTTCCGGGGTCGCTGCTACTAGGGCGGATGGTGTCCCCCGACACCCCGCCCCGCGACCCCGCGATCGAACTCCTACCCGGTCACCGCGAAATTACGGTCGCGACCGGGCCGGGGCGCTGACGGCCTTCAGGGCCGCCCAAGCCGCCCGAACCGAGGGGGCCTTTCGGCGACCGGGTGTTGAAAACACCCGGGGGACACCTCGGTCGGGCGGCTGACTAAAACGCCTACAGGGCGGCCCGCTATCGACCGCCCGTCTTGCCCCGAGAGCTCGATCGCTCTGATGGGAGCGGTTTGAATGCCGCTCCCCCAGGGGGGCCCTGATCATGGACCCCCCGTTCCCCCTTCCCAGCGACGCCGCCGCGGCCTTGGCGCGTTCACTGCCACAACTCGCCGGCCACGGCGGCTACACGTCGCGCTCCGCGGCGGCCCCTAACAACGAGGGCCGCCACACCTCCAACTCCACCGCCCACTCGCACGCGCCCCCCTCTCTCACAGAGGGGGCGCACCGGGCATAACGGCCGCGCCCGTTGCGCGGCGCGGCCCCTTCCCACTCCCCGTGTTGGGGGAGTAACTTAACGCGGCCCGGGGCCTGACAACCGGGGGAGCGGGGCGATTTACGCAACTAAATCGCCACACGGCCTCCCCCGACCCCGGGTCATCTTCTCCCGCGCCCTCTCCTCGCGGCCGCGCGACGAGGGCGACAGCCCGCCCTCTCGCGGTCCCTCTCCGCCTCCTCCTTCTCCAGCATTATGGCCTCGGAGAAGGAGGCCATGGCCTCCCAGCAGCCCCGATCCTCCGCCATGCGACGCACGACCGTCGGCAGCGAGAACCACCCACACCTTGCCAAATGTACATTGTGTGATATGTATATTACGGCAATAAAATCTAATTTACAACGTCACGGAAATAGTCAAGAACACATCAGGAACACAAAGTATGGGGAAAGTTCAGTACCATGTGAAGGAAGAAGTACAGATGAAGCAATGAGTACAGATGAAGCAGTGAGTACAGACGAAGCAACAACTACTGATGAAGCAGTGAGTACAGACGAAGCAACAACTACTGATGAAGCAGTGAGTACAGACGAAGCAACAACTACTGATGATACATCAATCATGGATGTAGGGACTGATTCAAGTAAGATATATTTTTAATTTATTAGTGTAATTGCTTGTTAATATTATGTCAATAAAAATTATTATTTTATGAACAGGCAGTGAGAACACCTTCACCGTTCCCGCTGCCAGGCACATAAAAAAGAAGAAGCGAATATTTGCCAAGGTTTGGCTGGAGGACCCAGCCTTTCAACCATGGCTGCAACAAGTCCAGCAGAACCCGCACCTTGGTAAATGTACATTGTGTGATGTATATATTACTGCCCACAAATGTAATTTACAACATCATGGAAATAGCCAAAAACATATCAAGTACATGAAATTGAGAAAAAAATCAGTATCAGTACCAGGTGAAAGAATCAGTAGTGATGAAACAACGAGTGCAGATGAAGCCACGAGCACAGATGAAGCAACGATCATGAATGTAGGGACCGATTCAAGTAAGATATATTTTTAATTTATTACTGCAATTGCTTGTTAATATTGTGTGAATAAAAATTATTATTTTATAAACAGGCACCTTCAACAACTCCGATACAAAAAGAGCAAAGAAACAAACATTTATGGCTGATTGGCTGGAGGACCCAGAATTTGAAGCATGGCTGCAACAAGTCCAGAACGACCCACATCTTGCGAAATGTACATTTTGTGGCATATGCATTACAGCAAAAAAGTGCAATTTGCAGCAGCACGGAAAGAGCGAAAAACACCTCAATAACATGAAGTATGGAAAACGAATAGTACCAGGTGAAGGAACAAGGAGTTTTGCAGACGATGTAAAGGAGGCAGAAATAAGAGTATGCACTGATGCAATTGAACATAACAGACCTTTCAACTCGTTTAACCATTATGTTAAATTGTCGCAAGAGGCATACAAAAATCCTAACGTACTGAAATGCATGTCTTTAAGTGCGAAGAAAATGAAAGCCATTTGCCTAAATGTAATAAACAAGTCAATTCTTAAAAAAATTCTAGACAAAGTACAGGGCAAATGTTTTTCTGTATTGATCGACGAAACTACAGATGTGTCTAACATGAAACTTCTTTGTTTTTTAATTCGTTACGTTCACAAAGAACGGATACATACAGACTTATTAGATTTAATTAGAATTACGGACGCTACAGGCAAAAGCTTATATGAGTGTTTTAGACAAACATTAAAGAAATATAATTTGCCTATAACCAACATGGTTGGCGTGTGTGTGGATAATGCCAATGTTATGGTGGGAGTGCATAATTCACTGACATCGCGTTTAATAGCAGCCAATGCCGAAATGTGCATTCTACCATGCATTTGCCATTCACTACATTTGGCTGCACGCCACGCGTGCGAATGTTTGCCAAATGATGTTGAAAAATTTCTGCACTCTCTGTATTCATACTTCTCGCAAAGTCCGAAACGTCTGAGCATGTTAGAAGGTACGCAAGTGTTTATGACTGTTAAAAAGCGGAAACTTGTACAGCCAGCGCCAACTAGATGGCTAGCTGTAGCTCAATGTATTAGATTAGTATTAAATCAGTGGACAGTTTACTTTTGTGTGATAGCGGAGGCAGCAGTAAATGAATCTGTCGCAAACAAATTATTAACAACTATGAATTGTCCTTTTACCAAGGCGTATTTGGAGTTTATGGATCATTTTTTGAAACCATTTTTAACTTTGAACAAATTATTTCAAAGTTCTACAGTATTAATTCACCGTCTGATCATTGAATGTAGAAGATTGTTAGTTTTATTAGGAACCAATTTCATAAAGTCTCAAAAGTTAAAAGAACCGGATATACACAAAATTGATATATATGACGAAGAGAATTTATTACCAGTAACAACTATTTTTCCTGGGACAGAATGCAAAAATACACTGAGCGAAATAACTAATGATACTTCGGAAGAAAACAAGGACATTATACAATTTTATTTAAAAATCAAAAAATGTTACCAAACTGGCTACCAACAAATTGTCGATAGAGTGCCATTCGATGACAAATTTTTAAATGCATTAGATTTTTTAAACCCGCAAACAGCTCTAAACATTAATGACAACCTTGTGAGTGTCAAATTAGAGTGTATATTAAAGAAATTGAATTCAAAATGTAATCGTACGCTTGTATTAGATGAATGGCATGCATTGCTGGCTGTGTATTTTGGGGAAGCAGAAGAGAACATAAAAGACATGAATTTACTTCAGTTCTGGCACGAAACGAGTATCTTTAAAATTACTGAAGACGAATATTTATATGGAAACCTATCCAGACTAGCGCAATTGTGCTTAACATTGCCCCATTCAAATGCTGATGTCGAAAGATATTTTTCCACTATCACACAAATTAAAACTAGAGGTAGGAATAGATTAACCCCAGAAACACTTGCTGCCCTAACTCGAATAAAACTGGACATGGCAAACGAGAGTGCACATTGTTATAATTATACAATTACGGATGAAATGATCCAGTTATTTAATAATAGTATGTACTCTAGTAATAATGAAATATCAGAGGAGATGCTAGGAAATATATTAGCAGATGTGAATGTTCAAAGCACCAGCGACAGCGCCAAAGATTTGTAAATATTTTATGTATATATATTTTATGTAAATATATGAAATGTATATACCTATAATATTAAATTTTAGATTTTATGTATATATTTTCTGAAATACAAAAATACGTTTATGTATATATATTTTATGTAAATATAAAAAATGTATATACCTATAATATTAAATTTTATATTTTATGTATATATTTTCAAAAATACAAAAATACGTTTTATCACCTTACACGTGTAGTACATTATAACAGAATATAGTCCTTCAATTTACCATTATTAGTGCATAAATACATAATATTTTCATTTTTATTTTGTTTTCTGTTACCTGCCACCCATCTTACATATATTTCAATTCATTTTAATAGAATCAGAACGCAAAGGACCTTGCATGCACACTACGCCGGAGCGGCGTGTCCGTGAGCTCGGCGCTTCGGACAACGTCGGGAAGACGAGAGAGAAAACGAATGTGCGTCTTTCTCTCTCGCTCTTGAAACGCTGTGATCCATGGTGGGGTGCAAGCGACACGCGGCCGTGCGCGATCTTCTTGGGTGCCTCGAGATTCACTTTTCCCTTTCTGACATATGTATAATACTCTTGTAATGAAAAAAAATTTGGAAAAAATTTTATTACGGAAATCACGTTTTAAGACCTCCTGATCACGTTTTGGCTATTTAGAAAAGAGCTTTTTTTTAAATATCTCATATATTTGTTAACACGATTACGTTTAAACGGCAAAATGGATTTCAATGAAACTTTATATTTAAATTTTATATTGTCTTAAGATCCGATTAGATCACGAAAAACCATAATTACCCGTTGTGGTTCTTCGATTTTTCAGATGTACGAACTAAATTCTACATAAAAAAAGGTTAGATAAAGTTCTTCTGTAACTTCTTTAACAAAGAAAAATGTACATTCATAATTTCTTGTTTTCATTTTAAATTTCCGTACTTTTTATTCGAGCTATTTCTATTTTTCAAACCTTAAAATGAATTTTTTTATTAAAAGATGAATATTTTGATACTATAAATTGGTGAACTTTGTTAAAATTAGAATCCACTCTTGGCCAGTAGCATGGACGCTGTAGCGCCTTCGATAAAAAATATTTTTTCAGAGTATGATCTAAAATCTAAACGTAATCACATTTCTCGCTAGATTTTTGGATAATTATATCAAGTTGCGACAAAGAATCACGCACTATTTACACATTTATTACGCGCAGCGTCCACGCTACCGCTCGATGGAAACTACGGGAAAGTGGTGGTCTCTTCCATCGGGAGGGAAATATAAACGATTCGTTATGCAAAGCTAACATCGCGATATACGGTACATTAAAATGTGTAAATCGGTATGAAGGAATATTCCTTATGTCAGAAAGGGAAAAGTGAATCTCGAGGCACTCAGGAAGATCGCGCACGGCCGCGTGTCGCTTGCACCCCACCATGGATCACAGCGTTTCAAGAGCGAGAGAGAAAGACGCACATTCGTTTTCTCTCTCGTCTTCCCGACGTTGTCCGAAGCGCCGAGCTCACGGACACGCCGCTTCGGCGTAGTGTGCATGCGTGGTGGGGGAAATTCTCGAGTGGACCCGTCCTGTGATGCCAGATCGGGGACGGGTTCCCTCGAGAATTTCCCCCACCTCGCGCATACTACGCCGGAGCAGCGTGTCCGTGAGCTTGGAGTTCGGAGTACAACTCACGGACACGCAGTTCCGGCGTAGTGTGCGCGTGGTGGAGGAAATTCTCGAGGGAACCCGTCCCCAATCTGGCATCACAGGACCCGTCCTCATTCTGGCATCACTGCTCCCGATTCTTACATGACCGGTGTTGCCACGTTGTTCAGCACGGCTAGTATTAAAGACGGCTGTGGCTGGACCCACCAAAAATCCCAACTCGCAAATCTGAAATATAAAAATTATATAACATTACCAAATGAACTATAATTTCGTTTGTAAGAACTACCGAAAACGAATTTTGAAAAATGTTTGAAACTTTACATGTTACAATGTAATTTAACGGATCGGTGTTAGCGGTTTTATAGGCGTGGATAACGAGGTACGAGCAAACTAATTTAAGCCAGGCGAGTTACAATTAATGGTTCAAAGTAAATTATGTTGTTTTAATTCTTATATCTTTATAGGCACAATTATAAATGCAGTGGCAGTTAAAGCGGCACAATTAGTTATTGAACGAGCAACACAGTACAATTACACTCTTTAATTAGAGTTTAAGTTATAATTTAGATTTCTGTACAAAGGTAACAACGTCAAATATACAACTCTTACACGCACAGTCAATAGTCAATTTACAATAATTATTAGGTATAGAAAAGGAGTATTAAGCACTATTCTAACTTGCGAAGCAATGTCGCGAAGCTTAGGTTTCGTAGCAAAAGCGAAAGTAGTGCAAGCAAATATAAGCGATGTATAATTACCAAGCGGTGGTGAGATCAAGAGCAGAGTGAGCGATTCCCAGAAATCAGGGTCAATTTCTACGAAACGCAAGCCTCCCCCTTCCAGGAATCGAGAGTCGATGGAAGGGGACGCGACTCGCGCTCCACATGAGTGAGCAGGCCTATGCCACTTGCCTAATTAGTATAGAACGTCAATAGGTGTCACTAAGATGCCACTTTCGTGAACATTCTCCCCGGCATTCATCACTCGATGAATCTGAATTTATCTGGCAAGCGTTACATAGATCGATATACCGATCGATATCACGTTGACTGTAGCGCCGCTCAACTCATGTGAAGGCTTCAGACGACTTTAGTGGTATTATTGATCGCGATCTAATGTAATTGAATCGTGAAGTGAAGGTGTTTGTTCGGTGTTCTGTGTAAATGGCAAGAAAACTAATTTAGTGACGGGTCTTACGAATTCTGAACGAGCAGTCTTTACAGTAACAACGCGAGTTAACCCATCGTCGCCCGGATGCAGGTGAGTAATTCGCGCAAGAGGCCATCGGGCAGGTGAGGTTAATTCGGATTTAATTATGCACAGATCACCGACGCGGGGCTGAGGGCGAGGGCGGATCCACTTGTTGCGTGCTTGGAGTGATTGTAGGTACTCAGTGGTCCAACGTCTCCAGAATTGCAACCGCATCTGTTGCAGCAGATGCCACCGAGAGAGACGAGAAGGTGGGACGTCCTCGATGACAGGATCGGGCAAGCTCAGTAGTGCATCGCCGATCAAGAAATGACCGGGCGTCAGTGGAGTCAGGTCGCCAGGGTCGTCGCTCATCGCTTGTAGTGGACGGGAGTTGAGGCAGGCCTCGATCTGGTGGAGCAGCGTTGACATCTCCTCGAAGGTAAGGTTCTGATCGCCTACCACCCGCCTTAGGTGGTACTTTGTAGACTTGACAGCTGCTTCCCATAGACCTCCGAAATGAGGAGCAGCAGGAGGATTGAATCGCCATTCTATTCCTTCCTTTAACAGTGTGGAGTGGATACGGTCGTGGGAGCTGTCAATGGTCGTCAGCATCTCCTTCAGCTCGCGGGCGGCGCCCACGAAGTTGGTACCTCTGTCGCTCTGGATCACAGTGCAGAGACCTCGCCGGGACGTGAAGCGACGCAGGGCAGCGAGGAAAGCATCAGTACTGCAATCAGAAACTAATTCAAGATGGACCGCTCGCGTGCTCAGGCAGACGAACAACGCAACATAGCCCTTATGTGTGCGTCGACCTCTTCCTCGGGACATTAGCAGCGATACAGGGCCGGCATAGTCGATTCCCACGTGGAGGAAAGGGCGGGCTGGCGTTACACGCGTAGCAGGTAAGTCTCCCATCAGCTGCTGTCCAGTTGACGCTCGCCAACGTATGCAAGTCGGGCAGCGTCGTATGGTCGCCTTCACCCGTTGTCTTCCTTGTAGTATCCAGTAGTTTTGGCGCAATGTGGCCAAAACGAGTTGTGTTCCCCCATGCAGCGTGCGTTGATGGGCTTCGTCCACCAGGAGCTCCGTCAGCCTACTATCTCGAGGTAACAGCACCTGGTGTTTGGCATCCATTGGCAGTGCAGCATGGCGTAGCCTTCCTCCAACACGCAGGAGGCCATGGGCGTCTAGGTACGGATTAAGCCGTAGCAGCCGGCTGCGGCTTGGTAAAGGATGACCAGATTGCAGTCGTTGAATCTCCGATTCAAACTCTTGGCGTTGTACAATGAACAGCCAGCGGTTCCGGGCTGCTTCAATCTCGTCTGGTCGCAGGTAAGCTCCTCGCTTCGTTAGAGCATTACTCCGTAGCCACCGCAAGCACCAGGCGGTGATTCTAAATAGAGATTGAGCGGATGAATATCGTTTTAAAATTATCTCGCCTGTTGCAGGTTCACCCGACGTCACGAGCGCAGCTGTTCGGGCCTCCAAGTCGGTCTCGGGCAATGGAGGCTGATTGGCGGCGGTCCATCCGGTGGTAGTCGTCAGCCAGCTCGGTCCTGTCCACCACAGTTCTAGCTCCGGTAATTGGTTGGGCCGTAGTCCTCTGGAGGCACAGTCAGCTGGGTTGTCCGGGCTGGACACGTGGTGCCACTGCGCTTCAGGCAGTGTCCGCTGTATTTCGGACACTCGATTTGCCACGTACGTCTTCCACTGGGCCGGATGACCTCGAATCCAGGCGAGCGTAATGGTGGAGTCGCTCCACATATGAATAGTGGCTCCACTCATGGCTAAGCTCTCGCAGGTAAGTGCCATTAGTTTTGTCAGAAGCACGGCAGCACATAACTCCAGTCTGGGTAGTGAAATCTTCTTCAGCGGCGCCACCTTTGTTTTAGCCGTGACCAGCTGGGTCCGTGTGGTGCCGTCGGGGTCCAGTACTCGAAGATAGATCGCAGCAGCATAGGCACGTTCCGAGGCATCAGCGAACCCGTGTAGTTCCCTGCGTTGAGCTGTCGGTCTCATTCCGATCCAGCGAGAAACAGCAATACGGTTTAGCGACGGCAGGTCAGATAAGAACTGCGTCCAGTATCCGGCTTCTACCGGTGGTAATGGTGAGTCCCAATCTAAGCGTAATAACCAGAGTGATTGCATGAATATTTTGGCGTTAACAGTGACTGGGGATACCAAGCCCAGTGGATCAAATATCCTTGCAAGTGTTGACAGAACCAAACGTCGAGTTATCCCGCTCCCCGGCATTGAGGGTTGAACGCGAGCACGGAAGCAATCGTCCGCCGGACTCCAGCTGACTCCTAGCGCTGAGTGAGTTTCGCCCGCCTGCCATTTGAACTCTGGAATGGCATCCTCGACGGGTATTCGTTCCATTACGGCAGGATGACTGGAGGCCCATTTCCTGAGGTTGAATCCTCCCGCCTTGCAAAGTAGGCGTAGCTCGTCTTGAAGATCGATGGCTTCCTGTTCCGAATCTGCTCCCGTCAAGACGTCGTCCATATAGACGTCTCGTTGTAAGATGGCGGCTGCCCTGGGGTACCTGGTTTGCTCGTCCATTGCCAGTTGACGTAACGTGCGAATCGCCAAGTAAGGGGCACACGCTAATCCATAGGTGACCGTGTTGAGCTGATAATCCCTTATCTCACGGTCCTCACTTTCTCGCCAAAGGACTCGCTGGTATCGTCGGTCGTCAGGGTGGATCAGGATCTGCCGGTACATTTTCTCCACATCGGCAGTGAGACAGACCCGATGTATCCGCCAGCGGAGAAGTAGCTGCTGCAGATTGGGCAGAAGATTGGGTCCGACCAGTAGCATGTCGTTGAGAGATCGACCAGACGTGGTGATAAAGGACCCGTTGAATACCACACGTAATCGGGTGGTGGTGCTGCTTTCTTTCATCACCCCATGGTGTGGTAAGTAATAGCTTGATTCTGTAGAGTCATTGGCTACTTTAGACATGTGCGAGAGTTGCATATACTCACGCATGAATGAATTGTAGGCCTGAGCAAATGATGGATCCTTCCTGAATTTGGCTTCCATTCTTTGCAGCATTCTTCGGGCCCCTTGGCGAGACTGGCCGAGTTCAGGTGTCTCCCGAAATGGCAGGCGAGCCATATAGCGTCCGGACAGCAAGCGTTGGTGAGTCGTCCTGAAGTGGTCTTCGCACTGCTGCTCCTCTATGGTATAAGTGGATGATACCGCAATTTCTTCCTGTTCCCAGAAGCGTTGCACCAAGGGCAGTAGGTCCTCCTCGGTGGAACATGACAGGGCTGATTGGTCTCGACGTTCAGCGTCTTCGGATCCAACGTCCGGTGTAGCGGGCCCAGATACGATCCATCCCAGAGTAGTTTGCTGGGCAATGGGTTCGCTGGGTCGTCTTCTTGCGATGCCGTCGCGTAATACGAGGGCAAAGGCGTCGGCTCCCAACAGCAAATCAATCGGCCCCTCCTCGTCGAAATCAGGATCAGCTAGTGTAAGTCCTTTAAGATGCTCCCACGCATCGGCACGCCTATCGATTCGTGGTTGGTAGGAGGTAAGCCGGGGCAGGATTAGAGCGACTATCATGTGGTGATCTGTGGAATTAAAATGTGCAGAAAATTCTAATTGCACCCTGCCGCGGATGCGTTCCGGTTGGTGACTCCCGACCCCGACTAGGTTGATACGAGCAGATCGCCGGGGTAGCATTAGCTGCTGGGCCAGTGCCTCGGTGACGATTGAGACCTCGCTGCCTTGATCGACGAGTGCGCGCACCATCCTGGAACCGCCACCTTGTTGGAAGACCTTCACTCTCGCTGTGGCCAGTAAAACCGCAGGTACTGAGGTTGACACACAGCTCGAAGTGTTTGTAGAGAATTCCTTTTCGAAGGTACGGTCCTCAATTGCCTCATGAATCGTTGTATGGTGCTTCCCGTTGCACTTCTGGCAGCGTCTCTCCGAGTTACAATCACGCACGTGATGTTTGCTGAGACAATTGTAACAGAGGCCGGCGGTTTGTAAGGCCGCACGGCGCTCGGCAGCTGTTTTCGACTTATATAATCGGCAATACAATATGAAATGATTTGCCTCGCAGATACTGCACGGGTCTGGTTGGCGCTTGACTTGACTGACCTGATGCGTCTTGGCCGTCTTCTGGTACGTAGCTGGCTTCGCAGATGGATTCTTAGGCCCCTTGCGTTCTTCCTCCAAGGCCTCAAGAGTGTTGACTCTGCCCTCCAGAAATTCCTGCAGCTCAAGAAAGGTAGGCGGGTCCTTCATGATGATTAAATGTCGTCTTATAAACGTCAGAAAATTTGCTACATCCAAAAACCTGTTATTATATTCCAAGTTGTGATTTTTCTTTTCTCATTTATAAATTCGTAATGAGGTCGTCTGTCTGGAGACGAATGTGAAATTTTAAGGAATGAGTCTAAAAATCGAATGATGATATTTTATAGAATATTTCGCGTCACTGCACAGTTTTTATAAATAATTAATTATAGTTATGTAACTAGAAATTAGAAGTGTTTACAAGAAAATGTGTTGGGTAAGTGCGAATAGCGGTTGCTTCGCAAGCGAAAAGTTTGGGTTCGATTCTCCTTACCCCACGATTTTTTTTCTAAACCAGGCCTGAAAAGAACGTGCTTACAACGTCTTTTTAAGTTCTTTAAGACGCCTTCTGGACATTTTTAAGATAAGATGTCTTTTTGAAAGAATATAAATAATTCGGCAACAGTAGGGAAGTCTACCTTGGCCATCTGTTGTTGGCCCAACCTGAAAAAAATGTGCCAAATCTAACTGTTGGCCAACTAATATTATTTGCGTGGACCAACTGCATGCCAACAACAAATGCTACTAGGGCTTACATGGAATAAGTGTCATTGCTCGATGGAAACCACGGGAAGGTGGTAGACTTCTTCCATCAGGAGAGGATAAGGATGTGTCAAGAAGGATAACACGGATAGGATGATTATATGCAAATATATTATTTCATACTAGTAAAAATTTATGTAAGGAAAAATAAAACAAGCATCACAGTTATTGTTAGGCATCGGAGGATGCATGGTGGGAGAAGAGGCTGGTCACATGTAAAAAGCAGCAGAGATATCTTATGTGGTATGCAAAGCTATAGGGACCACCCTGTGTGTGTGTGTGTGTGTGCAGTGTTGTGTTTCGCCGTAAATGCTGGAAAATGAGTGAGATTAGGTACTGACATTGTTGGTTTGCGAGAAGTAAATGGAGTTACGACTTGCCGTTACAGTACAAAAATGTTGTATATAATATAGAAAGCCTTAATAATATAGAAAGATTTATTATATTTCTGAAAAGTTAGCGCAGTGAAGTAATGGAAAAATAATAATTTTTTGGTCAATTTCTAATTTTACACATTTGTAGGCAATGTCTTTAACGTCAAAAGTTTGAAAAGAACTTAAATGACATGTTTGTACTTGAAAAATTCCTATTTTAGATGATTCGAATGGTTTCTTATAAAAATCTGTGACAACCGTAAATTTTTTACAAACTACTTTCTGTTCATTAGCATGCAATTCTAAATTTTTTACGACGATAATACTGCCATCATGAAGACAACAACAGTTATCAGGATCACTGATTTTCAAGATAAAATTTTTAAAAACAATAGATCTGAACTGCTTAGACGCTGCAATAGTATCCCTCATTAGTGGACCTTCGAAATGTTCAGTTTTAAAATAAGGAAATACAACATTAGGACGCTTATTATTGGTGACAAAATTGGATTTCTCACTGTGTCGTTTTACTATTTGCTGTAACGGTTTGTCATTCTTCCTAACAGACTGTAAAATGCTTTGTAAAAAATTTTCAAAAGAAAAGCAGCTGAAATTATCAAGTGGCCCATGATTTCTAACATCCTGCGGGATATGTAACAGATTATGAATATTTTGCGATACCTTTTCTGAACCATATAAGATTTTAAATGTGTAAATAAATTTTTTTAACAATGTTGATGCGTCATCAATATGACCAAAATGTCTAGAATTTGATAAAATAACTGAAGCTACATGTAACGCCATAAAATTCAAATATCTATCGTCACTTATATTATTTAACAAAGCTACTGGACCAGTGTAGAATAAGAATTGTCGATATTCCGTTGCTTTCCATCTGCTTGTATCATCTAGACTTCGGGGCTTTCTGTTGAACTCGACTGGAATACATCTTGCCAGATGTTTCAATGACTGAGATATGCGTGAGCGTTGCTGAGGTGTTACTTTTGTCCACGGTCTCCCACAACACCACAGATTGTGAACCAATTTCTTTACTACCCCGAGACAAATTAAATGCATATAATCAAGTGGGAAGGAGTCAATCATATTAACACCAGGAATAGTCACTAAAATTGATGTGCCATTATGATGATCGTCTACCTTTTTGCGCCTGAATTCAGAATCTGTCTGTAAACAGATATTATCAATATCAGGAAAACACGTTGTACCGTTCCTAGACTCTCCTCGGATATAGCATTTTGTACAGGAAGAATATCCTGCGTGTCCTTTCGTGTATTTGATGTATGCCTTTGCAGGTACATCGCATATAAAAGATTTTACTTCTACATAATATAACTGCCCATTAATTAAAATTCCATTATTGATAATGTCTACTGCCTCCTTTGCAAAATCATGCAAGAAACAGTTGGCATCTTTCGGTTTCTCATAACCGTGGTAGATGCCAACCATTTCAATATCTTGAAACTCTACTAGACTACATAATATGGGATAAACTTGACTACCGCTACTGTTAGCCAGTGGTAAACCATCAACATTTATACTAATTGAAATTTTGTTATTTTTAAAAAGGGACATATCTACAGATTTAACGAGCTTCACAATGCTATTTTTTAATCCAAAATGGAAATAACGACCTGGTTCAACGATTCTACATTCGACTTTTCTAACTGTTCTCAAAAGGGTTCTGGCATCTGATGGTAAATTATTATTCGGAACTGTTTCCTTGAAAATCCAATCATTAATTGCGGAATGTGTAATATTATGTTTCAAAGCCCACTGTGCCAGCAAGAAAGACAAATCTGGATGATTCGTTTGATCTGTAAAGTCTTCAGTGACATTATTAATAGTGGAATTATGTTCATCTGGATTGTGTTCAACGTTAAAATTTTCTACATAAAGGGTATCTTCAAGTTCTTCTAGATGAGTGGAAGGTTCTATATTGTTTTCACTGATATTGAAACAAGAATGGGAATTGATATCATTTCTCTCTGAAAACCTAACACCTGATGATGATGTTGAGGCATCTTGATGCACATAATTTTCAGACGCAAACATACGTGCGGATTTACTAGCACGCTTATAATATTTATGTAATTTAAGTTTTCCAGTCATTTTTAAAAAAGGAAACAAGATGTATGAAGTTAATTATCAATGTAGAATCCACTTACCTGTAGAAAATATGTACTAGATGGAAATAGAAACTAGACTAAAACACAATGTACACTGAAATTACACTGTAATAATCTACACTGAAATTAAAAATAAAACTGTAAAATATATGCCACGATGGAAAAGAAAATATATGTACGCCCTTCAATACAAAATGTGGTCTTTCCGATCCTTTAAAGGCAGCCACACACGGTCCAGTCGGCCTGTCAAGTCGGCCTGCGCAGGCAGGCCTGTGCAAGTCGGCCTGACGCCCGTACTGCCTCCACACGCTCCATCCGGCTTGACAGGCAGGCTGGATGGTGCATCCACACGCTCCAGCCGGCCTGACGGTATTTTAAATTTTTAAAATTTTGTTTCCTGCGCTTCATTCAGATAAAACAGTATGATAATGGGTGGAAAAAAATTTGTGTCCTTAAATCAAAAAGTAGAAACTTGAAACGTTAAAATGCTTTTTAAAAATATTTTTTGCGACTATTTTTCGCGGAGATACAGCCATTTCAAAATGACCAAATTTTTCGGCAAATTATAGTGGTCGTTTAATTTAGTCCACCAGTGTATTCCCATTTTCAGTTGACTGTATAATTATTCACATTATTAACAACCATTATTTACATTCCAGTAGATACGCGTTTCTTAAAATATTGAAAACCTTTTCATTGTCCGAAACGTCCAAGCTTCAACCTACTCGACACATTCTGCCCGCTCGATTTTTTCGGACCGCTCTGAAAAATTCGAGCTACTCGGTTCTTTCGGACCGATCGGTTTTTAAGGCGAAATCAGACGGCACTAGGATCGGCGAGACGGCTCGGTTCGCCATGGCTAGCCGAGGATCGCCTAACCTCGCGAATCGGCGAACATGAGCGTTCTCACGACGCGTGAAATTTTTTATAATTTTACAAGTTCTGTCGTGTGGAAGCAGCGTAGACCCATCGAAGTTCCAATCTATTTCTCTCGAAACGGACAAAATTTTATTAGGGAGTGTGGATGGTATTTTATCCCATCCTCAATAAACAAAATTGTAATTCACGGAAAAGACGTTTTAAACTCGGCTATTCTGCCGATTTGTCAGATGTCGGAAGAAGCCAAGGAATCTAGGAACAAAGATTTTAAAAGATTCCGACAATTTAATACAAGAAAAAGTTCGAGGTTTTCGACAAATGAGGATATAATGCATAATTTATTAATAACATCGGATTCTTTAATCGGATTGACACTGCAGTGGCAAATGGTGGCAGCTAAATCCTTTCTGAATTTGTTTACTACATTCTTACCCACATTCCAAATGCAAAAGATGTGGTTGGGAAAGATTGGATAAAGTTTTATTTACTAATAAACAATAATAAAATCGATGAAAAATAAATCACGGCGGAAAGAAAAGTTCGGCGGAAAGTAAATATTTTTGTTTCGACCATTTACAAATTTTTGTCTACCAAGTAGGTACTGCTTCATGTTCTTTCATGAATATTTTGGAGAAACGTGATACATTGACTATAATTTACGGTATTTTATTTTCTTTTACAAGGTATAATAACATTGTGTTCATTTTTTTTTTTTAAATTTCGTGGTGGCTCGTGGTTCCTCCTCGGTTGTTTCCGTGGGCGCGCCAGATAATTACTTGACGTTATTGGAGGGAGATGTAGATACTTCGCACTGCTGCCCAATGGAATTATTCCTACAAGATCAACAAATATTGTTAAGGAGATACGTTTGCATTTTGCAAGGTATTTCATTGGAAATGGTTCGATACCGTGGCAAACTAATGTTTAACATTAAATTCGAAAAAAAATTTTTTGTTTAAAACAAGAAGTATTAAAATCCACTAACGCAAAAAATAATTGTGATCAGGTCTCAAATGACTGCCTTGGATGAATTCCCTCATATGATTAAAAATAAAAGCGTAGGGCGTAATTCTTGAATATTAAAAGTTGTGCAAAAACTAATTGCTGAAGGCCATGATTATGTCTTGACTTTTAATCCGGTTAGATCTCGGGCCAGTCTTTGAACTGAGGAATTGGACTGCTCGCATATCAAGTGAAACGAATTCATACAACTAATTTCTCAAAATACATAGACCATTATAAATATTTATATAAAAAGGAAATTTCAATTTTTACGCTCCACGCTTTTATTTTCAATCGTATGAGTGACCTAACCGTGCTAAGGGTGACGTGAGCTTGCAACATACATGTATCTATGTACAGTCGGGGACAGAAGTAAGTGGACAGCTAGTGGAAATGGTTATCGATGAAGTTTAATATGCGTATGGTACATACATTATTTAGTCAATAATTGAAATTAGTATTTCCAAACGTCGTGGAATACTGTTTATTAACTTTTCAATATAATCTTTAATAATATTTTGGATTGCTGACTGTAAACTTTTGAAAAAATCGGTTTCATTATTTGGCCTATCGAATGGAACATTCATGTGTAGTAAACTCCATAAGTTCTCAGTAGGATTCAAATATAGACTATATTGAAAATTTAATAAACAATATTCTACAACATTTGGAAGCAGTAATTCAAGCAAAATACGGCAATACCAAGTATTAACTTTTTACTTATTTTATTATGTGTCCGCTTACTTTTGTCCCTCTACAATTTGCTGACCTATTAACAATTTACTTCTACCGAAATGTAAATATTAATTTCAATTATTGACAAAATAATGTATGTACCATAAGCCTATAGTTTGTGCGTGTGCGTGCGTGCGTGCGTGCGTGCGTGCGTGCGTGCGTGCGTGCGTGCGTGCGTGTGTGTGTGTGTGTGGTGTTTGTGTGTGTGTGTAATTAACGATGTAGCAAGTGCTGTTAAATATAGAAACTTTATTAAAAAAAAATGGTTTTACTATAAATTAGTCAAATAAAAGCTTGTAAAAGGGGGTACTTACGTCATTTATTATATCGTCTGTCCTCCGTGGAACGTCTCCGTCGGAAAGAAAGCCGAAGGAATCGAACGCGAACCATCGCGAACGATATATTTCTCCTCGGCCTGTATAAGGAAAAAAACAATTGTTTACTTCGAAGTCAATAAAAAGCCATTTTCGACAATAAATACATCCACTATCAAGTGTATTAATTGAAAACCTTGTTGCAAAAACCGAGTAAGTCCAACTTGTGAAAGTTGTCTCATTCTTATACCCATCAATCGACAAAGTATAAAAACATTTAAAAGTTGAGCAAATAACATTGCGCTTACGTAGCATTTACACCAAGGTCTTCGATTGGGCGTCATTATGCCAAAAGCAACCACCTTTGAAATGACCATAACATATTTAAACGCATTACGGATCCCATCGTTTTGTGATCGTTATTTTGGGGAAAAAACCAAACCGCAGAACAACTTTTACATTATACAATTATTAAAATTACCAAACCATAGTTGCAATTTAGGCATAAAAAACAAACGCTACAAAAAAATTAAAATAATATCAATTACACTGCTCACCATAAAATAATCCCTTACATAACATTGTGAAAGAATAACAAGAAAGAAAATATACCCAATAGAAATAAACTACTGTTCTTTAACATGTTCAATCTTTACACTAAATGCGCTCAGATTCAGATCATTGAGGGTTGGTAGCCTTCTGCATAACTAAGCCCGAATGTTGTTACAACTAAAATAATTTAGTTAAATAAAAATTTTCAAACCTGAACCGTTGTTGCGGCTCTGCTCCACCCTCCTTTTCTCTCCTCGATAACACCACATCAGAGCCTTCATTTGATGTTCCAGTTGTTTTTGTGGTAGATGCATCGCACTAGCGATGTACTCCCACGCATCTCTCCTCAGCTCTTTACTGCAAAACCCTGCCTCCCTGGTGTCCCACAGCACGCGGTGCCTCTCATAATGGCCGATCAAATCGAGGGTTTGCTGTCTCTCCATTTGAGCTTGTAATAATGTTGTTGTCGGACGAACGTTCGCTTGGCAATGTTCCAGTGTACCCTGCGTACCCTAAACGAAGACTTGAAACCGGAAACAATATCGACGCTAGCGCCACAATTTCAGGCCCAAGTTGACCGGTCTGATTGGTCCCTTTTGGGAAGCACCGGAAATCGTGCGGATGTAAATACGATTTCGACCCGCTAGGTCGCGCTTCTGCAGCAACGGGGTGTGATTTCGCGGGGGTATCGGCTGTACCGCCATTTTTGGTTACAAAAATCTGAAAAAAAGTTTTTGCTTCTTCTTTATATAATACCATAAGAAAGTTCATAATTTTCTTTAACATCATCTCCAAACTTATCCTACCATTTTTGCCCTATCATCGTGGCGTTACCCGTTACCGTATAATGTATAATATTAATGTCTAATACAGTATACTAATACAGTATACTATTTCGCCTTTACGGATACTTGGCTCAGCTCGGCTCGCTTTTTTCCGGGCCCGAAAAGTCGGGTACCTACCCGCACACCCCTGGGAACAGCCCTACAGTGTTCAGAGTTTTGTCAGCCGAACATGATATCGACGGACGACGTTTTAGCTGTAGTAGGCTTATTATTAGCTACAAAAAAGTGTTGCAAACGGAAAATAGAACGTAGTTTGTGGTGCAAAGAATGGTTAAAAAAAAGGGGACGCTATTCACACGTGAATTTATTAAAGGAATTGCGTTTTGTGCCTAAAGATTGGCACAATTATTTAAGGATGAATGAAGAAACATATTTAAGGCTCGTTTCTTTAGTCACTCCCTTGATTCAAAAGAAAGATACAAATATGAGAGACGCCATCTCACCGCACGAGAGATTAACTGCAACTTTGAGATTTCTTGCAACTGGAAGCAGTTACGAAGATCTGAAATTTACTACAGTAATATCACCTCAGGCTCTTTCATATATTATACCTGAAACATGTGATGCTATCTATGAAGTTCTACATAAGGATTATTTGAAGGTAAGGAAAATGACCATCTTTTAATTTAGTCACATTTATTGCGTTACGTAATTGGGTAATTATTTACAAAAGAGTAGTCTTTACCGATTTCGATGACCTTGGAATATGTTGTCTGGTGCATGATTCTGAACAACTTTTTCCTATACATGTTGCCGTCGCTCGACCTTAGGTTTGGAGATATTTGCAAAAAACTGTGATCGGTACTTGCTTTGGGTTAGATGGTTTGGCCAACTTTTCGGAGATTTAACATAAAGAAATGTGTAAATGTCGTAAAAGTTGGCCAAACCATCTAACCCAATGCAACAATCGATCACAGTTTTTTGCAAATATCTGCAAACCTAAGGTCGAGCGACGGCAACATGTATAGGAAAAAGTTGTTCAGAATCATGCACCAGACAACATATTCCAAGGTCATCGAAATCGGTGAAAACTGCTCTTTTGTAAATAATTACCCATAATTTACATAATTGTACATATGAAGTAAAACTAAAAATGTTATTTACAATTATTATTATTATTATTATTATTATTATTATTATTATTATTATTATTATTATTATTTATTAAAAGCGGGCCTCCCGAGTTTTCCGGAATGAAATGTTGAGGTGGTGGAGAATAATAAGGGTAAGATGTTTCATAATACTGTTGCGTTGGAGTGGGACTGGGATAAGGAATAGTTGAGCGAGGAATTGGGTTATAAGTATATGTTTCTTGCTGATATTGATGATGCATTTGTGGGGGGGGGGGGGGGGGTTGGAGTATGAATAGGTCTATTAATTACTTGATCAGATATTAACTTATGTGTTAGATCCAATTTTCCCATTTCGGCCACAAAGAGCGTGTCATTTATAATGCGTTCGGCTAGCATCCTCTGCTCTTTGGGCAAGTCCCGCAATTTCATCCCAACATTTCTCCCGTAAACATCAAAACGGTCCTCCTGCGCTGCTGGACGTTTGAAATGCTGTTGCACAGACAGTAATACATCGTGCTGTAACGCAGCTTCTTCCGATCTTGCAATACGTTTTGACGGTCTTGGTCCGTTAGTTGGGCCTGTCGATCTTGTACAGGGGGTTGTAGGTGTATTTACTGCATTTTCATCCCCTTCTGTATTATTTGAAGCAGCGACATCCGTGATACAACCATCCGCAATGCATTCCACAGATGTTTGCCCTGTATTTTCCATTCCGTGTTCCTGAAACAATATTTTTTTCGGTTTTTAGTTTCCACGAACAACGGAAGAATGGAAGAATGTAGCTAAAGCTTTTGAAGAAAGGTGGAACTTTCCACATTGTCTTGAAGCGATTGATGGAAAGCACATCGAAATTATTCCTCCAAATGGGAGCGGAACGGAATTTTATAACTATAAAGGTCGACACAGTATGGTTCTACTAGCGATAGTGGATGCAAAATATCAATTCATAATGTGCGATTTTGGTACCAACGGCAGAGTTTCTGATGGAGGTGTTCTTCAAAACACGAAATTCTTTGAGAAACTTCAGGACAAGCGCTTAAGGATCCCAAGTGAAGAAAACGTCAGAAACACTACTAGGAGTTTGCCGTACGTTTTTGTAGCGGATGATGCATTTCCGTTGAGAGTGGATATGCTCAAACCGTTTAGACAAGCAGATCTAATCTCGCAAGATAAAAAAATATATAATTACCGTGTATCGCGAGCGAGACGTATTGTCGAAAACGCGTTTGGCATTATGGCGTCACGATTCAGAATTTTTCACTCCCAAATTAATCTACGACCGGAAAGAATTGAGTCTGTTGTGATGGCAAGTTGTGCATTACACAATTTTTTAATCAAGACGGTGCCGAATTCATACTCGCCTCCAGACTGTTTTGATCGGGAAAATATAGAAGATGGGACTACTGTGTCGGGGTTTCATACCAACAATTCAAACATGGAAAGTTTGAATAATAGAATCCCAGGAAATACGGCTAATGATGCTAAGAAAGTTAGAGCAGATTTTATAAATTATTTTGTGAATGAGGGTGCAGTCCCGTGGCAACATAACTTTATTAATTAAATGTAACGCATTTACTATAATCATTTACCGTTTCATTCCACGAAAAAGCGGACAGTTTGTATGTTACATATGAGCTATTCCACGTCAAAACGGATAGAGTGAAAATTTAGTTTCACCGATTCTCTTAAAAATAACAGAATTTGTCGATAACCTTGCAAAAATAAAGTATACTGAATTTTAAAGGCCTATGTCAAATAGTTTTCGAAATATTTAATGTGAAAGTCTTAAAAATTGGAACAAAATCGGCTGCCGCGTCATCACATAAACTGTAATATCTCGATCATTTTTAAAGATATTGTCTCCCTGATGGGCTCGTTTCAAAGCTGAAGGAATGCTTTCTCCATCCGTATATAGAATATTTTGTTTATTATTAATAAACTTGACAGTAATCGATGTCAAATTTTCAAATCGCAATTTGACGTTTCAAGAGAATCGGTGAAACTAAATTTTCCCTCTATCCGTTTTGACGTGAAATAGCTGATATGTTTGTTTGTTACATATTTAAATAGTTCAATAAAAAAGTCTATATTTGAAAGAGCTGTAAGATTCACAATTTTTAATATTTTGAAAAATCATTCGTGATACGTTTATATATCAATAAATATTAAAAAATATGCAAGTTTCACCAAGATCCGAAATGTTACTCCGAAAAATGTTCGAACGCGTCCGGCCGCGTGGCTCGTTTTGGAGCAGCCACAACACCGCGAATGCTCCATACGTCGGTTACGACGTAACAGTATGTAAAATTTATACTTGTGTACTTTGTATAAAATGTTCACTTTCTTGAAATATAATATGCGTAAAAAAATTATTTTATTTTACTTACCTCGTTCCAGGTTTCGTCGTCATCGCTTTCAATATTCGACCGAGAGTTTCTTGGAGTCTCCTGATCGTCTAAGAAATTTAGGTCCTTGAAGTACCATAGTGTGGGTTTATACACCTCGTTTGCACCCGATCCTGTCCTCATAGAGGCCTTTATTTTCTTTAATTCCTTCCGATAATTACTCCGCATACCATTAATTCTGGTCACCACACTTTTCTTGGTACTGGAAGGCTCGATTTCTTTTAATTTGTTCACTAATTTTAAATAGGCTGCGTTTTTAAGGTCACGATCACGATACGCTGTACTATTCATCTTCCAGAGGCAAGGTTCACTTTTGTATATTTCTATAAAGTCTTCAATGCATTTTTTCTGAATAGCAGAAACTGACGCCGTCATTTTCTTGTAACGATACAATTGGTACAGTGACGGTTGATAGTTGTTGCGCAACTGACGCTCGACAGTCTTCCGATTTTCCGGGAAGACACCCACGGTCGGAAATTTGCTGTGATTCGTTAATCCAACGAACGAATGCTGACCAATAGGGTAATGTTTTGAACACCAATCACGCCACCTATTTCCTGCGCTCTTGGCGTGGTTTCCGGAAACGGGGGTGCGATTTTAGCGTGAGCTCCAGTCCGAACCGCGTGACGTGGCCGGTTGCAGGCCGCCAGGCCTGCATCGTGGGCCCAGCAGAAACTCCAGGTTTATGGCACCCGCAATAGCTAGTCAGGCCGTAAACGAAAAACTCGAAAGAAAAACATGCAAACGGAAAGCGACTTCCTCAACAATAGCTTCGCTGGCGCGCGTCATAAAACAAACCGAACATCAGTATTCCAAACGTTTTCTATGTACAAACCGTAGGTCGCTACAACGGTATTAGTAAAGATCACATTTTGTACAGGCTTAATTTTGAATTTCCTTAATGGATCATAATGGATTCCTAATGTTTTTCTGATGAAAATCATAACAAATTTCATGTAAATCGGACTACTTTTACGTAAGGAATACAAATTGATTGTGTAAAAGCAGTTCGATTTGCATGAAATTTACTATGATTTTAATCGGGAGAACGCCAGGAATCCATTGGTGCCACTTTCGTATCGATACGATAAAGAATGATGAATTTCTTACTACGCTGAAATGGAGAATAGCGATTTTGGCGTGAGCTCCGGTCCGAAACGCGTGACGTGGCCGGTTGTAGGCCGCCAGGCCTGCATCGTGGGCCCAGCAGAAACTCCAGGTTTATGGCACCCGCAATAGCTAGTCAGGCCGTAAACGAAAAACTCGAAAGGAAAACATGCAAACGGAAAGCGACTTCCTCAACAATAGCTTCGCTGGCGCGCGTCATAAAACAAACCGAACATCAGTATTCCAAACGTTTTCTATGTACAAACCGTAGGTCGCTACAACGGTATTAGTAAAGATCACATTTTGTACAGGCTTAATTTTGAATTTCCTTAATGGATCATAATGGATTCCTAATGTTTTTCTGATGAAAATCATAACAAATTTCATGTAAATCGGACTACTTTTACGTAAGGAATACAAATTGATTGTGTAAAAGTAGTTCGATTTGCATGAAATTTACTATGATTTTAATCGGGAGAACGCCAGGAATCTATTGGTGCCACTTTCATATCGATACCATAAAGAATGATGAATTTGTTACTACGCTGAAATGGAGAATAGGGAGTCTCAAGTGGCGTTCGGTTCAGATCTGCCCGCGGCGTCAGGTCTACCGAATCGTTTTTCGATTTTGCTCCGGCCGGCCTGCACAGTCCGCATTGCGCTGGAAAAATAAACTTTCTCCTACCGAAATCTACTGAATGTATACTACAGGGTGATTCTCCAGCGACGACTGTCAAGGAGATGCCGCCTGGTACCCCGTGGCGAGGACAGGATTCTCCATTGCTTCAACGAATTTGATGGCTCTCGATTTTCGAAAGTGTTGGAATCCATTAAAAAATCAGAAATGTCCAGGATTTCCGCATTTCTCATCATATATTTGCGAAAACGACGCCTATCGATTCCTTATGTTTCGCCAATGAAACTAACAGCAATAACTATATAATTCGGAAAATAATGAAGGAAATTCCATGAAAAATCCAATTATATAATTTCCAGCTGAATGTGTTAAAAACAGTCCGATTTACATGAAATTTTGCATGAATTTTATCGGAAAAACATAAGGAATCCATCGGTATCACTTCTATATCGATACGATAAAGAATAACGAATTTCTTAATAAATGAATACTAATGTTTAACTAAACTGTAGATTTCGTCACAATTTCTAATAGTACTATTTGGTTTTTCCTTATAATCGGAAACTAAAACTTTTCCCAACAAGCGATTTAAATCGCTTAAAGACCATTAAATAAACTCCTAAATATACAGTTTTCAAATTTTTTTATAACAATTAAGTTGAAAAAATTGACAAAAAAACAACATTAAATGGACGTACAATATATTCAATTATAAATCATTAGAAAGGAATAATTTTTCATTTTATGTTTTTTGGCGCCATTCCGATATCTTTTATAGTTTAAAAATTATACAACAATGAATGTCACTAACTATCCCTATCCCGACCACTGTGCGGCGTCAGGCCGGCCTGCGCAGGCCAGCTGGACGGCGTAGTGCATCCACACGATCCAGCCGACTGCACAGGCCTGCCTGCGCAGGCCGACTTGACAGGCCGACTGGACCGTGTGTGGCTGCCTTAAGAGCTTTGAACTACGTTCTCCTCAGCGGTTCTCAAGTAACTGCCGTCCTTGCTAACCCCACTCCGTGGCCAGTAGTGATGTCAGAATCGTGGGACGCGGGGCCCAAACGCTTACCCCCACTATGCCCTACCGGCGTCCCCACTTTCTTCCCACCACACTGCCCACAAGTATATTTTTACTCCTATCCGTGTGAGTTCTGCAGACCTGAGAATCTATTGTTCTGGTTTACATTTTTATGATTTTATCCTTAATGCAGTGCATACCTAGATCAGACGTAAGGTTTAACTAATGGGACGTGTCTTTGATTGCAGCGGTGTGTTTCGGCAGAATCATCTCTCTCTCTCTATTTATCCCTCTTTCTCTATCTTTCTGTCATTCTTTCTCTCTCTCCATTTCACATCAGCCGCAAGGCAACCAGGACATTCTCGAACAGCTGACGGACTTCTTATTTACTTTTCGCGACATCATACATACATACTCTTCTAAACAACACCTCTCATACACTCATACACACGCTTACGCTCTCGTGACCGACCTGAGTGCTCGGTTACACAGAGTAGTATCTCGACAACATTCGCCGAAATTGTCACGCATCTATTGTATCGCCTCTATTCTCCTAATTTCGAATAAACCGCACTGTTCTCAACAATTTTTGAGTTCTCTCTATACACGGTGTTTGAATTTTTTTCTAGAATTTTTGTGTCTGAATGTTTTAGCTATTCAACGCCACGCCTATACCGGCTTCCGTTAATATCATTTTTGGAACGATGTGCCATTATTGTGGTTTTTACACGCAGGTGGCGACAAATCTCTCCGTACAAGGGTAAAGCGCCGCGGACAAGCCTGTCGTAGCTAAAATTTTTGAACTTGAGACGGGTACGAGATCAGCCGATATTATTTTCAAACCTCATTACTGCAGTAATATCTGGGATGAGAGTGGTAAACCGACCGTAAAAGCGGAGCGCGCGGCTCGATTACCTGGGCCGGGAAATTCCCAATACCTAGCTCTTTGCGACGTTAATTTCAAAGAGACCTCCTAAAATTTTCACTGAATTGTATAATTGAATTTAATGTAATCGCCTTTAGAAATGGCACATTTGGTACACACAAATTACGAGAGGGAATAAATATGCAATTCAATTGATTACTAATACTGGTGCAAGAAATCAGTCACCTGCCGCCGGATAGCGAGTCCTTGAAAAAGGCGCACGCGCCTTGGAACTTCACCTTAAGGGTACGAGCCTACACACACACTACTGCCTCTACACACTAACATCTACACACTAACACCTCATTTTCTCAAGTCGCTCATCTTCTTTTCGTAATCTCATCGCTTCTTGATATAGACATAGTTTTATGTAGCTCATCACACATACTTGTTTTGCATTCCCAGAATAAATAATGGATACATGGACAGTAATCAAGTTCATTCGATGACGGTATCAAGTTCATCGATGACGGATGACTGTCGAAGTCGTCCCATCCTCATGGATAGATGGAGAAAAGTGCTGTTGGCCGTTATTGACGAAGGATAAAGTGGCGAATGCTATTAAACAGTGTGAACCCCCCAACAAACTTTGGCCAACACATAGTGTAATCACCTTTCGAAATGCCACATTTGGTACGTTCAAATTATGAGAGAGAATAAATATGCAATTCAATTGATTACTAATATGTACTTCCAGATGACTATAATCAAGCCCGGAAGGCGGCGAAACTGGTGCAAGAAATCAGTAATTATTATTATCAGTTGTAATTATTATTATCTTCTATTTTTGTGATTTATTTTATAATACTCATTTCCGTCTTTGACTTTTTCATGTACTTGGCGTAATTCTTTTTACTTTTTTGAAGTTTTTTATGGGGATTAATTCCAACCAGCGGGTGATTCCGGCCCGCTTATTGTTCATACAATAATAAACAAACTGTATTAATCTATCCATCTTTTACGATATTATATTTATATTTGATTATTTTCCGTAATTTTCATGTTATCTAATAACATATTTTCTCTTATTGTATAATATATATTTTTGTTATATTTTATTTGCAATAGTTATACCTAAAACATATATTTATAGATTTTAACATAAATTAATACATTTTAAATCATAGAAATAAAGTTTTTGTACGTTTACACGGTCTTCGAGTGGGTGTTCCGTTTTACCCCACCATTTGAGCGAGGCGAAGATTTAAATAACTCCGGTAAATTTCATTTTCCGTCGTTCCCAAAGATTTTTCTTAACAATGATCTTGATTTTAATATACATAGTCTAAGGTCCACTGAAGACTCCTGTCGAGGTCTCGTGTCTTTTTTTCCTCCCGATTTTAAGTTATCACCCTCCAAAGTTAAGCGTTCCGTTTTACCTCACCTTCCCCTATGTATAAAACATGTACAGTTTCAACTTTTCCAAAATCCTTTTGTTTACATCTTCGAAACGTAAGTATACTTAATTTGTTAATGTTTAATAATTTTTGTATTTCAGGTTAATGAATTGGCAAATTTTGGGAGCTCGGGGATTTACAATTTTGTCAAACGCACGTTAACGTCTTTAATAAGTAACGATACCGCCTTGCAATTTTCCTGGCTAGGCAGAAAAGGCAAGAAAGAATTCCACAATTTAAATATAGACAGGCTTGTAATGTGTAATCATCATCCTTATTTTACTGTTGCCAATATTGATTATTGTAGAATTCAATGTAATAATGTTTCATTGGAATTCTTGTTATTTAAGGTGCTGCAGAAAAGACACACCCGTCCCAGTCAAGGAAACAAACAGACGAAGCAATTCAAGTGTGGCTAAATACAGCTTCGGACAGAAAAAATTGAATTTCTAAAAAGTTGGCCAACTAGAATGTAATCACCTTTAGAAATGGCACATTTGGTACGTTCAAATTGCGATCGAGTACAAATATGCAATTCAATTAATTACTAATACGTACTTCCAGATGACTATACACAAGCCAGGAAGGCGGCCAAGCTGGCCGAAGAAATGAGCGACCCGCCGCCGGAAAGCGAGTCTTGTAAAAAGCGAAGACACATTTCAAAAATGTTTTCGAGCAGCGACGAGTCACTGTATGACCCCCTTTTGCCGACACCTCCCCCAATTCGCTACACATTCATCGCCTATCCGAATATTAAGCGAAAATAAAGTGGCCAACGCTAACAGAGAGTGTGAACCCCCAAACAAAAGTTGGCCAATATAGAATGTAATCACCTTTAGAAATGGTATATTTGCTACTTTCAAATTACAATCGAGAATAAATACGCAATTCAATTAATTACTAATACGTACTTCCAGATGACTATACACAAGCCAGGAAGGCGGCCAAGCTGGCTGAAGAAATGTGCGACCTGCCGCCGGAAAGCGAGTCTTGTAAAAAGCGAAGACGCATTTCAAAAATATTTTCGAGCAGCGACTGTATGATGTACTGTAATACTTTACAGTAATTATTATTATTAACATCTCCTTTTTTTGTTCAATGCGTTCTGTATTGTTGTTAATCTTCCCAATCCCACTACCTCGCTTTTGCATTAAAAATTCACACGCGTTTACACTTGGCGGAGGGACACAGGAACGAAAGGGGTAGTCATTTGACTGCACGCGGCCCTCAAAGTTGGGAATGAAGAAGACTCGTCTGCCGCGATATCTCGGAAAGTAGGCACCATGGGGAAAATCTTTGAGGCGAAAGTGATGCATTTTTTTACAACAAATTCAGCCAATCGTGATCAGATTACGAATAAAGGCCGATTTAAGGCCGATTTATATTATCCGTTCAGACACGGGACGTTACGGAACGTTTCGGTTCAGACAACAACGATGAAGTGTTTATACCTTCAGTTCAGATTCGGGAACGACAGGCAACGGCAGGCGTTTGAAAATGTTTTCACATTTATCTTTAAAAGATTTATGTTGCGTGGCATTATTATTAGATGACGAGGAAGAGAATAGAAACAGAAAACGTCGTTTTGCTGTTCATAAAATGTTAAGGAAGAGAAAAATTTTAGGAGAATATTGGACATTATTCAGACAATTAATGGACGATGAAGAAAAGTTCTTTCAATGTTTCAGGATGTCTATGCACGATTTTAATGTTCTTTTGGGGAAAATAGAAAAGTCCATAAAAAAACAGAATACCACTTTCAAGGAGGCTATAAGTCCAAGAGAAAAACTTGCAGTATGTTTAAGGTATCTATATTATTTTAATACTGAGAAAACATATAAAAATATACAAAGTGAATTATGTATATATATGCATCGAAACTTATTTATGAAGTTGTATAATAATTTGGCACAGTATATAAAGTAGTTGGTTGTTGTGGATTAGTGGTTTGCGGTGGTTCTGGTGTGTATGGCGATGGTGTGGGCGTTGAAGCGACTGATGTATTTATTGAATCTGATGAAAAATATTGACGATTTATGTTAGAAAGTTCTTGCATTTGTAAATCGGATATCAAAGTGGACACGCGGGCTTTGGCTAGTATTTGATTGTATGGTGATAGTTTTTTAACAGTTAACGCCATACTTTTGAAAAATAGATCGATATCGTCCAGAGATTGGTGTTCGGTATTTACAGTCTTATTAGTATTACTTAAAATATAATCCATTATTACTCCTGATGCTGTTCCTATTTTTTGTTTAGTCTTTTTGCGAAATGTTTTTGTTGGTGCGTCGCTAACTTTAGGGGATTGTGATCTTTGTATTAAATTGCTATTGTCTTCTGTGGTATTGCCGTTGTCTTCCAATTCGTTACTGGATTCTTCACTGTCGTGTACCTCTACGGAAGTAATAGTTTCCCTTTCCTTTATATAGGGCGTTAAAAATGACATTTCGTCGTCGTATTTCCATTTTTTAATTTTCGTTTCCGCTTGTCCACTTTTCGTATCTTTTTTTTTCTTTAGAGATCGGCGAAAGCCATCTCGCAAGCTGTTCCACTTGCTCTTGCAATTTTTAGCTGAACAGATTAAATGAAATTAATAATTATCATAAGTGTATTATAGTAATTAGAGCTAATATATATGCGTTTTTTCAGATTTTTAGCAACCGGTGACTCATACAGAACCATAGCATTTAGTTACCGACTAGGGCATACTACTGTTTCACTTATTGTAATTGAGGTTTCTACTGCAATAATTAAACACCTCTTGTCACAGTACATAGGTATACCCAGTCGGGAAAAGTGGCTTGCAATAGCTGATGAATTTTGGAAAACTTGGAATTTTCCGAACTGTATTGGTGCTTTGGACGAAAAGCATGTGATTATTACTGCACCACCTAACAGTGGTTCACTTTATTTTAACTATAAAAAAACATTTTCTATTGTCTTATTGGCTTTAGTAGATGCCACTTATAAATTTATAGCAGTTGATATTGGATCGTACGGAAAGAATAGTGACGGAGGTATATTTAGTAATTCAAAATTAGGAAAATACCTAGCACGTAACAAGCTTAATGTACCGGAAGACAGAAAATTACACCATACGGATATTTTGATGCCTCATGTGATTGTTGGCGACGAAGCCTTTCCATTGAAGACATACTTATTAAGACCGTATCCGAAACCACAACTCGATGATCCCGCTAAGCAACATTATAACTATCGGCATTCACGAGCCAGAAGGGTATCAGAAAATGCTTTTGGAATTTTAACACAAAAATTCAGAATATATCAAAGAAGAATTCAGTTACATCCGGAACATGCAGATATAATTATCTTAACGACCTGCATTTTACACAACTACATCATATCCTCTCAAAATTTTCAATCGTCAGCTATGGCACCTTTAGGAAGAACTGTGCAAAATCTTCCATTACACGGTGGTAGTAGTACTTCTACAGCGTTTCATGTCAGAGATACATTTAAAGACTTCGTTAACAGTGAATTTGGAAATATTGAATGGTTGCATACAAGAGACTAATTATTATAAGAGCACGTGGATAATATTCACTCCACTAAGGAAAATAAAATATGTTACTTACCTGGTTCATTTAAAATTTTTCCTATTTCCTTCCATGCAGCGTCCTTTTTATCAGTATCACTATAGTTACTGTCTTCCTGATTATATAAAAAATTGTAGTTTCTGACTGCTTCTATCAATTGTTCGTTGCGCATTTTACGTATTGATTATACCCACAAATCCGTACGCTAGCAAGATTCTGTCTGAACTGAATGCATATCATCCGAGAGTCTCCGTTCAAGCACGTTCCGACACCTTCAGTCGCGTATCGTTTCAGTCAAAACATTCTTTTCGAGAATGTCGATTGTCGTCTGCCTGAAGCCGGAACGTGTCAGAACTGATCGCGACGGCGCATATAAACAGTCGTATCCAATAACCCACAACAATGTTTGTCTGAACCGAAACGTTCCGTAACGTTCCGTGTCTGAACGGATAATATAAATCGGCCTTAAATCGGCCTTAATGGTATAGATAGAGGGCAACCTCACGTATTTTGACGACCTTGAAATATGTTGTCAAGGACGTCATTTTGAACAACTTTTTCCTCTAAACTTTTTGGCGGTCGACCTTAGTTTCCGAGATAATTGCAAAAATCGGTAATTATTTAGAAGTTTTCCATCCTCACCGATTTCAATGATTTTTGGATATGTTGTCGGACACGATTCTGAGCAATTTTTTCCTATACATGTTACCGCCGCTCGACATTCGTTTCCGAGATATTCGCGAAAAACTGCTGCTACTGCACAATGTATTCTGCCGTATATCTACCTACAGTACACGTCCGTGACAGCGTCTGCGCCAGCATGGGACAAAACAAATAACGAAGCTGACCTTTGTTTCCGAGATATTTGCGAATAACTTCGGTAAACTTGTCGATTAGCATGACCATCACCGATTTCGATGACCTTGAAATATGTTGTAGGGGGCATGATTCTCAGCATCTTTTTCCTATACATGTAACCTTCGGTCGGCCAACTTTTTAAGATATGCGCAAAAAACCTTGGTAAACTTTTCCTCATGGATTTGAAGGAAAATTGTTTTAATCACCTCACCACGATCGCCTCACTGTACAGTATTTCTGTTCACTTATTCCGACACAACGCTTTCCACTTTCCAACTTGACCCGGGTATTAGTATTGGTTTGGCTAGATCAGTGAGGGGGGGGGGGGGGCGCGCGCCCGCTGGCGGGCGCGTAAAGCATGGTAGCAAACCGATTTGAGTTTAACTAAAACATAATTTTTTTCGCTAGAAAGAGAGTGCTTTCAAAAACACCTGTTGGACACCCCGACTATGTTCGGCGGCGCCGGCACATCGGTTCGGTACCATGCTTTACGCGCCCGCAAGTGGGCGCGCGCCCCCACACTGATCTAGCCAAACCAATACTAATACCCGGGTCAAGTTGGAAAGTGGAGGGCGTTGCGTCGGAATAAATCAACAAAAGTTTTTCACAAATATCCCAGAAACGAGGGTCAGCTTCAGCATTTGTTTTGTCCCATGCTGACGCATACGCTCTCACGGACGCGTACTGTAGGTATGTAAATATACGGCAGAATACATTGTAGTAGTAGCAACAAGTTTTCGCGAATATCTCGGAAATTAAAGCCGAGCGGCGGTTATATGCACAGGAGAAAGTTGTTCAGAATCTAGATCTTGATAACATATCCAAAAATCATTGAAATCGGTGAGGATGGAAAACTTCTAAATAATTACCACATAATTTTGCGAATATCTCGAAAACGAAGGTCGACCGCCAAAAAGTTTAAAGGAAAAAGTTGTTCAGAATGATGTCCTTGACAACATATTTCAAGGTCGTCATAATCCGTGAGGTTGCCCTCTATCTATACCATTACCAATATCTGTTTCAGAAAAAATGAAATTGATAAATTGTAATCAAATTTCTTTTTTTGGCGCAATATCCCTTTCAGTGTGGTGGAATTAAGCCACTTTAAAGCTTTTGTGCATGCACTAAATAAGGACTATGTAGTTCCATCGCGAAAAACATTAAATACAATACATTTAAATGTACAATATGAACAATTATACACTTCCATTGGACAAAATGAACAGTAAGGTGCTATAATTTTAATTGATAGCTTCTTTTCCTAAAATAAAAATAGTCTTTTGATTAACATAATTTTTAATTTAAACAAATTATATTTATTATTCTATATTGGGAAACTTAGTGGAGACGTGGCTTAGATTTCAGCCCTCTGATGGTAAGTTGGCAAACTATTGAAAGTAGATCCGGTTCCACCAAACATTCCGAATAAGTATATATTAATCGAATAAGTAAAAATTTAGTATTCAAAGAAATTTAAAAACACTCGTTTTTCACAACATATCTATTCTATTTAAACACTGATAATCATATGGACTTCGACGGATTTCGACCTACTCTCAGTAATTCAATTTTCTGTCACTAGTTGGCGTGTCGAAATTCTTGGTTTCCCAATGCATTTCTCTTTTACTAACCTATCAATATCCATTTTTCGTCAGTGTAACTTAAGGGGGCCGTCTCAAGTTTGTTATGGTCCGAATCGATCGAAGCGTCCCCAGTAAACAGACGGACGCTAATGAAACTACTGCGGTCGATAAAAAGAACATTTACAGAGGTGACATCTCCAGGTACTCTATGTAGACAAATTTTTGACGCATAGTTACCACATTTTCACTCTGTCTCTGCCGCGCTGTTGCCGCAGCTCTTTCTATCAAGAAGTCTTGAAGGAATACGGAACGACAGCTGCGTCTAGTGTTAGAGCCTCACTGAACGTAAAAGAGGATAGCAATAATGAATGATAGAGAGGTCCGAGAGTATAAGAAGGAAAGATGGAAAGATACCAAACCTGATACAAATTGAAATGTCATTATTAACGATATTACAGATAAAATTTATTTGCAGAATTGAAAGCCCGTTTCGTTCAAAGTAGTCCGATTTAAATTATTTCCTCGCTGAACGTAAAAGAAGCTAGCAGCAATGAAAGATAGAGAGGTTGGCTTGTGAATTTAGGAAATATATCAATGAAACAATACTAATTTGCGTATCAATAGTTTTTATTTATACGTAAAAGGATGTAATATTTTGTATAATCAATGTGCATTTTCAAAGCATACAATTTTAATAAGGTACATCACCGAAATGTAACACGCCGAACGTAATAAAATCTATAAATGCTATAGTTCTTTTAAAAACATATGACGCTTTCTTTTTTATCTAATTATACATCAAATTATCTTGTTTATCAACAAGAATTGTCTGAATCATTTTTTTAAAACATAAATTTGGACACAAGTATATTTCAATTTAATACTTTCGTACATGCTTTTCTTCGTAATTGTTATTCCACGATTGTAAAAATTTATCAATATAAACTAGAGATCAGTACTAACAATACGTATATTTTGGAATGTGTCACTAAACGATTTTATTTAGCTACGATTCCCTGTTCGTTCGTATGTTTGATTGAAATCTGGAAACTCAATTTTAATCCACTTCCAACCATCCAATTGTCTGAAACCTTTGCAGGGGTGCGTAGTTTGGATGACAATACAAAATTATGAAAAAAACTCCAAGGGGGTGAAAAAATTACCCAGTCACCGGTAAATTAGAACCCATAACATCAAATCCAATCAACAATCAACCACTCGCGTTCTTTACGAACTTTTAGCACTGTGGGGTTCAAGCAAACTGTTAAACTGCATACAACAATAAAAGATATTTGTAAAGAAGTTTGAGCTGTGAAATGTAAATCTACGAACACTAAAAACTAGAAAATAAAAAAATTTATAATAAACGATTCTATTAAAAATGCATTAAGAACTAAAAAATAATTATTTTCTTATACTACAATTTCGATGGTGTATTTTCATTTTAAAGAAAATGGAGCAGGATATCTCGCAATAAATTCATTTCGACACTTGATGCTGTACTAAATTGATTCATATTCTGCTACAAAATGGTCTGCTCCACGTTTTTATTTAAAGTTAAAAAAACACCATCGAAATTGTAGTACAAGAATAGAAGTATTTTTTAGTTGTCAGTGCCTTTTTGACAAAATCGTTTAACAGAACATTTTTTTATATATTTTTTTGTCTCTAATCAAGTTACAGTCATCACAATAAATCAATCCAACTTTCCAGCTTTCGCCCCCTTGAAATGGACAATTACAGATAAAAAAAAGTGTGTACAGTGACTCGCAGCCATAATCGTACACTCTTTAAAATCGCATAACTTTTTTGGAATTGGTTCAAACGACTTGAGTTTTTTTTTTAAAAGCTAGAAGGATTAGTTTGCCAACTGATGTGTTTCGTCGTTTTCAACAAAAATGCAACTGGTCGGAATAGCGAAAAAAATAGTAAATGTCGTTTTTTCAATTTTTTTCTGTGAGCCTGTAATGAAAATTAAAAAAACCCACTTGTAGATTGAAGTAATACATGCTGCATATACTTCAATCTACAAACGGGATTTTTGAATTTTCATTACAGGCTCACAAAAAAAATTGAAAAAAGACCTTTACTATTTTTTTCGCTATTCCGACCAATTGCATTGTTGTTGAAAACGACGAAACACGTCAGTTGGCAAACTAATCATTCTAGCTTTTAACAAAAAAACTCAAGTCGTTTGAACCAATTCTAAAAAAGTTATGCGACAAGAGTGTACGATTATGGCTGCGTGTCACTGTATTTTTCGAAGAATACAGTATTGTCTCGTTAGCGGATCGGTTAGGTGTACACGATGTGGACTTCTTGTTATCCCCACCACTTCTGTCTCACTCTTGTCCGGCGAAGGCGAGAGCGAGGGAGAGGCACTGAAAGCGAGCGAGAACGGTACGAGAGAGATGACGGGATGATGTTTTGTCTCGCTCCGTCTTTCTGACGCCTGACACTCCGTCGTTTGGCGTTCGCGGCCGTCGCGCAGGCAAAGTATTCCATCTCGCTCCCCCCTTCGACCAGAAAGTAGCGAGAAACAAATACTGGGAATTAGGGAATCTTGTCCACTGACGGTCTTCCTACAATTTTCCCAGGTCGCTCATTACGAAATAGGACGTAAGCAGTGTCGATCTGTAACACATTATGAAATACATTAAGAAATAGGGTTGTTTTATAAGCGTACCAAATTTTAATGTAGATGTATAAGCTGTTAAACTTTACCTGAAATATGTTACTTATTTCATTTGTCCTGGCATTACTGTCCCATACACCAGGTTTGCAGTAATTTGGCAAGAGGTCCGCCTGTAACAAATGATCGCAGACATTTCGCTAAGTTTGGTATAAAAGTAAAAATTTGTTTCAATAATTCGTCGAACATTATGCATACCTGCGACGCCCGTACATATGCATCAGCATTTTTTTTTTTTTGAGGGCGAAAATGCTTTATGCATACCCCGGCTACAGTATTGCCGGGGTTATGTGGGACTCCCCGGTCTCCGGTATACCCACTAAAAACCCCCTCTAGGTGCTGCCTTCTCATTCCGGGCCCCTTGAATTCTGTCTATCTGCTCCTGTAAACTTAGAAACATGTCTGAAAAAATTAAAGGGTGAATTAAATTTAATATTTCCTTCGTCACTTTCTTAGGAATGTGACGGCGGCGTCGATCGACTCGCGTGATCGTATGATCAGCGAGTAAAAGTGCCATTGCTGGCACTTATGACCACTGATGGAGTCAGTGGTCCCGCGCTTTACAACGCGGTGCGACGCCGGATCGATCAAATTTATTATATCTTTCGTCACTTTCTTGGCAAAGTGACGGCGGCGTCGATCGACTCGCGTGATCGTATGATCAGCAAGTAAAAGTGCCATTGCTGGCACTTCCGACCACTGACGGAGTCAGTGGTTCCGCGCTTTACAACGCGGTGCGACGCCGGACCGTTACAACAGTTTCACTATTTTCAGCTGGAGACCTTTTTCGCTTTTTCAAGCTTTTCGGTTTTTCTTTCGCTCTCTCCGCTAATATAAATTGTGGCTCCCGAATAGGCATGCACCTGTTGTGCCGACTATCTATTAATTCGGGTAGCATGCATTCTAAATAAAATTGAACCAGTTTTGGCTCCATTTCTCTTTTCCAAAACGCATCATCTCTCTCTACTTTTATAGATTTCAGCCCCTTCGGGGTCAAAAGGCAAAATATACAGTACTTTCTGTCAGTAATATGTAACTGACCTTATACTTGATAATAATAGTGATGCGTTTTGCTCATTGAAATACCTGTTTTACGTGTGAACATGCGCCGGACAGCGGGTACTTTTTCCATAGCTTCTTCCGGCGTAAAGTTCTCCGCTGATTTGGGGCATTTAATTTCCAAAATACCCTCTTGACCGATGATTCCATCAGGTGAAGCTCCTAAGAAGGGGATGGAACTGTCGATGAAAATTCCACATTCTGCAATATCCGTGTATTGCTTCTTCAATTCTTCGCGAGCAATATTCTCGCATTCTTTTCCGTATTCCACCGCGGGTGCACTAATTATCCGCGGATACAGAAATGACTTTACTGCATTTGCGCAAGGCGTGTCACGTCGGCGACGGCACACTTGTCCAAAATTGGATGCTGTCAACAATTTGGACCTGTACTGCAACCATCTGCGGTTCTTTGCTTGTCCAATGATTTCGTCTTCGATAGCGTGTCTTTTCTCTTGCCAGTCCTTGAGCATTTGCATATGCTTTTCCCGCTCCAGTTCATACATTTCGGACGGCATGTCTGGCTTCTGCGCATTTTGTCCATAATCGGAATCTTTCTGCGAGGGCAATTGCTTGCGTACATATCGCGCAGTCTTCGGTTCCTTCTGTTTTGCAGCTCTCTTTTCCTTTTCTTTCTTTTTCTTTTCTTCCATTTGGAGAACAACCTCGGGCGTTTTCTTCTTCATTACCGCATTCAATCGCGAGTGCACTTGGTTACTGTTGTACTCCACGACAGCAGCTGCACATCTTCCTGTATAGGATCCTCTTTCGGCGAAATGTAATCTTTTTCCGCCAATGTACTTGGCAATTATTGCGTTCAAGCTTTCCACAGCGTTATTATTCGTGTTATAGAGTAAGCTATCCGCATGAGCTAACACTGGACGAAGTGCTTCTTTTATGTCCTGGTACACTCCAAGTTTCGTCAATTCTGGAACGATGTTTCTTTCTTTCTCTTTATTGTTTCCATCGCAGAAATATTTTAGTTGTGCACACTCTTTATGTTCACCAAACACGTGGCTCGGAACATTCTGTATATCGCCATGCAAATTCTTTGTTTTTTCTTCGATTGATACATTCTGATTGTATCTAAACTTTGCGACTTTTACGATGTCCGTGCGCATCCGGCGAATGCTACTTTCCACAGATTGCCGCAATGGTCCAGGTGTAGTCTTCTTCACAATCGCTTTCATTTTTGTACAGAAGTTTCGCAACAAATGATTCGTGCATTCAATTTTTTTTACACGAATCTGTCTCTTGTATGGATCAGCATCAATAATCTTCTTATACACGCTGCTGTCCCCATCGGCAATCAAAGTAGAATAAACGAGTCCACGTTTTTCTACGCTGGTCTTGAATCCTTCTACTATAGCATCGCTTTCCATAGCAGTCGATGCTCGAGATGCGTTCCAGTTTTTGAAGCATGTGTGCTTTCGGGGTTCTTTCTTGTTTTTCGCAGCAATCCCACAAATTCTGCAAACTTTATTTCGAACGCTGTAAAATAAAACTTTTTTCGTGTGATAGCCAACTATCACGCCGACTCCAGACGCAGAATCGTAACAACTACTGCGGTAGGATCTCTTCATCCAGCTTCTGTCAGCCACAACGGGGATGTGAGGGATCCCTGATCCGGAAAGAACGTCGCCTCTTTCAATCGCCAAACGTTTTTCTTCTTCAGCCGCTGCTAGCATCTCTTCTTCTGCAGCGGCAATTGCGGACTTGACGAATTCATCTGGATCCTTCACGAAGTCTCTCTTCGACATGCAACGTATGTTCACTCCTGCAAAAGTGTGTTGCAACTGGGCATAACTGCCTCCACATAAAATTGTTGCATTAACGGCGCCCTGATTGCAATCCACTTCTTCGGCTTCGTCCGATTGATTGCAGATTTCAGCTTTGTAATGGCATAAAGTGCACATTACGCTGAAGATGCTCTTGAAGCCACGCCGTTTCACACCAGTTATTCTTAGGTGTTCAATGCCACAGTCTTCCCTACCTTTTGCATGCTTACCTATTTTTTGCAATTGAGCAAGCACATTTGGGAAATTCATTATATCGTTGCTATTTAGGAGACTCGATTGCTCTTGTGGCTCGTCCTTCCCAACTTTTTCTATAACGAAGTTTTCCTCTTCGTTACTTTGTATATCAAATTCTTCAAGTACCTCTTCAGTTTCTCCGGAACTGACCGTATCAGTATCTTCATCGGATGGCGAGTACATTATCTCTTGTCGCGTATGATGTCGTCCGTCGGAGGTTGATGGTTCCTCTACCAGAGGTTCCCCGGCCACTTCTTCTAGATATTGTTCTACGGCAGTGTCGTCTGCCGTTTTTGCGCCTTCTTTTTTCTTCTTCTGAATGGCTAAAGACATTCTCTTTACGCGATATACTTTCCGTTTCGAAAATCTCCTTGCGGACGGACGTAATTTTCGCGAACGAAACGGAGAATTATTGTCCATATCTTCTTCCACATCCTGCATATTCACATTTAGAGTGCCACTCATTCTACACTAAACCAACAAACACAACACAAACACAACGCAACACAACTCAAAATCCTACTGCCCGTTACAAAAAACGTAAACGCGAAACGTAACGTGAAACGTGAATCCGAAGATTCGTCTGTGGTGCGTTCTGCAACAAATGACTCTCTACGTTGAGCCCGTATCGTGTTCAGAATCCTAATTTCGAGTGTTCGTTTCTCGCTTCTTTCTGACCGAAGGGGGGAGCGAGATAGAACGCTTTGCATGCGCGGCGGGTATGCGCGACGGCCCGAGTGCTCAGATAGAATCGTGACTACTCGACGCATGGGCGCGACGGTCAGATAGCTAGGCACGGCACGAGTCTTTTTTGCGCCCCAGGCGAAATTGTCCACTTGAGCCCTTTATTATAATACATTTATTTGAGATTATTGGTGACCTTACTCTGAATTTGTATTCGTAGTTTAAAACAGTTGCAGTACAATTTGTAGTATGTCATTTAAAAATTTATTTTCAACAATACCAACAATGAAAAGACCGTTTTGCACTTGTTGTCAACCTGAGGCTCTAGCAGTTTCATAATTTTGCAGAGTAAAGTCATAAATAATCTCAAATAAATGTTTTATAATAAAGGGCGCAATTTGACAAGTTCGCCTAGGGCGCAAAAAAGACTTGAACCGGGCCTGCGTCAAGATATTGCGAAGCGGTTCCCGTGCTTCCGTAAGTGCCTGCAACCATCGCGCACACAAAGGACGGAGTGTTACGGCGCTCGAAAGACGGAGTGAGACAAAACATCCACGCGTCGTCTGTCTCGTACCGTCCTCGCTCGCTTTCAATGGCTCTCGCTCGCTCTCGTTCCATCTCGCTCTCGCCTTCGCCGGACAAGAGTGAGACAGAAGTGGTGGGAATAGCGACAAGCCCATATCGGGTGCACCAAACCGAGCATATACGGAGACAATACCGTATTTAGGAACCCCGCGACTATCCCCACAATTTCTTGGAACTCTTTGGTCGAAAGTGAGAGAATTCGGGAACGAGCGAGAGCGGACAAAAGAGTCACATGTAGTTGCCGTCGGCTACGGAAGAGAGAAAGCATGTTACTTTGTCTCGCTTCGTCGTTCACGTGCATCGTACCCTCCAGAGTTGGGCAAAAGTTTATCTAAATATACATCTGAAATAACGAACAAAAGTTAAATAATTTTTATTCGTTATTCGAGGCTCGAATACACGATGCACGTGAACGACGAAGCGAGACAAAGTATCATGCTTTCTCTCTTCCGTAATCGACGGCAACTACGCGTGACTCTTTTGTCCGCTCTCGCTCGTTCTCGGATTCTCTTACTCTCGAACAAATAATTCCACGAAATTGTGGGGATAGTCGCCGGGCACCTAAATAACAATGAATTGGTGGGGCTCCAGCTACTGCTGATGGAGGGCGAAACACCTACTGGAGCGGTGGTTATGTGTGCGTGATCGCGCAGGCGCAGTTCATGCACCCATTACCACCGCTCTTGTAGATGCTTCCCCCTCCATCAGCGATAGCTGCAGCGCGCCGTCCCTGCCAGTCATACAGTTGCGAATAGACTGTGAATCCATAAATATAGAATAGATTGTGAATCCAGGAACCAGAATGGTGAATCCAGAAATTGTAAGTATTATATTGTATACTATTATACAGAGTGACTCTCTAGCTAGAGTATTCAAAGGTGATGCCGCCAATAAGCCGCGCCTCGCTGAGTTTCGTGAATTTCGACGTTCGTGCCGAGATTCACTACGGCGTATTAAAAAATTCTTTATTCTTCATCGCATCGATATGGCAGTGATACCAATGAATTCATGGTGTTATCCCGATTAAAATCATGTCATGTAAACCGGACAATTATTAAAGAAGTTAGCGTGGTACCATTTTCATTGGCACGACATCGATTGATGCCATTTTCGCAAAGATCTGTTGAGAAATGCAGAACGTGGAATTCGTCACTTCCACGTAACTGATTGTGAGCGAGGCACGGTTTATTGGCGGCATTGTAGACCGAGAGCTGGCTATGTAGGGGTCAACGTGACTCGATGCAGTCACAGTTCTTATTGTTGGATTAGTGTTTGCGAATGCGAAATCGCCGGTCTGCCGAGTGAGTCCGGAGAACTAACGCGGAGGTGGACGGTCAAACAGGTAAAATTTCCAGCGTAATAACGTCATTCTTGCTGTTCTGAAATTTCATATACTTATTGTTTACGCATTTTTAATGAACGATATGCAAAATGGCAGACCACCAAGTGGGGGATAAGACCTTGGCAGACGTCGATGAAAAGCGCGATACGTGGCTTGCGATAGTGCAAGGGAGAAATATACATCTGTTTCTCCCTTGCCCTAGTGGGACCGCCGTCGGCCGCATATTGGAACGGCAGCCGCCATTAGGGCCCACTTGGTGGTCTGCCATTTTGCATATCGTTCATTTAAATGCGTAAACAATAAGTATAAGAAATTTCAGAACAGCAAGAATGACGCTATTACGCTAGAAATTTTACCTGTTTGACCGTCCACCCCCGCGTTAGTTCCCCGGACTGACGCGGCAGACCAGCGATTTCGTATTCGGCAACACTAATCCAACAATAAGAACTGTGACTGCATCGAGTTACGTTGACCCCTATGTATCCAGCTCTTAGACTATTGTCTTTGAGGAATGTAGCGAGAAAATCACGCTGTACAATCTTACTATTTGCCATAAAATAATACAATCATCATTTCATTTTCAGATGAAAGATACGTTACCGACTGGCTCGGCGGGGAGTGGGGAGGGGGAGGAGGAGAAGAAGAAGGAGGAGAAGAAGCAGGAGACGGCAGAGGAGAAGGCGGAAAGATTGGAGAGAAAAATGGCAAAAGTAAGTTGTGTTGAATGTCTGTGTACAGTATTGTCTCCGTATATGTGGTCGCTGATCGGGACCAGCGTGGAGTTTCTATCGTGAATAGATCCCTAATTCCGCGTGTTCGTTTCTCGCTTCTTTCTGGCCGAAGGGGGGAGCGAGATGGAATGCTTTGCCTGCGCGACGGCCGCGAACGCAAAGGACGGAGTGTCACGGCGCCCGAAACACGGAGCGAGACAAACGACTCGACAAACGACACGCTCGCTCTCATTCCATCTCGCTCTCGCCTTCGCCGGACAAGAGTGAAACAGAAGTGGTGGGGATAACGAAAAGTCCACATCGTGTAGGTACACCAAACTGTGCCGCTAACGAGTCAATACTCTATTATTATTGAAAGTGGTATAACTCGATCTGTAGCTAGAAAATCGTTTATTTTCTTTAACATTTTTAATGATTATTATTCCATAATAAAATTACATATGTTTATAGTTTTAAAAACATTACCCGATTTGATTTACGGATGCGAATATTTTTAAATTGGTTCAAAAGCATACTCTCCCAATGTATGAGTAAATGGACTTATACCACTTTAAGTAATAACGGCTCATATGTAGGCGTAGAAACTAGAAAATGTAATTTTTATGTTAATGTTTCAGATGGAAAAAGAGATAAAAAGATTGAAGTACGGGCATGATGGAGGGGGTGGTGGAGGGCCTGGAGGAGGCCGCCGTGGGGGCCGCCGTGGAGGCCGCCGTGGTGGAGGCCGCCGTGGAGGCCGCGGTGGAGGCCGCGGTGGAGGCCGTCGTGGAGGCCGCGGTGGAGGCCGTCGTGGAGGCCACGGCGGCAACCCAATAATTATAAATAATTATTAAATTTCTATTCTTTTTTTTATAAATAAATTTATTTACCTAATTATAATCGATTAGTTATTTTTCGTTTTGATTGTTATGGAATGTAACTTTCACATTTTCTATCGTATCGGCATGAACGTTTCAGTAACATACTGCTGAGATTTTCCAGATGAAAATGAATATAAACACGGTATAAAAAGGATTATTTTTAGCATTATTAAATTAGAAATGTTACGCATTTATATTTAATTATCTAGTATAGTTCTAGCAATAAACCGATTTATACCGTATTTGAATTCATTTTAATGTGGAAAACCTCAGCAGTATGTTACTCAATACTGAAAACGTGACGTTTTACATTTTATCAACACTGTGTGCCTCTCCAACCGAGATTACAAGCCGCCGCCGAACAGCCCAAGTCCTCGCTGGTCGGAACCGGTGCGGCGCACAGTGAATTTAAAAATATTCGCCAAAGGGACGAAGTTTGTTTCAAAATCAAAGAACTTTTGATAGAAATGGGATAGACCGATGTTTTTTTTTACATTATAGCTGAAAGATTACGGAATAAGGGAAAATTAATGAAATTATGGTACGAACGTTTTTTACCTTTGAAAATCTGTGTTGAACTTGAAATTTGACAACAAAATTATGTTTTATCCAATACCATGTTTGGTTAGAATTTTTTCTTAACATGTTGGACTTAATTTCCTATAGATTTTGTCACGCTGATTTCTAATCCGTTCGCAAAATTTGTCTATTATCTCAGAATTTTGGAAAAAATCGATTTCAAGTTTAAAAAAAATTGAACACAGATTTTCAAAGTTAAAACACGTTCGTAGCATAATCTCTCTAATTTTCCCTTATTCTGCAATCTTTCAGCTTTAATTTAAAAAAAATCATCGCTCTATCTCATTTCTATCAAAAGTTCTTTGATTTTGAAACAAACTTCGTCACTTTGGCCCACTGTGCGGCGTTGAGCCCGCATCGCGAACAGAGTCCTAATTCCCAGTGTTCGTTTCTCGCTTCTTTCTGGCCAAAGGGGGGAGCGCGATGGAACGCTTTGCCTGCGCGACGGCCGCAAACGCAAAGGACGGAGTGTCAGGCATCCGAAAGACGGAGCGAGACAAAACAACATCTCGTCGTCTGTCTCGTATCACCCTCGCTCGCTTTCAGTGCCTCTCGCTCGCTCTCGTTCCATTTCGCTCTAGCCATCGCCGGAGAAGAGTGAGACAGAAGTGGTGGAATAGCGAAAATTCCACATCGTGTACACCAAACCGAGCCCGTAATGAGGCAATACTGTAGTATCTTTTATTTGAGTTTATCCAGATATTATCTTTGCCCATCTCTGTTCTCCAACCGCTTCGCCGTGATTCATTCAAGCCTCCTTGATGGCAAAATAGTGATAGGGGAAATGCGGCAACAGCGCAATTCGACTCTCGATACGTCTCGGTAACTGCGTCTTTCCTACATTTATCGGCTAGATTGGACTTCCACCGGTTTTGATGGTACAAGGCACGAATATACCATCAGCGCCGGTGACGGAGAAGCCTTGAAGCTTCATTCTGTCATTTTTCGGGCTGTCCTGAGTACACGAGTGAAAAAATCCTTATTATTACAACGTACGGTGCTTATTAGCGTACACACGCACCAGACCACCCTGCACAGATGTCTACTGAAGGCAACTGTACCCGCAAAAACTTCCTTCGTGCCGATTCCAGGACGTAAGTTGTAATTTACGGTTTGTTTACTACATCGCGTATACACAGGCCCGGCGGAATCGTGCGCCGCACAAGGGCGCCAGTCGAATGGGACGCTAAAAAAACTAGATCGTACGCTTAATAATAAAGGAATCTAACATCCCACATAAACTAAATATAAATGTAATTCTTTTAAACATATTAAATAGAAAACAAGTGCAAAAATTTGGGGAAACCAAAAATTTTTTTGCACAAGGGCGCCAGCTAACCTCGCGTCGGCCCTGCCTATACGTCACGCTGGTGCTACATGGCTGCAGTGCACCATTAGCGCCACCAACGGAGAAGCCTTGAAGCTTCATTCTGACAGTTTTCGAGTCATAAATTCATTATTATTTCAAAGTTGGATGCTTATTAGCGTTCAAACGCACCAGACCACCCTGCACAGATGTCTACTGAAGGCAACTGTACCCGCAAAAACTTCCTTCGTGCCGATTCCAGGACGTAAGTTGTAATTTACGGATTGCTTGCTACACGCGTATACGTACACGCTTAAGGGGGTAGACACGTCACGTGACACGGGTAATGCAGTGCGCTGTAATACCGACAATCTAACCTGAAACATGGGTTTGGGATTTTTCGTTTTTCGTCCTTATATGAGCAGATTTTGGGCTGGGCGAGGTCTCATTCGAAATAGGCAGATTCCATGCGGAGCGCTCTGCTCACCGTTTGAGTCACAAAACTCTTTTAGTGACCTAAAAATACTTAAGGAGGTAAACACGCCACGTGACACGGGTAATGCAGCGCGCTGTATACCGACACAATCTGGCCCGAAACATGGGTTTGGAAAGTTACGCTTGATTTCCTTATATGAGCGAATTTTGGGCTGGGTGAGGTCTCATTCGAAAGAGGAAGGTTCGATACAGCCCGCTCTGGTAATCGTTTGAGTCAAAAAACTCTTTCAGTGACCTACAAATACATGGAATCTGCGTGTGCATTTTATCGATTTTTTCTCTAATTTGGACACTCGTATTATTACATATCAACACAATCTCTTTGAATCATGAACAGAGCGGGCTGCATTGAACCTTCCTCTTTCGAATGAGACCTCACCCAGCCCAAAATTCGCTCATATAAGGAAATCAAGCGTAACTTTCCAAACCCATGTTTCGGGCCAGATTGTGTCGGTATACAGTGCGCTGAATTACCCGTGTCTACCCTCTTAACTTAGCTGGTGTGAGCGTACGCACACATTCAAGGCCCGGTGAGACGGCAGCCTTAATTTAATTTAACTTTTTTTAATCACAATTATAATTATTAATAAATTGGCACTTCTTCATAACCTATACGAAAAATGTATTATAGGTTAGTTGTTTTCATTTCAGATATATGACATTTACGACATTTATTACATTTATGACACGTGTCGTGTATAAAATCGAAAATTCGTGTCTTTACCCACCACTGATTCCACGCCATAGGCTCAGCCATAGGACATCGTGTCCTAGATGGGAATGCCTTTTTCCGTAGCGTGCTCGGGAGGCAGGAGTGGGGCAATCAGATACTTTGTTCGTATGACGGAAATGATAGTTCAAAGTGGTAATGAAAACAGATGCCATATAGTTCTTTCTACAGTGGAAAATATTATAAATAAAGAATCTTTAATAATAGTTATAAAACATACAATAAACAGTATGGGATAAATATGATCAAGAAAATTGTTGTGTTGCTTCAGAGGGCAGTATAGTCTACAGATGGCGTAACTGAAACGCCTGCTTGCTAATTATTAAATACCAGGTAAGTTCCATCGAGTCCCATCCATTGAAACTGATTAGCGGTGAGGCATTTCCTTGTTGGCAAGAGAATACGTTGGGTGCTGTATCTCGTTGGACGCTACGCTATATTTTTCTACAAACAAAAAAGGTATCAGTTTTATAGAATTAAATAGGAATTTACAATAACAGCTGTATTTTATTTATTTTAACCGTGTTTTTATCTTCATTCGCTTGTTTTCACGAGTATTAGAATTACATCGTTGCGAAATCGTTGCTAACATTAATGAAATGCTTAAGTGCTAGCAAAGTGGAAAGATATTATTTATCATGTTAAACGTAAAACAATGTTACATAATCGAATTCTTTTTGCACTTGACCTTTTTCTCTTCCTGGAATCCAGTTTTCCCTCCGCGGAATATTCTGGATTATGTTAGTCATTGCATTAAGGAAATATTGTCGAAAACATTTCATTGCCGACGCCGCTGTAGAGTGATACGAATCGTGTAACGTACTTCGGAAATTGCTGCGTAATGTATGAAGTTACGTTTTAGTATGTGCGAAATCTATAGTGGGATATTTTTTAACATAATATAGAAAGACTTATGGAACGTTTCAGTCAAGATACAAGTAATACATTTTCACGCAATCGAGATCATTGTGTGATACTCGTAGCTTTATTTACATTATTTAACATTTTACACAATAATATTTCACACAAATCTTTAGATTGCGTTAGACGTAATTTTCGTACATATATTTCGTATTGGAATATGTATGTAGTCGACGAATAATTACAAAGCATTGTGCACAATGGTCTCGTTGTTTTGCGACTTCACTGCTTTCACTTAGCGTAGATCAAGTTTTATAACGTTATTCGTTAAAAAAGCATGTGCGTGCATATACGCGCGTATTGTATAAATATATCAAAATTCATGCAGTTTATCAATTATTATGTACTTTAAATACCAAATATTATGTACATAAGCAAATAATATTTATGTACTTTACATTTTGTATGACAGACGTAAAAAAAATAAACCAAACCTAATTGTTAATCTTTCTAAAGTCTAAAACGGTGTGATTTTAAATAATAATATGTAATTAGACATATCTATTAAAATTTGGTTCACTGGTTACAAATAAATTTTTAAATAATAGTAACAATATGCTACTATTTTAATTCTATTAATATTTAAAAAAAATATTCATGACTATACATATATAAAGAAGAGATCATTGTTATTATTGTATGAAGGAAGTTTTATATTTTAATTTTACAAAGTAATAGTAGTTATTACTCTTTTATTATTTATAAAAATTTATTTCAAGATCAATATTAACCAAAACAGACTTGTAATATTATTTTGAACATAAGATATATAATAACTAAATTATATACTATTATTTTTACCAAATTTTGTAATATATATGTAAATATTATGTTTTTACAAGGTATACGTAGATGCTATATTATGTTAAAGTGACCTTCATGTTATCTACAAATTATTTTTGTTATAGTAACAAAAGACAACCATGCCTGTCCCAGCGATTCAGAAACCAGCTCCTGTTTTCAAAGGTACTGCAGTTGTCAATGGAGAATTCAAAGAAATTTCTCTTTCAGATTATAAAGGAAAATATGTTGTTCTATTCTTCTACCCATTAGACTTGTAAGTACTTTCTTTCAATATATTTCTGGCTTCCCATTGTATCCACCAATAATTAGTATGATGCAATAATAAATAATAACTTATTCCACAGCACATTTGTTTGTCCAACTGAAATCATTGCATTCTCTGACCGAGCCCAAGAATTTGAGAAAATCGGTTGTAAACTCATTGCAGCTTCGACTGACTCTCACTTCAGTCACTTAGCATGGGTAAATACACCACGTAAACAAGGTGGACTTGGTGAAATGGATATTCCTCTTCTTGCTGATAAGAGTTCTAAAATTGCACGTGATTATGGTGTGCTTGATGAAGAGACTGGAATTCCATTCCGTGGTCTTTTTATCATAGACGATAAACAAAATTTACGTCAAGTCACTATCAATGATCTGCCAGTTGGCAGGTAATATATGTTTAAAGATAATATTTTTCGCACAAGATTTCCTACGATGCTGTGTTTAACCAACCTCATCATTTGTAGATCTGTCGATGAGACTTTGCGTTTGGTGCAAGCATTCCAATACACAGATAAACATGGAGAAGTATGTCCAGCTGGCTGGAAACCAGGCAAGAAAACTATGAAACCAGATGTTCTTGGATCAAAGGAATATTTTAAAGATTCGTAAATGAATGAAAGAAAAATATTCATACATCTTTTTGAAATAATCACTCGTATCCGTTATATTTTATTATTAGAAACCAACTCTTCAGTGAAAAGTAATTCCAACGAGTGGTAAAATGCTGAAATTAATTATACTTTGAATATCAATTAATTTTTCGTAATAAAAATAATGTTTTTTAAACATCTTGGGTATTTATATCATTTCTTTAAATATAGTGTATTTCAGTGTACTTTTATTTATGTTTTTTTGATAACTGTAAGCACATAGAATAAAGCATATTACATACTTAGACCATATACTTTTCTAAGATTAGATACCTCATGGCAATGGTCTTCATTATATGAACATTGACATTCTCGATTGTCGTATGTTTTCGATATCTGCTTAGTTTTGAGGATAAGTAGTTGAAACAACGTATACGTTAAAATTATTCAATTTAATGTCTTACAATTGATATAGTATACACACATTTCAGTAAATGTTTCAGTGCAGTAAATGTGTTGCGGATTATTATCAGTTAATAAATTTTGCAATGTATGATGACTAATGACTGCGAAAGTATAATAGCCAAAACAGGTTAAATTCATGGAATATTTAGAAAATTACCCTAAACAAAACAATATTTTTCATTGCGCTAATTGTTAATGAAAAAAATACAATTAGCAGTTATATATCTCTTATTAAAATAACGGGAGTTGATAGTTCTGACGAGCAGTGGTTTCATAGAAAAACGAATGCGCGACAAACATATTTTTCTGTATACAATATTAAGTGTATTAAATTTACAAAACTTCTCCAAAGGTCAGAACGTGCAAACATTATATTAATATTACAAGCACCACACATTGAATTCATGAGAATATTTGTGCATTAACATAGTACAGAAAATGGTTGCATTACTCAAGAAAAATAACAGCACTATAAAGATAATTTAATTGCAGGATGGGGACGTTGTCACTATTTCATTATCAGATTATGCGGCATGTGTGCGTTTGTAGAAGCTTGCGTTCCTCCAATTATTCTAGTTGTATTGGGTTGGTGCATAATTATCAGGCGTTTTTTAAACAATATGTATTATGAAATAAAGAAACATACAAATTAAACAATAACATTTTGAAGTGATTATTCCGGAGCGTAGTCACCATCTACTTCAATAACTGCTTCCCATTTGCTTGGAAGACGGGCGAATTTTTATTAACAAATAACCCGATAATTCTGCACCAACCCAATAGTTCCACTTCTGGCATTGTGACTTGAGCCTAAATATAAATCAAGCAAGTGCTTTACATGCTACATATAGTGGTTGTATATTTTATAACGATCTCCTTGATTTTTTCAGTGGACATTAGTAATAATTTTAAAAATCCTTTGTGTTTATCTCAAAATTGAATACTTTTCAAATTTTTTAATTGGATGATATGCTGCTTTTATTTAATATTGTAAGGAGGTTAATACGAGTTCATTTCATAGCAACAGTACAAACAAAAGTATAGGAAGGCCTAAAATTGTAAAACAAACCAAATATGCTGTTGCGTGGCCGTTTGGGTCCTCTGGATCCTTGGTAGGGAATTCGGCGAGGGTCGACACCCGTGGAGTGCTAAGGCACTCTGCTCCTTGGACGCAGATGTTTGAATGGTAAATATAATGAAAATAATAATAAGATTGGAATAAAACTACTTGAACTTAGCAAATTTGTAACTGTAATGGAAGAAAATAAACGATTTTAAAACACAATTTCAATCTGAACAGAACTTTTATTTATACGACTACTCGTGGTGGCTTTCCAGGCTCAAGTGACGCTTTCCAAGCGAACGCTCTTACAACTGTTTTTCATTTTTACAAAATGTCCTTAACAACTAAGCCAAACAAACTAAATTCCTCTTGGCCGATTTTGAGAATCAAGCGTTTAACAACATAGCCCTGGAATTTCACCTAGGAGAAAGGATCAAAGTGCGGTTCATTTATTCAAAACACCCGTTTCCAAGGGGGTATCGATTAATTTATAATCTTGAAGTCCTCTCATTAAAGGATCTCTAACTATTTTCAAACACCTCGGCCTTGTGCGAACTTCACTTTGTCTCCTTTTCCCATTACATTCAGGTGATTCAATCTGAACTTCGCGCTTCCGAAGCTTATACTGCACGCCGCTAGACGGGAGTCGCAACAATGCAAATGCCTCACACCGAACAATTTTTATAATTTTAATATCAAGCGCTCCGTTATAAGACAAGGTACATACATACATATATGACGTACGTACACATGTTCCACAGACAAAGTACACATGTGTATATATACAGGGTGTTCAAAACAACGTGGGACATGTTTTCAGTATCGGTTCTACTCACCAAATAAATTAAAAAAATTTATATACGCATACCTATGTGCAATAATGTTTAGTTTTGTAGTTACATTTAAGCATTTTTATATTGCCTAAACACGAACCTCGAATGACTATTAAAAGCGGTATGTAATGAAGCCCAACTGCATTTTGGCAGATCAATAAGTTGATTATCATTTCATCTTTCTTGTTTTAAAGACGAGAAGAAATGGATTTGAATGAAGATATAATACGATAGCCAACTGACGAACACGTCTGTCAGCTGTTTGCCCTTTAAAGTCTGGGCGCATATATCAGTTCCGTATCAGTACCGTTCCAACGTACCAGTGATAAGAAGAAGATGAGCGTACAGGATCTCTTCTTCTTACCAAGTGGCAAATGCCCCAACTTGCACGCCGGCACGGAACTAACACAGAACTGATATATGTCCCCTCACCTTTAATAGGCATTCCGAGCTTGCGTTTATTACACAATATAAAAATGCTTATAACTGCTAAAGTAAGCATTATCGGACAATGCGTATATGAACTTCTTTTATTTGGTCAGTAGCATCGATCCTGAAAAAATTTCCCATATTGTTATCAACACCCTACATATTCATCGACATTTTGTTGTTCACTATAAGTGTTCTAACACAACTACAAATACTTTGATACTTTTTTGTACTTATTTTAATAATCATTTTGACACTGAAACTATATTTGTACTTCTTTCATTCCTATTATTTCAAATTCGCATTTGAATATGAATGCCCAGTAAACAATCTGACCGCAGTATGCCAGCAGATTGGCAGCAGATTCGAGAAGATCCTGACGTCAGATTCGGGACCTACTATGTCCGTATTTAACTATGGTTCTGTGGTCAGAGCCTGATGTCAGGATCTGACATCCGATTGACGGCAGATACCGAGCAGATCCTGCTGCCGTGGTCTGCCGGTAGATTGGCGGCAGATACCGAGCAGATCCTGACGTCAGATTCGGTACCTGCTATGTCCGCATTAAACTATGGTTCTGCGGTCAGAGCCTGACATCAGGATTTGACCGCAGATTGATGTCAGGTTTCCATCAGATCCTGCTGACAAGAACCGCCTGCAGATTGGCGGCAGAAATCAAGCAGATCCTGATGTCAGAATTTGACCGCAAAACCATAATTTAATGCGGACATAGTAGGCAATTTTATATAATAGTATAGATTTAAAAACAGTGCGAAAGTCTTAAGCATAAATAATATATAGAACATGTTTATAAGACCGACTTGAAAGATCTGATTCCTACCATATTTTATGGAAGAAAGAAAAGTTGGAAATCCATGTATTTAGACGGATATTATAGCATTTTTAATATTTTACTTAGCAGGTTGTTAGTCAATTGAATGCCAGGGAGGCTCAAAATAATTATTTAAACTTTTAAAGACAGTTCTTCCAAATATAAAAGAATTGATGATAACTACTATTCAATCAGTCATCTTAGGGCGGTATTATCATCAATCGTTTTTTAGTTTTTAGCACGCGACATCCTCTACTAGTCTAGTAGATTAGTGAATGATGCCGGATGCTTAAGACGATCTTAGTCTTAAGCAACGACGGATAATATCGCCCTTAGAGACGGGTATACCAAATACCCTGATAACCAGATCTGGCGGCAGGATCTGCCGGCAGCTGCGGTGCAGTCTACGTTCGCATTCGACTACGATTTGCCGGCAGAGTCTGCGTGGCAGGGTCTGTCGGCAGATCCACGGCAGATCCGCGGCAGATCCTGCCGCCCGTCTGACACATCCAAGAGCGCCATCTGTAGGCCACAATTATGAAACAATGCTCTATCCATGACGTCATATGGACCTACGCCCCAACACAAATGTACCGTTATTGCTGTAGGTGTATCCCTAACCTTTCTAGTACGCGCGGAGAATTGACAGGAATCGGTGAAATGGATTCTGTAAATAATAATGGTTTTGTGTTTAAAAGTATGGTTTTTTATTAAACTTTCAATATTTACTCTGTAAGCAGTGGTGATTCTACATGCAAAAATAAGTCAATTTTCGACTATTTTTTTGCAGAATCACCATATTCCCGCTTGTGTTGGTTCTGAAAACAAGTACAATATTAATCTAGAATTAAAAGGATGAACGTGGGGAGGTATATTTTATTTCTGGTTATACTGAAGTAAAAATGGTATGGTATGTAGGTACGTTTTAAATTAGTGGCGCTGAAAAGTGCCGATTGTTGTTCGTTGCGAACGTCGAGAGGTAGTTCCCGTTAAACTCAACTAAATAAGCACTGAAAAGTACCGTTTGTTGTCTTCGCCAGTAAAAGGAGACACACCTCTCCTTTTAATAGGCATATCTCTGAAAAATAACTGCAGTTAAGTATTGTTTTCACGTGACAGTAAATTATGATTTTTACTGTCACGTGAAAACAGACCTTCATAGGTCATCTGTTTATTCTTCCTGGTCTTCATTCCAGAAACTGCGGGGCCTTCTATTATCCTGGAATGATGAGGGCTTCGATCGTGGACCACGCTTCCTACTGCGAACCCTCTCCTTTGCAGCCTTCAGTTCCGCTTGCATCCGCAATTGGAAGTCCATCGCGTGGGCTTCTGGAACTTGTGGTTACGACACACACCGTCTGAAAAAGAAATGTATGCAAAGTACGTCAGCATCAATGGAACATACAGTAATAGTAACAATAATTCTACGTAAAAAAAATGAAAAGTGCTTATTGCTTCGTACCAAAAATTGCCATCGCGATACGGGTGTCGAAAAGTGATCTATGTCCTTCGCAGCCAAATCAAGTGAAGGACGACGTTAAGTCGTCCGGCAGTGCTTCCCTGAAGCAGCACTTGACCGCTCCCTTCAAGTCGAATCCACCCATGTATTCGAAATACGTTACCTAAACAAAGCGAGTAAAGATTGATGTAAGTATATATTATATATAAAAGTAAATAAAAGAATAATTTCGTTTTCACTTACGACTTTGGAATAGGTGTCGTCATCGATGTCCTCAAAGCAGTCCACCTCCTGGACTGAGGACAAGGGGAGAACTGCTGGCTTAATGGGCCGGCCAGTATTATGGGTGGTCTGGACAGATTTCTGAATACTCATCAAGAGAGTATTCATTCTTCTGCAAACAGAACGGATGGCGACGTAACGTATTAATAAAGACGATACACGCGATACTTACATTAGCTCTGCCTCGATCCGATTCCGCCCAGCGAGATCTTCCATGCTTTTGTGAACATTAACATTTATAAGAAAATATCCTTACAGTGATATTTTTATAGCAAAAAAAGAAACATGTATATTTACCTATTATCAGGGGGTTGGGTCGGCGCTGTATTATGCTGCAACGGCTCACTGTGGATCACAGTGGCGCGTGCAAACGATGTCCCAGAATCTGTGGTTTCTTCGAAGACAGGAACATTGGCGGCATACGTATCCTGAAACATATTATCCTGGTTAACAGCAGGAACATCGTTTGACGTTGTTGGACCGTGTTCCTGCAAGATCATCGACAGATCCTGTATGTCCTGGTCGATGGTCGGTAACTGCGGGATTAACGTCCTTCGCTGTTTCGGAGTTTCCTCCTCCGAAGAAGTGGTTTGGTATCGCCTGGGTCTCACGATCACACGTTTCTCCTGCCTGTTCATGCCAGCCTGTAAGGAAAAAAGTACATATTACGATGCGTAGCAAAGGCGTGTGTGTTAGATGTTTCTTCAATTTTACATGCAATATTTTATCCACCAACAATTGTCACCTTTTCCAGATTATATTTGTACGTATCTTAATTGTACTAAACCTCAAGACGAATCTGTGTAACGTACTACTCAATAATTCGAGTGTAACGCGACAAAGGCTTCAACAGTAGAAAACGTGAAAAAATGACCCATGCAGAAACATTCAAACCAAACGATAAAATAGCCCTTCACCAGAGATTAACAAGGATACGTGTACATATGATTGTATTTATGAAGAGCAATACAAAAGAAGAAAATATAAATATTATAGCACGTCACTCACCAGAAAATAATCGTAACTTACCAAAATGAAGAGACGAAGCTAGAAAGCGATTTTTTTTTTTACATGGTGGAAATCCCTAACGGATACCTCACCCCCCGTGGGAGGGGTAAGATTATGTGGCGCTTGCACCCACTAAAACCACCATGGTGACCCACCAAGGGAGAGGGACTGACAGCGAGATACTTCTAACAAAAATAAATATTGAAGAATTTGAATACTACGGCTTCTCGCTGTGTGTAATAACGGCAACGACATAACTACGGGTTTCTAAGGGGATGGGGTCGCCGTTATTCCCAATGGGCGTACTAGCGTAAAAAGGAATTCTATAACATTTAGCGCGAACCTGATTGGGGGAGATGTTTAGAATTTCAGGGCTCAATCTGGCGCATTTATATACACCAAGAGCGGAAGACTTTATGCCGATATCATAAAAATCATCGACCTCTAGAAATTTTTTAATACCTAAATGGTAGGAGTTATCGGAGTCCATGCTAATATTGAAAATTAAGCAGATCGAGCCGTCGACTGAGATGCAACAATTATCGCGTACACTGATGCCCAGAGATATGTTATTGAACTCTATCTTGTGGTACTGACAACAATTGGGGTCGTTACTAAGTGGTCTAGATACGTGAATAGAAAAATCGACATTACAATGAATGTTTGTGCCATGAAATTGTATCTCCCTCATTCTATTGGAAAATTGTTGGAGAGGAAGACTTGGCTTTCGCAGATACTTTTTAAAAATGGACATGTTGTTTTCATATGGAAAAGCAGAACATGAATCTAAATTACCAAGACATCTGACATCGTTGGTTAGGTGAAGAAGCCCATGGACGTTATAACTATTAAAAGTTGGGCCATAAAGTTCTTCGTTACGGAGAACAAATTTCTCCAGAGATGACTCTGCGAATTTCAAGTGCAGGCTCGATGGAGATTCTGAAACTAAAATCCGTATGGCTGCATGTAAGAATAAGAAATCCTTGTATACGGTTCCCTGCAGTACACCATTCAGTATAACTGGCCCTGTATACAAAAGAAACTGACGAAATTCAGTCGCCTTATATTTAGAGCATACTTCAATAGCTCTGGGACGTCTGGCAAAGTCTGAGGGACAATATCTGCGAAGACTCTTCAGTCTCGTAGACAGTATAGAAATGTCTCTGCGGCGCAATTTTGAGAAAGGGGAAAATTCTCCCTGTACCCACGCAGACAACAATTTCTTTACTACGCCCAGGCATACAAGATGCATGTACTCGAAAGGAACTTGCGAAACCATTCCTATTTGTAGCAACGACAATGGGCTTCTACCTAGCTTGTGATGTTTCTGTGATGCTTCTTGTGATGTTTCTAACTGCCTAATGTAACCCTCATCGGTTCGAGGAGAATGATGTATCCCATTGAAAGCGTAATGCCTACCGTTCAGGGTACCAGAAACCGTACATTTGGAACAGGGATGGAAAGACATATGCCCACGATGATTTAATACAAATGCTCGAGCTGGGGCATCGGTTATGAAACATCTCAGTCGTACGGGCAACTTAATGGAATGAAAATTTATGCCTCCGTTGGACATGATGGCCCCAACATCTGCAATAAATTGCTCAAAGAAAATATTGGGGTCGTGTGGTTTTTGGGGACCTTTATAAATGCCTACCACTATCGGCTTAATCTGAGGAATATTTGAAATCCTACATTGGACGGGCCAGATATGAATGGAACTTGATTTGTCCAAACTACATCCATCGGTATGAAAATCTAATTCTAACTGTGTAACAAATGATACCGACAAAGTGTTAGGGAGACTTTTAATAATTTCTGCTTCCAGATCAAAATGAATGTATTCTCCTGGTGGCACGACGAATGTGACAGCAGGATTACGTGGCGTATCGAGAAGTGTTCTAACATCCTGAGGCAACTGGGAAAAACAGGAATGCGTTCGAAAGAGAGATAATATATTATTTCCTTGAACGTGTGTCAAATTGTTATCTACGAAACAAGACGCTAACCGTTCGCGAAAATGAAACGGTATCGCGGAGATTAGAAACGCGTGACGTGGAAGTAGAAGGACCGGCCTCTTCTACATTTATATCGCGCATAACACTGATTCTATCGGGGATTAAATTAACAGGAACGGATGAACTACAACCTGCAGATGTGCTAGCAGCATCTTGCACGGTAGAAGTATTATCCGCTACTCTACTGACCGTATTCAATCCGGAACGGTATCGCACGCGTAAGTTATTTCGCATCTCGCGCATAACCCTCCTTTTTTGTCTCGCCGATAATGCGTGTCCGGGTTTCCGCGACGTAGACAATTTGAAATTATTAAATTCCATAATTACTTAAGCCTTCTGGATGTCTCGGGATGATTCGCTTGGATATAAGACGCTCTCAGAATTCCTTGGTATTGCTGTCGACGACTGCCACCTCGGAATGAACGAGAATTCGAAACAAACGCGAACTAGGAAGTAGAGTCCCGACCAATCACGAATATCGGCAATACGGCGCAGCCAATCCGTGGCGTCGTCCACAGTACCGCCAAAATGTACGACCAATCCGAGCGATCCCTTTCAAGCACAAAGGGTACCACGTCGAACAAAGGGTACCACTGGGTATGAGATACCAAGGGATGGCTCAGATTGGTCGTACATTTTGGCGGTACAGTGGATTAGGCTACGGATTGGCTGCGCCGTATTGCCGATATTCGTGATTGGTCGGGACTCTACTTCCTAGTTCGCGTTTGTTTCGAATCATTCTCCTCGAACCGATGAGGGTTACATTAGGCAGTTAGAAACATCACAAGAAGCTAGTGCTGTTCAAGTACTTGAATATTCGGGTAGCTTGAAATCCGAACCAAGCTGAAACCCGGTTTCCGAGCCGAGCCGAGTACCCGAATGAACCGAGCGGCTTGAAAGAACCGAGCGGCTTGAAAGAACCGAGCGGCTTGGATAGAACCAAGTAGCTTGAATTTTTCAAGCGGCCCGAAGTAAGCGGGCGGCTCGAACAGAACCAAGCGGATTGAATTATTTCAAGAGGGCCGAAAGAACCGAGCAGGCCGAAAGAACCGAGCAGGCCGAAAGAACCGAGCGGGCCGAAAGAACCGAGGCGGCCCGAATGTATGTCTGTACAATATTGTACATCGAGCAGATAGGTTGGAAATAGGTTATGTAAACCTAACACAATTATAATATAGACTGCGGAAGTATATGTAAATGCATGTTTTTATTGGACTGACTTAAACAAGCGGGATTTTGAAAGAAGTATGTCTCATAATTACGAGGATGTTAAAAATATATTTTCGATTTTACACATTTTGAATATTCAGGATATACTTTGCACATTCTGCATATTTTTCATATTTTTTTCAGATACGGAATTTGTTTACAAATTAGCTTGGTGACCCTCGCCATTCGAATTTAATAGTTTCATATGTTAAAAAGTTTAACAGTGTAATAGTTACATATATATTAAAAAGTTTAGTAATCCAATAGTAGGTACAACAGCTTGATACGTATAATATATAATTATTACAGTATAATTATTAGTATACTACAGTTTTATAAAAGAGGTTGAATATAACCCCCGTTACTTTTTTCAACATATTTGCATATTCGCGGCATATCATACTTGGATAAACTTCCGCAGTCTACGCATAAATAAATAAATAGACGAATAATTTTTAAACAACAAACACACAATTTAATTTTTTTAAATTAAAAAAGAGCGTATGAAATCACAAGAAATTAAATAAATTTATTTGCATTACACACATATTTCATACATAATGACGCATACTGCATAGTATGTACATACTACACACACACACTATATTCATGCTATACATACACATTACTTGTTATATACGCAGATTATATAGTATAGACAATAATAGACATACAACGAACTGTTGACCCTACACACATACTAGATACTGTCGACGACCCTGCATGCAGTTGTCATCATACTGGTGTTCGACCTTGCGATGACCTTGAAAAGTCCTGCAAAGGTCACGTGCCGCCGGCATTAGCTTTACCCGATGTACACCGCGGGGAGGTTGCTCGGTCGGACTTTGTACATCATGGTGGCTTTGAAAAGAGCCGATTTTGTGCCACGTAGACCTGCTGTAACGAGATAAACACAATTTCAGGGACTGCTAGATAGTTAAAAGTCAATGGAGTTCGTAGATCTCACATTAGTAAATTAATAAGGTTTCTTTACACTTACCCGTGTTATTGGCGCATATTCGCCGACAGAAAACATAATTGTTCGACCCTCTGTGACAGAAGGCACGAGCGTTTTTCGGTCACTATGTTGCCGGCACGCGAAAATAGCCTCTCGCTATACGCCTGCGATGCCGGCACGCCCAAAAAATTATTTGCCACGTGGGCCAGTTTGGGATATTTCGCCGCGTTTTCCCTCCACCACTTCAAAATACACGTATTTGTCGGCTTTAGTTTTTCGCCCATATAATTATTAATTTCTTTTTCGACGGTGTCGGTTGGTTCATCCACCTCGTTTTTGCCAATATCGTCGTAAAAATCCATTAAGGAATCTGGCGCTGGTCCTGCCATAGAAACAAAATATATAACGGACAACATTGAACACAGTATCACATAATCTTATTACTGTTTCACACTCACCTGACGTTTGGTTCAACTCTATATTTTCCCCACGCACGTCACTTACGTCGAGGTACTCGGAAGCAGCTGAGTGCAGGACTCTGTGAGCCGCCGCTTTTTTGTCTGCCGACAATAGACGGTCTTTGGTGCGAGGGTCCAAAATCATTGCGAGTAACAATGATTTTGAATCATTAATAAAGTCAAATCTAATATTCAGTCGCGTCAATAAATTTTGTCGGAAGTCTGAGCAGTCAGTGTCGGCCGTTTCGTCATTCTGTAATGGGGTTGGGTTAACCAGTCTTTTCCGTATGCCGTATATGGAAGATATATAACGGCACAGTGTTGGCTCATTTTCCTGCGTCATGATTACCGTCGCCTCTTTAAAAACTCGCATTGTTTCGCAATATTGTTGGATTTTGGACCACTCGCACTTTGACAAATGGTCCGGCATTTGTGGCTCACAGAGGACCACATCAAGCGCTTTTTTTACCTCTAGTAAGCGATTGAGCATGTCGAACTGGGAGTTCCAACGCGTGCTCACGTCGGAAATTAATTTGAGGGGCTTCGAGTCCGGATTTTTCTTCCTCTGTTCAGCTTTTAATTTTTCTGTTGCAGATGCTGAACGATGGAAGTGCCCTATGATGTGTTTGCATCTTTTTATTATTTTTTTTAGATCATCGGAATCGTCCACGCAGTCGTTTATGGCCAACTGAAAAGAACTCGTTGCATTAAATATGAAATGTTAATGATTTATTATTCATTTTTTTGCATTTAAATATCTCCTGTTTATATACCTGCAGAGTATGAGCGTAGCAAGGGATACGCTCCCACGTATCGCACAATGTAATGGCCTTAACAATATTCGAGGCGTTGTCGGTGGTGAAGTAAATTTTCGACTGCGTGTCATTCAACCCCCACTCGCTCAAACAGTTTTTGAGCATCGCGAGTAAGTTCTTGCTCGTTTGCGCTTCGGTTACGCAGAGAATGTGAAGCGTATAGTTTTTTAATATAAAATTTCCATTTAGATAATGGACCGTCAGCGACACGTATTTCTCCAGTGTCCGCGACGTCCATCCGTCTGTTGTGAATGCAAGCGTTCGTTTCTAATCCAAAACAGTTAAAAGATGTGAATACCTTAAATCGAGTCAGAAACGAGTTTTTTTTTCAACACCTGCATGAAAATGTGTGTGTTTTTTACGCCTGCTGAGTGGGGGCAAAATGACCAATTTCAAACGTATTCGTGCATGCGTATTCGCAATTTCTTACTTTCCTCCCAAGGAAACTGGACTTTGACGTTACCCTATGGTATGAAGATGCAATCGTTCGACTAATCGTTATCGATTTGTTGGAAAATAAATAGACGTATTTATTAATTTCGACAGAATAAAAAAGCAATCGAACATGCATATTTCCTTGCGAATCGCTCAGCAAGCTTTCAAAACACACCTTTCATTCAGGTGTTGAAAAAAATATTGTACGTGACAAGGGAGAGAAGAAAGCATTTCCGACGAGCGTGAAGTTTGCTCATAAAAGATACTGACAAATTTCACGAACATTGGAGAAATTATACGTACAGATTTTACATCCTCGCTGATTACGTCCTGAATTTTCTTCCGTTCGGCTCGGTATATATCAGGTATCATTTCCTCGGCGAACGTCGCACGGCGGGGGATCGAATACCTCGGCTCCACAACCTTCATTAATTGTTTAAAGCCTGTGTCTCTAACCATTGAAAACGGCTGACAATCAACGATTATCATGCGGGCAATTGCGCTGGTAATTTCCTTTGCTCGCGGGGAATCTTTGTCTAGCATGGGTATTTTTGTAACATCTGTGGACGAATTTCGCGGTATAAGTCATGTGGTTATTTGGAAATTATGTAATTGTTCAAACTAAAGTTCCATGCACTAGTAGAAGCATAAATAGTTTCTTACATACCGTTTTCATTTGTATTCGCCACAACCGCGCTGATCTCATTCTCAGCTTCGAATATCCCGCTGTGTTGGCTGGTCATATGCCTTAGAAGGGATGATGTGCCCCCCGCCTTCGTTTTGTATGTTTTTCCGCACGTGTTGCACGTACTCTCGTTCCCATTTATTTTCGAAAACCAATTCCACACGGAACTGCGATTCCTGCGGGCCCGTCTGAAGTCGCTATGGTGATGCAGGGGATGTTCCTCGTTTTCAAGCGTCTCGGCCACTTCCATGCTGATCTCGATTTCTTCGAACGCTGCCATTTCTCGAATGATCGTTGCCAGAATGGTGAACATTAATTGTTTCTTCGCTGCGTGATATCAGTGATAGTCACTTATCATGGCGTTCATGACAACGTTGATGGGTTGTCATGTAAAGAAATAGTAAAGAAATTGTTGTCTGCGTGGGTAGATGGGGAATTTTCCCCTTTCGCAAAATTGCGCCGCAGAGACATTTCTATACTGTCTACGAGACTGAAGAGTCTTCGCAGATATTGTCCCTCAGACTTTGCCAGACGTCCCAGAGCTATTGAAGTATGCTCTAAATATAAGGCGACTGAATTTCGTCAGTTCCTTTTGTATACAGGGCCAGTTATACTGAATGGTGTACTGCAGGGAACCGTATACAAGGATTTCTTATTCTTACATGCAGCCATACGGATTTTAGTTTCAGAATCTCCATCGAGCCTGCACTTGAAATTCGCAGAGTCATCTCTGGAGAAATTTGTTCTCCGTAACGAAGAACTTTATGGCCCAACTTTTAATAGTTATAACGTCCATGGGCTTCTTCACCTAACCAACGATGTCAGATGTCTTGGTAATTTAGATTCATGTTCTGCTTTTCCATATGAAAACAACATGTCCATTTTTAAAAAGTATCTGCGAAAGCCAAGTCTTCCTCTCCAACAATTTTCCAATAGAATGAGGGAGATACAATTTCATGGCACAAACATTCATTGTAATGTCGATTTTTCTATTCACGTATCTAGACCACTTAGTAACGACCCCAATTGTTGTCAGTACCACAAGATAGAGTTCAATAACATATCTCTGGGCATCAGTGTACGCGATAATTGTTGCATCTCAGTCGACGGCTCGATCTGCTTAATTTTCAATATTAGCATGGACTCCGATAACTCCTACCATTTAGGTATTAAAAAATTTCTAGAGGTCGATGATTTTTATGATATCGGCATAAAGTCTTCCGCTCTTGGTGTATATAAATGCGCCAGATTGAGCCCTGAAATTCTAAACATCTCCCCCAATCAGGTTCGCGCTAAATGTTATAGAATTCCTTTTTACGCTAGTACGCCCATTGGCAATAACGGCGACCCCATCCCCTTAGAAACCCGTAGTTATGTCGTTGCCGTTATTACACACAGCGAGAAGCCGTAGTATTCAAATTCTTCAATATTTATTTTTGTTAGAAGTATCTCGCTGTCAGTCCCTCTCCCTTGGTGGGTCACCATGGTGGTTTTAGTGGGTGCAAGCCCCACATAATCTTACCCCTCCCACGGGGGGTGAGGTATCCGTTAGGGATTTCCACCATGTAAAAAAAAAAAAATCGCTTTCTAGCTTCGTCTCTTCATTTTGGTAAGTTACGATTATTTTCTGGTGAGTGACGTGCTATAATATTTATATTTTCTTCTTTTGTATTGCTCTTCATAAATACAATCATATGTACACGTATCCTTGTTAATCTCTGGTGAAGGGCTATTTTATCGTTTGGTTTGAATGTTTCTGCATGGGTCATTTTTTCACGTTTTCTACTGTTGAAGCCTTTGTCGCGTTACACTCGAATTATTGAGTAGTACGTTACACAGATTCATCTTGAGGTTTAGTACAATTAAGATACGTACAAATATAATCTGGAAAAGGTGACAATTGTTGGTGGATAAAATATTGCATGTAAAATTGAAGAAACATCTAACACACACGCCTTTGCTACGCATCGTAATATGTACTTTTTTTCCTTACTTTTTTTTCCTTTTTTTTCTGCAAAAAAATAGTCGAAAATTGACTTATTTTTGCATGTAGAATCACCACTGCTTACAGAGTAAATATTGAAAGTTTAATAAAAAACCATACTTTTAAACACAAAACCATTATTATTTACAGAATCCATTTCACCGATTCCTGTCAATTCTCCGCGCGTACTAGAAAGGTTAGGGATACACCTACAGCAATAACGGTACATTTGTGTTGGGGCGTAGGTCCATAGGACGTCATGGGTAGAGCATTGTTTCATAATTGTGGCCTACAGATGGCGCTCTTGGATGTGTCAGGCGGGCGGCAGGATCTGCCGCGGATCTGCCGTGGATCTGCCGGCAGACCCTGCCACGCAGACTCTGCCGGCAGATCCGTAGTCGAATGCGGACGTAGACTGCACCGCAGCTGCCGGCAGATCCTGCGCTCTCCCGGCAGACCCTGCCGTCAATCTGCTTGCAGACGGCCGGCAGATGGCTATCAGGGTATATACTCCGCAGCGAAATGCCGGCAAATATGAGTGGTACTCGAGAGCCCTAAATGATCGAGCCCTCGGCCACTTATTCCCGCCACGGTGCTATTTCGCAAGCGAGAAGCGTTCGCCCGATCGCCGCCTGGCGGGGTCGTGTCGTGAACTATGTCAGTAGAATCTGCCCAATTCCTGCTGTTTATCTGCCGTCAGATCGTGGTGCGCAAGATCTGCTCGATTCCTGCCATTATATTGTATCAGCAGACTCTCCTTACTTTCTGCCGCCATTCTGCTGTCAGATCCTGACATCAGAATCTGCTCGATATCTGGCGCCTATTTGCCGTCAGATCGCGCTGCGCAGGGTCTGCCCCATTCCTGCCATTAAATTGCATCAGCAGACCCTCCTTACTTTCTGCCGCCAAACTGCTCGCAGACTATGTCAGCAAAATCTGCTAAATTTCTGCTGCCTATGTGCCGTCAGATCGTGGTGTGCAGAATCTGATCGATTTCTGCATTTAAATTGTATCAGCAGACCTTGCCGCCAATCTGCTCGCAGGTTAAGACAGCACAATCTGTCAGCTTTCTGTTGTCAGTCTGCTTTCATTATCGAATATAACAAATCCTGTATCAAATCTGTAGTCTTTCTGTCACAAACATTTGTATTCAGGCGTTGAGCAAAATCTGCAAAGACGGACGTGGCTGACTGGGCAATCTGCCAGCAGATTGACAACAGGGTCTGCCAGGAGAGCGCAGGATCTGCCGGCAGCTGCGGTGCAGTCTACGTCCGCATTCAGCTACGGATTTGCCGGCAGAGTCGGCGTGGCAGGGTCTGCCAGCAGATCGACGGCAGATCCGCGGCAGATCCTGCTGCCCGCCTGACACATCCAACAGCGCCATCTGAAGGCCACAATAGCCAAACAATTCCCTCTGCGTGACGTCACATGGACCTACGCACCAACACAAATGTACATTACTGCTGTAGGTGTATCCCTACCCCCAAATAACAAAGCAAGCAGATTCTACATTTATTAAATAATTCATTCTACTTATTTCAAAAAGTATTTATTCTTTGTTCAATAATACAGGATTGACGATTACAATTGTTACAAAATAATATAGGTAGCGCATATAAATTCGAAGAAGAATATTCAATATCCCACACACCACACAACCGTCCTCAAAGCGCCCCGGTGACGTCCGTACCAGTCGTACTGGACGTCCCAGGGACGTCCCGAATTTCCCACGAACGGCTTACATACGTCCTCTGAACGACGAATGTTACCAAAACGTCCCGAGTACGTCTCGCACACAGCACACAGCCGCCCTAAAAGCGTCCCAGGAACGTCCGGCCCAGTCGTTTGGGACGTTTCGAATTTCCCACGAATGGCTTATATACGTCCCCTGAATGACGAATATTACAAAAAAGTGGTCCCGGGTACGTCTTTAAGCGCATGGATTAGGACTGAACAGGCGTTCGAAAGACGTAATTGTTGAGTACGAAAATGCTCATGCTAGATTGCCAAGCCGTAATCGATTCTCGAATGCCGTAGATGATGTGGAAGGGTGGTAAAGAAATTACACTCAATTAACAATAACAACAAAGTGCACTGTATATTAAAAAACAAGTATGGCTGAACAATTATAGACCGGCTCAGTCGAGCGCTCGTTTCGATCTGATCTTTCTACCCTCGACGGTACATTCGCTCGCGACCGGAAAGCCTCTAAGATTCTTCGCAGGGGTGGAGTCTTAACGAAACAGGGATAAATGAACTTAAACTATTGGAGGAGGCGTGTCAATGTCGACGGTGGTTGTGAGGCGTAAGAGAGGGAGACTTCCAAATCTCGAAACAGCTCTGGACAATATTTCTCGAAGTATCATTATCTAATTTATGGTTTTACGATGGTACCTCGGCAACAGTCTAAATACATCGACGCGAGGCCACCCGAGTGGAACCTTTAACCTCTGGGAAACTCAGTTCCATCTTAGGCCGGGACTCGAACCTCGGTGATATATGGCTGGCCAACAGCCCTACGCTTGAGGTGACGAAAAACAGACGCGCATCCTCAAACCTAAACACGACAATACGCCGATGTCCCTTTCTGGTCTCGATGGTGTAACATTTTACGCTTTCTCTTCTCAACAGTAGTAGTAGTTTTATTATGTTCCCCTCAGGGTTACAATCTCCCTTATCCTCACCTCCATCCTTACATTTTACTTAACCTATCTTAACCTTACTTAACCTTAACTTATCCTACTTATCCTACTTTAAACCTACTTATCTATCTATTTACATACTTATACATATACTATTTACAAACTATTTACACTATTTACACACTTCCCCGCTCTTTACAGAGGATCTCTCCTCTCGCTCGCTCGCTCTCCCGCCCGCTCGCACGCTCCCTCCCCGGACCTCCGCTTCCGCTCGGCTCTCCGTCCACTCCAATCCCTCAATCACTCCCCCGTTCCCCCACACACTCTTCTCCTCTCTTCCAACTTCCTCATCCACTTCTCTCCCTCTCCTTCGTCTCCTAGAACTTCCCCTGCCATCTCCTGCCACCCCTTTTCTTCCCCCCACCCCATGCACACCTCCCACACATGCTCCCACGTCTCCTCCCCCCTCCCACAAACCCTACACCTCCTCTTCTCTCCCTCCTCCCAGTATCTGCCCCCCCCCTCATTTCACTACCCAACCTAAACCTAGCCACTCTTTTCCATCTACTTTCCCCCCACCCCTTCTTTAAATACCCCGGTAGCCCTTCTCCCTTCACTCTTCCGTACCATATGTTATATCTGGCGCTCCCTATCCTTTCCCACCTCTCCTTCTTCTGCACTTTCCATTCCCTGCTCACCAATTCCTCTCCTCTTAGTCCCCCATCCTCCCTCATCCTCTCTATCTCCTCCAGCGTCCATCCCCTCCCCTCAAAAAACTCCTTCCTTTCCGTTTCCCACCCTCTAGCACCTTTCCCTTCCTGATCCTCCCTTCACCTCCTCCCAGCACCTCCTTGCTAGCTCCCCCCTGTCCCTCCTCCAGCTTCCTCTCGAAAGCCCATGCCCTCATCCTCACATCCCCGCTCTGCCCCTCATCATTCCCCTCTGCGTCTCCTCCCTCACTAAATACCCCGGTGTACTCCTTTCTACCCCCAACACCCACTTCAGGAACCTTTCCTGCATCCTCTCCATTTTTTCCCTTTCCCTCCATCCCCACACCTCCGCCCCGTACCCCACCACCGGCCATACTAATCTGTCGAACAGCTATAATCTTTTTTCCCAATCTTTTTCAAAGAGCCTCTTTCCAATCCCCCATACCTTTCCCATCACCGCGGCCCCCTTCTTCACTCTTTCCCCCACGTGCCCCTCTTGCCCCCCATTCCCCATCAATGTGTACCCCAGGTACCTAAAACTCCTCACCTGTTCTAGCTCCTCACCCTTCCACCTCCAAGTCACCTTCTTCCACCTCCCTCCCCCCCTCCTGCACCTCATGATCTTTGTCTTTCCCACATTCACTTGCAACCCCCTCCCATCCACATATGTTTCCAACCTCCCCATCAATCCTTTCATTCCTTCCTCGTCCTCCGCTATCACCGCCACGTCATCCGCGTACGCTAATGCGTACACTTTTCCCTCCCCCAATTTTACCCCTCCCCATCTTCCCTTTTCCAATTCCTCATCTAGGTCCGCGATTAAAATTGTAAACAGGCTCGGGCTCAGCGGGCACCCTTGCCTCACCCCTCTCGCAGTCCAAAACCTCTCTCCCTCCTGTCCCCCCACCCGCACCCTACATTTCGTTTCCCTTAATACCTCCTCACACCTCACCACTAGTTGCTCTCTCACTCCCCTCCCCCTCATTGCCCCCACTAATACCTCTCTGTCCACCGAGTCAAACGCGGCCTTCATATCAATAAACAAAACTACCATATTTTCCCCCTTTCTTCCCACCTGCCTGTTAATCAGGTAATTTAAAACATATACATTATCCATACACCCCACCCCCCGCCTAAACCCCGTTTGACTCGGTGGCAGCAATCCTTTCTCCTCTACCTGCAACCTCAGCCTTTCCGCTAACACAGACGCATACACCTTGTATGCCGTCTGTGTTAGGGTTATTCCTCTATAGTCCTCCACCTTACCGCTTCCCCCCTTTTTTATCACCGTGACTACCATTCCCTCCTTCCACCCTTCCGGCCACCCTTCCCCCCTCCACACCCTATTGCATATCCCCCAGAGCCATTCCTCCACTTCTACCCCTCCGTACTTCCACACCTCGTTCGGGATCCCGTCCCCTCCTCCCGCCTTCCCGTCCTTTAAATTCCTTATCACCTTTCCTATCTCTTCCCTTCCTATCTCTGCCTCTCCATCATCCCACCTCCTCTTCTCTCCACCCTTTCTCACTCTCCATTCTACTCCCCCTAGCAAACCTCTAAAATATTCGTCCCAATCTCCCATTGCTATCCCTTCATTTACCCTTCCTTTCCTTTTCCTTCCCCTATTAACCACCTTCCAAACCTCCCCCTCCGTTCTCACCCCTTCCACCTCCTTCATCCACCTCTCCACCTCCTTGCTCCTTTTTTCCTCGCACGACCTCCCATACCCCCTCTTCAATTCCTTGTATTTTCTCCCATCCCCTCCTTCCCTCCTCCATTTTCTCAGTTCTCTCCTCACCTTCCTTTTCCCCTCTCTGCACTCCGAATCCCACCACCCTCCCCCCTTTTCTTTCTTCCCCTCTTTACCCATCTGAGCCATTGCTCCTTTTATCCTTTCAAGCAGCTCACTCCATTCCTCCTCCACTTCTCTCTCCCCTTCACCCCTTTTTCCGAACTTCCTCATAAACTCCATCCTTCCTTCTTCCGTCCAATTTCCTCTGCCCCCTCCCTTTTCTCCTCCCTTTTTCCCCCCTCCCCCCTCCTCCCACCCTACCCCTCTCAGCCACACCACCACCGGATGGTGATCCGATTCTATCCTATCGCCTACCTCCATCCTCTCCACCATCCTTTCCCTTGTAGCCTCATTTCCTATCACATAGTCTATTACCGTGTTCCCCCTCCCCCCTGTGAAGGTCCACTCCCCCTCCTCATCCCCCTCTATATTCCCATTCATTATTCCCCAGCCCATTTCCCCTAGGTGCCTGCACAATATCCTCCCTTCCCCATTTACCTCCTTATCCTTAGATCTCCTACTTCCCTCCCCCTCCCCTCCTCCCCTCCCCATGCTTCTCCCCCTTCCTCCCCGTACGCGCGTTAAAATCCCCCCCTATAACTACCCTCACCCCCCCTTCCCTCTCCTCCATCCATTCTCCTAGCTCCTCTAATTTCTCCTTCAGGTCTCCGTTAACATAGACCCCTATCACCTTCCACCAGCCCCCCCTATTTTCACCTTCTTAGCCATTATCCCCTCCCTCCCTTCTCCTCCCCCTTCACCGAATTCCAGCCCCTTTCTCACACCCATTAACATACCCCCCATCGCTCTCCCCCTCTTGTTTTCCCTCCTGGCCCATTGTTTCTCCCATACATATCCCCTGGGCAGCCTTCTTTCCACTTGCTCCCAATCTTTCTCTTCGACCCAGGTCTCACTTAAAATCATAACGTCCCATTCCATCAATCCCCTCCAAAAATCTTCATCCTTCCTCCTCACTCCCGCCACATTCCAGAAGGCCACCTTCCAAATCCCCCCTTTTCTTTCCCCCTTTTCTTTTTCACCTCCTTTCCCTCCCCCCTCCCCCTTCCCACTTCACTCGTTTCCCTGGTCCTCATACCATTTCTCCCTTATTTCGTCCCACCTCCTTACCTTCCCATCCACCCACATCTTCATATATCCCACCTGCACTCTCCTACCCTTCTCTCTCTCCCTTTGAGCCTCCCTCTCAATCTTCCACCTCGCCCTCCTTTCCTCCTCTGTGAGGTCGTCCTCCACCCTTTCTCTTCTTCCTCTTAGTTTGCTTTTCGCCTCCATTGCTTTCCTCTTTTCTTCTCTTCCCTTCAGACTCACTAGCGCCATTCCCCCTCCTTCCCTTCCTGTTTTACCTACTCTCTTCACCTCCTGTATTCCCTCCACCCCCAGCCCCATCCTTTCCCAAAGCCTCCCCACTTCCACCTTCACCTCACTTCCTTCCCCCCCCCCCCCCCCCAGCCCCCTTACCATCACGTTATTTCTTCTCTCTCTTTCCTTCTTGTCCTGTATCACCTCCATCTTTCTCACTCTCATTCTCCACTCCCCCTCATTCCCATATACTTCTGTACCCCCCCTCCCTCTTCCGTTCTTTTTCCCATCTCTCCACCTTTTCTATCACCTCATCCATCCTTTTCTCTCTCTCTTCCATCTTTCCCAACATTTCTACCAAACCTTCCTTCCTTCCCCTCTCCTCCCTCATCTCCTGCTCCCACCTCCTCCTCTCTCCTCTCCACTCTTCTTCCCTCCTTCCCCTCTCCTCCCTCATCTCCTCCTCCCACCTCCTCCTCTCTCCTCTCCACTCTTCTTCCCTCCTTCTTCTCTCCTCCCTCTCCATTTCCATTTCCTCCCTATCCTTTCTTATTTCCTCCCTAAGCTCTTTCCTTTCCTCTCTGCCCCTTTCCATATCCTCCCTCATCCTCCTGATCTCTAGCATCATTTCTCTCATCACCCCTACTATTCCTTCCCCCCTTCCTCTCCTTCTTTCCCTACCCGCTTTTCGCCCTTCTCCGGCGACCTCCTTGTCTTCCCGCTCCTCTTAAACCCTCCCTTCCCCTCCATCCCATCCTCTAACCCCTCCTCTCTCTCCCTCTTTTTTCCATAATAGTTTTCTAAACTTCCCACACTGCTCCCTACACTACTTGTGCTGTCCCTCCTCTTTTTATCCTCACCTCGTAACCCCCCCTTCCCTTTCTCACCCTCCTTTCCCTCTTCCATCCTTCCTGTACCTGTTCACTCCCTTCCCCTGGCCTATTACCCCTTTTCACCCTCTTTGTTCTCTCACCTTCTTTTCCTTCCTACCTCGCGCCTTATCCCCCACTTGAATTTCTCGCCTTTTCAGTCTTCTGTTTTATTTTTCTCCTCTCCCGCACTGTGTCGCCACTTACCTCCTACCGCTCTTCGCTTTCCTTCCCGCCTTCTTTCACCTACCGGCACACCTAACCTCTACACCTCCCTCTATCTCTTCTGTATCTCCAGCTCACCCTACAGCCCGCCCTATCCCTATATCCCTCGCCTCTTCCTCACTACCCCAACTCTCTCTCACATCCACTCTCCAGCCCTTCCTCACCACCTCACTCGCCTTTCCGTCTCACAATCCCTCGCTCACTCTCACACAACACTGCCACGCTCGCGACCGGAAACGGAAGTCCTCTTCTCAACAGTAATCAAGACCTATTTATCGATAAATTAGGTTAAATGCAGCTTTTTAAAAACCGTAAGTAGGGCGCATTTAAAATGGTTATTGATACCGATTGATTATAATATAAATTTAATCAAACAAAGGGTTACCAAAATGAAATCAAAATTAATCAAAATTCATTTCTATTTACTATATTTATTTATTTAAAATTTGACTAGAGTTGTTTTTATTGACAAACTTAAAAAAAGGAGGAGGTTCTCAAATCGACACGTATATATATTTTTGTATCATTGCTATTATTACATGTCTTGCTTTGAAAAATATATCATTCATCGTGTGTTTACAAATATTTAAGAGCTATACTTATACAATACTTATACACAAGAAGTAGTATCACAGTTGTGGATGTTGATATTAATATTTCAGTATATTTTCTAAGAAATATTTATAAATTGTTAAACTAAAAATACAAGTTTTCGTTATTAGATAATACCGACATAAATCTTAAAATCCTGATATCAGTTTGATAAACAAATAGCGCAAATAGTAATAATAAAATTATTATAAGCAGGATGTTACAGTGTTGCGAGGTTTGCTGGGGTGGAGATTCTCCTGCAGAATCTTGCTGCACTCCGCGGGTATCCTCGAACGGATCGTTCCTCGGGCTCCGATAGGACGGGTGAAAATGCCGGGAACGGGATTCTCGGGTCGAGCCGAGAGGTAGTGGATCATGCCGGTTAAAGAGTTGGAACTCACCGTAGTTATAACAAGTTTATTGCACTGACGCGACGAGCGATCACGGGCGTGATAGCGTACTGATCTTTTACAAGTGACATCAATGATTGATTTGCCGTGGGTTTATATAGAATGTTTTGGGTCACGGTTTGGTGGCCGCGGGGGAAGGCCTAATGGTCTTCGCCCGTGGATCTGGGTCTCTGCAGCGTATGCGTTTCTTTCGATTGCGTGCACTGCTGAGTTTGCTAGCGTCCGTTACGCCAGGTGTTATTGGTTATGATTCGTGTCATAACAACAGTCGTATATCGTATAGGTGTTGAGCCGCGCGTGAAAGAACACCACATGGTCTTATGAACTATATTCAACGATTAACAGCAAGAAAATCGTAGCATGGTCTAATCTAACGTAAACAGATAAAGTTTCCAATGCTGCCATTCTCTTATTATTTAATGATACATACCTACGACACCCGGTGGTTTCCTCGGAGTGCGACCTCTAACGGGTTAAATTACGTAAGGATAATTTTGGCGATTTCTTCCCCCCCCCCTCCCCCAGTATAAGAATTTGTAAGATTTGATATTGCAACCCCCATTCTTACGTAATATTTTTTAGATAGAATTTTTTCAGTTATTAAAACTCTTTTAAAGGTTTGTATAATTCATTTAACTCGGTTTCGGGAAATTTAAACTAAAACAACCCTTCTGGAACATTAATGATAGAATTTGTATTTATTGAAGACTAAGTTAAAAAATATTACGTAAACGCTACCTGGCTCCCTCTTACCCCTTGTAAGAAAACGTAAGAAATTCGCGACCCCCTCCCTAAAAAAACCTTACGTAATTTAAGGACGACCCCTTAGGCCCGGTGCAGACGAGCGGTTTGCGGCAGCTTGCCGTCGCGGCAATCTGCCGCGCACGTTTTAGCAGAACATAAATTTATATGAAGCAGTTCACACGGGGCTCAAAGTTTTGCGGCTACTAGGCGGCATGTTTGCGTTCGTTTTGACGAACGCACATATTGCTTCACTATACATGGTGTTCCTCTACCTATGGTCAATACTCTTGGGGGGTGATTCTACAGGCAAATATAAGGCAAAAATCCAGAGTGACGAATTTGCGGTAGAGGCTTCGTTTTCGAGACAATTGACTTTAAACTTCACCTAAATATGCGTGCATCGTAGGCGCTTGAGACGCACCTGGAGGTCAGGGGAATGTTCTACGGGCAGTATACTGTTGACCGATATATCATAGTCAGATTTCACCCCAAGCAGGAACTGATGAGTTCTATATACAACATAAAGGATATTTTACTTATTATTATTGTAATTATCATAATTATTACCAATATTACATCATGCATACCTGCAACACCCGTACCAGCCTAGTGCACTTTGCCTGAACCGTACTCAGTTCAACCATTGTTCACTCCTTATCACATTCTTTCAGAAGCTGTGTCTCTACAGGGTGTCCGCGGGAAGACTGGACAGCGGGATTTCTCCTAAAGTATTGGACGTAAAAATATGAAAAAAATATGGAATGCATGGTTCGAGGGGGCCAACTTATTAGCCCGAACGAATTTTTTTTGCAATTATTATTATAAAAGATACGATGGTCAAGTTCGGTTTTTCAAATGGAACTCTTTTTTTTTGAAGACCTGAGTTGATAGTGCGTTCCAAGACAAATTCAATAAGCATGAATGTATACACTTTATTTCCACTGGTTTTTTGAGATATTGCGCTTGCAAATTTACTGATTTTCACTGCAAGAAAACCCTCTGGAATAGCAAGGACCAAGGGCGGTCTTGCTGGCGTCACGGGTGGCATTGCCCGTTGAAACAGATACCTACCTGCCAAAGGTCTCCGCCAGAAATGGCAGGCCCACAGGCTGGACAATTCTTTTCCGTCAGAAATGCTATTTAGGTAGGTACATCTGCGGTATCGAGAAGCGCATCGTTACTTTTATTTCGCACTTGCTTCTACGCTCGGATGGCCGGTTCTTTTGGGAGGGATGCAAGTTGAATTGGTTAGGTTAGGAGGTGTGAAAGTTGCTAGACAAAATTTCAACCATAGGGAGCAGATTGTATTAGAACCAATCGGATTTGCATCCCTCACAAACGGCTGCTAGAGAGGAAGAGGCCCTCATCACAGCAATACCTCCTTTCCAATGCCCACCTTCTCTCGCACGGATACGTCCACGCATGCTTTTGTTTTGATGTCGAATCTCGTTTTTATACTCGGGAGGACCACGCATCGACAGCGGGCTACCCAGTTATTGAATTCAGGAGACGATAGAAACACTTTATTACAAAACACACATGTACTATAATTAAAGTAAATCGTATTCCTCTCGGGCAGGAGTACTGATAATGATCGAATTTGCGCCCCACTTCGCGCAGACCGATTACACGGAGGGTAGTCGGGTCACACACTGCACAAATGATAGAAGGGTAATTCTGGAGCAATGCCCGTCAAGGAGATGCAGCTTGGTACCCCGTGGGTGAGGGTGAAATATCCGTTACAGCGTATTAAGAAATTCTTTTCTTCATCGTATCGAGAGAGAAGTGACGCGAATGGATTCCTTATGTTTTTCTGACGAAAATCATACCAAATATCATACAAATCGGACTACTTTGACAGAAGCTATTTGTATTCCCTATGTAAAAGTTGTCCGATTTACACGACATTTGTAATGATTTTCATCAGAAAACCCCAAGGAATCCATCGGCGACACTTCCATATCCATACGATAAAGAATAAAGAATTATTTTATTTCCTAAACAAATACAGGGTAATTCTGGAGATACGCCCGTCACCACGTGGCGGGGACAACACCCCGCAGTGCCCATCGAATTTTATGGCTTTCGACCCTCGAAGAGTTTGGAATATCATTAAGAAGTGAGAAATGTTCAGGATTTCAAATGTTTGCTTCTTTTCTTCATCGTATCGAAGGGGAAAGTGGTGCCAATGGATTCCTGGCATTCCATCGATTAAAATCATACCAAATTCCATGTAAATCGAACTATTTTGACACAACCCCTACAGCACATTTGTTGCTGAAATGTTTCAGTTACGTTGCGGTTTAATCTTTGAAATATTGCACGGAATATTGCCCAAATGTTACAAGTAAATTGCAATGTCCGCCCCTGTGCAACATTGCAGGATATATTTCTGCAACATTGTTTCGAAATATTACAGCAATGGTAGCGCAACATTTCTGAGATTTTACAGCAATGGTAGCGCAACATTCCTGAGATATTATAGCAATGGTAGCGCAACATTTCTGAGATTTTACAGCAATGGTAGTGCAACATTTCTAAGATATTACAGCAATGGTAGCGCAACATTTCTGAGATTTTACAGCAATGGTAGCGCAATATTTCTGAGATTTTACAGCAATGGTAACGCAACATTTCTGAGATTTTACAGTAATGGGCAGGCAACATTTCTGAGATCTTACAGCAATGGTCGCGCAACATTTCTGAGATTTTACAGCAATGGTCCCGCTAGGTTTCGGGCTGTAGGGCAAAAAAAAAAATAACAGTATTTTATATACATATATTCCGGATGAGTCCGTGAGGGGGACCCGATGACATGAATGTGTGCAGGAATCGTAGTAGCATAACGTCCGTGTGTCTTTTATAAATAGAAAATACTTTACCCCAGGGAGATTCGAACCCGCGACCTGTAGCACCGTAGACGAACACTTTACCGCTGCAGCTATAATCCTTGATTAGGAAAATTGCTTCCGTATTCGAACTTATATTTCTACCGTGCAACACATTAAACCCAAATTATTCAAAAACGAAGATTTGTTTTGACAAACCCCATTACATCTCCCTAATTGTGGAGCGGATATTTCACAACAAATTCATTTCGACACTTGATGTTGTATTAAGTTGATTCATATTCTGTTATGAAATATCCTGCGTTGTACAAAAAAATAATGTTTTTTAGTTTGTAACGCATTTTTAATACAATCGTTTAACATAAATTTTGTTTATATTTTTTTTATTTTCTAGTTTTTAGTGTTTGTGGATTTACATTTCACAGATCAGAGTTCTTTACAAATATCTTTTATTGTTGTATGCAGTTTAACAGTTTGCTTAAACCTTATAGTCCTCGCTTCTATCTATCCTATCATAAAACGGTCGCGTTGTCTTCAGCCGCGTATTCGGCGAGTCAAGGGTGGCTCGCCAAACCGACCACACGGTCACCAGGCGTAGGGAAAAACCCCAGGCCCGGTGTTAGCTTTCCAGGCTCGCGGCTTACAATTGCAAGTACAGTGTAAGACTATATTCTATTTGTTGACATATCTGATATAAATAATTAATACAATTATTCAATTAACACTATATATACACTCAATAACACTATATAACACTCATTAACACTATATAACACTCAATAAACAAACTCATAAACTATATACGTATAGCAAGAAAAGAGATTTGCAAATAAGAGTTACACGTGCCAATTACTGACAGTGTCCTTACCATTCACATTTAATTTATTATGCGTAATGAAAAAGTTCCGTATTGTTGAGAGAAAATTTCTAAGTCCGGATATGTTTACGGATTTATTGCCGAAATCTTGCCGTTTAGTTGCCAGGTTTCGCAACTAAACGGCAAGATTTCGGCAATAAATCCGCAACATATCCGGACTTAGATTTTTTCCTCGACAATTCGGAACGTTCTAATTAGATATAATCAATTAAACGGTAATGGTAGGGAGACTGGCAGGAATTGGCACGTGTAACACATTTTACAATTTTTTTTTGCTGAATAATATTTAATTGTTTGTTTAAACTCGATAGTGTTAATTAAATAATCGTGTTAATTTTTTTGTCAAATAATGTCCACGTTCGCATACATTTCCTCGGTGGTAGCCTGTGGAATCTTAGACTGTATTCTGCGTGTCGACAATTCGGGATCGCTCCGCGAAATTCCGGATTTATTGCGGTTTCATTGCTGAAACGTTTCGCGTGGATTATACCTCAATATATGCGCAATATTTCACGGCAAGTTGTGCGTAATATTTCCGAAATATTGCACAAACTTGAGCATTGTAATATTGCACGGCAAGTTGTGCGGAATATTCCCGAAATATTGCACAAACTTGGCCATTGCAATATTGCACGGCAAGTTGTGCGGAATATTCCCGAAATATTGCCCAAATTTGGCCATTGTAATATTGCACGGCAAGTTGTGCGGAATATTCCCGAAATATTGCACAAACTTGGCCATTGCAATATTGCATGGCAAGTTGTGCGGAATATTTCTGTAACATTGCACAAATCTGGCCGTTGAAATATTGCACGGCAATGTTTCCACAATTTTGCAGTAATATTGCAATGTAACTCGCAACCAAACGGCAACATTGCAATGTACTGCAACTTTTGTGCAACATTTCTGCAACAAAATGTGCTGTAGGGGAAGCTATTTGTATTCCTTATGTAAAAGTTATCCGATTTACACGACATTTGGCATGATTGCCATCGGAAATCCCCAAGGAATCTATCGGCGACACTTCCATATCCATTCGATAAAGAATAAAGAATTATTTTATTTCTTAAACAGATACAAGGCAATTCTGGAGTAACGCCCGTCAAGGAGATGCGGCCTGATACCCCGTGGCGAGGACAGACCTTCCCAGTGCCTCACCCGATTTTTATGGCTTTCGACCCTCAAAGGGGTTCGGGTGCCTATTAAGAAGTGAGAAATCTTCCGACTTGCGCATTTCACATCAGATCTTTGCGAAACCGACACCCATCGATTCCTTATGTTTCGCCGATGAAACTGACACCACGAACGACGTAATTCGGACCATAATGAAGGAAATTCCATGGAAAATCGATTTATATCAATTCAAGCTGACTTGACTTGGTTAAAAATAGTTCGATTTACATGAAATTTGGTATGATTTTAATCGATGGAATGCCAGGAATCCATTGGCACCACTTTCCCCTTCGATACGATGAAGAAAAGAAGCAAACATTTGAAATCCTGAACATTTCTCACTTCTTAATGATATTCCAAACTCTTCGAGGGTCGAAAGCCATAAAATTCGATGGGCACTGCGGGGTGTTGTCCCCGCCACGTGGTGACGGGCGTATCTCCAGAATTACCCTGTATTTGTTTAGGAAATAAAATAATTCTTTATTCTTTATCGTATGGATATGGAAGTGTCGCCGATGGATTCCTTGGGGTTTTTTGATGAAAATTTTTACATAGGGAATACAAATAGCTTCTGTCAAAGTAGTCCGATTTGTATGATATTTGGTATGATTTTCGTCAGAAAAACATAAGGAATCCATTCGCGTCACTTCCCTCTCGATACGATGAAGAAAAGAATTTCTTAATACGCTGTAATGGATATTTCACCCTCGACTGCGGGGGCTCGACCTCAATTCGCTACATTCGGCCCAGGATTCATACCTTCTTCCGGAAAAAACCATAAACATCGGTAGAGGCACTGCGAAGGTCTGTCCTCACCACGGGGTACCAAGCTGCATCTCCTTGACGGGCATTGCTCCAGAATTACCCTTCTATCATTTGTGCAGTGTGTGACCCGACTACCCTCCGTGTAATCGGTCTGCGCGAAGTGGGGCGCAAATTCGATCATTATCAGTACTCCTGCCCGAGAGGAATACGATTTACTTTAATTATAGTACATGTGTGTTTTGTAATAAAGTGTTTCTGTCGTCTCCTGAATTCAATAACTGGGTAGCCCGCTGTCGATGCGTGGTCCTCCCGAGTATAAAAACGAGATTCGACATCAAAACAAAAGCATGCGTGGACGTATCCGTGCGAGAGAAGGTGGGCATTGGAAAGGAGGTATTGCTGTGATGAGGGCCTCTTCCTCTCTAGCAGCCGTTTGTGAGGGATGCAAATCCGATTGGTTCTAATACAATCTGCTCCCTATGGTTGAAATTTTGTCTAGCAACTTTCACACCTCCTAACCTAACCAATTCAACTTGCATCCCTCCCAAAAGAACCGGCCATCCGAGCGTAGAAGCAAGTGCGAAATAAAAGTAACGATGCGCTTCTCGATACCGCAGATGTACCTACATAAATAGCATTTCTGACGGAAAAGAATTGTCCAGCCTTTGGGCCTGCCATTTCTGGCGGAGACCTTTGGCAGGTAGGTATCTGTTTCAACGGGCAATGACACCCGTGACGCCAGCAAGACCGCCCTTGGTCCTTGCTATTCCAGAGGGTTTTTTTGCAGTGAAAATCAGTAAATTTGCAAGCGCAATATCTCAAAAACCAGTGGAAATAAAGTGTATACATTGATGCTTATTGAATTTGTCTTGGAACACACTATCAACTCAGGTCTTAAAAAAAAGAGTTCCATTTGAAAAACCGAACTTGACCATTGTATCTTTTATAATAATAATCGCAAAAAAATTCGTTCGGGCTAATAAGTTGGCCCCCTCGAACCATGCATTCCATATTTTTTTCATATTTTTACGTCCAATACTTTAGGAGAAATCCCGCTATCCAGTGTTCCCGCGGACACCCTGTATATTGCTGTTCGAAGTACAACTTGGCACTATGCATCGCCAATGTACTGTTGGTCCTCTGCGTCCTCTCCCTGCAGCTAACAAATTTCATTTTTCTGTCTTTTAATAGCATTTGACGAGTGCATTTCAAAATCATTTTTAATATTTTTTACAGTAAATTGAAAGTTTTTGATAATAGAGTTTGTAACCTAAAAATATAAAAACATCACGAATATTCAAATAAACAAGTGTCTCAAATGTAATGCAGACCGTACATAAAACTATCTTACCTGTCACCCTCTTTGCAGTTGCTCATTCTTCTGCACACTCATTGTAAGTTATTAAACAGTAAACACATGTAAACACTAGCATTTCACTTATTTTTACTTATAAGACAGTATAAGTCTCAGCCGATTTTGTATATACAGACACAAACACAACTATACCGCGACAGCAACGCCACCTAAATTATGAAAGCCTGCTGCTTCCTATCTAAACGCTATTCCGGAAGTTCCTATCTTAGTTTCTGCCCCCTGCTCTAGGTAGTGATCGGCAAATGTGTCCCCGTTTTCTATTGATCGACGATATTAATGACCGAAACCGGAAGTAGAGAGAGCAAGTAAATAAATGGAAACAGGAAGAGATACTGCATCTACCAATTGAATTCCACAACATTGAGCGAAAAGCGGGATCAACCAATCCAAGTTATTTTCTGGCACCAATGCAGTGCCAGTGCGTGCCTGCCGAATTCGCTATAAAATTGATCAAAATGGTGGACACATTTTCCGATCACTAGTACTCCCTGAACGCACCAGGGATAATTTTTTTTTCCGCGGCCAACTGTCTGTCTGACGCCCTTTTTATCCACGACTGGATGGCTCCTTCACATTTATTTTAGTGTCGGCCACCTTGGCTTTTTCTGCGGCATCTTAAACAAGAATTTCCATAAGACATTACATTGAATTCTACATTTATCAATGTTAAATATGGTGAAATTTGGGTGATAATTACATATAATTGCTGAAGCCAATTTTAAGTTGGCGAAGGCCTCCTTAGTCCTCATCCCGAGCCAACAGTATTTTATTGTGACTTCATTCGTTAATACGGATCCTAAGACCCGTTTGACAAAATCATAAGCGTCCGGGCCTCCGAAATTTGCAAATTCGTTCACCTATAATTAAAAAATTATCATACATTAACGAATTAAATATAATTTTGTATCAAAGAAATAAGGGAAATAAATTTTATAAATAAATATGGTATTTTACTTACGACGCACAGTGGCGAATTTCGCCGAAAAGCTGGCCAAAAATCAGAATGTAAAAGTTTTAAATTTGCTAAATCCAATTGGTGCGATTTATTTTTGACATATTTGTGCATAATTTCTTACTAATGTAAATATATAAACTGCAGCCCTTGCTGAGATATGTCAGTTCAAAGTTGACGCTCGAAATTTAAAGGTCTACTTTGAGATTTATTTTCAGCTTATCGAGTCCAGCTATCAAAATAAACATTATATATTGTGGTGTAGTATCATATACACTATTATTGTTTTAAATGTGAAGTCTGTAAAAGTTTTTATAAACAAGTACTGAAAGCATATTAATTTTTTGTTTATTCTTAAGCAAAAAGTTACAACTCAAGCAAGCTCAAGCACCATTGTTTTTTTTAAATGCAAGCTCAAGGTATGCACTTTAAGACCCCGTTGCAGTTTTTTGCAACAAATTGCTATTTTGGCAAATATTCTCATTTTTGTGTAGAGTAATGTGCGGTAAGAAAGCGCACTTAAAGTTTAGACTTCTCTAAAATCCTTGGTATTGTTACGTTTTGGGCAAGGCATAACCCGCATTTACTGAACAACAACAATAACAGAACATTAACTAGGGGGGTAACAAGGCCAATACAGGAACGGGTAACGAATACAATCAGTAAGCGTAATAGGATATCGAGACGTCTGCTGGCAATGGCGGCTGACTATCGAATGACAGCTTGACAGGCGATCGTCCCGATCGCCTTCTTCTCGCTGTCTCTTGTCTTCGTCGCGAGCACCAGCGGGCCATGAATCTTCTACATAGGGTGCTCGCAACAGTATTACACTGATAATCATTATTCGATAGGCAGTGACTTCATGTAAATTTACATGTCACAACTTATATAAAATAAATATTTCCAAAAAGTGTCAAATGCGAACTTTTACCCGATATGTGGGGCATAAGTTCGCATGTTATGGGGCAAAAGAACGCAACGAGAAATATCCAAAGAAGTGTTTTATTTTCCTGCATAAGTACATAATTCGGGCAATACAGTAAAACGCCTAATAGTTTATAATTAATTTTTTTCGGTGTTCCCAATTCTGCAGCGATTTTTTTTGTTGAAAGTCCTGCTGCTAATTTACCTCGAGCGATCTGAAGCATCTCCTCACTAATAGGTTTTCGGCCGGTTGTCCTCTTATAAGTTCTAACAATAAATGAATAAGACAATAAAATAAAGTTATATTTTTTAATCAAAAAGTTAATAAAAAACGTATGTGGAAAAATATTGTGGATTAAAAATTAATTACAAAAATCAAAAGCTGATATCAGCGTGGCTCAACTATCATAAACTCAAAATTTAGCAAACTCTAGAATTAAAATAAGTTTAATGAAGATATAACACCTATCAAATTATTTTGGGGCGAAAGTTCGCATGCTAACTCTTGCCCCACTGCATTGTGCGAACTTTTGCCCCTTTTTTGAAGTTTTATTTTTTTAACTTTACATATGTATATATATCATTCTGTATTTTGTTACTCGGCATTATTCTTTAAATATCTCTTTTTTTGTATACATATTTTATGTTATTTTGCATATGAAAAGAAATTGAGCGAGTGCGGGAGAGAATAGAAAATTTTGCGTACATAGTGAAAAAGTAGGAATAGTTTTTTCCTATAACAGGTGACATTGACTGCGAAATCTCTGTATACGAGAGAAATAATTCTGTTTGAAATTATATTTTTTAACGTTATATTGTTATATTATCCTGTATAGTGTATATTATATATCGGAGTGAAGGCAAGTGATTGCATTGCAATAAATAATTGAATTACTGTGCAATTAGAAGTTCGGGAGTAAAGGTGTATTCGGGAAGATTTACAGAAGTGCCGAATGCTACAACGCGCAATGAAACTCATTTATACATAAAATATGCACTGTTCACCTACAGATAGCACTTTCAGCAGATATTTATGCGAGTCAAAATAAGACGGAAGTTAATAGTGACAAAATTGCGGTTGAGCTCTCACTTAGTAATTATACCTAACGTTTAAAATTCCGCAAGAAAAGCATCTCGTTGATCATCAGTGCTATGTACCAAATGTTTGTATAAATATAGATGTATAAGTATGCAATATAATAATGTTAAAATATATACAAATATTAATGTTTCAGTAATGACTGCGTAATTATTTGACTAAAACCCACAAACCACAATACTTTTAATATTTGTAATAATATAATTATAATTAAAACAACAAATTAAACATTAAACGTTAAAAAATTATACTTTTAGCTTCTTAGAGTTATATTACAATAAAATATTTTAATAATTTGCACCGGAATTGCAGATTCATTTTTGGCCAGCTTTTCGACGAAATTCGCCACTGTGCGACGTCTTGGAATTTTTTTGCGTCCTTTAAAAGCTCTTCCAATTCTTTTAATTTTTCGGTCGGTGCCGGGGGGAATTGTAAATAACTAATAGCAGATTCGGCAACCTGCACTAGTGCACACTGAGTGCGAGTTTTCTCGCTTCCAATTGGTTAAAAGTCGCACTCAATGCGCACCAGCCCGACCGTCCGAATTCGCTATTAATTTACTGAAGAAGGATTGATCCGCCATTGGTGGTGGCGGCGGCTGTCTTTGGTTCTCTAAGACTGTCATGCGCTGCATGATATGCAGCTGTAATATTCGCTGACCATTCATCTGGCTGATCAGCGTCGATAATTTCGCATTTATTGTAGAGTGAGCTTCCATGATACTGGTACTCCCACTGGGGCCTGCATCTTTGTTTTCTGAAAATTATTTATTATCCTTACTAATATATAAAAGTGACACGTCTGTTTGTTTGTTTGTCCTTCTATCACGCCTAAACGGCTGAACGGATTTCAAGGAAAGGGTATAGCCGGTTAAGATGGTCAAATGTGCCCCGGAACCGAATTCAAATCGCGATGAGTCATTCGAAAGCTTATAAAAAAAGAATGATTTCTGCCAAGTTTCAACTTTGTATCTCGACCCGGGGGGTAGTAAAGGGTAAAAATAGAAAATCAGGTTTTTGCCGAATTTCTCCTATACCAGCGGATGAAAAATTTTGAAAAAATTCAGAGGCATGTCTGTTATCGGTGCACATATTAGGGAATCGTGTCAGATTTTAAATTCAAAAATCAAGCTGTGAAAAATAAAAAACCCCAGAAAATGCTGAAAAATGCCGGTTTTGTTTCGAAGCAGTCTTGATACTATAATTATATTTTTACTGTAAGTCCGCATCATTGTTACTATTGTCTTGAATTTTTTCAGATTTTTCAATTTGGTGCGCCGCAGTTAAAAAAATTAAAAAACCGATTTTTTCGCCGTTTTTTCCGTGTCAGAGTAACTAATAGGTCGAACTTTCGTACATACTTTATGGAATAAGTCTTTTATGCAATCTTCAATGTCTTCACATGCAGCACAACAGCGTAGGAATCAAACGAACTAAACATACTGTGCCATTACAGTCTAAAATGTCTATTATATTTTCAACGGCGTCAATGGCGCAGCGGTAAAGTGTTCGACTATTGAATCGCTGCGAACTTTTTGAACGTAGGTTCGAGCCTCGGAACTTCTAAGTCCCACAGGATCATATTTTTTTCACATTGCTTATGTATTTTTTCGATTTCTAGCTATATGACAATGATCGATATTTATATACAAATGTTTTAAAAACATATTAAAAATATTTTAATAATTGAAATATACATAAAAATGACTTGAGAAGAATTTGATGCCACCGTTTCTCTGGACAAGTATGCCGTCAATGTATGCTGGACAAGGCGCCGCCACCACTTTCCCCGTCGTCAACTTACTGAGGTGGCCCGCCACCTCCGCGGCGCTGACCTTCGGGGCCAGCTCAAGTAGGACGTGCCTGAGGCGGGTGCGCTTTACGGCCTTGACCGCATCCAACGCCGCCCGCCCCATAGTCACCGTGGTCCGGTACGTGTCAATGTACGTTCCACCCTCCGGGACCCTGATCAGCACCGCCTCGGGTCTCGATTGTGGGGGCCTCTTCGTCTTAGGCCGGGCCTGCTGGGCCTGTTGTGCCTGTATGGTCTGTTGGGCCTTCGGGGCCTGCGATGGCTGGGATCCCAGACGTGGGGTACCCTTCTCGGTCCGGCTGGCAGCGTCCACCAACCTTTCCTTCGGGGTCCCTTGGGGCTGCTGCGTGGGAGGGCGGGGGAGCCCTCAAGGGGGTCTCCCACCGCAGTTGAAGGGGGGCCTGCTTTTGCAGGACCCCACTTTGGGGGGGGGCTTGCCCTCCCCCTTCCCCTTCTTCTTCTTAGACCTGACCGGCTCGAACGGTTGGTCGGCTTCTCCTCCTACCTACAGCCCGTAGGCGCTGTGGGAGGGGCCTCCGTCCCACCATGAGGGGGCAGGGAACCCGCGGTGCATGGGGCCCGAGACCACCTCTGCAAATAATCTTTTCTTATTCGAGGTTGTCCGTTCCTCCTCCATAGGGGAGGACCGCAGCCTCTTCCCCGAGTTCTTATTAGGTGGGGGGTTTTTCCCCGCCTTCTTCTTTTTACTCGCCCCCCCGGCGCTCCCCGGTAAGTTGGGGTCCAGGATCCTTAGGCGTAGACGGGGGGGGGGGGGGTGCTCCTCACCTCCGCCTGCGTGGCCGCCTCCACCTTACTCGGGGGGGGGGGGGCTTGGAAGTCGCCACCAACTGGAGGGGGAACATCCCCTCCAGGGGACCCTTCGGCTTCTTTTTCGGGTCCGTCTGGGCCCTCCACATGCCGAGCTCATGGTATGCCAGGGCGTCCGTCACGGCCGTTGTTGTCTCCTCGCACACCCCGGTCATGCCCTCAGTAAGGGTAACAACCCTCCCCTTCGTAATTTGGCCGGCTGCTGCTGCAGCCGTAAGGGCCTTACACTCCAACGAGAGGCCCTTTAGGAGGGATCTCACCACCCCCAGGAGCTTCGCCGTCTTGACTTCCAGGGTTTCCCTCTTTGCTCGGGTTCCCTTGGTTACAGGGGGGGAGGTGGGATCACAAAGACCCTGGTCTGCGTTCGGGTTCCCCAATCCCCACCTCCAGTCTTGAGGTGGAGCTACCCCTGATCCGCGGGGTCACGTGCGGGAGCTACAGCTTTTCTAGCTCTACCCGGGGCTGCGTCGGGTCCTGCTGCCTCGGCTTCTCAGGGATCCGGTCCCGGGTATTATCCTCCGAATTAGTGCGTCGCTCCGGTGGCGTTCTGGCAAGCGTCCTGCCTCTCATAATGCCCTTTTGGGACGAGGGAGGGGTCTCTGGGATAAGCCCAAACTCCAGGCCCCCAGGACCCGATGCCAATTGGTGCTTAGGAGGGGGGGGCATCTCTACAGACACCTCGCCCCCCAGACTTCTCGAGCTTCTCTATACTTTGGCGCCAGATCGCATGCCTAGCTGCCAACGACGTCGAGCTGCGATCCGACCCGACGAGTCCGCGTCGTCTAAATTGACGAGCAGGCCAGACTCCCCAGGGGGATCACAGCGCTTGGTCTTGTCCGTGTTCGTGTCCATATTCATGCCAAAGTCCAGGGCTTCTGTGGCTTCTTGCAAGGGGTGCAATGGCGTCAAAGCGCCGCCCCCGCTGACACCGGCCCGCTGCCTCAGCACGGTGTCATCGGTCTTATTCCTATCCTTCAGACTACCAACAACGTCGGAAGGGGCTGGTCTTACACCAGGATTCGCGGTTTGTTCATCCGAGGCACCGCTATTTCCAGACATAATTCCATTTTCCGTCTTAAGGGCGGCGGCCCTATCGCCCAGCGGGTTTGCTCCCAAGCACGGGTCCTGGTGTTATTGACCCACGGTAACTACCGACGATGTTTCGGGGGGACCACTACCTACCGTCCGGTCCTCGTCGAGGTCGTATCCGGCCTGGGCGTCCTCCTACGGTGTTACACGGAGGCCCATGCTCCCGCTACGACTTCCTATGCTATTCGATGTTGATGTTGAAGCTTGTTCGCTTCCCATAACAAGAGCGTGGGGTTGGCGCTCCTCGCTCGACGTGCTCCAGCGGTGGTATTGGAGGGCAACCCTCCAGCAACTGGGTTGCCTGCCAGTTACTCACCACAGGGGCTGCCGTCAGGTAAGTAAAACTTTCAAGAAGAGCAGGGGTTCTCTCTGCAGCATTACCTGCTTTCAGGTGCCGCAGCCGGGACGGGGCCTTCCGCACCGCTAATCGGTTAATAAAAGTTTCAAATTTCGTCTGCACATCTCTTACATTTTGATGCAGCCACGCATACACATAGTCTATACATGGTTCAAGATTTAATGAAAATGATATTGTATCCGGTTTGAAATACAGCGGCTTATTATGTAGCATCATCTTTACAATCGGAGAATTATAGATCTCACAAAAATCCATCGTTAATTGATCCATCTGCATCGAAGGTGATCCAGGTAATCGTGAACGTTCTTCAATGATCATACGACTGTTGCATAGCGCATGTCATGTATACGATGGTAATGTGAGAAACATCCCCCGATTGTCGCCGAGAATAATTTCTACATCAATCGTAGGCCGTAGGTACTCTGATTCCAATTTCCAAATATTTGCTGCCTATGGATGTTAGTGCATATCTTCTGACCATGATACGCGATGTTCGACGCGGACTAAGAGAGCAATCAAAGCTAAGAAATTGTCCGCTCGTATTAGGAACAAACATAACAATTTTGAGAAGATGTGAAAATTAAGCCTTACCAATAAACTGTATCCTCCCCACATTGAGCCACACCATCATCTCGCATGATCGGAATGTAATAATTCACGAGTTCAACGTTTGCTTCGGCACTGGTACTGCACATTTTATTTTTTCAGAGCAGTATTTGTTCCGTCGAAAATCACTGAGGCTACTGAGCGATTGATGGAATAGCGTCCGAGAAACTGACTTAAATAAAGGTGCAATTGCTTCCCCACCACACCATTTTTATTTTAAAGCTACCAATTTTTCCATAATGTTTTTCAATCTTAACGTCGCAGCATATCGAAAGATCGCATGTAACTTGAGCCCCATTCTCAAGGATAAAAGTCTCGACACGTGTTGAACGTAATATAATACTTTTGGGAACGTCGAATCTTAGAATTATGCGGAATCAGCAGAAACTGTGTCGGATGATCTTGCGCACCAATTCGCCATACGAGTGAATCATGGAAAGAATTATGCTGTATCGACAGAAACTACAGAGAACCACGTTGGGTCGGATCGTCGTTTTTGCACACAAGCTATTGGAGGGAGGGGGTCCACCAAAAGAGTAAGACAGAGATCGCAAATGATGACACCGGTCATAAAAGCGCGCTCCAAACTGTACAAAGCCTCAAATCGTTGTTGCGCTGAAAAAGACATTACATTTACATTCCATTTACATTCCTCTTACGATCATGGAAGAATTCGCGTAAGTAGAACATCAATTGTTGGATCAATCTGCACGATTGATTTCGCGGGAAGAATACCTCGCGTGGGAAGAACGGTGCAACGCGTGTATCGAATCTTTAGAACAATGTAACCGAGTGAAACGCCCGCGATTATCGATTGGTGTTCAACAATCGCTGATTGCTCGCATCGCGCGACTCGAAGGACTGAAACATTCGTTGCGCGGCCGTTTCGTACGCGAAGGTGCCGAACATTCTAGCACAGGACTTTTGTGGCGCGAAATAGTCACTGCGTTCGATAGCCGCGTGTTAACTGGTGCCGTGCTAAATTCGAATTACATCGAGCCGCGCAACTTCCTCCCAGATGCGGGGATCATTGTGCTGGAGCATGTGCGGGGTGCTTTGAGGAAACATCGAAACCTCAAAGTGAACACGGTGTTCAACGGTGAATTTGTGGCCGGTGACAAGCATGCTTGTAAAAGCATCAATACCCGGAACTGCGAAGTCTTTAAAAAAAATTTTTTGGGTTTACAGATGCATGCACTACTTCGGATTCGCCGAGAAGTTGGAGGCCCATTCGCTCGACTGCGGGAATGTGAACGAATGCGCCATCCTGCTGCCCAGCGAAGGAAACAATCTCCTAAGCTTCAACAACTACTCCAGGAAGGAGCGGCTCCCCTTCGTAGTGTACGCCGATCTCGAGTGCATCATCGAGAAAACGGAGGACAGTCGGAGTGGTGATATAAATAATCAATTACGCGCGTATCAGAACCATAAAGAGCATAGCATAGCATATATATGCATCGCTCGTACGATACATCGTTATCGACGTATCGATGTCGCCGCGACGCGGATTGTGTTTCGTGGTTCGTAGATGAACTTAAAACATTTGCGAATTTTGTCAAACCCATCGTGACCAGTAATGTTCCAATGCTGGATTTAACTCCTGAACAGTTGACGACATTTCACAATGCAACACACTGTCATATTTGCGGCTGATTCAGACTCGCGAAATTGTATTAAATTGCGAATCATCGATTCGTACAAATTTCTCAACACCAGTCTCGACAAATTAGCATCCTTTCTTAGCATAGATCAATTACAAATTTTACGATCACAATTTCAAACATTATCCATTGAGGATTTCAATTTATTGACGCGAAAGGGTGTCTTTCCGTATGAATACCTTGATTGCACGAACAAGCTGTAGGATCCATGCTTACCGCCGCGCGAATCATTCTACAGTTCGTTAACGGGTGAGACTGTATCCGAGACCGATTACGCACACGCCGAGACTGTCTGGCAGCGTTTCGAGATTAGAACCTTGGGCGAATACAGCGATTTGTATTTGAAAACTGATGTCTTGTTATTGGCAGATATTTTTCAAAATTTTCGCGAAAGTTGTATCAAGAGTTGTGGATTAGATTCAGCGCATTATTATACTCTACCTGGTTTCACATGGGATGCAATGCTAAAACATACCAAAATTACATTCGAATTGCTTACTGACGTTGATATGGTCATGTTTATCGAACGCGGTATACGTGGGGGTTTAAACCAATGTTCCGGAAGATATGCACATGCCAATAACAAGTACATGTTATCTTACGACGCATCGGAAAAGTCATCGTACTTGATGTACTTTGATGTGAACAATTTGTATGGATGGGCAATGTGTCAGCCCCTACCATACGCTAAATTTCGATGGGTCGAAGATGCTGCAAATTTTGACGTGTCTTCAATCGGTGTCAATTCGCCCACGGGATACATTCTCGAGGTAGATCTGGAATATCCGCAACGTCTGCACGACGCTCATGCTGATCTACCGTTCTGCCCGACACGTGCCAAACCACCTGGCAGCAGGCAGGACAAAATATCGATAGATTCGACACAAGCGATTATCCTACTGACAATCCATATAATATGCCGCGCGTAAATAAGAAGGTTCCGGGGCTGATCAAGGATGAAAATAACGGTGCGATAATGACCCAATTCGTAGGTCTTAGAGCGAAAATGTATACACTTCGCGAAGACGGCAAAAAAGATACGAAAAAGGCGAAAGGCGTCAAGACCAACGTCATAGCCAGAACGCTAACTTTCGACGACTACGCGCAATGTTTGCATAGGGAGATCGAAATGGTTCGCAGACAATCATGCATACGGTCTAAATTTCATAAAGTGTACACCATTTCGGAATCAAAAATCGCTCTAAGTCCATACGACGACAAGCGGCATATCGTACCCGATTCGACCGACACTCTGCCCTGGGGACATTATAATATACCATTGTAAAATTCCGTTGTAAAAATATCGATGTAAACTAGAAACTATTGTATTTATTGTGTAATATAACATTCTTCGCACATGTATGGAAATCATTATAAATAGTGGAATTATTTCAAATGTATCATTGTATATATTATTAAATGGATTATAAATGGTGGAATTAATGTGTAAAAAATAAAATTGGTCACTCATGTATATGTATATGTATCATTGTATTTATTGAGCCATGTGTTATTATTTTACAATACATTATTTTTATTTATCCAAGAATTGTGTGATTTATCAAACCCCAACCACTTGACGTATACCTTATTCCCCTTTCTATGCAACACTTTTTCCACTAGATATACATCAGGATCGGTGACGCGTTGCAGCTCGTGTTCATAGAATCCTCCGGCAACAGATTCTACACAGGAATCGACGAGCAGATACGTTGCGGGATTAGTTGCTTGTACTTTGGCTATCTTGGACACCTCCGTTTACCAATTCGGTGTATAGCCTTTATCGAATATGGTTTTAAATTTGCTCACGCACACAAACTCGCCCAACTTGAATCTCGCTGGACAGCGATCTTTATGTTGCTGTATACGGTGGATAGCAGCTAATCAGCGATGGCAGGGGTAACATCGCAAGGACGCATTCTGATGGTTCTATGTTTTCGTGCGTTATACTCTGCAAGCAGACTTGGTAGCGCATCGATCCATCTATAGGTTCCATTGAGCGTAAACAGTTTCCACATATTGTTCTTCAAAGTTCGATTGAAACATTCTACGACGGAGGCCTTCATCACCGAATACGTCGAATAATGATTAACGTCATGCTTTGTCAAGAGTTTCTGCACATCAGCGTTGTAAAATTCTTTTCCTTGATCAGTTTGCACATTTTTCGGCTATCGAACTCTAAATATCTTTGTAAACGCATTAGTCACCTCAGCGCCACTTTTAGTCTTGAGCGGCAACGCCCATGCATACTTGCTCAACGCATCGATGACGGTGAGTACGTAGTGGTGACCCTGGTTGAATCGCGAGTATGGACGCATTTCTACAATGTCAGCTTGCCACAGATGATCGTATCCATGCACTATGAAAGTTGTAGCTTCTTGTGGCCGTGGTTTTCTTTACTCTTGGATTTCGATATTGGCTGCATGTTTGATCGCAGAGATGTCTTTGACACGAATGATGTGATCATTATCGGGCACGTGCATTAAGTGCTCCCCATCGGCCCAGGGACAAGTTCAACCGCCTCGCATGATTTTCCTTCGCAGTGCTGCTGCGGCATAGAATTCTACGCCTGTGATATCTTGTGAACACTGTTGGCAATGTATAGAAACTCGTTAAATCCCTTTCTGTAACGTCCATTGGACATCGCGCTATCCTTGTCTATTACCACGAAACCATACTCCCGTTGCCAACAATTACGACACAAAGCGCAGAAATCCTCGTAAGACATGTCAGTGTTTACATGATCGTTGTACACATGTTTCAAGTTGGTACCATCCTGCTTAAACAGTATCAACAGATTGGCATTGTCGCGTATAAGATGTTTGGGAGTCTTTGCATACGTCTGACAGAGATAGAAGCAGTCAGCGTTCGAGTGTCGCCCCATTGCAAAGTATTCTCTTATCGTGTCTTGCTTGTCACATGCCACGTCATCAAAGATAAAAATGGAATTCGGAAGCGATTCGCTCGGTGGGATGACGTCACTGTTATTCGAAAACGTAAAGTAGCAAATTTCATCTATCGGAGTCAATAAATTCTCCAGATACTGATATTTCGGCTGTTGCAACAACTTGGAGTACACGTACACGTTCTCGAAGCGGACGCCGTGAGGACTTTCCAACAAGCTCACCAGCACGTTGGTCTTTCCACAATTTGATGGGCCACAAATGACGCAGCGTATAGTGTTCGCTAGCATGCTACCATGTCTGCGTCTGATTTTCGAAGACATCATTTGCGATTTATCATCAAAATTTGTCACACGTATCGTTACAGGTTTTCGCACGAATCGCATCCTGTCTGCAAACTGTGAAAAATGATTTTGATACGTCGGAGCGGTGGCGCGCCCTATTTATAGGTCCACGCCGAAGCAATACGGCCCGGTATTCAAAATGCAAACGAAAAAAAAACGTCGAAAAGAAAATAAAAATGCCCGCGGGCGTAACTACCGATGCACAATTGGAGGAGTTGGCAAAACGTATGCGTATTCCATTCTTTAGAGGTGTTTTTATGTGTAACGCGCTACCAGCGGGAGGAGTACGTCGAACCGAGAACAGTATCGTAAATTTGGACAATGTCGAGGGACCGGGGACTCATTGGGTGGCGTATGCGAAGAGAGGGTGTCGAGCTATATATTTCGACAGCTTTGGGAATCTTCGACCGTCTACGGAATTGATAAAATATCTGGATAACGATGATGTGAAAATTGAATATAATCGAACAGCTTATCAGAAGTACAATCAGAGCAATTGTGGACAAATATGTCTACGCTTTCTACAAATTTAAGGATTGACTTCCCACCACTCTGATTCAGTACTAGTCGAGCAGTTTGAGGGGGATATATCGTTAACATTCACTCTAACCGGCAAGAGTAGCACCCTCGCGGTGACTAATTTCCATCCATCGATTTGAGCGACGATGATTACGAGCTTGGTCTAACAACCTTTGAAACTTATCACACGATACCAAACATCGACTCGAGCAATGATAAATTCTACTTCACCGTAAACTATGATATCAACAACATCGGCGTTGACACCACTTATGAATACATTACGATTCCCCACGGCTCCTGCGAACTAGACGCCATTGCCAAGTATTTGAAGCAGCAATTACTCGAATGATATCCTCAAAACTTGGCGGTACCGATGGCGGTGACAACGATGCGTATCCTATAGTGTTGCGTCCTAACAACAACACCATGAAAAGCGAGCTGTACTGCTCGTTCGCTGTGGACTTTACAAAGCCCAATAACATTGGATCGCTACTGGGATTCTCGACGAATCGGGTATTAAAACCAGGACGGTGGCATGAATCGGATGATCCAATTAATATCATGAACGTGAACATTGTTCGTATAGAATGTAGCGTGACCGCTGGCGCGTACAACAATGGAAGGCGTGTACACACGATACACGAATTTTCTCCGAGAGTTCCACCAGGATATAAGATATCGGAAACGCCCGCGCAGATCATTTACCTTTCAATCATCGCACGGGTCATTACGGATCTAACGATACGCGTTGTGGATCAAGACGGACGGTTGCTTGATTTTCGAGGTGAAGAGATTACCATCAGACTGCATGTACGACGGCGACGACGATAATACATGTGGTGCGAACGAAAGAGATGCTTGTATTGAACGACTCCAGAAACCCGTTTCTTCCAAGTGGAATCGTTTACAACAACAACAACAACTGCAACAGCTCCGATCACGCTAAAAAGAAGAGGCTCAGTGCTGCGAACATTGCATGTTTGAAATCATTGGGATTCATTGTGCGCTTTTAGGTTGAAAAATGGCTGATATTCTAAGTATTGGAGGGAAGCCTACGTTTGATGATCGCATCGTTACGCTCCAGACTCACACATACAACCCATACGTTAACACGACGTTTGGATACAGCGATGCGATAAGAATACCGATACAGCAGCAGGATTAATACACATTGCCGTGTGAAAGTTTCCTCTGTGTGGAGGGAAAATGAAAGATAAATAAGCCAAATGATGCATTAACTGTGATGTTGGGAAATAATTGCGTGGCGTTCTTATTTGATGAGATTCGATTCGAGCTGAATGGCGTGGAGATTGATCGCAACAGAAACGTTGGAATAACTAGCACGCTTAAAAACTATGTATCGCTGACATCTGGCGAAGACAAAAATGTGGAGAATGTCGGATGTGGCTTGAAACGGCGCGATGGGCCAATAGTGAAAAATCATTTCAATTTTTACATCCCACTCAAATATTTGCTGGGATTTTGCGAGCACTACAAACGCAAGATTATTAATGCGCGTCACGAATTGATTTTAATACGATCGCGCAACGACAACAATTCTCTAATAGGATCGCCGATGTTGGAACCAGAAATTGAATTAATTAAACTACAATGGCGGATGCCCCATGTGACGTTAAATGATGTTAATAAGCTATCGTTGCTACATACTTTAGAAAGTGGACAATACCTGAGCATTTGTTTTCAATCGTGGGATCTGTACGAGTATCCTCTCTTACAGAGCACGACTAAGCATTCATGGGCCGTGAAGGCATCTGCACAGCTGGAGAAGCCGCGATGCATCATCCTTGCTCTACAGACTGATCGAAGGAATGTGATGAGCGAAGACGTTACTATTACAAATTGGCCAATGTAAAACTTTTTCTCAACTCGGAATTTTACCCATACGATGACATGAACTTGGACTTTGATAAGAATAAGCACGCCATCTTGTATCACATGTATACGCAATTCGGTAAATCGTATTATGGACATAGTTGCAACAAGGCATTATTCACCGTGGCTGAATTTTTACAATTTGGTCCCCTCGTGGTGATTGATTGCTCGCGACAAAATGAGTCAATCAAGAATGGCACAGTGGATGTGCGCATAGAATTCGAGTGTAAAGAGAATGTGCCGGTAAATACTACGGCCTACTCTCTGATTCTGCACGATCGGGTGGTTGAATACAATCCGCTGACAAACGTGGTGCGCAGAATGAATTAAATTGCCACGCTACTTCTCCGCTCTATCCTGTGTCAAATTCTGCAGAGAAAGACTGCATTCTCCCGTCTGTCTTGAAAGCGAGCGGACTTCCAAATTATACCGATAATGGTTGTACCAAAATTCGTTGACCTGCAAGGGTTCATCGTCGATGGAAGATTTGTCGCGAAGGAAGTGGCTGTCCTACGAAAGGGGGCAATTCTCTCGCACTATATTTTTGGGAGTCCTATGTCACAATTTCTTCTTACAAAATCCGACAAATCAAACATCCGATGGTTGGTGGCAAAACATCGTGGGCAACGTTGGGACGATGGAGACGTTCCGTACAGTATGGCTAAACGGCTAATTTCGAAAGCTGTAGCTGATGCGATCGATGAAGAAGATGATACATCCCACATCGTATACTTTAAAGGGCTGCAGAAACGCGACTGACTTGCGGATTTCCTGGATGAAAATACGAGAGCGGTCGTGGCCATCGAGACCCTGGACATTGACTATGAGGATATCAAATCTCTAAATTAGCTAAATGTAGTTAATACTCTGCGATGTGACAGACACGCAAAACACTGTGCCATGCAAAATGTATTTAAAATATTCAACTGGTGGTCCAAACACCAGAGAAATGCATAAATAAACTATAATCAATTTTAAATGTATATGAAAATGTTTTTCTTCACCCTCCTCCCAATCCAACTTCCTACATGTGATGTATGCTAGATTAAGACGATACCCGATCGAAGCCGTTCAAAGCCGTTCGATATACGTTCAAAACCGTTAAATACCCGTTCGATACACGTTCGATAAGTTCAATACCCGTTCGATACCCGTTCAATACCCGATCAAAGCCGTTCAATACCCGTTTGATACACGTTCAATACCCGATCAAAGCCGTTCACTACCCGTTCAATACCCATTCAAAGCCGTTCATTACCCGTTCGATACCCGATCAGAGGGGTACGTTAGACGTTCGATACGCGTTCGAAGCACGTTCGATGCACGATCAAAGTGGTACAATTACACGTTCGATACCCGATCAAAGCCGTTCGATACCAGATCAAAGTGATATGATCTAGCTGAATGATGAGTGCAAAGAAGAAGGGAAAGAAGACGCGTGTGAATAAGGAGAGGATGGTCAGTGAAGAAGATAAGTGCAAGGAGGAGGAATGGGATGGTCAGCGAAAATGCAGGTGGAGAACAAAGGCATCTGACTTTGCAAAGCTACATACTTCTCGATTTCATGATAGGAGTTTGCATGCGAGAACCAGGAGATGCAGCGAGACCAGTTGTCTTCAAACTGTGACAGGAATCAGTCGTTTTTGAAGTGAAAATTTTTGTGGAAGTTACAATGGGATTAACTCGTATTGCGCCGGAGTGCGACCCCGAGGTATGTACATATCAATATTTTTAACATTTATCGCGTTTAACCTTTTAAATCGAGTGAGATTAAATCAGGCGGTCGTGTAAATATCATGGTGTTCTATGTTGTAGAACTCGCCGCCCCCATCACCCTCGTGGTCGAGCGATTGGGGGAGCTCGCCGCCGTCACTCCGTCACCACCTCATTGGCCGTCGCCGTCGACGTCGCCGCCGCTGCCGCCGTCGCCGCCTCCAGTGGTATGTAACACATTGAATTGTTTTGTGTGTTTCATTTTTTAATATATCTAATGTATCAATGTTATATCAAGGTTTGTGTCTGTGTTCTAGGACCACTACATGTTGTGCGGATCTGGCTGGCAGGTCTGGAGGCCCGTGCGCACCCCGCGATGGCGGCTTGGCTGCGGCAGCATGACCCCCATGTTCGGATGAGGTGGGCCCCATATTGGGTACCGCGGCCACCATCGCCCCCCTTGCCGCCATCCCCCTCACCACCACCCTCATAGTTTTATATCATCTTATTTTATATTTTTTCTTTTTCTTTATATTTTATATTTATATGCTTATATTCCATTCATTTTTATATTCTATTCTATTTTATATTTATATTTATATTTGTTCGCGAAAGAGCTCGCGATGAGCGTGAGATGCCGGTGAGGTTATGTAAAGAACGTACAGTATTTATGAGCAATGTGTAGTCAATGTTTATTGTACGCTGAGTGAGTCAGAACATAAAAGAATTATGAGTGAGAATGAGCGGATGCACGTTGTGCAGAGAGTGTACAGTTCCTGTCTCGTTGAGACGAATCGCAAAACGACGCACACGTGGCCGCGTAACTGACCACGATCCACAATCGATACACGACGAGCCTGAGCACGAGATATTGAATTGAGCGGTGAGATACAAAACGGTTGAGCGTTAGCACGAGCAGAACAATGAGCCTTCACGAATTACTTGAGAAAAACGTTCAGTAAAACCGACGCGTCTACTTTCGTACTCTGCGTGAACAAGAAGCGCAATATGGCCGATCGATTTCCGTTAGTCGTCTTCTCCAAAAGTCTGGAGGATCGAGCGACGTGGGGAAATGCGATTGGCTGAGCATTCTGTCGCTGACACCTGATTGGTCGATCGATTGTGGATCGGGCTTGTCGATCCGCTGTCCAGGAGGTGCTGCGATGAGTTGGGTGTGGCGGAGATCGGAACTACCGAATCTCAAACAATATTTATATTCATATTCATATACATATTCATATTCATATTCATATTCGTATTCATATTCATATTCATGTTTATATTTATGTTTATCTTTATGTTTATCTTTATGTTTATCTTTATGTTTATCTTTATGTTTATCTTTATGTTTATCTTTATGTTTATCTTTATGTTTATCTTTATGTTTATCTTTATGTTTATCTTTATGTTTATCTTTATGTTTATCTTTATGTTTATCTTTATGTTTATCTTTATGTTTATCTTTATGTTTATCTTTATGTTTATGCTTATGCTTATGCTTATGCTTATGCTTATGCTTATGCTTATGCTTATATTTATATTTATATTTATACTGTTGCGAACACCCCTTGGATGGGAATCCAAGGCTCACTGGTGCTCGCGAGCGGGACAAGAGACAGCGAGAAGGAGGCGATCGGGAAGATCGCCTGTCAAGCTGTCATTCGATAGTCAGCCGCCATTGCCAGCAGACGTCTCGTTATCCTATTACGCTAATTACTGATTGTATTCGTTACCGTTCTTACTGTTCTTGTTATCCCCCCCATGTTCATGTTCTGTTATCATTGTTGTTCAGTAAACCTATACTATGCCCAACCAAAATCGTGTCCTTTTGCAAAGGGAACTTCGAGGAGCGAAGGGACGCGCAGGATCTGGATGCAGTCAAGGACGGATCTGGATGCAGTCGAGGGCGAGCCGGGATGCAGCGTGGGACCGGCCGGACCGCTGAGGGGCGACGGACGGAGCGGAACCGCCTAGGGATGATCCGGAGCGTCGCGGGATTTCGCCGTTGGAGCCCCGGAGGAACCGCCTCGAGGGAACCTGGACTGCCGAGTCGTCGCACGAGACACGCCGTGCCTCCCGACGGCTAAAGGAACGAGGAGTCCCGGCCCCCGAAAGAACAGGAAGCCTCACCCGTCTCTGCCCACGAAGAAGATGCGCCGTCGGAGAAGAGGAAAACCGCGCAAGAAAGAAGTACGCAAGTTTGAAGACGCAAGTGGAGGGCGGAGGCGCGAAGACCCACGTACCCACGCCTTGCCCAGGGTTTTTGGGGTGGTTTTTCCCCTGGGCGTGAAGGTGAATGCCGAGGCGACGGACGGAAGAGGCCACGTAGAGTCCTTTCCACCCTTCCGGACCAGGGTACGGCTACAGGAGGTGAAGGGACTGCAGCGGCCGGGACGACCGCTTCTCCAGGGGGGGGAGCAGTGTTGCGAACACCCCTTGGATGGGAATCCAAGGCTCACTGGTGCTCGCGAGCGGGACAAGAGACAGCGAGAAGGAGGCGATCGGGAAGATCGCCTGTCAAGCTGTCATTCGATAGTCAGCCGCCATTGCCAGCAGACGTCTCGTTATCCTATTACGCTAATTACTGATTGTATTCGTTACCGTTCTTACTGTTCTTGTTCATGTACTGTTTTCACCGTTGTACGTTAAACTTATATTATGTCGAGCACAAAACGTAACAATACTTATACTTATACTTATACTTATACTTATACTTATACTTATACTTATACTTATACTTATACTTATACTTATACATATACTTATACTTATACTTATACTTATACTTATACTTATACTTATACTTATACTTATACTTATACTTATACTTATACTTATACTTATACTTATACTTATACTTATACTTATACTTATACTTATACTTATACTTATACTTATACTTATACTTATACTTATACTTATACTTATACTTATACTTATACTTATACTTATACTTGCCGCATCGGCGGCAGCTGCTGAAACGTGGGACGAAGCCGACTCGAAGGCCCGTTCAGACTTAGTTTTGGCGATTAATCCATCAGAATTGAAGCAGATTAAAGGCTGCACAACTGCCAACGAGATATGGAAGAAGTTGCATTCGATTTATCAATCAAGCGGGCCGGCTAGAAAAGCGACTCTTCTCAAGCAGCTAACGTTGCACAAGATGGCTGACAACGAGGATGTACGCGAACACATCAAAAAGGTTTTCGATGCGGTCGACAAACTCCACGAAATGGAAGTGGAAATCAACAACGACCTCTCAACAATTCTATTGTTGTACAGTTTACCCGCTAGCTTCGAGAATTTTCGATGCGCAATCGAATCGCGAGATGAGTTACCGAAGCCTGAATTCCTGAAAATAAAAATTTTAGAGGAAAGTGACGCAAGACTTTCGAAAGCGCGGGAATCTCTGCCCGGCGCCATGATTGCGAGCAGCAGTCATGCGCAGAAGAAGGGCAAACCAAAAATGCGAAACTTTGAGAGCGAAGCAAGCAGCCGGGAAGGACAGAAAACAGTGTTTCCGTTCAAATGTTTCAAATGCCACAAAAAGGGGCATAAAGCAGCTGAGTGTGTTAAGGAGTCAACACAAAGTGCAGCCATAGCAGATATGAGTTTCTTCTCCACATCAGACGAATCTCTAAGGGCGGAACGTGAGTCGACAGAAGGAAAGTGGTGCCTTGACAGTGGGTGCACATCGCACATGTGCAACGACAAACAGAAATTTCTACGTATAGAGAGCAGTGACTGTGATAAGCTACACTTAGCAAGTAACGCTACTACGAAAGTGGAAGCCAAAGGTATCGCGAAGTTGATTGTACCAAGTAACAACGGGCATACATTGGTGAGTCTTAAAAGTACATTATATGTGCCGGATCTTCGTACGGCACTGATGTCTGTAAGCAGAATCACCGATAAAGGTTTCAATGTATTGTTTCAAAAGCACGAAGCGGTCGTTATGGACAAAACCGTTAATGTGAAAATGTTCGCGGATAGAATTGGAGACTTATACTTCGTTCGTGAAAATGCGGAAATCGCAAGTGCAGTGACTGAAAATCGCGACATCGAAACGGTAAAACTGTGGCACAAACGGCTCGGACATTTAAATGAAAGGGACTTGAAGAAGTTTGTGGACGAAGGTAGAGTTCTCGGTATTAAGTTTAATACAAAAGAACACTTACCCGCGTGTGAGTCATGCGTTAAGGGGAAATTCGCTCAAGCTCCTTTTCCAAGAAGTTCGTCTAGGAACACAGATGTGCTAGGAATTGTGCACACAGATGTGTGCGGTCCCATGCGCACCCAATCGATGGGCGGTGCCAAGTATTTTTTGACTTTCGTGGACGACGCAACGCGATGGTGTGAGGTGAGATTTTTGAAAAGTATGGATCAAGTCCTTGAAACTTTCAAAAGTTACAAGAACCTCGTGGAAAATCAAACAGGAAGAAAGATCAAGCAAATACAGTCGGTCAACGGTAAAGAATACTGCAACAAGGCCTTCAACGATTACCTGGACAAGTGCGGTATCAAGAGGAGACTGACCGTCCCCTACACTCCGCAACAAAATGGAGTAGCAGAACGGAAAAATCGTACTCTGGTAGAGATGGCAAGATGCACGTTGTTCGAGGCAGATCTTCCAAGAACATTTTGGGCGGAGGCCGTGCAGACGGCGAATCATCTTCGAAACAGATGTCCTTCCAGGAGTTTGAATGGGAAAAACCCGTTTGAAGGAAGGAGGGGACGCAGGCCGAATCTGTCCTATCTCCGAACCTTTGGATGCAAAGGACTCGCACTGAACAAAACAACAGGCAAGGAAAAATTTGCTGCACGAGCACGAGAGTGTATTTTTGTCGGATATTCTGAGCAGTCGAAAGGATATACGGTCTTGCTACCGACTGAAAGAAGGGTAGAAGTTAGCAGAGATGTACACTTTATGGGTGAGATCACATCAAAGAAGAGCAGTAATGACTTTCCTTCAGATGAAACATTCCAGAAAAGAATAACCGATGAACTCCGTGAAAATAAATGGGTAGATGTTGAAATAGAACCTGTGCAAGAGGAGCATCCGAGGCTTGACAACGTCATTGAAGATTCTTCAGGAGCAGAAGATTCTTCAGAAGAAGAAGAATCAGCGGAAGAAGAAGAACCTGCAGCAGAAGAAGAAGATGCCGAAGAAAACATCGACGAAGTCAACGAGGAAGCACAACCGAAACTATTACCCGGAAGACCCAAAATCATCCGAACCGGCAATCGTGGAAGACCTGCAAAACAGTATAGAGTCGCAAATGGAAGAATGGCTCTCGAAGAGTCCTCTGAATATGCGAACATGGCCGAAATATCGCTAAAAGAGGCACTCTCTGGAAACGAAGTCGATGAATGGAAAGCAGCTATTCGAGATGAGTTTCGTGCTCTAATTGAAAATGAAACTTGGGAGATGGTAGATAGACCAGAAGATCGAAGTGTGATCGGATGTAGGATAGTATTACGAAATAAATACAATTCCAATGGAGAGCTAGAGCGCAGAAAAGCGCGTGTAGTTGCGAAGGGGTATTCGCAGCGTCCTGACGTTGATTTCCAGGAGACCTTCGCACCAGTGGCACGATGAAGCTCAATTCGATTACTCATAGCTCTAGCTGTGGAATGCGGTATGGAAGTCCATCACTTAGACGTAACCACGGCATTTCTCAATGGTGATATTGAGGAAGAGATTTTTATGGAGATTCTTGAATTATTCAGAGAAATGCTACCAGAATTAATCTTAGAGCAGAAACGATCAAAGGTACGAACTGACAACACCTTGAAGATGCTTCAGCAAGCTAAAGCAGAAAACAAGATCTGCGCTGTGAAGAAATCTTTGTACGGCTTGAAGCAGGTGGGGTATCAGTGGCACAAGAAATTGAATCACGTGTTAGTGGAACTTGGGCTAAAGCCATCGAATTCAGATGCCTGTATCTACGTAGGAAAACGAGGTTCACATATATTGCGTGTGGCAACGTACGTGGACGATATCCTTGTAGCTTCAACAAATCAACGCTGGATAGAAGAGTTCAAGCGAAATCTCAAGAAAAAGTTCAAGATAAAGGACTTAGGCAACGTGAAGCATTATTTAGGTCTGGAATTTACTCCAGTGGACGGCGGAATGAAGATTTCTCAAAGCAACTACACGGAGGAAGTCTTGAAGAGATTTGGCATGGCAGATTCGAAGCCTGCCTCTACACCTTTGGATCCAGGATTGAAATTAACAAAACCGGACAGTCCGGAACCAGAGGCTTATCCTTTCAGAGAATTGATAGGAGCCTTGATGTATCTGGCCGTGGGTACTAGGCCGGATATAGGGTATGCAGTGAACTCGTTGAGTCAGTTCAATAATTGTCACGGGAAGGATCACTGGATTGCAGGAAAGAGAATCCTACGCTATTTGCGGGGAACTTCGGAACTTGGAATTAAATTTAAAAAAAAACGGGGAGGGCACTGCAAGGATTCGTGGATGCCGATTGGGGAAACTGTCTGATAGATAGACGATCATACACAGACTACGTGTTTGTACTCGCGAACGGAGCTGTTTCGTGGGAGGCCAGGAAGCAACGAACTGTGGCCTTATCCAGTACTGAGGCCGCGTACATGAGCCTCACCGAAGCTGCAAAAGAGGCAGTTCACATGCGAACATTTCTCCAAGAGGCAGGACTGGGGCCGTAGGACAGTATCAAAATTTACAACGACAACCAGGGAGCACAAAAGTTGGCGAAGAATCCCGTGTACCACTCCAAAACCAAACACATTCACATTCGTCACCATTACGTGCGTGAGGCATTGGCTGATGGGCTGATCACCGTGGGATACATGCCAACCTCGGACATGATTGCAGACGTTCTGACAAAGGCGATCTTAAATCCAGCACACTGAGGGTTTTTGGGATGTCAGGCGCGAATCTTAAATCCAGCACACTGAGGATTGAAGGGGGGTCAGGCGCGAATCTTTAATCCATCACACTGAGGGTTTTTGGGAGGTCAGGCGCGAATCTTAAATCCAGCACACTGAGGTTTTTTGGGAGGAAGTCAGGCACGAATCTTTAATCCAGCACACTGAGGGTTGAAGGAGGCCAGGCGCGAATCATAAATCTAGCACACTGAGGGTTTTTGGGAGGAAGTCAGGCACGAATCTTTAATCCAGCACACTGATCGACCAGAGAAGGTTTAGTAAGCGAATACACACCGGGGAGACACCCGTTAGAGCACTTGTTTTGATTTGTCTCGGTAATTGGATTTACCGTTGCATTAAGGTAAAGAGTTACCCGTAATAATTCCGCGAAATCCGTCTAGACATACGGCTATACGCGGGCTATGGGAAAGAACGTTTGTAAACACTGTAAGAACACTTGCGTTCGCGAACCGAGATCAGCTGTTTCAGCAGGCTGTTTTGATTTAGGGATCTTCGTAGCCGAAGGATTGACACAATAACTCGAAGCGTGATTTAAAATAAGAATTGTTTATTCAATTCTAAGCACTGTGCTGTTGTTTGGTTTTATAATTATGCGTTGGACATTGAGCATTAGCACATGACATTTATATAAATGGTAAGCAATAGCAATATATGTATGGACATGAAATACAATATATGATAATAAAGTAGAATGATATAAGCAATATGCGTTAATAAGACAAAAACATATAAAGTAATAAGCGTTGATAGGACAAAATGTATGAACGCAATAGGCGTTAATAGTACAAAATAATATGAAAGCAATAAGAATGGTAAGACAAAATATATGAACGCAATAGGCGTTAATAGTATAAAATATATATAAAGCAATAAGCGTTAATAATTCAAAATAATATGAAAACAACAAGAATAATGGTACAAAATATGGATGATGGTGATATGCAATGATGTAAATGGTAATAATAAAAGCTTACAGTAATTGCCGTAGAATATTTCGTTGAACACTGTTTCTATTTTAAAGTCAAGATTTAAGTAAACTTTCGTTGAGGTAGTTTCGCAGAAAGAGGACCTCTGCCTCGCGGGCCCTCGTATTTATATTCTTTTCAGTTTGTCGGTATGAAGGGTGTGCGCGGTATGCATCGAGACTACCAGGGTTTTTATAGGTACCAAAGGTGAGTCTATAATTAGACTTGTAGACAATAGAATTTCGGGCTTCCGGGGTTTTTATAGGCGCTTGTACGAAATATGCGCAGCAATATGCTTTCTGGGCTTTTGCAAAGGGAATACTCAACCCATTTGATGGAATTTGGGTGGTTTGATGGGAAAGGCGTGGTAGTGGCTTTGACCTCTTTGGTCATAGAGAGGGGGTGAGATGTGGTCTCGATTTAAGAGGGGTTTTGGGGACGAGGGACTTGTCTAGATTTAATGTGAGGGAAAAGATCATGCCTCGTAGGGCGAAGAGTGGAAGGTGATTTCGTAATTGATCGTCTCGAGATGGGAACCGCCAAGGTACATCGCCAAGGTGGTCAGGGATCGGGGAAAAGGGGTAAGAGTTGAGTTTGAGTGATTTTGATGGAGTTGTGTCGAGGTTTATGAGGGAGAGTTGGGGTAATACCGCGCGAAAAATAGTGGGACGTCACATAATTATATTTATATGTTAATTTATATTTATATTTATATTTGTATTTGTATTTGTATTTGTATTTGTATTTGTATTTGTATTTGTACTTGTACTTGTACTTGTACTTGTACTTGTACTTGTACTTGTACTTGTATTTGTATTTGTATTTGTATTTATATTTATATTTATATTTTGTTACGTCCTGAAGGGACTTTTGCGAATCGCCCTGAGCGGCTAGGATGATTCACAGGGTTCTTGCTCTTTTAAGGTGCTAAAGCACGCCTTGACTATACTTACCATGAAGGATAAGGAGAAAAGGGATCAAATCAATGGTTACACGGAATTCATGGGAGAAACAATGGAATGAAATATATTCTTGAAGAAAAGATTAAAGTAACAATTAGCACATACCCTAAGGACGGCGCTCCGTCCCTGTTATCGCTGTGCGCTCGGGTGTCGGCACGCTTGCCGTCTCTCGTTTCGTGCGCTCTCTAGGTCCCTCAACCTAGCGCAGGTCGTGGTCGATCGCGGTGCTCTTTGGTAGCACACGGAAGTCGGCGAAATCAGAGTCCGTCGATTATCTCTGTCTCGTTCCGTCGCTCGTCTTCGCGGAGTCAAAGGCGGTTCGTATCGCGCACAAGGGCTCTCCCGGCTAGGCCGTTCTCGGTATATCGGAAGGAGTTACCCAGGGCTGATCTCGACCGTCCGGACGGGTTTACGCGGTGTCTACGTGGAGGCGAGGTCGCGAATCTAGACGGCCCGCTGGCTCGTCGCAACTTCCTAGCGCGAGCTCTCGAAAACGAATCCCGAGACGGGCTCGTAGAGTCTCTACCGCACGTACGCGTGTCATCAAGACGAACTCCAGAACCCGAATGCTAATTGAGTATCCGCTTGTTGCGGGCCCAGCCTCGAACAATCCCTAAGAATGGGGGGAACTGCCCCGTCGACACCTGTCGATCGCTCCTTATTAGGAAATATCGAGACCCGGGCCGTCAACGGTCACGTTGTGCTGCGACAACGATAAGTCCCGGGTTCGGCGACCGGACAGTCGTTCGCGGTGCGATTCTGCTGAATCGCTGATGTCGAAAGAAAGCGACGCGTGGACAGCGAGCACGGGATGGACCTGAAGAGCCCATGTAACAATTTATATTTATATTTATGTTTATGTTTATGTTTATGTTTATGTTTATGTTTATGTTTATGTTTATGTTTATGTTTATGTTTATGTTTATGTTTACGTTTACGTTTACGTTTACGTTTACGTTTACGTTTACGTTTACGTTTACGTTTACGTTTACGTTTACGTTTACGTTTACGTTTACGTTTACGTTTACGTTTACGTTTACGTTTACGTTTACGTTTACGTTTACGTTTACGTTTACGTTTACGTTTACGTTTACGTTTACGTTTACGTTTACGTTTACGTTTACGTTTACGTTTACGTTTACGTTTACGTTTACGTTTACGTTTACGTTTACGTTTACGTTTACGTTTACGTTTACGTTTACGTTTACGTTTACGTTTACGCTTACGCTTACGCTTACGCTTACGCTTACGCTTACGCTTACGCTTACGCTTACGCTTATGCTTATGCTTATGTTTATGTTTGTATAATATTATTTGTAACAATATATCATATCTTAAACGTATATATTTTCTCCATTTATTTGCCCATGTTCCTCCTCGCAACCTAATATTAAGATTCGACGTTTCATTATATTTCGTTCGCGCCTTCTTCACACCGCTACATGACGGCTGCTCCAGAGGACTTAAATTACGCGAGATCGCGCGAGACGCTGCGACGCTTGAAATACTGTTATCTAAAGAACTAAAGCGATTGTACCACCGAGTAGTGCTGTCTCTTTACCTCCTCCCAGAATTTTAGCTTTAAAGTAATGCTCTGTCTCTTTCCCTCCTCTGAAGACGCGGTATGTAAGAAGCCGATCTTTCCCGAGATCGTCCGATAAAAAGCGGACGCGTGTGACGCTTGGTATATGTACCATTGGAGAAAGACTAATGTCAAGGAGTGGGCGTTGGGGGAGTTGGTTAGGGGGCTGACTCGTACCGTTGGAGGTCTTGGGTTCGAGCCTCGTCGCCTGGATTCTGTTTTTTCATTTAAATTAATATCTTAAAATTAATATTTCCTTCCTTACCGACAGTAGTCAGTACCATGCCCAAGAGAGTGTAGCACTTTGGTATCGATTCGGTTATCGATTGATTCGATATCTGGTCTCGCGCTCATACCCTCCGCCACTCCGCCCATCTGTATGACGTCATCCGCCACCCGGCTGCCCTGTTGTGCTAAGGCGCCTGAGGCCGAGATTCTGGTAGCGAATCTCAGAGGGGCTCCGGGCGTCCTCCGCAGTTGCTGTCCACGGGCTCCGAAGATTCGGGTAGAGGTGCCGTGGCAGGAAGATTCGGAGGGAATCCGAAGGGTAGGGGATCGTGGCAGGTTAAAGAGTTGGCACTCACCGCAAGGTTTAAACAAGGTTTATTCTGTCCCGATCTGGGTGACAGGTAACGCGTACTGTAACGTCGGTGTTCTGATTACAAGAGAGCCACTCGTGGCTTGTACATTGTTCTTATACTCTAATCGGGGTGAAGTGGGGACCATCGGGGTCTCCATCTTTGACCCGCTTTGGGTATTTCGCCATGTGCTGACGGTTCTCGATGCGCTTCCGAGAGTCCTTACGCGGCTGTGCCGGTTTTTGGCTGTTCGGTTGCGGCAATCGGTATGTACGCGGTGTCGTTGCCCTTAGGCGTTGGTTGGGTTACAACATCCCTCCCCCCTTAAGGAAAGGATGCTTGGGGAATTTTATTCATACAATTTCCCGGTATCCTAGAACGTCCTGATCTCGGTGTAGTCGCTGCTTGCGGCGGATTCGCGAGTGTTTCCTACGTTACGGTTGGATGCCGAACGTTTCGGCCTTCGTTTTTCTACGGTTTTTGGTATTTGCATTTTTCGGCGTAGTTGGTAGTCGCGTCTTAACAAGTATATGACGAGTACAATAAGTATTATTAGCACCGTAGTTGTCGTTGTCGGGTGTACAATTTGCCAGGTCGTTAATCCTGGTTGGTAATCGCTATTAGTTAGATCGCTTTCCGCTTGGTTGAGTTGAGTATACAGCGCTGAGAATTCGGCTGGGTTTTTTAATAGTTTATCTAACTGGAAGCGTGTAAGGGGGTGTGTAGGTTCGCCCTTTTGTGTTTTATTTATTCCCGTTGTGATATCGTATCGCGGTGCTGTTGACATTTCGAAGTCCTGACTATATGCTGTTTTCTGCTTTTTTATTACTACGTTTTTGCTTCGGATGTCACAATTTCCCGTAATCCTAAGAATTCCTGTCTTATCTATATCGGTGTGTTCAGGTTGTCGCTCGTTACATTGAATAGTTAGTGTCTCGGGTTGGTGCGCCGCGAATATCCATGAGTCCGCGCGCGAGGTGCCTATCCACATCGTGTGGTTTGCCGCTATGTTTTTTATTTCGCAATTTTTTGGGAATTGGTCCGAGGGTTGCAGCCACAGGCTTGCTTCGCACTCGAGGTCGTCATTCACGCTGTGCGCGATCATTGGTCGTTCGCAATAATATTCTGCGGCTATTTGTTTACATCCCTTCAATTCTTCCTGATTTGTAAGTACATATTGATTGCTGCTCGCGTCGATGACGAGTATTGGCGTTCTTATGACTAATAACGCGTATGTGCTGTCGTGCAAGTGGATCGGGGCCGGATTTGCCTCGATCACTGTGAATGTTTGTGAAGAAATTAAGGGGACGGTTATTACTGCTATTAAGGTGGTCTTATCGAAATACGCTGTAATCGATGACAGTTTTTCTATTACGTTGGCGTTTTCTAGTTTCGGCGCTATAGGAAACGTGAGTCCGTCCGGGAGGTGTTGTACGGCGATTTGTAACAATTTTGTAATTTGTGCGCTCGATAGTACGTTTGTGTTGATCACGCCTCCTTTTAGGCCGGTGTAGTATTGCAACACGTCGTCTACGTCTTGAGTCAGGTCAGTCACTAGGTCGTTTAACGTGTTGAAATGGTCTCCTACGTCGGCTCTTTGTGTTTGTTGTATCAGTGCTGTTTCTATTCGCGTCTGTAGCAGTCTCGTTTGTCTTGCTAGTATTTCTTCGTTTTGTTTTATCGTTTTCTCCGCGTTGTGTAAATGGTGTAGTGTATTGTTTGTTATTTGAATTTGTGTTTTCATAGCGGACATCAATGTTTTTTGTGTTCCGTTTGTCATCTAATGTTCCCCTTCTTCTTTTTTTTTTGTAGGAAGAGGATTGGGGTCAAAATGATGCGTGAGGCGCCTTCCTCCTAGTGTAATGGCCTCCTTTTTTTAAAATATACTATTATTTTACCTATTCGACGTGTTTTCCTAGTTATTTCCTTCCATGTATCCACGTCTTATTTCTGTTTATAGTTTTTAGTTATTGGTTGTTTTTTTTTTTAGGCAGTTCCGTTGCCTATTCTATGAAATGTTTAAGCCTATTCGTATGCGTGTGTAAGGTTTTCTTTCCCTTTTTTATTGCTACGTTTACTTTAGAGTTTTTTTCTATTATTGTGTAGGGGCCTATCCATTTATTATCTAGCTTTTTCGATCTTCCCCTACGTACGGATTCGTCGTAGAGCCACACTTTGTCGCCTACTTTATATTTTATTTCGCGCGTTCTTGTGTCGTATGCTTCTTTTGATTTTATTTTTGCGTCTTGAAGTTTTTCTCTCGCTGTGTTGTGCCAAGGCGCCTGGGGTCGAGATTCTAGGTGTGAATCTCGGGGTGCTCCTGGGCGTCCTTCGCGATCGTCGTCCACGGGCTCCGGAGGTTCGGGTGATTATGCCGGGACGGAAGGATTCGGTTGAGAACCCGGAGGTAGGAGATCGTTGCAGGTTAAAGAGTTGGAACTCACCGTAAGGTTAACAAGTTTATTCAGTCCCGATCTGGGTGACAGTGACACTGTGCCTAGGTTGGCGTGAGTCTTGTATACAGTCGGGTGATGTTCCCGTAACAAAGCTTTATCAAGTCTGCCGTCGCATTGCTCGTACGTCGTTATTATACCTTAGTCGGGACGAAGCGGGGACCATTGGGGTCTCAATACGAACGCAGACGCGTTGAGCCGGAATGTGCTCGCGTTGCAAAATGAGGAAGAAGAGACAGGGACGACCAACGTCTACGACGAAGAAACGAAACAACAAATTCTATATGAATACCATTGCACGCCCATAGGAGGACATCAAGGCATCAAAAGGACCACACACAGAATAAAATTAAAATACAGCTGGGAAGGAATGAATAAAGATATTGAGGAGTACATACAAAAATGTAGCGCCTGTCAGAAGAATAAGTTAGGAAAGAAAACTAGGGCTCCATTGGAGATCACCGATACACCACGGGGCCCCTTTGAAAAAGTAGCACTAGACATTGTAGGGCCCCTACCGGAGAGCAATCAAGGGAATATCTACATACTAACCTTCCAGGACCTCCTCACAAAATTTAGCAAGGCGATCCCCCTGCCAAACCAGGAAGCGGCCACGATAGCGGAAGCAGTAGTCGAGAAAATTATCTGCGAATACGGCGTACCCGAAAAGATTCTAACGGATCAAGGGAGAAATTTTCTCAGCGAAATGTTTAAAAACATATGTAAACTTTTTCGAATCAAGAAAATACAGACAACCGCGTATCACCCAGAGTCCAACGGAGCACTAGAAAGATCGCATAAAACCCTAGTAGAATACTTGCGACACTACATAGATAATGACCAGTCCGACTGGGATAAATGGCTACCATACGCCATGTTTACATATAATACAACCCCGCATACGGCAACAGGGTTCACACCATACGAACTAGTCTATGGAAGGACAGCATCAATACCAACCGCATTAAAAAATCCGCCTAAACTAACATATAACTACGAAGACTACGCGCAGCAAACAAGAGAACGTATCAGGGTAGCAAATGAAGCAGCCAGGGAACAACTCCAGGAAGCAAAAAGAGGGGCCAAAAAAGAATACGACAAAAAAGCGCGCGAAATAGAACTAAAGGTAGGCGATAAGGTGTGGCTCTTTGACGAATCTGTACGTCGCGGAAGATCAAAAAAACTAGATAATAAATGGATAGGCCCCTACGTAATTATAGAGAAAAACTCGAAAGTCAACGTGACTATTAAACAAGGACGGAAAACCCTACGCACTCACGCAAATAGACTGAAGCACTTCGTTGAGAAATAAAGAAATAAAGAAATAAAGAAATAAAGAAATAAAGAAATAAAGAAATAAAGAAATAAAGAAATAAAGAAATAAAGAAATAAAGAAATAAAGAAATAAAGAAATAAAGAAATAAAGAAATAAAGAAATAAAGAAATAAAGAAATAAAGAAATAAAGAAATAAAGAAATAAAGAAATAAAGAAATAAAGAAATAAAGAAATAAAGAAATAAAGAAATAAAGAAATAAAGAAATAAAGAAATAAAGAAATAAAGAAATAAAGAAATAAAGAAATAAAGAAATAAAGAAATAAAGAAATAAAGAAATAAAGAAATAAAGAAATAAAGAAATAAAGAAATAAAGAAATAAAGAAATAAAGAAATAAAGAAATAAAGAAATAAAGAAATAAAGAAATAAAGAAATAAAGAAATAAAGAAATAAAGAAATAAAGAAATAAAGAAATAAAGAAATAAAGAAATAAAGAAATAAAGAAATAAAGAAATAAAGAAATAAAGAAATAAAGAAATAAAGAAATAAAGAAATAAAGAAATAAAGAAATAAAGAAATAAAGAAATAAAGAAATAAAGAAATAAAGAAATAAAGAAATAAAGAAATAAAGAAATAAAGAAATAAAGAAATAAAGAAATAAAGAAATAAAGAAATAAAGAAATAAAGAAATAAAGAAATAAAGAAATAAAGAAATAAAGAAATAAAGAAATAAAGAAATAAAGAAATAAAGAAATAAAGAAATAAAGAAATAAAGAAATAAAGAAATAAAGAAATAAAGAAATAAAGAAATAAAGAAATAAAGAAATAAAGAAATAAAGAAATAAAGAAATAAAGAAATAAAGAAATAAAGAAATAAAGAAATAAAGAAATAAAGAAATAAAGAAATAAAGAAATAAAGAAATAAAGAAATAAAGAAATAAAGAAATAAAGAAATAAAGAAATAAAGAAATAAAGAAATAAAGAAATAAAGAAATAAAGAAATAAAGAAATAAAGAAATAAAGAAATAAAGAAATAAAGAAATAAAGAAATAAAGAAATAAAGAAATAAAGAAATAAAGAAATAAAGAAATAAAGAAATAAAGAAATAAAGAAATAAAGAAATAAAGAAATAAAGAAATAAAGAAATAAAGAAATAAAGAAATAAAGAAATAAAGAAATAAAGAAATAAAGAAATAAAGAAATAAAGAAATAAAGAAATAAAGAAATAAAGAAATAAAGAAATAAAGAAATAAAGAAATAAAGAAATAAAGAAATAAAGAAATAAAGAAATAAAGAAATAAAGAAATAAAGAAATAAAGAAATAAAGAAATAAAGAAATAAAGAAATAAAGAAATAAAGAAATAAAGAAATAAAGAAATAAAGAAATAAAGAAATAAAGAAATAAAGAAATAAAGAAATAAAGAAATAAAGAAATAAAGAAATAAAGAAATAAAGAAATAAAGAAATAAAGAAATAAAGAAATAAAGAAATAAAGAAATAAAGAAATAAAGAAATAAAGAAATAAAGAAATAAAGAAATAAAGAAATAAAGAAATAAAGAAATAAAGAAATAAAGAAATAAAGAAATAAAGAAATAAAGAAATAAAGAAATAAAGAAATAAAGAAATAAAGAAATAAAGAAATAAAGAAATAAAGAAATAAAGAAATAAAGAAATAAAGAAATAAAGAAATAAAGAAATAAAGAAATAAAGAAATAAAGAAATAAAGAAATAAAGAAATAAAGAAATAAAGAAATAAAGAAATAAAGAAATAAAGAAATAAAGAAATAAAGAAATAAAGAAATAAAGAAATAAAGAAATAAAGAAATAAAGAAATAAAGAAATAATGAAATAAAGAAATAAAGAAATAAAGAAATAAAGAAATAAAGAAATAAAGAAATAAAGAAATAAAGAAATAAAGAAATAAAGAAATAAAGAAATAAAGAAATAAAGAAATAAAGAAATAAAGAAATAAAGAAATAAAGAAATAAAGAAATAAAGAAATAAAGAAATAAAGAAATAAAGAAATAAAGAAATAAAGAAATAAAGAAATAAAGAAATAAAGAAATAAAGAAATAAAGAAATAAAGAAATAAAGAAATAAAGAAATAAAGAAATAAAGAAATAAAGAAATAAAGAAATAAAGAAATAAAGAAATAAAGAAATAAAGAAATAAAGAAATAAAGAAATAAAGAAATAAAGAAAGAAAGAAAGAAAGAAAGAAAAGAAAGAAAGAAAGAAAGAAAGAAATAAAGAAATAAAGAAATAAAGAAATAAAGAAATAAAGAAATAAAGAAATAAAGAAATAAAGAAATAAAGAAATAAAGAAATAAAGAAATAAAGAAATAAAGAAATAAAGAAATAAAGAAATAAAGAAATAAAGAAATAAAGAAATAAAGAAATAAAGAAATAAAGAAATAAAGAAATAAAGAAATAAAGAAATAAAGAAATAAAGAAATAAAGAAATAAAGAAATAAAGAAATAAAGAAATAAAGAAATAAAGAAATAAAGAAATAAAGAAATAAAGAAATAAAGAAATAAAGAAATAAAGAAATAAAGAAATAAAGAAATAAAGAAATAAAGAAATAAAGAAATAAAGAAATAAAGAAATAAAGAAATAAAGAAATAAAGAAATAAAGAAATAAAGAAATAAAGAAATAAAGAAATAAAGAAATAAAGAAATAAAGAAATAAAGAAATAAAGAAATAAAGAAATAAAGAAATAAAGAAATAAAGAAATAAAGAAATAAAGAAATAAAGAAATAAAGAAATAAAGAAATAAAGAAATAAAGAAATAAAGAAATAAAGAAATAAAGAAATAAAGAAATAAAGAAATAAAGAAATAAAGAAATAAAGAAATAAAGAAATAAAGAAATAAAGAAATAAAGAAATAAAGAAATAAAGAAATAAAGAAATAAAGAAATAAAGAAATAAAGAAATAAAGAAATAAAGAAATAAAGAAATAAAGAAATAAAGAAATAAAGAAATAAAGAAATAAAGAAATAAAGAAATAAAGAAATAAAGAAATAAAGAAATAAAGAAATAAAGAAATAAAGAAATAAAGAAATAAAGAAATAAAGAAATAAAGAAATAAAGAAATAAAGAAATAAAGAAATAAAGAAATAAAGAAATAAAGAAATAAAGAAATAAAGAAATAAAGAAATAAAGAAATAAAGAAATAAAGAAATAAAGAAATAAAGAAATAAAGAAATAAAGAAATAAAGAAATAAAGAAATAAAGAAATAAAGAAATAAAGAAATAAAGAAATAAAGAAATAAAGAAATAAAGAAATAAAGAAATAAAGAAATAAAGAAATAAAGAAATAAAGAAATAAAGAAATAAAGAAATAAAGAAATAAAGAAATAAAGAAATAAAGAAATAAAGAAATAAAGAAATAAAGAAATAAAGAAATAAAGAAATAAAGAAATAAAGAAATAAAGAAATAAAGAAATAAAGAAATAAAGAAATAAAGAAATAAAGAAATAAAGAAATAAAGAAATAAAGAAATAAAGAAATAAAGAAATAAAGAAATAGAGAAATAGAGAAATAGAGAAATAGAGAAATAGAGAAATAGAGAAATAGAGAAATAGAGAAATAGAGAAATAGAGAAATAGAGAAATAGAGAAATAGAGAAATAGAGAAATAGAGAAATAGAGAAATAGAGAAATAGAGAAATAGAGAAATAGAGAAATAGAGAAATAGAGAAATAGAGAAATAGAGAAATAGAGAAATAGAGAAATAGAGAAATAGAGAAATAGAGAAATAGAGAAATAGAGAAATAGAGAAATAGAGAAATAGAGAAATAGAGAAATAGAGAAATAGAGAAATAGAGAAATAGAGAAATAGAGAAATAGAGAAATAGAGAAATAAAGAAATAAAGAAATAAAGAAATAAAGAAATAAAGAAATAAAGAAATAAAGAAATAAAGAAATAAAGAAATAAAGAAATAAAGAAATAAAGAAATAAAGAAATAAAGAAATAAAGAAATAAAGAAATAAAGAAATAAAGAAATAAAGAAATAAAGAAATAAAGAAATAAAGAAATAAAGAAATAAAGAAATAAAGAAATAAAGAAATAAAGAAATAAAGAAATAAAGAAATAAAGAAATAAAGAAATAAAGAAATAAAGAAATAAAGAAATAAAGAAATAAAGAAATAAAGAAATAAAGAAATAAAGAAATAAAGAAATAAAGAAATAAAGAAATAAAGAAATAAAGAAATAAAGAAATAAAGAAATAAAGAAATAAAGAAATAATGAAATAAAGAAATAAAGAAATAAAGAAATAAAGAAATAAAGAAATAAAGAAATAAAGAAATAAAGAAATAAAGAAATAAAGAAATAAAGAAATAAAGAAATAAAGAAATAAAGAAATAAAGAAATAAAGAAATAAAGAAATAAAGAAATAAAGAAATAAAGAAATAAAGAAATAAAGAAATAAAGAAATAAAGAAATAAAGAAATAAAGAAATAAAGAAATAAAGAAATAAAGAAATAAAGAAATAAAGAAATAAAGAAATAAAGAAATAAAGAAATAAAGAAATAAAGAAATAAAGAAATAAAGAAATAAAGAAATAAAGAAATAAAGAAATAAAGAAATAAAGAAATAAAGAAATAAAGAAATAAAGAAATAAAGAAATAAAGAAATAAAGAAATAAAGAAATAAAGAAATAAAGAAATAAAGAAATAAAGAAATAAAGAAATAAAGAAATAAAGAAATAAAGAAATAAAGAAATAAAGAAATAAAGAAATAAAGAAATAAAGAAATAAAGAAATAAAGAAATAAAGAAATAAAGAAATAAAGAATTAACGAAATAAAGAAATAAAGAAATAAAGAAATAAAGAAATAAGAAAGAAATAAAGAAATAAAGAAATAAGAAATAAAGAAATAAAGAAAATCAACGAGAGAAGTAAAAGAAAGAGAT